>OX421949.2:8570532-11070532 GCA_949128155.2 Xanthia icteritia | reverse complement strand
GCCCTAGATCAAAAAAAAAAAAAAAAAACCGGGCACAGAGGTTCCTGACCGCTAAATGTTCATGGAGGATTTTGTGCACTTGACTCATACCGATGCCTAAACTTGTCCGAATCTGCTGATAAGTCACTCTTTTGTCAGTCTCTATCATACGCCGCACAACACTGTGTTATCTTCATTCGTCGCCGTAGAAGGCCGTCCCTCACGGAGATCATCGGTAAGATTAGTGCGACCACGTTTAAACTCATTAAACCAGTTGTAAACAGTGGCACGAGATGGGGCTTCACTGTGAAAGGCCAATCGTCGTAGTCTTTCATAACTTTCTTGTTGACGTAAATGACATCGAAAGTCATATAAATTTTCTCGCGTTAAATTCATGCTGACGTGACACAGATAATTTTCAATTTGCCACCAAATCGTAAATAAATGACAAATTAATAAAATACATACACAATAATATTGGCAAAGAGTTCCATTTTCAAAATTTGAACTTATTTTTTTATTGTATCGTTTACAAGTGGCCAGTTCTAAAAACTTTCAGTGTCGCCCTCGTACCAATAAAATACAAAACACGAAACATGCAAGTTTAAACAATTTACCTATTTAAATAATGATAATAAAGCAAATTAAATACTCACATTTCTGTATCAGCAGGTAAACTGAAAAGAGACAAGTTTTATCTCTTCTCTTGCTGGATCTACATCTATCAACTGCACATAATATACCAGAACCAGCCATATCATAAGATTTTGAAACACGTCAGGTCTACCGAAATATAGGTATGCGTACGTACGCGTCTCGCGGCTGTCAGCAACCCTCTGAGAATTGGGTCGCGTGGGACCCGGCGGTCGGTAGGTAGTTAGCGCGTGTAAGTACATGGAGTGATGTGACAAAATATCTTCGTTACCGGGACGCTTACGGGAAGATTGACTGCACTGGGATTGGGGGATTGATACATCCATCTTTGAAACACTACATGCAACGTCCGCGAATTGCGATAGTGGATTTGGGGAAAGAGGAAATGGAAGAACTGGAATGTCGGGGGAATCAGGATCGGGGGGTTTATGTATTTTTATCCATCTTGGATAAAAGAGATTAAAATAGGTAGTTCAATTACAATACAAACCTGGGGCCGTAATATGATGTATTAATGCCACCATCATTCCAGTGTGAGTGAGAGACCGAGCTATACAAGGCCTAATGATGGCATTAATACTTCATAATAAGGCCCCTGTTTACGAACACAAGGACAACACACTTATACTATAACAAGTCGATAAAATATCAACAATCACTAAAAATTCTAAACACACATGCTAACCAAGAACACCGTGACGAGAATCATTTCTTTTTTTGAATAAATGTGCGAAGCGACATTGTCAAACTGACAGTAACTGTCATTTTACATAACCTAAATCTAGGCTTATTTTTACGTGCTTTGAAACACAGTAATTTTATGAATATTGACATAAATACATATTTTTAAAGAACCGAATCTCATTTATTTATTAGTATCAACCTTAATACAGAATGTTTCGTAAGAGCCTCTTGCGTATCGCTCAGTTCAGTGCTATCGGCCTGACCGGATTTTGTGTGGGACAAAATACAGAAAAAATTAATCATTTTCATTGGGATGACTCAATTATTGTTGATGGTAGACGCCTGAAGAGCATGCCGGGCCTGCCGGTCTTCGGCACAGTTTCGGCTGCCACTCCATACACGGAAACCGGTGTCGCTAAAGATCGGGTAAGATTCGTGTTGGAAAAGCTTTGTATACACTCAAACTTACGTAGTCAGAGAATGTTAGCGTCAGGTATCTGTCTAACAAGACCCTGCAAAATTACAGTAAAAAAATAATGTATATATACAATGTTATTTATTGTTGCTACACCTATAGGTATCTACAATATAAAGTTGGCCAAAATAAAAAAAAAGTGCCTCTGCAACATACCCCTTGACTGTGTTACATTTACAATGAGCCATAGCTCCTTGGGGTCCTACCTATGTTCTCAGAAAAGGCTTGCTAAGCAAGCACATATTATCATCATTAACATTTTCAACACATTTTATTTAATATAAATATTATGACCTAAAAATTTCTAGGTGTCACAAATAATGAAATATGGCTTCCCCAGTTTGGATAATGTTCGATCCTATGATGACTTCATAATATCTTATGACCGCCGCAACAGAGTGCCAAACTGGGTGTTTGAGCATATCACTCAACAACACATTGCTAAGAACGACCAGGTGGACAGAAGCAAATGTGATTTTAAACCTGATGAGAGTATACATCCATTCTTTAGGTAAGAAACTCCCATTTTATCCGAGAATTTGTGTAGCAGTACCTATTCTGAACACAATTACCCAGGCAAGCAAAATTATTTGTTAGTTCAGCAATAACAAGCAAGTTATAATATAATAAATAGCAAGTTTTCCTACACACTATGCTACATGCTGTGGGCATGTCTGCTGGGTTTTTGTTTGCTTTCAACATTTTAAAAGATGCACCTTCTACATAATGTGCCGGGCGAACGTGAAGAAACGTGTCAACGGGCGGGTCATTTATGACAGCGGTATATGTGTGGGCATGATCATGCCGGTGGCATAGTGTGTAGGAGCTTCTGGTTGTGCATTTTTTTGTTTCAACTTTGTTTTTGAATGAATTCCAGGTCACAGAACACAGATTACAAAGGCTCAGGGTTCGACCGCGGCCACATGGCGGCCGCTGGTAACCACCGCCTTTCTCAGAAACATGTTGATCAGACATTCTATCTCACCAACATGGCTCCTCAGGTAAATTGCTAACCTGTTCCTGCTTCACACGGTTTTTAGGACTTGCAAAACATTTCTTTATCAAATGTAAGTTTATAAATAATGTACAGTACACATAAACCTTACGAAATAAATTCTCTAATTGATGGTCCAACTAGCATGAAAATCCATTGCACAGCTTGAAAGAACAGACAGACACAAAAAGTGACTCCGCTAAAGTCCCACCGTGGCCATTTGGACACGGCAAACTATATTTCTTAGAGTAGTTTTCAATCTGTAAACAGTCCCATTGCTGGGCAATCGTTTTCGGCAAAGCTTCTTTAAGCTATGTTAGTAACTAAAGATTATGAACATCTACTTAGTTAATAATTACCTTGTTATTATTCACAGGTGGGTGAAGGCTTCAACAGACACGCGTGGAATAATTTGGAGAGGCATGTGCGCAAACTTACGAAAGTTTATACCAATGTGTACTGCTGCACTGGACCACTGTACTTACCCAGGTGATTAGGTCATTGTGAAGTCTAGCACATCTTTAGACCCACTGCACAAATGGAGGTGTCAGAATCAAAATAGATAATTCAATTCTGGAATAGGGTTCTTTTCTTGTCATATTTTCATAAAAGTGAAGAATGGAAGGACTGGAACTGGATTTGTGCCCCATTGATGGCGATAGGCTCACCCCATATTACATGGGACTTAAACATAACTGGCGAAATGTGGGCGTCCTATAGTTACACCTCGGCCTAATACTTCTTGGAATACAGGCGTGAAGTTATGGAATGAAAAAGCGGAAAGGCTAGCCCAAGTATACATATTTCGAAACAGTGTCACTACTATTTTTCCAGGAAAGAATCCGACGGCAAGTTTTACGTCCGCTACCAAGTGATCGGCGCCAACACTGTGGCGGTTCCCACACATTTCTACAAAGTCGTGGTTGGGGAGGCGAAGGATGGGTCCCTTGATATGGAGGCCTACGTCATGCCCAACCAGAAGATACCTGATGAGACGCCTATGGCGGCTTTTATGGTAAGTAACGTAATATTAAATGGGTAATTAATTTCATGCTAACAAACATACATACATACCCTATTACTAAACAGGGCCCCGTTGGCACCCTTTGGGCACACGACCCTAAAAACACATGACAATCGAAGAAGTGGTTTCCAAGTTATAAACGTACTAACGGACATAATATGCCCGTTACAGGGAGACGTGTTTTATAATGAAACTAGTTTTCCCTGAAACTTCGTCTGCAATCCAGGATGAAAGGCAGCCTATGAGCTTTTCGTCATGGTCTACCCATGTGCCAGATTTCATCCAAATCCATTCAGCCGCTTTAGCGTGAAAGCGTAACAAACAAACAAACCCACTTTCTTTTCTTGTCATATTTTCATAAAAGTGAAGAATGGAAGGACTGGAACTGGATTTGTGCCCCGTTGCTGGCAATAGGCTCACCCCATATTACATGGGACTTAAACACAACTGGCGAAATGTACGCGTTCTATAGTTACACCTCTGTCTAATCCTTCTTGGAATACAGGCGTGAAGTTATGGAATATAATATATATAAGTTAGGATGTTAGACAACTTGATAATCTACTTTTGAATTCGAAAAACTTAAAACTTTTTAAAGGCTCAGCTATAATCAAATTAGCTAAGCTAACATATGTACCGCTCTTATGTAATTTTCACTTGTTTAATGTAATTCATACAATAATACCACGCTTCTATTACAGCCCGATTCGAACTTAATGGCGGCTCGGAACATGAGGCGGGTGACTGCGCAGTAACAATTTCGTGGGTCCGCGGGGGTGAGGGGTGCGGTACTGCGCAGCGAGCAGCTAACTTCCGAGTTGCCATTAACTTTGAATCGAACTATACGGAAGGGTTAGACAGAGGTGGGGCGCGTAGTGTACCTACTATCCTTCCAGTAGAGATTTTTCAACGATAGATCAAAATAATTTGGTGAATTTCTTCAGAAAGGTCAGGTGCGTACTTGGCGTGCGAGTATGACCAGATGTATGAACGTTTTGCCACCTACGGGTGGCGTTCGGTGGTTTCTGTCTAACCCAAAGGGAACAAGCGGTAAGTTTATGAATGTATTTAGAGTTAAATATTCTTATTTTTGTTACAGGTACCGCCAGAGTCAATAGAAAAAGCAGCAGGGCTGTTATTTTTCGACAAGATACATAGAAGTAAATTGAATAGAATAAACGGTAAAAAAATGTAAATATATTAGTTTTAAAATGTTATTTTATTGTAGACTATATTTTATGAATTTGTTTCCAATGTGATTTCAGATCTATTGTGTTAGTTATGATGAACTTGTAAATAGTTGTTATTGTAAATAAATGATATAGTTATGTATGTTATTTCGTTGTTTTACTTTTTTGTGACTTTATACATAACATAACATTACGCCTGTTATTCCCGAAGGGTTAGGCAGATTTGTACACTTATGTTACGCCAGTTATGTTTAAGTCCCATGTAATAGGGGGCGAGTCTATTGCCACCAACCGGGCACAAATTCAGACTCGCGGCTGCTAACGAGAAATTCCAGATAGAAAAACTCAATAACACTGCCCAACTCGGGAATCGAACCTCATGTTCAGCAGTAGCGCTTACGACCGCTGATGCCGTTGATGTAGTTTCCGAGAAAACTTATTTCTAAATACGATTTCATTTTCATTCAAAGACAAAAAGGAAACAACAATAACTTTCTCTTGACAAAAGGTTAGAAGTGGACGCCATCTACACGGACTTTAGCAGTGCGTTCGACAAAGTCGACCATTCTCTGCTACTAGCGAAGCTAGAATACAATGGTATACATGGTTCATTGCTTAACTGGTTCTCGTCTTATCTGGCTCGTCGATCGCAGATTCTTGTCGTGAATGGTTATGAATCTTACCCATATTATGCTGAGTCAGGAGTACCCCAGGGTTCTCATCTAGCCCCAATTCTTTTCTCGCTCTTCATCAACGACATAGCATACGAAATCCTCCACTGTAAATATTTAATGTTTGCTGACGATCTAAAAATTTACAGAACTATCAGTTCAAGTGAAGACGTTATACTGATTCAACACGATTTAGATAGGATTGAGCGATGGTGCAACTCGAACCTTATGAAGCTTAATGTTCAGAAATGTAGTCACATACGATTTTCCAGAAAAAAACAATCCAAGACTGACTCATACAAAATAAATGGAATTCCTGTTGAATCTGTGAAAGAGGTTCGCGATCTTGGAGTTATCATGGACGAAAAACTTAACTTCAGAAGTCACATTGATAGCATAGTAAATAAATCAGCACGGCTACTTGGATTTCTGAAGAGAAGCACTAAAGGTTTTAAGCTTGTAAGAACCAAAATTGTTTTGTATAATGCACTAGTCCGCAGCCATTTAGAATTTGCTAGCGTGGTGTGGAGCTCGCACTATGCAGTACACTCGCAGAGTTGAAAGTATTCAGAGGGCTTTCACGAAGCACCTAGCATATACCTCTGCTAAAATTTCTCCCAGATGTCCGTATGAACAGCGTGTTCGATGCTTCAATGTCAATTCTCTGCGCGATCGTCGACTAATGCAAGGTCTTCTATTTCTGCACAAATTAGTTAATAGTAGACTAGACTGTAGTAAGCTGGTCGAGCGTGCTGCACTTAAAGTTCCTTACAATATGCCCAGATTTCCTATCACTAATATATTCCACGTTCAGCCATCTAAGACGAATATAGGGGTAAATTCCTCGGTTAACAGACTCTGTAGAGAGATGAATTCTTTTGTAAAATCTGTACCAGAAGTTGACATTCACCATGATTCCTTGAAAGTCTTTAAGGCCAAAATACAACAGTACCTAAGAACGCAACTGAATAATTAATTGTTCATTGTTAATTCATAGTGTTTATAATTGTGATTTGATTACACAATTATAATTATAGATTCTTAAAAAAAAAAAATATGTCATAATTTTCTGATAACTGTGATTATTTTGTCTTGTTTAGTTTCTATTTAAATTTTGTTTTGAATTTGATTTTTGATTTTATTTTATTTTATTTTAAGTTTGTAGTCATTTTGATCTCGTTAGCTCCTACTGTACCCAATATTCGTGCCTTTAATAGTTTTCTTAGTTGTGTTTTCTTTTTAACTTTAATTTGATTATTTGTAATTTTATGTCGTAATTAAGTTTTCCCTTATCAAGATTTTAACAGCTAATAACAATTAAGTGTTATTTTAGTTACTAAGAATGTTGGTCTACCTATTATTGGCGACTGTATAAGTCTCATGCTTTTTTTTTTTTACTATTATTCTTATGTAATGCTGTATACAGAAGCTGTTGGTTTGCCTTTAATAAATAAATAAATAAATAAATAAATAAATAAACAATAAAATTCTGTCTGCAAGTGTCTCTACAATGGAGAGATATCAAAAGGATAAAAAATAATTTCACCTGTATATAATTAATCACCCATCGATTTGGGACGATTTGATGATGTCCTCAATGCATTTTCTATGAACCTCGTCATTGCAGCCTTGTCTCTGCGGCATCGTAACTCAGACTTACTGGACTGATTTGGATGCGATTTTATTTTTAACGAGTCGTACCTTCTAAGTTAATTCGTGGGTAAAAGTCTGACAACCAGTCTTACCAAGGGTATCGTATTACCCAGTAACTGGGTTGTGGAGGTCAGATAGGCAGTCGCTCCATGTAAAATACTGGTAAACAGCTGTAAGGCTAGGCTAGATGATGAGTACTAAGTATTTCGATAGCTAAAGTCTGTTTTTTAATCTCGTAGACTAATTTAACATTTCAAGTGATTGTTGTTGTTTGTTTTTTCAATTTGGAGTTTGACATTTGCACCTGTCAAATTAGTCTACGAGATTAAAAGCAGATTAGCCGTCCATGGGCTGGGTTATTACAAAATGAAACGATAGCATGTATGAAACGTGTGTATATTAGGTAGTAACATGACGGTACTATCATAGTAATGTATAGAGGGACATATATCTCGAGGTTAGTCTTCTTCTTCGTCCGACGCGCCGTTCTGTTGTGGTTCGTCCTCCACGCGTACGTCGCCCATACCTGAAAAATAAAAACATTAATTATTATCATTTGTGGCTAAATGAGTAGCCATAACGGGGCTCGTGTTTAATTGATAATAGCCGCTCGTGTCGCTTGCCGCGGTCGGTTCGTGGGTGGGTGACCATCCTTTACATGCCTCAGAAAGCACGTTAAGCCATTGGTCCTGACTGTCATTCGTAGATCTTTGACAGTCGTTATCGGTAGTCAGAAGCCCGAAAATCTGATAACCAGTCTTACCAAGAAGTATTGTGTTATCTAGTTACATGTTGTGGGTTGTGGAGGTCAGATAGGCAGTCGCTCCATGTAAAATACTGGTATTCAGCTGCATCTGGTTAGACTAAGCTGACCCCAACATAGTTGGGAAAAGGCTAGGCAGATTTAATATCATTCACCAGTATCACAACCTCGCTAGTAATTTTATCATTACATCGCCGGGTAGGCTCTCTGCCTACCCGGCGATGTAATGATAAAATTCATCAAATCACAGGTGTATAGTTCGCCCACATTCGCCAGTTTTGTTTTAAGTCCTCTGTAGTAGGGGCGACCTTAACAAGACTATCCTACCTGAGGGTTGAACCCAGGATACCACGCCCAGCAAATGTGCTTGCGACCACTCAACGATGCGGTAGTCACATTATTTTTATCATCGTAAAGGCGTGTACGCACATACGAACGAAACATGGTGAACACGAACATAGAACTCGGAACATTTGGTTTGTACGTAGCAAAGCGAACATGAACACCATACAAACATATTTCGACTTGTGTTCACGATCAACCGCCCCGCTTTCTTTAGTAGCCATGGATTTGCCAATGTTCGCAATGTTGCATCAAATTTCCCTGAACACAGAACAACGAAATGGGATCGCCAGGATCGTTTTTGACGAACACAATGTCTGATGTTCGTGTTCACCATGTTCTTGTTTGTGTGTCTTTAGTGAGGCATGTAAGCAAACAAAGGCACAGGTGTAAAACGAGCTTATACGCTTCGAACATGCGTCCATCCGTCGTCCGTCTGAAATGCCCCTTATATTTTTTTAGAAAGTGACGTCAATGTAAGTCTGAAACCGCCAACCCGTCTTGAGCAAGGTGGTGATCAATGCTTATGCCTTCTCTGTATGAGAAGAGGCCTTTGTCCTGCAGTGGGACAGTAACAGGCTGGTATTATTTATAGTTTTGGATGTGTAACATCTTTCCTCTCGCTTTCTTGCAATCTGTGGGAGTGATGTCGTGAAAAGGGACGGAAGTGTGTAACAGGAAGCCGGGGAAGCGCGCGCTATTTGATTTGACCAATGAGCGCGCGCGGTGCTAGAGTTGGCTGTCAGATGGTACAGACGCCAGCAGGTCAACCTACCCGAAACTGTCAAGTTTTCCCAATCAACTTTGAATCTTATACTTTAGCGATAAAGTTGAAAATCTATTAAAGAAATTTGGCAGATTGTAGTAGGTGATGTGCTGGCGTCTGTACCAACCCATTTTTCGAGAGGTTGGTACTGTCAGCCAAGATGTCAGATGTTACACATGATATGCGAGTACTGTAAGGCTCGATCGTTTTTTATTTTATTTGTATACGAATCAAAAGGAGTATGTAAGGATCGTGGCGTTCTGTAGTATCTGCACCCACAGGAAGCGTGAGTTTATGTTTGTATTATTTATTGCTTGTGTAGACAGACAGGAACTGAGTACATACCCTGGTCCTCGTCTTCCTCTGCGGAGTCGCCGGCCACCTCTGCGTTCTCGGCCTCCGCGCGCTCCATCTGCCGCGCGAGCTCGGCCTCGTCTGTCGCTGTCACTACCTTAGGCTGTAATACACAACGAGGATATTAATGGTAGATTAATTTCTATTATAAGTAAATCCTAATGAAGGTGCACCAATGATAGGAAGATAATTAGCTGTAATCGTTGGAGTGCACCGAGTTCTTAATCAGTCTGACTGGCCAATCCAAACTTAATATTATAAATAAGATGTTTGTTTGTTTGTTACTGTTTCGCGCTAAAACGGTAGAACAGATTTGGATGAAATTTGGCACATGGGTAGACCATGACCTGGATTAGGATACATTTTATCCCGATATTCTCGCGGGATCGAGACTTATGCGGGTGAAACCACAGGGCTAGGCGCCTGCAGCATATTTCATACAATATCTGAGAGAAGACTTTTATAGTGAAATTTTAGACCAGACATATATGACTTGCCCACATATTAGGGGGCGTTCATAAAATACGTGAGATGTTTAAGGGGGGGAGGGGGTCGAGTCAAATCTCATCTAATCTTACGTTGGAGAGAGGGGGGGTCTCGGCAAATATCACGCAATTTTTTTTCTGATTGAAACAAAAAAAAATTATACTATATTGGTCCATTTAATCCAGATTGTACATGCTTAAGATTTAATCTTAAGCGTAATCGTAATACGATTAAGATCATTCACTAATTCGTTCGAAAGAAAATAATTTCATTCATACTTCGACGTTATACATCTACTGACTGTCAAACCACCATATTTGTTTTATACCAAATAGCTCAATTTAATCTGAATTTAAAGAAGAAAAGAAAAAAAGAAAATAAATTTATTTGACTCAGATCAAGGCACACAATATTCACACAAAAAACAAATAAAACATAGAAAGCTTAAAACAGTATTGTGTGCCTCACGGCTGCGCCAAATAGGCCCAGTTCAGCATAAATGCCAGACAACTAGTGTCTGACGCTGGTTTTCAACTGGACCTTATGTTACGAGGACGTCTTACGGATGTAAATCAGTTTTATAGTGTGTAAGTGTTTTATATTTAAATAAAAATAGATAGATGGGTAGCAAATAATATTAAACTCGATTTACGGTACAGTGTAGCCCGTCCTTTGTTTTCGCGCCACTGTCAGCAATTTTTTTTTTCTTTTTACAATAACAATCCAACACGTTTACGTAAGAAACCCACATTTTGAAAAATCTCATGTGAGATTGGGGGATGGGGGAGGGGGTTGAATAAAATCTCACATCATCTCACCAGGGGGGGAGGGAGGGACAGAAAATTAAAACAAACACCTCACGTAATTTATGGACGCCCCCTTATAATATCTTGCCCACATGTGCAAAATATAACTAAATTCAAAAATATATTTTTACTTACTTATAATTCATATAGGGAGGATTATGTAGGATCATGGTCTGATCTCAGACCAAATAAAAAACCAACCATAGTGCTGCGAACAATACAGTGAAGCATGCCAAAACTTCACCTCCGCTCTGTGCATACACACTCACATGCACACATTTACAATCAAACTACACCACACTAACAAATGTTTACGAAACCGGCCTCACGTCGCTGTTGACAGCACTATGTCTTGGTTTTTTATTTGGTCTGAGGGTCTGATGTCCTTTATTTATGTACTGAAACACGGCTGTTATTGTTATGTTCCACTTACCGCCATCTGCACATTGAATACTCCTCCCGCCGTGTCTATGGTCTCCTTAATTTTGTCGATGGCATCTTGCAATGCTTTGAGACCGTCTGTTTTCTCAGGCGTTGATGTGGTCATTACTGCAAATTGTGGATGAAATAATAAGAAATGGTAAAATCAATCAAATCAATGATTTTCAACGTATCTAAGAAACTAGCATCACAAGCTGATGAACATGTGTTGCGAAAGGCAGGCTGTGAGGTTGCTGCTCTGGCTAGTAATGGAAACCTAACTAATATTATAAATGCGAAAGTGAGTTTGTATGTTTGTTTGTTACAATTTCACGCTAAAAAGGCTAAACAGATTTGGATGAATTTGGCACATGGGTAGACCATGACCTGGGTTAGGACATAGGGTACATTTTATCCCTATATTCCCACGGGATCGAGATTTATGCGGGTGAAACCGCGGGGCGCAGCTATTATTGACATAATTATCAAAGTAATGTGCATATGAAGCTGTCCCTATAACACTTGAGGATGTTGCAGATAACACTTTTGAAATAATTTTTCCTTTTTTTTGCGGAGTAACTTACTTTTTAACTCTCATCAAAGTGCAGTTTGTTTATTTTGTAAGACTCACTTGGTATTTGGTATGATATTAGTCTAGTACTCAGTCTTTAAAATAGCACCTCAAGTTTAAAAAAAGTTCTACTTTTCGAGCAGTCGCCTCTAGCACTCACTCTCTACCTGTGTGACTCTCTATCTAAAGCTCAATGTGCCACCGAAGTACAAGACAAAAAACCAATAATGATTTTCTCTTACCATACAAAGGCGGCGCAATAAGATTAATCTTGATAGGCAGGTCCACAGTCGACAGTGCAAGCCCAGCTTTCAATGCAGCACGTACAGCATCTATGCCTTCATAGCCATAGCACGCACACTCTATGTCCGCGCGGATCTTCACCGCTTGTGACGTCAGCTTCCGCTTGATGTTCGCTAGGAGGACCTCCTTTGTGTTCTCATCGAGACCACACTCATTTAGCACTGAGGGATCACTGGAAAATTTATTGAGAAATTTTAATTTTATTTGAATTTCTAGTATAAAAGGCGAATACGACAATAAATTAAACTGTGTATACCTAATGACATTCCCAGTCTACATACAAAAATTCAATCAGATATATCGGATAGTTTAGCCACTAGATATAGCTAGTTGACTGATCAGTAAAACCCATAGTCGCCTATCACTACTATTTTGTATGTTTGAAAAAGTTTTTTTTTGTTTCAATGTTAGTATTTATTTGATAGTTCCAGTCGGGTTTTGTTCCTGGCGACCTACTGCCCAACAGGGCACAGTATGAAAGTTGCAGTTGATAAGTGAATAATTCATATTCTTTGAGGTAAAAGTGTAGTTAGGGGAACCCAACAAATTGAAAAAGTTAATCATGGCCTTTTAATTTAAATACTTTACTTATTCTGTTTTCATTCAGAAATTATGTAGAAATTGTGAAAATAGTATTGATTTTAATATTCTTAATGAGGAAAATTGTTAGGGAAAGTATGATTTTTATAATTTACTCACACTGCAGCCTGTTTAAAGAAGTCATAAGCTGAAGCCTTCTTCTTGTATTTCTCTTCAAACAGCCACGCGGTCCTCTTGTAAAGTTCCTCCAACTGCTCGGAGCTCTCGTAGTGCAGGAGTTCAGCCACGTGACGCAGGATAGAGTTCACTGCTTTTGCTTTAGCGTACCTCTCGGTACATTTGTCTATGTCCTCTGCAGATACACGACGTTTTGACAAGTCTATGTAACCTGGAGAATGAGAATGTAGAATTAAACTAATGCTTTTTTTTTTTGGAGCTAAACTATGATTTAACAAAAGTAGACAATTTAAGATTCAATCACTGGACACAGCAGAACTGGAGAAGCATTCAGTAAGATAGTAAAATGACCATGTCCAATAAACAAATAATAAAATGTTGAAATAATAAAAAAAAAAATATTGATAGTTTAAATCAAATAGCAATTTTAAAAAGTTTGTGTGGCAGTTAATGAACTAGTAAATAAGTAACTTTGAAATCAATTAGCTGCTTCAAAAGCATTGAACCATACAAACCTATACTCTTGACAAAACAGGACAATATTGCTGTGTAAGTAACCTAAGTTTAAAAGTTTGCCATTTATTTAATTATTTGAAATTATGACTATTCATTCATGTTTCAGCAAAGCGGTACCTTTTTCTTTGTCCACTCTGATGACGACGACGGGCTCAGTCTTGCCGACTCTGATCAATTTGTTGATGGATCTGATACGACGTCTGGACAACTCAGACAACAAGATCATGCCCTCAATGTTGTTGTACTCCAGCAGGTGGACGTACGCACCCATCTCCGCGATGGACCTCACGTTCACCATCACCACATCTTCCACCTCCGGATACTTTTCTTGGTAAAACCGACACGAAAGAGGCATCTGAAACGATTTTTTAATTCATAACCTATACATTCCATTTTTTAAGGATTCTCACAACATGAAAGCCTCAGTCGGCTTATTTTAATACCTTGTTTGTGTTTTATTAGTTATTTTGCTAATAATTTTGGGAAATAACTAAAAGAATGATGAAATACAGCACTTGTTCACGTTGACGACTGAAGACAACTTTTACGTTTCGTTTTGACAAGCAAAAGACTCGGTTCTATACGATGACAAAGTTACAACCAACTCTATTAACAATTTTAGTTAGAAACAGTGCAAACTTTAAAAAATATTGTAAATCGAGCTGTAACTATCATGATTATTTTACAAGTGTATAGTTATAAAGGTATAATAAAAATAGAAGAAGCTATTAGAACAAAGATAATCTTTAGGCGTAATGGAGTGTAGTGAATGTTGCCTGTCTCGAAATAGGTTGAATAATTTATGGGCATTATTTATTCAAAATTAAAATTTTCCTCCCAGCATAAAAAAGAATAAATTAATATAATTCTACAAACAATTTAATTATATAATGCGGAGTATCATTTCGGTTGTGAAAAACCAAAAATGGCATTGCCTTGCGCATTGTGTGTAGGGGCTAAAACTTTGGGTGTAACTAGCAGAACAACAGACAGATGTCGGGATATGTAGCATTTAAGCTGAAGAGCCGAGTGCTAGACTGCTAACAAGCGGGAAAGTTTAAAATCAACCACTTTGCGAAGACTAGAAATATTTTAAGCAAAACAAATCGCAGTATATGCTCAAGAAACTGAGTGGCTTTAGAAATTTATTACATAGATAGACACACGTTTAGCTCCTAACAAGTACCATTTATTTGATATATGAGTACCATACATTAGAGGGATTGGTTACTATTGGCATTATAATAATTAAACTAGGTCGATCCAGTAATCAACCATAAGGAGGGCGGACATAAAGTGAACAATGCCGACCCTGGCCTGTAACTTTGACCTGTGAAATTGGTTTGGGCTACATATTAGATACTAGGTATTCGAAACTTTTAGGTAGCTGTAGCTAATTAACTTCAAAAGCACACCACTAAGAGCACATCATGATTGAATCAGCTACTGCAATCACACACATTCGTTTTTATTTTGACGTTCAAAAACTTCAAAGGGAGCAGTTTTTTTACGAAATTAAACCTTCTTTCTCGACTGAACTCGAAGAAACTGACTAGTTGCGATCATAAGCTTTTGGATGGCCATTAGCGTTTATTTTTTAAGTTTATTTTTTTGTAAATTTAATAGCATTACTCATAATTTTTCGAGGATATCAGCCTGAAGTATTTTTAGGTAATTTATCTAATTAATAATTTAAAGCGATACCTCTTTAGTTGAATTTATATTGTAACAGTCATCAAATATTTTTTTCAATTTTGGTAGGCACGTATTTATATATTGGTTTAAACTAAAGTTGTAATGCAACAAATCAACAAGATATTATTTAATATCTACGATAAATTATATCATACTTCCATGCAGTTCCTAGTTCTAATGATTTGTTAGCAACTTATTTAATCGTTAATTAAACACTGGTGGTGTGGCGTGCGTTTATCTTTCTGCCCATTAAAACCTATTAACGAATGAAATCTATCGCATTCCTGGTTGGCATGCACTCGTTCCAGGAAGATGGCCTATTTAAAGATTCTCAGAGCCTTGACAGTGTGATTTAATTGAAATAATTCATGCATTATTGTGTCATCGCTTTGTCACAGACGGGTTTTTCATGAATGGGTTCTGCTGGGTATTGGATAGCTAGCAATATTCAGAAGTCAATAAACTCAGCCTATCTCAGTTCACTGCTGGACATATGCCTCTCCCAGGCTGCGCCACAACACCCTGTCCTCCGCCTTCCACGTCCAGTCTGCCCTAGCCACTTACCTACGCTTGCCGATAGGCGGTCTCCACTCCAGGACTCGCCTGCTCCACCGGCCATCGGTCCTTCGAACAAATTATTTAACTTTCTTTTTTAAGATTTAAAAAACTCCTGAAGTGACCTTTCCCTGAAGCTCCTTAAAAGCTTAAAATTTTGTGGAGTCCAGCCAGCATACATTTTTGGATTTAACTTTGATAAGGCTTACCTCAGCTACAGCAAAGTATTAAAAAAAAAAAACCAATTTTGTTACAATGTAAAATATTGCACTGATCAATGATTTATTATTTTAGCCTCTCAAAAGAGCCTCTAACCAATTAAGTTGTGTTAAATAGAATCTAGAGTCTATACGCCAACAAACAGCGGTGTCGCTTTGAAATGTTAGTTCCTATTTAGAATTCGTTGCCCTGACTGTACTGATTTAAACAAACAGCAGTTCATTAGTTTAATAAAGTTACGAGCTCTCAAAATCGCGTGGAAACAAAGAAAGGATTGAATTTCAGGCGCCATGTGTAAGTCTTCATTAAAAATCTGACCGTTGAGGTTGCAGGGACGTCCTGTTTGACCAACTGGTCCATTTTTATATGAACAGAATTTTAATGAATTCAGATTGGTTGAGCTAAGAAGACATTTGACTTGTTTATAAAACCACAGTCGAAAAAAAAAAATAACGGCTATGTGTAGGTAATATACCAAATTTTATATTCGGTAAAAATAGGCTGTAAAAATAGGCCGGATGTAATTTCCTAAAGTATACTTTTTTTTTTTTTGTTTTGATGACCGGTTATCGCAGTTTCCCGGTTATATAGTTACTAGGCTGATGTGATAGGTAGGTAAGTAGTAAGATAAGTAAACTGCTTTTGGTGACGCTGGCGGAATAGTTGAAAACAGCGCAATTGCAAAAAAAAAAAAAACTTTTGTACGAAGTGTACCTCACAGAGTACATTCTAATTGGTGTACCTATCACATCTATTATAAATGAGGACTGAACCAATTTTGGCCATACATTGTAGAATCGTGAAGCATTTATAGTCAATTGCGGTTCCTTAACTTGCTGTCAGGAGCAAATTAATTGATATATAATCGTGCGCTGTCAAATCTCAGCAGTGCTCAGCTGTTCAGTCAGTAAGAGCTCGATAAGACGCAGCGGTTGGGTCGCGCGGATCGGCGCGCGCGCTCGGAATGCGCGAGAGTTTGTTCTTTTAAGTAATATGGCGGTTTTTAGGTAAGCTTTTGATTTTTATTAATTAAAAACATCTTAGGTTTATGGTGAGGGTTATTTGGGTTCCGAGGAGTTGGTGTAAATTCCTAGCAAATATTTTTTTACCACAAAATCCAATTATTAATAAAACTTTTCAAATAATGACTTTCCTAATTTCTAAAATAATTCATATTTTAATGTTTCGCGAGAGTTCGTTGTTTTGAATAATAATTATGGAATAATTAAAAACATTTTAGGTTTTTTGTGAGGGTCAGTTGGGGTCCCGAAGAGTTGGTGTAAATTCCTAGCAAATATTGTTTAACCACGAAATTTCGATTAGTAATAAAGTTTTCAAATACTTAATATCTATCCTCGGGACTTAAACATAACTGGTGAAATGTGGGTGTACCTACTTTAATTACACCTCTGCACAACCCTGGCGGAAACAAGGCGTGATGTTATGTTATGTTTAGCCTATTTTGTAAAGGATTCGTATATTATAATGTGCTGATATTCTTATGATTATGAGTTAAATTTTCTAGTCAAGTTATTTATTTCCTACAATTTGCTTTTAAGTAATGGAATATTTAGCATGTTTTAAGCAAAATAATTTATATCCTGTGGATCTGGCATTGTGTACTGTAAAAAGTAAAGCTCGAAGTTCAAACCCCGCTTACCAGCGAATTTTTGACGGATTGTGATCTTGATCCGTCAATTTAATAATAAAAACCCCATCGCCATATCTCTACGTTGATGTCGTGGTGGGGCTTGCGCGTTCCGAATCCCAGGTCTGTGCCGGTAGAGTTTACTTTGCCGAAACAGGTCTAGGATGAGGAGCCAGACCAAGAGAGATACAGAAACCCGCAGGGCAGCATGTGGCGAACTGTTGGGCAGTAGCGACAGCGACCCCACGGATCCTATCTACCGGGATAAGTCTTATTCTTCATCTCTTGCTTGCCTTTATTGACCGGTTGGAGTGAACACTTACGAGGAACAGAGGTCCCACCTCATTCTTGCCTTTATTCTGCCGGCTTGAGTGGAGCAAACGGGCTTGGAGGAAGGAAGTATTCCAGTAAGTGCTGGTAGGGATCTTGACCATCTTCCGGGCTCTGGGATTGTTCTGATAGCCGTGGAACTCCACTCCTCAAGCACCTCAGGACATGTTGCCCACTTGTCGCTACGTCACTATGTGCTACCGACAGTTTCCGGGGCCCATTATTGAGTGTACAAGTCACCCCCTGCCATTTTATCCGTGTACATATAAAACATTGATAAGGCAGGGGCCATAGTCTTTCCATAGTTCCAGGTTACCAGTCCACTTTAGCCACCCAAACCCATAGTTCCATATATTATCTTTGTTTCGGTCGGTTGGTGCCTCATTTAATTAAACACGTCTAACGGGCCTATGCAAGTTGGCTTCGGCCCCTCATACGCCTTCCAAAGGTCCGGGACCCCAGGGTCCCGAAAAATGTCATGGACCCTTTAAATAAAAATAATCAGCCTATGCAGTACCCACTAGTAAGACATAGGCCTCTTCTCAGTGAGAGGGAGTAGGCCGTAATCTACCACGCAGGCACAGTGCGGGCTCGTAGATCTGTCAAAGAAAGTTATTTTTTTTCTTGGCTACCAAAAATATTTGATTGTCCTCTTTCAGGATGCGGCTGAATATTATTCGGATATCAGCACATCTTTCTTTCCCGCTAGGAATCTTCTCCTAATAAAACTGCATTTCAAACACCCCAACACGTGACAACGCCATTAGACAAACATACAAGGAACCTTATACGATGACGAATGTCGTTAGCGGCACACTCCACTAAACGAAACAAATTAATTAAATGATCGTATCACATCGCCGAATCAAGCGCTCGTAAAAATACGTGCACATACAATTATAGTACTAACGTTTGCATCTCATGAGTAATTCGTCTTTGACAGACGTGTGGTCAAGATTAATCAAGATGCCTTCTGATTGTCATCATGATTCTTGTATTTGGGCAGTTCTCACACACAAACCTATCAACATATTGGTTTAACTGGTTGATAGCCAATAGCCCCCTATTAGGAACTGGGACCTATAACATGAGCGGGTATACGGTATACCCACCCATGTTATAGGCCCCAGACAGAGGTGATTGACGAAAACCGTATGACTATCAAACAATACAGTTTACCCCTTATTATATTGTGCTGAGGTTTTGCATGGTAGGTTAAACAGGGTGATCTTTTTAACAGAGTCACATTTTGTAAAAGGCGTGTTCTTTAAAAGATCGCCCCTTGATTCATTACTCCTACTCTCATCCCAATTTATTTGGGGTTGACGCATCATGTCCATTTCTTCCATACTTCTCTATTAGTCGTCATTTCGGTAGTCGCCGTTTCTAGCCATATAATTTTTCTCTCAGTCCATCCATCGTTTCTTTGGTCTTCCCTTAATTGTATAGCACATTCATACTTAAAACTTCCCTCACGACATTTTCCTCATTCCTCCGCATCACATGCCTCACAAAATTATCAGATCACTTCTTGATTGTGCCTGCCTAGTCCCTAGTCCCAATTTATTCATCTGTCTCGATCCTGTCAATAATTTTCTTGGGGTAATATCAAGCTGCGGTGACTATCATCGAAGATTTTTACCGTCCTATTTTATTTATTTATATTATGAAAACTTTGCTTTTCCAATTCACTTCAGACATTGCCAGAATGGTTGACATCGGCTTTGCTTGCCATAATAAGAAATAGAATAGAATCGTCAGCTCTTGCAGCACTTGATCACATGTAACATAACTACTAACAGCTGTAGCCCATTATTCAATAACCAAGTCAATCAGCCAGCAGGAGAACAGAAAATGCACACAAACATTAAGTAACTTTAATGTTCCGTGTCACTGTTACGACTGTAATAAATCTCTGAACAAGCTTCAGCTATTCGGTGCAGTCGTTAATTCATTAATTTTAGTGTTTCATTCACTACAATGTTGGTTATGTTTGGCCATCTTTATTTTATACCCTGTTAAGCCAGTACACGTTTGGCGAAACCGTTGACCGAGTTGCGCGGTCAACGCAAAATACACTCAAATCAAATGACAGAAAAAACTAGCAAAACATTAACAATTGAGTTTCTTTGATATATCTGAATTAAATTAGTATGGTTATTAAAATATTATGGACTTTTCGAAATATATGATCTAAAATGATGGTGGAAATCGCATCAAAATCCATGTGCGCTTTTAAAATGTCTAATGTGACGATATTATCGATATTATATTATATTATCGATATGATCGTTAGGTTCCCTTCAAAATGGTTGAGCTAAACGGTGCTGATCCATGCGTCATGCTCGTGAACGGACGCCGTCAGTAGGGACTGGTCATCTCTTATCTGCCACGGTTTATTTTTATTTTTGCATTGTTTTTATCTTTTTATTACGTACACTTTTTACGTGCACGTTTTTCTACATTGTTCTCGATGTATTAATAATTTCAACATGAACGATGTAACCAATATTTTGAGCCAATATTATGATTTAAAAGAGTGTCCGTGGAGTTTCTTGCCCGTTCTTCTCCATAGGAACCTACGCTTTGGAATGGACAACTAGCTTCATATTTCTGACTGACTGCCCCTTGACATGTAAATGGTTTAATTGAAATGAATGCTTTGAGTTTGAGTTTGAGTTTATCGTGGACGACCACGTCCATAAAATGTAGGTATGGAAGTACGTGCACACATTGCACGTATTGAGCGCACATTGTGTTGACACAAAAACGACTTTATTTTATAATACTGATGTAGTTATTAAATATACAGATAGGTTCTTTGACATCTGAAATTAGGACTCATCTACATGATAACATCTAGTCTAGTGGTTGTACAGCTTACAGGTTTTATTCTAAGGGAATTCATCGGTAGCTGCCGGGAGTCTGGATCACTACCTACTGCCTCATTGTTCTAGTGGTAGCAAGCGCTACTTCTGAGCACGAGGTCTTTGGTTCGATTCCCAGGGCATAGTGTTATTGGCTTATTCCGTCTAGGATTTCTCAGTAGTAGCCCGAAACAAACCTGCGAAATATGGGGACACCTCTACCCAACACTTCGGATAAACAAGGCGTGATGTTTTGTTATGTCTGGGGGCCTACCACCACCTCTTTAAGTAGTATTATTTTAATATTACTTTAGTGTGGGAAAGAGATGAAGCTCTACAGGACGTATTGCTCCATCTCTTTCCCCCACTGAAGTAACATTAAAATAATACTGCTTAAAGAGGTGGTGGTAGGCCCCCAGATCACTAGATATAGCATCGGATCTATTATATAGTTATATATATAGATATATATAGATATGTATATAGTTATATTTATAGTATTATATTATATAGTTGGTGACCTCTGCCAACCTCTTTTAGAAAAAAGGCACGGTCATTATTTTTGTACCTATTTTTAATTCATTGAAACTTTATTTTCTTGTCATGGTTATATCGCTTGTTTCTAGGGTAACTACCAAGATTCAATGAACGAGAAATGGAGAAACGCAAGCTTTCATTCGTTTATTATGGTTCATTTGTTTTCATTAGGGCCTCAGGTCAACGACTGTATCTTTTTATGCTGTTATTTTTGATTTAACCAAGATTCTTTTAAAAATTATATTATGTAGTGTAGAATTAAGTACAGACTTTTGAGTGTAATTCGCGTTCCTAAAAGTGTGATTTGAATTTGAGTTGACTAATTTTGCGGCAAGCAAGGTATTTCACACTTTACAGAATGATTTTAAGTTATTCGCTTGACTTGCAATATTACCCATAAGCCATCATTTTCGGCCTTCTTCTTAGAGCATCACACTGACGATTTGCTGGCGTGTTTCTAGCGAGGCGAGCTGTGACCGTGCTCTCCACGGGTGCGAAGCGAGCTAACCGCGACTACGCGACGTGTTGTTCGCGTTTTCCACAATATTGTACAATCGCTTGTCTCGCTCTCTCTTGTACACTCACGTCAATCGCTCTCGTTACGCAAACGCGGCGAACACGTTGCGTACACGTGGCGTGCCGAACAATCGCCTCACTGATATTTCGCTCGCAAATCGCTAGTGTGATAAGACCCTTTGTAGTACAATTCCATCGCCACAGTCATCCCTAGGTACTGACTTCGTTATGTGTTTCTGTCACTTTGTAGGCATCGGCACTTTGTTATCCATGAACTCATGTCTGATATTCTTCCCAGAACCAGTGATTTAAACCTATTTCTTTGTAAATATTAATTGCAAGTCTAAAGCTCCTATAGATATTCGTAAAAACTAGTTGGATTCCGCGACGTAGTTTACGTCTGCTTATGAGGTTGAGAGTTTTGAAACATCCTTTTATTACTATAAAAGTCTAAAATCCCATAGGAAAACACTTTCCAGTTATTCATATTTCAATCTTCAGTGCTTAAGCTGTGTGATATTGTAAAATTGTAGGCACAATTTTTCAATTTTGTAAATTTTCCACCATGAACCACCGTAATGAACCAGTAACCTGTAATTTTTATTAAACATAAACTTGTAGAATTGTAGCCTATCATCTACAATTTACCGTTTACAATTTGTAAGGTTTATTTAATTGGGCCCAAGCAGTCACGAAACTAATTCATTTACTGGCGAAGATGCCAAAAAGTTTGCACGTTCTCTACACAAGTCAATAATGTTTCGTTACATTGATCTACTCATCGTCTTGACGTCACATTACCGTTAAGGAACCCATCAAATTGCCTCGCTGACCATTCATTGACTGTTGAAGGTCAAATCAAGTGGCTGTAGACGCAGTTCAATTATTTGTTGACCTGAGTGTATCGGGATTCGATGCCCAAAGTAGGACACGACTGATGGTCTAATTTATTTGAGGCATCGTCAGTTTGGCGGCAGGGTGAAGGGTCAATGTTAGGCCGGGAAGATGGTAGAAATATCTCTAGATTATTACTGACCTTAAGGGGGAAACGCCAGGGCAGTCTGCGAAATTCAATTGAGTGTCAGGTTGTCTGTTGATCAAAATAATTATGACCGTAACACAAATATATTACGTATTTACAAAATTCTAATCATTAGAATCATCAACACAAATCCCCTCGTATAATATATATAATGAAGGGTTTGCCATTCATGTCGGTACGAGCAATATGCTCAAGTTGAAGGTTAAATAGCCGCAAAAGATTTTTTTTTAAGTAGGAGAATATTGTTCATAAATATACCAAAAATCTATCTGCCTAGCCTTTTCCCAATTATATTGGGGTCGGCTTCCAGTCTTACCGGATGCAGTTGAATACCAGTATTTTACATGGAGCGGCTGCCTAACTGATCTCCACAACCTAGTAACGGGGTAGTACGATACTCCTTGGTAAGACTGGTTGTCAGACTTTCGGACTTCTGACGACTAGTAATGACTGTCAAAGACACACGAATGACAGCCGGGACCACCGGGTTAACGAGCTTTCCGAAGCACGGAGGAGTCTCGGTATGTAAAGATAGTCACCCATCCACAGACCAACCCCAGCAAGCGTAGCTTGACCTGATGGATCGACCCATGCGGCTGTTATTACTTAGCCAAGAGCTCCGCCATGTTCATAAATATACCATGTTTGAGTAAAAGAAGTCTTTAATGTTATTTTATTTCGTTTCAGGTTTACTTTTTTCATAATCGTGATATCATCGTACCCGACCAGCAATGGACAAACAGGTGAGACAAAAAGTAAATGTAAAAATCACAAAAAAAAGTTAATGATGTATGAAATGAAATAGTGGTGTCCTTGTCGGTCGAGTGGTCGTAACTGCTACTGAACGTGAGGTCCCAGGTCGGGCAAATATGGGTAGAAAAGAAATAAGAACCAACTTAGCAATCTATTTTCGTTGCCAAAACATAAATCATTGATTTAGTTTGCGTCCCATATCTAAAGCTACATTAAAAAACACTTTACAGTACAACTATTTTCTTAATGTTCCTCGGCAAACTTCGTGTTTCGTCAGTCTAGCAGATTTCCTCCTATTTTTTAAATAAATTACATTAATTTAAAAGAATATTAACAATTCTATGTACTTCCAACTCGATTGAGAGCGTCCGGTCTGAACCAAGTGCAATAGAAATCCGACGACTGACGAAACACGAAGTTTGTCGAGGGACATTAAGAAAATAGTGTTACGGTACATTGGCAGAATTGACCAAATTGGTCTGAACCAATTCTATCAATACCAAATGGTTTCCAATTTACATTTTGAATTTATGACTAGGTACTGTTTAGTGGCTAAAATTTGTATAATTTTTTCAATAACTTTTTTTTTTTAACATGTAATACGTACGGACCTCCGAACGTATTATAATGTTTATATACTTAAAAGTATAAACATTATAATTAATTATTGTATTAACATTATAATGTTTATACAAAAGTGTAAACATTATAATTATATATTATATATTTAAGATAATTTATTATTAGGTACTGCTTAGTGGCTAAAATTTTTATACTTTTTCAATAATTGAAAAAGTGTAAAAACATGCCATAATTAAAGGCAGTTTATAGTAAATAAAGGCTTATGATTTGTAATCAAATCCGATTCTTGAAAAAAAAACCTATACAACAGTAGGTGCACAGAATATTTATAGTTTCCTACAATTTAAATCAATATCAAAATCTAAATAATCAAATCTGTGGGAGTGATTTCGTGAAAAGGGACGGAAGTGCGTATTAGGAAGCGCGCGCTATTTGATTTGACCAATGAGCGTGCGTGGTTCTAGATTAGGTCACAAACGACTTGGACGAGGCCCCGCCCTTTGTCAGCTGTTACACACCATTATGCGGCAACTGTCAGGCTAGCTCGTTTTTTTTGTACTTATTGGATATGTTTTTTAAAGTGAAAGTTATTTAGTATGACGGGTAGAATCACCGTCTGGACGAATGCAGGTTACTAAATCGCCACCCTGAATACAATTTCAGATTCCACCACAACAGAGCGTGTCCTGGCGGACATGGCAGGTCCCTGTTCCTCCAACATGTCAAATGTGGACTTTCAAACAGTGGACCTGATAGCCGTGTACAAAATGGACCAGCCTGGCACTAAGGGCATCACCCTGGTGCAGGGGTCGCAGGATATGCAGAGGGCTTATAGGATTGGGATCGATGTCAATTTGACTCTCCCTTTGCAGTAAGTATGGCATGTTGAAATAAGCGAGAACCGTGTTTAATTTAAAAAGATTAATTTGATGATTGGTATCTAATTTAAAACCATACCATAACTTATTTAAAAACACAGATCTAATAGAAAATATAAACATTATATTATGTATTAGTCGTCCGGTTTTCTAATTCAAAGTCACTTTTTACCTTCTATTCTTAGCGACGTATTCCCTACCGGCCTACCTCCCCACTTCACGGTGGTGGGTACATTCAACGCCCGCGGTCAACGCCGGCCGTGGAGCCTTATCCGCGCGCGCTCCCCCTCCAGCCTGCAGTTCTCGCTCACCATGCTGCCCGTCTCCAAGAAGATCGCTGTCTTCATCGGAGGGTCCAGGGTCATGTTTACTAGCTGGGAGGTAACTGAAACTGTTTATATTTTCTGATCGAACAAGCCTGCATGTTGGAAAACCTCCCGCAAGTTGTAGCGATGACCTGGTGAAGGCTGGATGCGAGAAGCACAGAACCGGTGGAAGTAGCGGTGATTGGGGGACGCCTAAGAAATGAAATTAAATTGTTTATTCTGTAAATAGGATATCGGAATCACTTTTACACGTCATAATAAATAAAAAATATTAAAAATAAGCAAGATGAGTTCCGCGTTTCCTATCTGACTACTCTGAGAAGAAACACTGAAACAAACTCAGAGGTCGCAGTCTCTTTTAAAGTCCAGAAATAATCTTGGTCAGGCCATATGAGGACCATGTAGATTAGTGTCTAAAATGGTCTTTTGAGGAAAGAACCACACAGATTTGAGTGAACCTGTTCAGTCAGTGAGCATTTGTCTGTTATCGTGTTGCTCAACTCAGAACTTAAGGGGCCTGCGGAGCATGCGTAGTACATACAAACGTAATACCAAAATAATTTGTAAATCAAAAATATTCTTAAGGTAGTGTGTATCCGATTGGATAACAGAATATCTAGACGCCCAAATATATATTTTGAATGGACACTGATATAAAGACGAAATATGAGGAATTTCAAATTTCTATAGAAAACTAATTTTTCTCATAACTCGTCTTTAAATCAGTGTCCATTCAAAATATATATTTGGGAGCCTAGATATTTTGTGTTGACTCGCATTTGGTCAAATTTTATTTCTGTAGTTAGATTGAAGTAATTGTTTACTTGATTTTCTTTCTTATGGTACGCAAGCACTGCATTTTGCCGTACTATCAGATTTAAAAAAAGTTATTCAAGTGACAAACTCACCATGATTTCATTTGCAGATATTCTCTCCTGGTTGGCACAAAATACACGCTTCGATTTCCAACAACACGGTGCATATTGCTGTAGACTGTATTGAGGTAAGAAAATGTACTACAACTAAGGCCTTTCATCATCATCTCAGCCAAAAACGATGAAAATATTAAAAAACAAAATTACACAAGACACCTGTTCCACCGCTGACGAGGAAGCGACTAGCTATCAACAATTTTCTCCCACAAGAAACGTAAACATTGTAGGTCCCGTGTAAGTAAAAGATATATATATTATATATATATATACACGGGACCTACAATGTTTTGTACGTTTCTTATTATTTTACTTTCTGATATATTATATATATATATTTATAGTTGATCGCTGACTTTTCACACCACCGGCGAGTACTTGTGTGTCGCAACGCTCGCTTGGCGGGCAGAACACTCGCACAGAGACTCACGCTTGATACATACGCATACCGTCACCGTCGCGCACTCGCTGCTCATCAACTCGTTTAACTTTTTTAGTTGCTAGCTCTACTCGCTTCTCGTTAATCGCGTGTGGGACAGATGCTTTACATTTACAGACCATAAATACAACCTTAGACTATTATAAATCCTTAATTTTGTAAAATAATTATTTCAGAATTCTAATCTAATGTTACTCGAAGGGATTGGCGCTGTTAGCCGAAATACAGGTTCCTCCTAGTTTGGCTCCAGATGCTAAAACTTTTGTATACTTTTGTTTTAACATGGCACTTAACTGTAATGTAATCTAAGTGTTATTATAAAAAAAAGCTTATTTATTATTATTATTTACGCGTTTTCTTGCATTTTGTGGACGTTTACAGTCCACAGGTTATAGGTTCCTTCATTCCTTTGGCTAACAGTTGTTAAATATATAAAAAAAATATCATTGGATTTCAGTTGATGCCAGAGAAGATCAGTGTCGGCAATTTCGCCAACGCTACCTCTGTTACCATCGTGTCGAATGACGACGGGACCTCTGCACCTGTAAGTAGAATCTTAAAGTAGTACCTAGTCTTTTCTAACGCATTTATGGACATAAACGCCCCCAGACGTGTCCAGTGTCCATGAACGCCCCCTGTGTCTCCTTTGGTGTCTTTCAACTGATTCAAGAAAGGAAGTACTACCACCGTATTTTTTTGGCGCAGTCGGTGAGACACACACTATTTTGTTACAAGATTATTTTCATTTTTTATTTTGTTATTATGTATTTCACGAACTGTGTCCAAATAAATATGATTTCTTGTATACTTTCCTTTCATTCCACTCATTCCGACCTCACCGCCGAGGTCCTCCGAGATCGCGATCAAGCCTTAAATTATAGTATCTTAATAGTAGCTTTAAATTCTTTTTATAATAATAATTACCCATGTTTGATCCAGCCTGTCTCACCTTGCTGTCCTCCCCCCAGCGACACCCTAAGCCGAGGTTCGTACCCCACAGGGGGTGCCCTTAGCCTAGTATACAGGATGGCACATTTAGATCGGTCAGTATGGGAAAGACTGAAACTATAAGACCTACGAAGATCTCTTCTTAGGAAACATGTCATTGATTTTAGTAACAAGAAAAACTGCATTCATACATTTAAAAAAAACTTTTACTCAGTTCGGGAATCGAACCCGGACGTTTTGAAAAATAAAACTAACACTATTTCTATTTAGATATCGATTGTGTAGGTCTTAAGCAGTAAATGTTACTATGAAACTTGATGTCTAAAATTAATATGCTGGCGGTGGCGCGTGTGTTGGATCATTTAGCTCCCTTCAAAATGGTTGAGCTGAATGGTGCTAATCCATGCGTCATGTTCGTGAACGGGCGCCGTCATTAGGGACTGGTCATCTCTTAGCTGCCACGGCGATTTTAATTTAATTTATATTTTTATTTCTAACGGACGCTTTTAATGTTTTGCATCGTTCTCACATGTATAACTTCAACTTGAATGATGTAACCAATATTATGTAACCATTTTATTTTATTTAAAAGAGTGTCCGTGGAGTTTCTTGCCCGTTCTTCTCCATAGGTACCTACTACGCTTTGGAATGGGCGACTAGCTTCATATTTCTGACTGACTGACCCCTTGACTATTCAAAAGTGCCTGTAATTGGTTTATTTGAAATAAATGCTTTGAGTTTGAGTTTGAATAAAATGCATTATTTTCATATCCTTTAATTTATTTTAGTAAGTTTTCGAAATGAACACCATTTCTTTCAATACAAAATTCAACTCGTTTAGGTAACGATCTTACTATTGCGTTTTGTATCTTCAGGTGGTGAATTTGCGTTAAAATGGACTCTATGTCTGCTTTTAGGTCTTCAATGGTGTCGTAGCTTGTTTTGAAAATTTACTAAAATAAATTAAAGGATATGAAAACAATGCATTTATGACCTACACAATTGATATTTAAATAGAAATAGTGTGTTTTATTTTTCAAAACGTCCAGGTTCGATTCCCGAGCTGAGTACAAGTTTTTTTTAAATGTATGAATGCAGTTTTTCTTGTTACTAAAATCGATGACATGGTTCCTAAGAAGAGATCTTCGTATGTCTTATAGTTTCAGACTTTCCCATACTGACCGATCTAAATGTATGGTCAACCTGTATAAGTTATTTAACGCCCCTGGCTGGAGGCTGAAGTTAGTAGCTTAAAGCAGCCACAGGATAGCTCGGTTAAGCAGGCATAACCTCAGAGGTCAGCAAAAAAAAAAAAAATGTATGTACGTTTTTTGTCGCCTAGTAATTGTTGCATTTGGCATTCAGTGTGGTGGTGTAATGCAGCAATGTTAAATAGGCTAAACCAACTCTTTTAACACACAAAATATTGTAAATGATGTTTTGTTATAAATATAATACTGTTTTGTTATGTAGGGATCGTTAATGAAATTGTAGAGAAGAGATAATTCATCTGCCTATCCTTTTCCCAACTATGTTGGGGTCAGCATCCAGTCTAACCGGATGCAGCCGAATACCAGTATTTTATATGGAGATGACAAAATAAATGTAGCCTAATAATTCCACCGATAATTCAACTAGCCTTATAAAATATTCCAGAATTGACAGCTCATAATTTCAACGACACATAACAATCTTGTTAATCGCTCCGGTTCATTTGTACGGATTTGCGTAAATCCGGGTAATATTACGTCATATCTGGGTCATCGGTCGGATGTGGCGACCCGAGTATTACCTGCTTTTGACGACTGAGAATTTGTAACCGAATACCTCCCGATATTATATTCATGTGATACTTTTGTGTTATAATTTACTTTTGTTTTATGGTATTGGGTATAATTGGTGACAAATTCAGGAGGAAATAGGTACCTATTTGTGTTCTAGATGATTATTTGTATTAGCCTTAAGAATCCGTTGTTAAATGTTTAAGCAACGTGTTCTTTTTGATGTACCACAACTCTAAGGTGCTATAAGTAAAAATAATACAAAAAGTCCTAGAACAACAAGTTTTCCAAAAATATATACATAGTTTCGAAGATAAGATACCTAACTAACATAACACTAGACTCTCGATGTGTGTATCTAAGTTTCATTGATAAGTACGAGTACCTAAATCTATTTCATTTAAACAAATCATTCATATTTAAAGTTAACAAAATGCGACGCTGTCATATTTAATTTTTTTATGGACAAAAATAGTCTGATTTTTTATAATTCACATAAGGCTGTTTTACATAAATAATCGTGACTTTGTCGAATTATTTTGAACGAAAAATGAAAAAATATATATTTTTATTCTTTCAACTAAGTTGATTCTTTGACAAATAGAGAGAATACAGTTATAGGATATCAAAGGAACCCTTTGTACTTGTATATATAGGTAGACTTGTCTTGTTGACTTGGGTATCACCAATCTTTTAGCTAAATATAGTGATTTTGGTAATAACTTTTAGAGAAGATCATTAATAACGTTTCTATTTTTAACACAACATGTAGACAGACGTATAAAGGAATTTACTTTGTTATTTTCAGATAGATCTTCAATGGCTGTCGTTGAGTTGCGACCGGTACAACTTGAAGCGAGATAGCTGTGAAGAAATCGTAAGCATACATTAGATGAGATGTTTTTTTTTTTTTAATCGAGGCATATCACTCTATATATGAATTTATAAATTTTCAGAATGCACCTGAATATTTAGTGTCGACATCTGCGCCAACGGTAAGTGCACTTGAAAATGCGTATTATAAAATTAAATACATGCAAAAATTCACTGTTTCTTCCCATGAGGAAACTATAGAAATTGAAACTATAGAACGGCTCCTGCTATGATCCTTAAGGGTGCACTAGTCAAAGGCTTGAACTCGTTGGTGGGCGTGACTAATATGCATGTCAATTAGTCTAATTAGATATTTATTTATTTATTCAGTATTTATTTATCTAGTTTTAATTTATATATTTATTAATTTATTTAGTGAAATAGACGATGATTTATAACGAAAACGAACGCGTAAAATTTCATGAACAGACTTTTGGGCGTATACATACATATTATGAAAAAACTACTGGATTTACTCAAAATACAACTATTTGAACTATTGAATAAATTATCTATTCCTGTACGGTTTCTATTTTGCCATTTTCTTACTACATTTTCTTACTACATAAGTTATTTATTTACGCCCAAAGACGAGTTAAAATTAGTGTTGGAATATGGAAGTTTCGACGCTCATAACTTAATTTTTTTTCCAATTCTGCTTTCGTTCAAGACAAATTGATATAAATTTTCGTTTTGAACGTATACCGTCAAACAGACGAGTAATCACCATACTACGTTTGTATGGAAGAATGACCGATTAGCGTACCCTTAAATGAATACTCTATTATAACATACCCTCCTAAAATTAAATATTGTTTGAAAATCCTCATACTTACATAGTTTTCCGGTTTTATTTTTGTATACAGGGTGGCAATGATAACGACGCGCAACCTGTTACCATGGATTCAGTACATAATTCTGAAGCCCCAGCCTTCAAAATTGCCTCATTTGTCTAGTGGTCGCAAGCGCTACTGTTCAGCATGAGGTCCTGGGTTCGATTCCCGGGTCGGGCAAAGTGTTATTGGGTTTTTCTATCTGAAATTTCTCAGTAGCAGCCCGGAGTCAGGATTTGTGCCCGGTTGATGGCAATAGGCTCGTCCCCTATTACATGGGACTTAAACATAGCTGGTGAAATGTGATACACTACAGGTATACCTCTGACCAACCCTTCGGGGAAACAAGGCGTGATGTTATGTTATGTTATGTTTATTTAAAAAAAGTGCTGTTCCATACATTTTAACCGCGTGGGTGAAACAGCAGATATATTTTTGTTTACGGGTGAAAATTTTCTTCGCTAGGGGACTAGAATCATGTGCTGAATTCATGGTTACAGTTTTCGCGTCGATTTCCCGGCCACCCTGTATTAATCGGGTTACATTGATTAGGTATCAGTGTCCACATAATTGATTGAGGGGGATGCGCTCAAGTAGCTCGCGAAATTCAAATTTTCTTTCGTCTTTTGCAATTTACAGGTTAGTGTCAGGCTGTATGCTGATTGAAATATGATTCGCGACCGTAACAAATATGGCTTTAGAGATGTATAATGATTAGAATCAGCAATACAACTCCTTAAGTTAGCATACTCCTCAAATGTCATGATTTCATGAAATAGCCATTCAATAGGATTAGATGAACTTCGAGAGTTGAATTGATGATTTTTTAAATTATAATTCTATGAATAAACATTTGATATGCTCGCAAATCATATTTAGATCAACATACACCCTGATACTGACCTGCAAATTGCAAAAAACGTAAGAAAATTTGAATTTCGCGGGCTACCTTGACGCTTTCGCCATATAAATAATTGTGTGATAATAATTGTATTGTGTATAAATAATTGTGTGACGTGTGTGTTTGTCTTTATGTTTGTAGTACGACGTGGACCCGTCGTTATTAGCCGATCCATTGGTGGGTGTCTGCAACACCACATGTCCCGCAGTGAGTTCATACCAGAATATCATAGAGTACCCTACTTTATTCATAGATATACAGACCGTTCACTATAACTTGTCCCTTGCTCTCATGTTGGCACCATTGCTTGTCAAGCTTAGTTTCTGTACTTATAGAGTTCAAAATGGAGACTGACAGAACAGTACTATCAATCGCGTCACGGGACAAGTTATGATGAACGCACAGTAGTAATAAAATATATTTTTTTACAATAGAGGGGCAAAATAATTCACCAAGAGTTATTTGCATAATATTTTTGTCTGTTTCAGGGCCCCGAAGGACCACGTGGTCCAAGAGGAGAACAAGGACTGAGAGGATTTACCGGTATACCGGTGAGGAATATTTAATTATCTCTGGTATTAAGGTTTACCTTGTTGAAGCAACTAACTTCAACTTTCTGACTAACTGACCGACTCTTTGACAACTCAAAACTGCCTGTAAATGGTTTCAATCTGCCTCAATCTGCCTAGCTTTTTCCCAACTATGTTGGGGTCGGCTTCCAGTCTAACCTCCACAACCTAATAACTGGGTTATTCGATACCCCACGGTAAGACTGGCTGTCAGACTTTCTGGCTTCTGACGACTCGTAACGACTGTCAAAGATCCACGAGTGACAGCCGGGATTAACCGGGCTTGACGTGCTTTCCGAGGCACGGAGGAGTCTCGGTACGTAAAGATGGTCACCCATTCCTGGACCAACCCCGGCAAGCGTAGCTTAACCTGATGGATGGAACCCGTGCGACTGTTATTAAATAGCCGTTATTAAATGGTTTAATTGAAATAAATGCTTTGAGTTCGAGTTAGAAGACAAGATTTTATTACCACTATCTACGAATTGACTGCCTCGTTGGTCTAGTGGTCGCAAGCGCTACTGCTGAACTTGAGGTCCTGGGTTCTATTCCCAGGTCGGGCAAAATGTTATTGGGTTTTTCCATCTACGATTTCTCAGTAGCAGCCCGGAGTCTAGATTTGTGCCCGGTTGATGGCAATAGGCTCGCCCCCTGTTACATGGGACTTAAACATAATTGGCGAAATGTGGGTGTACTATAAGTACACCTCTGCCTAACCCTGCGAGGAATACAGGCGTGATGTTATGTTATCTACGAATTTTCTACCATTTATTTGTTATCAAGCATCATTGTTTGAATAATTGAGGTTGATCACAGATAACGATCTTTTTCAGGGTGTACGAGGTATGAAGGGAGACGTGGGAATACCAGGTCAACCTGGCTTCACAGGGGACAAGGGAGAACCGGGACCCCCGGGGGCCATTGTCAATGTAAGTACTAAGTATTATTTTACAGCTGCTGCTGCTTATTATGCTAAGAATAATGCTCAATTTGTATCGACGAAAGACCCAAAAATCTATACCTAAAATACTCAATACTCTAACAAAATATTTTTTTAAAACCCTGTGCGATCCGTGTGGGTATTGTTATGTATCGTACTGAGAGTCTATTTATGTGGAAATTATCAGGAAAAAAAAAATCACCACTTTGTTTTCTATGGGGAATATTACCGGGTTAGTACATGTCCCGGTTAGCGGATGTCTACAAGTCATAACTTATGACACCTGTTGAAAATTTGCTAATTTTTAATGGATTTAGGGTAATTTTGGTACTAAAAATATGAATTTGAAATAGCAATAATTTTTTTTTTTCAATAATAATGAGAATTTTTATTACTTTTTGGCAATGTTATTGCAGTACCTATGTACCCCTTTTGGATCGGACAGGGTTTTTTTAAAATTATTATTAGCTAGCTAAACTCCGCAGACTCGATGGGTATTGATATCTAAACACGACAACAAAAAAAAAAAAAATATTCTATGTTTTTTTTGGGAGGCCAACAATCGCTGTTAGTGTTGTTAACTGAAGGATGAGTTGAGAAAAACGATTTTTTAATTTTTTATCGTGTTTGACCCATCGAGTCTGCGGAGTTTAGCTAGCCTATTTAAAATAACCTTGGATATAATATGTAAAAAAAGCCTGTGTCACGACTGTGAGGTGTACCTATAAAAAATAAAAACAGATTTCTTAAACTGATATTCCAGGTGACTACAATAACTGCGGTCGATCTGTCAAAACTGTCATAGAGCCTATATTTTTTTGTAGTCGTGACTGAATGACGAGCGAATGAATGAAATTAATCATGAACGTCATCATGTATTTTATATTTATTGTCGAAATGGAAGACCTCTTGTCAAAGTGGCGCCAACTGGTGGCGTAAATTTTCATGAAAGCCCTCATTAATGAGTAATAATAAATTACTAGTCAGTGTAACTTGCACTGACGAAATCCATGGGTTTTAGGAAATATTAATTTTTTTCGAAACTTTTCATTAATGATTTTTTTATTTTTTTTATTTATTATTGAGTTCTCATTATTTATTATATATAATAATTTATTTTTATTATATTTGAAGGCATCTGGTCCAGGGTATGTTGGACCCCCAGGTGAACAGGGGCGACGCGGACCGAAGGGTGAGAAAGGAGATGTAGGACAAAAAGGTAAATCCAACAATTTAAAAATTACAAGCCATAGTATAGCCATTATAGTCGAACATATTTGAAGTTTTTTTTTGTATTTTTGGTGTTTAGGTGATAAAGGAGAAGACGGCGTGCTAGGTTTCGCAGGGCCTCGAGGATTTAATGGAACACGTGTGAGTTGATTACTATTAAATGGGAAATATTTTACTGATCCTCTTAAAACTTTTTGCGCTTCTAATCATGCACACTTTCTAAACACACAAATACACAAGACAAAGAAATACTATAGCAAAAGTGACGTGACGGTCGTAACGTTTACACTTTTTTCGGTCTGCAAGTGTGAAGAGTATAATGCCTGGTTTATACAATGGCAGTGACTGAATCCAGTGACTCGGAATTTCGGACCCAGTCAGTGGGTTCATGTAGACGAGATCGGCAGTAAGTCAGGCGGGGGAGCTACTGGGGCCGAAAATAGACGGGTAGGTTAGTCAACTGGACTGCCTTGAGGGCCCGAAGTCTATACTGGACTGGATTGAAATTAGTGTTTATACGAGTTGTAAGTCAGCGCTAGTCTGACTTACTGTACTGTCATATTACTGGGCTCGTACAAACCTGCTTTATTGAGCGATAAGAAGCTTTTCCAAAAACGGATTCCCAAATTCATTATTTAAAAAAAACGTTACTACGTACTTCATTATGTATTTTTAATGTAAAATTCTGTCCTCAGGGTCTTCCTGGACCACCAGGGCCCGTGGGACCCCCTGGAGATCGTGGATTTCCTGGGCTCCCGGGACCCGCCAGTAACATCAATGCCTCCCTAATACATGGTAAGATCACTAATCAAATTATGCATCTTATTTATTTTCTATTAGGGTAAAATTGGCGTGATTTTCTCCCAAGGAGGTTCTAAATTCGTCAACATTTTTTTATGTATGTTCAGCGATCATTTTGTTCCACGTGGATCGATTTCGATGTTTCGTTTATATCGGAGAGTGGGTGCCTTATAATATAAGTTATATTATTGACCAGTGACGTTAGTACGATACTTATTTTTTTTTTTTTTTTTCTTCTTTGGCAACTGAGCCTGTGTTGACTATTCTGCCAGCGTCATGTGATGACGGCAACTCAATAGGGTGGGCCGTCGAACTTTGCACTTCGTGGTAGTTATCTATTTATAATTGTTAGTAGCTGAAAGGACAAGACAATTTTTTGTTAGTAAATCTACCTAAAAAGAATAAAGTAATATATATTTATATGTTTAAAATACTACAAATCGACATATATATTTACAAAGTTATTATTACTACACACCAGACTACATTTTTATATCATTAATATTTAAAAACATTGATAGAATTTGGATTAGTTTTGGAGAAAAGTTAGTCAGGAGGTACTGGAAGTTAGTAGGAAGGGGGAGATACTTATTTATTACAGTCCAGCCGTCGAGAGAATGCTTCCCTGACACCTGTCATTTCGAGAATTTCTAGAAGTAACACAGATGAATACAGTTGGTTCACTCCGCATTTTAGGTATCAAGCTACAAGTACGCGGCGGGCCCGTCTTGTAGGGCTAATTCAGTGAGCTTAACGTAGTTAGAAGATCTAAGAATTACGCGATAAAAACGCGCTGTGCGACCTGAATTGCGTAGCAAGAGTCCCTTGTTACTCGTATTTAAATGATTTTGCGGAATTAACCATCTGTATAAATCTGTGGTATTACTACTAGAAATTTTCGGAAATAAAATTGTAATGATCAAATTCGCAAAACACATACCTTACTACCACAAAACCGTGTTTATCAGTTGTTTAGGCTAAGCCCCTTTTAATATATAGTGTTTGACGTAAGATTGGCATTAGACACGTCGAACAAGTGTATAAGACCAATATTCGTTAGTATGAGACTGACAGGTGTCAAAAACGTGATTCTCTCGACGCCCGGACTGTACGCCAGTAGCACACCTCGCGAAACCGCAGTAGATCTATTCAACTGGCTCGCGTCATGTTCAGTTGAATTGAAGTACTGCGGTTTCGCTGCTATGGTTTCGCAGCGGAGGTGTGCTACTGGCGGTAATGTATTCTAAAGCCTTCTAATGTTTATTTAGGTGCTAAAGGCGAAAGGGGTGCTCCGGGGCGGGACGGTAGGCCTGGTGACATAGGCCTCCGAGGAACACCCGGACGCGACGGTGCTGTGGTAATGTTACATGTGCAATAATTTATTTATATCATTCTTTATGTAGAAGTTAAAACTGTACAAGGATGGATTTTATGCCTTACGCATTTTCTGAAAGTCTACTTCAAGGTGATGCAGCGACGAAACATGGACAGTGTAACAAAATTAATAATTTAATTAAAAGAATTCGATTAAAAGAATATTAAAAAAAAAAAAATGTACTATGGGGCGAGGCTATTGCCATCAACCGGGCACAAATCCAGCCTCCGGGCTGCCACTGAGAAATTCCTAATGGAAAAACCCAATATCACTTTGCTCGATCTGGGAATCGAACCCAGGACTTTATGCTCAGCAGTAGAGCTTGCGACCACTAGACCATTGAGGCAGGTCATTGAATAATTTAATAAGTTGTCGTTAAATAATAACTTAATTAATGATTTTGTTTAGTTGTTGTTTTATTCTCTGAATTATATACAATGAGTTTACGTTTGCATCATCTAAAATGTATAAATGTATGTGCTGTGCACTATAGAATAAAGAAATAAATATTATTAATACTATTAATTCTAAATAATCTTTTGATCTTACCTAAATCATCATCATCATAATTTAAGCCGAAAGACGTCCACTGCTGGACATAGGCCATACCCAAGCACCGCCCGGTTCACTTCGACCGGTTCTGTACTTCCCGCATACTCCGGCCTTATTACAGAATGGACAGCAGCGTTCTCTATGCATTTGCATCATACTGCGATCGCCAACCCGCCTGCCGAGCACGACGATATGGCAAATCTCCCCCCAAAACACACGTTACCTAATACATACATTCATAATTTTTAATGTTTTGCAGGGTCAACCAGGACCACAAGGCTTTGTAGGTATACAAGGCATACCCGGCAACATGGGTCCACCGGGCCTCCCGGGCACAGAGGGAAAGAGGGGCCTCGACGGACTACCGGTATTTATCTTACATTCATCATCTTCATCTGCCTAGGCTTTATGTTGAGGTCAGCTTCCAGTCTAACCGGATACACCTGAATACCGGTATTTTACATGGAGCCACTGACTATCGCTCCTCCACAACCCAGTTAGGGTAACATCATACCCATTGGTCAGACTGATTGTCAGACTTTTGGGCTTAACAGCTCGTAACGACTGTAAAAATTCTACTAATGTATTTATTTTACAATATCAGTTGTTAGATGTCGAATTAATATATTAAACAGTACCCGCCTCATTTGCTCGAGTTTCAACAAAATCGGAAAAATGGATCGTTTGGAGTGTGATGCCAAATACAGCATTCCATTTTATAAATTCTAGAGCTAGTGTCTGTGGTTGAGCGTCGTCTGTCACTTATACCCAAGGATATTCATTGCTTATACCATAGATAGTACAAACTATAAATAATGCACTAATAATAATGCTTATACCTATGCGAAAGTTTCATTGTAAAGCTCCAATGTTGTACGTAATAAAATAATATCATAATTATTTATTAGACAAACACCATTTTTTTTCTACAATACGCTCTAGAAGTTTTTAATACTATTTATACTTACTATTTATATTATAATATGTATTTAAACTTCTAGCGAATATTGTGGAAACAAAATGGTGTTTGTCTAATAAAATAATTATGATATTTTTATGTGTTTTGGTCATACGCATAATTAACGGACGCAATACTGCCAAACAAAATATTATAAACATTATTACCTACATATTTCACTTCGATTCCCCCAGGGTCCTGAAGGCCCACCGGGTCTGCCGGGCCCCCCCGGTCAGCCAGGGTCTGCAGCTGCTTCTTCACAGCACATCTCCATCCCAGGACCACCGGGGCCTCAGGGACCAATGGGACAGGTAACTATCAAAATATGATCAATAGGTACAGCACTTATTCAAAATGGTTATGGATAACACCTCAGTAATTTCCAGGGCATTTTTTCGGCATAAAAAGGTACGAAATAAAATTAAAGCAGCTACCGTTTGGGATATTCCGTTTAAGTTTTGTTTATGATCCCTGAGATGAAACATTACAAACTTTGAAAACGTCGAAAAATAAGACTATCATCGAACTAACTAGCTTCTGACCGCGACTTTGTCCGCGTGAAATTTCGGCCTCGACCCACCGCGTCGCATCCCATCGACCCACCGCGTCGCATCCCATCGACCCACCGCGTCGCATCCCATCGACCCACCGCGTCGCATCCCATCGACCCGCCGCGTCGCATCCCATCGACCCACCGCGTCGCATCCCATCGACCCACCGCGTCGCATCCCATCGACCCACCGCGTCGCATCCCATCGACCCGCCGCGTCGCATCCCATCGACCCACCGCGTCGCATCCCATCGACCTACCGCGTCGCATCCCATCGACCCACCGCGTCGCATCCCATCGACCCACCGCGTCGCATCCCATCGACCCACCGCGTCGCATCCCATCGACCCACCGCGTCGCATCCCATCGACCCACCGCGTCGCATCCCATCGACCCACCGCGTTGCATCCCATCGCCCGCCCACGCTATTACTTCGTTTTCGCTTAGTGTTCTTTCAGATTTTTTCTTTTTGCTCGGCTCCTAAAAGTCGTAGCGTGATTTTACATAACCTTTCCCAAGAATTGTGCTATCCAATGCGAAAATATTTTTTCAAATCCGACTGCTAAATCTGTAGCTTACCCCCTACAAACAAACAAATAATATTAGTATCTAGAATACGTAGAGTAAAGATACGTGGTGATAGGCTAAGAAAAGGAGTGAAAAAATCTATACTACATACATAGAATATATGTCGTGATGGCCCGCCCAGTGGTTAAGGCCTCACCTCTCATGCACGAGGTTGTGGATTCAAATCCAGGCAAGTACCAATGTGACATTTTCAATTCATACTCGTATGTACTTTCTGAGTTTATCTTGGGAATTACTGATATCGGTGATGGAAAACGGCGTGAGGAAATAGTTAATGTAAGTCTGAAATCACCAACCCGTCTTGAGTAAGCGTGGTGATCAGTGCTCGTGCCTTCTCTGTATGAGAAGAGGCCTTTGCCCTGCAGTGGGACAGTAACAGGCTGGTATTATTATTTAATTATTTACATTCGTTCTAACTTATAGACGTTCTTAAAGAAAAGGAAACATGATACCTGTGTTTATCTTCGTTCTTCATCCAGGTATTTTCTTCAAAACTTCTTGTTAGTCTTCAACTTGACACCCAAATTCTTATCACTTATAACAAATTGATACGCGTGATTTATCAATACGTTTCCAGAAAGGCGAGGCAAGTTTCCCAGGACTACCTGGAATGCCCGGCGTGGACGGACTGCCGGGAACTCCCGGAGAGAGAGGATTACCGGGATTGCCTGGATTACCGGCACAACCCAGCTATGTACAAGAGGTAAGCAGTAAAATAGCTTCCGCGAGTGGCGGCGCATCTCCAATAGTCAGTCCCGCTACCAACTGGCTGATTGGCTAAGATTTTTACAACGGGAGTCTTCTATCATTCACAAATGCACTCCCAAATGGTTTCTTTATAAATTTTCGTCAAACTAAATCTTTTATAATGTTTTTAAATATGTGAGCAGCATGTATCTATCACATTATTAATTTATCTGCTGTTGCTTAATTTTTAATTCTTTTTACCTATTGTGGTATAGTAATTTTATTCTAGGTGCATCGTCATCACATAAAATTATATAACTAATGTACCTATACAATATATTGTAAAACATTTTAAAAGAGTAACGGTGGAGTTTCTTGCCTATTCTTCTCCATGCGAAAACTACCTTTTCGAAGGGGCGAAGAGAATATTTTTTTTTTTTTTTTTGTAGATTTTGACGTTGAAAAGTGCCTTATAAAAGGGCTTATTTGAAATAAATTATTTTACTTTGACTTTTGTTTAACAAATTTTTTCAGGCACCTTCAATCTCTGAAGCTGAAATAAGAAATATTTGTGAAAATATCGTTAAAGGTTTGTACCTATTCATTTTATATCATTGTAAGGTTGGATTGGAGGCAAAAAACGTCTCTGATTATTTCATTATTCAGAAGACGTAGTGACAAAAGTTTAAAAGAGCATGCTGAGATGGTTTGGTCATGTTGAGAGGATGAATAGAAGGCGACTAACAAAAGGTATTTGCAAGGCAGATGTGACTGGAAACGCCGGGAGGGGCGCCCTAGGAGGACATATAGTGACCTTATTGGTGATGTTCATCTAAAAGGTCAGGTGCGTAGTACTCGCAACCGGCGTGCGTGTATGTCCAGATGTATGAACGTAAACGAAGCAAAATGATTATGTAAGGATCGTAGCAGGTGGCGCTCTGTAGTTTCTGCCTATCGCCATGGGAAGAAGGCGTAAGTTTATGAAGGTATATATGAATTTTGTGAAACCTACGTAATTCCAAAAAAAATTACAAAAAATATTTTTTTCTCCACAGTTCGTTTAGGAGAGCTGGCTCTAAATCAAATAGTGCAGACAAGTACTATCGTGGGCAAGCGAGGACATCCGGGCAGACAGGGCCCCCCTGGACCACCAGGTAAGAAGCATAAAATGATGAATGCAAAAACTCTGTTTGTCTGTCTAGAACCTTTTAACTCCTAAACGGCTGTACGAAATGTTTGTTGCATACATATGCTTCTTTTAATTAAATCTAATATTTTAATTTCAAGGAAACCAAGGTGATTCCGGCGAGTCAGGCCCGCGAGGTTACCCTGGAGAGACAGGGGATACAGGCAAGACTGGCAGTCCCGGCCCTGCAGGGGAGAAGGGCGACAAGGGCGAGAGGGGGCCTGAGGGCGTCGGCGTGCAGGGGCCCGAGGGACCCAGGGGACAAATAGGTAATGTAGTCGAAAAGATAAACGGCTTTTGAAAGCCTATTCAATTGTTTTAGTCGTCCATGTATAATAATTATGATTCGTTGGTTGTTATAATTTTGGTGAACAAAAGCTTGCAATAACGAGTATAAGACTTGAAAGCAGGGGGGTCTATTCTCTAAGGCGCGGGACATACTCAAGTGGCGAGGGGTGCAACCTGGCGCATGCGAGGCGACGGTGCGGCGCGGGCGTTGTATGTCTGGCGCCTAAGTCCGTGAACGAAGATGCGGGCCTGTCCGAAAGTAGATGCTCTGTCAAAACAAGTGTCAAATTCAGTTTTAAGAACAGGCAAAACATCGCTATTGGAGCCATATTAGACTATCATAGAACTATGATCAGAGATTAAGGGATCCTAATTGACAGCAAGCGTACAAATATGATATATCCGTCTAACCTCAAAAATGGCTAAATCAAACACCGATAAATCGTTATCCATCTTGGTTAAGTATGACGTTTATATGATTATTTAAGAGTAATATGTAAAAATGAAGAACAGCATCATTTAACTATGATTATAGAATTTGACAGATATGATATATGATAAATATAATTATGATATATTATATGATACTATGATGATATATGATGATTTAATTGGGGCCGTAGGGACACCTGTCAAATCGTGTTGTCATTCATTCTTAGTTCGGGCCCCGAACTAATCTTATGTCCATGATATGGTACACGTAACGTCCGTAACTTCGGCTGAAACTACGGATTTCGTGTTTAGAGAGTAGACCCCCAGTTTTGCTGATCAAGGAAGTAAAGAGATGGGAAGATACAATAGGCAATATTCTAGCATTCTCCTTGTCAGAAACAGCGAGGCTATTATACAAACTTGTGCGGACTGGTAATAGTAGAAGATATAATAACTGTTTATAAAATTATGTTTAATATAATAATAAGAGTTTTTATTTGAGTTCTTAAGCTTCTTAAGTTGAAAAAAATACCAAGGAAATATATAAAACTAGTTACCGCTTTAAGAACCCCACGCTAAATGGATTTATTCCAGAGTCAATAAAAACAATTTGTAAAAATAAGTTATTCCTTTTATCCACCCCAAAAAATCCACCCTAAGGTGGATACTCGGAAAGATATGTCCGAGAATTCACCCTAGGCCTAGTTGGATAAACGGAATTTATAGTTAGGGTGGACGCACAATGGTCCACCTGACGGACTAAGTGCGGAAACCAAACCCCCTAACATAGATAACATAGAACATAGTTAGGGTGGATTCTCAGACATACGTTTCCGAATATCCACCTTAGGGATAGGATACCTTAGGATTAGGGATACCTGGATTTTTTGTGGTGGATAAGGGAATAACCCATTTTTACAAATTGTTTTTATTGACTCTGGAATAAATCCATTTAGCGTGGGGTTCTTAAAGCGGTAAGTAATTATATAATTATTTTGATTTGTACTGTTTCAATTCAGAACAAGGATTACTGAATTGAAACATGAATGAAGGAAATGCCCGATTTCTGAAAACTAACGCCTGAAGCCTAATTTACTAATCAATATATAATATTTCTATATTTTTTTTTGTATTTCCTTAGTAATTTTTGTCAACTTTAGAAGCTTAAAAACTAAAAAAAAAAAGAAAAATGTAAAAACGTAAAAATGTACTATTAATCATCGCTGTTTTCAGGTCCTATGGGTCCTTCGGGTCATCCAGGCAGAACCGGGGACAGAGGAGACCCAGGACGAGAAGGTAAAATAAATCACACCACATCTTCTGCTTAGCTTTTCCCAACTATGTTGGGGTCGGCTTTCAGTCTAATGCGGATGCAGCTGCATACCAGTATTTTACATCGAGCGACTGCCTATCTGACCTCCACAAACTAGTAACTCAATAACACGATACCCCTTGGTAACACTGGTTGTCAGACTTTTGGGCTTCTGACTACCCGTAAGGACTGTCAAATATTTAAGTAACGTTTAATCAATGTCAAGGCAACAATCACTCAAAATCAATGTTTCTAAATGCCTTATAATTTATATTGTTTTGCAGGACCTACAGGCCCCCGCGGCCACCCAGGACTTAGAGGGACTTGCGAGTGTCCACTGACATACTACGCTTACTCCCCGCAAGGACTCAACAAGGGGCCCTGACCAATACTACTAGAAAAACTTGTGTACTTAATAAAACGTTAAAAACTTACTTCTAATTTCATTAAATTTTTTTCAAGCATATGTTTTCAGGGGAAGAAAAAGATACAAAATATTAGATAAAAAACAATTTAATAAAAATATACCAAAATATTATCGTCACTAAATACAAAAAAATATCTCCATACTTTATTTTATAAAAACAATGTAGGATGGCTATGATTTCCATAGATTTAATTATATGTAACTCGAAGTACAGCCGCCATTACTGTTGATGACGTAATAAGATGGCGTCAGTTGTTAGCGGGTTCTATTTCGCGTACAGAGTCGATGTCTGCTTTGCAGAAGAAACATTGCTTGCTGTTTAAAAGGTGTTGCATTATACAAGCTCTAGAACAAAAAATATTAATTTAAGCATTATCCAGTCAAACTGCGACCATTCTAAATAAATCTACCTGTCCTTTCACAGTTATTTTAAATCTAACAGCAGCAAACCAATAGCAACCTTATTGTAACCACATTAAAGATCAATGTGAGTTGTCAAAATTAGAGCTGAAATAACTGTGCAAGGTCTAAGAACTTGAGAATTTTGTATCTCAATAATGCAACAAACCTGCAAGAATGGTGTCCACAAGGCATAAAAGCGGTGTCCGCAGGTCTAGCGTAGCAGATGGTGCATAACAGGTCGGACTGCCCCCCGCTGGAGCCCGGGGACTTCGCCATCACGATAGCGTCCCGAGCTATGCGTAGTCGATCTGCCACTATCTCTAAAGCTTTTAACTCTTCCATTGTTACGTCCTCTTGATCTGAAATAGACAAAAATTTCAAAATCATAATATTTTATTTCACATAAACCTACTTGGGCACTTTTGAAACGTCAGAAGCTAGGTGCACGGTTCCAATTGGTCGTTTTCTATGGAGAAGAGCCGGCTAGAAATTCCACGGTTACTCTTTTAAACCTAATTGGCTTTTAAAATATATCTAAATTACAGCGTTTATAGGTATTGGGATTAATTAACTCTGTTGTGTGTGCCAATTGAAAAATTTGGACTACCTGCTTCACACCGGTTAAAATATTAATTGCTATTAATAATTTTTATTTATTAATATATTTATTGTTTGCACTAGTTCGACGATAATAAGTCGAAAGAGCCATCAAGTTATGCCGTCTACACTCGTGGTCCTCACATGGACGCAGTATAATCAGCCTATCATGTTGCCACTGCTCAGGCCTCCTCTCTTCGAGAGGGAGTGGGCTGTAATCTACCACGCGGGCCCAGTGCGGGTTGGTAGAAGTCACATGTCTTCCAATTTTTGGTTCTAAGACATGCCGGTTTCCTCCCGATGTTTTCCTTCAACATTGTGAGAGCTGGAACTGGACGAAGGCCACCCAGTAATTCGGATACAACCCCTCCGGCTATATTCCTCATCATCTGCCTAGCCCATTTCCAACTATGTTGGGGTCGGCTTCCAATCTCACCGGATGCAACTGAATACCAGTATTTTACATAGAACGACTGGCTATCTGACCCCCACAACCCAGTTACTGGTTAACATGATGCCTTATGGTAAAACCAGCCACATTCCTATAAGGTTATATAACATATGTTCATAGTAAGAACTTACATTTGTAAAATGAGAATATTTTGTGGTTCTTCGACTTGCCGAGCATGAGGTCGAGTCCATCCATTCTGAACAGCGGTTCCGTCACCAACGCTTTAGTCACTCGGTCTAAATGCTTAAAAACAAAAAAAAGTAATGAGTTTTAAAAAGCCTATGGCCCTTATCAGACTCGTACAGTTCCCACAAACGGGGATGGATCATCATCATCCTGCACTTAGCCCATTTTTTGGGATCAGCGTAGCATTTTGTCTGTGTATAAACATCACAGTATCTTAGTGGCTATAGTGGCTTATTATAAAACTTGGATAGCTAATAGTCTGAAATAACTATCATGCAATGAGCACAGCATCGTAGTCACTTCTCGCGCTGAAATTAGAGGGTCTATTATTATACAGCCAGCCTTTATGTCTTTGGTTCCGCCTTATGTAAATTATAATCTGATGCAGTTATACTTACTTCAGGAGGTAGTTTAGGCTCCAGCATTCTGATGAGGCACCCTGCTACGGGAGCTAGAGCCACGTAGTAGTGCACCCGGTCTGTGTCCGGTAAACCTCGGGCGACCAGACGAGCGAAACTGGCGCCCCCACCGCCGCGGATGCAGACCCGGGATACTACTGCCATTAGAATCTAGAATGGAACCCATGCTTATGTTGAGTGTAGTTCAGGATTATTTTAGTATAGGGTAGTGAAATTGACAAAGGAGGGCGTTTAAAAAAGCTATGTACGAGTTTCGTGAACTTACAAAATTAATGATAAAACATGAATCGGAATAGGTACCAGGCTGATGGAAAGAGTATATCCATATACTCATAGATGCTTTTTTCATAATAGGACCTAAAAATAACCTGATGTCCTTATGGGGTCGGTAGATATTATATATCGACGTAGGTTATGTTTATTTCTGGCGTTGGTGCTGTGGGCATCATTTTCTTTTTGTGTAAATGTTTGTTATTATTTTGCCTGAAAGATCCAAGGCAGATATTATTTATTTTTTGTCTTTCTCGATACATACCTGACAAGTCCTGCCAAGCAGTAATTCGTTCTGGTTGTCACAGGCCTCTGGTTTGGTGAGCAACAAGGGGGCAAGGTGTAGCGTCATCTCTAGAGCCCTGGCCAGGCCGTGGTACAGGTCGAAACACGTTGCGCACAGCTTGATCTGACGCGATTCTAGGTGAGAATCTACGCTGACACGGTCCATCTAGACAAAACGAATATTTTGTTGGCACTTTATACTTAAATTTTTTAAGCTTTTGATTAAGATGTCGGGTCAAAGTCGACTTTTTTCTCAGATATAGATAAGTGAAAAGCGAGGAGTGAGGCCTTTGCTCTGCAGTGAATCCCTAAAGGCTTAGTAAAAATAAGGTTGGTAGTTATATTTAAGGAAACTAGATATTTATTCTGCAGTAAAAAAATCTCGGAAGTTTTTTACATCATGGGAGCCCGGTATGGTCTCGAAAAGTGGACATACGTAACTTTTTTTGCATAAAAAAGCCATTGTTATATACGTCTTATTATTGTATCTACGTTTGATAACTTAGAGCGATTAATCAGGATCATAATATCACAGTCTGCTTCTCACCTAGGCTGGGAAAATAAAAAATACTCTTAGCCCTCGTTCGCAGAGGTGATATTTTACTCGACAATTTTTCTCACGCACTGGAATTTCAAGTCTCGGTATTGAGCCGAGCATTGAGAATCCAACAGAGCGCATCCCAGTAGCGCAGCACGTCACCAATGCGCTCTGTTGGATTATCAACTCTCAGCGCTAAGCAGTGCGTTGAAAATCCAGTGCGCGATACAAAAAATGACGCTGGACTGACTTTGTACTCTATAAGTAACAATTTTGGGGCTGTTACCTCCTGCATCATAGTGATGAATTCAGAGAAGGCCCAGTTGAGTTGGCTGAGCAGGGAGTTAAGGTAGGCTGCCGCGTTGGTTGGGTGAGCCGCGAGGTACTCCTTTATGCGGCTCTGGATCACCTCCGAGGGGCAGGGACCTTGAGGAAGTAAGGACCGCTTAAAAACCATCTTAATATAGTGTCCGAAAGATAAATCTAAAAAATTGCTAAAATGTTCAAGTAGGTAATCTGATTTTAATCAATTTAAAAAACCTTACACATTTCACCAAACCATTTTATATGGTGGACTACCGCACGAAATGGTTTTCACCTGATAATAATATATCTATAATAAGTAAGTAATATTTGTTTGTTTGTGTTTGATTTTTTAAACTCAAACTCAAAGCATTTATTTCAATTAAACCATTTACAGGCACTTTTGAATTGTCAAGAAGTCGGTCAGTCAGAAATATGAAGCTAGTTGCCCATTCCAAAGCGTAGTAGGTACCTATGGAGAAGAACGGGCAAGAAACTCCACGGACACTCTTTTAAATAAAAAAATTGTTACAAAATATTGGTTACATCATTAATGTTGAAATTATACATGTGAGGACAATGTAGAAAGACGTGCACGTTAAAAGCATCCGTAATAAAAATATAAAAACAAAGAACAATTCAAAAATTAAAATATTAAAATAAGCCATGGCAGCTAAGAGATGACCAGTCTCTACTGACGGCGCCCGTTCACGAACATGACGCATGGATTAGCACCATTCAGCTCAACCATTTTGAAGGGAGCTAAATGATCCAACACACGCGCCACCGCCAGCGAAACATTAGAGTGAGCATGACATAATCTCAGCCGCCAGGGCACATTCAAGTCAATGAAAGACATACCCAGTACCTAAATGGTAGCTTTATAGTCAGTACATAGTACTCACACATGTGCTATGCAATTATACAATGCTAAGACATTGAATTTATACAATGCAAAGAGTTTTTAAAATCTTCAGCAGCTCCAACGGTATTTTCAAATGCTAATTAATTAGTTTATGCTTGTGGAGCAGGACCAGCAATGAGCCAAGCATTTTTATCAATTATGTAATCCCCCAACTTATAATATGCCTGCCTACATAGTGTGCGTTTTATACAAGACTTGAATTTCGTCTCATTCAGTTGAAGTATGTGGGGAGGAATTTTATTGTAACATTTTAAACAATACCCCATGAAAGATGAGTCTACTTTAGCCAGTCTGAAACCTGGTTGAACTAATAGATCCCTATTTCTTGTACAATAATTATGTCTATCACCTCTTTTACTAAAAAGATGTAAATTTTTTCTTACGTACATGATGTTTTCATAGATATACTGACAAGGTACCGTCATGATGTTAATGTCCTTAAACAGTTCCCTTAGAGAATCGCGCCTACGGAGATAATATATGGCTCTGATAGCTCTTTTCTGCAGAATAAAAATAGACTCGATGTCTGCAGCCCGTCCCCACAGCAGAATACCATAAGACATGATACTATGAAAATAACTGAAATAGACTAGCCTGGCGGTATCTACATCAGTTAATTGACGGATTTTTCTGACAGCATATGCTGCTGAACTTAGCCGTCCTGCAAGAGATGTTAAATGAGGACCCCATTGTAGCCTTGAGTCGAGCGTGATTCCTAGGAAAACAGTTTTATCGACAAATTCTAGTTTCTCTTGATTCAATACTATCTCACAATTACTATTTTTAACATTTGGTAAAGAAAATTTTATGCACTTAGTTTTTTTCCCATTTAATACTAAATTATTAGCAGTGAACCAATTTTGGACCTGCAGTAGGGCGTTATTTACGTCGTCAAAATTTGTAGCACGTCTATCTACCTTAAAAATTAAGGAAGTATCGTCAGCAAATAACACCATTTGTGGTTGATTTTTTAATAAATGGAGTAGATCGTTAATATACACTAAAAAGAGGAATGGACCCAAAATCGAGCCTTGTGGCACACCCATTTTTACTTTTAAACCTAGTGAATTGATACCGTTTATTTGAACTTGCTGTTGTCTATCATTTAAATAAGATTTTACTAAATTGAGTGCAAGTTTTCCAAGTCCGTAATGTTCAAGTTTCGAGAGTAAGGTTTCGTGATCGACGCAATCAAATGCCTTGGAGAGGTCACAAAAAATTCCTATTGCGTCTTGGGCCTCTTCCCACGCGTTAAAAATGTGTCTTAATAATGTTACACCGGCGTCGGTCGTACAACGTCCTTTGGTGAAACCATACTGTTGATCGTGGAGGATTTTATTTGTGTTAAAATGATTCAGCATTTGATTAAGCATTACCTTTTCAAACACCTTGCTGAAAACCGGCAACACGGATACGGGTCTATAATTATTGGTGTCTTTACTGTCCCCGGATTTGAAAAGTGGTATTACCTTGCTGTATTTCATTAAATCCGGGAAGACTCCTTGATCCACACACAAATTGAATACTAAGGCTAAGTAAGGCGCTATGGTCTCAATTATGGAGGTACAGATTTTAATGGACATTCCCCAAAGATCTTCGGTCAATTTGATCTTGATTTGCTTAAAAGCTTTTATTACTATTATGGGGTTAATATGCTTAAAGTTAAATTCAATCGGGCATGCTGAAACATTCGCCCTTACTAAATCAAAAGAGAGCGAGGGCGAGGAATTTAAGGTTTCAGTAGTTTTAAGTGGGACACTGGTAAAGAAATTTACAAATTCTTGAGCAACTTCTTTGCTATCGCAAATGAGACCACCACATGACGCCTTCAGGGTGTACTCCGAATTATGCTTTTTGTTCCTGTTCGTTTCATTATTGATAATTTTCCAAACCGTCTGTATTTTATTGTCTGCTGATTTAACCTTGTTGCTAATGTATAAGGCTTTAGCTGTCTTACAAGTGTTCTTAAAAGTTCTAGAGTAAGAAGCAACATATTTATTAAAAGTTTCCGTGTTAATATAAGGCTTAAGGCCATACAGCTCGAAAAGTCTATCCCTACTTTTCCTGAGTCCTTTAGTTGCCCAGTCACTAAATAAAAACTTAGGGCTGATAGTCTTAGTGTTCTTCTTAAAAGAATTATCGAACTCGGTTTGGACTAACGAAAAGAATTCTTTATACAAAATATTAACATTGTTCATTGTAAAGTCCTGATTACTTAACTTACAAACTAAAGTGCTATTATATTTATTTAAATTAACAGATGTTATTGGTCTGCATTGTATTTGCACTTTTTGTATTGGAATGTTGGACTCAAAAGTTATGGTTTGACCACTGTGATCGGAAGGGAGATAATTAACTATTGCTTTATCTAAATAGTCGCAGCAACAAAACACATTATCAATACATGTAGCAGTAGTCGTAGTTATTCGGGTTGGTTCTTCAAACACATTTGACAAATTGAATGATTTGAACAGATTTAGAAATCTAGTGGTATTTGAATTATTTTCTAAAATATTAATGTTAAAGTCACCACAGATAATTACTGATTTATTACCAGTTGCAAGTTTTGCCAAAACATCTTCCATTACTGACTCAAATGTAGAGTAGTTTTGATAATTAGGGGGTCTGTAAACGCACACTATGACATGCTTATCTAGCTCAACACAAGACAGTTCAATGCTATGTTCAACCGATAGTTCAACTATGTCATTACGGGTTTTTGATTTAATACAACTTTTAATTAAGATTAGTGAACCACCATGCAGCATCGATTTTCGGTTATAGCAACTAACCACACTATAATTCTCATAGTTAATTAACATTTGATAATCTTTTAACCAATGCTCAGTTAAACAAATAATGTCAAACATTGTTTTTTCTAAAAACAATTCAATTTCCAATTGTTTGGAAGAAAAACCTTGAATGTTTTGATGAAATAATTTCAAGGATTTCTGCTTAGCCCCTTTTGTACAGTTAACTACAGCGCTAGAAAATACCTTTTTGTTATTAGATGTAACTATACTGTTATTGGTACTTTCTGTTGTCTTACAAACTAGTTTAAACTATTTGAGTTAACCACCTTAACATTAGTAGTATTACTAATTGTGGTGCTAATTATAGTTGACTTCGACATACTAATTATGTCTGGGTTAATATTAAAAGCTAATAGCCTAGCTATTTGACGTCTAAAACTAATGGGCAGATACACAGTATCCCTAGTCGACCTTAGCTTATCAACAAAAATGTTGGTATCAAAAAATATAAACTTGTCACTATGGTGACTAACTAAGAAATGCATGTAATTATTTAACATGTGAATGTAATTGTTTTGCCTGTTTGACAAGTGCTCAAAGTATGGAAAAGCACACAAAATTACTTTCTTACAATTTAACTTCAATAGATTGGTGACACTATCAGTAATATCATCTTTTTTAACATTTAATCTCCGAAACTACCGGTCGGATTTGAAAAAATCTTTTTCATTGGATAGCCCTATTCTTGAAGAAGGTTATAGGCTCGGACGAAGTTACGGGCAGACGCTAGTCAAATAGAAACTAAAAACTATTCTTTGTTAAGTTTCTCCAAAGGAAACACATAATAAAAGGCCGTATGACTTTACACGAAACCCAAATTGTAAAACTCAGCTTCAACAACTAGTCTACAGACATACAAGTATGTAGGTATAAATCCACTTGTTCTCATGTGGCCTCCAAGTGTTAGTACTAATTTGACTAATTAACAGTGACAACTCTTTTCGATATGTCTTTAAAAGGATATTTGAGTAACTCACCAAAACACTGGCTCATAAGACCGGCGTCGACTTTGGCTCCGAGGTTGTTGACTGTCGGCTCCCTGTCGCCGTACCTGCGAGATGATACACGTCACTACCAATATCAGCTATCTGATTTGTTCGGTGGTCAGACACCAATGGGTAAAGTCCGGCAGTAGGTTCGATTAATACAGGACAGTTGTTATTTTCGTTACTTCAAAAGTTTACATGAGTTCATATTATTATGTGCTTTAGGACCTTACATAGAAAAATGTTGTGTTTAATTCATCATAATAATATTACAATTTCCTTTATTTTATTTAAATACTTATTAATTACATTTTTAAATATGAAAATATTTAAAATAATAATATTATTGTTATGGTTCATTAAAGCAGAATAGTGAAGTGGAGGAGTGGTGGTAACAGCCGCGACTTACAAGTTGTAGGTCGTGGGTTCAGACCCAAGCAGGCACTTTACTTTCTGTAAATAATGACGCGTGGTGGATTATGGCCCACTCCTTCTCACAGAAAGAGGAGGCCTAATTAAACACAACATTTTTGTATTCGTCGGTGGTCCTTATGTCGGCAAAATAAATGTTTAAAAAAAGATCCAGCCCATTTAATTCACCAGTGGATAGATAGAACTACTTACATAATAATATATTATTTGAGGAAAGCCGTTAGACACTTTGGAATATAACATTTTGAACCGTAATAGTTACTGGTCAACCGATCAACCGGGTCATTGCGTTTATCCACTCCAAAAATCGACTCTAAGGTGGATTACTCGGAAACGTATATCTGAAAATCCACCCTAAGCTTATAAATTCCGTTTATCTAACTAGGCCTAGGGTGAATTCTCAGACATATGTTTCGTAGTATCCATCTTAAGCTGGATTTTTTGGGGTGGATTTATGGACATCTGAATTTAAACTATTCTTGGGAACAAACCGATTCGATCTAGCTTTCTGAAATATATATCTGTCGTGCAGCACACTGCATAGATCAATAGGTTCCATTTGGATATTGCGCCGATAAATCTCAATGATATAGCGGCTATATATTTGACTACGGAATACTATGGATCGCTCATGAGTTATACCGGCAGATATTGTTCGTGTGGTGATTTCTGTGTTGATAAGGATTCGATTATATGATTCCTGGAAATTTATCTGCCGGTATAACTCATGAGCGATACACTAGGTATATATAGTTTCAATTATATTTGGTATTTTTAAACACGACAGTGTTGACGTACTGTATCCGACTGACTGCATACAGATATAAATTAAGTGGGTGATTACAAATGGAAATTTCTCATTTCGCCGCCTCAAAATAAGAAGGTAGGTACCTATTATTCAAAATTGTAATTATTGCAAGTGAAGACGATATAAGGAATCGCTTAAATATTTTTATTGTTTATTGTAAACTGGACTATTATAAGATCGTGAGCGATTGTGGCCCTACATTTTCTCTAACTGAACAGGCAGCTGTGCTGCTGGGGAGTTGGTTGCGCCACTTCTTTTTCCCAGCTAAAGCACTAGGAAGTGGTGAAGGGTGGGCGTTTTTGGGGACTGTCTTATGTAATTTTGACGTTCGAAAAGTGCTGATTCTCAGTCTAGTTTGAATAAATGACTTTTGAATTTTGAATTTATTGAATTGTTTCTTACACTTATCATCGAATTCAAATTAAAACAATAATTTTTCTCCTGGCAACCTTTTTTCCAACATAAATCCTGTTCAAGTAACCTTAGTAAGTAAAGTTGTGAGCGTTCATTGTATTTCTAAAGAGAAACACGTCGCAGTGTTTAAGGAAGCTAGTTGAAAGTGTTTTATCAAGAGTTCTACTTAAAGTGCCATTGTGTTGGAGCACTTTCCTGTTTTAAAACTTTCCTAAAAATAGGGATGTGTATTTTCTATATCTTGTGAAGTTGTGGGTTATTTTGTCATCCTTACACCCTGTTTTTGAAATACATATCCAAAATTGATCAAACAATAGGGATGTTGACTGAGTAAAAAATAAAAAATCTATTTAGTCCATCAGTAAGATAATAAAAAAAAAAATAAACACGTGTTTTGTGCTTTATCATTTTAATAAAAAAATATTTAGATAAAACGCATTAAAGTTGGGAAGTGGGGGCTCGCTACGCCACAATTCAGTATAACATCTACCGGGGAGTGACGTCATGCCACATTTTAACTCAATGTATTCCCGTAATTTTTTGATTACGGAAAAAAATAATAAATACGTATCCAATATTTTTTTATAAACTATCTGAGGGGCAAAAAAAACATTTTGTCAGCATCCCTATTGCTGTGATTGGCCATTCATATCACTTTACATGAAATATAGTCATCAAGCTGTCATAAATTGGGGGTTAATCGACCCATGACAGAAATACCCAAAGTTATTCAATGAAAAGTTTGACCCGGTTTCCATTAATGACAGTCATTTATCATGGTACGATTACCATAAATTTAAAAATCTTACGAAATCAGTTTTACACAGTAATTATATTGCAGAGTTCAGCTGACAATGTTGAGGCTCTATTTAATAGGTCTACCTACCTTTTAAACAGAGGCTCAATATTATAGCAGATATTAGAAGGTCCATTCTACACGATGTCCCGTGTGGGTGCATTTGAGTTCTCACCTGGCAGCTAAATGCGGCCACTGCCGGTGTCGAAAGCCGAAGCCGGAACCGTGCCAGAACCGAACGAGCACCCAGTTGGATTGCGCCCACGCACGGTTCTGATACGGACGCACCAGCTCTTCTACCATGGACATCTGTCTGGAGCAAAAGAATGGCTCTGGATATAATTGTAGTGAAAATAAGTACCATTGGGATGGTATAGTTTTTCTTGATACAAATGACATTATCAAAAGATAGTGTAAAATAAACATAACCCATTTCTAAGCAGTGGTATTGTTCATTATGGTGTATTAATCGCACAAAATATTCAGAGGTGTTGGGAGCTTAAAATATTATGAACTAGCTTCTGCCCGTGACTTCGTCCGCGAGCCTTCCTCAAGAATTGGACTATCCAATGCAAAAATAATTCTTCAAATCCGACTGCTAGTTCCGGGGATTACCCCCTACAAACAAACAAACAAACCTTTTTATCTCTTTATTAGTTCCTTTATTTCATTATTTACATATAGATTATATTTTTAAATATTATATAAAAAATATATAAAAACATTTGACAATAGTAGCCCACCGGTATCGGGAACTGGGTCCAAGCTACCGGCGGTCAGGGCTCCAGAGAGAGAAAGCTCCAAATAATGCGAGCCGTTTCCAGGAGTACCGCTTTCTGAATCAAGCCCTTAATCCAGTTGCTCAACAAGAGCCTCCTTAGGTGTTGGTCGAGGCTCTTGGCAATTAAGCCATTGGCTGATACGACTATCGGCACAATTATAGCTGAGTCCACATCCCACATGTCGACAACCTCGCCAGCTAAGTCAAGATACTTAAGTTGTTTATCTTTCTCGGCTTTCACGTTACCTCTTTATATTATTAGTATAGATGCATTTCCCGACTTTTGATACTATTAGATACCAGAATTTTAATATAAAACTGCATACCTACGGTAAAAGTGAAACGTTCTCAACGTAGTCAGCAGGTGAATTTAACAAAAAAATTGTATGTCTTTATGTCAAGAAAACACGTTAACCTGTATTTTACTTATTTTACCGAATTCTATTAAATTTATATTGTATTTTAACTATAAGTATACTCGTCACTGATGCATCGGTTAACGTGGCCACCTACTGGGCTTAACTAATTTATTAAAAAAGCATCGACTCGAAAAATAAAGAAGTATACTCACTGTTTGATCGGTACTCTCTCGATAGCCCTCATAGTGGTTGGCTGCGTGGCGAACGAGGCTAGAGTCTGGACCAGAGACTCTCTCGTGCTGGCCAGCACTATCCGCTGGTCTGCAAACTCCGCGCACAAGAAAGCAGCACAGGACACCACTAGTTCGTCCCATTCTGAGGTAAATAAGAACATGATATATACTGTCTAGTTTGGGGCTCACTATCAAATAATATTTTATAACCTAGCTGTCGATAATATTTTAAGTTACTCATGTGTCTCAACTTCTATTAACTTGTGAACCTGCTTACTGTCTTACCTGGACAGTATACTATTATATATTTGGTGTTGGACCTATAGCAGACGACTAGGGTTGCCAATTTCTTTTATGACTGCCTGTAAAAAAATAGCAGATGGCAATTTTTTTTCAAATATGCTAGGTATATTTCAAAAACATTTTTATTCTTTAAATGTATTTTTTTTGCTACCATGAACCTTTATTAACAGGTTTTTTTTTAATGTCTCATGTCTATTTTTAGTCTCTGAATTAAGGTTACCATTAATTCAGATTTTATGAGATTAATACTGGCCCTATTGCAATGATCTCGCCGTTTTGTATTGAAATAAAAATATAGTACTTTCGCTTACAATATTTTTCCTTTAGAAATATAGTATTTAGGCCTCTAATATAGCAGGATACTAGGTATATTATATAGTAGCGTTGGCAACCCTACAGACGACTGAAATAAACGTTTACAAAAAAATCGTTACAATTTTGATGAACATAATTTTCTCATGAACTTGATGTTGGTGAACATAAAGTTCTCAAGAAATAGACGACTATTCACAGTTGCTGTTTAACGTGACTAAGATAGTAGTTGAATGTGCGAGCGAACGGTTTTTACGACTTGAAAAGACGTCGATACCTAATTATTTATTTTAGGTAAGGCGAATATTAATTTATTTAATTATTTATGTACACAAAGAGAAATAGATACAGATAAGACATAATCATAATTATGAGTATAAAGGAACTGCTTATTTCTTAAAAAAATTCTTCCAGCAGACCTGCGACAGGAGAAATGAGAAAGAAATGTAGACAATAGTGTGTGAGAACAAGGAGAGAAAAATATAAATATGCGAAGTCTTAAACTAAAATATTGAAATAAACCTACACGTATAACGTAATACATTAACATATACTTAAATAAAAACATAGAGCTTAAATATATAAACATACATACTAGGTATATAAATACTCACAGTTGAGAGGAAAGGTAATGCTCTTTTACTCGATATTTGAATTGTGAAACAGTTTTTTTAATAATCACGAATGCTAGGCGGAAGTGAGTTCCACAACCTTACTGCCTGGACAGAGAAGGAATAGGAATAGTAGCTTGTTTTATGAGGATGAGATTTAAGGAGGGATCTAAGGTGTGATCTACACGGTGCGTCGCTAGGGCGAGCGTAAGAAACCCGCTCACGCAGGTAGTAGATTGGTGGTAGATTAATGTAATATTAAACACATAAACTTTCCGGAAAATTCTTTAAATTATGTTGGAAACCACATCAAAATCCGTTGCGTAGTTAAGAACAACGTAGTCCCACAGACAGACACGAAAACCTATTTTCTAAAATTTATATTTAAGTTTAGATATATATTTTAAAGAGTCTAAATATTTGAAGATCTCACCTGGTATCTGATGCACGGGTATGGTGGGATGCATGTACAGCCTCAGAGTGTTGCACAGCTCCAGCATGGCGTCCACGTGGTACTCCGGAACAAACGCGAATAGAGACTCTGCAAATTCTGTGCCACCTGTACGATCTGAGCCGTAAGGGCGGTGTATTTAAGTAGCCATGTTGTCCTCGGCTTTCGAGGATAGTCTAGCAAGGTTTTCTAAATTCCTTCTTTGTTTCATAAAAAAATATATGGAATTCAGTTTCAGAAAGTCTATTCTAAGCTTATTATTTTTTGCTAAATCTGATGTCAACTTGTTTTTGGTGAGTTGTGCTATCAGATTTTCTTATACGGGACTTAATAAGGCTTTCAGAATACTTTGTTTGATCGAGTAGAAACTGTTGATACTGAAATATCGGACAAAGTTATTAAGTCACCTAGGACAGTGGTCGGCAAACTTATTAGTCAATAGAGCCAAATATCAATACTATAACGACTAAGATTTCTTATGAGAGCCAATCCTTTCTGTGTATCGACACTGTCTCAATACACTTTTCTTAATCTTTAAAATTCCCATTTACTTTCACTCCACAACGCTTCCTAAAGTTAACTTGCTTAGAAATAGGATGCCTTCATCATCATCATCATATTGGCTGATAATATAATAATATTATGATGAAGGCATTTTACATATTAACATGTTAACCTTGGAAAACTTTGAAAGGTACAGTAAATGATAAATTTTCGATGTGCTATTAATTTTTTTTTTGAAATATAGTTTGAATTTTGAATAAAACTTGATATCTTATTCTTGCTTACTGACCGAAACCCCGACACTCGCGCGTGTCTACGCTCTCATTCATCGACATTTGTACAGAAATCTATAGACCAAAGAGCCGCATGCGGCTGGCGAGCCGCGGTTTGCCGACCACTGACCTAGAGTGACACCTGCTACAAGTTAACAGGCGCAATGGTAGTGATTTAAAAACTGAGGATAACAGGGCATACAGTTCAAGAAGAATAAGAAATTTCAGTTCATGTCAATTTAGGCATTGATGTTTTTTTTTCATTAAGGTCTGCTGTCTGTCACCGGGTTGCATCTCATCAACCGTAATAGGTAGACAGTTGAAATGTTCACAGATTGTGTATTTCTATTGCTGGTACAAAAAAATTAAAGGTCCCATACAAGAAGCGTGCTTTTTTCGGCGTTTTTTTACTAAATTTTGTACGCTGGTACGGAGCCCTTAGTGTGCGAGTCGGACTCTCATTTGGCCGGTTCCTTTTTTTAAATAATTTACTGTTATGTTATTCTTTGAAAATGCTGTGCCATGAATTGATTATAAACTGAGTACTATGTCATTGCGGGAAAGTCCGACAGGGATACCGTGGGCCCTGGCAACGTACAGGCAACTGAAGGAACACGAGTGGGTTTTAGTCAGTAAGAGCACACACACACACACGCCTTCCTGCTCCACCCAGAGCGAGAGAAGTTATTTGATAATTTACAAAAAAAAGTGTTACAATGTCACTTACGATTAGATGTTCCTATATGTGAATTGGATCCCGTCCGCGGGGTCGCCGCTCTTGAAGGTTGACTCTGAGGACTAAAAAAGAGGTCGGCAACACTAAACGAAAAACAAAACAAAAGCCTATAAGAAACGTCATTGGAAAAGTTTGATGAAATTTCACGCTGAAGTAGCACGAAAGCTGCCCTGACGTTCATACTCAGGGTCACCAATTTAGAGGTATGATGGTCACGTCAGGGTCATCAATTTAGAGGCATGAGGAACAGGGTGTAAAGTTCACTCATCCTCCATAGAAAACATTTGGTCGGAGGATCCTCCCGATCCTCCGACCAAATGGATGTCGTGTCTGGTGGGCAACTGGCCCAACGATTGATGCCAGGGAAGATATACACGGTGGCGTTTGAATCACAGTTTTGCTAGAACAAACGTTGTTCAGACCATGGTATACTAACATTTTATAGCATTAAATAAAATAAAAAATGTCATTGGTTTTTGAAAAAAAAAACAAAGCTAATACGGGATTATCGTTACTCCCTACAAAACAGACACTGCAGCGCTCGCGTCTCAAAGTATATGTATACAGAGTGGCACATTTAGATCGGTCAATATGGGAGTCTGAAACTATAAGACATACGAAGATCTCTTCTTAGGAACCATGTCATCGATTTTAGTAACAAGAAAAACTGCATTCATACATTTAAAAAAAACTTGCACTCAGATCGGGAATCGAACCCGGACGTTTTGAAACATAAAAACTAACACCATTTCTATTTAGATATCGATTGTGTAGGTCGTAAGCAGTAAATGTTACTATAAAACATGATGTTTAAAAATGAATAAAATGCATTGTTTTCATATAAGGTGTATCTATTCATACACGAAATATTTTAAGACATATACCTATAGCTGGTAAAGAAACCATAGCAACAAAAAAAATATATATATATCAAGGTATATTATAAAAAAAAAAAATAGTTTAATATTACTTGACACACATAATAAATACTGGTTCCTTCTTATTTTTTAACATCCATTACGCTAGTTTACGCGGGCGGCGGTATTTGAGACGGCGCGCGGCTTTTATGAATGACCAAAGAGAAACACGTGAGCGCGCCGCGCGGGCGCCTGCCTCCCCCGCCCGGCGCCCGCGCCTCGCCGCGACACGCGTCGGGCTCGCTCGGGCAAGATATTTAACAATGCCTAACTACAGGTATACCAACCAGGAGTTGGGTTGTTTAACATCCACAACGCGGGCATCAGAAAATCCACGTGTTGTTAGGCCGGATCATTTCCAGACGCGGTTCAGTGTTAATGTGTGGGCTGGGTTAATAGGCGATAGACTCTTAGGAACGCGAATTGTGAACGCTTTCGCAGTGATGGCTAGTGATAGAGACACATTATTAAAAGTGCAAGGATACATATTAAAACGTACAGTCCTCTGCGTCCAACAACAGGGCGAATATGGACAACAATTGGTGTAAATAGTGTAAATAAAAACTACGCAGGTATTAGGTATGTACATTTTAAATGATTGTAAATAAGTTGATTCAAATTTTTAAACACGCCTTATTATTGTTACAATAACTCGTAAAAGGCACCTGCATACCTGATGCAATGGGATAACTGAATTTCGTGTAAAATAGACAGGTTTCCGACTAACGGAATCAGTCGTAAACCTGTGACGATAACGTGACAAGCCATTTATCCCGTTTATCCTTTGACCACTGCGAGGCGACAAACCGCGTGTACCTACAACAGTAGGTATGTCCACGTCTGCTAATCTCTGGTACGATTATTGATCAAATAAATCTGCGCTACGCACTCTTAACGTTCACATCTGTATAAGTAGATAGGTAGGCAACTAACAATCAGCTGACGGATAGGACTCGCACACACAGACGGACAGAGGTCATTAACATGCGAATTCGAGTTGCTCCTATCAGCTGTTTATTGGTATTTACCTAGTTTACAGATGTGTAGGTATTGTAGATTAGGATTAAAATTTGTTTTAATCGCCTCTACGTTCCTTTTCGTAAAACTTTAAAGGAGGGAATTTAATCATTTACCTACTTAGGTTTAGGTGGTATTGTATTTTAAATTCACATTTATTATCATTGTAAGCGATAGGCTATTAAAATAACACTAGAACAAGTCACGAAGTCTACCTACGTTGGTTTATTTTTACATCATCACGCTTGCATTGTCCGTAGAGGTAGGCAGAGGTGTATTTTCGTACGTCCACTACAGTTTACCAGTGATATTGTTAGGTCCCATGTAACATGACGTGCGGGCAGGTGTTTGCGTCCGGCAGCACACAGACTGTGGAGTGCGGTAACCGTCAGGATGCGAAGTAACTACCATGCTTACGCGGTCGCGTGGAAATATGCATGCGAAGCAAACACAATCTCACCAACACGCTGCTCAACACAAAATAGACGAGAGCGAGACGCCTCGACAGGGTTGCCAGACGAGTGTGAGTGAATTATCGTATTAATAATCGAAAATGATCGTACCAAATGAACATTTTTCGTACTACAACTGCCAGAGCCGCGCGAAACGCGTAGCTAGTTCGCAAAACTAGAAATAGTATAGGAATTTTAGGAAGTTGTGAAATATGAATGAAATTAAAAAAGTAACATTATTTTTCAGTTGTTTTAAAACCATAACAGCATTATTTTGATTAAGTTTTTACGCATTGCGGTGAAAGTAAAGCCCCTTTAACAGTTTTTGTTGCAAGTTTGTTTCTTATTTTTGGTTTCGTCGCATCATTTTTGCTGAATAGCTACTTCGGAAGAGGGTTGCAAATTATCGTACTTTTGCGTAAGATAATACAAATTGTATCATACATCGTACCGGTGTCGAAATTATCGTACATGTACAATAATCATCGTACGTCTGGCATCCCTGCGCCTCGACGGCGGCGGCTCTTCACCGCGGCGCGGGCGGTCGGGTCATTCATAGAACATGGAGTAAAGGTTTTATGCCAAATGTCTCAAGCAGTTTTAAAATTATAATAATTACGTAAAATAAAAAACATTGAGATATTATCTTTATTTTTGTGTTCATAGTTTCTGTGCCAGCTATAGGTATATCTCTTAAAATATTTCGTGTATGAATAGATACACCTTATATACTTTAAAAAACAAAACGTAAGATCGTTACCTAAACGAGTTGAATGTTGTATTGAGAAAAATGGTGGTCATTTCGAAAACTTACTAAAATAAATTAAAGGATATGAAAACAATGCATTTTATTCATTTTAGAAATCATGTTTCATTTTATAGATGCTATAGAATGGTCATCGGTTCAGACTATAATCTGAACAACGTTTGTTCTAGCAAAACTGTGATTCAAATGTCACCGTGTGACGTCTGGTCTTTTTTGTTGCGTAGTTCGCATGTGGCGATGTAGATGCCGCCACAAAAGAATTGAATCCTCAAGGGTCAGCGCAGACACTAGCAAAATGCACGAGCAAGCTCGAGTATGTTCGAGCAAATTCTTGCAGTCCAGTCGACCTATTCTGTAAAAGTGAGCTTGAAGTTAGCTGTCAACAGTGACAATTACTAGTGTCAAGTGGAGTGACAGCTCATTTCAAGCTCACTTTTATAAGTTTTCACGGTGAGATTTTTACAGAATAGCACTACTGTTTTGAGTGAAAATATACGTCTCAGGGAATTATCTCTTGCACTCTATTTTGGTTGTGATATATATTATGTAGTTCATTATTATATTATCAATTAGCTTTTACCTGCGGCTTCGCCCGCGTGGATGTCGCAAAATATCCCACAGAAACGTACTACTCGGATTACATACCTAATAGCCGAGGAAAAGATCATTGACTCTTACCGCAGCACCCGCGTTGCCGTCAACCATAATGATTTTGTTACACGTAATTTTGAATCTGTGATATCTTTTAAACTAATCATTTGAATGATATGATGTCATGGCATATTTTAATCTAAATTAAATGCCTATAGTTATATAACATATTTAGTTGGATAAGGATTATTAGAATACCGGTCAAAATGGCTTAAGAAATAACCATGAAATTTTTATCAAATTCTGTAAGATAATAAAGGTTACTGTGGGTTATCCTTAGAAGATAGACATATGCCATTGCAGATTTTTTTGTTGAACTTTTTAAGATGAACAATCCTGTAGAACATAAATTTTATGTATCTTTTACGGTTACGGCACACCAGTAAAGCTCGGCATGATTTTTTCTGACATCTTCAACAATAATTATCATATTTCAGACAATTTACACAAAACCTTAATTAATTATACACCTTCCCCACGAATCACTCCGTCCATTGGTGAAAACCGTTTGAAAATCCGTTCGGTAGTTTTTGAGTTTATCGCGTTCCGACAGACAAATGCGGCGGAGGACTTTGTTTTATAGCATGTAAGGATGAAGAACTGCTCGAACATTTTGTTGTTGTCTGTAAACTTCTTTTTTTCGTTCAAATATTAAGTTATTACGCCATAAGTACCTACTGAAGACTGAAGCTCAGGCAATACTGAGGCGAATCGCGCGCAGGGCGCGGGATGCGACTGCACGCGTCATTTGTTTTAAGGCAGCGTCCTATTTAACAGCGATTGTCGCCCGAACATGCGATTATAATATTTTAATAATTAATATCGAATAATTGCGCGTGCATAGTTATGTCACTTTTTGTTCGAATAACCGAAAAGCGCCCTCTATCTGCGCGAACACGCGTTCAGGTTCACCAAACAAAAAGATCGAACGATCGTGTATTCACACAACGATCGCTTAAATAATACGCGGGGTAATGATTACGAAGTCACGCGGCTATCCGCGCCAGTTCGAACACCTCCATACAAGTTAGTTGACACAATAGGCGCAAGCGAATTTCATCCCGCATCCCGCGCGGGATTCGCTTGGCTATAGCTTAAAACGAGCACATACCTTTGATCTGAACTGGAAGTATATTCCAACTGTAGCGAGGCGTAGCTGGTACCTCCAAGTATCGAGCTCTTGCCGGGGAGGATTTCTCTGCTTGCCACCTGCGCGTACTGAACATCATTTTATTAATATCCGTTGTTCACATTTAATATTTCGTTGATATATAAAGCTCTATGAAGGAATATTAATACGAGTGGAGTTTCTTGCCGGCTCTTCTCCATAGGAAACGACCAATTGGAACCGTGCACCTAGCTTCTGACGTTCCATAAGTGCCCATGTAGGTTTATGTGAAATTAAATATTTTGAATTTGAATTTGAATTTGAGTATTATAAAGAGAGAAAGCGAATTTTGTGAGTTTGTGTATAATTATATGGAGGGTAATCTCCGGAACCACAGCTCGTATTTGTAAAATTCTTTCACCATTTGAAAGGTAAATTGTTCCAGATGTTAAGATTTTATGGTTTTCCTTTCATTTAATTTAACATGTTTGTTAGAGAGATTTGATCCTTAACATTGATCCTATCGTTTGATGCCATAAAACTACAGGGTTTAATTTTATCGGATTTTAGCCGGTTCGATTCCAATGTGGTAAGCGAATTTTCGAAAATCTTTTAATGCAGATTTGTTTCTTTTTAAAAATAAAGGAGTGTTTCCTTTAATTAAAATAATCTATCTTAACGATTTAAAGTGGTTTCCCTTCAGGGCCCATTGATTTTTCCATCCTGTATATTATGTAAATAAATACAAAAAGCAGTACTTTATAATACTAATAATAAATACTATTTTGAATTCATGCAAGCCTAGTACTTTCTGTTAGGTTACTGCTCAGAACTTGAGCACAACGTGTCGTGCACAGAATACTCTTTTCACATGTACTCGTAAATTACACCCGTGTGAAGCCGGGGCGGATCGCTAGTATTTTATACAGGGTATTTTTTTTGAGATGGGATTTTCAATAAACCAAAAACCCAACCGATGAGAAAAGTGTACTTGTGTAAAGGATCCATATAACGTCACGTCTGTTTTCGCAAAGGGTTAGGCGCGCGACTGCATGTTTATAATTACGAATGAATATTGCCCATGCGCCGAACAGGCGCCGCATCGCCGCGCGGTCACCGCCGCTCCGGTGCCGCACCGCAGCCATACCGGCGCCTCGTAGATTTTACACTCATTCTGAGATTATTATGAATTTTTTTCATGTTGCGGCCGGTGCGGCTCCGGTACGGCTCCATAGGTACACCTCTAATATACCACATGTCGCCAGTTACGTTAAAATCCCATGTAATAGGGGGCGAACCATTGAAGGGCATGAGTTTTTTGAAGATATGTAAAATATTTATTTAAAACGACTCTGGTTTGTAGCTTATAACAATGAAACCAGGTGATGTTATAAAAAGGCCCCTGAAAAGAAATAGGTACACCATATCTAAGTTTTACAAAGAGTAGGAGTATTCGTGTGAGTATGCTTGGAAACATGCTGGTCCTGCTCCATAGGATAATTTAGAATCAAGACAAAATCAAACTGGTTGCAAATTTAAGTGTATATTTTATTATTATTTTTTATTATATGACATTGATTTTACTTTCTATGACCAATTCCTCGCACACTGACTTATTAATTGTGGAATCTTAGGAGGATCGTCTACTTTTACAATGTTTGTAAATATGTGAGCACCATGTATCTATCACATAATTAGTTTATCTGTTGTTGCTTCATTTTTAATTCTTAATTCTTTTTACATATTGTGGTATAATAATTTTATTCGTCCTCACATATAACTAATGTACTTATACAAAATATTGTAAAACATTTTAAAAGAGTAACGGTGGAGTTTCTTGCCCATTGTTCTCCATACGAAAACTACCTTTTGGAAGGGGCAACTAGAATCAATTAATTTTTTTTGTAAATTTTTGACGTTCAAAAGTGCCTAATACGGGCCTACTTGAAATAAATGATTTGACTTTGACTTTATGTAGGTTTTTTAAATTATCACCTTTAATTTATTCTCTTAATTTATTAAAACAGACACACACTTGTGTTTATTATTCTAGCGTGTGGCATTTCGTTGGTTAATGAATATTTGCGTCAGGTGGAACACTTTGTGTTGTCATCTGATATTATGCTGAGCTGAGGCCCTTTCGACATCGTCATGGAGAGTGCGATTGTCGCAACCCAGTGCTGGGCACGCCACTATTGCGGCGATAAGTCCCCTCTTTGAGGAGTGGCTAGAGAGGCGCCACGGCGTCCTCACCTTCCGCCTGACGCAGGTCCTCACCGGACATGGTTGTTTCGGGAGGTTCCTGTTTCGTATCAGGCGGGAGGAAACGCCCGGGTGTCATCACTGCGTGGATCGCCCGGAGGACACGGTTGAGCATACGGTGGAGGTCTGTCCGGCTTGGGCAGAGCATCGCCATGTCCTCGTGGAGGCGATCGGCGGCGGGGATCTCTCGCGTCCGGCCCTAGTCCAGGCCATGGTACGGAGCGAGAGGGCATGGGAGGCCGTCACCTCCTTCTGCGAAGCAGTAATGCTCGCGAAGAAGGAGGCAGAACGCGTGAGGGAGAGGCAAATTTCGCGCCCTCACGCCCCTAGCCACCGCAGGAGACGCCCTGGGCGTCGGGAATCGCAGGCCGATTCCCGGCCACCGTAGGCGCGGGCTTGCGGACGGTGAGCAATGGGTAGCTCGCCGTCCGATAAGGACCAGGCCCGGGTCGACGACGCGTTGTGTTCCACGCGCGCCTCAAAGAGATGTCAGCAAGTGAAGGGGTCCGATAGGACCGATGAAAAAATGCGGGAAAGTCCGAAAGGGATACCGTGGCCCCTGGCAACGTACAGGCAACGGCAGGCGACACGCCCTCTCGCTCAGCCCAGAGCGGGAGAAGATATTTGATAATTTCCCACCCAAAAAAAAAAAAAAGGCCCTTTCGACATTATAATAATTGTTTTCTGTTTTTAAAGTTTTAAGGTGTATTTTTCTGCTGTAATGCCAATAAACGCATTTTTTTTCTATCTGTTAAGGTTCGTAGCAGGTGGGGTTCGGTAGTTTTTGCCTACCCTCATAGGAAGTAGGCGTGCGTTTTTGCATTGTATATGTATGTAAGTTTTACAATAGGTAAGTCAAGTAATCCCATCCCATTGCAAAGAAATCACCTTGAATATAAATATATATATAATTATAAAAATAAAATTATTCCTGAATATTTTAGATTTTTTTTTATTACATACATACGCTACCATTGCAGTTCCCCAATTCAGTAGTGTAGTTAATTGACTTATCAAAAAAAAAAAAAACAATATAATGATATCAAATAGATTTACAAATGAAAAACTTAGGTAACACGTGAAAAGTTACTCTTGTGAAGTCGCTCAGTGAACATGAGAAAAGACCTTTTTTATCGGCAACCAAATTTCGGGTGTGGATTGTTCGCGTCAGAGGGACATTGTCCAACAGTTTAGACCGACCGCGCGGTACCGCGAAAAAGATGCGCCGCCGTCGGCGCTGCACGTACCAATCTGGCACACACAATCTCACCCTGTAGCACTCCCGGATTATTTATGTTACCGCGGAACACTCCAAGCATATACGACGTCAGTGCTAGATTTCCCCTTGATTTCAACTTGTATCCAACCATGCCCAGCACAAACAAGTTTGGATACATCAAGGGGTAAAAGAGATAAACTCCATAACGCCGTAGGTATATGTAAACTTGTTCTGTATCAGTCACCATGAGACTATAAATAAACTTACTTGGACATGTGTCACATATTCAGGGTCTGAAGACAGCCTCAAAGAGTGCAGTATTCCCGAGAAGTGCTTCGCAAGCTCTAACTGTCTCTGTTTGGTCCAGATAGCACCGATTACCCACGCCATTTGCAATGCACCTGCTTCTAATTTCTCCTGAAAAATACACACACTATGCATAATTTTCTATGTTAAAATTTTTAAATCCCATATAAGGGTCCACCGCAGCCGTCACCGGGACGTTACCGTGAAAAAAATATTCACGTTCGGTTCGAAAAAAAGATTGTACGTCCCGGTGACGGCGATAGTTTGCCCACCGCGACTGAACTCGCGGTGGGCAAACTATCGGCGGTTCAGTATGTTATGATAAACAACACAAAAAGCCAGGCGAACGGCGCCGGTGCGACGGCAGTGTACGATCAAACGTGTTTTGTATTGCTGGCACATCGGCTCTTCACAATTTTGGGTCAAGTTCTAGCAGCCGTGCTGAACTTTTTGACACATCGGCGGCCGGGATTACGGCGTTCGGGTAATGGACGTGCGGTGGATACGCGGTCATTTAGCAAAAATATGTACGCTACTTCTGCGCCGTCATCTGGTTCTCGGTGACGTCTCGGTGATGTCTGCGGTAGACAAAGGGCGTTTAGATGAGACGTAAAAAACTCGGATTATAAACCAATTTCTAAAACCTTAGGTATTTTGTATGAGAAAAAGTAACCATTCAAATGCGTGTAGCACTCTATTTCCAAGTTAATTGCTGTTCATTTCATCTTTAGTTAAGACGCTTAGGGTAAACATTCTTTTAAGTGTTCGTCTTTTTCTTCAACACCACAAATAATCTCCAGAAGACGACTCTATCTGCCTAACCTTTTCCCAACTATGTTGGGGTCAGCTTCCAGTCAATCAGGATGCAGCTAATACCAGTGTCTTACATGGAGCGACTGCCTATCTCACCTCCACAACCAGTTACTGGCTAGCACGATAACCCTTGGTAAGAGTTGCTGTCAGACTTTTGGGCTTCTGCCTACCCGTAATGACTGTCAAAGATCTACGAATGACAGCCGGGACCAACGACTTAACGTGCTTTCAGAGGCGGGTTATGGATGGTCACCCATCCACGATCCGACCGCGGCAAGCGTAGCTTAACCTTCGATCGAACCGTGCGGCTGTTATTATTAGCCACGAGCCCGTCTCCAGAAGAAAAATGATTGGGAATAAGTATGTAAGGTCTATTCAAATCCCTATTTCCAATTGATGTTATTCCCACTTGAACAAACAACTGTATGCGAGTGTAAATAATGTTGAATTTAGACTGACTAGTACTGTTGAAAAAGTCATAAAAAATATGAAGTTGTACCGCACACTGAACCTTATGTGTGGGCGTTACAGTTGTTTTTCCTAAAACTCGTGTTTGTTTACATGTTTGGCAAATGAATTGCGAACGCAGAGTATAGACCTACTTTTAACGCCTTCATTACGGTACCTAATAAGTGATGTACTAACCTCATAAACACATTTGGACCTCTCCAATTCTTTGATCATGTTCTCCATAAGTTGTTTCTTAATATTATCTTGTTCTGGTTGTTTGTCAGCAGTACCTGAGGGGCAATTTCCTGTATTTTTAAGAGCGTGTAATATAAAAGTTGGCAACGTCGCAAAAAGCTGTTAAATTTTTACCTCTTTTGATTAATTTGGCAATATTAGGGAAATATTAAATGTGGCTAACTAGCGAGCTTGTTCTCCTTCTTTTCGTGTGGCTAACCCGGTGAGTTTTAAAGCCGCCTATACTGCGAACTAGAATATTGATTATGAAATGCAATGATTAATATCGTAACACCGATTTAGTTTTAGATGTAAAAAAAGTATTTGGTATTCCAAATACCTTTTTTACATCTAAAACGGTTACAACATCAAATTCAGTGTTTTAATTGCAATTCATTATTAATATTCTAGTTCGATAGTTAGCCACATTTCATATTTCCATATATTGCCAAATTAATCAAAACAGCGAAATATTTGACATCTATTTGCGACGTTGCCCACTTTCAGAATAAACGCTCTTAAGCAATTTGGCATTATAATGTCAGTCTAAATCTGTCAAAAAAAAAATTAATTTTCCTACATTTTTGACAAGTTTTTTATAAAACTTGAATTTGGATGATCTTTTTATTACGAGAATTGGTTTCTGATCAAATTATTCTGAAAATTTTGACATTTAGTGCGGATTTCACCAACGAAACTGACCGCGATCAGCACTACTAAACCGCGTTCAAGAGCTGTCAGTGTCAAAATTCAGAACTGTATCGACATTGACAACTCTTGAATTCGGTTTAGATATACTGAACGCGTTCAGTTTCATTGGTATTTTTTTCCCTTAGAATTTCACGTAGGTTACTTGCTTTAAGACGTTTTAGGTACAAAAAGCTTTATAGAGGTCTTGTAGCTCGTTCGTCAGGTATTTTTACGTCGCAAAAGGTTGGGTGTTCTAAATTTCGGATAGTTTGTATGTTTAGGGGTGAGCTAAATGTGAGTATAGACTAGATAGAGCATTTACTTGTAACAGAACATCGAGCATTCGCTGTTTTAAAATTTCTTCGAACCGCACTTCGAACACGACGCTCGATGTTTACTTACAACCTGATTTTAAAAATCAACGACCGTATTGGTGTAACATTTTATCGAGCAGAGGCACGAGCGCGGGCGAAGCGGAGTGAGGTGTACGGGCCGAGGGCAGGTCGTTACAATGAACGCAAGGTAGAAAGAAAATGGATGAGCTTCAAAATGGTTGAGCTGAATGGAGCTAATCCATGCGTCATGTTCGTGAACGGGCGCCGGCAGTTGGGACTGGTCATCTCTTAACTGCCATGGCTATTAATTTTTTTTCTCTTTTTATTATGGACGCTTTTACAAACGTGCACGTCTTTCTACATTGTTCTTACAAGCATAATTTCAACGATGACGAATGATGTAACCAATATTTTGTATCAAGTTTTTGATTTAAAAGAGTGTCCGTGGAGTTTTTTGTCCGTTCTTCTCCATAGGTACCTACTACGCTTTGGAATGGGCAACTAGCTTCATATTTCTGACTGACCGACTTCTTAACAATTCAAAAGTAAATGGTTTATTTGAAATAAATGCTTTGAGTTTGAGTTTGGAATGTTACAGGTAAATGCTCGTTCGCCGTGAGTATTAACGCAGCGTCGAGCATTCGCAGGAACGTTATATTAAAAGCATATGTTTTTTAAAATTGAGTTTTTGATTGTATTATACCATTCGTAAGAAAGTTACATTACAAGGAAATACTCGACAAAATGCTCTAGTGTATACTCATCTTAGTGAAATTCTCTAGTTTTCGTTCAGTCTGTTATCTTGGATTAATGACGCAAAAAAAGAGTGTTTCTTTTTAATAATTTAATCCTTATGTGTTTTACTACAAAAATAGTATAATGAGCCTATAATGCTGCCACTGCTGGGACTCAGGCCTCTTCTCTTCGAGAGGGAGGAGGGCTGTAATCCACCACGCGGGCCCAGTGCAAGTTGGTAGATGTCACATGTCTTCGAATTTTCGGTTCTAGGACATGCCGGTTTCGTCACGATGTTTTCCTTCACCGTTTTGAGAGCAGTGGTGATGGAACTATTTACATAAAGTAAGGTACTTGCCTGGGCTCGAACCCATGACCTACAACTCGTAAGTCGGGGCCGTTACCACTGGGCCACATACACTACTCTCAAAAATAGCTCAGATCAAATTAATTTTAGACTTTTTTTTTTAAACTTTTTTTAAAATTAATGTTTGTGTCCTACAATCTTTATAAAATGATACCTACTGCAATAGCGTTACACACGTACAATGGCAATGCCATTCATTTTGACATTCCAACAACATTCATTGCGCTATTTACGTTGTTGAGCGGGCGAATTTTTCAAACGTATGATGCAATGGAATTAACAATTTCCTTCAAAGTCCTTGGGATTGTGATTGAAACTGTGTTACGCAATCAGAAAAAGATATAACCTACCATCTGCAGCCTTCAACTCAGTTGTCACGGTGTATATTCGATACTCAATATCGTGGAGACAGTCTGCCATGTCCAGCTGGTTGTCCCTCAGCTCACATAACTGAAAATAAAATAACATTCAAAGGAATAGAATTCAAAATTTGCAGGTACTATCTTAACATAAAATCATGTCACGTCTTTTCGCGAGCCAGCAAGAGAGAATTTGAAGAGAGAGAAGAGATAAATAAAAGAGGGAGAAGAGTGGGTAAGACCGTGAAAAGTGAGAGAAAGAGAGAAGAGAGAGGGAAAAGAGGGAAAAGAGAGAGAGAAGAGAGGGAGAAGAGAGAGAAGGGAGGGAGAAGAGATAGAGAAGAGAGATAGAGAAAAGAGAGAGAGAAGAGAGAGAGAAGAGAGAGAGAAGAGAGAGAGAAGAGAGAGAGAAGAGAGAGAGAAGAGAGAGAGAAGAGAGAGAGAAGAGAGAGAGAAGAGAGAGAGAAGAGAGAGAGAAGAGAGAGAGAAGAGAGAGAGAAGAGAGAGAGAAGAGAGAGAGAGAAGAGAGAGAGAGGACAGAATTTAAAAAAAGACAAACTTTAGACTGTCAAGTGTTGCAATTCATCTAGGTTAGTGATCGCTGTTTATTTTTATTGGTAGCCGAATGCTGCCTTAATTACTCTTGATACACCTAAACCCATACGTGACTTTTAAGAGCGTGCATTCTGAAAGTGGGCAACGTCGCAAATAGCTGTCAAATATTTCACTGTTTTGATTACTTTGGCAATATCACTGTATGGACATATGAAATATCGCTAACTAGTGAACTAGAATAATGATTATGAAATGCAATTATTAATATCGTAACACCGAATATTTAGTTTTCGATGTGAAAAATGTATTTAGAAACTTTACAAATGCTCTTTTTACACCTAAACGGTTACAAAATTAAATTCAGTGTTAGAATTGCGATTTATTATTAATATTTTAGTTCAATCGTTAGCGATACTTTACATTTCCATACAGTAATATTGCCAAATTAATCAAAACAGGTGAATATTTGACAGCTATTTTCGAGTTGCCAACCTTTAGAATGAACGCTCACATTATAGCCGCAACGGGCCGCAGTTCAACGCATTTTCATACAAAACATTGCGGTGCGGACGCCTGTAGTGTGCGTCGCTCCATAGAAAATGTACGAAAGTGATTAAGGAGGATTTATACAATGCGTTGCGATGCGGCGCGGTCCGCCGCAATCTGCACTAGCCTTTACGATACATCTTCAAATAGTGAAGCATATTCTATGTAATAAAACCAGTCATAATATATCGATACATAAATTACGACTGTATGATTTATATTGCATTTCGTGCAGTTGAGACATGAACACGAAGTTTAGTATCAATAGTCACGCTACACTGCAAAAATACGATGGATTTAGTTAAAGAATTGTGTCTGTCCATGTTTGCATGTCTGTCTATCGCTATAGATAGTGCCATCAACGAAGACGCGCCCTACTCCTTCCAAATCGCTTAGCCCAGGTTTGCACCGACGTAATTTTATCACAGCGATTTTTTTTCGTACACTCGATTTTCAACTTGCCTCATGCAAGACTATGTGTTTCATTTTTTCCAAGGGGAGGTCCTGGTGACCTATATCACGGGTTTTTCTACAAAAACCTATTTCAGGCACCAGTCTCTTACATTGGTGGATTACGGTAATACTTTTGTCACAATTGATATTAATTTTAAGGCAACCAATGTGAAGAGAAAAATAAATGTTTTTGAATTTGAATTTGAACTCTCGGTATTGAGCCAAGCATTGAGAATCTAACAGAGCCCATCCAGCGCGTATCCCAGCTCGTCGAGAAAACACACTGTTGGATATTCAACTCTCGGCACTGAGCAGAGCGTCGAAAATCCATTACGCGAATAAAAATACGCCCGTGCAGAACTGGGCTTTCAGTGCAGCTTGCAGTACAGTAATCGCGTTTAGGAAGAAGAGTAGGGCGCGTCTTTGTGGATGGCACCATCGATACATGCGTACATAGTATAAAATACAGTCGTTTTTGAACATGTCTGTTTGTTATAACTAAACGGTAGTTCTTCTATACTTCCCAATGGATTTTGTCGCTGTTTTCACCTTTATTTAGATCACTACGAAACGCTTTTGGGTATAGTATGTTAACCTTATAACTATGATGTAGCACGAAAATCTCGATGTTCCGACATGTCGCCAGAACAGAAGCTTACACCTGTGTGAAGCAGGGGTGGCTCACTAGTATCAATAAGAGAACTTGTTAAACTGTATAAGTTTCTGCATTTAGCTTCTGTCTGAGACTTTGTCGGCGTGAAAATTCGGCCCTCGACCCACCGCGTCGCATCCGATCGCCGCCCGCGCTCTTAATTCGTTTTCGTTTTTTCTGACTTTTTTTTCTTTTTGCTCGGCTCTTGAAGGTCGTAGCGTGATGTAACATACTACTATAACCTTTCTTAAAAATTAGGCTACCTAATGCAAAAATATTTTTTCAAATCCGGCTGGCAGTTCCAAAGAATACTCCCTACATACAAACATACACTGACTGACTGGCTCAACTTTAAACAAAGCACAATTGATTCTTTTATAGCTTGCAGTCTCGAAAAGAGTATAGGCTAGAGCAGATTCAGGCGGGCCGTGTCGCAACGCAACGCATTGCAAACTATGAATCAACGCACCGTACAGGCGGGCCCAACGCACTTTTTGTATAAAAATGCGTGGTGCTGCGGCTCGTTGCAGCTGTAATGTGCGCTTGGCTTTATAGTACGTTAATATCAGCATACCTTCTCTGCGTGTTTGATGGCAGCTCCGTGGTACAACGCTAGGAGTCCGTCCACGAGCAAAAGATGCGCAGACCTGATGTCAATGGACCCCGCGCCCGGCATCATGGACCTGGTGCCTTTGAGAGCCAGCGCCGTTTCTCCTGTATTCCTGGATGTGGTGAGCACGTGGAATGAACATAACATAATATATACATATAACACGAGGTAAATTAACGAGGTAGTTAGTACTAAATTTCTTGGACTTGAAATAAATAAAAAACTTGGCTGGAAACAACACATTGAGTTACTTTGTAAGAAACTAAGTTCATCGGCATACGCATTATATTCCTTATCGGCTATTACTAATCTGGATGCATGCCTTACTACGCAGTAAGGCATGGTATACTATGGTATAGTTGAATGCCATTTGTGATACGGAGTTATCTTTTGGGGCAACTCAACAGAAAAAGAAACTGCATTTAAGGCCCAAAAAAGATGCATACGGTCTATTTTTAAATTACAAAGTACTGACAGCTGCGTGCCATATTTTAAACAATATAAATTATTAACCCTACCATGTTTGTACATTTTAGAAATGGCAGTGTTCGTAAAATTAAACCCGGATCGCTTCGCACGAATGGCTGACGTATTTCCACGGAATAGGCGTGATAATAGTTGTCTGTGTATCCCTAGTGCTAGAACTACTCTAATGCGCAAGAGTGTCTGCTGCATGGCACCGGTGATATATAACAAAATACCAAGTTGTTGGAAGGACTATAATTTGACATTATTCAAAAAAAGGCTTAGAATTTTTTTAGTAGACAAAGTTTATTATAGGGTTGAAGATTTTTTATTGGAGAAAGAGGTTGTTTGACTATTTTAAGTATTGTATTTAAATAACTATTAGAAATTGTGACATTAATTTTATTATTGACTGTTTTTTTTTATTAATGAATTATGAATTAGAATATTATTATGTATTATTAGGAACTATGTATTTTAATTTTACCTAAACTCTATACATTTGCATGCCTTGTAATTGGCAAAATATGGCTGTTCTGTATTTATATTATGTAACACCTTGACTTGCCCTTGACCCGCATTTGCAAAATAAATTATCTTATCTTATCTAATGAGACTAGATAACCACAACAAAACTTGAAGTCAAGATCATTATGATTAGTGGTGCTACGCCGTAGCACGCGTAGCTACGGCTACGGCGTAGCAATTTATGTAACAATTTGAGTAGTATTTGCGCTACAAATCACTTTTTGTGTCTTATTAGCAGTGATCGGAGTAGATAGATTGATTTTTGGTACTTGTATCATAAATGCACACAGAAAGAATAACATGGATAAGCCATTTTTCCGGAAAGCAATTCCGGTATTTCCGGATTCAATTAAATATTGTTAATGTTGGTAGTGATATTATTTTCACAACACAGTAACAAACAAAGAAGCGCACTCTACACGGACCGAAGTAAACGAGTGAGCTACCTGGCATGTCGTCGGCGGGCGTACGCATTGTTTTGATAACCGGTTAGTGCACCACCTATGATTCTTCGTTCTGATTGGCCGTTGGGTTGTGTCAAATCGTGACTGTGTATATTGCTCATTTTAATACAATTTCTACCTAAATTCCGGTTTTTTTAAAATAATCAACCAATTCCGTAGGATTGTCCATATTAATATATACGTTTCGGATCAATGAACCCAATTCAATCTACCTACTCCGATCACTGCTTATTAGTGAGATCAGGCTGGTAATGCATTTGCTCCAAATGACAACTTTAAGATTGTCTTAAAAGTCCGTTTCGCTACAAGGCAACAATACACATCAAAGTGACAGAGACAACATAAGACTTAAAAGCGACTTAAAATTAAGTTGTTTGTGAAGTAAGCCGTTAGTATTAGAATTTAACTCTAGTCAAAGTGACTTAACGAGACTGTTCTATATTCAATTCAAACTTCGCTCAATCGTAGCAGTGAAGGAGATCTAATAATATTATACAGGACGTTTTATTTATTTATGTATACTTAATTGTACATCAAAAAATACACAGATTTTTTTTTATTTTTAATAATTGGCATTAATTCACAGGTGTAATGAGCGTCAATGCTAGTGATGATACAAGAAAAATAAAATGTTTTTCTAAACTCATAACTTTAAGTATCTAATCCGTAAACAGTAACTGTTGTAATAGGTTGACCCTGTAATCCGCTGTAGTTACGTGAAAGAGTTTATAACATTTTATTTTATTGGTCTTTGAAGTTTCGCTAGCTTATTTAATTTGACCTTTTAAATTAACTTAGGATCAAGCTCAAATATCTTAACTAGCTGCGCCTCGCGGTTTCCCATAAGTCTTGATCCCGTGGGATTATCGGGATAAAAAGTACAGTAATTGCGTTTAGGAAGAAGAGTGGCGCATCTTCGTAGATGGCACTATCTACACTTACACGGGACCATTTTTTCGTTTCTTGAGTTAGAAAATCGTTGAAAGCTAGTCGCTTCCTCATCGGCGGTGGGACAGGTGCTATATGTCCCAATAAAGTAAAATAAATAAATAACAAAGATTACCTGTTAGGCATCGGCGGCATGGGCGGATGCATAAACCTGGCCATCGAGGATATGACCTGCGGCAGAGTCGCCAGCCCCGGCGAGCCGGCCGCCATGTCGCTCACACCTGGTAAGTTCCAAGTGTAGTCACTGACTGTGGCTTGGAAGAGTATTAGAGGATGTTAACATTTCGGCTTAAAGATGTTGTAAAGTCTATCCGCTTAAATAGTGCAGCGCTAACGAACATGCCGCCACCGACGTTCATTCGTGAGAAGTATTGTCATCAGCCTTTGTGCGAGTTTTTATACCTATTCGATAGCCTTAGCCTAAACTACAATTTGTACTGGAATTGAATAAGGCGCTTATTATAAATCAGGGCATTAAAATGGGAAACACAATTATTCCATACAAATTGATGTAACTGAACGTTTTGTTAATGTGATCGAGAAACTCACGGTAGGTCCTCTGATATCGGTGCATCAAAGTGAAAGATTGATTATTACATTATATTTTTTATTGTATTCAATTTCTGCCATGCGGTTTGAGTGTACCGTCACTATTTGAGCGGATAGACTGTACTTGAATGGAAGAAACATTATTGAAATAGCAGGAACTATACTTCTACTCCCTCCCGTCCTACGACGTTTGAACGAGGGTTTTGTGCAAAGTCAGGGGCTGTGTAGGGAGTTTAAGAAAAGCGACACGATGCGACATGTCTGCGGTGCGGTCCCTAAGCAGTGTCGCTGCCACTGATGTAATTTATTCATTACAGTGCAGTGCGCTACAAAGCATCGTGTGACCTGGCTCTTAGAAGAGATGACGCTGTTCGTCCTGAATAGGACAGCGATTACTTTAACAGATTCCCATATAACCACAGTTCTCATACAACCGGAACTATGAAAAAAATTATATCTAAGTGCGTCACACTTGCGAAAATTACGTAAATTTGACGTATTCGGTTGCTATGATACACCATGAGGAATATTCAGTAATGCTGATGTGTGGCTGGTAATTTAAAAAATACAAGCGTAAGTACGCCGAAATTTTATCGCGTAATTTCGGCAGGTGTGTCGCCACACTTCATTCTAACTCAGAGATCCTGAACAATATCATGCGACGGGTGACCAACCGCGAGGCGAGTTGTGATGGACAGACCGCGACAGTCGCGCGCGAACCAAGCGAGCCTGATCGGCCAGTCTGGGCACGCCTTTATATCATAAATAAACAAATTGCTAAAATTATTTAGAGAAAAAAAATGAAAAAACAAGGGTTCTTCGTGTAAGCATAAACACTAACTTATTACTTTCGTCTTAGGCCAAGTCTAATTATAAATTATGAATAACCCCTGTTCCTGAAAGCCTACTTAACTCATGTAATATTTGGGGTTGATGTTATTGTAGCCAATAAATCACATCACTTTTTTTTCCTTTGTGGGTAGACGTAGCACTAACATCTATTTTTGTGTGCTCTTGACAAAATAAATTTTAAAATAGTTATTTGTATTTATTGATGAATTGAAGCAGTTCATTTTATATTAGACCCCCCCACAATCACTATCTATTGTTATCAAGCCTGTACCTGGTTCACTTTCACTACACACTGATCATGGACACTAAACTTGCTGCCAGTTTGGAGGACCTCGAGCGGTTGTTTGGCTCCCGCATGCAGGAATATGAAGCGAAACTGCAGCAGGCTACATCTGATACCGCAACAGCTTCACCAGACATTGCATCCATCACGCGTGAGTTCTCCGAGTTTAAGTTGTTTGTCTGTCAAGCACTCTCTACATTAAAAACTCAAATTGAGCTGCTTGCTGCTGGGTTTGATAGGCACGAAACCATCATGCGAAGAAAGGTCTTGCTGTTCCATGGTGTTCCAGAGAAAGATAACGAAAGGCTACTTGAAGTGGTCCACAACATCTTATCCAACCAATTTAAGATGGCTGAGGTATGTAAGGACAAGAATATTATCCATGTTTGTCATAGACTCGGATTCTCACAGCAGAAGGCCCGACCCATACTGGTACGATTCTTCAAAATGGAGCATCGGCAACTTGTATGGGATAGCAAGAAAGCTCTCAAGGGTACCGGGATCACCATCTCCGAGTTTTTGACACAAGTCCGGCATCGTGTGTTTGCAGCTGCTCGTAAGCATTTCGGTATGCCAAATTGCTGGTCCATGGAAGGCAAGATTGTTGTTATTTGCCCAGACAAATCCCGCCGGAAGATCGAAACGTCAGGCGAACTTCACGCTCTGATAGCTAAATTCCCGTCTTGTCCAATGAACACCGAGAATTCTGCGCAATCTGAAGAGCCTGGATCTCCTAAAGCCACAATCTTGGCTACTCCCGCCGCCAAGAGAACGAGGAAGACTCGTTTGCACAAGTAACACATTTGTTGGTTTTGTTTTGTCTCCATTTACATCATTACTTCTGAACTTGGCCGCTTTGCATGTTCACAGTCATCTTGGGCTGGTAGTTGCAACTAATTTTTTTATTGTCTCACCGCTAATCATTTTACTTTTTATTTTTAGCCGGTATTGTAATAATTTTAGATTTTAGATAATTTTGATGTTTTGACAATTTGACGTATTGACTGGTTGATGTGACACATGTAGACAGATGTCAGTGTCACGGCTTCTATCAATCCATCATTGCGTCGCGTTCCATTTTACGTTCAGTTCGATGTGTGAATCAGTTGAATCGGTGTCTCGTTTTGTTTTATTTTTATTCCGTTTCTATTCTTCTACAGGCTATAACTTATATATGTTTCTTTCAAAATTTTGTCAATTTACCAGTGAGTGGGGAGGTTTTTTTTCTAATAAAAGGAAAAACCCGTAATTTCTAGTGTTTTGAGTATTTTAAATTGTTTTACATTTGTATTTTAGATATTTAAATTATTTTTATATTATAATATAGGTACTCATGGATGATGTAGCTGATCTTAACGACAGCTTCTTCTCGTGCTCTTCTTCTAGTAGTTTTGTTAGTGCGGACAGTGACTCTTCCATACCACTTACTTTACATGATAAAATATTTTCTCTTTTTTCCAATGACCCTAAGAATCTGCATATAGCTCACATAAATGCTCAGAGTGTTCCTGGTCACTATTCTGACCTTCTGGCATCCTTTAGCAGTGCGCACCTGGATGCTCTCTTGATATCGGAATCCTTTTTGAAGCCCTCTCTCCTCTCTAATCAATACTCACTCCCCGGCTTCGTCTTGATCCGCAACGATAGGACCGGCAAGGGTGGAGGAGGTGTTGCTATGTACTTGCGTGCTGATTTACCCTACAGGGTGGTCAGTTCATCTCCTTCTCGGTATTCTGAGTCGGCTGAATACTTGTTTCTTGAAATTAATGTTCATCACACAAAAGTTTTGCTTGCAGTGCTCTACAGTCCTAATCTTCACATTGACTACTTTAATTCTCTCGACTCCACTCTCAGTGATCTTTGCCCCATGTATGAGCACTTTATTTTAATGGGTGATTTTAATACGTGCTTGATTAAAAATGACTCTCGCTCTCTTAAACTCCTTTCTCTGTTGTCTTCTTTCAATCTTCAAGTTTTGCCTCTCTCTGCAACTCACTTTTTTCCTAATTGTTCTCCCTCTTTTCTAGATCTTATGATTGTTTCCTCTCCTGATAATGTTTCTTACCATGGTCAACTTACGGCTACTTTTTCTTACCACGATCTCATTTACCTTTCCTATCGTATCCGTGTTCCCAAGCGTAAGTCGGAGTTTTTATATCTCCGTAACTACAAAGGCATTGACTTGGAGGCTTTGAAGCGTGATGCTGGAGATCTCGACTGGACCCCTCTGGTTGAGAACGATGACATCGACGTTAAGGTGAAATGTTTTAACGCAACCGTTCTTGACTTATTTAATCAGCATGCTCCTATCCGACGTGTCAAAGTTCGACATAACCCTGCGCCATGGATAACGCTACAAATTAAAGAGCTTATGGCTCGCAGGGATAAAGCTAAGAGCAGATATAAGCGCAGACCTTCAGAGCTGAATCTCTCTTATTACAAATCCTTACGTAATCGCTGCAGTCATCTGTGTCAAAGTGCTAAGAGACGCTATTTCCACGATCAACTCAATAATCGCAGTTCTTCCGATGTATGGAAATTTCTCAAATCTGTAGGTATAGGCAAGTCACCTACAAACCAGTGTAAGGATGTGAACCTCAATGATCTCAATAACCATTTCTCTCTCCTTCCCTTTTCTCTTGATCCGTCTGTCAAAGCTGCGACACTAAAGAGTCTAGCTAGTTTGCCGTTACCACAATGTTCTCACTTTAAGCTTAGCGATGTTACTGAGGATGACGTTAAGAAATCTATACTTGCTATTACTTCTTCAGCAGTCGGTAATGATAAGTTGTGTTCAAGAATGATAACTCTTATCCTTCCCTCGTTACTTCCTGTTCTCACTCACATCTTTAACCACTCTTTTTCCTCTTGCTCATTTCCGTCAGTTTGGAAAAAGGCTCAAATAATACCTTTACCTAAAACTAACAATCCTACTTTATTAACACACTTTAGACCTATTTCTATTCTTCCATTTCTCTCTAAAGTTTTTGAGCACATAGTTCATAGACAGTTATCTTTTTTCTTGGCATCAAACTCGATAATTACCCCTTTTCAATCCGGTTTTCGCTCGGGACACAGTACTGTAACCGCGCTTTTGAAAGTAACTGACGACATCCGTTGGGCAATGGAGAATAAGTCCCTCACTGTTCTTGTATTGCTTGACTTTAGTAGCGCCTTCAACTCAGTGGATTTCGACATTTTACTAGGTATCCTCAAATCAATCAATTTCTCTTCTTCCGGCTTAGCTTGGTTCAGTTCTTATCTTCGGGGACGCTCTCAGTGTGTTCGCCTGGAGGAGTCCTTCTCTGATTGGTGTAGCCTCACTGAGGGTGTTCCTCAGGGTAGCGTTCTTTCTCCTCTTCTTTTTTCAATTTTCATCAACTTTGTTTCCAGAGTAATCTCCTCTAGTTTTCATCTTTACGCAGATGACTTGCAGCTCTACCGACATTTTACTGTAGCTGACGCGGGTTCTACAATTGCTGCTATGAACCATGACCTGGCCTGCATCAGCGTTTGGGCTAAGTCATTTGGCTTGCAAATTAATCCAACTAAATCCCAGGCTATGATCATAGGCAGCAGATTCGTTCGCAATGCGGCTGATGTCGCATCTCTGATGCCTTTATATCTCGATGGTGTTCACATTAACTATACCGAAACCGCCAAAGATTTGGGGGTCATTATTGACTCCAATCTTTCGTGGCGTGCTCAGGTCAATGAGGTCAGTCGAAAGGTACATTTCTCCTTTCATTCGTTGAAAAGCCTTCAAAGTCTCCTGCCCTTGAAAACTAAAATTTCTTTGGCACAAACACTTATTCAGCCGATTATAGATTATGCCGACTCCTGCTACCTGGATGCTACTGAGGAGCTATTAAACAAGCTTGAGCGCTTGCAAAACTTGTGCATTCGCTTTGTTTTCGGACTTAGAAAGTATGACCATGTTTCTCATCTTCGCAAGGAACTCAAGTGGCTCCCAATCCGCCTTCGCAGGAACACTCGGATCTTATGTCTCCTCTTTAACGTCTTACACAACCCGTCTTATCCTTCCTACCTGCGTGAGCGTTTTTCTTACGCTCGCCCTAGCGACGCACCATGTAGATCACACCTTAGATCCCTCCTTAAATCTCATCCTCATAAAACAAGCTACTATTCCTATTCCTTCTCTGTCCATGCAGTAAGGTTGTGGAACTCACTTCCGCCTAACATTCGTGATTTAAAAACTGTTTCACAATTCAAATTTCGAGTAAAAGAGCATTACCTTTCCTCTCAACTGTGAGTATTTATATACCTATAGTATTTATGTTTATATATTTAAGTTCTATGTATTTATTTAAGTATATATTAATTTATTACTTTATACGTGTAGGTTTATTTCAATATTTTAGTTTAAGACTTCGCATATTTATATTTTTCTCTTTTTGTTCTCACACACTATTGTCTACATTTCTTTCTCATTTCTCCTATCGCAGGTCTGCTGGAAGAAATTTCTTAAGAAATAAGCAGTACCTTTGTACTCATATTATGATTATGTCTTATCTGTATCTATTTTTCTGTGTGTACATAAATAATAAAATAAAATAAATAAATAAATAAATAAATAAATAAATCAATAACACATGTTACCTACACATATCCCAATAAAAATATGCGCTTCGGTAATCTGCGTATTTCCGAATTAGCACGAACGTCGCGCCACAGAGTAACCCTCCACAGGCAAAGTTTCTAACTTTTGTCTAGCCGCCCTTTGTAAAAATGCACCTACGTAATAGTACACATTGGTTGTTTGTAAGCTTTCTCTTTGTCAGATTACCTACTCCGTTCGCATATCGTCATAATATCCAACACCAAAAAAGATTATTGAAATTGCATACAGTTGTTAATCTTTAATTTATGATGATGGTAATACAAAACAGGCGAGTGCTTCCATTGTTGTTACTATATTAGAACTCATCATCGCGCGATCGTATTTCCGAAGACAAACGACGATTTTCGAAGCGCATAATTTTACTTGGAGATCTGTACCCTTGGAAGTATGTATAGATCTCCAAAGAAAATTATGCGTATTGAAAGCTTAACTTATCTAGAACTTGACAAAGGCTTTCAAAAAGGTATGTTTTTTCTAGAAAAGTATTTTTTGTAAATATTTCATAGTAATATAGTAAATACAAACTATGCAAATAATATGAAAAAAAAAGTACACTACCACTAGTTGTACCTGTGTCAACTCCTCCCGCGCGATTGTAGTTCGGTTCAAAACTTTGTATGAAAGGGTTGTCTTCGCCCAGTACACCGACGAGGTCTTGTCTGTGGACAACATTTTTATACTAATTCATTAAACTGCCTTGTTGGTCTAGTGGTCGCTAGCGCTACTACTGAGCTTGAGGTCCTGGGTTAATTTCAAGTTTGGGCGTTACTTCATCTGGAATTTCTCAGTGCCCACTTACTTAACATAACTGGTGAAATGTGGGTGTACTATAGGTAAACCACTGCCTAACCCTTCGGGGAAACGGGCGTGATGTTGTGTTATGTAATTATTTATAAAAGGAGTGTTTATGGTCTCTCTGTGTCCTGCTACCGATTGACTAGGCCTATGAACTTCAAAATATTGTAGGCAGTGCAAGCGCTTGCGATTATCAACCCGATTAGCCCACAGCAAAACTTGAACTTGTGGAATTATAGATAAATATTCTTAACTAGCGCGGCTTCCCCGCGTAGACGTTGAAAATTATTCCACGGAAACCTACCTACTACTATAACGTGCACGCCAGTAAAGCTCCCAGTCGGCATCATTTCCGACATCTTCAACATCTTTGTCATATTTCAGCCAATTTACACAAAACCATAATTAATTATACACTTAAACCTTCCGCATGAAAAACCGTCCATTGGTGAAAATCGTATGAAAACCCGTTCAGCAGTTTTTGAGCTTATCACGCTGACAGACGTGGCGGGGCGAATTTTGTTTTATAAATATGTAGACATAGTGTTGATCATATTGACAACCAACTTATATTGTACGTAAATTCAATCGACTGACTGACACTGACAGACAAACTGTCATTCTTTGACAGAACGTTGTGTGAAAAAGCTTTATCACGGCAAATGGGGTTATTTGCTGGAAGCTTCACCGCGAGAAAGCGCTGAGTATTTGTCTCTTGTTAAATTGATCTTTAATGAAAAGCGAACGAAGAGCCAATCAGCGACAAGACAAAACACTTAGCGCCATCTCGTGGCAAATTTTTGCACAAGGAACCTCATTAGTGGCTGAATGAAAGTAACAAACACTACATCTACGCCGAATTAATTTGACAATATTCTTACCAATTGACGTACCCAGTGTGTCAATTTGATAAACAAAGAGAGAGAGAAAGATAAACGGGACACAACTTATAAGCAAACTTATAACGGCACAAAATGGTGTAAGCTTTGAAAGTTTTACCCTTCATTTTGCTGTTTGAGAATTTAATGTAATAAATCGACAAAAATGGCGTCTGACCGTCGTCCGTGCATCGTCTTCACATATAATTGATGTATACAAGATATTGTGAAAACATTTTAAAAGAGTAACGGTGGAGTTTCTTGCCCATTCTTCTCCATACGAAAACTACCTTTTGGAAGGGGCGACTAGAATCATTTTTTTTTTTTTTGTAAATGTTGACGTTCAAAAGTGTTTTTTTTTGTGCCTAATTGAAATAAATTATTTAACTTTGACTTTGACCTCCACTGCCCAGTTACTAGGTAACACGATACCCCTTGGTAAGACTGGTTGTCTTACTACTCTACGTCCATACAAACTTTCAACCCCTATTTAAACCTTTTAGTTTAGGTACGTTAGTACTATTATTTATTCTGTGGTTTTGGTAATGAATTTTCAAAAATCCTTTCTTAGTATCCCCTTTCGTTAGGTGGAACTTTTGTGCAAAATTTCATGCTTCTAGATTCAGCGGTCTGTCGGTGAGTGAGTGAATGAATGAATGAATTTAAGAATTTTTATTATTGTAATTAAAATTGAAGACACCTGTCCCACTGCCGACGAGGAAGCGACTATCTATCAACGATTTTATCGCTGAAGAAACGTAAAATAGTTTGTAAGTAAGTAAATGACATATACAGGGTGGCAGGAGCATCACCGCGAAAGCTGATACCATGGATTCAGTACATGTTTCTGAACCCCGCTGCGTTGAAATTTTTCAAAAACAAATATGTTCCATACATTTTGACCGCATAGGTATTGCAGTTTTCTATGAAACAGCAGATTTTTTATTAAATAACCGACGAAGAATTTGAAAACTCAAAAACATATTAATAGTTGATCGCTGACTGTTCACACCGCCGGTGAGTTGTCATGTGTTACAGCGACAAGAGCTATCAAAGACTACTCGCTCAGCGACGCTCGCTTGGCGGGCAGAACACTCGCTGAGAGACTCACACTTGTTACATACGAAAACCAGCAAGTAATCGCTCGTCGCCGTCGCAACCATGCTGCTCGTCACCAACTCGTCTGTAGAGTTCCGTAGTGAACAAGGTACCCTTATAGTTTCACCATGTCTGTCTGTCCGCCGCTTAGCTCACTCAGACACTGCGTACTAGAAAGCTGTAATTTGGCATGGGTATACATATTAATCACGCCGACGAAGTGGTAAAATATAATTATGAAAAACAATACCTCCCCTACATGTAAAACGTCTATAAATGGTGTGGGGTGTCGTTGGAAAGGTTGTTCAAAAATATTGTGAGTTTGTGAAAACTCACAAGCAACCTATTTTTGGATTCAGGGATCCGTTTGCGAAATATTAAGCTTTGCTCTGCCAGCTAAATTATTGTTTTTGGATATGTCACGGCAGTAGTATATACATATAACGAAGTTAAAAGGAAAACTATTACAGCTAAGTAGGCTCTACAAGTTAAAGAGTAATAATCAACCAACTTACATTTGCAGTTGGAATTTATGGGAGAAGATGTTTTTGAACTACAATGTTAAGTTTTTTCTTGCGATAAATTCATCCCAACCGCAGAACCCTTCATTGTGCGTGGTCCATCACGCACTTGACCGGTTTTTTTGTTGTTAGCTTTACTCGCTTTCGTTTATCCCCGACGCCGGGACCAGTGCCTTACTCTAGTAACAGTTTTACCTCAATGTCCTGACGAGGAACGGCAGTACTCCACCGAGGCGGTCCACGTTGTAGAAATCTAGTTCTCCGTCGATATAAGTTCGAGCTGGCAAGTGGGGAGTTCCATGGCTGCAAAACGAAAGCTGGTATCATTACGGTCTTAAGGATTATAGGATGGAAAATACCAATTTCTTGACACAGATTGGGATAATTCACCGTAAATTATATGACAGCAAGTTATAACTGTAATTTTTCGAGTCGTTAAATGCATACTTATGTTTTTTTTTAGTTGTGTTAGGTGCCTACTCGGAAGTTTCAAAGGTTTGGGAAAAAAAAATGCATTTAATTGCATTAATTAAGTGTCTGGGTGATTCCTATAATGCACCATTACATACTTATTATATATACACCTACAGCTTGATCTCTCTCCGGTCGTGTCTGATTGCTGTCCCATCGGACTATGAGAGTGAGGGAAGAGAGAGTGCACCTGTGTCTGCGCACACACTTGTGCACTATAATATCTCCCGCGCCGAAGGCTGGTCTCCGTCGAGATTGGCCGCCGTGGCCGAAATACGGTCTGGAGGACTATATACTCGTACATACACCATTTCTGTGCTTGTCATGTTATTGTCAAATAAGTGAGACCACAATGCTTTATCAACTTTTCAGTAAACTGCGAACATTTTTCTTTCATTATCGCAATATAAGTTGCAAACACAAAATGCGTCACAAAACTTGTAATAGAAAACGTTCCATGAATGTGACATTATTGTTGCCTTGTTACACGGAAGCGAAGTGTGAATTTCTATATAAAAATACGAGCTACCCTTGTCAGATGTGCCTCAGTAAACGAGGGTGCAGTTTTATTCAAATTTATTGTTATATTATGTATATTGCATGCCTGTTTCTTCTTAGTGGGTGTACGGAAATTGAATTTAGTCTTAGTCTTTTCTATTTCCTCTCGGCGTAATACTTTATTTTGAATTGAAAACATTGTAGGGCCACTTTTATGTTCAAGATTTGAATTGTAACGTTCTAAAAAAAGTTATTTCTATGCAGAAATAGAGCGAGTAACTCTTAGTTTCTCTTATTGCTTATGCGCACAGTTTTTATCAATCTGCTGTGAACAATGATTTGGACAATATGGGATAGGCCTTAGTATTTTTTTGTTCCTCATGATTGGTTAAGAGTGGGTTCTCCACTTCAAAATTTACGACAGTTAATGTTACTTATACAGTAAAACTTGGTTAAGTGGAACCTGGATAAGTGAGAAACCTCCATAGCTGGAACTCATGCTGAGGTCCCGACACTTTAGCACTGAATTATCTCTGTTAGCGGGACAAAACTAACCTCTATGTGTGGGATTAGTTCTTTCGATTTTATCGTCATAATTACCTCTATAATTGAGACAGCGATTGTATTTTATCTCTTTTACTGAGACTATATTTTCTTTAAGAATATGTTTGCTAAATAGTTTTCATTTAATTTTATAGGTATTCACCTCTGTAACTGAGAGAACGTCTATTTATTACCTCTCTAACTCGGACTGTATTGCAGTGTAAACCACCTAAGGGTACTTACCAAACTGACAAATTTATAAATAAAACTATCAGCTATAGCTTTTTTTTCACAAAGGAATCGTCATAATAAATATATAGATTTTTGTCCTCGACTAAAAATTGAAATAAAATGTTTAGTTACAGTAATTGCCGGTAATAAGCAATAAGTTGACATGCTTTAGAACTCCATTGATCATCAGGCCAGGTTTCATAGAAAAATGCCCATCATTCTTTCCGTTTTGCTTACTTATTCTTAGTCTACCCGCAAAATACGTTATTTTATTTAATAAGCGCACCTCTATAACTGAAATAACCTCTATTCTCCCCTCACTAATTTATACCTGGATATCTGAGACACTGGGTAAATGGAATACCTCTTTAAGTGAGACAATTTAACAGATGCCTTAATGTCCTAGTTATCCAGGTTTCCGTGTATTATAAGATTGACTAAAACTGTTATAAGTAACTTTTACTTAATCTAACCAGGACCACGTTAACCAGGACTTAAATGAGGCAAACGAAAGAGTCGTCCAGGTCGCTACGTACTAGTCGGACAAAATATAGACATGGGCACAAAAAGAAGTAGAAACTAAAAGATCATTTACCTGTAAAAACTGACTGGACATTGCTAAAAGAAACCGTTTTCAATACTCACGTGACTCCGATGGGGTTTTCGTTCCAGAGCTTCAGTACAGCGGTGAGCAGCCTGGCGTGGCAGCACCACGAGATAGCCGGGGAGGTGCGCGAGATGTTGAACAGTCTCTGAAATATGGCCTCCTGACACTTTTTTATCGCGCAATTCTCCCGATAAACCAACAAGTTAGGACAACTTGGATTGACTTGACTTATTTGCCATATTTTTTATGTGATTATCTAGAGATGTCTTTAGGGTCTGGCTCTCAGACCGTGCAAGCGATACTCGTGAAATACCCTGATTTTAAACCTCCAAAAACCCTTAAACCTTCTAAAAGAGACCTTCTTTTTAATTGACAGCTGTCAAAACTACAAAGACTTTAGTCTGTCATCACACAAAAAATTAAATTAAATTAAAATAAGCCAGCTAAGAGATGACCAGTCCCTTCTGACGGCCCCCGTTCACGAATATGATGCTGCCAACACACGCGCCACCATCAGCGAGACATTAGAGTGAGCCTGACATACCCTCAGCCGCCAGGGCACATTCAAGTCAATGAAAGACGCACCCAGTAAATGGTACCTTTATAGTAGGTACATAGTACTCATAGCCATATGCTATGAGGCTGTACATGGAATAAACTCTTTAAAAAGAGCAATTTAAGCTTTAAAATCGTTCGAAGGTCCGGTACGTTTACTCCGCGCGTTCGTGCTAGGCTCTTAAAGAGTCCATATTTACCATGTCGAGGATGCAGTTGTCCATGATGTATCTCCGGAACTTCTCGAGGAAAATCTTCCGTGTTGAAGGTACCATATTTGAACCATCTGTATTGTCCAGAAGTAGAAGCAGGAACTCGACCTGTCGATAAAAAACTAAAATTAATTTGAAGATAGATTGCATTAAAAAGCTAGAATAGACAAACAAATACGGTTAAACAAGAAAAGGTGTGCGCTTCGGTAATCTTCGTGTTTTCGAACTAGCACTAATGTCAAAACTCAAACTCAAAGCATTTATTTCAATTAAACCATTTACAGGCACTTTTGAATTGTCAAGGGGTTAGTCAATCAGAAATATGAAGCTAGTTGCCCATTCCAAAGCGTAGGTTCCTATGGAGAAGAACGGGAAAAAAACCCCATGGACACTCTTTTAAATCATAATATTGTTACAAAATATTGGTTTCATCATTCATGTTGAAATTATACATGTGAGAACAATGTAGAAAGACGAGCACGTAAAAAGCGTCCGTAATAAAAATAATTCAAAAATTAAAATAAGCCGTGGCAGATAAGAGATGACCAGTCCCTACTGACGGCGCCCGTTCACGAACATGACGCATGGATCAGCACCATTTAGCTCAACCGTTTTGACGGAAACTTAACGATCCAACACACACGTCACCACTAGCGAGATATTTGAGTCAGTATGACATACAATCAGCCGCCAGGGCACATTCAAGTCAATGAAAGACGTACCCAGTAAATGGTAGCTTTATAGAAGGTACATAGTCACAGTGCTCACACATGTGCTATGCAATTATACAATACTAAGAGATTGAAGTTATACAATTCAAAGATAGTTTTTGCAATCTTCAGCAGCTCCAACAATATTTTCGAATGCTAATCAAATTAGTTTATACGCCCTTGTGGAGCTGGACCAGCGTTGAGACAAGAATTTTTGTCAGCGATATAATCCCCCAGCTTATAATATGCTTGGCAGCATAGTGTGCGTTTTATACAAGATTTAAATTTCGTTTCATTTAGTTGTAGTCGCGTCCCAGAGTAACGCCCTACAGAGGCTTGGGCTGGCAGGCTTTTAAGTTTTGTACTGCCGCGATTTGTAGTAGTGTAACTATCATTGCGCGTTTGTATGAAGTTTTCTCTCTGACGCGTTTACCTATTCCTGTTGCAGATAGTCATTTGTCACTTAAAAGTTTTGTATAGAGTTGTTTATTTTACTTTTGTAAACATAGTAATACAAAATCGGCAAGTACTTCCATGGTTGTAACAGTAATAGATCGAATCATCATGCGTTCGGATTTCCAAAGATAGACGATGATTCCCGAAACGCACAATTTTCTTGAGATGTCTGTATTTTCCCGCCCTTCACGATAAAAATCTGACTTTCACAGAATACAACAGTATTATTAAACAGACATGAACAGCGTTGCCCATACAGAAACTATATATAATTCTTCAGATTTCGAAAAAATCCCATAATTCTCTTTAAATATAGTCTAGATTAAAGAAAAATGCGGATTTTTCTTTAATTCTTGCCAAATTAGTTTGAAAACGTCGACATAATGCCGTCTCCAGTTCCATGAGCAACAGTCTACACTAAAGCCTCGTTTAGGGTGAGGAGCTACCGCGAGTGCTATGGGGATGAAGTAAATCGAATGTTTGTGTGTCTAGTGACTATGGTGGGCGCCAAGCACGACAGAAGAACCCAATCATATATAAAATTAATCGTAAATAGTAGTATCTTAGTAGCAATAAAAATATAAATAGTTAATTATTAGCAATACATGTAATTGCCACTACCTATGTACGCGTCATGTATTCAAAATTGAATTTTAATTTACCGTTAGTAGTAAGGCCCTAAATTAAATTTGGTTGTAATGGAATTAGAACTTTATCATGTATGACATTGAGTTTGTGTTGCTAATTTGTCCTTTTTATATGCACGTGTTTCTGTGATAAAATAAATATTTTTTCTTTCTTTCCCAAAAAATTATACAATTATTTGAGATTTTGATTTCGAATGTAGCGAGCGAGCGACCGTCTATTATTTTACATTGTAGAAACTCCTCTAGCCTCTACTGCCCGGTCAATCGTTTCGCGATGCACCTTGGCTACCTAATCGCACCCGAGACCGCGTCCGCTACCGCCTCAGTCACCGCGCGTTCACCCTGAACGAGGCCTAAGGCACAGGAAGTTGTCGGTGCAATAGCTACTTCTGGCAGTTATTTTGCATAACAACCGCGGTCAAAGTGGGAGTGGTGCCAAAAACGAAAGTGCCTAGTGACCTAGGTATTGGACCGTGAACTTTATGTTTCAGGCCTTGCTCAGGGTCGAGGGTTTGGCACGTGCCTACTCGCTTAAGGCTGGTAATTTATTGGCAGCTGGTCAACATTTTTTTGGTTGAAAATTAAAAAACGAAAATTGCAATATTATTTTAGCGTTTATATATACATACGAAAGTGTGATAATTATTGATAAGGTGATGACGCACGTTAGTTTTTGATATTCCTAGATGAGATATGTATGTTTGGTGATTAAACAGCGTTTGTGTATAAACAAATTGCGAAACCGCCGCATGAAATTGGTGTTTGATAATCGGTCCTTAATCTGTGGTCTTTTGAAGTTTGACAGCAGATATACCTTAACCAAAATCTTACAGAAACCAGGAGTCACTGTCGCATTTACAGTAAATCCGGATTTACATTACGAAACTAGTTGCGCAAACTTAGTTATTTATTGATAATATATATCAAAAATAAAAATAAAGTTTTCTTTTTGTTGTTGTTAATTTTTTTTGGTTTATATTCCGCGATTGTAATTAATCCAAATCATAATTTTATTTAGTTTATACTTGAATATTTTTTTTTGGGTTAATTTCACCTGTGAATAATTATCTAAATTTACACGTGAAACTATCAATAAATAACTAAGTTTGCGCAACTAGTTTCGTAATGTAAATACGGATTTACTGTCAATGCGAAAGTGACTCCTGGTTTCTGTGCTCTTCTCCTCTTAATTCCTGCTTAATTGTTAAACATTTTACACTTATAATCAGGTAATGGAGGATGTCCATCAGTTTATTACTCAGCACTACCAAATCGTAATATAAATGAGATGCCAAAACTTGAAACTGTTTGTCAAAACATTTATCTCTGACAATGTACTGTCCGAAACTTTGGACTTAATTTTACTAAGTCATCATCTGGACCTGTTCCAAGTGTGTGGGCTGCACTTTATTTTGTTACATTTCCATTTATTTGGGTTGCTCTTCTTACATAACGACGGGTAGGTACAGATAGGAAACATATTGTAAGAACTCTTCGTAACAGCAATATTTCTAGTCTCATGATGACCGTAGATTTTGACGACTAACCTGTTATCCTTATTCATCATTTGCTTGGCTTTATCTCAACTATGTTGGGATATGCTTCCAGTCTTAATACCAGTAAGTAAAATACTGGTATTCAGCTGCACCCAAAAAAACAATATTTGATCTGAAGGAAAGCGGCCACATTCCTCTAGATCGTATTTGGTTCCTTCGTGTCTCAAAATGAAACTTTATAGTACGTATTAGAAAATTCTAGTCAAACTTACCGAGGGTCCAACTAGCCTTTATTCATAATTCCTTCTCAGTAACAAGGTTATATTTTTTTAAAGTAGTGGACCGTTGGGCTTCCTCTCAAAACAACTTGCTCACCTGCACTTGTTCCAAGGGTGCGACCGCCTTCGTGATCTTACTGCAGTCCTCCCGGTACTGCGCCTCAATAGCGGCATCGTCATGCGCTGACGCCATCAATTTCGATATCTTGTCTGAAATTGTCAAAACTTTGCTATAGTTCGTGTGCGACTGCTAGTCACCGCCTGAGGTAAAAAACTTGACAAAATTGGCAGACTGACTTAGCTCGGCCTTTTTCTACCTCCCCCGTCTCTCCGCAAACGTACCTCAGGCGGTGACTAACAGTCGCGCGTAGACTATATAATAATCACAAATATTATTTCATAACTGACACAGCATTCCTAATAGTGTGTAAGTTATGCAATTATATTTATTTGATCTTTTAAGACACTTTAAGGGCGGATTTCACCAATGAAATTGAACGCGATCAGCACATCTAAACCACGATCAAGAGCAGTTACTGTCGTTATTGTTATGGAAATTTGACTCTGACAGCTTTTGAACGCAGTTTAGATGTGCTGATCGCGTTTAGTTCCTTTGGCGAAATCAGCACTAAGTCGTCCAAGATGACGTTGTTTTATTTTATATTATTTATCTTTTAACTTAACATAAATCACGCCTGTAATTCCCGAAGGATTAGATAGAGGTGTACCACACTCATATTTCGTTTCTTTTCTATTTTGTGAATGTGAGAACGTTGTAGGCCTTATACGGCTTATACTTTCATAGAAGTTTTAATTTGGTGACTATTTTCTATTTTGTTTTACATTTTTTTTAATTATCTGGTACTTAAACGCAAATTGCAAGCCCGTTCACTGAGTGCTCCATAGAATTTTGACTCAAATGTTTTTATAGAAATTTGAGCGGGGGGTCAGTGGAGGTACAGTTTTAAATTAGACGACCTCTACAGAATAAATTCTAAGTTAAAGTAAAAAAAAAAATGCTTTCATTTTTAGCAGTAGCATGCTTGATATCGTACATTAAGTCCTACTTGTATCACAAACGACTAAATACGGACGAGTATAGCGCTAAACGAATTTTAAACGTCATGTGTAGGGATGTGTGTTAGTAGATATAGGTACGTCTAGTAAATAAAAACAGCCATTTCTTTTTCAGAATATCTTCCAATCACCATCAATCAAGTAGGACTAGGCAAGAGCACGTTGTCGTAATACCGACCTGTCGCGGAGCCGACCCGTGAGGAAGTGAACGAACATTTAAATAAAGATGGCTACCGATAGCGCACGCTAGTGACGTTCGTATTATTTAGTGTTTAGTAACATTTAGTGTTATGTAATAAAAGACATGTCTGGATGACAACTGCTTTAATCATCGACATAAACATAGACAATACACAACACCTTTCCCTTAAATAAGATAAAATAAGAATAAAAATCAAACTAATAATCCGTTAATTCCACAAAAACAAACTTAAAATAAATAATTAGTTCTTCCTACATTAGGTATTAAAATACTTATACAAATGGTTAAATCTTACTACGGGTATGAGGTGGTGAGTAAGATGACGATACATTTATTTTGGAGTTTGGCACATAATCATTATCTCTATCATCCCCCGAAAAATACTCATCATCAATAAACGAATCTACCCCCTCTAGGCCTTCAAGTAATTGCTTGATTTTTGCATGAAACACTTCAGGTGCACAATTGAGACCAAATGGCAATCGCAAATATTGATATCGTCCAAACGGTGTACTGAATGTACATAAGTCTGCACTTGCTTTATCTAGTTTTACTGACCAAAACCCTGAAAATGCGTCTAAAACTGAGAAATACTTAGCACCATGCAACTTAGAAGCCAATTCATTTATTGTTGGCAGTTGAAAATGTGCACGCAATATCGCCTTATTAAGCGGCCTCGGGTCTAAACATATACGCAATTGCCCATTTATCTTAGCAACAATCACTAATGAGTTCACCCATGGAGTTGGATGACTCACTTTCCTAATGACACCTAACTCAATCATTCTATTTAACTCATCTTGTAACTTATCGCGAACTCCTAATGGTACCTTACGGGTTGTACAAATCACCGGCATCACAGTTTTGTCTACAACAATGTGATATTCGCCTGGCAAACAGCCTAGCCCATTAAACAAGTCTTCATAATCTGTAAGGTTTATATTATGAATTCTGTTAACTAATCCTAGAGTTAAACAAGCTTGCAGCCCCAGCACACTCTGACAATCACTAATCGCAATTGCAAATTTTAATTCATGCGAAACACCCTTATACCACCATTTTAAGTTGCAAATACCTTTTATAGGAATAAAATCACCACTATAAGATTGTAATCTGACACCATGCTCACCACTAATTAGCTTACTGTCATAGCCTAACAATAAAAAACGCTTATACGATAAAACATTAATGTCTGCTCCCGTATCTAATTTAAATTTTTCAGAACCGAATTCCCCTTGGAGTGTTTCATACCAATCCTCAGACGAAGAGTTAATCTCTGAGACATTACACAAAGCTGATATAAAAAATGACTCACAATCATCTTCTTCATTGCCTTTTGCTTCAGTTAAACCTATGTCATACATTTTCTTAACTCCTTTTTTCAACTTGCACATTCTAGCAAAATGTCCATGATTTTCGCATAAATAACACTGCACAGAAATAGCCGGACATAAACTGGGTTCATTGCATTGGCCTCCGCACCTGAGACAATTTCCAGTCTCACTTGAATGAACGGATCTTCGCGCTGTGTTGGAACCAGCAGCAACACTGGCCACACCAGGCCCTTGTCGACGTCCGCTACCGCGCCAGCCGCCACGCCCACCGCGGCCGCCTCCGCGCACGTGAACCGTATCGACCTGTACAAATCCTGAAGTACCAGCACCACACTTCTCCAATAAACGTCGATTATCTATTGAAATTTGGTCAACCTGGACAATTTTGATAGCTTTTTCCAACGTCAAATCCTCTGCTCTCAATAAACGATCTCTTGCTCCAGTACTGTGTATCCCACAAACAATACGGTCGCGAATCAACTCCTCTTCCAAATTTTTGAAGATACAATTTTTGCTCAGTAAACGCAATGCTGTAACATACTGATCTATTGATTCTCCTACTTCCTGACCCCTTGTAAAAAAGTTGTACCTTGCTAATGTTATATTCAGTTTGACTCCAAAATATTCATCAAATTTCATAAGCAATAGATTGACATCATCCTTATCGCTCTCCTTGTCAAAAGAAAATGTTTCAAAGACTTCAAACCCCTCAGGTCCGATTAAATTTATCAATAAACTGGCTTGAACACTAGCGTCTTCCTTTTGCACCCCAGATGCTTTTAAAAATACCTTAAATTGCGACTTCCAACGCCGCCATGCGTCAGCCCGGCTGACGGAGCTGCCCTCCAAACTCAATTCTGTTGGTGGTCGCGCGTGTTCCATAGCGCTCTTGAACCGTCCCTGACGATTTTAAAATCCACAACGTGCCTTTATTACCGAACTATACTATTTATATAGAATAAAATCCCACCGCTGCCACCATGTTATGTAATAAAAGACATGTCTGGATGACAACTGCTTTAATCATCGACATAAACATAGACAATACACAACAGGATTCCAACACATCATTCTGTTGAACTGTCATAGGTTACAGGTAATTGCGATCTGTGGTGTAAGTGGGCCTAAGATATACAAAATCAAAAATGTCCTAGTTATTTAAAGTAATACAGACGATAAATAATAGCATAACATAATATGACGCCTTGTTCCCCAAAGGGCTGTGCAGAGGTGTAGCTATAGTACACCCACATGTAATAGCGGGCGAGCCTATTGCCATCAACCGGGCACAAATCTAGAGTCCGTGTTGCTACTGAGAAGTTGCAGATAGGAAAACCTAATAACACTTTGCCCGATCTGGGAAGACCTCGTGGTCATGCACTAGACCAGGAGTCACCAAATGGCGGACCGCGGTTCGGGCCAGACCCGACCTATGTTTTGCGGACCTTAAGAGGGAACAGGGGCTGCGAGGAATTTGAAAAATAGGTATTTGAAGAAACTATTGCCGTCGTCTTACCTCAAGTATGCCTGCCTCCATAGAGTGCGACAGCGGCAGCTCAGACCGATTATATCACAAAAAAAATTGACGAGATCGACGTTTCGTATTTCCCTTTTTTCTCATCGAAAACAGAGCCAATTCAATTTTTTTTTTTTTTAAAGGAGTATGTCTAGGTTCCTATCATTTTATTTTATGTTAAAAACTTTTCGAATTTGTCTGGTTCGTAGTCCTCTAATCACAGTGGTAAAAATGGGGCATTTTTTGTAATTTTTGGAGGGTCATATTTTCTTTACCTATAAGTTTCTGAAAAAAAGGAAATAACAGAATAATACCTGTGTCGGTAGGCGCAAATGGTGAACGGTTAATGGTCCCCTTCTCAGCCATTTCTGTAAATAAATAATATTTGTGTTACTCTAGCTATTCTGCAAATGGCGTTTACTATCTATTGAAATGAGTTATGTGTGTTTTTTTGTAAAGTCTGATTCTTATAAGTTATCACACACGAATTACTGGCCATAATAAAACTATGCTTATTTGTGTGGTCACACATTCAGGTCACCAGTCTTAACAAGGGGTATCGTGTTACCCAGTAACTGGGTTGTGGAGGTTAGACTGGAAGGCGACCCCAACATAGTTGGAAAAAGGCTACGCAGATAATGATGTGTGAGGTCCCACGTTGTGTCCACATTTTCGGGTCCACGTTTGGACCAAATAGATTGTAGAGTAAATTAATCTCGAAATAGTGTTAATCCGACCCAATATCCAACATTGGTTTAGAATCAATATTGGAAACGGAATAGTTAATTAATTTAGACGTGACCTTGCGGATATCCATTATAAAATACAATAGACGTAGATATATTTAGTAATCTATTCCGCTTAACTATTCAGGCATCTTTAGGATCTTCGTCCTGAGGATGCCTCGCTGAGAGGTGAAACACGTGTCGATTTCTTACAGGGTTTTTATGACTGTTTAGGAATAGTTAAGCTGAATAGGTTACTAATAGTATATTATGCAATAAGTTGAATAAAATACGATTTAAAGCGAGAGCTACGCTCATGATTCAAGTGTTAGAATCCTGAGCGACGCGAGTGATTCATGGCCCTCGATATAAATCCGTTTTATTCAAGAGTTGCATGCTATACTTTATACCATAACTACGAGAAAAAGAAAGATTTAAGCGAAAATAGACATTTAATGAAGAAAAAAGGAAGGCTAAATGAATTTAAATGCACATTAAAATTGGCACAATTTGTGTTCGTACAACTTACAGTATTCAACATACCGCCAATTTACTAATGACAGCAAAGAACACAAAACAGTTTTTATTCTAACGCTAAACTCCTTGTCGAAAATGTCGACCAATCAAATCTCGAGGAGTTATTTGCTCAAGGAGTTTGTATATCCTATATTTTTTGCACGAGGAGTTTGTATCGAGTATTTTTTCGCAAAGAGGTTGTATAGCACTGAGATGGAGGTCATATTGGTGTGTTCAAAATTCAAACACCAAAACAGTGATTAAAAGTGCTTTTTATTCACTGTTTTTTACGTGTATTGTATTGGAAACAGAAGTTTATTGAAACAAACTGAAGCGGTTCTTTATCAAATGACTGTAGGCATACTATGACGTGTTATACAACAACACAAGCATAAACATAAAAAGCCTATAATGTTCCCACACAGGCCATTTTTCTGTGAGAGGGAGTGGGCCGTAATCCACCACGAGGGTCCCGTGCGGTTTGATGGATGTCACATGTCTTTAAATTTAAAGTTCTGTATTAATAATACCAGCCTATTATTATCCCACTGTAAGGCAAAGGCCTCTTCTCTTACAAATAAGGTACGAGCATTGATCACCACGCTTGCTGTGACGGGTTGGCGATTTCAGAATTATGTTAACTATAAGTCCAGGTTTCCTCACGATGTTTTCCTTCACCGATGTCAGTGTTGTCCAAAATAAATTTAGAAAATACATATGAATAGCAAAAAAGTCACATTGGTACGTACCCGGATTTGAACCCACAACCTCGTGCATAAGAGGCGGGACCTTAACCACAGAGCTATCAAGACACTTAGATCACTTGAATGAGTTTATCGCTACACTATCTCCCACCAACACAGTGTTGTTACCAGCTATCCTAGGGTCTGTCTCTCCTTGCACAGCAGTAGGTCGCTGCCACCACGGTTTCTTGATCAATGTCCGCAGTACTACGTCGTCTGGACACTTGATGTTCAGGAAATTGTCGAAGCTGAAAGTAGAATTGCAGCTAAAAGGAGTTCAGTAAACGGGTAAAGTATGTACCTACCTGGCAGTTAATACTGTCATAGCGACACACGCGACTTTGGTTGGCAATTTCAAAATTCCACGTCGACACTCAGATTATCTGTCCATAGAGTTGAATTTCGAAATGACAGGTAAGGCAGTGACCAAGTGGCGTCCAAAGATTGACAGAAGTGACAGACGTCCGGCAGCGAGATGCCCGGTATTGCTACCAGCCCCGGTACAACCTGGATGAGGCTGACACAGGAGCGTAGGGATTAAACAATAAAAGCGAGGCCTATGGCCAGCAGTGTGTGAAGTCGGACTGTGGATAATGATGATGAAAGTCACTACGTGTGTCTTATTAGACAAAATACTGGTGGAAAAAGAGCGTCGTCTCTGTCACTCAAAGCTGTACACATGGATCTTTTGGCGCGTGGCCAAAATCGGAACTAACGCCGCCATCTTGTTTTTCAATACATTTAAAAAAATAATTTGATAAATGTTTACCAGCAACGCCCTCCTGTCAACGTCATTCGAGCGCCAAAAGATCTACAGACCGTTCATTACAACTTCTCCCTTGCCGTCATGTTGGCACCATTGCTTGTCAAGCTTAGTTTCAAGAGAAATAGAGTTCAAAATGGCGACTGACAGAACAGTACTACCAATTGCGTCACGGGTCAAGTTATAATGAATGCATTGTAGCAGTGTACGCTTTGTGACAGTGTCTTTTAAACCTGGAAGTGGAAAATGATGAATAACACTATTTTACGTAAGAATATTGTACTGACGTGATTTTATTGAAGAAAACATATTTGACGAGGTGGTGCCTGGTCTCCCGGTGTTGCATTAATCCACATAATACGTATACACCTTCGATTTGCTGATTGAAGTACATGTCCTGTAAAAATATAAACTTATTTTGGCATGTGACTTAAAAACATTTTTTTTTTCGTGTCAGTACACTTGGTAGCCAGGCCGACCGCTCACAGGGTGCGTCAAAATAGTAAAAGTATTTTTGCTGAAATTGAAAACCACTAAACGTACACTTTCTACATTCGAGTGTTAACTAAAAACAAGTAATTAAGAATAAATCATCGTCTTTTAACGAGCTTATATTTCAAAGATCATTTCTACGAATAGCATTGATGTTTAATTATACAGGATTTTTAGGACTCCACGCTCATTTCATTCAATTATACACCATTCGTCGAAAATCGTATTATTCTTAAATTATTTATTTTTTCAATGGGCCCGTGACAGTTGAGTTAGTCAACTGGACTGACTTGGGGGCACAAAGTCGGCACTCGACTGGGTTGAAACTAGTGTCTACACGAGCCGAGATGCAAGTCAGCGCTGAACTGAGTTAACTTACTGTACTTTCATATTATTGGGGCCTTATTAAGAAGTATTAATGCCATCATTATTCCACTGCGAAAAAAGGATGGTGCTAGCGGCCTTATATAGCTCCGTCTCTCACTCACACTGGAATAATGGTGGCATTAAAACGGCAGAATACGGCCCCTGGACTGCTATAAAACTGCCTTTAAAAAAAGAAAATTGACACCAAGTTACCTGTGACACTAAGTCAAAGAGTAGACATTCCCGGACCACACAATGTTCTAAGACATCGCACAGTGCGGACTCATCCAGGAAGGTCCACAGTAAGTCCAGCATAGTGCAGAGACGAGGCGAAGGCTGCGCCAGGAGCTTGGCTGCGAGACCCACCTGGAGACAAAATCATACTTGCATTTTAACCATAGATAATGATAAATTACCAGTTACTATACGCAATTCTTTTTTCAAATGGAAAAAGAAAACTATTTTTGTTGCTTGACCTATAAATTCACTTGCAATTGAGGACCTTGCAGCAAAAGAGAGGCAAGTCCAAGTTTAATAAATGTCAGGCATTAAGAAAAAAGGTTTTTAAAAATTATTGGATACACTAATGTCTAAGAGTTATATGGTATAATATGATATAAACATATTTACATATTTTGCTTAAGTTTTTAAGGTAAATAAACACGTATTTTTATTACTAAGATTTTTTTAAGTTGGGATCTGCCTCCGTTTTGCACCAAAATTAAACAAAAATACTACCCTATTTTGTACTATATATAATAAAGCACATAAATATAAGTATTTTTTTATTTAAAAAACTATTAATCAGCTCGTGAAAGATTAAACAATCAAAAGAAAAACAAAAACGAACGAGTGTTTAACAAAAGTTACTAATTTAAAGGTCAACTTCAGCTTGATCATCGTCGTCTTCACTAGAAATGTCATCTGCCGCTCCAACAGCGTCACTTTTAAGGGCCCTGTAGAAATACAGTTTATTTGGTGGAACATAGTTCTTTACCAGCTGCATAACATCTTTGTATTTAGCCTTTTTCAACGGCAATACATGATCATACATCAGTTTCTGAGGCAGAACGGATAGGTTGGCTTGAACATTTCTCATTATGGGAAAATAATCAAATACAGGCGTTCCCGTTGTAACACTGACTGCAATAGTCTCTATGTGGTTTTTATTGTATTGAAAAATGCGATATTGAGATATTTTGAATCGTATCTTCTCTGCATTTGTTATTACTTTTTTGAAATGACTTTCATAATGTTGACTGAAGTTAAGAATCATATTTTGATCCACATTCACAACTTTAAAGTTTTTTGATGCTTGCTTAATGCATTCGGAATATTCAGAAGTAGTAAAAACGTAATCTTTCTTTCTATTAAACTTCTCTATTACGCCGAAACACCGATCACAGGGTAAGAAGCTGTGTCCTGGTTCAGGAAATCGATGAACAATCTTCTCAATAGATGAACACCTCATAAGAGTATACAGATACTGAACTAAAGTCGAGTTCTTATTTTGTGCTGCTGCATTATCGGAGAATAAATACAGTGTTTTAACTGTGCTTGGTAAGATGTTATCTATGTAGTGATTTATAAAAGATATGACTTCGTTTGGTGATTTTCGAGCTATAGTTTCGTCATATAAAAAAAAGTGAGCGATTCCTGTTTTCGCTGAGTGGATACAAAAATTATACGCCCAAAGTTGACGTTTATAAAATGCTTCACCTGCTGGAATTTTAGGCAATGGCATATTCTGCTGATAATCAAAAGTTAATACCTCGCACTCGTCATTAGAAATAGCAAGTTTACTCTTCTCTTTTAAATCAACAAAAAAAGTGTCGGCTTCGGCTTGGTGGAGACTCTTTTCTATCTGTATTTGTTGGGTTTCATCGCTATCCAGTGTCCTATCTTTTAATTTATTATCAAGCATGTCGCACTTCTTGCATGTATCTGAGCGAGGTGATCCAAAGCTGTATTTAAAATTTTGTTTAAAGTATCTGTAGTAACAAATGATACTGTTGGCTTAGCAGATGCTTCGAGACCAGGTTCATACTGTTTCAAATATAAATCGTACATCCTTTTAATATTCAACTCTGGAGACAGATAATAACGAGAGCTTTTATTTCTGCTGTAGTGTGACTCACGACGTGGAAAACTTCTAATATGAGAGTCAACTTTGGAAACCCATTCACTCGAAATACGATTTGGTCTATTTTCATGTTTTCCACGCTCAGACTTAGATGGTATAGTAACAGTAGGGTCACGATACTCTTTAGCAACATTGTCTACACGCTTTTTAGATATTCCATGGATAGATGCAAAGCCATTTCTGCAAACTTGTATATTTCTATTTCCTATTTTAATATAATACTTATGTGAACAACTCCGTTTCTTCCCCATACCAGTTTTTGATCTTTCTCTTTCAATATTCCCAGTTTTAATTAGACCTCCTAAATATACGTTTTGCACATAGGTTTCTCCCAATTTATAAAAAATTTCCAATATTAATTTCCTCTCTTCCTGATTAATTTGAACAAAACATTTATACTTTTTGCAACAACAATCCGGTCCAGTTTTTCTTTCTCCTATTTCGCGGCCTTTATAGTTTAAATAGCTTTTTCCAGTAGCAATGGACTTCTTTATAACATTTCGCTTCCATTCTGAAGGATTAGCGGATTTTCTTTTTTTTGAGGTTATGCCACTCGTCGATGGGCAAGGATTATTTATATAAGATTCATCCGAAATATTTGTACCTTGATCGTCCTCATTAGTTTGGTTTTGAAATGTTGACAAATCAAGATCGCTTCCATCATCACTTGAACTTGAATCGTAGTCAGGTGGCTGGTAAATATCAGATGATCCGCTACTAAAGGGCTCAGAATCACTCATCTTATGCACATTTAATGTAGATATGCAACGTAAAACAATTATTTAATTTAATAACAAAATAAAACGTACGTCCTTTTGAGCCAAGCTCAAAACGTGCACTGACTTGTCACAAATGACAATGACATTTTATTTGTTGCAAAAAAGAGGCAGGTCCGGACCTGCTGCCTTCTTGCACCAAACGGAATGGGGTGGCAGATCCAAATTTTGTTATAGCGCGCTTGTTTTTCGTCGGATCTGCCTTGTTCATGCATCAAACGATAGTCCTAATTTTTGTTGAAATTGTAGGTGAAAAAAACAGTAACGGCAAAAATTTGGATCTGCCTCCCTTTTGCTGCAAGGTCCTCAATTTCTGTATTAATTTTAATTTCTTTTTGACTAGTATACATATATATGCGGGCCGAGACAATTACCCCACGTTCGCACGGACGTATATATATCGCGGCGGGATTTTACTGCGCATTGGATTTTCAACTCTCGGTGTTAAGAGGGAACAGGGGCTGCGAGGAATTTTAAAAATAGGTATTTGAAGAAACTATTGCCGTCTTCTTACCTCAAGTCTGCCCCCGTAGAGTGCGATAGGGATAGCTACAAATCAGACCAATTATATCACAAAAAAATTGACGAAATCGACGTTTCGTATTCCCCTTTTTTCTCCTAGATAACTGAACGGATTCAATTATTTGTTACATTCAAATTTTAAGAAAGAGTACGTCTAGGTTACTGTCATTTTCATTTATGTTAAAAACTTTTAGAATTTGTCTGGTAAGTACTCCTCTAATCACGGCGGTAAAAATGGGGATATTTATAATTTTTGGAGCGTCATATTTTCTTTGCCGATAAGTTGCTGAAAAAAAAAGAAATAACAGGGACGTGACTACATCAGGCCTTGATTTTATGAAAAAAAAAATGAATGCTCTAGAGGCATTATTTAGGAAGAAAAAAGGAGAATACATTTGTATGGAGAATCGCACGCCCTGTTCCCTTTTAAGCCGAGCGTTGAGAATAAACAGAGAGTACATTCCAGCGCGTCGTCGAAAAAACACACTGTTGTATTTTCAACTCTTGGCGCTAAGCAGAGCGTTGAAAATTCAATGTGCGAAATAAAATCGCCGCGGGAAAAAATTGCCCGTGCGTACCTGGGCTTACATCACTGGGTGGAATGCGGCTCACTAATCCCTCTAATGGGCTCAGATCCCGCGAGTCATACTATTCAAATTCGTCAAATATTTGCGGATCTCGATTGAGAGGTGTCTAATTGACTTGAACTTGAGGTAGGGGCGGTTACACATCAGTAGGTAGTACTACGGGTAGGGATCTAACTAATGACATTTCGCTTGTTAGAATTTGCCCTTGGAGGCTTACAAATTGAGTTATCATACTCTTAGGGTTTTCCACGAACCACTCTAGCAAGTAGACTGGTTAATTTTAAATAAAAAGTGCCACTCTCCGAGGCTGGCCCAAATCCTAGAATATTTTTAACCCCAGCCGAAAGGTCAGCAGAACCCAAAGGGCAGAGACTGATTTAGAAACGATTTTAACCTTTAGAGAATAATATACCGTTATTCTGTTCAATTGGCTTCGTTATTTATGACAAAACGGAAATTTCTAAGTAAATGAAAGTATTTTTATTCATTTCGATATTAAAATAAAACTCCCGCTAAAATTCATGACGGTCAAAAATTTTTTTTTGGTTCTATGGCATTTAAAGAACTGTTTATCATCAGCCAGTGCAAAAATACGTATAGGATCTCTGTAGTCCGGTACAGCATTTGTTTCAGAATAAATATATTTTCATGTATTTCACGTTCAAAGCCATCCCGTTAATTACATCAACTGAACACATCATTTATATGCGGAATTGCGGAGAGATTTCCCTAGGAAGTAGGGATTCCCCTTGTTGGTGTTATAATATATGTATGTAGTAGGCTATCCTTGAAGAAAGTTTCACATAAGGAAATCGAGAGCAACAAATGTAGAATTCAGATCTAACGGTTCAAGCCCTTTGACGTTAATTGACCCAAATACGAATTTATTTATTCCGGTTCAAGGATTTTCTAAGGTCCACTTTCACGTGCGGGTCATCCTAAATAAAGCCTCGTTTCACACAATTCTTATTCAATTGATTTGGTTTTACTTTCAGACGAGTTTCGTAGACCTTAACCAATTACTGAATTCAAAATTATTTGTAATCGGCGTACGAATTTTCGGAAAAACACATACTTAATTAACCACCAAAAATCTTGTCCGATCAGAAATCGAGAAATATCAGAGATCAGATATCGAGAATAGGGGCACATAGGTACAAAATTTTATTGAACTTATCAAATAATTATTATGTGCCACAACCTAACTGATCTCAATTAATGTTAGAACATTTTTAAAAATTGTTACTATGTTTTTTAATTTAATTTAATTTTTATTATTTTAGAATTAATTTTATAATTTTTGCTGAGCCCTACAGGGTCCGTAATTGAACCTTTATACCTACATTATTGAATGCAAATAAAGATATGAATAATGAACATTACCAAAATGTTATAAAAATGCTTAGTTTTGCTACCTATTTAAAATTGACGTTTTAAGTACTTACCAAAATTACCTCAATTTCATTATTAATGGGCAATGACAGCGCGATACTTGACAAACACGGATCAGAGAGTTTTTTTTTCCAAATTTTATAATTTGTAGGAAACCGACCCCAAGTAGGTAACATGGGACAAGGGCAGAAAAATGATATTTTGAAGGTCAAAATAATACCAAGTGCACATCGCTAGCATCTTGCACACACAAACAGCCGTTAAAAAAAGTTACGTAATATAAAAAGGTTACTAACAAAATTCTCATTCCTGCATTTCATATAGAAGTCTGTGGCGAGTAGGTCGGTGTGTGAGCTTCTGTTCTTCAAGCCGAGGAGACCTCGCAGTCGTGGCAACAGTTCTGCCACCACCACGTACGAGAGGCGGAGAACACCTCCCAGTTCTACCACTACCAGCCGGGATAGAGACATTAGAAAAGCCTGGAAACGATGGAAGAAATGAGGTCATAGAGGAAGCTATTGAAATAAGAGGAGACTTAAAAAGACAAAAAAACAAAAAAAAAAAACTAGAATAATGCCAATGAAAAAGAAAACTGGTCAAGTGCGTGTTAGACCACGCATAATGAAGGTTTCCGTAGTTGGGATGAATTTATCCCAAGAACCAACTTGTTGAAGTTGAAAAACATGTTCTCCCATACATTCCAACTACAAATGTAAGTTCGTACTCACAATATTGAGAGATTTACCATCTTATTTTAAGACCATAGACTTCTTATAGGTTTTCTTGTAATCTGTGAGGAAAGAATCATTCTCTGTATTTTATTTCATAATTTTAGGCTCAGTAGTTTCGGAGATAAGGGGGGGAATGGTAAATTTTCATCTATTTTCTTAAATATGTTCAAATGTATTACTTAAAAAAAAAAATAGATCCTCGCAACAAGCCCCTTTCATTTGAGTGTACTACGTGAGCTCGACAAATGGATGTGCGATAAACGCTTGTGCGACAAAACTGTACTGCGACTCACCATAGTTCGAATGCACACTTGTGCGACACACTGAACCTGCACATCACGCTAGTGCGACAAACGATTGTGCGACAATAGTTCGACACTACGGTAGTAAGACAAACGATTGTGCGACAGAATTGTAATTAAAGTAATTGTTGCGGTGCAGTACCACAGTAGTTGAAACTACCCAAGTGCAACAAACGCTTATGCGATATTGCGTCTATAGATTTTAAATGAAAAATAAAGATAGCAATAACTCCAATTTATAATACACGGTACAGTTTGCATTTTTTTTTACTTTATAACTTTAAAAAAGGAGCGAGCCTTACAGTAGTTGCATATGATGTCTAACATCTGACATCTCACATTGTAATTAGCAACGTTAAGGTAATAAGCAACATTAAAGTGGCGGGGCCTCGTCAAGGTCGCTTCTGACGGTCAACTCTAGCACCGCGCGCGCTCATTGGTCAAATCAAAGAGCGCGCGCTTCCCCGGCTTCCTGTGACACGCTTCCGTCCCTTTTCACGAAATCACTCCCACAGATTTGATTATAAAGACTTTTAGATTTTGATTTTAATTGCAGGAAAGCGAAAGAAAATATGTTACACATCAAAAAAAGATTTTGTGGTAGCCAGAAGAAGTTCAGTTCCACCGTAATACAGTTTAAACGAGTACGGGGAACAGAGTGAATCAGCTATCTAATAATCTTTTTCATTTTGACAGTTCAACAACATTCATTGCGTTATTTACGTTGTTGAGTAGATTTTTCGAACTTATGAAGCAATGGATTAGCAATCTCTTTATTCAGATTGTGATTGATCATGTATTACGGAATTAGATTGTTGGTCCGTGTTAACAACCATAATAAGTACCGATACATACTAAACAAAAATGTTACCCACCTTTTTTTTTGGTGGGAAATTATGAAATAACTTCTCCCGCTCTGGGTGGAGGGCGTGTCAGACTCTTACTGACTAAAACCCACCCGTGTTCCTTCAGTTGCCTGTACGTTGCCAGGGGCCACGGTATCCCTTTCGGACTTTCCCGCAACCCTGGCAGAATTTTACCTACCTTTACTGCTTATTTGTAACTTAGCTGAATGTGCAAGGTTGTTCTGTTAATTCGGGTAAATAAAGATGTTAATTTTTTTACCGTTTAATTAAGTAAGTAAGGGTGCAGGCAAAAAGTTGACAACGTCGTAAATAGCTGTCAAATATTTCGCTGTTTTGTTTTTTTTCAATTTATTTTTTTTCAATTCATCTATGCAATGCATAGATGTATAGTATGAATATAATAAATTAGTAATAATAATAATCAGTCTGTAATGTCCCACTGCCTGAGGCAATATGAACCAATCCCTCCTATAAGGTGTCAAGTTCGTCCCGACATCTACGCCTGGGTCTTCCGTGATGCCGTTGTACGTTCTCATGTACCCAAGCTGTGGTGGTTATAACCCACAATGCATCCGACATGCGGCAAACGTGTCCGGCCCGGTATGTTCCGGATTGGTGCAAAAACGGGATTTGGATGAAATTTGCTGCATAGATAATTTATAGCTTGGATTAACACGTAGATTAGGTACTTTTAATCCCAGTAGTACGTTCCCGTGGGATATTTTCCGAGATCCACGCGTGCGAAGCTGCGGGCTACTGAAACTGAAACTAGTAATCATTATTTTAGTGCACTACATTTTTTTTTCATAATTTAATTTAGTAATATTAGGTCTTTACCTATGAAATTGCCGTTCTGCAGTACTGGCCATTTCAAATCAAAATAATTTTTGTTTGGCTAAGAATTCTAATTTCAAATTAATTTTATTTTAAAAACATGGATACGTTAAAAATTCGAGTAATTATGGAATATGAGTACCGTATGGTTGGATCCTGGTTCAGCACCTAAACAATGCCCTAAACGAAAACTTACCCCTAGAAAAGTGATGGTCACTGTTTGGTGGTCTAGCGCCGGTGTGATTCATCACAGCTTCTTACCAAACGGGGTGAGCATTACTGCAGATGTGTATTGTGAAGAACTGAATACAATGATGGAGAAGCTGGCACATCTCCAACCAGCATTGGTCAATCGCTCGTCTCCGCTGCTCCTGCACGACAACGCGCGACCTCATACTGCACAGCAGACGGTCTCCAAGTTGCAAGAACTGGGGTTGGAAGCTCTCCGTCATCCGCCCTACTCACCAGACCTTGCGCCTACAGACTACTACTTTTTCCAGAATTTGGATAACTTCTTGGCGGGAAAAAAATTCAATACCCGAGAGGCAGTACAAAATGCCTTTGAAGAATTTGTTGCCTCCCGTCCAGCTGATTTCTTTAAGAAGGGCATCAATAAACTGCCACTGCGTTGGCAAAGATGCATTGATTGCATGGGTGATTACTTCGATTAATACAAATAAAAAATACATGAAAAAAATTCGTTTAAAAATTTTCATACAAAACGGCAATTTCATAGGTAAAGACCTATTATTATCAAAGGAGAAGGCGACTTCTGGGCCCAGCAGTTAACTAGTTGAAATGTGTATTAAAAAAACCGTCATATTTTTCTAAGGAAAATCACAAAATATGGTACCTTGTTTCTATCTAGGAAACGAGAAAACATAAATTAAGTTATGGAACTAAATAATCGATTGAATAATGCCTGAAATGTTAGTAATCGATTACGAATAAATCGGTAAAATCTCAGAATATGTATGAAAATCGAGTAACGAGTATTTTTTTGTGGAATCGATTCATAGCGAATCGATTTCCTTTAATTTCTCTTCTGGCAACATTCCTGCCTGATATCAGTCTGTCACCGATTGACAGATGACACTCGTTCGTTGTTTTTCGTTCTCGTATTCTGCTTCAAATACTTCTTGGTTACTGCGGGGTCGAATACAATCCCGCCATATAAGTCGCAAAACATAATTTGTTTACATTTTAGTTGACAACTTTCGAAGAGGACGAGATTCAATATTAGGGTATTATTTTAAAGTAAAGTAAAAATTCATTTATTTGGAACAGGAACAAGTACATAAGTAAGCAAATGTAAACGATGACAACTGCAAAAGTAAAAACTGTGGCGCAGCTGCCAGCGCCTGTCTCCTAGCGAGAGGATAAGTGTTCCAGAATAGATAAAATGAACTTAACAATAACAAATTAGGGTAAGAGAATTAGAAATAAAGAAAATACAAATCTGATATCTTGGAATTGCATTGTAGGTAAAAGGACTGTAGGCTGCTGTGCCCATGTAATGTGCATAATATGGTATCTCAGTTGGGCAAGATACCAAGAAAATATCGTACCCCTGCACAATTCTTAGACGATATTCTCCTAATTATTGAAGATGAATAATTTAGTCATATATTAGTGTTTTATTTTATATCCTCCTGTCCCTAATTATTGAAGATGAATAATTTAGTCATATTTTAGTCATATATTAGTGTTTTATTTTATATCCTCCTGTCCCTTTTTTAGTTTTTAAAAGGTAGGTGCCTACTGCTTCTATGTGCAGGATATTGGATGAAGAAACTTGTCTTCGACTGTAGCGACTGTCCGGGGCGCGAGAGAGCCAAACGTGTCAGATCTTTGACTCTTTACACACGCTCCATGCATAAAACCATAACACAACCAAAGCCATTCAAAAGTATTTCGTAAAAAACATAAAACCTGAAATGTTATAATATAACCTCACTTTTACTATTTTTCATATAACTTGATTCCTGGATAGCCAAATTTCACCAAATTTTCAGTGAGGCCTTGTTATTATATTCTCTTACAAATAAGGCTAGTTTGATTCAGTTAACACCTGGGCCCAGGAATGTATGGAGTAGTTCCCTTCTCCTTTATCATAACAGCGAAATATTTGACAGCTATATGTGATGTTGCCAACTTTTGAAATATACCCTCTTAAGTAGTTATTGTTACGAAAACAGTACTTAAGCAGTAACTTATTATTTTCACTAAAAACTTTTCTTACTTGGTCTTATTTTATAGGCATTAGAGTACCTTTTTGGACATCTTCTTAACCTCCGTGCTCTGGGCATCTATGATAGCGTGTGGGGATGGCCGTGGACTATACACAGATCCTGAGCTGTGGATCCGCAACGTTATCTCCTCCTCAGGTCCTTTCGATGACTCTGACTTCGCCTGTTTGAGATAATTATGAGTTACACTAGTATTGCTATTTTAGATCATGCATGCTTTTTCCACTTTCTCGTATCTTCATATACAGGGTGTAAAACTATCACAAAGCCGTGATCTGATCTACGCATCCTGTACATCAAACTAAGTAATATTGAGCAAAAACTATTGCTGGGACGACTTTTATTTTTGGTGTGAAAAATCGCTGTTTACGACAGCGCGCAACGGAACAGGACTTATGTGGGGTGTATTTAAAGTTAAATTATGCTTTCGTGTAAAAAGTAAAAAAAAAAGTTAAGGCCTTGAAACTTTGACCTCTAGTATCTCCAAAACCAGAAAGTACCTATAAAAAAAATATGCCAATGACAGGTGAGTTTATGTGGCTCTCGGCTTCGTCAAGCATCTTTTGACACCTGCTTGCAACTTAAACAACATAAATGATTGATGATCTATTGACTATGACTATGATGATCTATGACATAGGAAAAAATATAATTGTATGTGGGGATTTTAATGTCAATTTATTAGAGGACTCATCAATGAGCCTAAAAATTAATAATTTATTTCAGTCATATAACCTTAATCATTTATTTTTGGAGCCTACTAGAATAACCCCCACCTCGGGTACATGTTTAGATAATATATTTACTGACATATTACCTATAAGCAAAAAAATTATAAGTCAACTGGATTCTGACCACTGTGGACAGCTGATTACATTTAGCAAACAAGATAAAAAAGTGGCGAAGAGATATATCACTGTAGTGCCAAAAACTGCAGGTCGCTTGGAGAGTTTTAAAAACAAACTTAATAGTAAATTACCCTACTTGCCTTATTGTGATAATCCTAATGAACTGTACAATTCCTTTTTTGCCATGTATTGTACAGAATTTAACTCAACATTTATACCAAAGCAGATCTCAGTTAATGGTTCTGCAACTTTCAGTGAATGGGCAACTAAAGGTATATTTAAGAGTAGAATCAAACTCTTTGAACTGTATGAAGAAAGAAATTACAATAAAAGTAAAGATTTTTATCAATATGTTAAGAACTATTCCAAATTATTTAAACAAGTTTGTAGCGAAGCTAAATGTCGATATTTAAGCTCAAAAATTAAAAATAGTCAGAATAAAATACAAATGACTTGGGAAATTATAAACAATGAGACTGGAAGAGACAGAAAGCGTAGTTGTGAATACAGCCTTAATATTAACAATACAGTTATTAAAAAGGATTTAGAAGTAGCCTCAGTTTTTGAAAATTTCTTTGCAGATATTCCAGTCTCAACCACAAAAGCTTTAAATTCTTCACCCACTGTTGCAGAGTCCCTATTGAAAGAAAATGTTGATAATTGTAACCATGAATTTAACTTCGACTATGCTAGTGCTCGAGATATTATTAAAACTTTCAATACACTCAATGTAAAAAAAACGGCTGATCTGTGGGGAAATTCCGTAGCGGTTACAAAATGCATAATCAACACTGTAGCGCCTGAATTAGCAATTATCTTTAATAAATGTATTGACTGTGGTGTAATTCCTGACTTAATGAAGACTAGTAAAATAATACCTTTGTTTAAATCGGGCAGCACATCAGACCCCACGAACTTTAGACCAATTTCTGTGCTTCCCACCTTTAGTAAAATATTTGAAAAATTGATGCTAGATCAATTGCAAAGACATTTTAATAAACATAAATTATTAAACAGTAAACAATTCGGTTTCACAAGGGGTCGCTCGACTTCCGACGCTGGTGTTGAGCTTCTTGCACATATTTTTGAGGCCTGGGAGAAGTCACATGATGCCCTAGGTATTTTTTGTGACTTATCTAAGGCTTTCGATTGTGTTTCTCATGATACATTGGTCAGGAAATTGCATCACTATGGTGTTAAAAACACTGCCTTGGATCTTATTATTTCTTATTTGGATAATAGGATCCAAAGAGTGGACGTTAACGGCAAGCGATCCCCGGGTTCCCTTGTCACTATGGGAGTTCCTCAGGGTTCAATTCTTGGCCCTTTTTTATTTCTCGTATATATTAATGACCTACCTTGCCTTGTAAAGAACAGTCACGAAATAGTGTTATTTGCAGATGACACATCACTTATATTTAAGCTTAAGCGACAACAGACAGTTACCGACGATGTAAATAACGCTCTCTCTAAAATAGTGCATTGGTTTAGTGTTAATAATTTACTTTTAAACGAGAAAAAGACTAAATGTATTAGATTTCTGACACCTAACGTTCAGCAGGTGAAAACCAATGTATTAGTAAATGGGGCGGAATTGGATCTTGTGGACACCACTGTGTTCTTAGGTATTACCTTGGATTCAAAGCTTCAGTGGGGCCCTCATATAACCAAATTGTCGAAGCGGCTAAGCTCTGCAGCCTACGCGGTCTATAAAATTCGTCATTTGACTGATGTAGAAACAGCTCGATTAGTATATTTTAGTTATTTCCATAGTGTAATGTCATACGGCATTTTGTTGTGGGGAAATGCAGCCGACATTCAGACTATATTTGTGCTGCAGAAGCGAGCCATTCGAGCAATTTATAACCTAAGTTGTAGGCATTCACTGAGGGATAAATTTAAGGAAATAAATATCATGACAGTCGCATCTCAATATATATTTGAGAACCTGATTTATGTAAAAAAGAATATTAATTTATATTCTAAACACAGCGACATTCATAGCATAAATACTAGAAACAAAGATTTACTTATTGTGCCCAGGACTAGGCTCCAAAAAATTAGTAATTCATTTAAGTGCCAAAGTATACGCTTTTACAACAAACTCCCAATCCATGTTAAAGAACTGAGCCTCAATAAATTTAAATCATTTATTAAACACAAACTATGTCAAAAAGGTTTCTACAAAATTAAAGATTACTTAGACGACAAAAAGGCTTGGGACTAGCTCTATACTACTCCATACTAATTTAACTGTTTAGTTCATTTTATTTGACTGTATAAGTCAATTTATTTAATTTAAATTTTGTTTATTATTGACGAAATCTATTCTTTACACAGTTTTTGTTTTTTATTTTTATGAAATATATTGTAATATATGGTAAGCTAGCGACCTCGAAAATTGATCATACTAATCTTGTCTGAGCAACCGGCAGCAAGTGTGCGTTGTGTTGCGTAAAGTAAATTATTACTATTGTATAGAATCATGTTCTTCTAACTATTCAGACAGCTGTGCTGCTGGGGAGTTTGTTGCGCCACTTCTTCTTCCCAGCTAAAGCACTAGGAAGTGGTGAAGGGTGGGCGTTTTTGGGGGACTGTCTTATGTAATTTTGACGTTCGAAAAGTGCTGATTTTCAGCCTAGTTTGAATAAATGACTTTTGAATTTGAATTTGAATTTGAATGACGATATGCCTTGACAATTTAAGCATGAGAAACAGTGTGTAAAGTTCACTCATCCTCCATAGAAAAGGGAGGATTTTCCGACCGGACGAGTGTTGTCTCTGGTGGGCTACTGCCCGACGATTGATATCGGGACGTTGTATATATCCTAGGTCACGCGATAAACCCTGCTTGCGCGATGCAGGATTTTTGCGTGACGTCAGCATGATGCGTAGCTTGCATGTGGCGATGTATTTGCCGCCACAACCATATTTTATGATGCCTTGTGCCCTGCCTAGGCTTGAAAGGCCTAAAACGAGAATCTCTTGTCTAATGGTACCTTCACCTCCTAAAGCCTATGTTTATGATATACCTTGCTGCTCTTAGCGGTTAGTGAAGTCTTTATGTCCGCAGGTCGAACTAGTTCATCCAGCAGGGCCTCCAGAGACTTGAACAGCAACACAGCGCGCGTGCACTCTCGGCTGGGAGGTGCTTGCAGAGCTGCGTAGCCTGCCACTGGGAAACTGTCATTAATGGTAATTAATTTTGCATGTATCTTTCTAAAGGAGTTTTAGAATATAATATAATATGTTTTGTGGATATTTATTCGTATTAAAACATAGTACAGTAATGGTCTTAACAAAATGACCTAATTAAATATCTTTTTTTCCAGTTTTAAAATTTTACATAAGCAACTTGGTATAACATAATAAATTTGTCATATAAATTGTAGGTTAATGCAGCTTTATACACCTCTGATACCCAAGCTAAGATTAAACTTGAGTTATGGGTGTCAGGGCTCTCAAGATAACACCAGTTAGACAAATAAAAATTCGTTATTTCTCTGTGTAGGTAGTATCGATAAAAAAAAGCTTATAATAGGTTGGGGAAAAAGTTTCTTCGCATTTTTTAAGAAAATTCAAAACATTTTTTAACATAGTATGTTTACATTTAACTAAAGTATGTAGGTACCATTTTGTTCGATAACTTTTTGCCATCTTGTAGGTAGGGACATGATCCCATTGCTATAGAAATTTTGGGACTTCTGATCAAAATACCGCGACAAGTGGTTTTGGCAGTCCTCCCGTGATGTTAACCTGACACTGCCTAAAGAATTCTGAAGAGACCGAAACAGGTGGAAATCTGAAGGTGCAAGGTCAGGACTATACGGCGGATGCATTAACACCTCCCAGCCAAACTCTCTTAATTTTTGCTGAGTGGCTAAAGATGTGTGAGGTCTAGCGTTATCATGATGAAAAACCACACCCCTTCTGTTGATTAATTCCGGCCGCTTTCTCTCAACTTCTTGCTTTAATCTCATCAGTTGTTCGCAGTAGAGTTCAGAATCGATGGTCCTGCCTGGTGGTAACAGCTCATAATGAATAATGCCCTTCCAATCCCACCACACACACAGCATCACCTTGTTGCGAGTTAACCCGGGTTTTGCCACAGTCTGTGAAGCCTGACCGGCCTTTGACCACGACCTTTTTCGCACGTTCTTGTCGTACGTGATCCACTTTTCATCACCAGTTATCAGCTTCTTCAAAAATGGTTCGGTTTCATTACGTCGTAATAAAGAATCACAAATGAGTACACGGTTCATTAGGTTTCTTTCAGTGAGCTCGTGAGGTACCCAAATATCGAGCTCTTTGTGTACCCAGTTTTTTTCAAATGCGCCAAAACTGTTTTGTGGTCAATTCCCAGTTCTTCAGCTACGTCGTAACTACTAATATGCCGATCTTGCTCCACTTTTTCAAAAATGGCATCCATTTTATCCGTAATAGGGCGACCAGAGCGACGTGCATCTTTGACATCAAAATTTCCGGATTGAAAACGCTTAAACCAAATTTGTGCTACTCTCACAGACACTGCACTAGGTCCATAAACATCGCAAATTTTTTTCGCGGCTTGCGTTGCATTTTTACCTTTTTTGTAGTAAAATTTTAAAATGTATCGAATTTCTTCATTAGATTCACTCATCTTGACAGTACGAAAAACAAATAAAAATCACACATTTTCCTAATTTGAATTTGGAATTATGTTCTTTAAAATTTAAACTTTCAATGATACCAAAACCAGCCAGATACACATAGTATAGCCAAAGAGATTTTATTACAAGTTCATACATACTATAATGCGAAACGGCTTTTTCCCCAACCTAATATTTGGTCTTTACCTATGAAATTTCCGTTCTGCAGTACTGGCCATTTCAAATCAAAATAATTTTTGTTTGGCTAAGAATTCTAATTTCAAATTAATTTTATTTTAAAAACATGGATTTTTTTTCCCAAAAGTAGTCATTTGTTTATTGATTAGTGTTACATTTTCATCGCATTTCAATCTTTTTCGTCATCATGGATACGTTAAAAATTTGAGTAATTATGGAATATGAGTACCGTCGTGGCAGCAACGCGGCACAAGCGGCACGCAACATCAACGACGTGTACGGAGCTAACACTACAAACCAACGCTGTCATTGGTTTGCTTGCTTCCGTTCTGGAAATTTCGACCTGAAAAATGAACCTCGCGGTCGTCCGAAGACTTTGGTCGACAATGACGAATTAAAGGCGATTGTGGAAGCTGATGATACACAATCTACGGCTGAATTAGCAGCAGCTTCAAATTGGCAAGGTAAAAAAGCTTGACAAATGGGTGCCCCACGAACTCAATGATCACCAACGCGAAGTACGCGTCGAAACGTGCCTTGCACTGCTCAACAGACACACAAATGAAGGAATTTTGAACCACATTGTTACCTGCGATGAAAAATGGATTCTGTTTGATAACCGCAAGCGCTCAGCAAGTTGGTTGGATCCTGGTTCAGCACCTAAACAATGCCCTAAACGAAAACTTACCCCTAGAAAAGTGATGGTCACTGTTTGGTGGTCTAGCGCCGGTGTGATTCATCACAGCTTCTTACCAAACGGGGTGAGCATTACTGCAGATGTGTACTGTGAAGAACTGAACACAATGATGGAGAAGCTGGCACATCTCCAACCAGCATTGGTCAATCGCTCGTCTCCGCTGCTCCTGCACGACAACGCGCGACCTCATACTGCACAGCAGACGGTCTCCAAGTTGCAAGAACTGGGGTTGTAAGCTCTCCGTCATCCGCCCTACTCACCAGACCTTGCGCCTACAGACTACTACTTTTTCCAGAATTTGGATAACTTCTTGGCGGGAAAAAAAATCAATACCCGAGAGGCAGTACAAAATGCCTTTGAAGAATTTGTTGCCTCCCGTCCAGCTGATTTCTTTAAGAAGGGCATCAATAAGCTGCCACTGCGTTGGCAAAGATGCATTGATTGCATGGGTGATTACTTCGATTAATAGAAATAAAAAATACATGAAAAAAATTCGTTTAAATTTTTTCATACAAAACGGCAATTTCATAGGTAAAGACCTATTATAAGAATTAAAATAAAATAATTAAAGAAAAAAATATAATCTACATACATGTATCAACCATGTTGTTGTTTTCATTATGGAGAATCAATAATAACAGTAGAGTAAAACAATCATTATTACACCATGTTTAAAATTGCAATTGCAAAATTGTATCTGTTCTTGCGAGGTCTCTTCACAATATTTTCTTTCAACGTAAAGTATACTCGTAGATAGTGCCATCCACGAAGACGCGCCTCACTCCGCTCTGCTCCGTACTAATGTACCTACAGCTTACAGTACAGTAATCGCGCAGTGGGACGTGTCTTCGTGGATAACACTATCTGTAAAAGTCGTGTCTTAGAATAATTTAAAGAAAGAGGTACAGATCTAAGTGTGACACTGAACAACTCGAGCATGAAGCGGTTTATTTATATCCATACAGTATTAAAAAATACAGGTTATATTAAGAGTTCCTCAAAACTGTGTTACAACAGTTTGAGTCGTCAACTCTATCCTGAAGAAGAGCCATGATTGCTAAGTTTTGACCCAGTAACCTGATACTGGGTTAATACTGGGCAGCTATTGAAATCCGTCGAGCTAACTACTTGTCATGCCTACTCCAACAGTATTCCAATTGTTTCTCCAACCAACCACGTGTAGAGAGATTGTTCGTTCATGTTTGACGATGTTGGAGTGTCTGTTTTCATCGATCGTGAGTTGGGACATATTGGAGTCATGTTGGACTGTTGGACGATAGTGTGAAGCCGGCATTAGTCTGTCCTACCGCCGCCGACGAGGAAACCACTACCTGTCAACCATTTTCTCGCTCAAGAAACGTACAAGACATTGTAGGTCCCGTGTAAGTAAAAGAGATACATATATTAATAGTTGATCGCTGACTGTTCACACCGCCGGCGAGTACTCGTGTGTCGCAGCAATAAGAGCTATCAAAGAGAGTACTCGCTCACTCAGCGACGCTCGCTCGGCGGGCAGAACACTTGCTGAGAGACTCACACTTGGTACATAAGCATATCAGCGAGTAATCGCTCGTCGCCGTGGCGCACTCGCTGCTCGCCAACCCGTTTTTAAGCTAGCCTTATGGGAGTGGGACAGCCGCCTTATGGTGTCATTAAAAACTTTATGAAATTTTTAAAACAGTTGAAGATGTGAAAAATAATGTGGCTTCATCCATACTCATCCCCAGTTCGAACTCGCCCGGTTTGTATATATCTTACTACATGTAGAGCTAGAAGGCGCAAAAGTAGTGATGGTAAGAAAAGTGTTAGTTTGATTGTTATTTATTTTTATTCAGTCATAATCATAATACGCGGTATTAATAATTTTTGTTTCGGAAGTCGGTGGATTTGGTTGTTTTTTGCCAACGATTTCCAAAACTAAAGTTATTTTACACAACGTTGGTTTTTTTTAGCAAGTCAGTTTCTTTTTTTGTATATATTTTTTTTGTCTTTCATCGTATTATTGTGGTATCTTCTCACACAAATTCTTACGTTGTATTTCTTTTACATAGCTACTAGTGGTATTATAACACTGACTTGTACCAGCGGGGTAATTGTGTAACACACATAAAATCTCATCCTCATAAAACAAGCTACTATTCTTATTCCTCTGTCCATGTAGTAAGATTGTGGAACTCACTTCTGTCTAGCATTCGTGATTTAAAAACTGTTTCTCAATTTAAATATCGAGTAAAAGAGCATTACCTTTCCTCTCAACTGTGAGTATTTATATACCTATAGTATGTATGTTTATATATTTAGTCTACGTTTCTTTCTCCTTTCGCAGGTCTGCTGGAAGAAATTCCTTTAGAAATAAGAAGTACCTTTGTACTCATAATTATGATTATGCCGTATCTGTATCTATTAGGTTGGGGAAAAAGTCTTTTCGCATTATAGTATGTATGAACTTGTAATAAAATCTCTTTGGCTATACTATGTGTATCTGGCTGGTTTTGGTATCATTGAAAGTTTAAATTTTAAAGAACATAATTCCAAATTCAAATTAGGAAAATGTGTGATTTTTATTTGTTTTTCGTACTGTCAAGATGAGTGAATCTAATGAAGAAATTCGATACATTTTAAAATTTTACTACAAAAAAGGTAAAAATGCAACGCAAGCCGCGAAAAAAATTTGCGATGTTTATGGACCTAGTGCAGTGTCTGTGAGAGTAGCACAAATTTGGTTTAAGCGTTTTCAATCCGGAAATTTTGATGTCAAAGATGCACGTCGCTCTGGTCGCCCTATTACGGATAAAATGGATGCCATTTTTGAAAAAGTGGAGCAAGATCGGCATATTAGTAGTTACGACGTAGCTGAAGAACTGGGAATTGACCACAAAACAGTTTTGGCGCATTTGAAAAAAACTGGGTACACAAAAAAGCTCGATATTTGGGTACCTCACGAGCTCACTGAAAGAAACCTAATGAACCGTGTACTCATTTGTGATTCTTTATTACGACGTAATGAAACCGAACCATTTTTGAAGAAGCTGATAACTGGTGATGAAAAGTGGATCACGTACGACAAGAACGTGCGAAAAAGGTCGTGGTCAAAGGCCGGTCAGGCTTCACAGACTGTGGCAAAACCCGGGTTAACTCGCAACAAGGTGATGCTGTGTGTGTGGTGGGATTGGAAGGGCATTATTCATTATGAGCTGTTACCACCAGGCAGGACCATCGATTCTGAACTCTACTGCGAACAACTGATGAGATTAAAGCAAGAAGTTGAGAGAAAGCGGCCGGAATTAATCAACAGAAGGGGTGTGGTTTTTCATCATGATAACGCTAGACCTCACACATCTTTAGCCACTCAGCAAAAATTAAGAGAGTTTGGCTGGGAGGTGTTAATGCATCCGCCGTATAGTCCTGACCTTGCACCTTCAGATTTCCACCTGTTTCGGTCTCTTCAGAATTCTTTAGGCAGTGTCAGGTTAACATCACGGGAGGACTGCCAAAACCACTTGTCGCGGTATTTTGATCAGAAGTCCCAAAATTTCTATAGCAATGGGATCATGTCCCTACCTACAAGATGGCAAAAAGTTATCGAACAAAATGGTACCTACATACTTTAGTTAAATGTAAACATACTATGTTAAAAAATGTTTTGAATTTTCTTAAAAAATACGAAGAAACTTTTTCCCCAACCTATTATTTTACGGTGTGTACATTATATAAATAATAAATAAATAAAAATGACAATTGATCGCAATGGGTTTCATTGTGACAGTTCACTCACGTTCATTGCGTTATTAATATTGCTGAGCAGGCGAATTTTTCAAACCTACGAATCCAATAGAAAACCTACAATCCGAGAGTTTTGACGGATATCGCTAATCCATTGCGGGTTAGCGATATCCGTCAAAACTCTCGGATTGTTATTGAAACTGTGTTACGCGATTCGTGTGCAGGTATTGACAAATAGCAACCACGGGCAACTATACTTGAAACAAGTGACTAAGGGTCAGTTCACACCGAGACGTGGCGCGATGCGACAATGCTTGAAGAGGCCACTGGTTTCGCGCTGCCCAGCGGGGCGCCGCGAGTCGCAGCGCGATGTCGCGAGGCGCATCGTGAAGTCGCTGGCAGCTCCACGCCGCGCTGCGCCGCTGTTGCACTACGCGCCTACCAGCGAAGTATCGCTGCTTCGTGATGCGTCGCGCTACTTTTCGAATTATCTCAGATTCAGACTCAGATTTAGATAACTCTATATGTTCAAACATGTATGTCAATCGAAGAAGTTCATATCTATACACCGTAAGGACTATTTCTGCATGCAGCGCTCGGCTGCTATAGAACCGGGGCGGTAACAGATGTGGTCATCGTGTTCACGGGATTTTGTTTTCAAACTGCTTGGATATGAAGTTTTTCGATAGTACATACAATTATAGAAAATGTATGCAAGGTGTTATAAGTACATGGAGTTGTGCTAACATGTTTACCATATTGTCATGGTGTACAAATATCAAACAAGTAAAAGTGTATCTTTTTGTGTAGTAAATAAAGTTATATTTTGTATCACTATCTTAAAAAGTGCGCGAATTGTCGCTTCGCGTCACGTGTCGGTGTGAACTGACCCTAAAAAGTAAAGCTACACTCACACAAACGGCACATGTCCAAAGTTGGCATACAGATGTTCTTGCATCGCCAGCGACACTGCGGGGAAGTATGCGACACCAGCTCCGTGGGTCACCTTGTCAAACGCCACACCCATTGATATGCCGTTCCTGTTGGGGGAAGAAAGCTCTATTGTGGGTGATGACACTGAGACTTATGATCTAAAGGTTGAAATATATTTTTATTTGGCAACACATGCTAGAATTTATAATAATAACTATTTCTCACTGCACACTCTAAATTACACTCACCCACACTCTCCATATACACATGGGTGTGCAGTTACAGTTACATACATTCACACACACTCTCCTACATTCTTGAGCTGCACTCCCTTCTCCTCCTTTAAACCATAAATCTATGTTTAGGAAAAAATACATACTAATATAACTACTAACTTCACGATTGGCGCAGTGGTTAAGCGATTGACTGCTGCGCTGCGTGTCGCGGGTTCGATTCCCGCACGGAACAAATATTTGTATGACCTAGAACTAGTTGTTCCGGGTCTGGCTGTTTGTGTATGAGTTTATATGTTTGTAAACGCACCCACGACACACGAGAAATTCAAAGTGTGGGGCAAAGTTAAAAAAAAAATATATATATATAAGCAAAATATATTTACTTAAGTAAGATATTGTATAAGCACAAACAGCAAACTGACGCACTTCACAAGTTTTGTTTATTTTATGAGACACCTTATAGCTGCTCAGTCTCTTCAGATACAGGTCACCCTAGTTTAAGACGCAGGGCTCACCCAATTCATGTACAGACCTTGTGGTCACAGCATAATTACGTAGTACCTGTCTTTACTCTTAAGTCAACCAGTTGCAATCCATCTTTTACCTAATTTGAACCATAACAACTACATAATGTATTTTGTCGTCTGTAACTTAGTTGAAATAAATAAATTATTATTATTTTTATGTGTTTACATATCTCGGGACCATGCGGTCCCGGTCCTTTGGAAGGCATACGAGGGGCAAAGCCAACTCGCAGAGGCCCCTTAGACAATTTTAAATGGAATGGTTCACCAACCGACGATTATCCCTGTATGCACTATGCAAATGTAGCCAAGGACAACCCCCGGTTGGTGCAGGACTATTGCAGAACATGGAAACCAAAAAATATTGGGTTATGGGTTTGGAAGGCTATAGTGGATTGGTTACCTAGAACTATGGAAGGCCCATGTCCCCTGCCTGATCAATGGCCATAACATTGATTAAATGATATAAACGGATTAAATGGTTGCAAATTAGAAAATCAAAACTTTCCTGAGCAAATTTCAAAAGAACAACGGACAAATCAACCAAGTTTAAAATAACGATGGTCATTTGATCAAAAGTTCAGCTGACCAAAGTATGGAATATCAATGTTTAAATTATTTATTACACTACTGACCAAATCGTTTAAAGGTCAAAATGGATTACTGGATAAATTATTAATTATCAAATGGATTAACTGAAAAAGGTAAAAATAATATTAATATTAGCGAATAGCGCCTGTCTGAAAAGAGGGTATCTGGCGCTCGGCGGTCGCTCCCGTGGCACGCTCGCTTCGCTCGCTCGCCTTCGTGCGTTAATGGTCACTGTTCTAACCTAACCTAACCCAAATGGCGCTCGGCGGTGTAATTTGATTACCTAGTAATGATTTGATATTTTAAAATTACATCTAGCAATTTTTGATCAGTCATTCATTTGATGTCACATACATTGGGATTTTAAAATTTTTCTAAATAAAACATTTGGTCATTTAAATTTTGTTATTTCGTTTACTGTTCTTTTGAAATTTGCTCGAGAAAGTTTTGATTTTCTAATATGCAACCGATTAAATGGCAGGGGGTGACTTGCACACTCAATAATGGGCCTCCGAAAACTGTCGCTAGCACATAGTGTCGTAGTGACAAGGAGGTAACATGTCCTGAGGTGCTCGAGGAGTAAAGGGCTTTCAGAACACTCCCAGAGCCCGTAAGATGGTCAAGATACCTACGAGCACTTACTGGAATACTTCCTTCCTCCGAGCACGTTTGCTCTTGCGAATCTCCACTCAAGCCGGCCAATTAAGGTAAGAATGAGGTGGGAGCTCTGTTCCTCGTCAGTGTTCACTCGAGCCGGCCAATAAAGGCAAGCCAGAGGTGAGGAACAAGATTTCTCCCGGGAGATAGGGTCCGCTGGGTCGCTACTGCCCAACAGCTCGCCACATGCTGCCCTACGGGTTTCTGTCCTCATCCTAGACCTCTTCCGGCAAAGTAAACTTTACCAGCACAGATCTAGAATTTGGAGTGCGCAAGCCCCACCACGACGTCAACGTAGAGATACGGCGGTGGGGTTATTATTATTATTTATGATTGACTAGCTTTTGTCCACGGCCTCACCCGCGTGGAACGTACCGGGATATGAAGTACCCTATCGTATGTCCTAACCCAGGTCATGGTTTATCCGTGTCCCAAATTTAATTCATCCAAATCCGACACCGAGACAGACAGATTTACTTTCGCATTTATAATATTGGTATGGACATGGAAGTATCCATCAGCCCACGTTGGCGACGACGTAAAATATCGCGGTGAAATTTTATAGCGCACTCGATTTTCAACTCTCGGTGTTAAGCCTAGGGTCGAGAATCCAACGCGTTGGGACGCAGTCTCGTCCCAGCGCGTTGAAAAAACACACTGTTGGATTTTCAATTCTCGGCGCTCAGCAGAGCGTTGAAATCCAGTGCACGAAAATAAATCGCTGCAATTTTATTACGTCCGTGCAAACACGGGCTTGGCAGTGTAATTTATTTTAGAAAATCAGCTTTTGGTAAGCGTTAGTTTCAGACCGCGTGGGTCAAAATTGTGCTCCATCCCAATTTGGCAAAGTTGATTGCTGCTGTAACGATCTACTTAATGTGGGTCTAAAATGTTGCTTACTAAAGTGCGCGCGGAAATAGTTGTCCACGCCTTAGGTGGCGACAGGGGTGAGGGGGCGAGTTGCTTGCAGCTTGCAACGCACATGAGATTAGAGAGTGATGACCAATCTCGAGATATCGTGAACAATAATTGTTTAATTATTGAAAAGAATAAATAAAAAGCAATTGAACTTTTAGAAGTTTATATTGTACCTATCTAATTATATTTAAATTAATAGTAAAATAAACCAAAATTAAGTATATGAAATTATTCTGACATATTTTAATGATATATGAAATTACTAATTTATGTATATTCGCATCACTTTTATATTATAAACTATTGACATCGGCTTTCCGTTTTTTAAAAAAACGTATGCACTTTAAATATTATTTCATAAGATTGTCTTTTTATCGGCAGACTCATCTCGCTATTGCAATCTCATGTGCGTTATGTCTAAACTAGCCGGAACTTTCAACGCGTGTTGCCGTCGCGAAGTACGACGCCGCACTGAGTAATGACAGCAAGCGCCCCCGCCTCTCCGTCCCACCGCTCACATACCTAGGGGGCGGCCAACTAGTTCCGCGCGCACTATAAATACTGCTTTAGTAATCAACATTTTCATTTTTCAACGTTTTCATTTGTCAGTATGCTGTAATTATTAGTTACTAGCTGTTGCCGGCGACTTTGCCCGCATGGATGTCGGAAAAGATCCCACGGAAACGCACTACCGGGATTACAATAGTGGAGGAAAAGGTCATTGATCTAGCGTTGCGCCCGCCGCCGCAATTTGAATCTGTGATATGTTTAACACTTTCAGTGCCGGGAGCCCTCTTGGAAGGTTCACCTAGTCGCATATGGGATGCCGGGAGCCCTCGCGATTCTTTAGCGAATACAGCATTATAAACCGTGAAAATAAAATCTGATGTATATTTTAACAAGATTTATTAGTACGAGTATATGCGTTGGTTTTAAAATCCAGGCATTTTTTAAATAAATTGTTTGTTCTTTATTCTTCAGTTCCAAATATTCACAAAAAATTTAAAAGCTTAGAAACTACGTATAGCGACAAGATCCCCTGAAACCACTATTTTGCTTCGTTTTACAGTGTTTTATAACACGGTCTTAAAACTGAAGCTGTTGACCATCCGCGATGGTTAACTTTAGCGCAAACGTAATGCCGGCAACTCTCCCGGAGGGTTCCCTTCCAATATGTATGGCGACATGGCGTATGAGTTCTATGAAAAGTGCGTGGAGTCGAAAGTGTTAAATTATTAATTTAAATAAATGATATGATTAAATGCCAATTTAAATAACACATTTTATTGGATAAGGATTAATACATATAAGTAATACCGGTCAAAATAACTTCGGAAATAACAATTCAATTTTTATCAAATTCTGAAAGATAAAAGTGGTTACTGTGGGTCATCCTTAGAAGATAGAAGATATATGCTATCGCGGACTTTATTGTTGAACATTTTAAGATACAATCCTGTACAACATTAATTTTATGTATATCTTACGGTTTACGCGGCACTCACCAGTAAAGCTTTCAGTCGGCATGATTTTTTCCGACATCTTCAACAATAATCGTTATATTTCAGCCTTTGTGTAAATACACAAAACCTTAATTTATTACACACTCATGAATCACTCCGTCCATTGGTGAAAACCGTTTGAAAATCCGTTCGGTAGTTTTTGAGTTCATCACGAATGGACAGACAGACAGACGCGGCTGGGGACTTTGTTTTATAGTATGTAAGGATGATAATGACTGCTATTAACTTGAAATCATTTTCTTAGTACTGCTTACTCCGCTTACTTAACGAGTATCTAAATAGCGCTTGGTAAGATAAGCCTTAAGCAAAACCCCTGAACCTGAATCATAAAATCAATCTGAAACCCACCGATGCCATACATTATCAATGCGAAATCGTGATCTGTCGAGCTGTGTTACCAACCCTACCAAACTAAAAACCTACAAAATCAACCATAAAAAAAAGTAAAAAACTGTAAAATATAGTAATTTCTGAACAGTAATTCTACTGTGTAGCATAGGGGTCTCCAACCTCCGGCCCGCGGGCCAACACCGGCCCGCGAGCACCACCAATCCAAGAGCGGACCTGACGTGCCTGGTAACCATGGGTTGATTATCAGGCACGTCAGGCCCGCTCTTGTCACGTCTTGTCACTGCTCACGTCGCCCCTTTAATTTATGTTGCTAAAACAAATCATACAAAACAATAATCATGTATGCTTGCTAAACTATAGCTTAATATTAAGTTAAAAAATAAAAAAGTTTGAAAATCCGAAAATGGGTATGCATTTTCGGATTTTCAAACCTTTTTACTTTTTGATTTTCAGCTGATAAATCTTGTTTGTACCCACACAAAACACAAGATACAAGCATTTTGGATTGTTTTATTCAGATGGCGCCTAAAGAACAAAAAACAGTAGAAATATGGACTAAAACAGAAAACAGGGATGCCACTGAAAAAACAGTACATCTACTGTTAAAAAATTAGGGTTGGCAACACTGGATCAGGCTATCCCAAACTACAAGCCTTCACTCTGACATTTACAAGACATTGAATCGTTAATAGGTCAGTAGTACCAACAATATTTATATCTAGTCCATGCCCTCGTATTCGAGTTGGTGAAAATAGATCAAATCGATTCTCATATTCGAGATTGCATCGTTGGAGCGAACATGAATTTCCTCATTGATTTATCCTGTTATTGAGTGAGTGAGTGAATGATTTACTGCAGGAAATTGCCATTACTTGTAGAACGAGTTGATTGTAAGCATCCGATTGCTATGACGATGGTTTTTAGGTCCTTTGCTTAGTAAGGAGGAGCTCGTGGCTAAGGAGAGGCTCGTGGCTAAGATATAACAGTCGCACGGGTGGATTGATCAGGTTAAGCTACGCTTGCCACGGTTGGTTCGTGGATTGGTGACCATCTTTACAAACCGAGACACCTCCGTGCTTCGAAAAACACCTTAAGGCTTTGATCCGGGCTCTCATTTCTGAATCTTTGACAGTCGTTACTGGTTATCAGAAGTCCGAAAGTCTGATAGCCAGTCCACCAAGGGGTATCGTATTACCCAGTTAATGGGTTGATAGGCAGTTGCTCCATGTAAAATACTGGTATTCAGCTGCAGTGGACTGGAAGCCGACCCCAACATAGTTGGAAAAAGGTTAGGTAGATGATGATATTTCGTAAGGAAGTTGGATTATTACCTAATAATTTGACTTGGTCCTTGTTATAAATTTATTCTAGCTATTTAGGTACGTAGGTAATCCTAGGTTTTTAAAAGCCTGTAGTAATGTACCGATTAGTCAGGAAAGCCGACTAGTCGGTCCATTTTTTATTCGTATTAATATGCTTCTAAATTTAAAATACGGTAATTGAAATGAAATTGAAATATTTTCTGTTATTTTTTTTTTATAGAATCAGTTTTACACAGATTATCTTCTTTTGATGAACTACTTTTAATCGCAGAACCTAGTTAAGGCATCAGTGGTGGATGTTTGTATTTAATATGATTGGTCATGCGCGTTGTATTTGTCTTTTTCCCCTGACCACCACGAGAAAAAACTCTGCTTGGCACTGATTGCACTTCACTTTACTATCTCCTTGTCCCTCCAACTCGTCAAAGAAAGTCCAAATGCGTGATTACTTCTTCGACATGACGCAAAAAATTACATTAAGTCCACTACTAATAAAGTATTATACACTGTGTAAGCTACGTAATTCAACTTTGTTTTAAATTAAAACACCAAGGAACGCTGTCAGGCACGTAAACAATAATAGAACAAATGTAATGTAAACAAAAACATGTCTTGACAAGTCCGCTTGGTCGCCGGGCGCCGCGCGCCGCGGGCACCTACGAGCCGGAAGCGTAGTAACGAACATCGCCGATGTCACACGAACTCCACCGAAGGCAATGGTCGGCTTGGCTGACTAGTCGGCCATTTTGCAGCCGACGAGTCGGCTAGTCGGCCAGTCAGCCAAAGTCATAGTTGACCCATCTCTAAAAGCCTGTTCAGTTTTTTTGTTGTTAAATCTTATTTTGCGTTTGTGGTTGTAAAAACACAATAACCAGTGTCTGGATACATGTTTCGCAACTAGTGCCAAGCTCATCGTAATTCATATCGAATTTAAAATGATGCACCAAACAAAACTATGTGCTTGTTACGAGTGCGTCTTGGTTCAGGAATAGTTTAATTACTTTTGTTAATTGTCGAATTATATGACCGTCGAAACAATGTTTTTTTGAAGTGAAAACTTCTTTTGGCGACCTTTGCGCTCTTTCTGAACAGTGAACGAAACCGAACCGTCACACTCGAGTCGGAATACTTGGAACCCTGAGTCGGGTAGACTCGGCTCAGTCGATAGGTGACGCTGAATCGCGTATGAAAGGCGATGAATCCCCAAAGTCCGGTTAAGCAGCTACGACCTTAGTGGCCACCTGCGAGAGGGCCTAGTAAAAAAAAAAAAGTATACTCGGCTCTATTTGTTAGTTTTTACTTCTACTGTGTGGTCATAAGCTCACGCCCTCTTTTTTAAAATCAAAGTGTTTCTTTTTTTTTGCGCGAAAGTACCCATTTTTCTTCCTTCCAAATAAGTCTAACTTCAGTCAAGGCTTAAGATTTCTCACCTATAATACTCCAGAGTCCCTTTATCCAGATCGATGCAGGATCCGATGACGTCACCGGGTAGCCATGCCTGGCCGTACTGTGAGGTGGCCACGTTCCACTTCCTCACCCGGCCACCGTCGTAAGCGTAAGAGTGGGCTGTGTCTCCCACTCCTGTATCCATGGAGAAGCTGCAGGAAGAAGTGCACCAGCCAATCTGGCGGAGGCAGATTTTTTTCAGAAAGAAAACTGATGATATTAGGTATTCAAATAATAATTATGCTGGGTAAAGACTGGAGCCAAACTTCGCACTATCCACGTAGTATAAATCTGGTAAAGTTAGCCCAAAAAATAGGGGCCAGGTTACATTAATTCGCAAAAAGCTGAATCTTGGTTTGATTGTTTATATCATCAATATAAAAGAAATGTCAAAAGTCCCCATCAATCGAGCATGTGCAAAAATGTTATTCAAGGTCAAAGTCCGCAAAAATGGGGATACATCAGACAAAAGTTTAAGAGTATGCAATTATCTCCAAAATTGTCGTTACACTTTTTTTCCTAAGAATCACTGTTACTGAATATTAAAATTATACATGTGAGAACGATGCAGAACGTTAAAAGCGTCCGTAATAAAAAGTATTAAAAAAAAAAATTGCAGTTAAGAGATGACCAATCCCTACTGAAAGCGCCCGTTCACGAACCAGACGCCTGGATTAGCACCATTCAGCTCAACCATTTTGAAGGGAGCTAAGCCTTTAACCTTCTCACCGTAAGAACTATCGTTTACCTGCATAATCCCCTTAGTACCGAGCTGGACCTCGTACATCCACTTGTTTCCGAACACGCACGCCGTGGCCCTGATGGTGGCGAAGCTGGAGAGACCCTGCACACTGACTCTCTCGTCCCCTACCAGGACCAAGCGGCCTGTACCTGGAGACACCCTAAAACATGAGCATGCTTCTTTGAAGTTAGGCTTTAGGAAAAACGGTGGATTATGTCAGATTCTGCCAAATCTAGGTATGTCAGGAACTTCCCTGTCAATTCAAGGTATGTCAGGCACTAGACTTTGACTTTGTTGTATAGTTGTCATAAGGGTTACTGATGGTCATGGACGCCTGGTTCGTGAAAAGTGTATTTGGGGTTTTCACTATTGAATTTCTCCGGAGTGTCAAATTGTGTTCGGTTTATTCCTCCTTCTGTTACATGGGGCTTTTAATATGCTGGCGAAATTAAGGGTTACTATATGTAGCCTACCAACTACCCTTAGGGGACTACAGGCGCGCTGAAATAATCTGGTAAAAATCGATTTGAAAAATTACCAACGCATTCGTGGAATTTTGGGTGTGTTTTGGCCCTCTGCTGTCAAACGAAAAGCTATATTTTGAGGCTAAAACAACACCTAAAATGGTGACATAAGTCGCCAAGCGCAAACCATTTAACTACAATTTGTCTGCCTAGTGCGGTACTTTGCTAATTACGATAACTATTCCGGCTCCGACAGTGACAGCAGAGGTCTGTGAAGTAATAGATGTTAACGTGCTTTTGATGTCGTTTCTAGGCACAGCATTCAGTCTAAACGACAAATATTTTGTGGAAACGAGCCTCTGTTACAGAAGACTAAAAGTACAAATATAAAGACTAATACATAATTTTGGTTCCGAAACTTTTTATATGAAATGATATGACATTATAAAACGTTCACATTCAAGTAAAAAATGTTGGTAAATATATTTTTGACAGATTACGAATGAGAATACAATGCGAACATTCTTAAAAATAACGGGAATCGTTCTCTTGTAACTCAAAAAAATAATATAATATAATTAAGTTACTCGTACCGCGATACCGTTAATAGATAGTTATTGCAATCGTGTGCATTGGTACGCTTTCGTGAGCACATAGAATAACATCACACCTGTTTACCTCGATGGGTTAGGCAGAGGTGTACCTATAGTACACCCACATTTCGCCAGTTTTGTTTAAGTCCCATGTAATAAGGGGCGAGGCTATTGTCTTCAACCGGGCGTAAATCCAGACTCTGGGCTGATTTTGTGATCCCCCCACCACCCCCAGGACCTCATGCTCGGCAGTAGCGCTTACGAACCTAGACCAACGAGGTTTAAATTGCAACAATAATTAATACGCGTTCATAAAATGCATTAAATACACCTAGAAACAACCACTACATCTACACAACTCAACTCTGAACGGAACCTAACCTGTAGATGCGTCGAATACAACGATCTTCGGTCCTATTCTCCCGAATCTGTCATCACTATTATCTGATATCTAAAATTATAAAAGTTAATAAGGGCAAGCACGCACGTACCACAACCACACCACAACGACACCACGTGGACGGGCGCCTAATGTGTATGAAAATTAATACTCTATTAACACGGACCACATTTGGTCGTCAAAATCAACAGCCACAACGCAACCACAACGTCGATGCGACGACACTGTCACAGGCGGAGTCGATCTGTCTGCAAACACAACAACTCAACCACAACGCAACTGCAAGAAGTTGCAGCGACACTATTCACACGTAACCAGTGCTCGTCCACATTTTGTCGTTTCGATATGGTGTTATTGTGATACATGTGAACGGGTTCTAACCGAGTCACGTCAACTGCATGCTTAGTGACCGCTGGGCAACAGTCTCCACACGGTGGATGCCTGAGGATGGACGGCGCCGCCAAGGCCGGCCCGACCTAGACGCGTACCGTAATGGTTGGATCGAGTCGGCTCTGGAAAAATATGCCTGGACGTATTTGGAGGAGGCCTTTGCTCAGCAGTGGGACAAAAAAGAACATAGATTTGTCTAAAATGCTTGTAACTTTAAAATATACATCTTTTTCTACATTCTATAGTAGTTAAGGTTGTTCTCACGCCTACTTTACTGATGCTGAGTAGATCAACAGGATCATCATCTGCCTCTTAGCCGTTTCCCACCAATTGGACTGTATTTACCAGTATTTTATATGGAACGACTACCTATCTAACCTGCAGTTACTGGATAACATAAAGTCCGCGCGAGACTGCTCGTCACCGCCTGAGGTATGTGAGTGGTGAGACAGAGGAAGGTAGACAAAGGCCAAGCTAACTCAGTCTGCTAATTTTGTCAATAGCGCCCTCCCCCGTCTCACCACTCACTTACCTCAGGCGGTGACTACCAGTCGCGCGCGGACTGTAACAAGATATGACACCACAACTGGTAGGATTGAATACTCAAGTAAAAACTGTCCATCGATGTCTTATTTTCTGTCGATCATCGATTTTGTTTCGTGTTGATTACTTTACCGAAGTTTAAGTATTAGGCAGTGTATAGACTATGTGGTGTACAACTCTCGAATAAAGTGCCGTTAAGGGCATAAAAGTGGCGCTGCCTCGGCTTGGTTAAAGTACCGTAAGAATTGCATTATCATTGTCACTATCACTATCACTGTCACTTGTTATTTTGTTTGATTGTTGAGGTTAGTTCGCTGTAAAGCACCACATTCCCAAAACATTTTTCATTTTCTTGTGCCTAAACGGACCCTGGCGTGTGGTCACAGTTCTAACCTAACCTAATCTACCTTTTAGCCATTTTCATTTGCTAAGCCAAGGGGTTATGTCTACACTAAGTTTAGCCGGCTAGAGATGAAAGAAATTAACATTAGCCTTTCCTCGAAAACAAAATAACAAGTGACAGTGACAGTGACAATGACAATGCAATGCTCAACAATCAAACAAAATAACAAGTGACAATGAAAATGCAACGCTTACGGCACTTTAGCCAGGCGGAGGCAGCGCTACTAATATGCTACAAATAGCGGCACTTTATCTGACAGGGATAAAATGCCGCTAGCGGCACTCTATACACTTCCTAAGTATTATGGGATCAGATCATTCAAAAAGCACCCATCTATACTAATAAAATCAATTTTATTTACACTTTCATAAAGTTGATGTTTGTTTAAGTGGAAATAACATCAATTGGAAACAATTATTTAAATAAACCTTATGTAGTTTATTTATTTATTTAGAGGCATAAAAAATATGTATTAGGTATGTTGAAACTGTTGGTACTCCCCGTCACTTGTCCATAAGGGTTCATTAGAAAACCAGCGTCAGACAGCATTTGTCGGGCATTAATGCTGAAATGAACCATTTTGGCGCAGCCGTGAGGCACACACTATTATTGATTTATAATTATTTTTACTTTTTATTTTGATACTATGTTTGTGTGTTTCACGAACTGTGTCCAAATAAATATTATTCTTTCTTTCTTTATTTAATAATATAAAGAGGTAATATTTGTGAGTTTATATGTAAGGAGTAATCTTCAGAACTACTGATCCGATTTCGAAAATTGTTTCATTAATGAAAAGCTACAGTATTGCCGAGTGTCATAGGATGTTAAAACAAGAAATTTCACGCGGTCGAAGTTGGGGGGAGAAGCTACATAGTTTCATATGAAAGCAACAACGTTTTGCTGTAGATATTTAGATGTTATAGATATTCTTACTTCTGGGACAGGCGCGGTGTGTTTCTTGGTTTTCGTCTTGGTATTCAACACCTTGGCATCTAGCATCTTGGGCAGATTCTCACGGATGTGAGTCACGTACTTACTCCTTCTGAAAATATCATGTTTTAGTAGTCATCGTCTTTCTTAAACAGTAGCTATATTTTGGGACGTCATCCTCAACAGTATATTTTTCCGATATATCAGGGTGCGTTCACACTGAGGCAGAGACGTGCAGAAATCGACCAATCACAAACGAGACATAGTAGTTATAATATGCGTCCTATTTGTGCAGAATAATCATTTTTCTTTTCTTTCCTTTCTTTGTTTTTGGAGGCGATGTGGATTTCAACCGATGTGATTGTGGTGTTAGATTTTACCCTCAAGCAATATTTCTAAATGCTCGGCATAGAATCTCTCCTTGCTAGTGCCAATCTCCTTGCTCCGCTCAGTATCAGTCTCATCCAAGTTCTGATCACTATAAAGTCTATAAAATTATCAAAAACAAAACCGTGTTTATAAAACCCATCAATATAGGCAAGGAATTAAAGGCTTCTTGGATGGGTCATCCCATCTACCGCAACTTATAATCATTACGTTTTTTGCTAGTGCTCTGCACTTCTGTTACGAATTCACAATACCCAAAAATGTATGCGATTTTTAGTGTGAATGTTTTAATAAGTCATTGAAGTGCTTTATAAAGAAATAAATAAAAATAAAACTACTTAAAGTTTCTAACGGCTTAATTTTTTTACCCGTTAAGTCACAGTAGAAACCGCGCGGAATACGCGCGATCACCGCGTGGTTACGTCTGAACGAATACGAAGAAATGGATGTAAATAAGATCCGCGGCAACCGCGCGGCCGTGTTTGAACGGGTACTAAAATATGTATAATAAATACAAATACTAACTGATTATGTCTATCCGTATTGTCTTTTATCACCATATCATTCCCAAAGACCTTTCGGATCATGTCATGAACCTCTCCTTTCTCTGCCGACCCGCTGCAGACCCCAAACATAGACCTTTAAATTCAAAATATTTTCATCCACATAAATCTACATTGGCACTTATGAAACGTCAGAAGCTAGGTGTACGGTTCCAATTGGTCGTTTCCTATGGAGAAGAGCCGGCAAGAAACTCCACGGGTATTGTTTTCAAAATAATTGGCTATTACTATATTTTCAAATGAAACTGTTAATAGTAAATAGAAAATTATTAACAAATCGAAGCATCTCACATCCACAAAATATAAATTAAAATAATAACAAATGCAAAACCTATTTGAACCAAATGACACGATTTTCAATACAACTGTAGACTAATATTATAAAGAGGTAAAAATTGTTTGTTTGTAATTTTGTATATAGGGGGTAATCTCTGGGACTAGCAGTCGGATTTGAAAAATTATTTTTGCATTTGATAGCCCAATTTTTGAGGAAGGTTATAGGTATGGCTATGTAACATCTCGCTACGACCCTTAGGAGCCGAACAAAAAGAAAAAAAGGCAGAAAGAACGCTAAGCGAAAACGAAGTAATAGCGCGGCCGGGCGATGGCTTGTGACGCGGTGGGGGGCTGAAATTTCACGCATACCAAGTTGCGGACAAAAGCAAATGGATGATAAAAATGGATATAATGTCCGCAAAAGCCACAGTTAGAATTGTGTAAACCTTAGAACATTCATCATGGGGAGAGGTCGGTGTTTTTAGGACTTGTCCGTTGGTCAGCAATTTTGATTTGGTGCGTTGGCACCTGGATTGTACAGCTTGCGTTGCACAGATTGCTAATGCTTTACGCAGATTCTTCGACAAGGTCGCACTGTTTGTTCTTAATAGATCTCTGAAAACTCTCTCTCTCTCTCTCAAAACGATTTAAATCTTTGTTTGGTCTAGAAGTCTCTATTATAGTTGCGGGTTTTATTAGGAGTTTGTACGTTCTTCGCTAGTTAGCTCAACCCGCGAATGACTTCTAGAAAATACTCTTATTTCATTTTATACACTCTTTGCATTCAAAACGAATTTAATTAATATTTTGTTCAAGTTATAGGAAGTCCAGAAGGTACTTATATTACACAACACAAAAATAAAGTTACGAAAAATCTCTATTGCCTACAAAAACAAGAAGGATTTGAATAAAGTCTAAGTGGAATTTAAGATAGTATCGCAAAGTTTTCAAAGTACAAAATTATTTGCAAAATAAAATATATTTCAAAATCATATGGTAGATAGCTGTCAAAAACTTTACGTCAATTTGATGGAAGTGTGAGCACGGTAGGAACGGTGAGCAAAAAGGGTGGTTAGAAAACTAAAAATAAGAGAAAATACTCTTTTTATTTGGATTTTTTCCATGGAATTAATATGTACTGTATACTCTGTACAGCTTTTGTTTACTTTAAATTACTATAATAATCTATATCTATATACATATTATAAATTAAAGTCACTTTTCGTGTTTGTCTGTGTGACCGAGGTGGCCTTCTAAACTACGCAAAAGGTTCATGCTGTTTTCACCATCATTTAGAGAATTTATTCTGGAAGGTTTAAGTGTATAACGTGTTTATATTAAACTTACATATAAAAATACAGAAATCTCGGCGTTTTGTCAAGTCGTAAAAACCGTGCGAAACAGGGGCGCGTCGCTAGTATTTTATATAATGTATGTGTCGCAGTAAGATGTTCGAAGCCGTGATATAGTTATATCCTTAGGGATATAGCTATAGGTATACCGTAATATAATTATATGAAAGAGGTTCATAACTGACTTACAAAGAATATAACTATGATAAGAGCACGATCTAGTAATACATATATCTTACTAGAAATAGTTACTAGTCACTAGTCTAGTCCAGTTACTAGTCTAGTCTAGTGAAATGATTGTAAAAGCAGGGCGATTGTTAAGCAACGTCAAGGCGCCGATCAGTCACGTCAACAAATATAGTTGCTTAGAAGTTGTAGGACGTCAAAAAATAGGAAGTGTATAGAATGCCGCAAGCGGCACTTTATGTCTGTCGGATAAAGTGTGCTTAACCGTCCGATCTAATTCACCATCGCTTTTCACGAGTGTCGAAAGTCGGAACCGCATGTGGGGCATCATTGGATTCCATACTTAAAAGATTATGATGTTTCTCAGTGACATTTTTAATTAAGTCAATATGGATATTTTCAGTTACAACCATAAAGGGTCTTTCAACAAGGACGGATCGATGTTGAAATTAAATAAAACAAGCTGTATGTGAGATATTAAAGAAATTATTTTTTATTTGAAAGGCTATTTATGCCATTATTTATGAAATATGACATCGTTTAAATGTCCACCGCGGCTTCGAACGGTGGCACGGATCCGAGAGGTCCAATTTTCAATTACTTTACTGCATAGATCCAGTTGAATCTGAGCGATGGCCTGCGTTATGTTGACGTTCAGGGCATCGGTTGATTGCGGATTATTGGCATGGATCTGCGACTTGAGAAAACCCCACAAGAAAAAGTCTAGCGGAGTCAGATCGCACGATCTTGGTGGCCAATTCACGTCACCTCTGCGAGAGATAACCTTACCCTCGAACCGTTCATGCAGAATGTCCATTGTGTCGCTCGCTGTGTGGCACGTAGCGCCGTCTTGTTGGAACCACATGTTGTCCACATCCATATCGTTTAATTCAGGCCAAAAGAAATAGTTAATCATTGATCTGTAGCGCTCGTCGTTGACAGTAATGGCCTCGCCATCATCGTTTTCGAAGAAGTACGGACCAATGACGCCGCCGGACTAAAATCCGCACCAAACAGTAACTTTTTGTGGATGCATTATCACGTGGTGAACCTCATGTGGGTTGTGGTCGTCCCATATACGGAAATTTTGCTTATTAACAAAACCATTCATCCAAAAATGCGCCTCGTCGCTAAAGATGATTTTTCGGCCAAAATTAGGGTCCTCTTACAAACGTTCTGTAGCCCAGTCAGCGAACAAACGGCGTTGTCCATGGTCATTCACTTTGAGATCCTGGATCTTGTACGGGTGTAGGCCCAAGTCCCGACACAAAATTCGCCAAGTTGAAGTCTGCGAAAGGCCGAGTTCTTGTGCACGGCGAGAAATCGACTGCCTCGGAGTCTCCTGCAAACTCTCACGGACAGCAGCGATGTTCTCGGCCGATCTGGCGTTCCTTTGACGTAAGGGTGTTGGTTGGTTGTTTACCGAATTAGTCGAATCGAATTTGGTCACCTAAGGTTGGAGAGTCGACTTTGAATGGCCACCGCGTCTGCCGTAAAATGGACGTAATGCGCGCAACGTTTGTATTAACGAACACTCATTTTGATAATAAAGTTTTATCATTTGGACGTGCTGCTCAATCGTGTAACTTGCCATGGTGATTTGGCATCAGTAACTGAAGAAATAACAACGCATTTGACAGATGCCGCCAAAACAACATGGCCGCCACAAACTGTCAACATCGACCCGCCCTATTTGAAAGACCGTTTAGTGTTTATTTTATTTTTTTATAGTTTTTTCGAGAAATACTATAAAATACAAACATATTTTTGCGGTCGATAAAATTAAGACTGCATGAGTAAATATCCCAACTACGGAACCCTTCACTTCTCGTAGTGCGACTCGTACTTGGCCGGCTTTTTAATATAGAGCAGTAAAATAAGAGAATAAAATACCAGTTTTGAGGATGAAAATTAACTTCATTCGTGGAAACATCTTTTTCATGGAAACATCATCTTAAGTCATGAGGCTGTCCTTGTTATTTGTTTTAATATTGACTCAAACAAGTGTGACAACAAAGTTTCATTTTGCCTACCCATTGCACTATGTAAGTTACGATAACTGGGTCTGCGAGTTTGTCGACATTGTTGAAGATAACTTTATTGGGAACCCATTGCCGAATCAAAATGTTACAAGAAACCCTCCTGAAGTGACGATGTCAGGAGATATAGAGGAATCAGAAGATGAAAATGATACTCAAATCAAGTTTCCGAAAGACGAAGTGATTGTGCCTAGTGACGAAGCTGATATACTCGCTACTGAGCTGGACTCCCATTTGGTGCAACCTTGAGACGCACACCGCACTTTTTTATGTTCGTTGTCAATCCATTATTTTAAAGTGTGTCATAGCCAATAGTGTCATCACAATGTCTTGTTTTCTTCCTTTTTTATTTGTTTTTATATTGGCACCTTGCAGCTATTTCCTAATAGCTAATTAGTCATTATTTAATCGTGTTTTTGTATGTTGTACTGCTTTTTGTGCGCACTAAAAAAAAAAAAAATAATTATAAGCGAGTCGCCTGGAAATGTCGCTAAAGCTGATGATTGTGTCAATCAAGTTCGAGTTGGTGAAACCTGTGTTTTTTAGATTAAGATGAAAAGGAAGAGAGAGAGAGAAAGAGAGAAGGAAATAAAGAAGAAAAGAAGAGAGATATCGATGAAATAAAATGTGACCGTGTTTGATAAAAGGAAGATATTTAATCTTTTATTTACGTTTTTTCTTTGTTATCAATAATTGAAAGGCTAATGTAATTTATAATCACTACTGTGCTGTTCCTATTTAAAGTGACTGACAGAATACACAGACGTGAATGTATGTACATATTTACATATTGAATCATAACTGACTTGACAGGAGAATATAATATGCATTTTTAACGAGTTTGGAGTTAAAAAAAAAGAACCATTCGTTGATAGATCCTCGTTATAAATAATAGTGCAGCTGGTTTTGGTGCTGTTTTTAGTCGATGATCTTAGTATTAACTATCTATTTTGTTTTACATAATAGAATCGGAGTGAAGTCAAAACTTTACATTGTCTTTTTTTAAGTTATTGCTACGAGGTCTGGGAACGATTCCAATGCTAAAAATATAGTTTTTAGAAATTGTGTCTGTTTGTCTGATGTATGTTCCAGCATTACGCAAATACTACCGGATAGTTTCTGTTCAAATTTAGCATAGATATTTCCTATAAGTCTGGTCAGTCTGTAAACTATAAATTTTCATGCTATTTGCTATGAGGTATGAACTATGAACAATGCATTATGTTCGTATTCATAAATAGTTTACCGCAAATTGTAAAAAGGCGATCCAAAAGGTTAGAATATTGCAGATATTTATAGATATAACCTTTTATATGATTAACATCACGCTATACCTCTATGGAGCTCAGCAGTTAATCATGACGTAAACATATAAGAACGGCTCTTTGAACAAAGCAATTAGCTTATCGGTTCGACGACTGTTTCGCAAACCTGTGGTTGAGGCCCAACTATTGGTATTTTGTATGATTATTTTTTTACATTTTGTTTTACTATTTTTATAAAATGTATTGATCGGTATTTATTTGCTAATTTATTGATTTATTTTTTGATTGAGAACTTACAATAAATCGGAAATAACTTTTTAAAGAGGTACCTACTATTATTTATAAGAACGCTAGCTATGTGTATGGGTGTGTGGGGGCGTAATAATAGATGATAACTTTTATATATTAATTTTAAGTTTATCAGATCATCTATATATATAAAAAGTGAAGGTAGGGTAGGTAGGGTAGGTAGGTAGGTAGGGTAGGTAGGTAGGGTAGGTAGGGTAGGTAGGGTAGGTAGGTAGGTAGGTAGGTAGGTAGGTAGGTAGGTAGGTAGGTAGGTAGGTAGGTAGGTAGGTAGGTAGGTAGGTAGGTAGGTAGGTAGGTAGGTAGGTAGGTAGGTAGGTAGGTGCGCCATAGATAAGTACTTCGTGCTACCCGTGCGAAGCCGGGGCGGGCAGCTAGTCTACTATATAAAAATAAGTCGGGTTTTCCTTCCTGACGCTATAACTCCAGAACGCACGAACCGATTTCCACGGTTTTGCATTCGTTGGAAAGGTCTCGGGCTTCGTGAGGTTTATAGTAGGTAGGGTAGGTAGGGTAGGTAGGGTAGGTAGGGTAGGTAGGGTAGGTAGGGTAGGTAGGGTAGGTAGGGTAGGTAGGGTAGGTAGGGTAGGTAGGGTAGGTAGGGTAGGTAGGGTAGGTAGGGTAGGTAGGGTAGGTAGGGTAGGTAGGGTAGGTAGGGTAGGTAGGGTAGGTAGGGTAGGTAGGGTAGGTAGGGTAGGTAGGGTAGGTAGGGTAGGTAGCCGGGCCAGGTAAAGCTAGTCTCATATAAAATGCGTATACTTTTAGGTTTTTACTTTTGTCCTGTCGTCTTCATCAAACAAAAATCGAATTATTTTTTATTAGGGTTCCGTAGTCAACAAGGAACCCTTCAAGTTTCGCCATGTCTGTCTGTCCATTGCGACCTTTCTTTATTTCTAAAAGTTTATTTAAGCTTTTAGAAATAATAAGCAGAATCCAAATCGAGCCAATAACATCGGAAATATGGCATTAAATTTAAAGCAAGGTCACAAACGCTACCCAAAAAAATTTAATTGAATAACTTGAAAAATATTAAAGATAAACCCCCCTTTTAAAGTTAATGTTCGATTATTTTTCAAGAGTATTCAGAAAAATACGGGCGGTCACATGCCCACGAGAGGCATTGTATAACGAAATTAAAAGAAAAACCATCACAGGTAAGTAGGCTCTACAAGTTAACGAGTAATATGAACATGTTTTACAATTACAATCATCCCAACTACGGAACCCTTCATTGAGAAACCCGGCCAAGTGCGTGTCGGACCACGCGACACGCACTTGGCCGGGTTTCTTAATATAATTTGTTCGAATGAAGCCATAGATTTTTACCAGCCTGTACGACATAAGATCGCCTTTCGCATGTAACCTTTACAGTACTCACATTTCAGTCAGTTTTCATTTTAAATGTCTAACAGCGCTGATTTTCAGTGGTCACCCGAAAAATACGTACGGACATCAAGTCAGTAACTAGATATGAATGAAATAAGAAAAATTCCAGTGTGTAAATATTTATTCAATCAGTGTTCTGTCTCGCTCCCACCCATCATCATGATCAGGTTAATTAATCCCAAACCTTCTTGTCGTCCAAGTAATCTTTAACATTATAAAACATTAAAAAGATGTCGGTTGAAATACGCGGCCAGTGGTAACAACAATATACAACCAGTAATTAAAATAACCTAGACTCATCTCCAAGGTTGACCACTTCGGAACGTATCATCTCATGTTGTTTGTTTGTACGAAATATCTTAGAATTGCTTAAAAATACCAAAGTTGAACTAATGCAGTTTGCTTCTTGGACAAAGATTAAATGAGAGACTAGATGCGACATTCATGTCTCCATGCGTGATCCTATTACGACTAGATTAACACGTTCCCTCCCACGAGCCAGTAGTTAACCACCGACCTCCTGCGTTCGCAACGACAGACGTGAGCGATCGCGACCATTCGCGATATTAGAAACCCACTCTCGCAGTTGTAACTCACTTGCCATTGTAGGGCCTATTGAATGTAACAGATCAGAAAAAAATAGAATAGTATTGTAGAAAAGCACTTAGTACTCAAATCTGGCTTCAACTTTAGTTTTTTTTTATCGTTCTCACATACCCTAGTTACATATTAATAAAACAAAGTTCCCCCGCCGCAACTGTCTGTCTGTTCGCGATAAACTCAAAATCCACTCAAAAGTCATTTCATTTATTACAAATAGGCCCTTATAAGGCACTTTTGAACTAAAACTGAACGGATTTCACACGGTATACACCGATAGACGGACTGGTTCATGAGGAAGGTTTATTTATTTATTTATTTATTAAAACTTTATGCACAAGTAAAAAAAAATACTGTACAAAGGCGGACTTAATGCCTGAGGCATTTTCTACCAGTCAACCTTAGGGTGGAGCAGAGACAAAACATGGCAGGTGCAACATGAGTAATAGATAACTTAAAAATGAATATTTACTAATACATACATACATAGATACGTACATATATTATAAACCGAATAAACTTTGTCAGGAGAAATAACGATAGGTAGAGAAGAAAACAAATCCACCAAATCAGCGCTGCAAAGATTCTGCCAACTTTTCACGAATATATTCACGTGCCTTCAGTTTGAAAGATAACCGACTGGTTGCCATCCTGATGTTCAGAGGAAGCGCATTCCAAAGAAATACCGCCTGGACAAAGAAAGAAGAGTGTATAAAACCAGAGCGGTGAGAAGGACATCGTAGAAGACGATTGTTGGTAGAACGAAGATTTTTACTATGGGCGGAGCATAGGTATTGAACATGGGAAGTCAGGTAAGAAGGAGAAGTGGGTTTGTCGAGTATAGAATACAACATAGACAGAGCCCTCAACTCTCTACGCTGACGTATGGGTAACCATTTTAAAAGCAATCGATGAATCGATGGTTTAAGTGTATAAATTCATTGAGGTTTTGTGTAAATTGGCTGAATTATGACGATTATTGTTGAAGATGTCGGAAAAAATCATGCCGACTCAGAGCTTTACTGGTGTGCGCTGCGTAAACTGTAAGAGATACATAAAAATAATGTTTTATAGGATTGTACATCTTAAAAAGTTCAGGGTTCAAAAGTGGGGGTTAAATATTCAAAATTCATTTATTTACATTACACGTCTGTATTTGGGTCACAGAAATACTTGTGTACCAAATTTCAACTAATCGGTCCATTAGAATCGGAGCAAATTGGTTGTGACAGACGGATAGGCAGACACACGAGTGATCCTATAAGGGTTCCGTGTTTTCCTTTTGAGGTACGGAACCCTAAAAATGCTTTGAGTTTGATTTATGACGGAGTATATTTCTAGAATACAGAATATAGTCGACATTTAAAGTGACTCCGATAACGCTCGGGAGACTACTGTCAGTTCTGCTAAATGTAGAATGTAATATAAGATTTACGAGAATTAGTTTTATTGAACAATACGCATTATACGCAGCAGTTAAACTTGATCTTCGAAACAAGTAATGTGACTTTTAAAGTACTGAATAAAAAATTGGGTAAAATGCAAGTTTTAAAAGTCACACCCATTTAGAATTTCGAGTCATTCGAGGACACAATCTTTAGTGAAACAGTCATGAAGCTCAATTTATTTTCTTTTATAATATTTTCACTAACGTCAAACTTTGTTTATTCGAGTGCGCTTAGTTATGATAATGATGTAGCAGTAATAGAAGCTGATGCGACAGTGAAAAGGAATATTACTAAAGTGAAACAGACAGATTTTAAAGAACAAGGAGTCAAGTTTCCGAAAGACGACTGGACTCGTCAGAGTCAAGGAGTAAAGGTGAGTGTACAAAATATAGTGAAATAAAATTATTATGTAAAAGATCTCCACAATTTTCCAAGCGCGAGTCGTTCGCCGAAGACACTTTTATCTTCTTTCTAAATGAAAAGTTTTTATTACGATTATCGAATGTTCGACGTAATCTTAAGTCAAAATAATTATGATCAATTTTATGTCGCGAAGATGAGCCACATATTTATAATCAGTTGAAAAAATCGTCGGTAAAATCGAAATTAAAGAAAGAAAAGAAAGAAAAATCCGTTTATTGGCATTACAAAAAATACACCTTAAAACTATAAAAACAGAAATTATTATAATGCCAAAAGGGCCTCAGCTCAGCATAATGTCAGATGACAAAACAAAGTGTACCACCTGACGCTGATTTTCAGCTGCAACCCACGAGTGTCATACATTAGAATAATAAACATAGGGAAGTGTATGTCCGTTATAATAAATAAATTAAGTGGTAATATAAAATAAAATAAAACAAACTCATACAAAATCAAATAAAATGTGGTGACGTACATGTGTGTGTGTGCGTTGTATCTGTGTATTTCCTACACTCAAATAATAAATCTATGCAAAATCGTGCGACTGCGTTGTTCTTGTAAACTACGAAACGGAGGTTGATGCGATTTTTATTTTCATTTAGGGTATAATATGAAATCTATACATATTATAAAACTAATATGAAAAGCTTGGATCTAGGTACTTATATCAGGGCTAATATTGGTGAAGTTGGCGCTGGATACGAACTCCTTGAGAATGCCATCCCAGCTATTACCTAAAAAAAAAGAAATAGATAGAAAGAGTAGTCTATCTTACCACTTCGTCATAGTTGCATATTATGCATTTATTATTTTATACTACATTATAATTTTATAAAGTAAATAATTATTACATTGTTATGTTTTGATTTATAATTGGACTATTTGACGCAAATTATTATGATTAAGGATTAATGTAATTTATTTTGTATGGCGGGACAGTGCTTATTACCGCGTATACCACTAATTTCCGACAGTTACCCACTTCCAGTTAAAGCGCGTGCAGTTCGCTGTGAGCTTATGCTTTGCGATGATTATCACCAAGTCACAGGGGCAGACACTGAAGGCTGCGGGTGTCGACCTCAGGACAAGCTGCTTCTCACACGGACAACTGTACATCGGTTGCTTAGTTACGGTTCTTATAATATTTCATGATTGACTGCTTAACTCCATAAAACATAGCATAATGTCAATCATTTAATAAAGTTAAATCGGTATCTTATAGTATTTAAGAAAATTGATGAAAATTGACGATTCCCCTGTTCTTATCTCCGAAACTACTGAGCCTTAAATGTTGAAAAAAATATAGAGAATGGTTCTTTACTCATAGATTACAGGAAAACCTATAAAAACCCTATGCTCTTAAAATTACATGGTAAATCTCTTAATATTGTGCGTACAAATTTACATTTGCGGTTGGAATGTACGGGAGAACATGTTTTCAACTACAATGTTAAGTTTGTTCTTGAGATAAATTTATCCCAACTACGGAACCTTTCATTGTGCGTGGTCCGACACGCACTTGGCCGGTTTTTTCAATATTTTTCGGCTAAATTACATCCTTGTTAATTTAATAAGAGATTAAATACTACCAAAAGTTTAAATGTAAGTATATAAGTATTTCATGTATATTTGTTTTTAGGGTTCCGTACCTTAAAAGGAAAAACTGAACACTTATTGGATCAATTAGTTGTCCGTCCGTCAGTTTGTCAAGACCAAGCTCACGAAAGATTTCGGGGAGATTTCAAAAAGAGATATGAACTTTTTAACATCGCAGTGTAGCCTTAGTGTAGCTGAATTCTTGATCTATGTTTTCGAGAAAGTGTAAATCATGTGGATATAACCAAGTTTCTTGTAACAAGACTATATCAGCCGTCCTGCACAGTGAGCGCACGCAGTTCACCAATCTCTTCACATTTTTACAGTTAAATATTATTATGTTTATTTTCGAAGCACTGATTTTTATTTCATTGCTCTGAGAAACAATCTTTTTTTTTGGATTGGAAATTATCAAATAACCATCTCTTTGAGGCGCGCGTGGAACGCCGTCGACTCTGGCCTGGTCCTTATCGGACGGCGAGCTACCCATTGCTCACCGTCCGTAAGCGGCCCGCGCCTACGGTGGCCGGGAATCGGCCTGCGATTCCCGGCGGCTAGGGGCGTGAGGGCGCTAAATTTGCCTCTCCCTCACGCGTTCTGCCTTCTCTCTTCTACTTTTGAAATGTACAAAACGTCGAAATGTGATGCCATCGGGCCACATCTTGTCATCTGGAAACGTTTCCAGCTTGTTTTTGTTTACAAGTAATTTAAATGCATTGTAAGGTCTCTCTTTCTTCATTGTTATTTTCTCCAGTGAAACTTCATCAGATGTTTTATTTTTTATATACAGAAAGATATCGTTTTCTGTGGATCCTTGTTTACGTTAGAAATAAACAAAGCAATTTTTACTTCAGCTGCTTTAAATTTTTCAGAAAAGTCCGTGGTCGCTTTTCCACTTTTACCAAGAAACCGATTTCTAGTCCTTCTAACGAGAACTCGGTCTTGGGAACCTCCTACCCGTACGCCGTTTTTTGCAAATCGCGTGTTTTGCTTTCCTCCCTGAGGATTTCCACGATTTGCTCGAGCGCCTGGTCAACGTCATTTATGGTGTCCACGGCACCAAATCGGTTCTTCAGGTCTAACTGGAACGCTTCAGATCCTAGTATAGTTTGGACCATGTTTGAACGGACCTTAAACTTCATCAAACGAGTTCGCTCGAGCTGGAAGTCGATATTCAGAGTGCCTCGGAGAAGTTTATGATCACTGCCGGTGTTGGACCTGTTGATCACCAAGACGTTCCTAAATGTGTGCTTTTTATCCGTTATGATGAAGTCCTATCTCATTTTTCATCATAGTATCGGGGTTTCAACACTTCCACTTCCTTTGGGGCTGTTTATTAAGTTAATTATTGATTTATTTAAAGTAACGACTCCCTGTGCGTAACTGGATATATACCTATAAGTGTCGGATGGTTTATAAATTTCATGCGGTCCACCTATCAATGAAGTCCACTGCTGGACATAGGCGTCTCCCAAGCTGCGCCACAACTGCACCCCAGTTACATAACACATTTTAAACACCAATCTGACGAATCTGAAGGCAACTGCTAATCCAATACTTTATATGTTTGAAAAATTCTTCTATTCGAGAACGTAAATCACGCAATGAATGTTGTCGAATTGTCAAAATGAAAAGCATTGCAATTGAAAGGCTTAGCACGCACTGCGGTGCGTTTTGCTACCGCAAAATCTGTGAAGTATGAAACACAGTGGAAGCACGCGCAATGCGGGAAAAAAAAAAATGCGTACGTAAACAAAGCAGGATTTTATTCGTTGCGGCGAAAAAAACGCATCGCAAGTCACGGCACCGTAGTGCACGCTAGGGCTTAGTGTGTTATATATAATATTCCACCGGTCCTCCGCCTTCCGCATCCATTCTACTTGTCCATGATAAAACAGATTTCTGCAATAACTTGTAGTTAAAATCTAGGATCCAACGTTTGATTGTAAAGTTAAAGAGATGTACGCATACACGATATACGATAGACACTGGTGGCATGAATTTTCATGAAAACCCTCATAACTTGTAGTTAAAATCTAGGATCCAACGCGTGGTTGTAAAGTCATAAAGGACTATTTTCCACGGTACTCTATTTATTATAAAGTTAGAAAAGTAACGGCAAAATAACGATAAACATTGTGCAATATTGTTGAAATTACTGAACTTCAGAGTTATTTTTTAAATGTAAATGGGAAATAGATTACATTGCTTTGTATTTATTGTGCGAAATAGTTATAACCGTTATTTTACGTTCGTTTTTAAAAATTTACCACTTTAGCACGTATAATAATTAATTAAAATTAAAAAAAAGAATCGCTTCAAAATATATAATAAGCTAAAATTTAATATCATTAAAACAGTTGGCCTAAATGAAAAGAGATAACGTGAAAACTTAAGGTACATTAGATAGTAAAACTGTTACGCATTTGATTTCCGAACTAGAGAATCGATTACAGTTGGTTTTACTCGTGGCCACTAAATAACGTAAACTTTCAAATGAATATTATCATATAAAGATGAACCTAAGTGATACCGATAGAACCAGTCATGGTTAAAGATTAACTAGTATTAAAATATTAACCCTAAAAGTACCAATACCTTGAATAGTTAAGTGTGATGGTTTAAATAACAAGTTGATCCTGACAAACCACAACCTCATAGCGTACCACACTTCGACAGAATTGCAGGTGATACGACGATCGTGTGTCCGCACCAAAACGGACTTTGCGGTCTGGAACTCCAAGGATACTATGCGACTGGTAAAAGCAAATCAAAAGCACGCAAGACTGGTGAATAGTCAATGATAGTGAATATATACATAGTGGTGAATAGTGAATAACCCGGAGAAAACAAGGGCCGGAAACAATCCTTTTTAACTGGTGACACCTACGACAAATAAAATAGGACACCAGAGAAAAGGCTAAAACTTCTGCTGAGAACAAATAAGGGAAAGAATATACAAAATTCGAAGAATGTCTTACACCACAACTCGACAATATAAGTTTTATAGATAACAGAACATAATAACATGAAACTTTTTTCGGAATTAAGGCAAAGTATATCATCAATAAAATTAACTTGCCTCAATAAGTGTCCAAAATTTTGAAATGGACTGGATTCAGTTCTTATTTTTCAGCAACTGAATAAAAAATTGACAGCCTTGTTTACGTTATAGTACCTATGAGGCATAGGGTGTAAAGGTCACTCATCCTAGGTCATCCATCCATAGAAAAGGGAGGATCCTCCGACCAGACGGGTGTTGCATCTGGTGGGCGACTGCTCGACGATTGAAGTTGTGATGTTGCATATATGCTGGTCGAGCGGTAATCTCTGTTTGTGGACCAACTGAAAGTGCAGGATTTTTGCGTGACGTCAGTGTGAGTGTGCACATGTCGCTACAAAATCTGAAAATTTAAAAAGGAAAATGAACTCATCAAATCTCGTCTTTACTGCCGCATTAAGGTTTGAGGCCCAACACCCAAAAAAATCTCGCCATTACTCTAAATTTGCATCCGTTCTATCTTCTCGCAGTCATTTTATTCGGTCGAGAACCTGACCCTTTTTTCTGCAAGAAATTGGTGCTTTTAATGAATGCAAAAATTTGAAAATAAAGTGTACAATTAGATTCTGTTTCATAGTCTTATTATTCGTGTTTATGGTCACCTGTTAGCTGCCAGGGCTTGTTTGGATTTATTTTTATTTTTGAAATGTTTTATAGCTTTCCGCATGTCTGAATGAAAAAACGGAACCCTTACAGATAGATAGATAGAAAGAAAGATATTTTATTTGGCACACGCACAGAAAATACAAACGGTAATAAAACATATAAAGGATCATCTAAAACTAACTAAAATTTCGAATAAACCAAAAAAATAAAAAAAATAATTAAAAAAAATAAAAACCCTGTGCGAGGCCAAAAGGCTCCTATCTCAATTGCTTCGATATTTAAAAAATAAATACCGCAGTGCTGGTATTCTGATAGGGCCCGCTGTGATGCCACGGACACAGAAATCTCACTAGGGCATTACAAAATAAATAAACTAGCATAATTTATAATAAAAAAATAAATAAATTATTAAATAATATATAAAAACAAGTAGGATCACTGGTGTGTCTGTCTGTTTGTTTGCCCGTCTGACAAAGCCAATTTGCTCCGAATCTAATGGACTGATTAAGTTGAAGGGTACACATATCAATTTCTGTGACCCAAACATGGACATGTTACGTAAATAAATCAATTATGAATATGGGAGACAAATAAGAAAAAAAAAATGCTTAGTGTCGTGTGACATGTCAAATGAAAGGAATTTCTGTGAGCGTCTCAATTATATATTCTTTAATTTTAAAATTAATAGTTTTAAAGTACTTTAAGAAAATAAATGATAATTGACCCTTATCTCCGAACTTTCTGAGCCTAACATTATGAAAAAAAATGCAGAAGATAGTTCTATACCTATAGATTACAGGAAAATCTATAAGAAGTCTATGGTCTTAAAATAACATGTAAATCTCCCAATATTGTGGGCAACGGGGGCTTTGGAATGGGCAACTAGCTTCATCTTTCTGACTGACCGACCTCTTGAAAATTCAAAAGTGCCTGTAATTGGTGTAATTTAAATAAATACTTTGAGTTTAGTTTAAATTTCAGTAATAATAATGTTAGTGACATGAAGCAATCGTTAAAGGAGCGCTTCTTTGGCCGCCTGAAGAAAGAATTTAATAGTTTTCTATCAGGCGGAAACAAGGCGCGCTTTCAACGATTGGGTCATGCCGGTTTTGATGTACTCTTTCGGCATACTCAAATGGACTCAGACCGAACTCGACGCCCTGGATAGGAAAGTCCGTACGCTGCTAACTGAATATCGAATGCATCACCCACGGTCATCTGTAATGAGACTGTATATCGAAAGTGTGGATGTCGAGGCTTTTTAAACGCTAAGACCCTCCACAATTGCGAGTAGAGAGCAGTCTCAGGGAATATTTCCTAGAAGCCGACGTGGGGATGCATCGAGATGTGGTCGCGGTGGGCAAAGGCCTTACCCCGCTCTCCTTGGCTAAAGAGAACTGCTGCAAGCCTGTAGTGCTTGACACTGACGATCGCAAGGAGGTATGGCAGAGTAAGGAGCTTCACGGACGCTACTTCCGGGCCCTACATGGACCCGCTGTAGATTTACTAGCGTCCGTTTTCTAGCTGCGTTTTGGTGACCTCTTTGGGGAAACCGAAGGTTTTGTCTGTGCAATTATGGACGAAGTTCTGATGACGAACAATTACCGGAGATTCTTTGTGAAGGACGGCACCGTTGACATCTGTCGGGCATGCCACCGTCCGGGAGAATCAATCCGACACATTATTTCCGGGTGTTCTCGTCTAGCAAAAGAAGAGTACTTGCATAGACACAACCTTCTAACCAGGATTATACATCAGCAACTTGCTCTGAAATACAGCCTTGTGGAATTGGAAGTACTGTACTACAGGTATGTGCCCGACCCAGTTCTCGAAAATGGAAATATCACATTGTCCTGGGATCGGTCCATCATCACTGTCAGGACTATTGTTGCCAATAAGCTTGATATATTGGTGATGGATCGAGGAGAGCAGCGTGCAATGATTATTGACATAACGGTCCCGCATGACGGGAACCTCGTGAAAGCTGAGAAAGATAAACTAATTAAGTATCTTGACTTGGCTAGCGATGTTGTCGACATGTGGGATGTGGATCAGCGATCATTGTGCCGATAGTCGTATCAGCCAATGGCTTAATTGCCAAGAGCCTCGAACAACACCTAAGGAGGCTCTCTTTGGGCAGCTGGATTAAGGGCTTGATTCAGAAGGCGGTACTCCTGGACACGGCTCGCATTGTTAGGAGGTTCCTCTCTCTGGAGCCCTGATTTGTTTTTTATTTTTTGTTTATAAAAATATTAAAAAATGTAAATTATATTTATGTATATATATATTATATAAAGGAAATAATCATATGCAATAGTATATAAATATAATAGTCATAACGACAGGCGTCGTGCAAGAAGCGATCATTTTCTTTGAATATTCGAGAGAGATGATCGTGTTGTTCATGTTATCAGTGAATATTGAGCCTCTAATTGCACTTGCTTTGCTGCTTATTATGCGAAGGCGAAGCGCATTCGACTTTCGCCGGTACGTGAGCACTGTGCGTCTGGTCGTTGCAACTCTGCAACTTGACCCCAAGTGTGCGTGCTTCGAACAAAATATACGACTTTCTAGTTTACTCGCCGAGCTTTCGCAGTCGCATGTTACACAGTGTGCGCCATTTCTAAGTTGTTATATAAAGATAAAGACCCTTGACTGACTTATTTTTCGGTTAAAGAAATCATTGGCAGTCAACGAAGCAATTCTTGACTTGTCAATGTGAATTCATTTTTGATATTTTTTTTCATTTAGGTACATTCCAACAATGTTAATTTATTTCATTGTGCCTTTTATTTAATACATAATATATAGCGAAAGGAACTTTGTCCCAACCGGGTGGTCCACGACATCTCTTGACTTTTTTATATTTGTTTACAGCTCCTCCCAACCTATCTTGCTCGCCATCACCGTGCGGTCCTCACAGTCACTGCAGAGAAGTGGACTCACAAGCAATATGTCGTTGCCAGATCAATTTTATGGGGACACCCCCCAAATGTCGACCGGAATGTACAATGAACAGTGAATGCGCTAGTGACAAAGCCTGCTTTAACCGCAAATGTGTAGACCCATGCGTTGATTCATGTGCTAGAAATGCAAATTGCACAGTAATTGCTCACAACCCTATATGTTCATGTCAGGATGGATTCGCCGGTGATCCATTTACTAATTGTAGTAAGTACTCATTACATTCCAAATAATTTCACACTTGTCACCAATTCTATATTACTTTTACTAAAAATATTCAATATTTTTCAGTACCACTATCACTGGAACGACCAGAAATAAATCCGTGCATACCATCACCATGTGGTCCGAATTCCCGATGCCAAGAGTTCAATGGCAACGCAAGCTGCACTTGTCTTCCGAATTACATCAGCTCTCCGCCGAGATGCAGACCAGAGTGTACTGTCGACTCTGAGTGCAACGAAGACATGGCGTGCATCAACAATTGGTGCGGCGACCCATGCCCCGTGGCTTGCGGCAACTATGCGGAGTGTTTCGTCAAATACCACGTACCGTACTGCACGTGCTTGCCTGATAGCTGTCAAGGTAATCTATCTTCTATCTATACATATAAATAAAAATAAAAGTCCTGACTGACTCATCAACGCCCAGACCAAACCCTTGGACCTAGAAAGCTGAAATATTGTAATGTAGCTGAATATTCTAAAAATAAATAATAAGAGAGATTAAGTGTGAGAGACGGAGAGAGTAATATCTTTTATCTCACTCGTGTAACGACCTGTGTCTAGACGTGACGCGTCCTTGTACTTCTCGTCCAATTATCACATCGCCAAAGGAAATTGGCCATTATAACAGCATCGCTCCGACATGGCAAATAACTTGTCATTCAAGTTAGGATTTGAAATCAAACGCATTAAAGTCTATTTTACGATGGCTATACAGAATAGTGGACGTCTCGCCGGCCGCTCACACCCTCACGCTCACTAAAATAGACTTTAATGAATTTGATTTAAAATCTTAACTTGAATGAAAAGTTATTTGCCATGTCGGAGCGGTGCTGTTATAATGGGCGATGTCCTTAAGAAGTTTCACAGGTTTAACTTCGAAAATTGGTAAACTGTTTGAGTTAGTATTTCATGTAACACAGATTCATTCAGAGTCAGCTAATTTCGAGGTCACAATCCCCACGGCATACAATTTTTTTTTTTTAATAGATTCAATGTGGTAAAACTTTATACCGTGGCTTCTTCCGCGTTTAATGTTTAATTTAATGTTTGTGAACTTTTAGGTATATTTATGACAGACTATAAAGAAAAGGTTTTAGAAAAAGTCAACTTTAATACACCCGGCGCTGCAACAGTCAGTACTTATGAATTAATTGTTGTGTTTTTGTGTGTTCTAGCGTTGGATCAAACATTTGGGTTCCTACAATACCCAGTAAGAGGTCACAAGTTTGGCTTCCCAGAAGAAGAATCAGTATTGGATATGGGATCACGACCAAAGGGAACTGGAGGTAGTGTGAAAAATACTTCATTGATTGTATGGCCTTACGATATTCCTCCTGGCTGTTATGTGAACTGTGGCATCCAATTATCTTCATTCAATGCACCTGACTGTCCTTCGGGCTCAGTAAAATTCAACGGGGTTTGTGTTGAAACTGTATGATGATCATGACAATAATTAAACAACATATGTACTTACTTAAAGGTTTTTTCTTCGCTCACCTGTCACCTTAATATGTTGTTTAAAATCAGTTACCATCTACATAATTAAGTTCCGACTTGATTGTTATACACCGGAACAAAAATTTTTTTTTTTTGGATGGCAAATTATCAAATAACTTCTCCCGCTCTGGGTGGAGCGGGAGGGCGTGTCAGACTCTTACTAACTAAAACCCACCGTGTTCCTTCCGTTGCCTGTGCGTTGCCAGGGGCAACGGTATCCCTTTCGGACTTTCCCGCAACCCCGGCAGGCATCGGTCCTATCGGACCCCTTCACTTGCTGACATCTCTTAGAGGCGCGCGTGGAACACAACGCGCCGTCGACCCGGGCCTGGTCCTTATCGGACGGCGAGCTACCCATTGCTCACCGTCCGCAAGCCCGCGCCTACGGTGGCCGGGAATCGGCCTGCGATTCCAGACGCCCAGGGCGTCTCCTGCGTCGGCTAGGGGCGTGAGGGCGCGAAATTTGCCTCTCCCTCACGCGTTCTGCCTCCTCCTGGAACCACTAATTGATGATACAATTAACAGTAAAATATTGGTAAAGTTACAACTTTTTAGGTAATTCAATTTATACTAAACCAGCGAGTGCTCCAGTTTAAAAAAATATTTCGTGAATATTTTGTGTGTTCCGGTATTGGATCAAACATTTGCCTACAATTTGTCCCACTGCAAGGCAAACGCCTCTTCACATACAGAGAAGGCACGAGCACTTATCACCACCACGGTTGCTCGTTGCGTATGAAATGAAATGAAATTGTTTATTCTGTAAATAGGATATTGTAATAACTTACAAACGTCATATTAAAAAAAAATTGCTAATTGAGTTCGGCGTTTCCTATCTGACTACTCTGAGAAGAAAAACCTAAACAAACTCAGAGGTCACAGTCTCTTTTAAAGTCCAGACATAATCTTGGTTAGGCCATATGAAGACCATGTCGATTAGTGTCTGAATTGGTCTTTTGAGGAAAGAACCACACAGATTTGAGTGGACCTGTCCAGTCAGTGCAAGCATTTGTCAGTAATCGCGGAGCTCAACTCAGAACTTAAGGAGCTCAACTCGACGAACAATACCAAAGAAAGGACATTTGGATAGGCCGCATAAAGTATTCAAACTGCCAGATCATCATTAAAATTAACTGAGAAAGAAAAATTAAAAGAAAGAGGAAAAAAAATAAAAACACCACATAGTCCTCACATTCCCAATAATTAAAACAATATAATACTTACAAAGTAATCATATCATTTTGTATATAAATGTCAATATGTATATAAAACTGGTATATTTTAATGATTTTACATAATAATTAAAATGTCACATTTTATGGTTTTATCACAAGGCTTAGCAGAGCGAGCAGCTCAATCTCACGCTTTTTTATGTTCTAAATAATCTGAAATTTTATAGTACCCTTGTTTACAAAGTTTGGTTTTAATACAGCTTTTAAATCGTTTAATGGGTAAGTTTCGAATGTCAATGGGAAGTTTGTTGTAAAAGCGAACGAGTTGCCTACTCTGTGGAGACGTGTGCGATGTACAGCAAGGTTGTGTTTATTCCTGGTATTTAAACTATGAATATCGGTCATTTTCTTAAAATTTGATATATTTTTGTCTACATACAATAGGTTTTCAAAAATATATTGTGAGGCTACAGTCAGAATGTTTATTTCACTGAATTTTTCTCGAAGGGAATCACTTGGACCTAGGTTGTAATCGGCTCGAACAGCCCTTTTCTGTAGAACAAAGATAGTATTCATGTTCGCACAGGTTCCCCAGAGAAGATTCCCATAAGACATAAATACTATGAAAATAACTAAAATAAACAATTCTGGCTGTATCTACGTCAGTTATCTGTCTAATTTTTTGAACAGCATAGGCGGCCGAACTAAGCCTTCCTGACAATTTTTCGTGTGGGCCCCATTGTATTATAGATTATAGAATTCCTATTTTGAGCCATCAAGAGCATTAAAACTAAATTTGAAAGGAAAAAAAAAAAAATTTTTTTGTAAGGAAAAATTGTCATAGATAATTACGTAACTTGAAAACATACTTTTTTGTATATGGAGATATTTTGCTAATTTTGGTCTCAAATGAAAGGTGTAGGCTTAAAACTAATTTGTATGTTTAGTTTGTAAAAATCGGTCCATGCAATAAAAAGATATAGTCACTTTTATGTAACAAAATTTTACTTGACTAGAAATGTATAATTGTTTGTTCTAAAATGTTTTAATTACCTAAGTAAATGACTTGTAATTGTGTTTATATAGATATTAGTTATGTAAGGATAAAATGTACTAAGTTTTATAAGGTTTTTTGAAAAAAGGCAAAATAAATGCAAAATTCTGAGAATACGGCTTGCACCCAAAAATCCTTAAGGATTTTAGTATAAAAGGCGTGCAATTTTTTTATAAAATGTAGTCGTAAATCAACCATCAACAAGGAATCAACTAAGCAAGCTGGAGTCTCAGAATTAAGTCTAAAAAACAAGGTGTCTTATTTCTTTATCAGAACAGTCTGTGTCGTGGTCTCTGGGTAGTGATACCCGAACCCAGGTACGTATTCAGGGGTACGTGGTGGTGTGTGTAGCCAGCAGAGCCGTCCAGGCTCAGGTAAGTACGGAGCACACATCAAACATCAGTGGGAGATTGTCCCAGGGCGACTGCGGTACTGTAGGTACCTAGGCCGTCCGCAACAAAGGTAACCAACTTTTGTTTCTATGGGCGATCAAATTAAATTTTAGAACACGAAAGCTGTTATTGTGACTTAACTATGATAGTTAGATATATTCCCTCGTGGACTTTTGTAGGTAATAATAAGTAGTTTAATCATGTAGTACATGTATCATCAATAGTTTTCTCAGCGCACGATAAATAATGAATTTTATAGGCAAAATTTTGCTACTTTGGGTTACATTATTGCAATTTTAATAATGCTTTCTATTTTTTTTTTATATAAATTATAGCCTATTTTACTTCCTCATAACTTAGCTTTCTATTGGTAAATAAATAATAAAATTTTAATATAATACAATTTATATTAGATATATATATAGTTTATAGTATAGATGAAATATGAACCCTTCGTGCGTGAGTCCGACTCACACTTAGCCGCTTTTTCCCAACTCAAGTGGGATCGGCCCGGTTGCTGAAGAAATGGAATATAATTCGTAAGTATCACAACAGTTTTTTCTTTTCTGGAAAGAGGTCGAAGAAATCGGTTGCCAGTAGAATACCCAAGAGAATAAGCCGATAAGTGAAAGGATTATCGGCATCTTTATTATTATTTATTTTCAGCCAACCTCTCAGAAAGAAATTAAAAGGAAGGAAGGGAAATACTACAAAAGATGCAGCACATTATAATCATTTATATAGGTAACTAGCGTCCCACGACTCGACAATGATTTCTTATGTCATGCTCTGCCGCAGAGCCACCATTTTAGAAACCGATCAATTATATCTTAAAATGATGTACGTCAAACGTACATCATGTACGTTTATCCGTTATCGCTGTACGTGCCTTAGCTAATGATAAAACGGACATTGATTGTGGCTCTGCTGGAGAGCATACTCCCTAGCAGAGCTACACAGAACATGTCACTCAGGAAAGATAAACACTACTGTTTTTATGAAAACTGCTGTACGAACAGTGTTTATTACGTACGTGTTGAAAAATATCACTATTAGACAGTGGTTTTATTTATTTTAACTTTGCTAAAATTTTCATAGAAAGCGCCTGGTTATTTCGTGTCAGCAAAATGTTTTGAAGCATTTGTGATTAGGCGAGAAAAATTTGCATGTTATTTATGCAGGAATCGGGTTGTTTGAAGTCATCGCCCCTGCTACATGGTAAAATATGGCTGATCGTGTATTATTTTTGTTAACGTGTATACCCATATTTGCAAAATAAAATTATCTTATCTTATCTTAAGAAAGTGGCCACGAAACCCGCGGGGATCTAGGAGGAAATTATCTGACGGTTTTAGAATTGAGAAATTGAAGTTGAGAACTTGTTAAAGTTAAGTTTGATAGGTTCTCACCTTTTAATTCACAATTCAAAAACCGGGTAAGTATCAGCGCAAACTGTGCGTCGCTGCGACTAGACGCTGTAACGACGCAGGGTTGTCGTTTACGTGACCAGAGGGCTGGCCTATTTTTTGGCCAAAAAATCTGCATTGCCATACGACGTAGTAATGCTGCCAGCCTTATTACCTCCCCTGCCTATTTTAAATACGTGTACATGTTATTATTTAAAGTCTGTAAGTTTTTAAATTATGTAAATTTTATCTTGAAAAAAGTAAATAAAATTGTGTACCCAGTAGTACGTACTCATTACATTCCAAATAATTTCACATTTGTCTCGACTCTATATTTCTTTTGCTAAATATTCAATATTTTTCACGAACTTACCCCGCGTCCATTTAAAAAAAAACATTATTTCCTAAAAACTTATTTGTTATAATTTATTATCATCCAGTTTTCTTGGAAATTTACACAGTTTGAAAAAAATACGTGTTTATTTTTTAGATTCGGCTCAACCCCCTAAACCCCTCACGTAAATAATGGACGCCCCCTAACGAGCAAAAACACACGCATTCATAGACAGTGCAAGCGCACTCGCGACTGGCATTTTTTTTAACAAATGTAAAAAGCCGACAGTCATTTATACTCCCAGACATCGTGGGTTTCTTTTTGTTATGGACCATACTTGGAAACCTTGTGGTAACGGAGATACTGAAGGTCAAAGTTTATACAATTTTTCACGAATACAAGTTTTAAATATTATAACTTAACTTTAAATTACCCCACCCACAACTGTACCTGTACCATTGCATGCATCCATCAGCACAATGTTTTGCGTGCGCAACATTGCACGTTAACAGTAAGTTCCATATCAAAAATAAAAGTCGTTTGTTAGTAATAATTTTTGCTCAATGTAACTTAGTTTGATGCTAATGCATAGATAACGGCTATGTGAGGTTTTGTTTTACAGGCGGTATAATTTGAAATCAACATACGGCTACGTCCTATTCAAGACAAAATCAAACTGGTTGCAAATTTAAGTGTATATTTTATTATTATTTTTTATTATATGACATTGATTTTACTTTCTATGACCAATTCCTCGCACACTGACTTATTAATTATGGAATCTTAGGAGGATCGTCTACTTTTACAATGTTTGTAAATATGTGAGCACCATGTATCTATCACATAATTAGTTTATCTGTTGTTGCTTCATTTTTAATTCTTAATTATTTTTACCTATTGTGGTATAATAATTTTATTCTAGGTGCATCGTCCTCACATATAATTATATAACTAATGTACTTATACAAAATATTGTAAAACATTTTAAAAGAGTAACGGTGGAGTTTCTTGCCCATTCTTCTCCATACGAAAACTACCTTTTGGAAGGGGCAACTAGAATCAATTAATTTTTTTTGTAAATTTTTGACGTTCAAAAGTGCCTTATACGGGCCTACTTGAAATAAATGATTTGACTTTTGACTTTGACTTTGAAAAGCGATCGTCGTGTCGCCCGAATACGCGATCGGTCGCGTTTATACGCACTTTTTGTTCGGAATACCGGAAAGCGCCCTCTGTCGGCGCGACCACGCGTTCAGGTTAACCGAACAAAAACTTCGAACGATCGTGCATTCGCGCGACGCTCGCTTTTAAATAGGACGCGGGGTAAGTTCGTGAGCTTGGCGTGAGTCTAGGTTCGCTAGTTGTATGGAGCCGGCCTTCTGTACCTATCTATCCTGTGGCCTCGATTTAGGCCCATCCCGGACGGTTCACAGACTATTAAAATTTATAGCCCATCCGGTAAGAGAAATGTTTATTTGTAACTGCTATACGATTGTTTGAATTGGCGATAAAACGAATTATTATTTGATTATGTGTAATGTACTTAAACCTGTTTTAATCGGGTTCCCTCTATCTGGCAGAATTTTGATGCTCCGAAATTTATTTGGCATAACACACTTGGCATAATCTTCTTTAAACGAGTATATATATGGCATAAAAATCATTTAATATAATTATTGTTTGGCCGAATGTTTATATGTCCGAATTTACAAAGGCATACTTTTAAGATGGCAGAATTTTATTTGGCATAATTACTTTTGGCAAAGCTTAATTTCGCATATTTTCGTTTCACATAACGTTTATTTAGAGCGACGATTATTTGGAATAATTTCACTTGGCATATTAAGAAGATGGCAGAATTTCATTTGGAATAATTTTATTAGGCATAATTATTGTCACTTCTATAAAATGTAATCATATTCTTAACCTTAAATTAAAATTAAAATATTGTCTTAAAAAGTCAATAAGTTGTACTACAAAAGTTAGTGAAGTGACAGAACCGAATCGCTGCAAAACCGACTGCACGTAGTCTTGTCTGCCCTACCCCTAGAGTGTAATTTAAGCCCGCGTAGGCGCGGAGGGGCGAGGCGGCCCGCGAGCTGAGGAGCAGGTGGTTTTAACGCTCGCCGCCGCGGCTGAGGCTGGCCGGCCAAGCCGGCCAGCAAGCCGAAGCTGCTGTGGTGAGCGTTACAACCAACTGCGACGAGAAGCTTGCGTGGGACCGCCGGAGCCCCGCAGCGCCGGAGCCGTGACAGAAACCATGCCTGCTGCATGTTGCATGCTTGCTTGCATGCTGCATGCTTGCTTGCATGCTGCATGTTTGCTTGCATGCTGCATGCTTGCTTGCATGCTGCATGCATGGTGTGTGATTTTTTGCATGTTTGCATTCTACATGCTTGATGCATACATGCATGGTGTGTGCTTTTTTGCATATTTGCATGCTACATGCATGAACTATGAATTTTCCGTAATGTGATAGATGAGTCTTTCAATTATTATGGATATGAAAAGTATGCCAAAAGATGATTCTAACTGTAAACTTTCTGAGTTATGATAGTTCTACCTTTTAATGATTATCGATATGAAATGTGGGTCCACCCTTTATAGCAGAACTTTTTATGTCATAATATTATTTTGCATAACAGCGCATAGCATAAACTTCATTTCGCAGAAAATCGTTTGGCATACACTCATTTATAATACATTAAAAACGCATAATTTTGTAAGTCAGAATCATCTTTAGGCATAAATTTCATATCCATAATAATTAAAAAGTAGAACCATCATATTGCAGAAAGTTCACTGTCAGAATCGTCTTTTGGCAGAAACTTCATATCCATAATAATTAAAAAGTAGAACCATCATATTGCAGAAAGTTCACTGTCAGAATAGTCTTTTGGCATACATACATTTCATATCGATAATCATTAAAAGGTAGAACTATCATATCTCAGAAAGTTTACAGTTAGAATCATCTTGCAACATGCAATGCAGCATGCAATGCATGCAAACAAGCTTACACCATGCATGAACTATGAACTTTCCGTAATGTGATAGATGAGTCTTTCAATTATTATGGATATGAAAAGTATGTCGGTTGTTTCTTTTTGCTGCCCAGCACTGGGTTGCGACCATCGCATTCTCCATTACGCCATGAGATCCCGCCGGAGCTCTGTCGGCTGTGCCGTGATTTCTGGCGGCAGCGGAGTTACGCCCCGGCGTTTCGCCTCCTTGGGCCACTACCAAATGTGCGCGAGGACTACCATTCCCTCCTTGTCTCTGAAACTACAGAGCCTAAAATTTTAAAAAAAAAACAGAGATTGGTTTTTTTCATAGATTAGAGGAAAACCTATAAGAAGTCTACGGTCTTAAAATAACATGATAAATCTTTACGAAACCCTTCATTGTCACTTGGCCGGTTTTTTTATTAAGGTGTTTTATTTTTAGCTGTAATGTCATAAACGCATTCTCGTTTCTTAATTTTTTTTAATTATATTTATACCAGGTTGAAAAATATCACATTAGTTTTAACTGTATAAAATTTGACTTTTACAAAAAAGATTCAAATGGATATTGCTAGGTAGAAAGTTACACTACATAAGTATCTTTAAAGTCTGTAATAAATATACCTAAAAGTTCACAAACATTCCCGTGGAAGAAGCCACGGTGTAAAGTTTTATTACATTGCCTCCTTTAGGAGAAAAAACCGGCCAAGTGCGAGTCGGACTCGTTCGACTATTTAGCAAAAAAACTCCGAAAAGAAGATGTTTCTTATAACTTTTCTTTATTTTGGGAAGCCTAAAAATATCTAGTGTTAAATATTGTACGGTGGTACGGAACCCTTCGTGTGCGAGTCCGACTCACACTTAGCCGGTTTTTATCTTAGCTAAATGAAAATACTAAACGAAGTATATTTTTCATCTCTAATTTTAAAAATCGCAAAGTTAAATTTGTATTTCATAATGATACTGTGAATTACAAAATTATTTCTTGCAGTTGCAGAAAATCGCCCGTATTTAAATAAAATACCTTAAAACTACTAATAAAATACGTTTTTAATTTTGATTATAAACAGTATACATGATACAGAGTTGTTAATACATCCTCCTTGCCGGATTACCGCCATGGGATCTGGGGGCAAAAGTCCTCGCGCATAGCTGGGAGTGGCACGAGGAGTTGAAACGCCGGGGCGTAACTCCGTTTCCGCAAGAAATCGCGGCACAGCGGACAGAGCTCCGGCGGGATCTCATGGCGTCATGGAGAGTGCGATTGTCGCAACCCAGTGCTGGGCACGCCACTATTGCGGCGATAAGTCCCCTCTTTGAGGAGTGGCTAGAGAGGCGCCACGGCGTCCTCACCTTCCGCCTGACGCAGGTCCTCATCGGACATGGTTGTTTCGGGAGGTTCCTGTTTCGTATCAGGCGGGAGGAAACGCCCGGGTGTCATCACTGCGTGGATCGCCCGGAGGACACGGTTGAGCATACGGTGGAGGTCTGTCCGGCTTGGGCAGAGCATCGCCGTGTCCTCGTGGAGGCAATCGGTGGCGGGGATCTCTCGCGTCCGGCCCTAGTTCAGGCCATGGTACGGAGCGAGAGGGCATGGGAGGCCGTCACCTCCTTCTGCGAAGCAGTAATGCTCGCGAAGGAGGAGGCAGAACGCGTGAGGGAAAGGCAAAATTCGCGCCCTCACGCTTCTAGCCGCCGCAGGAGACGCCCTGGGCGTCGGGAATCGCAGGCCGATTCCCGGCCACCATAGGCGCGGGCTTGCGGACGGTGAGCAATGGGTAGCTCGCCGTCCGATAAGGACCAGGCCCGGGTCGACGGCGCGTTGTGTTCCACGCGCGCCTCAAAGAGATGTCAGCTTGAATGTGCCCTGGCGGCTGAGAGTATGTCATGCTCACTCAAATGTCTCGCTGGTGGTGGCGTGTGTGTTGGATCGTTAAGTTCCCTTCAAAATGGTTGAGCTAAACGGTGCTGATCCATGCGTCATGTTCGTGAACGGGCGCCGTCAGTAGGGACTGGTCATCTCTTATCTGCCACGGCTTATTTTAATTTTTGAATTGTTTTTGTCTTTTTATAACGGACGCTTTTTACGTGCACGTCTTTCTACATTGGTCTCACATGTATAATTTCAACATGAATGATGTAACCAATACTTTGTAACAACATCATGATTTAAAAGAGTGTCCGTGGAGTTTCTTGCCGGTTCTTCTCCATAGGAACCTACGCTTTGGAATGGGCATCTAGCTTCATATTTCTGACTGACTGACCCCTTGACAATTCAAAAGTGCCTGTAAATGGTTTAATTGAAATAAATGCTTTGAGTTTGATTTTGAGTTTGGAAGGACACAACCAGTCAACCAGCCTGCCAGATAGACACACGAGTGATCCTGTAACGGTTCCGTTTTTTTTTTCCTTTTGAAGTAGAGAACCCTAAAAAACAAAAAACAATGTTTATAATGGCCTTAGCTCAGCATAATTATATTCCTAAGAGCTTTTCAAATTTCGTGTTTCGTAGCCCGCCGCATCAAGGTTCAAGGAAATTGACTTGGCCAAATTCCCGCCATTACTTTATATTTGCATCCGTTCTCTCTACGCGCAGCCATTTTAAAAGTCGTTTGACATCCTAGGCTGTAAGACATAACGAATGGAAAAATAAGTAGGTAAATGAAGTGTGCAATTAAATAATATTATTTTGTTGATTGATCTTGTGTCTTCTTCTACTTCTTCATGTCGATGGCACGACAGCAAAAACTTCGCCACTTCTACGGCGACTTCGCTGTCACCGCAGAGGTCACTTTGGCTGCATTTTTTTGGGTTTTACAAGTTTTTGCAGGATTTCTATCAGTATCCTCAATGAGGTCAATCACTTTGTTTACATAAGAATCAGTTGAAAGGCATAATATAAAAACATTCCACCCCTAACAGAATTTCAACTAATTTCATATGCACCAGGCGCGTGCAACAGTTAGTACAAGACTTATGAATTATTTTGTTGTGCTTTTGTGTGTTCTAGCGCTGGATCAAACACATGACTTCCCATGATACCCAGAATGGAGTGCCAAGTTTGACTACCCAAAAGAAAAACCTCGTTGTCGCACGTATTGTGGATCACCGTCATTCGTGCAAGCTCTCTGTATTTCGGGTACAGAGAGACTCTTCACCAGTTGTGTTGTAGATGATCAGGAGGATGACAACAATTAAACAACATTCTTACTTAACAGTTTTTATTTGGTCCCCTGTCGCCTTGGTATGTTACCAGTTACCAAAAACAGTCTTCAACAACCTTCCATATAATTATGTTTCGACCTGATTATTAAACACCGGAAATACTAATTGATGATACAAAATTAAACAACTATAAAATATTGGTAAACTTACAACATTTTAATTCATTTTACACAAAATCGGCGAGTGCTCCAGGTAAAATGAATTATTTGGTGACATTTTTGTGAGTTCCGGTATTGGATCAAACGTTTGGCTACAAGTTGTCCCACTGCAAGTCAAACGCCTCTTCTCATACAGAGAAGGCACGAGCACTTAACACCACCACGGTTGCTCGTTGCGTATTGTCTATACAGACATGACATAACATCACGATTGTACTCCCACCTATAGTGTTGTGCCTATAGTACACCCACATTTCGCCAATAAGTCCCATGTAATAGAGAGCGAGCCTATTGCCATCAACCGGGCACAAGTCCAGACTCCGGGCTGCTACTGAGAAATTCCTGATGAAAAACCCAATAACACTTTACCCGACCTGGGAATCGAACCCAGGACCTCACGCTCGCAATTGTATTTTTTATTTATTTATTTATTTAATACTTCAAGCACAGAAATGTACAGAGGCGGACTTAATGCCATAGGCATTTTCTACCAGGCAACCTTTGGGTGATGCAGAGACAAACAGTGGTAGGTGCAATTACCAGAAATTGAGGAATATTTTTAAAGTAACTATAAAGATACACATATACCTATTACAAACTATTAATATAATATATATGCCTAATTATATATAAATATAAGCACAAATAAATAATGTATGTTACCTCATAACTCCGTCGTTTATAAACCGATTTTGAAAATTATTTTTTTATTTGTAAGAATATACTTCCCGATTGGTCCCATTTTTATCAAAATTCAGTTCTGATGATGGAATCCATGAGGAATTGAGGGAACTCCTCAAATATTTAGGCATATATATAGCGATTTGGGTACTTTCAGCAACAAATTAAGAATTTGCATTCAGAAAGTATCATTTGGTGAAGTGGAACTGATGATGAAGGCCACAGATGGCCACCGGAACTACTCAATGATAAGTATTTCACGAGTGGCGATAAAATATCTCGATTAAGATAGTTAAGCGACTATGAAGCACAATCAATTTGCCTAGCCTTTTCCCAACTATATTGGGGTCGGCTTCCAGTCTAACCGGATGCAGCTGAATACCAGTATTTTACATTTTTATTATTTGACTGCCTATCTGACCTCCACAACCCAGTAACTGGGTAATATGATACCCTTTGGTAAGACTGGTTGTCAGATTTTCGGGCTTCTGACGACCCGTAACGACTCAGAGATCCACAAATGACAGCCGGGACCAACAGCTTAACGTGCTTTCCGAGGCACGGAGGAGTCTCGGTATGTAAATATGGTTACCCATCCACAGACCAACCTCGGCAAGCGTAGCTTATCCTCATGGATCGACCCATGCGGCAGTTATTACTTAGCCACGAGCTCCTATGAAGCGTCTATGAAGCAGATTTAAATAAATAATTCTGATGACCATCGAACTGATCTGAAGATGAAGCCGGAACTCCGTCACAAAACAATGTTTCCTAGCCGTGTTTGGGCTTATTGGGATTGCCATGAGATGTACTCTGGCTTTAAATGATTTTAATGGTAATATCCCGGCATCAAATTGCGCTAGTTCAGTCGTATGTTATGTGTATTTGTCAGTAGACAATCTCGTAGCCTCGTTGTTTCCGTCAATGATCTGTCGCCGTGTGGTCGCTTTAATAACTTGTTGGCATCCAAATCTAATAAAACTATGCCTTCCAAAATTCTGACACGACTAAGCGCGACGCCCTTTTGCAAAGATTTTTTTACAAAGGTCGATTACAGCTCTTTCGAGGGTACCCTGTAATTTATGGACTGTGACCGCCCAGCTTAATATTATAGGCAGCATACGACGCTCCACTCTCCGTAACTCATTGCCGCCTGGAACGTAGTGCTTGATGGTGGTATGAGTATCACTTTGAAAACTTTAAATTAATTAGCATATGTTTTTATTGGATGAGACGATTCCAATGAAACAAAAACTAAATGTTACATCATAATTATATTCTATTTTAATATTGAAACCATAGCAGCGAAACTGCAGTAGTTCAATTCAACTGACTCGCGTCATGTTCCGCTGTTCGAAATTCGGGTAGCGAAAAATCAAATTCATAATCCTAATTAATTATTATGTTATCCATACACTATAAAAATGGGTATCATTTGTAAGCACCAAGTTTCACTTTACATTGGAAAAATCCACTCGAAAACACGAATTTAAAATATCTCTGATACGACCTAGTTTGCTATCACCTAACTGTAACTTATGTAGCCAATCATCACCAGTGATAACCATTACTCTTGGATATTGGTCAGTAACATCTAATATTGTTTCCAAATTGTTTCCGTCATTTATGATCGGGTTGCGGGACATACATTCTACGTGAGCATTTCTATTCCCTGACCTGTATTCAACTGTGCACTGAAATTCTTGTATTAAAAGATAACGACGCGCGATCCGCGGTATTATATCGCGTTTAATAAATGTGGACCGATTCAGTGACCATTTTAAAGTTTTGACCCAACAAATAGACTCTAAACTTCCGTAAAGAACATATTACGGCCAACGTTTCAAGTTCATATGCATGGAAGCTTTTTTCCTCTGGAGAAGTTTGTCAGCTGTAGAATGCTACGGGCCTAAAACTATCACTACTTTCCATTAAATGTTGAAGTAGAATTCTACCGACACCTTAATGGCGTCCGTGTGCAATTCTGGATTTCTGTTCAATTCAGTTTACTTGGATCATAAATGGACAAAACCGGACGGTGGATCAACTTTTCCTTAAGCATTTTGAATGCGTTTTCTTGCTCATCTGTCCAAATCCAAGCAGCATCCTTTTTTAGCAATTTATTTAAGGCTGCGCAATATCTGAAAATTCATAATAAATTTGCAAAAATAACCTACAAGCCCAAGAAATTGACGAACAGCGTGAACATTTATAGGAGGAGGAAAGTCTAGATTTTTCTGTCACCTGGCCTTACACCTAAAGCACTAATTTTATAACCTAAATAATCATTTTTTTGTTTAAAAAATTCGCACTTGGATAGGTTTAGAGTTGGATTTGACTGTTTTATTAGTTTCAAGACGTGCCCCAGCCTCTCTAAACACTGTTCTACGCTTTTCCCGTATATCAAAACGTCATCTACATAAGTTGTGGCTTGGCTATACCTACTTGACCCCAAGACTCTATTCATCAAACGTTGAGACACCGCCAGTGCATTTGCCAAACCAAACGGCATTCGATTAAACTCGAACTGTCCATCCGGAGTGACAAAGGACGTCAGCGGCTTCGACTGCTCTGATAAAGAATCTGATAGTACCCAGAAAATAAGTCTAGGGTGACGAAAAACGCTTGACCGGAAAGCCTAGAAATCTCGTCTTCTATCACCGGCATCGGATAATGTTCCTTAATGGTCACGGAGTTTAACATCCTAGTCTCTGCACATTCTCAATCGCCCATCTGTTCTTACGCACGAGAATGACGGGACTACCATACTCGGAGGTGGATTCTCTTACAATCCCAGCTTCTAACATCTCACCTACCATTTCACGCACTTGATCGCGTTCTTTGTGTGATAATCGGTAAGGCCTATAAACAATTGGACGTTTGCTGTTTATTTCAATGTTCATTTTAGTAACATTAGTACTTCCTAGTTCTTTTAAATTCATTGCAAAACAATCCTTAAGTACATTAATTCTAACAACTTAGATCTATGTTTATTGCTAACATTATCGCCAATATGAACCTTACTAATGTCATTACGACCAGTCATAAGTTTATCACCCGTATTAAAAACCCTATTAACTACCTGAACATTGCTAGCGCGACTTATAATCGAGCCCGGGTATAAATGACAATATTTAGATGTAGGCTTATCATATACATATAGAAACCATTCCTAAGTGCATAGACACCACCGCAAACAACGTTTTTGAAGTAAGGTTTTCCTATAACCTTACTATTCAATATGATATGTTCATTCAACCGTGGTTCAGAATATGCTTTGATTACAGTGGGACATACATACATAGATTTCGAAATTAGCCGCGGAAATAACTTTTACTGAACGGTTCTCATCTATTTCAGTTTTATATAATGGTATTTCTTGATACACATCAATGAACTGTAAAGTTTTTGCCGCTTTGAATACAAAAACGTGCGACAGTTCGGTGTAAGTTTGTCCTATTAGCAAAGGTAAATCTAAAAGTCTATCTTCAACTACCTGACAAACAGTGTTAGCACTTACGCCATCGATATTAATCTCCACTGTCACCTTTCCTAAAGAATAAACAAAGTCATTCCCAAAACCCCTTATAAGTGTACGCACGCCATCACACTTGAGCATCAAATTTACCGACTCCGATTTTGCTAACAGACAAACTTCACTTCCAAAATCTATGAAAGCCCTTATGGAAACTCCATTTATTAAGACATCTTTATAAAATTTCGAATCAGGATTAGCTAATGATTTACAAATTGTATTTTGTGTACTTGCTATCTTACTGTCGCTGTCCTCCAGCTTTGTGGGACAATTGTCGACTTTGTGGCCTACCCTATGACAATGTTTACATCGAATCAGCGGCTTAGGACATTTCCGATATATATAAAATCGCTCCTTACAGTTAAAACAGAATGCTACGTAATCACTTGATATGTTTGTCTTACTATTAGATTTATCCGTTGTAACAGTTCCGGGTCCTAACTTTAACATGGTTATTAGAAGAACGATTGAAGGAATTTGAAAATTCCTTGTTGCTTATCAAGAATTGTAACAATTGATCAGGTTGAGAGCATCTTAGCGTTAGAGCACTTGATTTCATTGTTCTGTCACTTAGACCATGAATAAAACAATCGACCGCACGCTTGCCAACTATGTCGCACTGGTTCAGTAGAGCCAACTTTTCATAACTACGGCTGCGACGGCATCTAGGAACTTCATTAAGAGGCAGTGATCTTCCAAGTGCAGGCCTTCTTAAACGCCGTCGCCCTTGAGCATCATGGTCGTGCTCCATAACTGGAACTCGAGATTAAAAAAACTATGTATATGCTCAATAATTTTTTGAGCTAGAAATAAAATCACATATATCTCGAAAACGGTAAGTCCAATCGTTAAAATAACAAATCATTTGGGCTCCCCTTATAGCCCCCAATAGGCCTCGTATATAAATGATTATGAATTTAAATAAATCATGTCACGTACTGTAACTTAATTTACAACATCAAAATATCGTCTAGATTTACGAAAAATATTGACAGTAATAATTATAATAAGAAGGCCAAAAAGAACAGTTATGTTAAAATTACCCAAAAGTCACCGCCAGATTCAAATTTCAACTGTCATTATAAAACCAAGACTAAAAACGTGTCGGTATCGGATGGAATATCAAAACTATTCAAAACTGTAATTAATATTCATAGTAATCAGACTTAACTGTACCGTTATAATTTTAACCAACATAAAAATACCAACCAACTAAAAAAACCGTTACACATAAAAATAATGTAAACTAAAGTTATGTGAGCATGTGTACTTACTACCACTTATGAAATGTAATAAAACTCCTTGGGTAGATAATAATATTATTTTATTATGCCAATCCAACAATCTATTACAACAGTTAACTAAAATGAACTAGCTACACCGTTACTCTAGTTTTGTCCAACTTGTAGCACGCCCCAAAACCAAGTCAACGAATCGATTGCCGATCACGCCTTCCATGAACTTCTCAACGGTCACCGCTTGGTGTTGCCACATAAATCCAATCGTTCTCAATAATCGATGTGTCAATTTAGTCGATTATAAAAATACTGGTAAATAAACCTAACGCTTCATCATATTATTATCAGCCGATATGATGATGATGATGAAGGCATCCTACTTCTAAGCAAGTTAATTTTAGGAAGCGTTGTGGAGTGGAAGAGGATGGGAGTTTTAAGGATTTAGAAAAGTGTACTAAGACAGTGTGGACATAGAAAGGATTGGCTCTTATTAAATCTTAGTCGTTATAGTATTGATATTTGGCTCTATTGACTAATAAGTTTACCGACCACTGCCCGAGACAGAAAAGTTTGACCTGACGTAGAGGGCAAACGTTTGGATCTCTCGGTATAATCTAGTTTACTAGTTTAAAAATCTTTTAGTTCTTTTTTTTATTTGAGTAAGCCGGTACCTACTCAAGGATTGCACTTAAAAAGAATCATTAACCAAATATTTAAATCGTTAGATGTCACCGTACCGAGTGACACGACAAATGGTCCATACTGAGAACAGTCTTTCTTCTTCCGACATTTGCAAAGAGTGCGATCCACGCGTGAGCTCCGTGAAGAACTGCTGAACTGAGCGGCCGTCATCCACACGCGACGATAAAACTATGCAAATGCAATCGACAACGATTTATCTAATAGAAATTAAAAGTGCCGCCGATGAACGGTAATCTGCAACGATTTGTCATTAGACACGCGATCGGTAAATCTACGCAAATCGGTTTACACAGATTAATCGCTACGATATATCGATATTACGTGTGTAGCAGGCCTGTATTTGATATAATACTTACACAGATTTATTTAGAGTCATCTAATTTCGTGGTTACAATCCCCACGGCCTACACTAGGTATAAAATAATTTAGTTTTTTACGGTTCCGTACCTGAAGGGTATCAAATGGAACTCTGTTACTAAGCCTCCGCTGTCCGTCCGTCTGTTTGTCAGCGAGCTGTATCTCATGAACCGTAATAGATAAACTGTTGAATTTTTTTACAAATTATGTATTTCTATTGCCGCTATAATAAAAAAATATAATAACTTTTTTTCAAAACAAAAACAACCGAATATATTTTATTCTATGTAGTAAAATATACTGTAATATAATTATATATGAAAGCGATTCATAACTATATCATGGCTTCAACTGTGTGAACTGCGAAACATTTTAATGTGCACCGACTTCCAAAATAAAGTAATTTTTCACTTTTAAGTGTATTTTTGTGGACTTCAATGGGTTTTTTTAGTAAAAACGTTATATTAGTGTTTTTTTTTAAAGTCGGTTGTTTTTTTTTGTAAAAAAGTTTTTTATTTTTCACTCTTTAGTTGTGGTACCTACCCCACACTAATTCGTATACCAGTCGAATAATGGAAACATAACAAAGATTTTTCAAAAATTAACTAATCATTCTTTGCCCCACCAGGCTGCCCCCCCCGCTGGTGGGGCAAAGAGAAATGCCTAAAATTTTTCAGTGGAATTGCCGCACTAATCTCGAGACAATCTAAGAAGCCCGCTTTGACCCCTATCAAAATACTTTGTGTACATAGTGACGGAAAAAAATATCGATTGCTTTAAAAACTGATTCTCGAGACATATCGATTTATCATACTTAGAGTTTGTAATCGACAATTTATTTACATTGCTTGAAACGGATTCTTGAAAAATATGGTTTTATTACACGTCATCATCATCAGCCTACAGCAGTCCACTGCTGGACATAGGCCGCTCTAATTGCACGCCTTTCAGCTCGATTCTCGGAACTCCCATCCAGCTGCTAAAGCTTGTCCACTTCGAAATGACGCGCCCCACTACCGCATTTACGCACACGGCAATGCGGTAGTGGGGCGCGTCATTTCAGAGTGGACAACCTATTTATATTGACCTATTAAATATCAAAATGAATTTCGAATAGCGGAACATGACGCGAGTCAGTTAAATTGAACTACTGCAGTTTCGCTGCTATGGTTTCGCGGCGACGGCGTCATAAATTTTTCAAAATAAAATACTATTACGATGTAACATTTAGTTTTTGTTTCATTGGAATCGTCTCATCCAATAAAAATATATGCTAATTAATTTAAAGTTTTCAAAGTGATACTCATACCAGCAACAAGCACTACGTTCCAGGCGGCAATGAGTTACGGAGATGTGAAGCGTCGTATGCTGCCTATAATATTAAGCTGGGCGGTCACAGTCCATAAATTACAGGGTACCCTCGAAAGAGCTGTAATCGACCTTGGTAAAAAAATCTTTGCAAAAGGGCGTCGCGCTTAGTCGTGTCAGAAGTTTGGATGGCATAGTTTTATTAGATTTGGATGCCAACTAATTATTAAAGCGACCACACGGCGACAGATCATTGACGGAAACAACGAGGCTACGAGATATGTCTTCTGACAATCAAGGCCACACATAACATACGACTGAAGTAGCGCAATTTGATGCCGGGATATTACCATTCAAATCATTTAAAGCCAGAGTACATCTCATGGCAATTCTAGTAAGCCCAAACAGGGCTCGGAAACATTGTTTTGTGACGGAGTTCCGGCTTCATCTTCAGATCAGTTCGATGGTCATCAGAATTGTTTAATTAAATGTGCTTCATAGTCGGTTCATAGGAGCTCGTGGCTAAGTAATGACTGCCGCATGGGTCGATCCATGAGGATAAGCTACGCTTGCCGGGGTTGGTCTGTGGATGGCTGACCATCTCTACATACCGAGACTCCTCCGTGCCTCGGAAAGCACGTTAAGCTGTTGGTCCCGGCTGTCATTCGTGAAACTCTGAGTCGTTACGGGTCGTCAGAAGCCCGAAAATCTGACAACCGGTCTTACCAAAGGGTATCATATTACCCAGTTACTGGGTTGTGGAGGTCAGATAGGTAGTCACTCCATGTAAAATGCTGGTATTCAGCTGTATCCGGTTAGACTGGAAGCCGACTCCAATATAGTTGGGAAAAGGCTAGGCAAATTGGTTGTGTTTCATAGTCACTTAACTATCTTAACCCTTAACCACCTGACGTCGGTCTGAGAGACTCCGGCGATTTTCTTTTTCAAATTATTCCATTACTATGCATTCGACGCACCTATGTGTCCATGTACTTTTACCTCGCTTCCACCAGTACGCGACGTGCACCTCGGCAGCTCCATATGCGCGCGCATTTAAACATTATACGTAATTATATTTGTAAAAACTATTGAGTTACAGTGTAATTTCCTACTAACATCTCAGATTTTCGAAGATCCTAGAGTTTTTGCTAAAATTTATATATTTTTGTAGTGTTGATTTTTTATATGTAAATGCATACTTTTGCATAATTTAAAAACTTATGATGAATAAAAATATAACTAAAATACAGATGTGACTTTTATATTGTAATATTTTAAATAATGGTTATTAAATACGAGAGAAATAAATTTCTTTAAACCGAACCGAAATATGGAAAATACGCAAGCGGTATCCAGGACTGACGTCAGGTGGTAGTGTAACTGAAAAACACGTCAGTTGGTTAAGGGTTAATCGAGATATTTTATCGCCACTCGTGAAATACTTATCATTGAGTAATTCCGGTGGCCATCTGTGGTCTTCTTCATCAGTTCCACTTCACCAAATGATACTTTCTGAATGCAAATGCTTAACTTGTTGCTGAAAATACCTAAATCGCTATATATATGCCTAAATATTTGAGGAGTTCCCTCAATTCCTCATGGATTCCATCATAAAAACTGAATTTGGATAAAAGTGGGACCAATCGGGAAGTATATTATTTCAAATAAAAAAAATATTTTCAAAATCTGTTCATAAACGACGGAGTTATGAGGTAACTAACATATGTACATAAAAAAATACAACCGAATAGTTATCTTTACATTTTAAAAGTCGTTTGAGATCCTAGGCTGGCCCTTCTGTAAGACATAACGAATGGTAAAATAGGTAGGTAAATGATCTATGCAATTAAATAATTTGGTGTTGATTAATCTTGTGTTATTCATCTTGTGTCTCCTTCGGCTTCTTCATGTCGATGGCACGACAATGTATTAAATGTAGGCCTAATACAACAAAAACTTCGCCACTTCTACGGCGTCTTCTAACCAAAAAAATGTGATGTGTGAAAATGTGAATTATTTTGTTGTGCTTTTGTGTGTTCTAGCGCTGTATCAAACACATGACTTCCCACGATACCCAGAATAAAATAAATACAACAAAAACTTCGCCACTTCTACGGCATTTTCGATGTCACCGCAGAGGTCACTTCGGTTGCATTTTTTTGGGTTTTGCAGGTTTTTGCAGGTTTTCTATCAGTACCCTCAATGCGATCAATCACTTTGTTTACATAAGAATCAGTTAAAAGGCATAAAATATTAAAACCCTTACAGAATTTCAATTCATTTCATAATAATATTTACCCGGCGCGTGCAGCAGTCAGTACTTATGAATTATTTTGTTATGCTTTTGTGTGTTCTAGCGCTGGATCAAACACATGACTTCCCACGATACCCAGAATGGAGTCCCAAGTTTGGCTACCCAAAAGAAGAAGCAGTGTTGGACGAGGAATCACGACCAAAGAAAATAGGAGGTAGTGTGAAGTTTTATTGTTCCAAGTCATGTATATTAGATTCATTCAGGGTTGGCTGTCCTTCGGGTACAGAGAGACTAGACGACCTTTGTGTTGAAGTTGATTAGGAGAATGACAACAATTAAACAACATTCTTACTTAACAGTTTTTTTTTTGGTCCCCTGTCGCCTTGGTATGTTGCCTGTTACCAAAAACAGTCTTCAACAACCTTCCACAGGTCGAAACATAATTATTATGTCGACCTGATTATTTAACACCCGAATACTAATTGATGATACAATTAAACAACTATAAAATATTGGTAAACTTACAACATTTGAATTCATTTTATACAAAATCGGCGAGTTCCAGCCAGCTCCAGTTAAATGAATTATTTGGTGACATTTTTGTGAGTTCTGGTATCGGATCAAACGTTTGGCTAAAATTTGTCCCACTGTAAAGCAAAGGCCTCTTCACATATAGAGAAGGCACGAGCACTTATCACCACCACTGGTGCTCATTGCGTATTGTCCATACAGACAGTAATTCCATTACATAACAACACGCCTGTACTCTCCGATGGGCTAGGCAGAGGTGTGCCTTTAGTACACCCACAATTCGCCAGTTATATTTAAGTCCTATGTAATAGGGGGGCGATTCTATTGCCATCAAACGGGCACAAGTCCAGACTCCGGGCTGCTACTGAGAAATTCCTGATGAAAAAACCCAATAACACTTTGCCTGACCTGAGAATCGAACCCAGAACCTCACGCTCACCAGTATCGATAGCAACCACTAGACCCCAACTATCACAATAATTACTGTAAATTATTATTACTTAAGAATGAGGCACGGAACTAAGGGTTTCTGCCCTGAAGCCCAACAGCCAATGGGCCATGAAAATTCCTTAATTTCGGTGCTTAAGTAGTCACACTTAGTTAGGTCATTAACTCCTAACTGACTGTTAGTGAGTTCGGAGTTAATGACCGAAATAGGTGACTACTTCGGCACAGAAGTTAAGGAATTTCCTCGGGCCAATAGTCATAAGATATAGACCAATGGAAAGAGCTTTCCAAGGGGAACCTATTGACATATAGACATTAACTACTTCTTGTTGGCGGCAAGTCGGAATTATGCCTACCCAAGTTCTTCGATAGCAGATCGAATCCCGGAAGCCGCGGTCCAATAGAAACACGTTGTTAAGTCTAAAATGAACACAGCCTCACACACCCACACATACACCCACACTCCACATCCACACACTACTTTCACACTACATTTTCAATACCCTAAAGTACTATTGTAATTTCTGCATGCTCAAAATTATCATGTTCATTAAAAATCTTAATTGGTATAAAAAATATAATGTAATGAATTGGGAGAAGGCGCAGACATCTGACATACAGGTTTTTACCTAGTTTGGGTTTCAGAGGCTTCATGGGTTTTTGTAACTCTTAACTTATTGCAATAAAGATTTATTATTTATTATTATTCCCTTTATTCCACTACATACATATAAATTACATTTTTAAATATTAGAATAAAAATTAAAAAAACATTTAAAAATATAAAAAAAATAGTAGCCCACCGGTATCAGGAACAGGGTCCAAGCTACCGGCGGTCAGGGCTCCAGAGAGAGGAACCTCCTAAAAATGCGAGCCGTGTCCAGGAGTACCGCTCAAGCCCTTAATCCAGCTGCCCAACGAGAGCCTCCTTAGGTGTTGGTCGAGGCTCTTGGCAATTAAGCCATTGGCTGATACGACTATCGGCACAATGATCGCTGAGTCCACATCCCACATGTCGACAACATCGCGAGCCAAGTCAAGATACTTAATTTATCTCCTTTCTTTGCTTTCACCAGGTTCCCGTCATGCGTGACCGTTATGTCAATAAACATTGCGCGCCGCCCTCCTCGATCCACCACCACTATATCAGGCTTATTGGCAACAATAGTCCTGTCAGTGATGATGGATCAATCCCAGGACAATGTGATATTTCCATTTTAGAGAACTGGGTCGGGCACATTGCTTATGGATAATCCTGGTTACAAGGTTGTGTATGCAAGTACTCTTCGTTCGCTAGACGAGAACGTCCGGAGATAATGTGTTGGATTGATTCCCCCGGACAGTGGCATGCCCGACAGCTGTGCGAGCCGTCTGCTGTGCAGTATGAGGTCGCGCGTTGTCGTGCAGGAGCAGCGGAGACGAGCGATTGACCAATGCTGGTTGGAGATGTGCCAGCTTCTCCATCATTGTGTTCAGTTCTTCACAGTACACATCTGCAGTAATGCTCACCCCGTTTGGTAAGAAGCTGTGATGAATCACACCGGCGCTAGACCACCAAACAGTGACCATCACTTTTCTAGGGGTAAGTTTTCGTTTAGGGCATTGTTTAGGTGCTGAACCAGGATCCAACCAACTTGCTGAGCGCTTGCGGTTATCAAACAGAATCCATTTTTCATCGCAGGTAACAATGCGGTTCAAAATTCCTTCATTTGTGTGTCTGTTGAGCAGTGCAAGGCACGTCTCAACGCGTACTTCGCGCTGGCGATTATTGAGTTCGTGGGGCACCCATTTGTCAAGCTTTTTTACCTTGCCAATTTGACGCAAATGGACCAATAAAGTTTTGACGCTATCGTCGAAAGCTGCTGCTAATTCAGCCGTAGATTGTGTATCATCAGCTTCCACAATCGCCTTTAATTCGTCATTGTCGACCAATAATTCTTCGGACGACCGCAAGGTTCATTTTTCAGGTCGAAATTTCCAGAACGGAAGCGAGCAAACCAATAACAGGTGGTGCGTTGGTTTGTAGTGTTAGCTCCGTAAACATCGTTGATGTTGCGTGCCGCTTGTGCCGCGTTGCTGCCACGACGGTACTCATATTCCATAATTACTCGAATTTTTAACGTATCCATGATGACGAAAAAGATTGAAATGCGATGAAAATGTAACACTAATCAATTTAAACAAATGACTACTTTTGGAAAAAAAAACATGTTTTTAAAATAAAATTAATTTGAAATTAGAATTCTTAGCCAAACAAAAATTGTTTTGATTTGAAATGGCCAGTACTGCAGCACGGCAATTTCATAGGTAAAGATCTAATATAAAAATAAATAGAAAAGTGATAGAAAAATTAGTAGTAAATGATTGTGTGAAAAAAACAATCTGCATTCAGGTGTATTTGAAACGATTATTATGTGCAATTGATACATTATATAATAATTTGGACTAAAATAAATACAAATTTATTTTTTTGTTTAACAATAATTGCATTGTTAGCTTTGTTATTCAGTTTAAAAAAAAAAAGTTATTTTCAGAAATTACCATTATGCTATAATGTTGAGGACTGTACTTTGAATGTGGTATCATAAGAATGTTGTGTTTTGAGATTATGATATTTTGAAAATATAATATTCAGAGACAACCAGCTTTAAGACATAGTTTTTAGGAACAATGCTTCTAAGAGTAGGCAACTATGCGCAGTGTATCGTCAAAGACCACATATCGTACTGCACGTGCTTACCTGATAGCTGTCAAGGTAATTAATTATAGTCATCATTTTTATCGGACTTATGCTAGTATGTTTGCCTTAAAAATATTTTTATACACATGTTGATACATATCATGGCCGTGTTAGATTGTATTATGCATATTACCAATGTAATGCAATAACATGTTTTGATCCGTAACAATCTTAAATTGGCAAAGTTGTGACCAATAACATCAGCTACATATTACAACATGCGATTATAACATGTATAATATGTTGTACAATAAAGTATATCAATAAATAATTCAGCTGTTAGATCATTTGATTCAAATTGCAGGTCCAAGTTCGCTTAGCACATCACCTAGACCAGTGGTCGGCAAACATGCAGCTCTTTGGCCTATAGAATGCAGCTCTGTACAATATATCGATGAGAGCGAGGGTAGATATCGAAACCCCGAACCCCAGTCGGGATTTCAGTCAATCAGCTTTATTCAAAATTCAAACTATATTTCAAAGATATATTTTCCAAAGTATTTTCACCCAAAAATTAACAGGACATCGAAAATTTATAATTTTCTGTACTTTTTAGTTTTTCAAGGTTAACTTGTTAATAAGTAGGATGCCTACATCATCATCATCATCAAATCGGCTGATAATAATATGATGAAGGCGTCTTACTTATTAACAAGTTAATTTTACGAAGCGTTGTGGAGTGGAAGAAGATGGGAGTTTTAAGGATTAAGAAAAGTGTATCGAGACAGTGTGGACACAGGAAGGATTGGCTCTTATAAGAAGTCGTTATAGTATTGATATTTGGCTCTATTGACTAAATGAGCTTACCGACCACTGACCTAGACAGAATAGTTTGACCTGACGTAGAGGACAAACGTTTGGATTTCTCGGTATAATCTAGTTAACTAGTTCAAAAATCTTTAGTCCTTTTATTTATTTGAGTAAGCCGGTATCTACTCAGAGATTTCACTTAAAAATGATCTATACAAATGCAATCGACAACGATTTATCTAATAGAAATTACAACTGCCGCTGATGAACGGTAATCTGCAACGATTTGTCATTACACACGCGATCAATAAATCTACGCAAATCGGTTTGCACAGATTAATCGCTACGATATATCGATATTAAGTGTGTAGCAGGTATGTATTTGATATAATACTTACACAGATTTATTTAGAGTCATCTAATTTCCAGGTTACAATCCCCACGGCCTACACTAGGTATAGAGTGATTTAGTTTATAGGGTTCCGTACCTGAAGGGTACCAAATATAACCCTATTACTATGCCTCTGCTGCCATCCATCTGTTTATCAGCGAGCTGTATCTCATGAACCGTAATAGATAGACGGTTGAAATTTTTACAGATTATGTATTTCTGTTGCCGCAAAAATCATATAAAAAAAAAACAGCCAACTTAAAAAAAAAAACACTAACATAACTTTCTTACAAAACTTTTCCAGTCCAGTCGAATAATGGAAACATACAAAAGATTTTTCAAAAATTAACGAATCATTCCACTTTGCCCCACCAGGCCGTCCCGCTGGTGGGGCAAAGAGAAATGCCTACAATTTTTCAGTGGAATCTGCCGCACTAATCTTGCGACAATCTAAGAATCCCGATTTGACACCTATCAAAATACTTTGTGTACATGGTGACGGGAAAAAAATCGGTTGCTATAAAAACCGATTTTCGAGACATATCGATTTATCATACTTAGAGTTCGTAAATGACAATATTTACATTGCTTGAAACGGATTCTCGAGGCATATCGTTTTATTACACGTCATCATCATCAGCCTACAGCAGTCCACTGCTGGACATAGGCCGCTCTAATTGCACGCCTTTCAGCTCGATTCTCGGCAACTGCCATCCCGCTACTAAAGCTTGTCCACTCCGAAATGTCGCGCCCTACTACCGCATTTACGCACACGGCAATGCGGTAGTGGGGCGCGTCATTTGAGAGTGGAAAAGCTGTTATATTGACCTATTGAATATCAAAATAATGCTAAAACTATATGTGATCAGATTTTATTTTTACCTATATTTAATAATACAGTAATTATACGATTCTCTCTTTTCTAAATGTAATGTTTGTTAAAGTATCGATTTTTCAAAACATCGTTTTTATTCGGTCAAATAATGGCTTTAAACGGTCATAGCACTACGGTAACGAACCCAAAGACATAACATCTTGACGTCTTGTCAGAATATTAATCAACGATTAATTCGTGTTTTCGAGTGGATTTTTCCAATGTAAAGTGAAACTTGGTGCTTACAAATGATACCCATTGTTATAGTGTATGGATAACATAATAATTAATTAGGATTATGAATTTGATTTTTCGATTTCTTACGTAGACGTTCATACAAAGTTATTGCGGCATGTATAATGAGAAACGTCAAATCGGGCTTCTTAGATTGTCGCGAGATTAGTTCGATTTGGCGGGGCAGATTCCACTAGTCTAAAATCTTGATGGATTCTGCCCCACTAAGGTTGGCACCTTAAAAATGTGTAGGTAGGTATTATGGTATGTTATATTTGTTTGGAAAAGAAAGAAATATATAGTTAAGTAAAAGTAGGACTGGTAAGACTTAGTACATACCTAGGTAGTGTTTTAGAATGAAAGTACAAAAATAATTGTTTGGTAATTTGAATTTACTAGTTGTTTCTGGAAGGAATCGGGTGTAAATCACAGATTAATTACACGATTTGTTACAAATAAAATAAAATCTAAGTTAATATAAGTCCTAGTAACATTTTACTTAGATATACATTTCTTTTTTTTTACTAATTGGCTCGCGTCATGTTCCACTACTCGAATTTCGAACAGCGGAACATGACGCGAGTCAGTTGAATTGAACTACTGCAGTTTCGCTGCTATGGTTTCAATATTAAAATAGAATATAATTACGATGTAACATTTAGTTTTTGTTTCATTGGAATCGTCTCATCAAATAAAAACATATGCTAATTAATTTAAAGTTTTCAAAGTGATACTCATACCACCATCAAGCACTACGTTCCAGGCAGCAAGGAGTTACGGAGAGTGGAGCGTCGTATGCTGCCTATAATATTAAACTGGGCGATCACAGTCCATAAATTACAGGGTACCCTCGAAAGAGCTGTAATTGACCTTGGTAAAAAAATCTTTGCAAAAGGGCGTCGCGCTTAGTCGTGTCAGAAGTTTGGATGGCATAGTTTTATTAGATTTGGATGCCAACAAATTATTAAAGCGACCACACGGCGACAGATCATTGACGGAAACAACGTGGCTACGAGATTGTCTACTGACAATCAAGGCTACACATTGTAGCGTTGTGTGGACTCACAACTATAATTAGTCGAGTGATGCTAAAATATTACAATTAGTAAGTTCCTAATCACATCACTAGAATCGGGGTACAACACTAACTTTCTTTCCGGGGACGCTCGTTCATTTCGTTTCCGCTTGCAGAGCTGGTGCAAGCAATTCCCTGATCCTAAGAATTCTGTGTGCCCCGACCTAGGGTGAGTTCCACATTAGTTTGGTAATAATGCCTGACTCTCTGCGCTGGATAACCTATATTGATTTTATCACCTAAGTAGTATTTGATTTCGCGTGTGTCAATGTCGGACACACGGCTGAGAGTTATCCAGCGCACAGGAGATGGTAATATGGATGTATTGCTGCTGCATCGAGGTGGTGTAGTGCCTTGCTGTGCTATTGGCTCTTCGTTCCGGGCTGAGGGCAGAACCCCTTAGTCAATCCTGCACTGACTTACCTGCGGCCTACCGCCGCAAGCTACCTCCTCGTGTTACGAGCACGAGCCTGCGCTGACAGGCCTCCGCGGCCTACCGCCGGGAGCTGCTGTCGTGAGCCTGCGCCGACAGGCCTCCGCGGCTTACCGCCACGTGCTTCTGCCGCGAGCCTGTGCCGTCAGGTCCCCACGTCTGCCACGTTTTGCCAAGGACGGTATCCTATTGTTTACTGGTGTTATAGTGCTCAGAACAGAACTAGTGTTAAGGACCTTACCCGCGACCTAGCCGTGTACTAATATATGTATTAATTTATCAAACTGTTCTTTCTCTAACCTATTCTACCTACCTATCCGATAACGGCCTGCGCAGCCTACCCTGCGCAGCCTTAGCCGTTACAGTGGCGCCTAGGCTTAATATTACTATCTGTCACACTGTTCTGATCTGAGCCCTAGCACGTTGCTCTTTGTACATCGTTGCGGTATAGATATAAGTGATTACGGTTACATTGTTACTTTCTAGCTCTAAATTATTTGTTTACTAATTGTGTAATAATGGGAACTCACCTGATTAACTTCATACAATTACGGAAGGCTGAATTAGAATATGAAGTCCCGATACGGGGTGGTGAAATTGGTACATGCCTGAGTTTAAGGAAACAAATAAACAACTTGTGTAAAAAATATACTAGTGATGATATACATGAATCAGGCATTGATGAAAGTGAGGATTCATGTGCAGTAAAGGCTACTATAGGTGAATACGAGTTGAGTTTAGGAGAAATTAACAATGAGGCGGGATTAGCCAAGGGTTTATCTTACAAAAATCATATCAAACACAGACTAGCCCGCATTAAACCAACCAACCCATAGAACATATTGCTAAAGCAAAAACTTGAAGATACCCTATCACCCTAGTTTCACAATTTACCAAACTAGAAACTAAGTTTAGTTCTGGTAGCTCACAACGAACAGACACAACTACTCCTTCAAACACTAATATAACCGTAACATGCACTAGCCACGTACCAAATAAACCTAAGTATGATGGAAAAACTTGTGTTCGTTCCTTCATACAAAAAATTAATGAGTTTAAATTAAGTAAGCAAATTAAAGGAAATTATATGTTTAACTTCGCATTCGATATCTTTACGGATAACACGCTGCATTGGTATAGGCATGTAAAACCAAACGTCACCACTTGGGAACAATTATTAAAACAATTGAAGGCTGCTTTTGACTGCGATGACTATGATTATAGATTGCTTACTGAGATTAGAATGCGTTCACAAGGTGAAACAGAAAATATAACTATCTACATATCAATAATGAGCGGTTTATTCAATAGATTAAATACTAAACCAACAGAAGCAGAGATGTTTGATGTCATTGTTCACAATATTAAACCAATGTATGCAGAAGTACTAGCTATCAGCAACGTGCAAAGTCTGGAGCAATTAGAGTCGGTCTGTAAAAACTATGAAAAATATAAGATGCGAGCAGCACACTATCAAGAACCATCAAAAACAAACCTCACCTCCTTGGCTCCAGAATTTGCTTACGTTAAGCCAACTAATAAAACTACCACTTCTAACACAAAACTATAACCGCTATAGGTATGGCCGCGGTGATTACTATAAAAAAACCAGAAACTACCGAGGATGACTCTCACTCTGCTCAACCAGTCGCATTAGTAGATAATAAAGGCATGGACACACCAATCAGAGGACAACCTTATTGCCCTAGGTGTAGGTCAAACTCTCATTCACTACGACGGTGTACGGCAGACCGAGTCCTAATTTGCTTTAAATGCGGAGAAAAAGGGGTGAAATACCCCGATTGCGCGAAGTGTCACCCACCAAAAAACTAGCTAGTGAGGTTTGTTGCAATAGTAAATATAACGCCAGACTAAGTAAAACGGAGTGGCAAGACTGGTTAGCTGTACATTACACGCTGTTACAAAATTCAGAACCTGCTACGTTCTATCAACAGTCCGTAACAAACCTCACAACGACATAAGGCCATACGCATCTATAGAAATAAACAACATGCCAGTTTGTGGCTTGCTGGATTCGAGTTCAGCAGTTAGTATCGTTGGAAAAGACTACCACAATCTCTTAATCAAGGACCAGGGGCTAATCCTGCAGCCTAAGGATCACTTAGAAACATTTGTTGCCGCTGGGGGACAACTGCTTCATTCCATAGGTACACTAAAATTACCAATCACATTCGAAGGAAACTCAAATATGATCAAAGCACATGTCGTGCCATCAATAGACACTCCTATCTTGCTGGGAATGGATTTCTGGAACACCTTTAATTTATTTCCTAAGAATGTAAAATCCGTATTTCTCGTTAACACAAATGACAACACTGCAAATACTAAACAGAATATATATTTACATACATTTGCACAGCTAACCGAGGAACAAAAAGTAACAGCGGAGAAAATTAAAACACAATTCGAGAACATATCCTCAGAAAAAAAGGCTTTGGCCGTACTAACCTAATAACACACAGTATAGACACTGGTGATGCACCCCCAATACGACAACGTTACTATAGGATGTCACCAGAGAAACAGCGTGTCCTCGGCAAGGAACTGGACGAAATGCTTGATCTTGATGTGGTTGAACCATGTGAAAGTCCGTGGTCTTCTCCAGTTCTGCTAACGCCAAAAAAGGATGGCAAGTTGCGGTTTTGCTTGGATAGCAGGAAACTAAACGCTATTACAAAAAAAGATGCTTACAATTTGCCATATATTTCGGAAATATTAGACAACCCAATAAGCCCAAAGACGGCTAGGAAACATTGTTTTATGACGGAGTTCCGGCTTCATCTTCAGATTAGTTCGATGGTCATCAGAATTATTTATTTAAATGTGCTTCATAGTCGCTTCATAGGAGCTCGTGGCTAAGTAATAACTGTCGCATTTGTCGATCCAAGAGTATAAGCTACGCTTGCCGGGGTTGGTCCAGGAATGGGTTACCATCTTTACATACCGAGACTCCTCCGTGCCTCGGAAAGCACGTTAAGCTGTTGGTCCCGGCTAACATTCGTGGATCTCTGAGTCGTAACGGGTCGTCAGAAGCCCGAAAATCTGACAACCAGTCTTACCAAAGGGTATCATATTACCCAGTTACTGGGTTGTGGAGGTCAGATAGGCAGTCACTCCATGTAAAATACTGGTATTCAGCTGCAGCCGGTTAGACTGGAAGCCGACCCCAATATAGTTGGGAAAAGGCTAGGCAAATTGATTGTGCTTCATAGTCGCTTAACTATCTTAATCGAGATATTTTATCGCCGCTCGTGAAATAATTATCATTGAGTAGTTCCGGTGGCCATCTGTGGTTTTTTTCATCGTTTCCACTTCACCAAATGATACTTTCTGAATGCAAATGCTTAATTTGTTGCTGAAAGTACCTAAATCGCTATATACCTATATGCCTAAATATTTGAGGAGTTCCCTCAATTCCTCATAAATTCCATCATCAGAACTGAATTTTGATAAAAATGGGACCAATTGGGAAGTATATTCTTTCAAATAAAAAAATAATTTTCAAAATCGGTTTATAAACGACGGAGTTATGAACATACATTAAAAAATACAACTGCGAGCGTGAGGTTCTGGGTTCGATTGCCAGGTTGGGCAAAGTGTTATTGGGTTTTTCATCAGGAATTTCTCAGTAGCAGCCCGGAGTCTGAACTTGTGCCCGTTTGATGGCAATAGACTATTACATGGAACTTATTGACGAAATGTGGGTGTACTATAGGCACAACACTATAGGTGGAAGTACAATCGTGATATTATGTAATGTCTGTATAGACAATACGCAATGAGCAACCGTAGTGGTGTTAAGTGCTCGTGCCTTCTCTGTATGAGAAGAGGCGTTTGACTTGCAGTGGGACAACTTGTAGCCAAACGTTTGATCCAATACCAGAACTCACAAAAATGTCACCAAATAATTGATTTTAACTGGAGCACTCGCCGATTTTGTATAAAATGCATTAAAATGTTGTAAGTTTACCAATATTTTATAGTTGTTTAATTGTATCATCAATTAGTAATCGGGTGTTTAATAATCAGGTTGAAACATAATAATTATGTTTCGACCTGTGGAAGGTTGTTGAAGACTGTTTTTGGGAACAGGCAACATACCAAGGCGACAGGGAACCAAAAAAAAAAACTGTTAACTAAGAATGTTGTTTAATTGTTGTCATTCTCCTAATCAACTTCAACACAAAGGTCGTTGAGTCTCTCTGTACCCGAAGGACAGCCAACCCTGAATGAATCTAATATACATTGCATGGAACAATGAGGTTTTTCTTTTGGGTAGTCAAACTTGGCACTCCATTCTGGGTATCGTGGGAAGTCATGTGTTTGATCCAGCGCTAGAACACACAAAAGCACAACAAAATAATTCACATAAAATGCAGCCAAAGTGACCTCTGCGGTATGTCACCGCAGAGGTCACTTTGGCTGCATTTTTTTGGGTTTTATTGGTTAGAAGACGTTGTAGAAGTGGCAAAGTTTTTGTTGTATTAGAGGCCTATATTTAATACATTGTCGATTGTCGTGCCATCGACATTAAAATTATCGGACGGCGAGCTACCCATTCATTGCTCACCGTCCGCAAGCGCGCGCCTACGGTGGCCGGGAATCGGCCTGCGCTTCCCGACGCCCAGGGCGTCTCTTGCGGCGGCTAGGGGCGTGAGGGCGCGAAATTAGCCTCTCCCTCACGCGTTCCGCCTCCTTCTTCGCGAGCATTACTGTTCCTTAGGGGGTGACGGTCTCCCATGCCCTCTCGCTCCGTACCATGGACTGGACCAGGGCTGGATGCGAGAGAACGCCGCCACCGATTGCCTTCACGAGGACACGGCGATACTCTGCCCAAGCGGGGTAGACCTCCACCGTATGCTCCACCGTGTCCTCCGGGCGATGACACCCGGGCGTTTCCTCCCGCCTTTTTCGGAACAGGAACCTCCCGAAACAACCGTGTCCGGTGGGGACCTGCGTCAGGCGGAAGGTGAGGATGCCGTGGCGCCTCTCTGGCCACTCCACAATGAGGGGACTTATTGCCGCAATTGTGGCGTGACGCCATGAGATCCCGCCAGAGCTCTGTCCGCTGTGCCGTGATTTCTGGCGGCAGCGGAGTTACGCCCCGGCATTTCGCCTCCTCGCGCCACTCCCAAATGTGCGCGAGGATTACCATTCCCCCCCTTGTCACCGAAACTACTGAGCCTAAAATTTTGAAAAAAATACTGAGAATGGTTCTTTTTTCATAGATTACAGGAAAACCTATAAGAAGTCTACGGGCTTAAAATAACATAGTAAATCTTTACGAAACCCTTCATCGTCACTTAGCCGGTTTTTTTTAAGGAGTTTTATTTTCAGCCAATAAACGCATTCTTTTTTCTTAATTTTTTCTTTTATTATATTAATACCAGGTTGAAAAATATCACAATAGTTTTAACTGTATAAAACTTGACTTTTTCAACAAAGATTCAAATGGATATTGCTAGGTAGGAAGTTACACTACATAGGTATCTTTATAGTCTGTAATAAATATACCTAAAAGTTCACTAACATTCACGTGGAAGAAGTGTGTAAAGTTTTACCACGGTGTAAAGTTTTATTACATTGCCTCCTTAAGAAGAAAACACCGGCCAAGTGCGAGTCGGACTAGTACTATATTTAGCAAAAAACGCCAAAAAAACATGTTTCTTGTAACTTTACTTTATTTTGGGGACCCTACAAATATGTAGTGTTAAATATTGTACGGTGGTACGGAACCCTTCGTGTGTGAGTCCGACTCGCACTTAGCCTGTTTTTTATTTCAGTTAAATGAAAATACTAAACGAAGTATATTTTTCATCTCTAATTTTAAAAATCGCAAAGATAATTTTGTATTTCATAATGATACTGTGAATTACAAAGTTATTTCTTGCAGTTGCAGAAAATCGCCCACATTTAAATAAAATACGGTACCTTAAAACGGCCGTTTTTAACTTGTTTAATATATACAGTATATATGAAATTCCTAACTTGTTTAGAATTGCAATAGAGCTCGTACAAAAATGGTCCAAAACTGATAACTCTCATAGCCCCCTATTTCTTAATTTTTGAAGATAAAAAATATAAAATTTATATTTATGGGTACTTTACACGATGGGTTCTAGACAATGCCCCACATGCCTGGGAATTTTTTTTTTTCAAAATAAAAAGTTTGATGTATGGGGGGACCCCTTTCTTTTTAATTTTATTTATTTTTTAAACTTCCCAAAAAGGAGGAGGTTAACAATTAGGTTGTATTTTTTAATGTATGTTACCTTATAACTCCGTCGTTTATGAACCGATTTTGAAAATTCTTTTTTTATTTGAAGGGATATCGTAATTCCCGATTGGTCTCATTTTTATCAAAATTCAGTCCCAATGATGGAATTCATGAGGAATTGAGAGAACTCCTCAAATATTATAGGCATACACATAGCAATTTTGGTATTTTCAGCAACAAGTTAAGCATTTGCATTCAGAAAGTACTATTTAGTGAAGAGGAACTGATGAAGAAGACCACAGATTGCCACCGGAACTACTCAATGATAAGTACTTCTCAGTTGGCGATAAGATATCTCGATTAAGATAGTTAAACGACTATGAAACACATTTAAATAAACAATTCTGATGACCATCGAACTGGTCTGAAGATGAAGTCGGAAGGACCGCACCGGAACTCCGTCATAAAACAACGTATCCTAGCCGTGTTGGGCTTACTGGAATTGCCATGAGATGTACTCTGGCTTTAAATGATTTTAATGGTAATACCCCGGCATCAAATTGCGCTACTTCAGTCGTATGTTATGTGTGGCCTTGATTGTCAGAAGACGGATTTCGTAGCCTCGTTATTTCCGTCGATGATCTGTCGCCGTGTGGTCGCTTTAATAATTTGTTGGCGTCCAAATCTGATAAAACTATGCCTTCCAAACTTCTGACACGACTAAGCGCGACGTGTATTTGCCCTTTTGCAAAGTTTTTTTTACCTTTTAATTATAATAACTTCAAAGCACTTCCACAAAATAGGCATAACGGACAGGCCTCTGTGCAGCGCGTGCATGGAGGCTGAGGAGACCGTTGCGCACGTGCTCTTTGAATGTACGGGCGTCACCCAGATTAGAACAGAAACCCTCGGGTCACCCAGATCATACACAGACGTTCTAAACAAACCAAGAGACTTATTCAACTTCTTGAGGAAGGTGGGCTGGTTGGAATGGTCCACCTGACGGACTAAGTGCGGAAACCAAACCCCTTAACATAGAACAACATAGATAGCTTGAATTAGCTTATCCACTCTGAAATGATGCGCCCCACTACCGCATACGCACCTACACCGCACTACAGCTTCAAAAGGATACCCCACATTAAACTTACCCTTGATCTGCACGCGTCTAGCAATGGTGACGAGCGTTTGGCAGCGATTATTCACTGAGACACAGCAGCTGTTTCGCATTTTGTTTTACTTTTTACTTTTTTCATAACATTAGTTTATCTGGATTTCTCCATATGCCGTTAACGTCAGTTACCGCAAAACTCTTCACTTTTTATTCTTAACTGTCATCCTACTATTCACTTTTATTATTGTAGCTATAAACAGCCGTAATGTTTAAAACAATATTTTGCCGGTGTCGGCGTCTGCGTCTCTTTACTTGTCACAAAGATGCCACTAAAGGCATAGACAAGTAACTGATGTTATGTATGGTGCAAACACGCGGACTATGTACATTATATTCTATTTTTTAATGTATTTCATACATCTCTTTAATTTTGTATTTATTTTTATTTAGTATTTATTTCTGTATCTATCTATCCGTGACTTCACTGCGGGCCCTGTCAGAATACCAACGCTGTGACATTTATTATTAAATGTCGCAGTATCATGCTGAGATAGGAGCCTTTTGGCCTCGCAAAGGACTTTCAGCTTTTATTATAATTTTACTTTGTTTTTTTTACTTTTCAATGAGTATGTGTTTAGTTTAATTGAGATCTCCTGTGCTTGTCTCAATAAATACTTTTTCTTTCTTTCTTTTCTTTTCTTTGCCGTGTGCGTAAATGCGGTAGTGGGGCGCATCATTTCAGAGTGGACAAGCTTTAGCAGCTGGATGGCAGTTGCCGAGAATCGAGCTGAAAGGCGTGCAGTTGGAGAGGCCTATGTCCAGCTGTGGACTGCTGTAGGCTGATGATGATGACGTGTAATAAAACGATATGCCTCGAGAATCCGTTTAATGCAATGTAAATACATTGTCGATTACAAACTCTAAGTATGATAAATCGATATGTCTCGAGAATCGGTTTTTAAAGCAGCCGTTTTTTTTCCCGTCACTACACAAAGTATTTTAATAGGTGTTAAATCGGGCTTCTTAGATTGTCGCGAGATTAGTGGGGCAGATTCCATTGAAAAATTTTGGGCATTTCTCTTACCAGTCGAATAATGGAAAAAATTAACGAAACATTCCAACTTTGCCCCACCAGGCCGCTCGGCTCTGGTGGGGCAAAGTGGAATGATTCGATAATTTTTGAAAAATCTTTGTTATGTTTCCGAATTTGTGTGAGGTAGGTACCACAACTAAACAGTGAAAAATAAAAAACTTTAAGCAACTGACTTTCAAAGAAAACACTAATATAACTTTTTTACAAAACAAAAACCATCGAAATCCACAAAAATACACTTAAAAGTGAAAAATTATTTTATTTCGGAAGTCGGCGTACATTAAAATGGTTCGCAGTTCTGAAGCCGTGATATATTTATATCCCTAGGGATATATGAATCGCTTGCATATATAAATAATTATATTCCGGTATATCGACTTCCGAAATAAAGTTATTTTTCACATTTAAGTGTATTTTTATGGATTTCGCTTGTTTTTGTTTTGTAAAAAGTTTTTATTATTTTTTGTATTAGCGGCAACAGAAATACATAATCTGTAAAAAATTCAACTGTCTATCTGTTACGGTTCATGAGATACAGCTCGCTGACAAACAGACGGACGGACAGCGGTGGCTTAGTAATAGGATTCCATATGGTATCCTTCAGGTACGGAACCGTAAAAAACTAAATCATTCTTTACCTACTGAAGGCCGTGGGGATTGTAACCTTGAAATTAGATAACTCAATATAAATCTGTGTAAGTATTATATCAAATCTGCTACACACGTAATATCGATATAACGTAGCGATTAATCTGTGCAAACCGATTTGCGCAGATTTATCGATCGCGTGTCTAATGACAAATCGTCGTTCATCGGCGGCAGTTGTAATTTCTATTAGATAAATCGATGATGTGGTCACTCTTCTCAGTATGGACCATTTGTCGTGTCACTCGGTACGGTGGCATCTAACGATTTAAATATTTGGTCGATGTCCTGTTAATTTTTGGTGACAATACTTTGGAAATAAATCTTTGAAATATAGTTTGAATTTTGAATAAACCTTGATTAACCGAAATCCCGACTGGGTGTCGGGGTTTCGATCGCATATCTATCCTCGCTCTCATCGACATTTTGTACAGAGCTGCATTCTATAGCTTCTATTGGCTCAATGCTGGTCCTGCTCCACAGGCATAAACTAATTGATTAGCATTTGAAAATACCGTTGGAGCTGCTGAAGATTTTAAAAACTATTTTTGCATTGTATAAATTCAATGTCTTAGCATTGTATAATTGCATGGCACATGTGTGGGCACCATGTACCGACTATAAAGCTACCATTTAGGTACTGAGTATGTCCCCTGTGCCCTGGCGGCTGAGAGTATGTTATGCTCACTCTAATGTCTCGCTGGCGGTGGCGCGTGTGTTGGATCATTTAGCTCCCTTCAAAATGGTTGAGCTGAATGGTGCTAATCCATGCGTCATGTTCGTGAACGGGCGCCGTCAGTAGGGACTGGTCATCTCTTAGCTGCCACGGCGATTTTAATTTAATTTATATTTTTATTTCTAACGGACGCTTTTAATGTTTTGCATCGTTCTCACACGTATAACTTCAACTTGCATGATGTAACCAATATTATGTAACCATTTTATTTTATTTAAAAGAGTGTCCGTGGAGTTTCTTGCCCGTTCTTCTCCATGGGTACCTACTACGCTTTGGAATGGGCGACTAGCTTCATATTTCTGACTGACCGACCCCTTGACTATTCAAAAGTGCCTGTAATTGGTTTATTTGAAATAAATGCTTTGAGTTTGAGTTTATAGACCAAAGAGCCGCATATTTGCCGACCACTGGTCTAGGTGATGTGCTAACCGAACTTTGACCTGCAATTTGAATAAAATCATCTAACAGCAGATTTATTTATTTATATATACTTTATTGTACACCAGATTATACATGTTATAATCGCATGTTGTAATATGTAGCTGATGTTATAGGTCACAACTTTGTTAATTTAAGATTTTTACGGATCAAAACATGTTATTTTCAAGCCGGTTTATAATAAGATTCAAAGCATTGCTTGAGTACTATAAATATCTCTTTTTATAGTAAACAATATGCATAATACAATCTACTACGGCCGTGATATGTATCTGCATATAAAAACAATATTTTTAAGGCAAAGATACTAGCATAAGTCAGATAAAAATGATAACTATAATTAATTACCTTGACAGCTATCAGGCAAGCACGTGCAGTACGATATGTGGTCTTTGACGATACACTGCGCATAGTTGCCGCAATCCCTGGGGCATGGGTCGGTGCACCTATTGTTGATGCACACCATGTCTGTGTTGCACTCGGAGTCGATAGTACACTCCAGTCTGCATCTCGGCGGAGAGCTGCTGTAATTCGGAAGACAAGTGCAGCGTGCGTGGCCATTGAACTCTTGGCATTGGGAATACAGACCACATGGTGATGGTATGCACGGATTTATTTCTGGTCGTTGTGTCGGAATTGAGAGTCGCACTGAAAAATATTGAATATTTAGTAAAAGATAGAGTTGGTGAAAAGTGTGTTTTTTTTGGAATATAATTAGTAAATGTATCACCGGCGAATCGATCCTTACATGAACATATAGGGTTGTGAGTAACTACTGTGCAGTTTGCATTTCTAGCACATTTATAAACGCATGGGTCTACACATTTGCGGTTTAAGCAGGCTTTGTCACTAGCGCATTCACTGTTTATTGTACATTCCCGTCGACAGTTGGGTGGTCTGCCTATGAAATCGCTCTGGCAACGACATGTTGCTCTTGTATTTACTTCTCTGCAGTGACTATGAGGACCGCACGGTGATGGCGAGCAAGGTGTTCTCGCGGAAGGACCTGTAAAAAATATAAAAGAATCAAGAGGCGTCGTGGGTCACCCGTTTGGAACGAAGTTCCTTTCGCTGTGTATCGAATAACAGACACAATTAAATAAAGTAACAACGTTAGAAAGTAAATAAAATAACAAAAAAGAAAAAGTTCTACCGCGTCACTGTTGACAAGTTGTCAGTATTGCCTTGACTGGCAATGATTTCTTTCACCGACAAATAAGCCAGTCAAGAATCTTTGTCGTCGATGAAATATTATACCTACTTAGACATGGCGCACATTACGTGACATGCGACTGCGACAGCTCGACAACTAGACGCATCGACAGGCTGCGACCAATGCTATCTACAGTATTAATATTATAAAGAGGTTAAGTTTGTAATGTAGGAAGTAATCTCCGAAACTACTCATCCGTTTTCAAAAACTATTTCACTGACACAAAGCTACTATTGCCGAGTGACATCCTAATCCCAAACTCCATAGGTAGTTAAATAAAGGTTAACAAAAAAACCACGTCACGAGACAGCTGTCCAGTAACCGACTAAACGTAATACCTGTCACTTCAGTTGTCTTGGTATGTCACAGTTGTACGTTTCAATTTAGCAACGTTATAATTCGTTGACGTTTAGAGCTTGGACTCTTTACAATAGACAGATTATAAAATATTATATTATTGTTATAAATATAGGTAAAAAAATGTGCTCAAGCAGTCCCATCTACGAAGAGTAGTTTATGAATAAATGATAAATTTTAACATACATTAATAAAAGAGGAAACTATTGTAAAAATCTAAAATAAATTTAATTTAGTTTATCGTAGTTTTAAACAAGAAAGCGTCATATATAAAACCCATTTTACGGTTTGTTTACCTTTATTTAACTACCTAAACCTATGGAGTAACTAATATTATAAATGCAAAAGTGAGTTTGTTTGTTTGTCAGTTACGCTTTCAGTGTTTTCACGCTACAACAGCTGAACAGATTTGGATGAAATTTGGCATATGGGTAGACCATGGCCTGGAAAAAGGCATAAGCTACTTTTTATCCTGATCCGCAGACTAAATCACGGGCAACAGCTAGTAGGATATATTTGATGAAGTCGCGGGCAGAAGCTATTTGTTTAATAATGAGCAAGCGTGTTTGTGTTCAAAACCCGTTTATTGAATAACACCATAACATGACGCCTCATGACTTAATAGGTGCCGAGCCTATTGTCATCAACCGGGCATAAATCTAGACTCCGGGCTGCTACTGAGAAACTTCTGAAATAAAAACGCTTTGGCCAACCTGGGAATCGAACCCAGTTACCCAGGACCTCATGCTCACCAGTAGCGCTTGCGACTAGCTGAACGAGGCAGTCAGCCTCAATCAATCTCAAAATAGTGGCATTAAAATAAAATAATTAAACTCGGTTCAATAGTTTAACTGGTTCTAGAATAGAATGATGGGCTTGAACCGAAAAGTGGACGGTACCACACTAGATAGATGAGCCATAGAGGTCGCAGGAAGACATTGGTAGCGATTTTGTTGTTATAATCACTGATTATATTTCACAGGCTTCGTCTTCTTCCTGTTAGTGATTATTAATCACAGACCAAACCTACGTATTACATAAGATCAACACGGTTGATCTTGTGTTTATTCAACACATTTTATATAATTACACACTTTGTTTACTTATTTTTTCATTCATTAAAAACACCCATTTCTTACAGAAAAAAAAAATCGACTTCCAATAAAACACTACAAACTGAAAAATAACTTTAGTTTCCGAAGCGAGTGTCCATTGCCCAGACAAGCGGTTTAATTTTGTTTAAACTATTATTTCCTTAAATTGACCAGTATATTTTAGTACATGGCATCACAAATGAAAATGTTTTCAACCAACTCGTTCCAATTTATAGCTGTCGACAAAGATTTAAATCAAAAGCTTCGCCCTACCGCGTCAAAAGTATAGTATTGACACCCCTGACACACTCAATGTCTTGACTTGATTATCATGAAACGACATTATTATTGTGTGAGGTCACTCTTCTCAGTATGTACCATTTAATGTTTCACTCGGTAGGGTGAGGAACATCTCACGATATAAATCTTTGGTTGGCAATTAAAGTTATTGATTGATAATTTTTAAGTGTTATCCTTGAGTAGGTACTGACTTACTCAAATATGGAAAAGGACTAAAACATTTTTGTACTAGTACAGTAGATCATACCAAGAGATCCAGACGTTTGTTACAAGATTCATAGCATTGCTTAAGTAATATAAATATCTCGATTTGTAGTCAAACATATGCATAATACAATCTAAGACGGGTATGATATGTATATATGTGTAAAAAATACTTTTAAAGCAAAAATACTGGCACATGTCAGATAAAAATAATAACTATATATAATATATATATAATTACCTGGACACCAAAACGGACACTCTGGATTGCATAACGAAGATCTGATGTAATTCGGAAGACAAATGCGGCGAAATTTGTTATTGAACACATCTAACCAATGCGAAAAATTCCCACCACATGGTGATGGTAGGCACGGATCTTCAAATTCTACTTCATATAGTTCTCTCGGAAAGTGCACTGAAAAATATTGAATATTTAGTAAAAGAAATATAGAGTTGGCAAGTGTGAGGAATGTAGTGAGTACTTACTACAATTAGTAAATGGATAACCGGAGAATCGATCCTGACATGAACATACATTATAGGGTTGTGATTGTGAGCAACAACTCTGTAGTTTACAATTTTATTTATAAAATCAAAACCCTTATAGGATCACTCGTGTCTGTATGTCTGTCTGTCCGTCTGTCACAGCCACACAATTGCTCCGAATCTAATGGACCGATTAGGTTGAAATTATCACACACATCAATTTTTGTGACCCAAACACGAACATGTAACTAAATGAATTTTGAATATGGGGGTACATGAGGAAAATAAATAAAAAATAAAATTTTGCAAACTGTACCGTGTGACATGTAAAATGAAAGGGCTTACTGTGAGGGTCTCAAACATGTGTTTTTTTTACATTTTAAAATATATATTTTTCAGTTATTTAAGAAAATAGGTGAAAATTGCTCTGTTCCAGTAAGAAAAGTATACCAATGTTGTTGTAAATAGACTTTGTGGTGGCATGTACAACGCCACATGTGAGTGCAGTTTAACGATTCGAACTTGGAAAATAGTGGAGATCTTTTACATATGAATGGTGTTTTTCTATTTGTAGACTCACCTCCAGTTAATCCGTCTGTATCTTTTTCATCACTAGTCACAATCACTTCGTCTTTCGGAAACTTGAGTTGAATATCATGGCCTTCCTCTTCCTCGTCTTCTTGTTCTTCAAAATCTGTTTGTTTCACTTGAGTAATATTCCTTTTCACTCTTGCATCGGCTTCTATTACTTCTAAATCATTATCGCTACTAAGCGTACTTGGATAAACGAAGTTTGACGTTATCGTTAATGTATTTAGTGAAAATATTATAAAACAAAATAAATTGAGCTTCATGACTGTTTCATTAAATATTGTATCTTCGAATGACGCAAATTCTAAATAGTTGTGACTTTTAAAGTCTGCAATTTAAAAGTCACATTACCTGTTTAAAATATTATTTTTAGTCGAAATTATCTGCATATTGTTAACTAAAACGACTACTCGTTATTCTATACATCTATACAAATAAATAAAATTGAAGTGTCTGTTTGTAATGTCGAAATAACAACATTTTTTATTTTAATGCATATGAAAGTTTTACGTTACATACAACAAAAACAAGTTTTTAGATTTTATCTGACTGTCCGTCTGTCTGTTTGTCTGTTTTTTCTGGATCAATGTATATATTGTTGTATGTACATAGTACAACAATGACACAATTTTTAAATTTTCTGTCTCTGTCTGTTTTTTTCGGGTAATTTCCGAAACGGCTGGACTGATTTTGATGGACTTTTACTGCCAGCTATACAAATAAATAAAATTGAATGATGCATTGTAACAGTTAGTGTTACATAAAATAATTAATACATTTGGCAGAACGTCATCCGAGCGTTGTCGGGGTCACCTTAAATGCCGACTATATTATTCTCTATTCTATGAATATTCTATTATAAATCAAATTCAAAGCATTTTTTCAATTAAACTATTTACTGGCACTTTTGAATTGTCAAGGAGTCGGTCAGACAAGAAATATGAATCTAGTTGCCCGTTCCTACGCGTACTACGTACCTATGGAGGAAAAAATATTTTAAATTATATTATTACAAAATATTACTTACATAATTATTGTTGAATTTATGTGTATGTGAATATATGTGAGAACGATGAAAAAAAATCTATTTATGTAGTTGAAGCCAGATCTGAGTTGACAACTGAATGCTTTTCTACAATACTATTGTAATTCTATCTGATCTGATTTGTTACATTCAATAGGGCCAGTACAATGGCAAGTTAGTTGCAACTGCTATGGTGGGTTTCGAGATGTTATGACCAGAAAAAACAGAACAAAAAATGGTGTTGAGGGTTGGCATCGCCGAATCTACTCGCGATTTCCATCAAAACCCCAGTACCAATGTGCCAGTTTATATCACAGTTAAAGAAATAAGTCAAAATACAAAATTAAAAAGAAATGCTTTATACTGCACTGATAATAGGACTTTACCTATGAAATTGCCGTTTTGTATGAAAAAATTTAAACGAATTTTGTCATGTATTTTTTATTTGTATTAATCTAAGTAATCACCCATGCAATCAATGCATCTTTGCCAACGCAGTGGCAGTTTATTGATGCCCTTCTTAAAGAAATCAGCTGGACGGGAGGCAACAAATTCTTCAAAGGCATTTTGTACCGCCTCTCGGGTATTGAATTTTTTTCCCGCCAAGAAGTTATCCAAATTCTGGAAAAAGTAGTAGTCTGTAGGCGCAAGGTCTGGTGAGTAGGGCGGATGACGGAGAGCTTCCAACCCCAGTTCTTGCAACTTGGAGACCGTCTGCTGTGCAGTATGAGGTCGCGCGTTGTCGTGCAGGAGCAGCGGAGACGAGCGATTGACCAATGCTGGTTGGAGATGTGCCAGCTTCTCCATCATTGTGTTCAGTTCTTCACAGTACACATCTGCAGTAATGCTCACCCCGTTTGGTAAGAAGCTGTGATGAATCACACCGGCGCACGGTGGGTCGAAAATCGGCTGTAGAAGACATAGGATCTCGATTTCTGAAATGTTATTTTTTTTGCTGGAAATGACTTCTGCTGATCATTACTGTTCTATAAAATGTCATATGAAGTAATTGTGTGCACAAATGGAAGAGTTATAATTTTTATAAGAAAAAAATGTATGGAGCTGACATGAAAAATGAGGATATCTCTGGAATCGAATGGTTGGCCGTTATATCCTTGCACGCTGTTATAGTACTATTTATTTGTGAATTTTTGACATACTTAATATTGCGGCATCACTTGCAATTTTTTTTTTTAAATCGTCAAAATTAAAAAATTAAAAATGTTTATGATATGTACATTTTAATGCTTAAATATGGCTATACCAAGTGTAACTCACAATATTTTTTATGCTTAGACCAAAACATTCTAAGAAATCACAAAGTCGTATTACCTACTTTGTGATTTTCATTTGAAATGACATGGTAATTATGAATTACGTAATACGTAATCTTGTCTAATGCCTCAAGTCCACATTAGCTAATGATTAATAAAACTTAATACCTATATACCTGTTAAAAGGATACGTACCATAATGAGGGTAATTAGATAAACGTGATCATTAGTCAATAACAATAAATGGTAAACTATTGTATGATTAAAAATAAAAGCAAATTATTAAAAAAAAATATTAACTTAACCTAACCTAACATAAACAATAAAAGTTAACTTATTTTATACTTCGTCACCATCAGAATCCACTTCAGAATTAGGCTCTACAATAGATATAACTTCTAAGAACTCTGTCGGAGCTTCCTGATCCTGAAGTTTCAGTAGTTCTACTGTTTCCTTAAAGTATGTCTGCCTCTTGTGGGCATTTAATTTTGGTCTTGTGGAAGAAATTAGAGGATCAGAAGAGACGATAAGCATATTAAAGATATCCTCGTTTGATGCTTGTCTACTCTTTTTCCTCGAATGGTGTTCTCTGAACCTCCTAAAGTCTTTGTTTCGGGCCTCTGAAGCTTCTTCCAGAAGACTTCCAATTGGTACAATAGCATTTTCTGCAATTATGTCCCCTCCGTGAATCAACAATTTGTGGACGGTTGATGACATGTAGTACCAATCGTACAGTTCCACGTATTTTTCAGCGGTTGTTTTAGCGTATTCTTTAAATTTCAGCACGTCTACAATCTCTCCAGATGTGATAGCTTGCTTAATCCCAGCAAATCTGCGTATTAGGTCTTCATCTAATCCAGTGATCGCTGCAGTTTTATCAGTAAATTCAAAAAACCGCCTTGCTGTGTTCCCGTCGTTAGTTGTGCCTGATCCTTGCTTAACGATGTCAATCAAAAGGTTGAGATCATCTTTGAATCGATCTTGAATGAGTTTTTTTCGTGAATGCAATAACTCTTGATGACCTTCTCCTCTTGCAGACCACTTTTTGAAGTCGAGACGATACGCTATGTGTAGAAGACATTCCATCACATTAATGCGGGCATGAAGTGATGATAATCCGAACTCATACACACCAGAAGAAATGGTTTTTGACGCAATGACATCTAACTTATTCATTTCTGTAGGCTTAGCCAAACACAGGTAGCAGGCCGCATTTGATTTAGCTTCAGACAGATATGTACAAATTTTGCCGTCAATCATCGTCATCATTAATTTGTGACTAATTTCATGTCCTTGACATTTTGAGGGAACGAGAGCTTCAACTTCGTTATCCATTGCAGTTTTTTCATTTATGACAACGTCTTTGGTTTCTTTCACAAAACTAAACTGGACTGGACGGCAATACCTAGGTGAGCAGGGTTTTGGATTCACCCATACGGTATCACCGTCAGCTGTCAACTTTAATGGAACCAAAGAGGTCATAAATATGCTGGAATCATCTTGACCACTCTCTATGTTTTGCTTATATCTACTTTGGTTAGATGCACCGTCAAATCCCCACTTTGATATTAATATCAATTGTTTATCTTGTATCGCATCAGGACTACGAATAGTTTCAAAAATTCTGTTCACTGTTAAATCTAGTAACGCTTGTAGTACAATCTTAGCAAATGAATCCGTTACAGTCACAAATGTCTTCGGAGGGTAGCACTGTAGCTTAGCTTTTTGCACTTTATAGTAAGACGGATATATCTCCTTTGAACCTTCTCAAATAGTCGTTTCCCTTAATGTGATATATTGCCATTTCGATAGTTTTAATGAAAGTAGCAAACCCAGTGCTTTTTCTGGTGAAACTATTGTTGAAGGAGCTGGTTTGTTCAACATTTCCTTGATTTTTGCTGCTGCTTCTGGATTTTGGAGCATATGTTCAATAACAGATGCAATATCCTCACGACCATCTCCTTTCAAAAGTGCTGCAGCTGAATAAGCTACTTCATTAGGGTCATTGCCTATATGTTCATCAGATCGTCTCTTCTTCTGCTTGTTACTTAGATCTTCAAACGGCTTTCGAGATCTTTTTGTCATCGTTGAAGTTGATTTCATTGTTGAAGTTGATGGTACAGGTTCAGGTACAGGTTCAGTAGAAACATTTTCACTTGTTGATTCTTGAATGAGCAAATTGGTTTGCACGCAGTTTAGCCAGTCAATATTTGCCTCAAGCCAATTACTGTAATCACGTCTAAAAACTTCACTTTTCCTGTGGAATCGTAACCATCTCTTTTGAACTGCCCGTGTAAATCTTCGACAAAATTCTTTCACGGTAACACTGTCTTCATCTGAAAGGCTAGACCCCAGTCGAATAACAAGTGTGTTGAACAATATTTCATGATCGAAAGACGAAGCATCCTGATTGCTCAGAATAACAAACAAATCCAAATTTGTCAAAATTCAAAATTCAAAAGTCATTTATTCAAACTAGGCTGAGAATCAGCACTTTTCGAACGTCAAAATTACATAAGACAGTCCCCCAAAACGCTCACCCTTCACCACTTCCTAGTGCTTTAGCTGGGAAGAAGAAGTGGCGCAACAAACTCCCCAGCAGCACAGCTGTCAGTTCAGTAAAAAAGATTCTATATAATAGTATGCAAAATGATATTTACATTACGCAACACAAAACATAATTTAAATTATAAAATTAATAGCCATATGACAGCTAGCACACGCCAATATACCAACCAAAAACATCGAGAACTATACTCAAGCAGAAATAAAAATAACTTAACGAAAACAATATCTAAATAAAAGCCTCCAGACATAAAGGGCGTGCCCGCTTACATATAGCTGTAACTAGAAGTTATAATTGATAAACTAGGACCATTGAGGTAAAGTAAAAAATTATCGAGGTCGCTAGCTAACCACATATTGCAATACAACTCATAAAAAAAACATTGTAATGAGTAGATTATGTCAACAATAAATAAAGTAAAATTAGTAAAATTATAAACAATTATATAAACTCATATAACCTGTCAGTAAGTAAGCTAATTCTGGAGAAAGAACATTTAAACATTGTCTTGAGTTAATCACAGCGACCAACTATTCTTATCATTTAAGTAGTCGTTGAATAGTATGCCTTTGAAGAGAGGTTGGATTTTACTTTAGTTTTGAACGCATTAAAAGGCAAATCTAGCAAAGAAGAAGGTAGCTTGTTATAAAAGGTTATACCAAGCCCAACAAATGAGTTATGAACCTTATGAAGCCGGTGAAAGGGAGTACGTAGTTTGTCCTTATTTCTAGTGTTAACATTGTGAATATCACTGTTTTTAGTATATAAGTGTATATTTTGCCTAATATATAATATGTTGGCGAAAATGAATTGTGATGCCACTGTGAGGATACCGATATCTTTGAAAAAATCTCTCAGAGAAACTCTGGCACCGAGCTGGTAAATTGCTCGAACAGCTCGTTTTTGAAGGACAAATATATTTTGAATATCAGCAGCTTTGCCCCACAGCAGAATACCGCAGGACATAACGCTATGAAAATAACTAAAATAGACTAACCGAGCTGTATCAACGTCAGTGTATTGTCTTACTTTCCTGACGGCGTAGGCGGCCGAACTGAGCCTTCCCGCTAGGCTCGATATATGTTGGCCCCACTGAAGTTTGGCATCTACTGTTATGCCCAGAAAAACTGCCGTGTTTACAATTTCAAGTGACTCTTTATCTAAGACTAATACTCTCTATCTCTACTAATAACTCTTTATGTAATAATGCTTTCCATTATTCACGATCACTGAGTAAAAAGACACGGTAGGATAGATGTTAGTATTAGAAATGCTCTAAATGAACTGAAGTTGTGAATCCAATGTTTGACTATTTATTGTTATTGACTAATGATGGTATCACATGTATCTAATTACTTTCATTAAGTTAATCCTGCACTAATTGCTAAATTAGCGAGTACCCCAAATTATTTTGGTACTTATCCTTTTAACTAGGTATATAGGTATTAAGTTTTATTAATCATTAGCTAATATGGACTTGAGGCATTAGACAAGATTACGTATTACGTCATTCATAATTACCATGTCATTTCAAATGAAAATCACAAAGTAGGTAATACGACTTTGTGATTTCTTAGAATGTTTTAGTCTAAGCATAAAAAATATTGTAAGTTACACTTGGCAAAGCCATATTTAAGCATTAAAATGTACATATCATAAACATTTTTATTTTTTTAATTATGACGATTTTAAAAAAAAAATCGCAAGTGATGCCGCAATATTAAGTATGTCAAAAATTCACAAATAAATAGTACTATAACAGTGTGCAAGGATATAACGGCCAACCTTTTGATTCCAGAGATATCCTCATTTTTCATGTCAGCTCCATACATTTTTTTCTTATAAAAATTATAACTCTTCCATTTGTGCACACAATTACTTCATATGACATTTTATAGAACAGTAATGATCAGCAAAAGTCATTTCCAGCAAAAAAAATAACATTTAAGAAATCGAGATCCTATGTCTTCTACAGCCGATTTTCGATCCACTGTGCGGCGCTAGACCACCAAACAGTGACCATCACTTTTCTAGGGGTAAGTTTTCGTTTAGGGCATTGTTTAGCTGCTGCACCAGGATCCAACCAACTTGCTGAGCGCTTGCGGTTATCAAACAGAATCCATTTTTCATCGCAGGTAACAATGCGGTTCAAAATTCCTTCATTTGTGTGTCTGTTGAGCAGTGCAAGGCACGTCTCGACGCGTACTTCGCGCTGGCGATCATTGAGTTCGTGGGGCACCCATTTGTCAAGCTTTTTTACCTTGCCAATTTGACGCAAATGGACCAATATTGTTTTGACGCTAACGTCGAAAGCTGCTGCTAATTCAGCCGTAGATTGTGTATCATCAGCTTCCACCAATCGCCTTTAATTCGTCATTGTCGACCAAAGTCTTCGGACGACCGCGAGGTTCATTTTTCAGGTCGAAATTTCCAGAACGGAAGCGAGCAATAACAGGTGGTGCGTTGGTTTGTAGTGTTAGCTCCGTAAACGTCGTTGATGTTGCGTGCCGCTTGTGCCGCGTTGCTGCCACGACGGTACTCATATTCCATAATTACTCGAATTTTTAACGTATCCATGATGACGAAAAAGATTTAAATGCGATGAAAATGTAACACTAATCAATAAACAAATGACTACTTTTGGAAAAAAAAAACATGTTTTTAAAATAAAATTAATTTGAAATTAGAATTCTTAGCCAAACAAAAATTATTTTGATTTGAAATGGCCAGTACTGCAGAACGGCAATTTCATAGGTAAAGACCTAATATAAAAAGAAATAGAAAAGTGATAGAAAAAATAGAAAAATTAGGAGTAAATGATTGTGTGAAAAAAACAATCTGCATTCAGGTGTGTTTGAAACGATTATGAAGTGCAATTAATACATAATATAATAATTTGGTCTAAAATAAATACAAATTTATTTTTTTGTTTAACTAAATTGCATTGTTTGCTTTGTTATTCCGTTTAAAAAAAAAATATTTTCAGAAATTACCACTGTGCTATAATGTTGAGGACTGTACTTTGAATGTGGTATCATAAGAATGTTGTGTTTTGCGATCATGGTGTTTTGAGAATATAATATTCAGAGACAAACAGCTTTAAGACACAGCCATGGCGCTTTTATGTCGTTTTTAGAAACAATGCTTCTAAGAGTCGGCAACTATGCGCAGTGTATCGTCAAAGACCACATACCGTACTGCACGTGCTTGCCTGATAGCTGTCAAGGTAATTAATTATAGTTATCATTTTTATCTGACTTATGCTAGTATTTTTGCCTTAAAAATATTTTTTATATATTAAGATACATATCATGGCCGTGTTAGATTGTATTATGCATATTTTTTACTATTTAAAGAGATATTTATAGTACTCAAGCAATGTAATGCAATAACATGTTTTAATCCGTAACAATCTTAAATTGGCAAAGTTGTGACCAATAACATCAGCTACATATTACAACATGCGATAATAACATGTATATCTGGTGTACAATAAAATATATATAAATAGTCAGCTGTTAGATCACTTGATTCAAATTGCAGGTCAAAGTTCGGTTAGCACATCACATAGACCAGTGGTCGGCAAACATGCGGCTCTTTGGCCTATAGAGTGCGGCTCTGTACAAAATGTCGATGAGAGTGAGGGTACGCGACCAAAACCCCGAACCCCAGTCGGGGTTTCGGTCAATCAGGTTTATTCAAAATTCAAACAATATTTCAAAGATTTATTTTCCAAAGTATTTTCACCCAAAAATTAACAGGACATCGAAAATTTATTATTTTCTGTACCTTTCAGTTTTTCAAGGTTAACTTGTGTTAGCTGCAACTTCAGACCAGAAGGAGTTACGAGTGACCAGCCCTATATAAGCCAACGGAAACCGGCGAGCGCTCTCTTTTGGCTGACAGGCGTGCGCTCGTGAACATCGACTTTAGGATTTCGTGTCATTTATTTTAATTTTAAAATATTTTTGTAAATTATTAGAAATAACGTTTGATTGTGTCAATTATATTTTTTTTTTTATTAAAATTTGTTTTAAATTCCTAAAATCAGAAGTGGGATTGAATGCTATTATAGCCGCTTCAAGTCATTTCTGGTTCCATCGTAATGTCTAGTAGAAAACGTGCAACACCGCGAGAGCGCCCGTCTTCGCCTAATTTAGGTAACCTAGCAGCGACGATGGAAGCAATCCTCAACCGCCTGACAACGCTAGAGCAGCGCGCCGAAACACGTGCTACCACGCCGTCGCCGCCGCCGTTGCCCGCCCTCGCTGAGCCACCGCCAGCCCTTGCAACGAGCGTGCCACGTGGCGAGAGCGTGGTCAGCACCCAGAGCGACGCCAGAGGTTCAGCTATGTCGACTACAGCTTCACCGGACATCACGGAGCGTCTCATAGACGCGCTAAAATCCATAAACCCGGTGAGATCCAACCAATATTATGTGTCGGATTTCGATCCTAGCATTCATGACGCCTATGCGTGGTGTGACGAAGTGGATCGAGCTCAATCGCAAAACCAGTGGGATGAAAAAGAGTGCCTAGCCCGTGTGGGTCTATCTCTAAAGGGTGACGCACGTTCCTGGCTGCGCGAGTGGACCAATAGCAATCGTACTTGGTCAAATTTCAAACTAGAGCTCAAATCACTGTGTCCGCGACGCATTGACGTCGCTAATATTCTTTTTGATGTGATGTGTAGCGAATCTGATAAGTACTCCACGTATGCGGACTATGCGCGAAAATCATTATTACGATTACGTATTGTGAAAGGGTTAAGTGACGAGTTATTATGCGCCATAATTGTGCGCGGCATAAAGGATCCACAAATACGTGCAGCCGCCATAAACGCGAAATTAACACCAGAAACAATCGTGGAGTTCTTATCAATCTATGTGAAATCAAATCGTTCAAGTGTAAGTGCACCTAATCATACTCAGACACGCAATAGCCGATGCACCACCGATTCCTCCTCCGAACGATTCCGCAAGCGTCCTACCATAAATACAGATGCACGCTTACGTTGTTATAATTGTAACCTATTCGGACATAAAGGCAAATTTTGTTCAAAACGAAGTAAAATCGATGACGGTAGCATCAACAAAAATAAATCCGCGACTACCCCCGAATCTACTAACAAATCCGTTTCTAAACTGGTGTGTACATTTTGTAAGAAAGTAGGTCACACTGAGGATACTTGTTTTACAAAAGAACGTTCTGAAACGCGAAATAAATCTAATATCAACTTTTGTCGCGAAATAACGTGCGACCGTACAAAAAGGGATGTCATAACAGCAGTGATCAGCGGAGTACCCACCGATGTTCTAATTGATAGTGGTTCGAGTATTTCTTTAATATCAAATGATCTTGTCAAACATTTCTCGTGTCGCACGAACTCGAGTGTACAGATATTGCGTGGTTTAGGTGGAATAGAAATGCGTTCCGATTGTTTCGTAACTTTGTCAATAGAATTTAGTGACGTTACGTTAGAGGTAGATTTATATGTTGTACCCCGCGATTACCTTAGTGCGCCAGTGCTTATCGGTACAGATGTACTAAATAGGGAGGGCCTCGCATACATTCGAACTGGCGATTCGCAGCGAATAATTAGGAATAGTTCGCTAGTAAACAACTTGACACATAGTGAACCGACTGTGCAACTTGATTCGATTAACACACAACTGTGTGGTGATGAAAAAGCGCATTTATCGTTTGTGTTAAATAGGTATTCAAAATATTTTCTCAGTGGAACAGCTACAACCACCGTAAATACCGGAGAGATGCACATTCGGCTTACTAGTGAGGAACCTGTTTATTATCGGCCATACAAATTATCATATGACGAAAAACTACGTGTTCGTGACATTGTTAGTGACTTAAAGGAAAAGGGTATAATCCGTGAGTCAGAATCTTCTTATGCCAGTCCAATCTTGTTGGTAAAAAAGAAAGACGGATCGGATAGAATGGTTGTTGACTATCGAGCTCTGAATAACATAACGATAAAGGACAGATACCCTCTTCCTTTGATCGATGATCATATAGATAGGCTTGGGAAGTGTAATTACTTCACTGTTCTTGATATGGTGACAGGTTTTCACCAAATTAAAATTAACGAAGATTCTGTGCACCGAACTGCGTTCGTGACACCCGAGGGGCATTTTGAATATCTCAAGATGCCCTACGGTCTCGCTAACGCTCCTGTAGTCTACCAGCGTATTATATCTGATACATTGAGATCTCTTATTGATGCAGGTCAGGTCCTGGTTTATATTGATGACGTAATGCTATTAAGCGACTCTGTAGGGGACGGCTTGTTCCTGCTCGATTCTGTTCTGGAGATTTTAACAAAGGCAGGTTTTTCTATTAATTTAAGAAAATGTACCTTTCTTACCACTGAAGTGGAGTATCTTGGGAGGACGATCTGTAAAGGTCAGGTCCGGCCGAGCGTACTAAAAATAGACGCACTAGCCAAATCTCCGATTCCTAAAACCGTTAAGCAAGTGAGGCAGTTTCTCGGTCTGGCCGGCTACTTCAGAAGATATATCCTAGGATACGCTACTAAAGTGGCCCCCATCGCTTCTTTGACCCGCAAAGATGTTAGGTTTCATTGGGGTAATGACCAGGAACAAGCGAGACAAGAAGTCCTCTCAATTTTGACTAGTGAGCCTGCGTTGTTAATTTTTGATCCATCTTTGCAAACCGAAGTACACACCGACGCAAATTCATTAGGATACGGCGTTGTATTAATGCAAACGGGAAAAGATGGACGTAGGCATGCAGTAGCGTACTATAGTAAGGTCACTGTAGGGGCGGAACCCAGGTACCACTCCTATGAGTTGGAGACTCTTGCTGTAGTTAAGGCCTTGCAACATTTCCGTCAATACCTTGTAGGTAAACATTTTAAAGTAGTTACCGATTGCAACGCCTTAAAGATGACTCAGCGTAAAAAGGATCTCCTGCCTAGAGTGGCACGCTGGTGGATGTTTCTACAAGATTATGATTTTACCCTCGAGTATCGAAAAGGTCAGTTTATGCCACATGCTGACTATCTCAGCCGTAATGCAGTTAACCTTTGCGCCGTACAAAAGCCAGTTAATTGGGCTCAAGTTGCACAAGCTGCAGACGATGAAACGGTTACTTTACTCGAAAACCTTGATCAAGGCCAGTTAGATAGTTCACGGTATGTAAAGAAAAACAATTTACTTTACTATAAGTATAACCCGATAGGTGAACAATCACGACTACTATGTTATGTTCCAAAGGGTTTTAGGCTAAGTTTGTTACGCGTATTTCATGACGAACACGGACATATTAATAATGAAAAAGTGCTTGATTTGATATTAAAACATTTTTGGTTTCCTAACATGCGCCAATTCGTCAAGAAATACATAGCTCATTGTATTGTTTGCCTAACACATAAAAAGGTGCCTCGTGCCCCTCTACAGCCAATCGTATCGTGGACGAAACCTGTAATACCTTTTGATACAGTGCACGCGGATGCACTTGGCCCGCTACCTGAATCTAATGGGTATAAATACATTCTTATTGTAATTGACGCTTTCACAAAATATTGTTTTCTGTATCTTATGTATAAACAAGAAAGCGCGGAACTAAAACGAGCATTTACTAACGCGGTGTCGATTTTTGGTACTCCGCGATTAATAGTATGTGATAGGGGCAGAATGTTCGACAGTGCCGACTTTGGCGAATGGGCAGAAAATTTTGGTATTCAGATGCATTTCATAACACCCGAAATGCATCAAGAGAATGGCCAAGTGGAACGGTATTGTCGAACAGTACTGAACATGGTTAGGATAGATGTAAATTATAGACACGAATCCTGGTCCAATGTACTTTGGAGGCTACAGCTGGTACTGAATATTAATAAGCAGAAAAGTACTCAATGCTCAGCATTAAATCTGCTTATCGGCTGTGACACGACTACCCCTGCTATAAATGCTCTCATCCGAGATGTAACTGTGGACGGTTCCACACCAAATCGCGAAGCTTGGCGTGAAATGAGACGACAAAGGGCTGAGGATCTATTGGCTCAAAATCAGTCTAACCAAGATGCACGTGTCAATAGAAGTAGGAAGGCACCTAGAGCCTTCGCTGTGAACGATCTGGTTTTTGTAATTAAATCATCTCAAACAGCTAATAAACTTGACAGTGGCGTCCGGGGTCCATATCGCATTATAAATGCTCTGCCGAATAGTCGGTATGAGTTACGGCTCCTAGCGGGCTCTTACGGCAAAACTACGCAGGCAGCCGCAGAATATATGATACCGTGGCGAGGCGAATGGACTCCTGAGACCTGTGCAGCCTTCTTTGAATGTAAGATTACTCATTTTTATTTTTGCTTATCATTAAGTTTCAGCTTCCTATATGTATACCTATGCTTAGAAGATGTTTGCTATGGCGCTGTAGGTACTTATTTTGCTATCTTGTCTACTTATACACGTTATGTGGATATCAGGGTGATCTGGATCATACTCATATAAGGCCTTGTGTGGCGTTGAGTTGACCAGGAACAGACAAGTATGTTTGTGCTGCAATGTACATGTAAGACCTGGATGGCTTCGGCATAAGGCATTGAACTGTGTTGTTTTCGTGTAAGGCCTTGTGTGTCATCGAAACAGCATCACATTTAGTTCGTGTAAGGCCTTGTGTGGCATCGAAACAGCATCACATTTAGTTCGTGTAAGGCCTTGTGTGGCATCGAAATAGCATCATATTTAGCTCGTGTAAGGCCTTGTGTGGCATCGAGATTATGTCATATTCATTTCATGTAAAACCTTGTGTGGCATTGGAGTAGTGTCCAATTTGCAGCGTATAAGGCCTTGTGTGGCATCGCTCATTAACTTATTTCATGAAACGTAACGTGTGAAAAGTATAAAAGCGCATAGTGACATCTTAGCCCATCTAAGTATAAATTATTGATGAACATGATGTATGTTAGATCTAACATGTATGTGTTTGCCTCCTCAGGTTATGAAGACTCGGTTGTTGAGACAGCCTCAGAGCCAGAGCAAACACCACCTACGGAGAGCATCGGGGACGCTGCTCAGTCAGGAGAAGCCGTGTTAGCTGCAACTTCAGACCAGAAGGAGTTACGAGTGACCAGCCCTATATAAGCCAACGGAAACCGGCGAGCGCTCTCACTTGTCCGATGAAACGCCAGCCCGCGCCGCAGCTGAGCGTGTAGCTTTAAATTCCCCGTCTAATAATAATGATCTATCCTTGATCCAGCCTGTCCCTGAACTTGCTGTCCTCCCCTCAGCGAATGCCCTAAGCCGAGGTTCGTACCCCACAGGGGGTGCCCTTAGCGAGCATTCGCTTAATTTTAATTTAGAATAGTTTTTATGCCCCTGGCTGGAGGCCCTTAGTGTAGTAGCTATTGGCAGCCACAGGACAGTCCGGTTAAGCAGCCACGACCTTAGTGGTCACCTGCAAGATGCCCTAGTTCAAAAAAAAAAAAAAAAAAAAGGCGAGCGCTCTCTTTTGGCTGACAGGCGTGCGCTCGTGAACATCGACTTTAGGATTTCGTGTCATTTATTTTAATTTTAAAATTATTAGAAATAACGTTTGATTGTGTCAATTATATTTTTTTTTTTATTAAAATTTGTTTTAAATTCCTAAAACTTGTTAATAAGTAAGACGCCTTCATGATATTATTATCAGCCGATGTGATGATGGTGATGATGATGAAGGCATCCTACTTCTTAGCAAGTTAATTTTACGAAGCGCTGTGGAGTGGAAGAGGATGGGAGTTTTAAGGATTAAGAAAAGTGTATTGAGACAGTGTGGACACAGAAAGGATTGGCTCTTATAAGAAATCTTATAAGAAGACGTTATAGTATTGATATTTGGCTCTATTGACTAGATGAGCTTACCGACCACTTACCTAGACAGAACAGTTTGACCCATGGAGCACAATAACCAGTGGAGAGCGCGTGCGGGGGCTACCGCGGGCGCTAAACGTACGCTATATCAAGCGTACGCGGCGAAATTTTGATCAGTCGCAAAAATTGTAGGCTAACGTACGAACGTCACGCGCTCCCGTTTTAAACGCATATAAAACGAAAAGTAATGCCTAGTTGTGCAATTAAATGGTGTGGAAAGTGTACTACTACTTCAAGTTACACAAAAGATGGGATAACATTTCACAGGTAAGTGGTTTTCTATTCAATTTCATTAAAACAATGAAAAATAAAATCAAATATGTGCTGTCTCTTTCTGGTACACTGATTTGCACGTATGCAGTTGTCTCTTTCTTTCCTGATAGTGCTGTTCGCAGTATCGCGACGGTTTATATCGATATAATTTAAAATAAGTTCTTAAAATACCTTATATTTTTTTGTTTCATTATTGCTAGATTTTAAAACATGCTTATGCCTTTGGCTTTCCTCGCAAATGTGTAGAATACTGGTATAAACTTGTACATAACAGTAAAAAATGTCAGTGTATGATAATCTCTGCCTGCCTTTTACACAAAATTTAGACGCGTTGCTTGGAATCTATTTGAAAAATTTTGACAGCACCGCGTGTGGCGCGCAAATAAACAGTTTCTGGATTATTATGAATTACGTTCCGTTTTGCGCATGCAGAATTCGATATAGCCACTGGATAATATTATTATGTTTTGTTAGTATTTATTGTATGACTGCTTCTTTATTTGTTGTATTATTTTAAGGCAAGCCCGGTTTTTCGGCTTGTATGAGAGATCCGCCACTGATTGCTGGCGCCACCATGTATTTTTAAGCACGCATTATCTAACGCCAATGTCCATCATGAGAACGGGGTTCATTCTAATGGAAAACGAGTATTTTCGTATGCATTAAAATTTGCAGATTTCCCAACGATGACATCGAGAAGAAAGAAATTTGGATCAAAGCTACACATAGAGACAATTTTTTACCAACAAAGGGTAGTGTCGTATGTTCTAGACATTTCACATCAGATTGCTTTGAAAGTTTAAAAAATAATAGACGCCGATTATATAGGTCATCAGTGCCTACTCTATATTTACCGGCTCTGGTAAGTATTTCTTATAGATACTGTATTACTTTAGGCTGGTCTTTCACTTTTTGTTAAAATATATTTTATTTTTTACAGACACTTCCTGATGATTCAAAAAACACCCAAGAACAATCGTCTCTATTAAAAGATATTAAGAATAAATCTTCTAAAAGCACGGTAATATTCACAAATAACAATGATTTTCCAATATTGACTTTTTCTGTAATTATCATCAACTGATCATAATTATGGACTTGTAATATTTCGAATTTACAGAATTTAGAACTAAATAATCAGTATATTCGTTTTGCACATTTTTTTATACCTACTTATTAGTGGCTACTTTTATAAATTTTATAAATAAGATATTTTTTCAGAAGCCATTAGCAGATTTAACGAATACCCAAACTCATCATTCTTCAACAGATGTAGAGAATAAACCTTCTACAAGCAAGGTAATTTTCGTGAATTTTAGAAATATCTAGTAATATTATTTTCAATGAAACAATTATTAAAAAAAATGTATTTTTAATTAATCTTTTAGAGTTTAGATGAACAAAGTTATAAGAGCCCTGAAGAACAGTACGCAGATTTAACGCCAAGGAAACGAAAAATGAAACGCCACATTGATCATCTCATATATAGTTTAAATAAAAAGAAAAAGGACGTGAAGAGACTTCAAGACAAAACAAGAAAATTAAAAAAAAAAGTCGCAAGTTTACAAGAAATTTTAGATACACTAACTAAAAAATCATTATTAAATAAAGAAAATGAAGATATTTTAAAAGGTATCGGTGTAGAAAACCAGGAATTGATAAAAAGGCAACAACAAAAATCTTTGACAGGACACATACCAAAAACAAAATACTCGCCAGAAATTCGAGCGTTTGCAATAACGTTACATTTTTACTCACCCAAGGCTTATGATTTTGTAAGGAAAACTTTTAGCACATGTTTACCTTGTCCTAGCACTCTTCGAAAGTGGTATCAGTCTGTTGATGGACAACCCGGATTTACTAAAGAAGCTCTCAATGCTCTCAAAGTAATAGCAAAACAAGGGAACCAGATTTATGCCACCATAATTTTTGACGAAATGGCAATTAAAAGCGGCATTGAATACCATCCCCAAGGGAAAAGATTTTATGGCCATGTTAACTATGGAGCTGCTTTGGAATCAGATTGTCAACTTGAAGCCAAAGAAGCACTTGTTTTTCTTCTGGTTCCGGTAAATGCTTCTTTTAAAATCCCCATTGGCTATTTCTTGATCAAAGGGATAAGTAGCAATCAGAAAGCGTCTCTCCTTACTCAAGCTATACATTTGATTGAAGAAATTGATATCCGAGTAGTGGCCGTAACTTTTGATGGTTGCCCAGCAAATTTGTCTATGGCTAGAATATTAGGCTGTACTTTAGATCCGAATAACTTAATTACTACATTCAAAAATCCATGCAATGATACGCAAGTAGCAGTTTTTTTAGATCCTGCACATATGATTAAACTTGTAAGGAATGCTTTTGAATTTTATGGAAGTTTTTCGGATAAAGATGGTCAACTCGTATCTTGGCAACATCTAGTACATTTACATAATTTACAGACAGAGGAACATTTTCATTTAGCGAACCGGTTGAAAGCTATTCATATATTTTTTAAATGTAAAATAATGAAAGTGAGTTTAGCAACTCAGATATTCAGCAAAAGTGTCGCAGATGCTTTAATTTTTTGTAAAAATCAGCTTCATTTGCCACAGTTTCAGGCAACAACGGGTACGATAGATTTTTTGAAAATGATGAATGATCTCTTTGATATCTTAGACTCGCATGTTCATGGTTATGGCTTCAAGAGAGCAGTAAATGAAGGAAATGCTGCTTGCGTAACGCATAAATTAGACATGGTGAAATATGAAATTCTGAAACTTTCTACTGAATTGGTGAAAGGAAATGATAAAAAAAATATTAAACTTATTGATTCTCCACGACACACCGGATTTCTAGGATTTTGTATCTGCATTGAAAGCGCCAAACATTTGATTCAGGAGTTGGTTCTTAATAAGGAATGCCCAATTAAGTATTTACCACTGCACAAAATAAGTCAGGACCACCTTGAACACTTTTTTGGCAGTATCAGAAGCCATGGTGGATCGAACAACAACCCAACCGCTCGAGTATTTGAGAGCATCTATAAAAAATTATTGACTTATGCCCAAATTAAGAATACGGGAACCGGTAATTGTGGAGCACTTAATCAAATTTCGATTTTACAATGTACATCCGCTTTAGATCGTATTAATATTACTACACGGCGCAAGGATCAAGATACTGTATCAGAAACCAGTGACGATTTCGATGTTGAATTGCAAGAAGAGTTTTTTTTTTACAGAATTTAGCGCAAAAGTAGTTGAATACATATCAGGTTACATCGTCCACGCTTTGGTAAAAAAAAATAAATGCCAAATTTGTATTGGAGCGTTGCTTGGAGGGCCAAAGGAAGATAGTCTACAATATCAGAAAGATGTGAGAGACAAACTTATGTATGCTTCAACAACAGTAATAACTATATGTCGCCGCAGTGAAATTTACATCAAAAGAGCCCTGGCAGAATGCGGCGGAAAAACTTTGACATCTAAATACAATTCAGATTACTTAACAATGGTGGTTCTTAAAAGTTTTGTGGGATATGATTTATTTCCAGATATAAACTTCCACCAATTTGACGTAGAATCTACTAATCACTTAATTGACTTAGCTTCATGTGTAGCAAAAAAATATATTGATACTCGACTGACATTTATTACGAAAAATAATACAAATCCAAAGGATTATATAAGAAAAACATATTCAAAACTAATCCATTTTAAAAACCAGTAACTATTATTTTTTAAACAGTCAACAGTCTTCTAAGTTTAATAATCACCTGTTTTATTTCAAAATCGAACCCGTAATCTCTGTATTGCAAATAAATCTTTATAATACTAATAAGTCAAACAATTATCGATATCGATACTTTTTCAATTACTTTTATGGAATCCCTAAATAATGAGTTGTCATTTGGTTGTCAATTCGTCAACCAATCACAGAGTCCGAAACGTACCTCTCCCCCCGCCGTTTATTAGTGACTTTGATTTAGAACAAAAACGTGCCCATACTTTCTCCACTGGTTATTATGCTCCATGGTTTGACCTGACGTAGAGCGCAAATGTTTGCATTTCTAGTTTACTAGTTCAAAAATCTTTTAGCCCTTTTATTTATTTGAGTAAGCCGGTACCTACTCAGAGATTTTAGACTTAAAAATAATCTATCATCAACCAAAGATTTAAATCGTTAGATGTCACCGTATCGAGTGACACGACAAATGGTCCATACTGAGAAGAGTGACCACATCTTTCTTCTTCCGACATGTTGCAAAGAGTGTGATCCGCGCGTGGGCACACGAATGAGCTCCGTGACGAACTGCTGAACTGAGCGGCCGCCCTCCACACGCGACGATAAAACTATGCAAATGCAATCGACAACGATTTATCTAATAGAAATTACAACTGCCGCTGATGAACGGTAATCTGCGACGATTTGTCATTACACACGCGATCAATAAATCTACGCAAATCGGTTTGCACAGATTAATCGCTACGATATATCTATATTAAGTGTGTAGCAGGCATGTATTTGATATAATATTTACACAGATTTATTTAGAGTCATCTAATTTCCAGGTTACAATCCCCATGGCCTACACTAGGTATAGAATGATTTAGTTTTTAGGGTTCCGTACCTGAAGGGTACCAAATAGAACCCTATTACTATGCCTCTGCCGCCATCCATCTGTTTGTCAGCGAGCTGTATCTCATGAACCGTAATAGATAGACGGTTGAAATTTTTACAGGTTATGTATTTCTGTTGCCGCAAAAAACATTTTAACAAAAAAAAAAGCCAACTTCCAAAAAAAACACTAAAATAACTTTTTTACAAAACAAAAATAACCGAGTATATTTTATTATATGTAGTAAAATATACCGTAATATAATTTATATATGAAAGCGATTCATAACTATATCCCTAGGGATATAACGAAATAAATAAATAACTATATCACGGCTTCAACTATGCGAACTGCGAACCATTTTAATGTACACCGACTTCCAAAATAAAGTAATTTTTCACTTTTAAGTGTATTTTTGTGGATTTCGATGGTTTTTGTTTAATAAAAAAGTTATATTAGTGTTCTTTTTGGTAGTCGTTGTTTTTTTTGTAAAAATTTATTTTATTTTTAATTTTTAGTCAAAATTCAAAAGTCATTTATTCAAACTAGGCTGAGAATCAGCACTTTTCGAACGTCAAAATTACATAAGACAGTACCCAAAACGCCCACCCTTCACCACTTCCTAGTGCTTTAGCTGGGAAGAAGAAGTGGCGCAACAAACTCCCCAGCAGCACAGCTGTCTGTTCAGTAAAAAAGATTCTATATAATAGTATGCAAAATGATATTTACATTACGCAACACAAAACACAATTTAAATTATAAAATTAATAGCCATATGACAGCTAGCACACGCCAATATACCAACCAAAAACATCGAGAACTATACTCAAGCAGAAATAAAAATAACTTAACGAAAAAAATATCTAAATAAAAGCCTCCAGACATAAAGGGCGTGCCCGCTTACATATAGCTGTAACTAGAAGTTATAATTGATAAACTAGGACCATTGAGGTAAAGTAAAAAATTATCGAGGTCGCTAGCTAACCACATATTGCAATACAACTCATAAAAAAAACATTGTAATGAGTAGATTATGTCAACAATAAATAAAGTAAAATTATAAACAATTATATAAACTCATATAACCTGTCAGTAAGTAAGCTAATTCTGGAGAAAGAACATTTAAACATTGTCTTGAGTTAATCACAGCGACCAACTATTCTTATCATTTAAGTAGTCGTTGATAGAATAGTATGCCTTTGAAGAGAGGTTGGATTTTACTTTAGTTTTGAACGCATTAAAAGGCAAATCTAGCAAAGAAGAAGGTAGCTTGTTATAAAAGGTTATACCAAGCCCAACAAATGAGTTATGAACCTTATGAAGCCGGTGAAAGGGAGTACGTAGTTTGTCCTTATTTCTAGTGTTAACATTGTGAATATCACTGTTTTTAGTATATAAGTGTATATTTTGCCTAATATATAATATGTTGGCGAAAATGAATTGTAATGCCACTGTGAGGATACCGATATCTTTGAAAAAATCTCTCAGAGAAACTCTGGCACCGAGCTGGTAAATTGCTCGAACAGCTCGTTTTTGAAGGACAAATATATTTTGAATATCAGCAGCTTTGCCCCACAGCAGAATACCGTAGGACATAACGCTATGAAAATAACTAAAATAGACTAACCGAGCTGTATCAACGTCAGTGTATTGTCTTACTTTCCTGACGGCGTAGGCGGCCGAACTGAGCCTTCCCGCTAGGCTCGATATATGTTGGCCCCACTGAAGTTTGGCATCTACTGTTATGCCCAGAAAAACTGCCGTGTTTACAGTTTCAAGTGACTCATTATCTAAGACGATGTTGGGTCCTAGATTTCTAACATTTGGAAGGGCGAACTTTACACATTTGGTTTTCTTGCTATTGAGAACTAGGTTATTTGACGAAAACCAATCCGTAACCATTGAGAGTGCACTGTTTACATCGTCAAAGTCTTGTCTATTCCTGTCTACTTTAAAAATAAGTGACGTATCATCTGCAAACAGTACAACTTCACAGATACTCTTTAAATAGAATGGTAAGTCATTGATATAGACTAAGAACAAGAATGGACCCAGTATTGAGCCTTGAGGCACACCTAACTGAACTGGCAGCCCGGAAGATTTCACACCATTAACATCTACACATTGGGACCTATTATGTAAATAAGAATTTATAAGGTTGAGAGCTTCATTTTGCACACCGTAATGACGCAGTTTACGCAAAAGCGTGTCATGGTGCACGCAATCAAAGGCTTTGGAGAGATCACAGAAAACCCCAATAGCATTTTGCGAGTTCTCCCATGCGTTAAATATGTGTTTCAGCAGAGCAACACCCGCATCTGTGGTCGAACGACCCTTTGTAAAGCCATATTGTTCATTATGGAGGAGGCTATTTAAATTAAAATGGATTAGCAACTGCTTGAGTATTAACTTTTCAAATATTTTGCTAAATGCTGGTAAGATAGAAATAGGCCTGAAATTGCCAACATCATTTTTATTACCTGATTTAAATAATGGTATGACTTTACTACTCTTCATGAGGTCAGGAAAAGTTCCTAAATCAACACATTTATTAAAAGTAACAGCTAGATATGGGGCTACGATGTCTATTATATTGCTTAAAAGTTTAATGGAGATGCCCCAGTAATCACCAGTGTTTTTTGACTTGAGTGTGTTAAAAACATTAACTACATCACGCGGCGTATTATGTTCGAAGCTGAATAAGCGACTACTTTTAGACACACTACTAAACAAAAGGTTTTCAGCTTTAGACGGGGACGAATTTAAGGAGCGAGTCGTGGTTATAGGTATGTTTGCACGCCTTTCAGCTCGATTCTCGGCAACTCCCATCCAGCTGCTAAAGCTTGTCCACTCCGAAATGACGCGCCCCACTACCGCATTTACGCACACGGCAATGCGGTAGTGTGGCGCGTCATTTCAGAGTGGAAAAGCTGTTATATTGACCTATTGAATATCAAAATAATGCTAAAACTATATGTGATCAGATTTTGTTTTTACCTATATTTAATAATACAGTAATTATACGATTCTCTCTTTTCTAAATGTAATGTTTGTTAAAGTATCGATTTTTCAAAACATCGTTTTTATTCGGTCAAATAATGGCTTTAAACGGTCATAGCACTACAGTTATGAACCCAAAGACATAACATCTTGACGTCTTGTCGGAATATTAATCAACGATTAATTCGTGTTTTCGAGTGGATTTTTCCAATGTAAAGTGAAACTTGGTGCTTACAAATGATACCCATTGTTATAGTGTATGGATAACATAATAATTAATTAGGATTATGAATTTGATTTTTCGATTTCTTACGTAGACGTTCATACAAAGTTATCGCGGCATGTATAATGAGAAACGTCAAATCGGGCTTCTTAGATTGTCGCGAGATTAGTTCGATTTGGCGGGGCAGATTCCATTAGTCTAAAATCTTGATGGATTCTGCCCCACTAAGGTTGGCACCTTAAAAATGTGTAGGTAGGTATTATGGTATGTTATATTTGTTTGGAAAAGAAAGAAATGTATAGTTAAGTAAAAGTAGGACTGGTAAGACTTAGTACATACCTAGGTAGTGTTTTAGAATGAAAGTACAAAAATAATTGTTTGGTAATTTGAATTTACTAGTTGTTTCTGGAAGGAATTGGGTGTAAATCACAGATTAATTACACGATTTGTTACAAATAAAATAAAATCTAAGTTAATATAAGTCCTAGTAACATTTTACTTAGATATACATTTCTTTTTTTTTACTAATTGGCTCGCGTCATGTTCCACTACTCGAATCTCGAACAGCGGAACATGACGCGAGTCAGTTGAATTGAACTACTGCAGTTTCGCTGCTATGGTTTCAATATTAAAATAGAATATAATTACGATGTAACATTTAGTTTTTGTTTCATTGGAATCGTCTCATCCAATAAAAACATATGCTAATTAATTTAAAGTTTTCAAAGTGATACTCATACCACCATCAAGCACTACGTTCCAGGCAGCAAGGAGTTACGGAGAGTGGAGCATCGTATGCTGCCTATAATATTAAACTGGGCGATCACAGTCCATAAATTACAGGGTACCCTCGAAAGAGCTGTAATCGACCTTGGTAAAAAAATCTTTGCAAAAGGGCGTCGCGCTTAGTCGTGTCAGAAGTTTGGATGGCATAGTTTTATTAGATTTGGATGCCAACAAATTATTAAAGCGACCACACGGCGACAGATCATTGACGGAAACAACGTGGCTACGAGATTGTCTACTGACAATCAAGGCTACACATTGTAGCGTTGTGTGGACTCACAACTATAATTAGTCGAGTGATGCAAAAATATTACAATTAGTAAGTTCCTAATCACATCACTAGAATCGGGGTACAACACTAACTTTCTTTCCGGGGACTCTCGTTCATTTCGTTTCCGCTTGCAGAGCTGGTGCAAGCAATTCCCTGATCCTAAGAATTCTGTGTGCCCTGACCTAGGGTGAGTTCCACATTAGTTTGGTAATAATGCCTGACTCTCTGCGCTGGATAACCTATATTGATTTTATCACCTAAGTAGTATTTGATTTCGCGTGTGTCAATGTCGGACACACGGCTGAGAGTTATCCAGCGCACAGGAGATGGTAATATGGATGTATTGCTGCTGCATCGAGGTGGTGTAGTGCCTTGCTGTGCTATTGGCTCTTCGTTCCGGGCTGAGGGCAGAACCCCTTAGTCAATCCTGCACTGACTTACCTGCGGCCTACCGCCGCAAGCTACCTCCTCGTGTTACGAGCACGAGCCTGCGCTGACAGGCCTCCGCGGCCTACCGCCGGGAGCTGCTGTCGTGAGCCTGCGCTGACAGGCCTCCGCGGCTTACCGCCACTTGCTTCTGCCGCGAGCCTGTGCCGTCAGGTCCCCACGTCTGCCACGTTTTGCCAAGGACGGTATCCTATTGTTTACTGGTGTTATAGTGCTCAGAACAGAACTAGTGTTAAGGACCTTACCCGCGACCTAGCCGTGTACTAATATATGTATTAATTTATCAAACTGTTCTTTCTCTAACCTATTCTACCTACCTATCCGATAACGGCCTGCGCAGCCTACCCTGCGCAGCCTTAGCCGTTACAGTGGCGCCTAGGCTTAATATTACTATCTGTCACACTGTTCTGATCAGAGCCCTAGCACGTTGCTCTTTGTACATCGTTGCGGTATAGATATAAGTGATAACGGTTACATTGTTACTTTCTAGCTCTATTATTTGTTTACTAATTGTGTAATAATGGGAACTCACCTGGTTAACTTCATACACTTACGGAAGGCTGAATTAGAATATGAAGTCCCGATACGGGGTGGTGAAATTGGTACATGCCTGAGTTTAAGGAAACAAATAAACAACTTGTGTAAAAAATATACTAGTGATGATATACATGAATCAAGCATTGATGAAAGTGAGGATTCATGTGCAGTAAAGGCTACTATAGGTGAATACGAGTTGAGTTTAGGAGAAATTAACAATGAGGCGGGATTAGCCAAGGGTTTATCTTACAAAAATCATATCAAATACAGACTAGCCCGCATTAAACCGACCAACCCAGAGAACATATTGCTAAAGCAAAAACTTGAAGATAAATATATCACCCTAGTTTCACAATTTACCAAACTAGAAACTAAGTTTAGTTCTGGTAGCTCACAACGAACAGACACAACTACTCCTACAAACACTAATATAACCGTAACATGCACTAGCCACGTACCAAATAAACCTAAGTATGATGGAAAAACTTGTGTTCGTTCCTTCATACAAAAAATTAATGAGTTTAAATTAAGTAAGCAAATTAAAGGAGATGATATGTTTAACTTCGCATTCGATATCTTTACGGATAACGCGCTGCATTGGTATAGGCATGTAAAACCAAACGTCACCACTTGGGAACAATTATTAAAACAATTGAAGGCTGCTTTTGACTGCGATGACTATGATTATAGATTGCTTACTGAGATTAGAATGCGTTCACAAGGTGAAACAGAAAATATAACTATCTACATATCAATAATGAGCGGTTTATTCAATAGATTAAATACTAAACCAACAGAAGCAGAGATGTTTGATGTCATTGTTCACAATATTAAACCAATGTATGCAGAAGTACTAGCTATCAGCAACGTGCAAAGTCTGGAGCAATTAGAGTCGGTCTGTAAAAACTATGAAAAATATAAGATGCGAGCAGCACACTATCAAGAACCATAAAAAACAAACTCACCTCCTTGGCTCCAGAATTTGCTTACGTTAAGCCAACTAATAAAACTACCACTTCTAACACAAAACTATAACCGCTATAGGTATGGCCGCGGTGATTACTATAAAAAACCAGAAACTACCGGGGATGACTCTCACTCTGCTCAACCAGTAAACTCTCATTCACTACGACGGTGTACGGCAGACCGAGTCCTAATTTGTTTTAAATGCGGAGAAAAAGGGGTGAAATACCCCGATTGCGCGAAGTGTCACCCACCAAAAAACTAGCTAGTGAGGTTTGTTGCAATAGTAAATATAACGCCAGACTAAGTAAAACGGAGTGGCAAGACTGGTTAGCTGTAGTTACAAAATTCAGAACCTGCTACTCTCTATCAACAGTCCGTAACAAACCTCACAACGACATAAGGCCATACGCATCTATAGAAATAAACAACATGCCAGTTTGTGGCTTGCTGGATTTGGGTTCAGCAGTTAGTATCGTTGGAAAAGACTACCACAATCTCTTAATCAAGGACCAGGGGCTAATCCTGCAGTCTAAGGATCACTTAGAAACATTTGTTGCCGCTGGGGGACAACTGCTTCATTCCATAGGTACACTAAACTTACCAATCACATTCGAAGGAAACTCAAATATGATCAAAGCACATGTCGTGCCATCAATAGACACTCCTATCTTGCTGGGAATGGATTTCTGGAACACCTTTAATTTATTTCCTAAGAATATAAAATCCGTATTTCTCGTTAACACAAATGACAACACTGCAAATACTAAACAGAATATATATTTACATACATTTGCACAGCTAACCGAGGAACAAAAAATAACAGCGGAGAAAATTAAAACACAATTCGAGAACAAATCCTCAGAAAAAAAAGGCCTTGGCCGTACTACACACAGTATAGACACTGGTGATGCCCCCCCAATAGGACAACGTTACTATAGGATGTCACCAGAGAAACAGCGTGTCCTCGGTAAGGAACTGGACGAAATGCTTGATCTCGATGTGGTTGAACCATGTGAAAGTCCGTGGTCTTCTCCAGTTCTGCTGACGCCAAAAAAGGATGGCAAGTTGCGGTTTTGCTTGGATAGCAGGAAACTAAACGCTATTACAAAAAAAGATGCTTACAATTTGCCATATATTTCGGAAATATTAGACAACCTGCGGGATGCAAAATACCTCACTAGTACCGACCTATACAAAAGTTTCTGGCAGTTACCACTAAGGGAAACTGACAAAAATAAAACAGCATTCTACATACCTGGCCGGAGAACATACAGATTTAAAACTACACCATTCTGACTAACAAATGCGCCTGCTACGCAACAACGGATGGTAGATAAATTGTTTTACGGACCAGAGTTTGAAAATAGGGTTTTTGCCTTCTTGGATGACATAGTGCTAGTGTCATCAGATTTTGAGAACCAATATTTCCTATAAGTCTGGTCAGTCTGTAAACTATAAATTTTCACGCTATTTGCTATGGGATATGAACAATGTATTATGTTCGTAATCATAAATAGTTTACCGCAAATTGTAAAAAGGCGATCCAAAAGGTTAGAATATTGCAGATATTTATATGTAGATATAACCTTTTATATGATTAACATCGCGCTATACCTCTATGGAGCTCAGCAGTTAATCATAACATAAACATATAAGAACGGCTCTTTGAATAAAGCAATTAGCTTATCAGTTCGACGACTGCTTCGCAAACCTGTGGTTGAGACCCAACTATTGGTATTTTGTATGATTATTGTTTTACATTTTGTTATACTATTATTCTGTTCCAAGTACTTTGTACTTATAAAATAACGTAACCGTAACCGTACGTAACTTTGGTGATGAACAGCACGGCTTTCTTAGGAAGCGTTCCACTACATCTAACTTAATCCTATCCCATGAATTTATATCCGAAGGTATGGAACAGCGTGCACAAGTTGACGTTATTTATACTGATTACAGTAAATGTTTTGACCGTATTGACCATAGACTGCTCTTAGAGAAGCTATTAAAAGCCGGAATACACGGAGATCTGTATCGTTGGTTCTCGTCTTATATTGATAATAGAACGCAGGCTGTGGTGCTTCAGGGGTACATATCTGGATGGAATTCTGTCCCTTCTGGAGTTCCTCAAGGTTCAATTTTGGGATCCCTTTTATTTACTCTCTTTATTGCTGACGTAAAACACTGTTTTGAACATTCTTATATATTACTTTATGCTGACGATATGAAGGTTCATAAAATCATCCGAAACGAATCTGATACACACCTGTTACAAAGTGACTTGAATAGATTTGAAGAATACTGTAGTCGTAACAGGCTTGAACTGAATGTCTCAAAATGTTTACACATGACTTTTACTCGACAGAAGTCTAAAATCGATTCCACATACAAGCTTTACAATATTAATATTAGCAAAGTCAATAGCATTAGAGATCTTGGTATTATACAAGACAGCAAGTTACTCTTTGATCAGCATATTGAGAGTATAGTGAATAAGGCGTCGCGAGCACTTGGTTTTATAATGAGAACCTCAGCATGTTTCCGATCACTAAAACCGATCAAAGTGTAATATTGTTCGTTCGTACGCAGCCACCTTGAGTATGCATCACAAGTCTGGAACCCTCAATACGGGATATACAAGTCTCGTATTGAGGGCATCCAGAGAAAATTTCTCAGGTATCTCGATTACAGGGCAAAGCAGGTATCAGTTGATTATACTCACCGCTGCCAAAGGTATCATTTTCTACCTCTTGACCGTAGACGCCATATTAATGACGTATGTTACTTAGTTAATATCGCTAATAATACTATCGACTGTCCCGAACTTGTCTCGAGACTAGCGTTGCGCACTAATCAGATGGGATTGCGTCAGCGGCCACTTCTACATATTCCTTATGCAGTTACAAATTATAGGCGTAATGCATACTTTTCGAGGGCCAGTCGTGGTTTTAACGATATTTCTTGCGAACCTGACATCGATCTTTTCTGTACCAAAGCAAGCACAGTCAGGAAGCTATTAACAAAGCCATTTTTTGAACAGGAGTAGGAGGCACCTGCTAGCACTTAAATCCTTATTATAGTTTAAGTAGTTTTATTGTAATTAAGTAAGTTTTATTGTACTACAGTATAGATACAAGTTAGTTTGTTTTTGTTTTGTTTTGTTAAAAGTTGGTAGTTTTATATTATAATTTTGGAAGTAACGATGAGGAAGTTATATTTGTAGTTATCTGTGGAAGCTTGTTATTAGCAAATTAGATATAAATTATTGTTATATTATAGTTATTAGACTGTAAGCTTTCCTAAAATAAAAAAAAAAAAAAAAAAAAAAAAAAAAAAAATGTATTGATCGGTATTTATTTGCAAATTTATTGATTGCAGATTCTTTTAAACTTTGTTTACAATAAATCGGAAATAACTTTTTAAAGAGGTACCTACTATTATTCATAAGAACGCTAGGTATATGTATCATGTGTAGGAGGGGTAATAAAACTTAAAATAAATATATAAATGTTATCATCTAGATAACATTTAAATATTTATTTTAAGTTTATCAGATCATCTCATATAAAATGCGTATACTTTTAGGTTAGGTTAGGTTAGGTTGTCCCCACTTGTGCAGGGAGGGACCTGACCTGGCCGAGAGCCAGTTCGGCTTTCGGCACGGGCGCTCCACCATCCACGCGATATCGCGGGTAAGAGTCCTGGCGGAGGAAGCGGTGTCCCGGGGTGGGGTGATGTTGGCGGTGTCCTTGGACATATCCAACGCCTTCAGCACCCTGCCCTGGAGCTGCATTCGGGAGGCACTGCGGTATCATCGGGTGCCTCCCTACCTCCGCCGTATCGTTGGGGCTTATTTAGCGGAAAGGTGTGTCACCTACACGGGACGTGATGGCGGAAACCAGCGCCATATGTCGTGCGGTGTTCCACAGGGTTCGGTCGTGGGACCGCTCCTGTGGAACATCGGGTACGACTGGGTCCTGAGGGGTGAGCTCCAGCCGGGCGTGGAATTGACGTGTTATGCGGATGACACGCTGGTCACGGCCCGGGGGAGCTCGTACAGGGAGGCAGCGTTGTTGGCGACGGCTGCGGTGTCACAGGTCGTGACCCGCATACGGCGCCTAGGCTTGGAGGTGGCCCTCAACAAGTCGGAGGCCATGGTCTTTCATGGCCCCCGGCGGGCGCCGCCGCTGGGATCACATATCGTGGTCGGGGGGTCTCGAATCGCTGTCGAGTCCACCATGAAGTACTTAGGATTGGTGCTCGACAGCCGGTGGGATTTCAGCCTCCACTTTCAGCGGCTGGCGCCCAAATTGTTGAGCGCGGCTGGGGCGCTGTCAACGCTGCTTCCCAATCTGGGGGGCCCGAGCGCCGCCTGTAGGCGGCTCTACGTGGGGATCGTGCAATCAATGGCCCTGTATGGGGCCCCGATCTGGGCGGCTGACCTGACGGCCAGCAGCATCGCTATCCTGCGGAAGCCGCAGCGAGCGATGGCCGTCAGAGTCATCAGGGGGTATCGCACGATCTCCTGCGAGGCGGCTTGTGTACTGGCCGGATCCCCGCCCTGGGACCTCGAGGCGAAGGTACTCGCGTCACTGTATCGATGGCGCGAGGACTCGAGGGCGCGAGGCGAGACGCTGACGCAGCGACATTTGGAGTTGCGTCAGTCACAGCTTCGCGCAGCCCTGGTGGCGGAATGGTGGGACAGGCTTTCACGCCCTACCGCCGGCCCCGTCACCATCGGAGCGGTCCGGCCGGTGCTCGAGCGCTGGCTCGGGAGGAGGCACGGCTCCCTGTCGTTTCGGGTGACGCAGGTGCTCTCGGGGCATGGTTGCTTCGGGAAGTACCTGTGTCGCATAAACAGGGAGCCGGACGCTCGGTGTCACCACTGCGTCGACTGTCGGGAGGACGCGGCTCGGCACACGCTGGCAGAGTGTGCCGCTTGGGAGGAGCCGCGCCGTGCCCTCATCTCAGGTGTCGGCAGTGACCTGTCGCTGCCGGCCGTTGTCAACTCAATGGTCGGCAGCGAGGAGTCCTGGGACGCGGTGGTATCCTTCTGCGAAACAGTTATTTCGCAGAAGGAGACTGCGGAAAGGGAGCGGGAGATTGCTTCCGCTAACCCAATCCGCAGCAGACGCACCGGGCGTCGGCGGAGGGCGGATAACGCTCTCTTCCAGCCCCCCTAAATGGGTCCAGGGGCGACGGATCTGGGGAAATCCGTCGCCTCCCACTCCTTAGGACCCGAGATGGTGGCGCGTAGTGTTCCACGCGCGCCTCTCTATGACGTAAGGGGGGGGTTTAACACCTCACTCCCCCCTAACTCGAGGTGGCCCGCAGAGGCGGGCCGGCACTAGCCGGGGATCGCGGAAGCCGCATTAGATCCCGTGATCCCCGGTGCAAGTGTGAGACGGAACATCGGGGTGGTTTTAGTCAGTAAGAGTCTGACAGACCCCTCCGCCCTCCCCAGGGCGGAGGACATCCATGAGGATTTCCCCCCCAAAAAAAAAAAAAAAAGGTTAGGTTGTCCTGTCGTCTTCACCAAACAAAAATCTATTTTTTTTTATTAGGGTTTCGTAGTCAACAAGGAACCCTTATAGTTTCGCCATGTCTGTCTGTCCATTGTGACCTTTCTTTATTTCAAGTTTTTTTAAAAGTTTATTTAAGCTTTTAGAAATAATAAGCAGAATCCAAATCGAGCCAATAAAAACGGAAATATGGCATACATGTAAAGCAAGGTCACAAACGCTACACAAAAAAATTAAATTGAATAACATGAAAAATATTAAAGATAAAGCCTCCTTTTAAAGTCAATTTTCGATAATTTTTCATGAGTATTCAGAAAAATACGGGCGGTCACATGGCCCACGGGAGGCATTGTATAACGAAATTAAAAGAAAAACCATAACAGGCAAGTAGGCTCTACAAGTTAACGAGTAATATGAACATGTTGTACAATTACAATATTTAGTTTGTTCTAGGGAAAAATTCATCCCAACTACGGAACCCTTCATTGAGAAACCCGGCCAAGTGCGTGTCGGACCACGCGACACGCACTTGGCCGGGTTTCTTAATAGAATTTGTTCGAATGAAGCCATAGATTTTTACCAGCCTGTACGACATAAGATCGCCTTTCACATGTAACCTTTACAGTACTCACATTTCAGTCAGTTTTCATTTTAAATGTCATCAAAAATATCATATCAAGTTATGTCACGGAAATCAATTGAAGTATAATGTAAACATTCTAAAACAGTTAGAATAAAATAGGGGCTTGTCATTAAGTAATAACAGCCGCACAGGGCTATCGATCAGGTTAAGCTACGCTTGGTCCGTAGATGGGTGACCACCTTTACATACCAAGACCGTGCCTCGGAAACCACTTTAAGCGGTTGGTCCCGGCTGTCATTCGTGGATATTTGACAGTCGTTACGGGTCATCAGAAGCCCGAAAGTTTGACAGCCAGTCTTAAGAGGGAATGAATGGAAATATAAGTACATCGGGTAATAGGATATAAAATAATTCTAACTTAATAATAAGGAAAATTAATAAAGCGCTCTTCCTCTCTATACCTATTTAAAAATTTGCTGTGCCCGACAGGGTCCATAATTGTTTCTATTATTATTTCTTTTATTTACCACCTGTAATTGTACATTATGGATTGCAATAAACGATTTGAGATTTGGAACAGGGCCTGCGAATCTCCATACAAATGTATTCCCCTTTTTTCTTCCTGAATAATGCCTCTAGAGCATTCATTTTATTTTTTTTATTTTCTAAAATCATGGTCGGCTTTAGACACGTCCCTGTTATTTCCTTTTTTTCAGAAACTTATTGGTAAAGAAAATATGACCCTCCAAAAATTGCAAAAAATGCCCCATTTTTACCGCCGTGATTAGAAGACTACCAGACAAATTCGAAAAGTTTTTAACATAATAGAAAATTATAGGAACTTAGACATACTCTTTTTTTATATATGTAAAAAATAATTGAATTGGCTCTGTTTTCGAGGAGAAAAAAGGGAAATACGAAACGTCGATCTCGTCAATTTTTTTGTGATATAATCGGTCTGAGCTGCAGCTGTCCCTATCGCACTCTATGGAGGCACACTTGAGGTAAGACGACGGCAATAGTTTCTTCAAATACCTATTTTTCAAAGTCTTCGCAGCCCCTGTTCCCTCTTAACAAGGGGAATCGTATTACCCAGTAGCTGAGTTCTGAAGGTCACATAGGCAGTAGCTCCATGTAAAATACTGGTATTCAGCTACATCCGGTTAGGAAAAGGCTAAGCAGATAATGACTTAGTATAAAAAAATTGTTTGTTGCATGGGATTAATTAAACTACTCCTGTGTACCCACATAGATCAGGTTAATTAATCCCAAACCTTCTTGTCGTCCAAGTAATCTTTAACATTATAAAACATTAAAAAGATGTCGGTTGAAATACGCGGCCAGTGGTAACAACAATATACAACCAGTAATTAAAATAACCTAGACTCATCTCCAAGGTTGACCACTTCGGAACGTATCATCTCATGTTTTTGTACGAAATATCTTAGAATTGCTTAAAAATACCAAAGTTGAACTAATGCAGTTTGCTTCTTGGACAAAGATTAAATGAGAGACTAGATGCGACATTCATGTCTCCGTGCGTGATCCTATTACGACTAGATTAACACGTTCCTCCCACGAGCCAGTAGTTAACCACCGACCTCCTGCGTTCGCAACGACAGACGTGAGTGATCGCGACCATTCGCGATATTAGAAACCCACTCTCGCAGTTGTAACTCACTTGCCGTTGTACCTACTGGGCCTATTGAATGTAACAGATCAGAAAAAAATAGAATAGTATTGTAGAAAAGCACTTAGTTATCAACTCAAATCTGGCTTCAACTATAGTTTTTTTATTATCGTTCTCACATGTCCTTACATATTATAAAACGAAGTCCCCCGCCGCATCTGTCTATCTGCTCGCGATAAACTCAAAGACCACTCAAAGTCAAAGTCAAATCATTTATTTCGAATAGGCCCTTATAAGGAACTTTTGAACGTCATATCGTCACATATTTTAATATAAACAAAAACTTGTGTTAGTAAATAGGCTTAGACTATGTTTGTAGCACTTCATTTTGCACTAGCTTGACTTTGTGCTGTCCTGTGGAACTTGTCCGCGGAAGCGACGGAACACCACATCCTGCGGCCAAAAGTACTCTTCCATGACGAGGGGCAGATAACAGTTCGGTACTCGCACGACGAACGCCTTGAAATTGACTGTGTTTGAGTTTACTGGTGTGCGCTGCGTAAACTGTAAGAGATACATAAAATTAATGTTTTACAGGATTGTAGATCTTAAAAAGTTCTATAAAAAATATATTTGCATTAGCATATATCTATCTGCTAAGGAAGACCCACAGTAACCACTTTTATCTTTTAGAATTTGACAAAATGTAATTGTTATTTCTAAAGCTATTTTGACCGATATTATATTATTCATTCTTATCCAATAAAATATGTTATTTAAATTGGGCATTTAATTGAAATTAAAATATGCCTAGACATAATATCATTTAAATTAATACTTTAAAAGGTATCACAGATTCAAAATTACGCGTAACAAAATAATACAATTATGGTTGATGGCAACTCAGGCGCAATACTAGGACAGGAGTCTATGAATTTTTCCTCGGTTATAAGGTATGCGATCATTGCTTCGCTTCTTTTTAATCCCGGTAGTATGTTCCCGTGGGATATTATCCGACGTCCTCGCGGGCAAAAGCTAGTATAAATATAAATTCAACTTTAATTATGTATGTGATTTGAGATCCTCGAAATAAGCCCTTTCATTTGATATGTCACACGGTTCAGGTCGCAAAACTTTTTTTTTTTAATTTTCTTATTTGCCCCCAAAAGTGACTCCCATATTCAAAATTCATTTATTTACGTTACGCGTCTGTATTTGGGTCACAGAAAAACTTGTGTACCAAATTTCAACTAATCGGTCCATTAGATTCGGAGCAAATCGGTTGTGATAGACGGACAGGCAGACACACGTGACGAGTGATCCTATAAGGGTTCCGTGTTTTCAAAATGTGTTAGTAAAAATGCTTTGAGTTTGAGTTTGATTTATGACGGAGTATATTTCTAGAATACAGAATATAGTCGACATTTAAAGTGACTCCGATAACGCTCGGGAGACTACTGTCAGTTCTGCTAAATGTAGAATGTAATATAAGATTTACGACATTTAGTTTTATTTATCAATACGCATTATACGCAGCAGTTAAACTTGATCTTAGAAACAGGTAATGTGAGTTTTAAAGTGCTGAATAAAAAAATAGGTAAAATGCAAGCTTTAAAAGTCACACCCATTTAGAATTTGAGTCATTCGAGGACACAATCTTTAGTGAAACAGTCATGAAGCTCAATTTATTTTCTTTTATAATATTTTCACTAACGTCAAACTTTGTTTATCCGAGTGCGCTTAGTTATGATAATGATGTAGCAGAAGCTGATGCGACAGTGAAAATAAATATTACTAACGTGAAACAGACAGATTTTAAAGAACAAGGAGAAGAGGAAGAGGAAGACTATGATATTCAAGTCAAGTTTCCGAAAGACGACTTGACTATGACTAAAGGTGAGTGTACAAAATATAGTGAAATAAAATTATTATGTAAAAGATCTCCACAATTTTCCAAGCTCGAGTCGTTCGCCGAAGACACTTTTATCTTCTTTCTAAATGAAAAGTTTTTATTACGATTATCGAATGTTCAACGTAATCTTAAGTCAAAATAATTATGATCAATTTTATGTCGCGAAGATGAGCCACATATTTATAATCAGTTGAAAAAATCGTCGGTAAAATCGTCATCTATACATATTACAAAACTAATTTGAAAAGCTTAGATCTAGGTACTCATATCAGGGCTAATATCGGTGAAGTTGGCACTGGATGCGAACTCCTTGAGAAAGTCATCCAGCTCTGTTCCGAGATGTAGCTGTCGTGGCCAGATCTTAGAATTGACCATTTCATGAAATGGCCAGCTAATATTGGCCATATCGTTATTGTGTTCATTTAATTATATGTTATCGTATTCAATGATCTGGCCAGGCCACATCATGATGTGACCAGCGGTCGATGTTCATTTCATGAAATGATCAATTTTAAGATCTGGCCACGCCATAGCCATTACCTAAAACAAAAAAGAAAGAGTGGAATATCTTACCACTTCGTCATAGTTGCATATTATGTATTTCTTATTTTAAACTACATTATAATTTTATAAAGTAAATGTTATATTGTTATGTTTTGATTTATAATTGGACTAGTTGACGCAATTTGTCAAGGATTAATGTAATTTATTTTGTATGGCGAGACAGCGCGTATACCACTAATTTCCGACAGTTACCCACTTCCAGTTTAAGCGCGTGTAGTTCCCTGTGAACTTATGCTTTGCGATGATTATCATCAAGTCACAGGGGCAGACACTGAAGGCTGCGGGTGCCGACCTCAGGACAAGCTGCTTCTCACACGGACAACTGTACATCGGTTGCTTAGTTATGGTTTTTATAATATTTCATGATTGACTGCTTAACTCCATAAAAACAGCGTAATAATAATCATTTAATAAAGTTAAATCGGTATCTCTCTGCAATATCCTAACCTCACGTCACCATAGGTAGTGTTTGACGATAATTGCCACTAAACAGAACTGTGACACCACCCATCATGTCTTTGTTCGTGCGGATGCCCTGCAGGGTTCTGTTGACAGTTTCCACTGCTTTTCTGTTTGCCATAATGCATCCATCCAATACGATGAAAGCGCAATCCCTAAGCACGGGCTATTTGTCACTGTTCCGTGACACCCATTAAACAGGCCTCTCCTTGCACTCTAAATCTATGTGTGTATGTCTATCACATGTATCTATGTATCTATCACATAATTAGTTTATCTGTTGTTGCTTCATTTTTAATTCTTTTTACCTATTGTGGTATAATAATTTTATTCTAGGTGCATCGTCCTCACATATAATTATATAACTAATGTACTTATACAAAATATTGTAAAACATTTTAAAAGAGTAACGGTGGAGTTTCTTGCCCATTCTTATCCATGCGAAAACTACCTTTTGGAGGGCGACTAGAATCAATTCAATTTTTTTGTAAATTTTTGACGTTCAAAAGTGCCTTATAAGGGCCTATTTGAAATAAATGATTTAACTTAGACTTTTGAGAATTTTAAACATGGTGTGCGCTGTTTTGCCGCCAGGAAGCATTGTGGCAGTGATTCTGGAAGACGCAACCACGATTGCATTTTTGCCTTGTCTCCTGACCTCTGCAAGGATGCCAGTGGTGTTTTTCCTCTTCCACCAGGAGCATCCAAGAAAAATATTTTACCTTGACTGAGCCCAACGCTTTGGAGAACGGTGTTAAAAATGTGGCTTTGTTCTGAGGTGAACAAAGATACGTTGTCATCGTAGACGATGGTACTCATTGCGCCTGCATCATAATTAGTTTCGGCGGCATACCTATTCTCGATTTCCGCGCTCTTGACGTGCCAAAGATTGCGGAGCCGGCAACCCATACTCGATCAGTGCATTGCCACTGATGGAAATTACCACGTCTTGAAGGTAATTAAGACAGCTGTTTAGAACGCGTTCATAATTTTTTTCAATGTCACATTCAGTAGTACGCCGTAAAGTTCGTAAAAAGTTTTCGGATAGATGAAGTCGATATTTCTCCCATAACAGAACCGGGTTTGCGATTCCACGAAACAGTAAAATGATGGCAAACAAATGTCACAGACGACTGGGGCTGTTGCTGACGCTGGCCTCCTCCCGGTGTTGGACACCGTCAAAAACGTGACGTGCTACACAGGCTGCGCGAAATTAGGGATACTCTGAATTTATATAATTTTAAAATAAATACTTTTAAGAAAATTTATGAAAATTGACGATTCCCCTGTCCTTATCTCCGAAACTACTGTGCCTGAAATTTTGAAAAAAATACAAGGTCTTAAAATAAAATGGCAAATCTCTCAATATTGGGCGTACAAACTTACACTTGCGGTTGGTATGTACGGGAGCACATGTTTTTCAACTACAATGTTAAGTTTGTTCTTGAGATAAATTTATCCCTACTACGGAACCCTTCATTGTGCGTGGCCTGCTTTGTTTAATATTTTTTGGCTAAATTACATCCTTGTTAATTTAATAAAAGTTAAAATAATACCAAAAGATTAAATGTATATAAGTATTTCATGTATATTTATTTTTAGGGTTCCGTACCTTAAAAGGAAAAACGGAACCCTTATTGGATCACTTCGTTGTCCGTCCGTCAGTCTGTCAAGACCAAGGGCGCGGTAGATTTCGGGGAGATTTCAAAAAGAGATATGAACTTTTTAACATTAATTACACAAACCCAGTATAAACGGATGTTCTGAGGGGCAAGGCGTTAGATTGTATCGCGTCTGAGATCCTTACAGATTAAAGGGGAAAGTGGATCAGAAACATTCAAAAATTGGCTACAAAACCTGCGGGGATGTCATATCTAGGAAGAAAGTATCTGCTAGTTTTGGCAGTTTTTGAATTGAGAAAGTAACTTGAAGTTGAGAACTTGTTAAAGTTGAGTTTGACAGGTTCCCCATCTTCAAATTCTCAATTCAGAAACCAGGTAAGTGTCAGCGCAAACTATGCGTCTAGAAGTTGCAACAAGACGCAGAGTTGTCATTTGCATCTGCGTCTAGTCGTCATGACAGGCATCGCTCGCGGGACCGATTATTTTCATTGAATATTCGAGAGAGACGATCGTGTTGTTCTTCTTGTGAGTGAATATTGAGCCTTTAGTTTTAATTGCCTTTGTGCTTATTATGCGAAGGCAAAGCGCATCCGACAATGATCAGCTGTGCGCGAGCACCGTGCGCCAAGTCGTTGCGACTCTGCAACTTAATGCTGAGTGTGCGGAGTTTCGAACAAAATATATGAAAATTAACAAAAAAAATCATACAAGCAATAATTATGCCAGATCGATTTTATGGGGACAAAACCCAATCAATCTAAGTACAAATAACCAGTGAATGCGTTAGTGATAAAGCCTGCTTAAACCGTAAATATATTAAACTACGTACGAGTTGTTGCTCACAACCCTATAATTATCGATCGATCGATTCACCAGTGATCCATTTACTAATTGTGTACCAGTAGCATCAATGATATGATCTGTTGTACTCCTGTCACCGCGGGGGTGCCAGCTGTTTTAGAACCCAATGGCTTGGCAAGCGACGATGGGAAGAGACCGGACGGAATGACCATAATGCCTTGGAAGGTACGTAGGCCTTCGGTGTGGGATGCCACGTGTGTCGACACCCTTGCGTCATCCCATCTTCCTAGCACGGAGGGCTGTGCTGGGGCGGCTGCTGCAGGTGCGGAAAACCTCAAACGGCGCATACTGCAATCTTATAGGGACTTATATGTTCGAGCCGTTTGGGGTTGAAACACTAGGGCCATGAGTTCCGAGTGCCCACTTAGTTTTTGAGACATCGCCGGGCGGTTGGTGTATTTTTCACGTGACCAGAGGGCTGGCCTATTTTTTTTACATAAGAATCAGCATTGCCATGCAAAGTGGCAATGCTGCCAGCCTTTCAGCCACTTTAGCTATTGACAGCGATGTGGACGAATTTTTTGATGCCCTATGATTATCTCCCCTTCCTTTTTTATATACTTTTATATATTATTATTATTTTAAGTCTGTTAGTTTTTGAATTATGTAAAATATTATCTTGAAAAAAGTATTATAAAATTGTGTAGCCAGCTAGTACTCATTAAATGACAAATAATGTTTACATTTCTCAACAACTGTATATGTCTTTTACTTAATATTCAATATGTTTCAGTGCAATTTCCGAACGAACTAATTGCAATAATATATGAAAATCCGTGCTTACCATCACCATGTGGTAGGAGGAACTATTATCATTGGGACGATAATTTCCAAGGCAAGAAACGCCGCATTTGTCTTCCGAATTACGTCAAATCTCCACCGAAATGCAATCCGAACTGTCCGATGTGGTGTCCAGGTAATTATATAAATATAGTTATCATTTTTATCTGACTAGTGCTAGTACTTTTGCCTTAAACGAGTATTTTTTATATATTATATATATCACAGCCCTCTTAGATTGCGAAATGCATATTTAAAAAAAAAATAGAGACATTTATGTTACTCAAGCTATGCTATAAATCTTGTTATAAACCGACTTGAAAATCTTTTTTAAACGTCTGGATCTCTTCATATTGGTCTAGTTAGTTAGTTAAAAAATCTTTTAGTTCCTTTTCTTTATTTGATTAAGCCGGTACCTACTCAAGGATTTTACAAATAACCAATCATTAACTTTAATTGACAACCAAAGATAATATGGATCATTCAAATCATTAGATCTGCGCACACAGTACAGAGTGGCACTAAAAATAGTCCATACTGAGAAGAGTGACCTCACACAATAATAATTTCTTTTCCATGATATTCAATTTCAGTCGTTGAGACATTGTGTGTGTCAGAGGTGTCAAAACAAAATAAACCAAATTTAATTATTTTATTTTAGTGCCACTATTTTGAGCAAGGGCCTTTTCTGGTAAAGGAAAGGAACGGCTGACTACCTCGTTAAGTTAATCGCAAGCGCTACCGCTGAGCATGAGGTCTTGGGTAACTGGGCCGAATTCTGGATTCATGTCCGGTTGATGACATTAGGTTTGGCGTATTACATGGGACTTGAACATAACTGGCGAAATGTGGATGCTCTATGTAGGTAAGCCTCTGCCTTACCGTTCGGAGAAAAACAGGCGTGATGTTATAATGGTATTAAAGAAGCGGGTTTTGAACACAAACACGCTTGCTCATTAATTTGCAACTATAGCTACTGCCGCGACTTCATTCGCGTTGAATCCAACTATACCTATACTACTATGTGGAACAGGGTGTAAAGTTCCGACCGAAAGTGCAGTGTGTTGTGCCAAGGTTGCTGATGAGGCTGAGGGTGATGACCAGGCATGCACGTCCGCTGCTGGTGGTCAGGATACCCGTTGAAGCCGTGGGTGCTGGCTGGCTGTGTGACTCGCCTCACGAAAGCTTGCGAGAGTGATGATGATGATGACGACACGCTGAAGTAGTTGCACGAAGGCTGCGCTGACGATCATACTCGGGGACACCAATTTAGAGGTATTAGGAACAGGGCGTAAAGTTCACTCGTCCTCCATTGAAAAGGGAGGATCCTCTGACCAGACGGGTATTGTGTCTGGTGGGGCAACTGCCCTACGATTGATGTCGGGATGTGATATGCTGATCGCACGGTAAACTCTCCTTCGTGATGCAGGATTCCGAGTGACGTCAGTGTGATACGTAGTTCGCATGTGGCAATGTAGATGTCACAATACCGTAAAATATATCCTTTGCATGGCACTCGGCAATAGTGTAGCTATGTATCAGTGAAATAAATTTTGAAAACGGATGAGTAGTTCGGATTTTTCTTCTACATAGATTGCATAATATCAATAAGTTCAGAATTCGGCGATATTTCAATACGAGGTTGGTAACTTTAACAGTAATTACTCAAACCCCGTATAAACAGATGTACTGAGGCGTTAGATTGTCGCGTCCGAGATCCTTTTAGATTAAAGGGGAAAGTGGTGGATGAGTAACGTTTAGAAAGTGGCCACGAAACCCGCGGGGATGTCATATCTAGGAGGAAATTATCGCCGGTTTTTTAATTGAGAACGTGAAGTTGAAAACTTGTTAAAGTTGAGTTTATCAGAAACCGGGTAAGTGTCAGCGCAAACTGTGGGTATTGTCGCTGCAACAAGACGCAGAGTTGTCGTTCGCATTTGCGTCGTTGCTGCGACTAGACGCAGAGTTGCCGTTTGCGTCTGCGTGTAGTAGTCACGACAGGCGTCGTGCAGGAAGCGATCATTTTCTTTGAATATTGAAATGAGAGGATCGTGTAGTTCATCAATCAATCAACTCGGCCTATCGCAGTCCACTGCTACACTGAAAGGAACTTCGTTCCAACCGACACCTTGTTTTTTTTTGTTTCCAGCTGGTCCCAAGCCAACACCTTGCTCGCCATCACCGTGCGGTCCTCACAGTCAGTGCAGAGAAGTGAACTCACTAGCAATATGTCGTTGCCAGAGTGATTTCATAGGCACTCCACCCAACTGTCGACGGGAATGTACAATAAACAGTGAATGCGCTAGTGACAAAGCCTGCTTAAACCGAAAATGTGTAGACCCATGCGTTTATAAATGTGCTAGAAATGCAAACTGCACAGTAATTGGTCACAACCCTATATGTTCATGTCAGGATGGATTCGCCGGTGATCCATTTACTAATTGTAGTACTCGTAAGTAAGCATTATATTCCAAAAAAAAATACACTTGTCACCAACTCTATTTCTTTTACTAAATATTCAATATTTTTCAGTGCCATTATCAACTCCAACGCAACGACCAGAAGTAAATCCGTGCAAACCATCACCATGTGGTCTGTATTCCCAATGCAAAGAGTTCAATGGCAATGCAAGATGCAGTTGTCTTCCGAATTACAGCAGCTCTCCTCCGAGATGCAGACTGGAGTGTACTACCGACTCTGAGTGCAACACAGACATGGCGTGCATCAACAATAGGTGCAGCGACCCATGCCCCAGGGCTTGCGGCAACTATGCGCAGTGTATCGTCAAAGACCACATATCGTACTGCACGTGCTTGCCTGAGAGCTGTCAAGGTAATTAATTATAGTTATCATTTTTATCTGACTTGTGCTAGTATTTTTGTCTTAAATTATATTGTATACATGTAGATACAATCATGTTATATACACTGTGTTAGATTGTATTATGCATATTTTTTTAGTATAAAAAGAGATATTATATACATTACTCAAGCAATGCTTTGAATCTTGTTATAAATTGGCTTGAAAATAACATGTTTTGATCCGATTGGTAAAGAAACTAAAATTAGCAAAGTTGTAACCAATAATATCAGCTGTTAGATTATTTGATTCGACTTGTAGGTCAAAATTCCCATAGCACATTACCTAGACAGATAGTTTAACCTGACGTAGAGGGCAAACGTTTGGATCTCTCGGTATGATCTAGTTTAGTAGTTCAACAATATTTTAGTCCATTTCTTTATTTGAGTAAGCCTGTACCTACCTACTCAAGGATTTCACTTAAAAATAATCAACCATTAGCTTTAATTGACAACCAAAGATTTAAATCATTAGATATTCCTCACCTTACCGAGTGGCACGAAAAATAGTCTATACTGAGAAGAGTGACCTCACACAATAATAATGTCATTTCGACGACATTGTGTGTGTCAGGTGTGTCAAAATAAAAGAAACCAATTCTTCTTACGTGGTAGGCTGAATTTTAAGATTTAATAATATTATTAATCCGTACGCTGCTGACTGCATATCGAATGCATGCAATTCACCCACGGTCTCGGTAATGAGACTGTATATCCCGCGAAAGTGTGGAGTTCGAGGCTTTTTAAACGCTAAGGCCGCGTTCTATTTAAAAGTGATTATGCGATCGTTGTGTGCATATGTCACTTTTTTGTTCGATGAACCTGAACGCGTGGTCGCGTCGACAGAAGGTTTTTCCGGTTTGCGGACATATAGTGACATAAGCACGCGACGGTTGCGTAATCACTTTTAAACAGGACGCGAGGTAAGCCCCTCCACAATCGCGAGAGTAGTCTCAGAGAATATTTCCTAGAAGCCGACGACGTGGGAATGCATCGAGATGTGGCGCGGAGGGCAAGAGCCTCGCCCCGCTCTCCTTGGCTAAAGAGAACTGGCGCAAGACTATAGTGCTAGACACTAACGATCGCGTGGAGGTTCGGTAGAGTAAGAAGCTTCATGGACGCTTTTTCCGGGCCCTACATGGATCAGATGAAGATTTGCTAGTGTCTATAGCCGGGCTGCGTTTCGGTCACCTCTTTGGGGAAACCGAAGCTTTTGTCTGTGCCATTATCGACGAAGTTATGATAACGAACAATCAACGGAGATTTATTGTGAACGACGGCACGGTAGACATCTGTCGGGCATGCCACCGTCCGGGAGAATCAATCCGACACATTATCTCCGGGTGTTCTCGTCTAGCTAACGAAGAGTACTTGCATAGACACAACCTTGTAGCCAGGATTATCCATCAGCAACTTGCTCTGAAATACAGCAGTACTGAGATCAATCCACCATCACTGACAGGACTATTTTTGCCAATAAACTGATATAGCGGTGGTGGATCGAGGAGAACGGCGTGCATCCTCTTGCGCGCCGTTCTCGTCAGAGAAAGAGAGATACAGAAACCCGCAGGGCATCATGTAGTGAGCTGTTGGGGAGTAGTTAATGACCCTATCTCCCGGGAGAAGTCTTGTTCATCGTTTCTGGCTTGCCTTTATTGACCCTTTGAAGTGAACACTGACGAGGAACAGAGCTCCCACCTCAGTCTTGTTTGGCGGTTTGGGTGGCGATTCGCAAGAGTAAACGTGTTCGGAAGAAGGAAGTATTCCAGTAAGTGCTGGTAGGGATTTAGCTAACTCAAATTAATGTTTAGCTCTTGCACAGGCCTTTGAACCAATATGCAACATACAATCGCATTTTATAACTATCAGTATCACTAATGAAGTCAATCTCTTTGTTTACATAACAAGCGGTTGAAAGGCAGACAATATTAAAACCCTTACAGAATTTCAATTCATTACATATTTACCCTGCGCGTGCAACAGTCAGTACTTATGAATTATTTTGTTATGCTTTTGTGTGTTTTAGCGTTCGATCAAACACATGACTTCCCACGATATCCGGAATTGGGTTACAACTTTGGCTACCTAAAAGAAAAAAGGGTGTTGCGTAGGAGATGTCACTATGGAAGTTCCTGTGAATATGGGTTTGGTTCCAGTGGCTGTCCCTCGGGTACAGTGAGAGTCAACGAATTTTGTGTTGAAATTGATGATGACTATGACAATAATTAAACAATCTACTTACTTAACTTTCTTTTTGCTCACCTGCCACCTTGATGATTATGTTCACCAGTTACCAAAAACAGTAACCTTCTACTTAATTAAGTTGCGACCTGTACCCTAATTATACACGATCAATCAGAATATGAATCGTTTTGAAACAGATTGCTAATCCATTGCTTCATAAGTTCGAAAAAAATAATGTCCTTGACAATGCAAATAACGCAATGAATGTTGTTGGACTGTCAAAATAAAACAGATTAGTTTTAATCGTTTACGAAAATGAGTTACGCAATTAGATAGGTGATTGTGATACACCGGAACTATTAATTGATGATATAACAACTATAAAATACTGATAAACTTACAAAGTTTCAATTCTTCTTGTACTAAACCAGCGAGTGCTCCGGTTAAAATGAATTATTTTGTGACAATTTTGTGTGTTCCGGTTTTGGATCAAACGTGGCTGCAATTTGTCCAGGTTTGTTGTGCAAGGCAAAGGCCACTTCTCACATAGAGAAGGCACGAGCACTTATCACCACCAAGGTTGCACATTGCAATTGTCTATACATCATTTCTTCATTGTAAAATTTATTAGTAAGCATCTGGTTCCTAAAAACTCATAAAATAATGATGCATTACTGTCAAATACTACACTGACCGTAAGACACCGGTGTAAGCCAGCTTCCTTGATCTCTCCAAGGCTTTCGATCTCGTTTCTTATGACGTGCTTTGGAGTAAATTGAGGAGTAAGGGTATAATGGAGGACCTGCTCGGTGTATTGCTGCAGTTTTGGTATTGTAGCCAGACAAACCGTGTTAAATGGTCTAATGCGTTCTCGGAATGATATGGATTAAAGTGCGGGGTGAGGCAGGGTGGTTTGTCGTCTCCCCAGCTCTTCAATCTATATGTAAATGACCTCATTACCGAGCTAAGCAGCATGCGTGTCGGATGCAGGGTAAATGGTATTCGTTGCAATAACATCAGATAAGCGGATGACATGGTGCTGTTCGGCCCGTCACTGGGGGCGATCGTGGAGTTGCTAAATGTATGTGAGACCTACGCTGCTGCATATGGCCTGGTCTATAATGCAAAAAAATGTGAATACGTAGTCTTTGGGGTCGCCGTTAAGTGCCAGGCAAGTACACTCGAACTTGCCATAATCGGTACGCCAATACGTAGAGGGACAAAATTCAAATATCTTGGGCATTTTCTTACCGGTGACCTCGGTGACCATGGTGACATTGAGAGGGAGCATAAGGTTCTGGCGGTCAGGGGTAATATGTCGGCACGAAGATTTACTCGGTTTACTGACCAAGTTAAGATTACGCTTTTTAAAGCTCATTGTCAGAGTTGTTACACCAGTAATCTTTGGGTCAACTACTCGAAAAGGTCGCTGGATGTTCTGCACGTCCAAGACAACGTTTTTCGGATGCCGTTGCGACTGCTTCATTATTGCAGTTATTTTCGCGGTAAACTATACCCATGGATATAAGGATAAAATCGGCCTCACTCGTGAGCAGAATAAAGGGCAGCAACAATAGCATCCTGAAGAATGTGGTGGCAGATACTTCCTCCACCATAATAAGGCAATTTGTGAGAAGACTAAACTTATACCCTAGTTTTCATTTTTCTCCTTGTCCAGTTGATGGGTAGTCTTCTAATGAATTTGTTTTTACTTTAAGTTAGTAACAATAGTGTTTTAAGTGCAAACCTGTTACTAACAATTTATAGATCGCTTATGTATGGAAGTGAATGTTGGGTGTGGCAAAAGAAGCATGAAAGTAGGATAAATGCTGTGGAAATGCGTTCCTTGCGAAGCATGTGTGGTCTTACTATAAATGATAGGCTGAGGAATGATGTGATAAGACCACGGTGTGAGTTAAAAGAAGATGTAGTGACAAAAATTGAAAAGGGTATGCTGAGATGGTTTGGTCATGTTGAAACGATGAATGAAAGGCGACTAACAAAATGTAAAACTGTACAAGGCAGATGTGACTGGAAAATTCAACGGCATGATGTGTTGATATTAATTTAAGTTTATTTTGTTTTTGTCGGGTTTTATTTTTCGTCATTATTATTTTATTATTTTCCGTGACTTTGGTTGTTTATTTGATTAAGATAAGTTATAGGTAGTCATCCTATCTTCCTGGCTCGGCGTGCTGTGCTGGTGCTGCCGCTGCGGCTGCAGAAAACCTCAAGCGGCGTAAGTATAATAACCTTACAGGTAATTATATTTTCGAGCCGTTTGGGGTTGAAACCCTCGGGCCGTGGGGTCCGAGTGCTCACGGCCTCTTCAATGAAATGTCAAAACGGCTATTTGACACTTCCCGTGATCCAAGGGCTGGTTTTTACCTTGGGCAGAGGCTAAGCATTGCCATACAACGTGGCAATGCGGCCAGTCTCTTGGGTACATTACCAGTCGACAGCGATGCGGATGAATTTTTCGATGCTATATTTTAGTTTTTCAATAGTTTTAGTTAAGTTTGTGTATAATTTTGCTATTTTGATTAATTGATTGGTAACTAGTTAAATAAAATATAAGTAAAAATCGTTTTAAAAGCAACCTTTTATTGAACTAAAAAGTACTAAATAAAACTCACGTAAACATAGACCTTTAATATAAGGTACATCCAACGGTGTCAAAAGGTGTCAAGATAAATCCAACGAGTCCAACACAATAGGGCTATCCTGTTTAGTTGAGGAATTCCTGTGGCCACCTTCCAGCTACATCATCAGACCCTGAACACCACCTAGAATAAAGGCACTTGTCAATGAGTCCAAACACAATGATACTACCATTTTTGGTTGAGAAGTTCCTATGATCACTTTCCCGCTTTATCACCTAGTTTTGCTTAATATCAATATTATTGACGCATTTGAATTTAATTTTTTAAACAATAAATTATTCTTATTCTTATTGATCCAAGTATACGTTCCTAAACTTATAGAACATAGCTAGGCGATCACTAAAGCTCACACAAGACACTCGTGCACATACATGTAGTAAGTAGGTTTGCCTGCAGTGCACGATAAAGAGCAGAAAATAAAGTAGCTTTGCACCTTTTAAGTATTTATATATATTAATATTTTGACTTGATAGAACCTAAACAGTTTATAATGCCCCATTTTTTTTTGCACACGGTCCTGTGGATACCAAGCTACGCCTTTGTACCCATATGAATTAAATTTGGGCATGGCACATGATGGGTAGACCATAATCTGGGTTAGGTCGTGATTGAGACTTATGCGATGCGGATGAAACCGCGGGAAACAGCTAGTACTTAATAAACACAACGTACTTGGAACAGAGGAGCTCATGGCTAAGTAATAACTGCCGCATGGGTCGATCGATCAGGTTAAGCTACGCTTGCCGCGGTTGGTCCGTTCGTGAATCTGTCTGTAGCCCAAAAGTCTGAAAGCCAGTCTTACCAAGGGGTATCGTATTACCAAGTATCTGGTTTGTGGATGTCAGATAGGCAGTCGCTCCATGTAAAATACTGGTATTCAGCTGTATCCGGTTGGCAAAGACTAAGGAGATGTTGGCTTAGTATAAAATAGTTTGTTGCTTGGGATTAATTAAATTACTCCTGTGTAGTTACAGCTATATGTAAGCGGGCACGCCCTTTATGTCTGGAGGCTTTTATTTAGATATTGTTTTCGTTAAGTTATTTTTATTTCTGCTTGAGTATAGTTCTCGATGTTTTTGGTTGGTATATTGGCGTGTGCTAGCTGTCATAATTATGGCTATTAATTTTATAATTTAAATTATGTTTTGTGTTGCGTAATGTAAATATCATTTTGCATACTATTATATAGAATCTTTTTTACTGAACAGACAGCTGTGCTGCTGGGGAGTTTGTTGCGCCACTTCTTCTTCCCAACTAAAGCACTAGGAAGTGGTGAAGGGTGGGCGTTTTGGGGGACTGTCTTATGTAATTTTGACGTTCGAAAAGTGCTGATTCTCAGCCTAGTTTGAATAAATGACTTTTGAATTTTTGAATTTTTTGAATTTTGTACCCACATAGATCAGGTTAATTAATCCCAAACCGTCCAAGTAATCTTTAACATTATAAAACATAAAAATATTCAACCATTAATTAAAATAACCTTTTACACTCATCTCCAAGGTCGACTACTTCGGATCTATTTTATCACATGTTTTTATACGAAATATCTTAGAATTGCTTAAAAATACCAAAGTTGAACCAATGCAGTTTGCTTCTTGGACAAAGATTAAAGGAGTGACTAGATGCGACATTCATGTCTCCGCGCGTGGTCCTATTACGACTAGATTAATACGTTCCTCCCACGAGCCAGTAGTTGACCACCGACCTCCTGCGTTGTTGACCAACGACAGACGTGAGCGATTGCAACCAAAAGATTAAAAACCCACCCTCGCAGTTGTAACTCACTTGCCGTTGTACTGGGCCTGAATGTAACAGATCAGAAAAAAATAGAATAGTATTGTAGAAAAGCATGAGGTATAAACTCAAATCTGGCTTCAACTATAGAGTTTTTTTGTACCGTTCTCACATATAATAAAACTAAGTCCCCTGCCGCATCTGTCTGTCTGTTCGCGATAAATTCAAAAACTACCGAACGACGGATATTCAAACGGTTTTCACCCGCGGACAGAGTGATTCATGAGGAAGGTGTATAACTCGTTACATACTGGTGCGGTGCGTTAACCGCAAGAAATACATAAAATTAATGTTCTACAGGATTGTACATCTTAAAAAGTTTATCAAAAAATACACAATGGCATCTTTTAGGGATGACCCACGGTAACCATTTTTATCTTTCAGAATTTGATAAAAATTTAATTGTTATTTCCGAAGCTATTTTGACCGATATTATATTAATCCTTATCCAATAAAATATGTTATTTAAATTGGGCATTTAATTGAGATTAAAATATGCCTAGACATCATATCATTTAAATGAATACTTTAATTAAAAGATATCACAGATTCAATATTACGCGTATCAAAATAATTGTGGTTGACGGCAACGCGGTCGCAGTGCTAGGACAAGAGTCAACGACCTTTTCGTTGGTTATTAGGTGTGCGATCATTGCTTCGCGTCCTTTTAATCCCGAGAGTACGTTCCCGTGGGATATTTTCGGACATGCAAAGCCGCGGGCGAAACCTGTGTGAAGCTGAAGCTGTGTCATGTATCCATAAATTAACTAATATTTTGTAACAATATAATTTAAAATAATTTTTCCTCTATAGGTTCCTAGGCTTGCGCAACTGGAACTGGGACTGGAATGCGCTGGATGAGCTTCATATTTCTGACTGACCGACTCCTTGACAATTCAAAAATGCCAGTAAAATCAATTGAAAAAATGCTTTGAGTTTGGGTTCGATTTATGACGGAGAATATTTTAAGAATAGAGAATATAGTCGGCATTTAAAGTGACCTCGATAACGCTCGGGAGACGATTGTCAGTTCTGCCAAATGTAGAATTTTATGTATGATTTACGAGAATTCGTTTTTTTTTACAATACGCATTGTACGCAGCAGTTAAACTTGATCTTCGAAACAGGTAATGTGACTTTTAAAGTGCTGAATTTAAAAGTGGGTTTTAAAGTGGAGGCTTTAAAAGTCACACCCATTTAGAATTTTAGTCATTCGTGGAGACATTCTTTAGTGAAACAGTCATGAAGTTCAATTTATTTTGTTTCATAATATTTTCACTAAATACATTGACGATACCGTCAAACTTCATTTATCCGAGTGCGTTTAATGATAATGATGTAGAAGTAATAGAACGCGATGTGACAGTGAAAAGGAATATAACTCAAGTGCCAGATTATGAAGAGCCAGAATATGAAGAGCCAGATTATGAAGAGCCAGATTATGAAGAGTCAGATATTAAAGAGCCAGATTATGAAAAGCTAGATCCTGACGAATATGAATATGAAGAAATATATACAGGTGAGTCAAAAAATAGTAAAACACCATTATTATGTAAAAAATCTCCACAATTTTCCAAGCTAGATTCGTTCGTCGAATACAGGTTTTTCCTCTTTCTAAAAAACTAATTTAATTGTTAACGTCAAGTTTTTATTACGATTATCGATTGTTCGACGCAATCATAAGTCAAGATGATTATGATCAATTTAATGTCGCGAAGATGAGCCACATATTTATAATTAAGTTAAAAAAATCGTCATCATACATATTATAAATTAAAGTCGCATGAAAAGCGACTTTAATTCTGTCTGTGTGACCGCGTTAATCTTCTAAGCTGCACGATAACGATTTTGATGTGGTTTTCACCATCAATTAGAGAATTTATTCTGGACGGTTTATGTGTACAATACATCAATAATAAACTTCATTATCGGAACATAAGATAACATAGCATAACATTACATAACATAAGTTAATTTATCTATCGCTATTTATTGCAATCGACTTCTAGTTCATCGGCTACATGTATATCAGGTGGCCTACCATGACCTAATTAAAAACAATTCAAAAGCAATACATTTCAATTTAGGTTCCTAAACTGCATCGCTTCAAAATCGTACCATGACGTCCAATACGCTCAGCGACATTTGGATCGGTAAAAGTGAATGAAAGATCGCAATTTGTGGCTGAACTGCGTTTGAAACGTTAAACGGTAAAAGAGGGTCAACGCTATTATTATCGAATAAGTTTGTTTCGCGCACATTTTATGTCAGACACGTTCAGAAGCAAGTAACATTGTATATGTTCTTAACTCAGTATCATTACTTTAAAGTAATAAAGACACTCAACAGTTGTTTTTAAGATTCCACCTTAATACGGTAACTATTGTTAAAATAATTCTTAGTCAAAGTAGATATTTATTTACCTTTTGCTATTTATTATCTATACGATTTTTTTTACTTCGACTTAATAAAACAAATTATGTTTCTGTTTCGAACGTACCAGAGTAAAAAAAAAATTGTGTGAGTTGTCCTGTCACTGTATCTCCAATTGGTCTTTGATAAGACCCTGTGGCATAGAATGACAATGCAGTCAAAACCTTATACAAATATTACAACAATAATTGAACACTTATTACGGTTAATAAACCTTATAGTTGTAAAAATTGGATATAAGTAGTTTATCTTTTCTCACAAACAAAAACATAGGCTATATGAATTAAGTAAACTAAAGAGATAAGAAGTTATGTTAGGTTATCTACCTTGTTCTCTAAGGATAAATCCGTTGACTTGAAAGGCTCTTTGGGCATTGGGCTCAACTCAGCGCACAAATCGAGCACTTATTCTTTGGATAGCCTGTAGCGCCTAATGAATTCGGCATCCTCAAAATGTGAGGTACTCAAGTGTGAGGCAGAGTCTTCTTCAAAAAACTCAAATAAAAGTAGTTCATCAGACATCTGTTAAATAAAAACAAATGGGGTTAAAAAGGACATGTAAAATAGGTACAAGGTACTAAAGGTACACTTACATTGGGTTTTGTAAAATTCCACTAAAATAACACTAAAAAACTTTATTTTCGTCAATAATTTATCAAACGTGTCAGTTTATGTTAGAGAAATAGTAAATTGTATTGAATCGCTTATTTTGACATTTGAGCGTTTCATTTGAGCTACTCTATGGACGTCATGGTACCAAACAAGTACAAAATTAAATGAATGAAATCAAAACTTGCGACTCAGTTTGGGACAATCGCTGTCAGATGGCATGTCCTAAATTGAATTGTTACACTGACGTTATGGTACGAATTAGAAGCACAGTTCAGTTTAGGTCCTAAAATGGATCGCGTTAAGAGCTCGTGGTAGGCCTCCTGTCTTGTCTAGGTAGGGCTGCTCCATTGTCGAAACCAAATAACTTGGCTATTGGTTTAAATTTATGCCTTGTGCCGCGAATGCACATGCAAGTGGCACGGATTATTCTTGATCCTAGCCGGATTGGCTAGGATCTATCACTACGCTCATGGGCCTATTCCAGTTGTCAGCGATTGCAGCTCCAAGATGTTTTGCGAAGGCAGACATTTGTCGGGCGAAGATTCCATCAACAGAGGTAACAAGGGGGGTGAATGTCGCATGTCGCATTTCACAAGCGTTTGAGTATTTTATTCATTTTTTTTCTTCGATGGACTATAGTACAGAGGCGACAGGGCGTGAAATATAAGAAGGAGCATCAGTGTCTAAGACACAGAATCAAATAACGCCTCCCTCTGAGCATCCCAAACGCCTTGGCAGGAAAGGTCTCCGCGTAGTCCGCAATCTGTTTCGGAGATCATGGGTGCATTGACTACGTTTTCCCATGCGTGTTGACATTCGCAGAATAGTTCCCTAATTTCATTGTGACGACGTGTTATTAAAACTTTTTTACAACATAGAGCATGATCAACATTAAAATCATCGCAGCCATAGCCATCACATTATTTTGGCATAAAGACTGGTAATCTCTGGTAACGCAATGCAAGTGCGTCTCTGAACTCTAATGGGGATAGATCGAAATGGTTTTTCTTAGTTGGTATGACAGATAGCAAGTTGAAGGATTTTGTTTAAATTTTTGTCGAAATTGATCGTTCAATTGCTCTTCTATTGATAAGGGATAGTTTGACCAAGTTGGTGTCCAACAGTTCGTCATCTAGAGAATATTTCTCGTTGCGGCTTTCTTTTAGTGCATCTTTAAGAGATTTATGATATTGAGAGAGGTATATGTGTATTTTCTATTAGAGCTCTTGAGAGGATTGTACAACCTTTTTTTGGATATAAATAGTTTATATTTGTCATTTTTGATAGAGCGGAGATTGATAGACCATCTTTGTGAACGGGTAGAGAGAATGAGTCGGCTTCCAAGGGTAAGATATCGCCTCTTAGTAGAGTGGGTAAAACCTTTGTACGCAGTGTGTTTGTTAGTGGTTCAAAGAATTAGTTTGCGTTATCTAAGGCCTTTTTTTTTTTTGCGTGGGAAATTATCAAATAACTTCTCCCGTTCTGGGCGGAGCAGGAGGGCATGTCAGACTCTTACTGACTAAAACCCACCCGTGTTCCTTCCGTTGCCTGTACGTTGCCAGGGGCCACGGTATCCCTTTCGGACTTTCCCGCAACCCCGGCAGGCACTGGTCCTATCGGACCCCTTCACTTGCTGACATGTCTTTGAGGCGCGCGTGGATCACAACGCGCCGTCGACCCGGGCCTGGTCCTTATCGGACGGCGAGCTACCCATTGCTCACTGTCCGCAAGCCCGCGCCTACGGTGGCCGGGAATCGGCTTGCGATTCCCGAAGCCCAGGGCGTCTCCTGCGGCGGCTAGGGGCGTGAGGGCGCGAATTTTGCCTTTCCCACACGCGTTCTGCTTCCTCCTTCGCGAGCATTACTGCTTCGCAGAAGGAGGTGACGGCCTCCCATGCCCTCTCGCTCCGTACCATGACCTGGACTAGGACCGGACGTGAGAGATCCTCGCCACCGATCGCCTCCACGAGGACACGGTGATGCTCTGCCCAAGCCGGACAGACCTCCACCGTATGCTCAACCGTGTTCTCCGGGCGATCCACGCAGTGATAACACCCGGGCGTTTCCTCCCACCTGATACGAAACAGGAACCTCCCGAAACAACCATGTCCGGTGAGGACCTGCGTCAGGCGGAAGGTGAGGACGCCGTGGCGCCTCTCTAGCCACTCCTCAAAGAGGGGACTTATCGCCGCAATAGTGGCGTGCCCATGCGTTATCTAAGGCCTTACAATGCATTTAAATTACTTGTAAATAAAAACAAGCTGGAAACGTTTCTTGATGACAAGATGTGGCCCAATGGCATCACATTTCGACGTTTTGCATATTTCAAAAGTAGAGGAGAAGAGGACACGATTGTTTCTCAGAGCAATGAAATAAAAAACAAGACTTGATGGATAGTGCTTCGAAAATGAACATAATATCATTTTACTGTAAAAGTTTGAAGAGATCGGTGAACTGCGTGCGCTCACTGTGCACAGGACGGCTGATATAGTCTTGTTACAAGAAACTTGTTTATATCCCTGTCCTAACAGGCATATTCAATCAATGTTTAGATAGCGGTACGTTTCCTGATTTAATGAAACATAGTAAACTACCCGCGTCGTAAGAGTGATCCCTCTAATTAAAGACTGGAAGATCTGTGCAACCAGAATTGAGTAAAATATATGAAAAAATCATGCTGAGACCAAATGTTGTCACATTTTAACTCTAATGGGATTTTACATAATCACCAGTTTGGTTTCACGAAAGGTAGGTCGACGACTGACGCAGGAGTAAAACGAATCAGTCACATTTTGGAAGAAGTCCCAGGATGTAATTGGCATTTTCTGTGTCCTCTCAAAAGCGTTTGACTGCGTTGACCACAATACACTGATCTGTAAATTACACCACTACGGAATTCGTGGACACGCTGCTGACCTTGTTCTTTCCTATCTATCAAACAGGCAACAAAAAGTAAACGTTAATGGGGCGACGTCCTCAGGGTCTCTAGTTAAAATGGGCGTGCCACAAGGTTCAAGTCTTGGCCTTTTCTTATTTCTAGTCTATATAAATGACCTTCCTTCCATGATGGCTAACTTATAGGATATAATTCTATTTGCTGATGACACTTCTCAAAATTTTTAAATAGATAGAAAAAATACAGATGTCTTACATATTAACGATAGTCTAGCTGTTCTTTCGAAATGGTTCGCAGCTAATAATCTTTTACTTAAAGCGAACAAAACTAAATGTATTAGGTTCTCATTACCAAATGTACCTCAAATGGGTCTAAATCTAAAATTTCATGGCAAAAACTAGATGCAATAACGGAAACTATATTTTTAGGAATTACTTTAGATTCAAAATTGCAATGGTGCGCCCACATTAGAACTCTTTCAGGTAGATTAAGTTCAGCTGCATATGCAGTAAGAAAAATAAGGCAGTTGACTGATGTAGCCACAGCTAGGTTAGTTTACCTTGCTTATTTCCATAGTATTATGTCTTATGACATTCTTCTGTGGGGATCGGCAGCTGACGTAGATTCAATTTTCATTTCGGATTGCCCTCTTTTGGTCCTCGCGAGTCCCTTAGAAACAAATTCAAAGAAATTGATATACGAACTCTGCCTTCTCTTTATATCTTAGAAAGTATTTTGTATGTTCGCAAAAACTTAGGACTTTTCAAAATAAGAAGCGATTTCCATAATATAAATACACGTAGTAGATATGAAATTATGATACCCAAATTTAGATTAACTAAAATAAGCAAGTCATTTCTTATAAACAGTATCCCCTTTTATAACAAGTTGCCTTAGTCGGTTATAGAAATAAGTGATGGGAAGTTCAAAACCCACATCAAACGCGTCCTTATCAAGAAAGCATAATATAAAATTATAGACTACCTACGTTGAAGAAAAGGAAGTTTGGCAATAATTCCTTCTGCACATGTGGCTTCCCTGGTACCTCATTAACGGCAAATTATGTAAGATCTATTAACTGCTCCCAAATTACCATGTTTATATTTTTTACATTCTTCCTTGACATAATCACCCTATTATTTGACATTATATACCTACAATTTAATTAAAACTCTTTATTTGTGGCTTTTGTGGACATGATAATTATTCAGATTTGTTACAGCTTTAATAGCAATCACGTCATTTCGTTTAAAATACGTTTTTATTTTTATTAATTGTTGAGTTTCTTGCCGGCTCTTCTCCATAGGAAACAACCAATTGGAACCGTGCTAGTTGCACGGTTCCAATTGGTTTCTGACGTTTCATAAATGCCCATGTAGGTTTATGTGAAATAAAATATTTTGAATTGAATTTGACTGCACATATCCTATTATTATTATAACTTTTCACTACCAACACATCATTAAAAGCACTTTTTCGCCACAGTATGACGACACCACCGTATGGCCTACCTTTGCAAATACCAGCAGACGTCTCTATTGAAGACATCGCAGTGTAGCTGAATTCTTGATCTATGTTTTCGAGAAAGTGTAAATCATGTGGATATAACCAAGTTTCTTGTAACAAGACTATATCAGCCGTCCTGCACAGTGAGCGCACGCAGTTCACCGATCTCTTCAGATTTTTACAGTTAAATGTTATTATGCTCATTTTCGAAGCACTATCCATTAAGTCTTGCTTTTTATTTCATTGCTCTGAGTTTTTTTTTTTTAAATGTTGTATGGGAAATTATCAAATAACTTCTCCCGCTCTGGGCGGACCGGGAGGGCGTGTCAATTGCGTGGGGCCACGGTATCCCTTTCAGATTTTCCCGCAACCCCGGCAGGCATCGGTCCTATCAGTTGCTGACATCTCTTTGAGGCGCGCGTGGAACACAACGCGCCGTCGACCCTGGCCTGGTCCTTATCGGACGGCGAGCTAGCCATTGCTCACCGTCCGCAAGCCCGCGCCTACGGTGGCCGGGAATCGGCCTGCGGCAGCTAGGGGCGTGAGGGCGCGAAATTTGCCTCTTCCTCACGCATTCTGCCTCCTATCTTCTACTTTTGAAATGTACAAAACGTCAACATGTGATGCCATCAGGCCACATCTTGTCATCTGGAAACGTTTCCAGCTTGTTTTTGTTTACAAGTAATTTAAATGCATTGTAAGGCCTCTCTTTCTTCATTGTTATTTTCTCCAGTAAAACTTCTACCGATGTTTTATTTTTTATATACAGAAAGATATCGTTTTCTGTGGATCTTTGTTTACGTTAGAAATAAACAAAGCAATTTTTACCTCAGCTGCTTTAAATTTTTTAGAAAAGTCCGTGGTCGCTTTTCCACTTTTACCAAGAAACCGATTTCTAGTCCTTCTTTTTGTACTGTTATTTACATTCCTCATTTGGTTCGTTATGCATTTTCCATTCACTGTTTCTGGCTGGGCGTGGGCTGTTTTGTTTCAACAGTCACTGCATGACACACAGCTGATTCGGGCATCTTCGTGCAAAACTCATTATCCAAAAGAGTCGAGTTAATCAGTGTAGACGCACTCGGCTTATCTGTCTCCGTCTGTGTGCGAGTGAGAAAACCATCCAGCTCTATTCCCTCAATGTAGCCATTACCTAAAACAAAGAAGAAGACAAATATACTTTCTAGAGTGCGTTTCATCAAGTATTTCCTATGCCGTAATGTTGGCTCCACTGTTTCAGTAGTAATAATAATTATATGAAAATTAACAAACAAAAAACAAATAAGCACTATGTAGTTGCCAGATCGATTTTATGGGGACAACACCCAACTGTCAATCGTAAAGTACAAATAACCAGTGAATGCGCAGTGACAAAGCTTGTTTAAACCGCAAATGTACGAGTTGTTGCTCACAACCCTATAATTATGTTCATGTCAGGATCGATTCACCAGTGATCCATTTACTAATTGTGTACCCAGAAAGTACTCATTACATTCAAAATAATTTCACACTTTTCACCAGTTCTATTTCTTTTTACTAAGTATTCAATATTTTTCAGGGTCACTATCAATTACGACGCACCTACCAGAAGATCCGTGCGTACCATCACCATGTAGGTCGGGATTTTGGCATTGGTGCCAAGAGTTCAATAGCAATGCACGCTGCATTTGCCTTCCGAATTACGTCAGATCTCCGCCGAAATGCATACCAGAGTGTACTGTCAACTCTGAGTGCATCCAGGTTATGGCGTGCATCCACAACCGCTGCAGGGACCCGTGCCTCCGGCGTTGCGGCAACAATGCGCATTGTAACGTTGACGGACATCGGCCGCACTGCACGTGCTTGCCTGGTTTCACTGGCCAGCCGTGGAAAAGCTGTTACAGCATGCTTCAAGGTAATTAATAATAGTTATTATTTTTATCTGACTAGTGCTAATATTTTTGCCTTAAAAGTATTTTTTATACATGTAGATACATATCATGAAGTGTTAGATTGTATTATGAATATTTTTTTACTATAAATAGGAATATTAATGTGTAACATCTTTCCGCTCGGCTTCCTGCAATTTAAATCAAATAAAATATATCATATCTGTGGGAGTGATTTCATGAAAAAGGACGGAAGTGTGTAACAGGAAGCCAGAGAAGCGCGCGCTATTTAATTTGACCAATGAGCACGCGTAGTGCTAGAGTTGTCGTGACGTGGCCCTTTTATGTTGCTTATTACCAAAGTGAGATGTCAGATGTTACACATCATATACGACTACTGTAAGGCTCGCTTGTTTTTTATTAATAATTATATTACTTAAGCAATGCTTTGAATTTTGTTATAAATCGGCTTGAAAATAACATGTTTTGATCCAGTCAGTCAACAAACTAAAATGAGCAAAGTTGTGACCAATAAAATCAGCTGTTAGGTCATTTGGTTCGACTTGTAGGTCAAAGGTCGCAGCACAGCACCTAGACAGACAGTTTGACCTGACGTAGGGGATGTACGATGTACGCACCAGTGTTCTAATATTTTTGTTCGGTGCCCGTTGTCCCGACGAAGTGGTAGGTGGGTGTTCACGTCGTTCCGATATAAGTTTCAGAGTCTCTTCCGAAAGTTTGAACCTCCTACCCGTACGCCGTTTTTTGCAAATCGCGTGCTTTGCTTTCCTCCCTGAGGATTTCCACGATTTGCTCGAGCGCCTGGTCAACGTTATTTATTGTTTCCACGGCACCAAATCGGTTATTCAGGTCTAATTGGAATGCTTCAGATCCTAGTATAGTTTGGACCATGTTTGAACGGACCCTAAACTTCATCAAACGAGTTCGCTCGAGCTGGAAGTCGATATTCAGAGAGCTTCGGAGAAGTTTGTGATCACTGCCGGTGTTGAGCCTGTTGATCACCGAGACGATCCGAAATGTATGCTTTTTATCCGTTATGTCCTATCTCATTTTTCATCACGGCTTCACCACTTCCACTTCCCTTGAGGCTGGTTCTTAAGTTAATTATTGATTTATTTAAAGTAACGACTCCCTTTGCGTAACTGGATATATACCTATAAGTGTCGGATGGTTTATAAATATCATGCGGTCCACCTATCAATGAAGTCCACTGCTGGACATAGGCGTCACCTGCGTCCCAAGCTGCGCCACAACACCCGCACCCCAGTTACATAAAACAATTTAAACACTAATCTGACGAATCTGAAGGCAACTGCTAATCCAATACTTTATATGTTTGAAAAATTCGTCGTAAAACGTAAATCACGCAATGAATGTTGTCGAATTGTCAAAATGAAAAGCATTGCAATTGAAAGGCTTAGCACGCACTGCGGTGCGTTTTGCTACCGCAAAATCTGTGAAGTATGAAACACAGTGGAAGCACGCGCAATGCGGGAAAAAAACACATAGTACGTAAACAAAGCAGTTGCGGCGAAAAAAACGCATCGCAAGTCACCGCACCGCATCGCACGCATAGGGCTTAGTGTATTATATATATATTATCCCACCGGTTTTCCGCCTTCCGCATCAATTTTACTTGTCCATGATAAAACAGATTTCTGCAATAACTTGTAGTTAAAATCTAGGATCCAACGTTTGATTGTAAAGTTAAAGAGGTGTGTCCAGGCACCTGTCAAAATTGTCAAAGTGCCTTTATAGTAGTGACTGAATGATGACCGAATGAATGAAACTAATGATGAACGTCATTATATATTTTATATTCATTGTCGAAATGGAAGACCTCTTGTTACAGTGGCGCCAACTGGTGGCGTGAATTTTCATGAAAACCCTCATAACTTGTTTTTAAAATCTAGGATCCAACGCTTGGTTGTAAAGTCACAAAGGACTATTATTATTATTATAACGACAAAATATTGTGCAATATTGTTGAAATGACTGAACTTTAGAGTTATTTTTTAAATGTAAATGGGAAATAAATTATATTGCTTTGTATTTATTGTGAAATCAAAAAAACTGACAAACGTAGCCGATCACGTAGTATTATAAAGGAGCTTACACACTTATAAATATTTAAAATGAGTATTCTTCGATCTCCATCCGGATCAAACACGCGCGGAAGCTCGCAGCCAGATTTATCGACTCTTAATAAGGAAGATAATACGATTCCGCTGCAGGTGACGTTTCGTAAACGGAAAAACCCTGAACAAGATGATCTTAAGCGAGACCTCGACGATTTTCGAAAAGAGGTAATGTCAACTTTGAATGGATTTGTTGAAAGTCAAAAGCAGATAATGAAAAGCATTTCTGACGACGTATCATCAATTAGGAACGAGATTAAAAATCTGGCTGCAGAACAAACTAAGATTAAATCTGAGATAGCAGAATTGAAAATTTCCAATACTGCTACAAACACCAAGGTCTCTGCTCTGGAAACCAAACTTGAAAATATAAAAACAACTACTCCACTACAAAATCCAGAAAATATGAATACTTGTGAAGATGCGGTTGCTGAACTTCAGGAAAGGCAATCAAGAAGCAAAAACATAATCATAGTGGGCATTCCGGAACCTAAAGAATTAAAAAAAGAAGACAGAATTAACTCTGATACTCGCGAAGTTACTAATATTTTAAAGTTAATACATCCTGAATGTCCGGAACCAAATATGATACGTCGCCTTGGTAACTATAAACCCGAAGCAGCCCGACACATCAAGGTATTTCTTCCATCTTCAGATATGGCAACAACAATTCTACGAAATAAAGCAACAATGAGTCTTGAGTCATACAAAATATTCTCAGATCAAACACCTTACCAACGGAAATTTATTAAAAACCTTAAACAAAAAATACATCTACGCACAGAGAATGGTGAAACAGATCTTGCAATAAAGTACATAAAGGGTACTCCAAAAATAATAAAAAAAAACGTCAAAAAACTAAGCCAGCAAGTGATAGACCAACCAACAAGTAAAAATAAAAACCTAACATATGAAATCACCAACAAATACGATAGCCTTTGTACAACAACAAATTCCCTGGAATGGTTTTATTGAAATGTACGAAGTTTAGTCAAACCTGGAAAGATCGACGAGCTGAATTGTATACTACAATCAATACAGGATGTTCATGAGGTCATACCTGTTTATTAATAAGAAAAATCCTTACAAAAGAAATTCACACAGAAATTACATATAAAAGGAATAATGAAGTGCAAATACGATCGTCACGTCGGGCAAATGACCTAGTACTATTACACGGACCTAGAACAAACCACGGAAAAAGAAATATTAAGTATGAAGGAGTACAACTATACAATTCACTACCAAAAAACATTAAAGAATCTAAAACTAATTTATATTTTTTTTAAATGCTAAAGAAACACATTTTCGACGGCTTCAAAATACATAAATGAACGAAATAATAATATTATTATTGTATAGTGTGCACGCTGCTTTATAACTGCTGATAAGAATAGCGCGCTCGATGTGCACAGCAACGCGCGCGTTCTGAGTAACTTATTTCGATGTACCCACTCCCCAGATTTATTAAAACAACAAATTTTATTACTAGCTAACTGCACGACGAGCGCTCTGGACTATCTAATTATTACCTACTTATTAAAACTTTGTTTCTCATTAAGTGATTATGTAAATCTTAGAGAAATAAATGATATTTTAAACCGTAAATAAAGAAGTTTATTATACGTTTCTATCCAAATAACTAAAGAGTAAAAACCGTTATTTTTCCAATTGTAACAAAATAAAAATGAAAATTTACCACTTTACACGTATAATAATTAACTAAATTTAAAAAAAGAATCGTATTAAAATATATTATAATAAGCTAAAATTTAATATCATTAAAACAGTTGCAGAACGGGTAATTTGGCCTAAACGAAAAGAGATAACGTGAAAACTTAAGGTACATTGGATAGTAAAACTTTGTTACGCATTTGATTTCCGAACTAGATTACAGTTGGTTTTATTTTATTTTATTTTATTTGTTAGGGACAAAAAACAGTTACATGCCAAGCTTAACTAAAGATTATTAAATTAGCAAAGTACTTAAAAATACATCTAAATATAATCTATTCCATATTTGTGTTACTACACATGTAACCCACACCATTGTCCACGAATTCACAAAAAAAAGTTAAAAGAAAACAGACGTACAGTACAGTGTGCATCATAAAATACTATTAAGAAGAAGAAGAAAGAAACAAAAAAAAAAAAAAAAATATGTATATATACTTAAGAATTTAGTAATTCTATTGCTCTCGCCCTGAAACTATGTTTAGAAAGAGTAAATATGTCAAGCTCCATAAAGTGAGTGTGTTGTATACATCAACGAGACGACGAAGAGGCACGCGCACCCCGGTAGTCCTGCACGAATTTGTGTGAAATATTCGAGGCACACGTACCCCACGAAGCATGACAGATCTAGGTACTATATACATAATGCAGACTATTTGATAGAGGAATGCAGTCAAATCTATTATTACATATGCCATGCAGCATCATTACACCCAGAAGAAATCGTCTAGATTCCAAACTAAGAATATTATAACGCGAAAGAATGGAAATGGGCCGATAATTCTCTACATTATTTTTATCGCCACTCTTGTACACAGGGGTGATAGAGGCTCGCTTCCAAACTGTAGGAAAGACCCCTTCCTTCAAACATTTATTAAAAATTATATGTAAAGCGGAAGACACGTGGTCAGATGTACTTATGAAGAAGGATCGTGGTATGCCATCGGGTCCAGCTCCTTTAGAAGAATCCAGTGACTTCAATGCTGTACGTATTCATTCTTTTGGCAAGTAAATGTCAGAGATACATGGCGAATTGTCTTCGTAGCAATTAGACGGTTGCCATAGGTCTGGGTCAAAGGTAGACGGTTCGTATACCGAACAAAAGAAAGTTGAAAACAGATTGCATATTTCCTTAGGGTCATCAGAAGACATTTTTGTAAAACATATTAGCAGGGTACTTGGCTTTGCCTTTCTTGGAAGAGACATACGACCAAAAATACTTAATAGATTTGGGAATACTGTCTTCAACTGATGTCATATACCTCTTATAACATTTAGCGGACTCACTATGAAATAATTTACGATAATTTGAAAAATTCACATAATCAGAGTGAGTACCATATTTCTTGCACTTAATCCAAGCATAAATAATAGAATAGAGTTGGACCCTGTAGAGTCAACAGTTTTTCTTGGAATAACTATTGACGGTAAATTACAATGGGGCCCACACATAGAAAAATTGTCAGGAAGGCTTAGTTCGGCCGCTTATGCTGTTAAAAAAATTAGACAGATAACTGACGTAGATACAGCCAGAATTGTTTATTTTAGTTATTTTCATAGTCTTATGTCTTATGGGATTCTTCTCTGGGGAACCTGTGCGGACATTCATACTATCTTTGTTCTACAGAAAAGGGCTGTTCGAGCCATTTACAACCTAGGTCCAAGGGATTCCCTTCGAGAAAAATTCAGAGAAATAAACATCCAAACATCCTGACAATATATTTTTGAAAACCTATTACATGTACACAAAAATATATCAAATTTTAAGAAAATGACCGATATTCATAGTTTAAATACCAGGAATAAACACAACCTTGCTGTACATCGCACACGTCTCCACAGAGTAGGCAACTCGTTCATGGGTCAATGTATACGCTTTTACAACAAACTTCCCATTGATATTCGAAACTTACCCATTAAACGATTTAAAAGCTGTATTAAAACCAAACTTTGTAAAAAAGGGTACTATAAAATTTCAGATTATTTAGAAGATAAAAAAGCGTGGGATTGAGCTGCTCGCTCTGCTAAGCTTTGTGATAAAACTATAAAATTTGACATTTTAATTATTATGTAAATCATTAAAAATACCAGTTTTTTATAAACATATTGACATTGTTGAAAATTATATACAAAATAACATGATTACTTTGTAAAGTATTATATTGTTTTAATTATTGTGAATGTGAGGACTATGTGGATATTTTATTTTTATTGTTTTTCCTCTTTCTTTAATTTTTTCTTTCTCAGTTAGTTTAAATGATGGTCTGGCAGTTTGAGTACTTTATGCGACCTAACCAAATGTCCTTTCTTTGGTATTGTTCGTCGAGTTGAGCTCCTTAAGTTCTGAGTTGAGCTCTACGATTACTGACAAATGCTTGCACTGACTGGACAGGTCCACTCAAATCTGTGTGGTTCTTTCCTCAAAAGACCATTTCAGACACTAATCTACATGGTCCTCATATGGCCTGACCAAGATTATGTCTGGACTTTAAAAGAGACTGTGACCTCTGAGTTTGTTTCGGTCTTTCTTCTCAGAGTAGTCAGATAGGAAACGCCGAACTCATCTAGCATTTTCTTCTTATTTTTTTTTAATATGACGTGTAAAAGTGATTGCAATATCCTATTTACAGAATAAACAATTTCATTTCATTTCATTTCATTTCATTTCTGATCTCCCAGCACGGAGACCTGACGCGGCGCCGCCCTGCCGACCACGGCGGCCAGGACTCCGAGATAGTTCTCGAAGTCCTGAAGAGGGCGGTTTGGGGAGAAATAGACGCCCAGAAGGGCTAATTCTCCCCAAGCGGCGGCCACGTATCCCGGTCCCTTCTCTAATAGAGAGAGGGGAGGGGAGTCTGTGGAAGACCGCGCTGTTAGTGCCACCAAGCCATCCTCGTCACCCAGCCAGCTGCCGGGGATTGAGTAGGGCTCGGCGACTACCGCTACGTTCACCAACCACTCGGCCATGACCTGTACCACCAGGTCCTGGGCCGCTCTGCAGTGGTTGATGTTCGCCTGGAGGATGCGATAGTCTGAAACCATTACTCCAACATCGCACACCCCTCCTCAGCTACCGCCGCTGGAGCTACAGCGGTGACGACGGCAGTGGTGGCGGTGGTGGCAACAGGGCGAACCTGCGCCGGCACTATGCCCTTCCTCGCGGGAGGCTTGCAGCTCTTGCCCGTCATCCTGTGGTCCGCGGGGCGGCCACTGGCGGCACACGCCGCGCAGCGTAGCGTGGCGGCGCGGCATGCGGAACTCTTGTGTCCCTCCTGCCCGCATCTGAAGCAACAGTCTCCCCAGTCGAACTTGGAGGGACACGTGGCTCGGGTGTGGCCGAACGCGAAGCACTTGAAGCAGCGCATAGGCTGGTCTTCAAGTGGCCGGACCATAGCCGAGCTGAGCCCCACAAGCAGCCGTCCCTTGGTCGCAGTAAGGACGGCTGCAGCCGCGGCGACTGGGCACTTGACGCGGATGGTGCCCATGCCACGGCGGCCGAGCCTGATGGCTCCACCCTTCACCACGCCAACGTCGCAGCCTCCAGCCGCCGCAACGGCCGCCACCACGTCCTCTTTGGTGACCGAGTCATCCAGATCGGCCACCTCCAAGGCTGCAATCTTTACAGGCCTGACGACCGTTGCCGCATCCGCGATGACCTCTTGCAACATTTTTGCGAAGAGGTCCGCGCTTGTGCCGCGCTGCTCCCCCTAGAACTCGAAAATACGAGCCCCGGCTAGGGTTCGGCGGCACGTGATGTTTCTGATCCCCAGCCGGGAGGGATCCGCGTTGGTACGAGCCCGTCTTAGGACGGACTCATACGTCTCGCCCCTCTCCACGGCCTCCGGAGTGATGGTCACCACGACGGCCGCGGTTTTGGGAGGAACCAGCTTCCTCCTGCCAGCTGAAGCCTTTTTGGCTGCAGGAGCAGTCGCAGCGGGTTTGGGGGTTGACTTTTTCCCTTTTCCTCCCCTGACCACTTCCGTCCACGACTGGTTGGACGGGGTGGTGGAGGGAAGAAGGGCGTCTTCCTCCTCCGAGTTCCGGGGGGCTGCTGGAGTGGCAGACGACCCAGACGCTCCCTCCGCGCTCGTGGTGGGCGTTTGAGGGGCCACCGTGGTCCTCTTGCCCTTGCCTTTGGCCTTGGAGGGCTTCGGGGCCCGGGGCGGTTTGCCCGATGCCGGACCTCCCAGAGGTGCAGGTTCCGGCTCCGTCGGCGGCGGACTCATATCCGCCACTAGCGGCGGGCGGAGCCGCCTTTCCGGCAAGAGCCGGTCCTCAATGCCCGCAAAGCAGCCCCTGATGAAGGCCCTCTCCTCCATGACAACCCCGCGGATTATTGCCTCAAGGCTGGCAGGGGAGGAGGAGCCTCCTACCACCGTACCTGGGGCAGATTGGGCAGGCTGGGCCGTGACCTCATCCAGCTTCTGGTGTAGCTGGCTGACCTCCGCCTGCAGACGATCCACCTTCGCCTGCAGCTGCCGCGTCTCGTCCGTGGCCGTCCGCTTCACCAGCTCCACGACAATGCCATGCATGCTGGCGGCTCGGCATTTAAGGGCCTTCTGGAAGGTTCCCTTCAAATTGGAGGACTTTGAGGCGACCTCCAGGACCTCCTCCTTGTCCTCCTGCGCCATGAGCTCCAATTCCGCCAGGGAGTGGTCAGCGTATAGCACAGTAGATGCACCATAGCCAGCCCTCGACCTGGCGGCTTGCGCTTGCCGCTTCTTGGCGGCGACCCTCTCCTCCAGGTCTTCCTGGAGTTGCGTCCTTTTTGCCAGGTTTAGCTGGCGCTCGGCGTCCACCAAGCCCACATTGTGAGCAAAAGCCGAAGCAGAAGTCGAAGCCTTTTTAGACTTCGACTTCTTCTTCGCCCTGCTTCCGACCGACTCCGAGGAGCCCCCGGACCCGAGCCTCAGATCGGCCCTCTTCCGCTTGGGGCGGTCGTTTTCGGCCGCCGACGTGTCCATATTTGACTCGTCGGCGTCCGACAACTCGTCCGGCCTGCTGAACAAGCTGACCGCAGACGGTGCGCGGTCAGCTTTCGACGCCAAAGCGCCGCCGGCGTGGCCCTGAGAAGGGCCGTTGGATTGGCCTTGAGAAAGGCCGTTGGGTTGGCCCTGAGAAGGGCCGTTGGGTTGGCCCTGAGAAGGGCCGTTGGGTTGGCCCTGAGAAGGGCCATTGGTTTGGCTCTGAGAAGGGCCGTTTGCATCACTCTGGGAGGAGCGAAAGCGCCCAGAGGCGTCACGGCTTTGCTTTTTCGTCATATTCGCAGACGACCGCATTAATGTCTGCGAATCACAGCGCACTTTAGCCGCCGGTCTGCCACTCCGTTACGGTGGTCAGACACGGCGTTGCCCGGGGGAAACTACGTGGAAGTATGCGCTGTGGGGGATCCCCCAGAGGCCAAAACCTTTTTTTTTTTTTTTTTTTTTTGTCGCTGAGAAATGCTTTATGCATTGCCGCTCGTGGGGGACGAGACGGGGTATGTGGGACTCCTGTCGGAATGACAGTATACCCACTAAAACTCAGCGGTGTTCCCACATCGCCGTGATGGGAGGGCCATGGGAAACCGGCTCAGCCTTTACATCCACAACCCTCCCGGCGCATGCCCGCCTAGCTGGCGGGCCCCGCATGCCCCCTAGGTTGGGGGGCTACGGGAATGGCCGGGAACACCTGGCCATTCCCGTCCGACACTGGTGGAGGCCTGTGCAATACAGGCAAGGGTGCCCCCGCATCCGTTGCCTGCTGGCCTCCACCTGGGAGGAGTCGGAGATGATTATCAAATTGACGTCTTCTTCGACCCCTCCACCGCCTTCGGAGCGGCGCCGCGTGAGGATCGTCCTCCCGCGCGCGCTCTGCCGACTCCTTCTGGGACATGACATGTTCGCAGAAGGAGGCGACTGCCGCCCAGGACCTTTCATTCCCCAGCATGGCGTTAACCAAGCCGGGGAGTGAGAGGTCCGGTCCTATCACCGCGATAAGACCTTGGCGCGTCTCGGTCCACGACGGGCACACCTCGAGGGTGTGCTGCGCCGTGTCCTCCACCGCACCACAGTCGTGGCACGACGGTGTCTCCTCCCGTCCGATTCGGTGCAGGTACGATCCGAAGCAACCGTGTCCGGACAGCACCTGCACCAGACGGAAGGAGAGGAACCCGTGCGACCGCTCGAGCCAGTCTCGCAGGACAGGCCCGATCGCGTCGAGGGTTCGGCGGCCGAAGGCTGCGGTGGCGAGTTCCCCCGTCCAATGGACGACGATGGCGTCCCTCGCCTCCCGCCGGACGGCCTCCCGCTCTTCCGGAGCTGGGCGTTCTCCTCTCGCCCTCCGCCCCGCCGTCCATTCATACACTCTGGCGAGCACCCACGCCTCGAGTTCCCAAGGAGGGGTGCTGGCCAGAGCACATGCTGCCGCGAAGCCCACCGTGCGGTAGGCCCGCGCCACCCGCTGGGCTATGGCCCTTTGGGGCGCCCGCAAGGCGGTGGCGTTCTCCCTCCTCTGGAGGGAGTCCTCCCAGATAGGAGCCCCGTAAAGGGCCATACTCCTCAAGATGCCGGCGTAAAGTTGCCGGCATCGCGCGCTGGGCCTCCCCAAGTTGGGAAGCAGCCACGAGAGCGTACCTGCGGCCTTCAGCAGGCGCGACGACAGCCCGCTAAAATGCGGACCGAAGCGCCACCTGCTGTCGAGTACAAGGCCCAGATATTTCATCTGGGCCTTCACCTCAATTCTGACACCCTCCACGAAGATGTGGGCGTCAGGTGGGGGGCGCTGCCGAGGTCCGTGGAAGAACACAGCCTCGGTCTTGTGCAGCGCCACCGTTAAACCTAGGCGGCGGATCCTCCCCGCGACCAAGGATCCGCCCGCCGAGGCCAAGTTGGCCGCCTCCCTGAAACTCCCCCCCCGGGCGGTGAGGAGAGTGTCATCCGCATAGCAGATGACACTCGTGCCTCGGAGGAGAGTTCCCCGCAAGAGCCAATCATAGGCGATGTTCCAGAGGAGAGGTCCTATGACTGACCCCTGCGGCACGCCGGCCTCAACGGCGTATCGCCGGACTTGGCCAGTCCTATTTACCAGGACGATCGCCCGATCCTCCAGGTAGCTGGCCAGTAGATCGCGCATGTATCGAGGCACTCCGTGGAATCGGAGCGCCTCTAGGATAGTGGAGTGGGGAACGGAGTTGAAGGCATTGGCTATGTCGAATGACACGGCCAACACTCCGTCCCCCACCTCCATCGCCCCCTTCACCTGGCCCTTAAGGCGGGCCAGCGCGTCCACCGTGGAACGCTCAGCCCGAAAACCGAACTGAGCGTCCGACAAGTCCGGCCCGATACACCGCAAATGGCTTTTTAGGCGGGCAGCGATTATCCCCTCGAACATTTTTCCGACCTCATCGAGCAGAACGATGGGCCGGTATGCCGAGGGGGAGTCTGCTGGGCGGCCCTCTTTGCGAAGGAGGCACAACTGCCCCTCCTTCCACGGTTTCGGGAACCTCCCAGACGCAAGACATGCGCTGAAGAGGTCCCGAAACCTCTCCTCCATTTGAGTGGCAGCGATCGCCACCACTCTTGCCGGAACACCGTCGGGGCCCGGAGCTGTCTTCTTGGCGCGGATATGGAGAATCGCCGCGCCAAGTTCCGACTCCGTGACAGGAGGGGCCTCCTCTACTTCCTCAGCTGGCGGAGCTATACCCAGCGGTGGGTCCATCACTGGTGGGGTGAAGTTGCCCCTGCACGGGAACAGGGACTGAACCACCCCATCCAGTAATGAGGGCTCCAGGGTCTCGGCCACTGGGGGACCAAAGGGGCGCAGTTTGTTGCGCGCCGCCTTATACGGTCTCCCGTATGGGTCGTTGTCGAGACCCTCCAACATCTCCGCTCTCGCCGAGTCTCTGGCGGCGACGATGGCCCTATCGAGGACCGCTTTTGCCTCTATGTAAACCTCATAGAGGTGGTCCTCGTCGGCGTGGTCTCGTCGACGCCGCCGCCGGCTTCGCGTGTAGGCCCTCCTTGCCTCCACACACGCTGCTCGAAGCCCCGCCAGCTCCGCCGACCACCAGTACACGGCGCGTTTGGGTGGCGGTCGGCAAGACCGAGGCATGCTAGAGTTGCATACCTCAGTCAGAGACTCCCTCAGGTGCCCCGCCACGGTGTCCACATCCAGGCCGGCGGAAGGTGGTGAAAACCAGTCCCGGATGAACGCCGCCTCCCCCGCTGCCTCCCTGTCCAGGCGGGTGAGAGCCCACCGCGGGAACGGTGATCGCACCGAGAGGGGCCGCGTCTCTCCGGGGCTACCGGTGGAGATGTCGAACCGTACGTAGCGGTGGTCCGACATAGTCTCCACCAGGTCCACCCGCCAGTTCAACACGCGCGCGGCCAACGCAGGGGTGGCGAAAGTGACGTCAACTATTGAGCCACCCTGCCGCCGCACGCATGTCTGGACGCTGCCTCTGTTCAAGAGGGAGAGTCCAGAGGAGGCTGCCCACATCTCCACTGCCCGCCCGCGTGCGTCGGTGGCCCGGTTGCCCCAGGTCACCGACTTGGCATTCAGGTCTCCCAATACGGAGACCTGACGCGGCGCCGCCCTGCCGACCACGGCGGCCAGGACTCCGAGATAGTTCTCGAAGTCCTGTAGGGGGCGGTTTGGGGAGAAATAGACGCCCACAAGGGCTAATTCTCCCCACGCGGCGGCCACATATCCCGGTCCCTTCTCTAATAGCGAGAGGGGAGGGGAGTCTGTGGAAGACCGCGCCGCTAGTGCCACCAAGCCATCCTCGTCACCCAGCCAGCTGCCGGGGATTGAGTAGGGCTCGGCGACCACCGCTACGTTCACCAACCACTCGGCCATGACCTGTACCACCAGGTCCTGGGCCGCTCTGCAGTGGTTGATGTTCGCCTGGAGGATGCGATAGTCGGAAACCATTACTCCAACATCGCACACCCCTCCTCAGCTACCGCCGCTGGAGAAACAGCGGTGACGACGGCAGTGGTGGCGGTGGTGGCAACAGGGCGAACCTGCGCCGGCAATATGCCCTTCCTCGCGGGTGGCTTGCAGCTCCTGCCCGTCATCTTGTGGTCCGCGGGGCGGCCACTGGCGGCACACGCCGCGCAGCGAAGCGTGGCGGCGTGGCAAGTGGCACTCCTGTGTCCCTCCTGCCCGCATCGGAAGCAGCAGTCTCCCCAGTCGTACTTGGAGGGACACGTGGTTCGGGTGTGGCCGAACGCGAAGCACTTGAAGCAACGCATAGGCTGGTCTTCAAGTGGCCGAACCACAGCCGAGCTGAAGCCCACAAGCAGCCGTCCTTTGGTCGCAGTAAGGACGGCCCCCGCCGCAGCGACTGGGCACTCGCGGCCGAGCCTGATGGCTCCACCCTTCACCGCGCCAGCATCGCAGCCTCCAGCCACCGCAACGGCCGCCACCACGTCCTCTTTGGTGACCGAATCATCCAGATCGGCCACCTCCAAGGCTGCGGTCTTTACAGGTCTGACGACCGTTGCCGCATCCGCGATGACCTCTTGCAACATTTTTGCGAAGAGGTCCGCGTTTGCGCCGCGCTGCTCCCCCGAGAACTCGAAAATTCGAGCCCCGGCTAGGGTTCGGCGGCACGTGATGTTGCCGATCCCCAGCCGGGAAGGATCCGCGTTGGTACGAGCCCGTCTTAGGACGGACTCATAAGTCTCGCCCCGCTCCACGGCCTCCGGGGTGATGGTCACCACGACGGCCGCGGTTTTGGGAGGAACCAGCTTCCTCCCGCCGGCTGGACCCTTTTTGGCTGCAGGAGCAGTCGCAGCGGACTTGGGGGTCGACTTTTTCCCTTTTCCCCCCCTGACCACTTCCGTCCACGATTGGTTGGACGGGGTGGTGGAGGGAAGAAGGGCGTTTTCCCCCTCCGAGTTCCGGGGGGCTGCTGGAGTGGCAGACGATGCAGACGCTCCCTCCGCGCTCGTGGTGGGTGTTTGAGGGGCCACCGTGGTCCTCTTGCCCTTGCCTTTGGCCTTGGAGGGCTTCGGGGCGTGGGGCTGTTTGCTCGATGCCGGACCTCCCAGAGGTGCAAGTTCTGGCTCCGCTGGCGGTGGACTCATATCCGCCGCTAGCGGCGGGCGGAGCCGCCTTTCCGGCAAGAGCCGGTCCTCAATACCCGCAAAGCAGCCTCTGATGAAGGCTCTCTCCTCCATGACAACCCCGCGGATTATTGCCTCAAGGCTGGCAGGGGAGGAGGAGCCTCCCACCACCGCATCTGGGGCAGATTGGGCAGGCCGGGCCGTGACTTCAGCCAGCTTCTGGTGTAGCTGGCTGACCTCCGCCTGCAGACGATCCACCTTCGCCTGCAGCTGCCGCGTCTCGTCCGTGGCCGTCCGCTTCACCAGCTCCACGACAATGCCGTGCATGCTGGCGGCCCGGCATTTGAGGGCCTTCTGGAAGGTCCCCTTCAAATTGGAGGACTTTGAGGCGACCTCCAAAACCTCCTCCTTGTCCTCTTGTGCCATGCGCTCCAACTCCGCCAGGGAGTGGTCAGCATATAGTACATTGGATGCACCATAGCCAGCCCTCGACCTGGCGGCTTGCGCCTGCCGCTCCTTGGCGGCGACCCTCTCCTCCAGGTCCACCTGGAGTTGCGCCCTTTTCGCCAGGTTTAGCTGGCGCTCGGCGTCCACCAAGCCCACTTCGTGAGCCAAAGACGGAGTAGAAGTCGAAGCCTTTTTAGACTTCGACTTCTTCTTCGCCCTACTCCCGACCGACTCCGAGGAGCCCCCGGACCCGAGCCTCAGATCGGCCCTCTTCCGCTTGGGGCGGTCGTTTTCGGCCGCCGACGTGTCCATATTGGACTCGTCGGCGTCCGACAACTCGTCCGGCCTGCTGAACAAGCTGGCCGCGGACGGTGCGCGGTCAGCTTCTGACGCCAAAGCGCCGCCGGCGTGGCCCTGAGAAGGGCCATTGGATTGGCCCTGAGAAGGGCCGTTGGGTTGGCCCAGAGAAGGGCCGTTGGGTTGGCCCTGAGAAGGGCCGTTTGAATCGCCCTGTGAGGGGCGATTAGATAAAAAAACGCCCAGAGGCGTCACGGCTTTGAATTTTCGACATATCCGCAGACAATCGCGTATTTGGTCTGCGAATCACAGCGCACTTTAGCCGCCGGTCTGCCACTCCGTTACGGTGGTCAGACACGGCGTTGCCCGGGGGAAACTACGTGGAAGTATGCGCTGTGGGGGATCCCCCCAGAGGCCAAAACCTCACCCAACCAACCTCAACCTCAACCACCACCATCAAGCTCATATGCTTCGATATTTAAAAAATAAATACCGCAGTGCTGGTATACTGATAGGGCCCGCTGTGATGCCACGGACACAGAAATCTCAATAGGGCATTACAAAATAAATAAACTAGCATAATTTATAATAAAAAAAATATTAAATAATATATAAAAACAAATAGGATCACTGGTGTGTCTGTCTGTTTGTTTGCCCGTCTGACAAAGCCAATTTGCTCTGAATCTAATGGACCGATTAAGTTGAAAGGTACACAAATCAATTTCTGTGACACGGACGTGTTATGTAAATAAATCAATTTTGAATTTATGGGAGACAAATAAGAAAACAAAAAGCTTACAGTGTCGTGTGACATGTCAAATGAAAGGAATTTCTATGAGCGTCTCGATTATATATTTTTTAATTTTAAAATTAATAGTTTTAAAGTTCTTTAAGACAATAAATGAAAATTGACCATTATCTCCGAAATTTCTGAGCCTAACATTTTGAAAAAAAAAATGCAGAAGATAGTTATAGATTACAGGAAAATCTATAAGAAGTAATGGTCTTAAAATAACATGTAAATCTCCCAATATTGTGGGCAACGGGGGCTTTAGAATGGGCAACTAGCTTCATCTTTCTACCTGACCGACCTCTTAATAATAATAATATGTATATATAAGTTTAATAGTCATCACGACAGACGTCGTGCAAGAAGCGATCATTTTCTTTGAATATTCGAGAGAGACGATCGTATTGTTCATGTTGTCAGTGAATATTGGGCCTCTGGTTGCACTTGCCTTGCTGCTTATCATGCGAAGGCGAAGCGCATCCGACTTTCGTCGGTACGCGAGCACTGTGCGTCTAGTCGTTGCGTCTCTACAACTTGACGCTAAGTGTGCGTGCTTTGAACAAAATATACGATTTTCTAGTCTAGTCGCCGAGCTTTCGCAGTCGCATGTCACATAGTGTGCGCCATTTTTAAGTTGGTATATAAAGATAAAGACCCTTGACTGACTTATTTTTCGGTTAAAGAAATCATTGGCAGTCAACGAAGCAATTCTTGACTTGTCAATGTGAATTAATTTTTGATATTTTTTTTCATTTAGGTACATTCCAACATTGTTAATTTATTTCATTGTGCCTTTTATTTAATACATAATATATAGCGAAAGGAACTTCCTTCCAACCGGGTGTTCCACGACACCTCTTGACTTTTTTATACCTATTTTTTTACAGCTCCTCCCAACCTATCTTGCTCGCCATCACCGTGCGGTCCTCACAGTCACTGCAGAGAAGTGGAATCACAAGCAATATGTCGTTGCCAGATCAATTCTATGGGGACACCCCCCAAATGTCGACCGGAATGTACAATGAACAGTGAATGCGCTAGTGACAAAGCCTGCTTTAACCGCAAATGTATAGACCCATGCGTTTATTCATGTGCTAGAAATGCAAACTGCACAGTAATTGCTCACAACCCTATATGTTCATGTCAAGATGGATTCGCCGGTGATCCATTTACTAATTGTAGTAAGTACTCATTACATTCCAAATAATTTCACACTTGTCACCAATTCTATATTACTTTTACTAAAAATATTCAATATTTTTCAGTACCACTATCACTGGAACGACCAGAAATAAATCCGTGCATACCATCACCATGTGGTCCGAATTCCCGATGCCAAGAGTTCAATGGCAACGCAAGCTGCACTTGTCTTCCGAATTACTTCAGCTCTCCGCCGAGATGCAGACCAGAGTGTACTGTCGACTCTGAGTGCAACGAAGACATGGCGTGCATCAACAATTGGTGCGGCGACCCATGCCCCGTGGCTTGCGGCAACTATGCGGAGTGTTTCGTCAAATACCACGTACCGTACTGCATGTGCTTGCCTGATAGTTGTCAAGGTAATCTATCTTTAAATATAAAGAAAAGTCCTGACTGACTGACTGACTCATCAACGCCCAGCCCAAACCCTTGGACCTAGAAAGCTGAAATATTGTAATGTAGCTGAATATTCTAAAAATAAATAATAAGAGAGATTAAGTGTGAGAGACGGAGAGAGTAATATCTTTTATGTCACTCGTGTAACGACCTGTGTCTAGACGTGACGCGTCCTTGTAATTCTCATCCGATTATCGCATCGCCGCCTAAGGGACATCGGCCATTATAACAACATCGCTCCGACACGGCAAATAACTTGTCTTTCAAGTTAGGAATTGAAATCAAATGCATTAAAGTCTATTTTACGATGACTATATAGAATAGTGGACGGCTCGCCGGCCGCTCACACTCTCACGCTCACTAAAATAGACTTTAATGAATTTGATTTCAATTCCTAACTTGAAAGACAAGTTATTTGCCGTGTGTAACACAGATTCATTCAGAGTAAGCTAATTTCGAGGTCACAAGCCCCACGGCATACAATTTTTTTTTCTAATAGATTCAATGTGGTAAAACTTTATACCGTGGCTTCTTCCGCGTTTAATGTTTAATTTAATGTTTGTGAGCTTTTAGGTATATTTATGACAGACTATAAAGAAAAAGTCAACTTTAATACACCCGGCGCGTGCAACAGTCAGTACTTATGAATTAATTGTTGTGTTTTTGTGTGTTCTAGCATTGGATCAAACATTTGGGTTCCTACAATACCCAGTAAGGGGTCACAAGTTTGGCTTCCCAGAAGAAGAATCAGTATTAGATATGGGATCACGACCAAAGGGAACTGGAGGTAGTGTGAAAACTACTTCATTGATTGTATGGCCTTACGATATTCCTCCTGGCTGTTATGTGAACTGTGGCACCCAATTATCTTCATTCGAGGGACCTGACTGTCCTTCGGGTTCAGCAAAATTCAACGAGGTTTGTGTTGAAACTGTATGATGATCATGACAATAATTAAACAACATATGTACTTACTTAAAGGTTTTTTCTTCGCTCACCTGTCACCTTGATATGTTGTTTAAAAGCAGTTACCATCTACATAATTAAGTTCCGACTTGATTGTTATACACCGGAACAAAAATTTTTTTTTTTTTTTGGATGGCAAATTATCAAATAACTTCTCCCGCTCTGGGTGGAGCGGGAGGGCGTGTCAGACTCTTACTAACTAAAACCCGCCGTGTTTCTTCCGTTGCCTGTGCGTTGCCAGGGGCAACAGTATCCCTTTCGGACTTTCCCGCAACCCCGGCAGGCATCGGTCCTATCGGACCCCTTCACTTGCTGACATCTCTTAGAGGCGCGCGTGGAACACAACGCGCCGTCAACCCGGGCCTGCAGTGCTATTCTGTAACCATCTCACCGTGAAAACTTAGGTGAAGTGAGCACGGAGTGAGCTGTCAGTCCCTAGCAGCAGGTGGAATGACAGCTCACTCCGTGCTCACTTCACCTAAGTTCTCACGGTGAGATGGTTACAGAATAGCACTGCTGGTCCTTATCGGACAGCGAGCTACCCATTGCTCACCGTCCGCAAGCCCGCGCCTACGGTGGCCGGGAATCGGCCTGCGATTCCCGACGCCCAGGGCGTCTCCTGCGGCGGCTAGGGGCGTGAGGGCGCGAAATTTGCCTCTCCCTCACGCGTTCTGCCTCCTCCTGGAACTACTAATTGATGATACAATTAATCAACAGTAAAATATTGGTAAAGTTACAACTTTTTAGGTAATTCAATTTATACTAAACCAGCGAGTGCTCCAGTAAAAAAATAATATTTCGTGAACATTTTGTGTGTTCCGGTATTGGATCAAACATTTGGCTACAATTTGTCCCACTGCAAGGCAAACGCCTCTTCACATACAGAGAAGGCACGAGCACTTATCACCACCACGGTTGCTCGTTGCGTATGAAATGAAATGAAATTGTTTATTCTGTAAATAGGATATTGTAATAACTTACAAACGTCATATAAAAAAAAATTGCTAGTTGAGTTCGGCGTTTCCTATCTGACTACTCTGTGAAGAAAGACCGAAACAAACTCAGGGGTGATAGTCTCTTTTAAAGTTCAGACATAATCTTGGTAAGGCTATATGAAGACCATGTCGATTAGTGTCTGAAATGGTCTTTTGAGGAAAGAACCACACAGATTTCAGTGGACCTGTCCAGTCAGTGCAAGCATTTGTCAGTAATCGCGGAGCTCAACTTAGAACTTAAGGAGCTCAACTCGACGAAAAATACCAAAGAAAGGACATTTGGATAGGCCGCATAAAGTATTCAAACTGCCAGATCATCATTAAAATTAACTGAGAAAGAAAAAACTAAAGAAAGAGGAAAAAAAATAAAAACACCACATAGTTCTCACATTCCCAATAATTAAAACAATATAATACTTTACAAAGTAATCATGTCATTTTGTATATAATTTTCAACAATGTCAATATGTATATAAAACTGGTATATTTTAATGATTTTACATAATAATTAAAATGTCACATTTTATGGTTTTATCACAAGGCTTAGCAGAGCGAGCAGCTCAATCTCACGCTTTTTTATGTTCTAAATAATCTGAAATTTTATAGTACCCTTGTTTACAAATTTTGGTTTGAATACAGCTTTTAAATCGTTTAATGGGTAAGTTTCGAATGTCAATGGGAAGTTTGTTGTAAAAGCGAACGAGTTGCCTACTCTGTGGAGACGTGTGCGCAAGGTTGTGTTTATTCCTGGTATTTAAACTATGAATATCGGTCATTTTCTTAAAATTTGATATATTTTTGTCTACATACAATAGGTTTTCAAAAATATATTGTGAGGCTACAGTCAGAATGTTTATTTCACTGAATTTTTCTCGAAGGGAATCACTTGGACCTAGGTTGTAATCGGCTCGAACAGCCCTTTTCTGTAGAACAAAGATAGTATTCATGTTCGCACAGGTTCCCCAGAGAAGATTCCCATAAGACATAAATACTATGAAAATAACTAAAATAAACAATTCTGGCTGTATCTACGTCAGTTATCTGTCAAATTTTTTGAACAGCATAGGCGGCCGAACTAAGCCTTCCTGACAATTTTTCTATGTGTGGGCCCCATTGTAATTTACAGTCAATAGTTATTCCAAGAAAAACTGTTGATTCAACAGGGTCCATTAACTTGAACATTGGTAGTTAGCTGCCTGACATTTGGCGTTGAAAATCTAAGGAGTTTAGTCTTTTTTCGTTCAGGAGAAGATTATTTACATTAAACCAATGCACAACTTTAGAGAGTGTTCGTTCATCGTTAACTTGTTCAAAGTTGACTAACTGACGTTTGATTATTTATTGTGCATACAGACAGTAATTACATTACATTAAATAACAACACGCCTGTACTCCCCGATGGGTTAGGCAGAGGTGTGCCTTTAGTACACCCACAATTCGCCAGTTATGTTTAAGTCCCATGTAACGGGGTGAGCGTATTGCCATCAACCGGTCACAAATCCAGACTCCGGGCTGCTACTGAGAATTTCCTAATGAAGAAACCCAATAACACTTTGCCCGACCTGGGAATCGAATTCAGGACTAGCAGCAGCAGGCTCATCAGTAGCGCTTGCGCCCACTAGGAAACCGTCACAATAATTACGTATTAAGTATTATTACTAATAAAATAATAATAATAAAATACTCACCTAGGGCTGTATTAGAAAACCAAGCAACCAAGAAAGCCAAATTATATTATGACCGCACCATAATTACAGATCATACAATATAAACAACAGACCCGACATAGCACTAGTTGATAAAGAAAACAAACACACATACATAATAGATATAGCAGTCCCAAACACCAATAATATACAGAAAACTATCACCGAAAAAATGAGAAAATACACAGAACTACAAGAAGAAATTACCAGGGTCTGGAAAATGAACAGAGTAACCATAGTACCAATAGTGATATCAACAACGGGTATCATCCCGAAACAACTATTTATTAGCTTAAATACAATCAATCTCTCCAAATATACATATCTTACACTACAGAAAATAGCTATAGAAAACACATGTTGCATATTACGGAAATTCCTACAATTAGATTTAGACAGTAATTTCAATGCAGTACAAAATACATAATCTATCTACTCAAACTTAAAATCTCACCTTGGTTTACACCCGTGAGATTTTAATAAAATACCAGGTTCTAGGAACCTCAGAACATAAATTAAAAAAAAAAAAACAATAATAATATAATAAATAAAATAATTGATATTTTAAGTATTATTACTTAAGAACGAGTTAATAATTAATTTTACAAATTCATTTGTTTAATTGTAAAATGTATTAGTTAGTAACTGGTTCCTAAGTACTAATCAAATAATGATGCATAACAACATTTTCAATTCAATTTGTATTCAACCGGCGAGTGCAGTAGCGACTATGAAACATTTAGTTCTATTTTTGTGAGTTCTGGTATTGGGTCAAACGTTCCGCTACCCAATGTGCCTTGAGTACACAAACAACAGCATGCGTACTCCACAGGCAAATCAACGGAATCAGCGCTCCACAGCGTGGTTTCCAAAATTGAATGTGCAGTGGATCACAAGTGCTCGGCACTGGCTGCCTTCATTGACATCGAGGGCGCCTTTGACAAAACCACGTTCAACAGCATAAACACGGCCCTCGACAGACACGGCATAGACTCGACACTGAGTGGCTGGATCACCAACATGCTCAAACTAAGGGCTGTACAAGTCACAGTAAATGATACTACGAGAGCCATCGTTGCGAAGGGATGCCCGCAAGGGGGAGTCCTCTCGCCTCTCCTATGGAACCTGGTAGTAGACAGCCTCATCAAAACACTCAACGACAAAGGTTATTTCACCGTAGGCTACGCTGACGACATAACCATAATAATCAACGGGACCCATGAAAACACTCTATGCAACCTCATGCGTCATGCCCTGAAAATAGTAGAGGAATGGTGCAACAAGCACCAACTCTCAGTGAACCCTACAAAAACCGAACTGGTTCTCTTTACGAAGAAGAGGAAACTGACAACACTACAACTGCCACGATTCTTCGGAACAACCCTAAGCCTCTCAACTGAAACCAAATACCTGGGCATCTATCTGGACAAACAGCTGAACTGGGCAAAACACACGAACTATATTACTACAAAAGCCAGCATATCCCTGTGGCAGTGCAAACGACTGCTTGGCCGGAATTGGGGAATCAGCCCCAAGGTCACCCACTGGTTATACACCACAGTCATCCGACCGATTATCACATACGGCTCACTGGTCTGGTGGCCCAGGACAGACCGGTGCACAGCCCAAAAAGATCTCGAAAAACTACAGCGGTTTGCTTGCGTCGCAATCACTGGTAGTATGAGAACTGCACCCACCGCCGCCCTACAGGCAATGCTGGGACTGCCACCTCTGCACCTCATCGTGCGGGAGGAGGCGGCCCTGGCCACCTTTAGGCTCCATTTAACAGGAACCCTATGCAACGACTCCAGAGTTAAGCACATACGCATTAAGGAGGATGCGATCAAACGTGAGCCAATGATGGCATCACCCTGCGACAAAGCCCCGAAAACACACCACTTTCAAAGGCACTACAATATAACACTTACAGAAGAACAGTGTGACTACTCAGGCCCAAAAGAGATGAGAGTTTACACCGACGGATCAAAGACCGACTCAGGTACCGGAGTCGGAGTTTTCTCACATGACCTCAACATAAATATATCCAGACCGCTGGGAATGTTCAACACCGTCTATCAGGCGGAGTGTGTGGGCATCATACAAGCGGTCCACGCCCTAGAAGCCAGGAGGGTTACGGACACCCACATACGCATACTCTCCGACAGCGCCTCAGTTCTCCAATCCTTACGGAAGAAATATACTACCTCGAAGCTAACACTAGAATGTCACGATGCACTAGAACATATAACGGTATCTAGCCGCAACACGGTGACACTGCAATGGATAAAAGGACACAGCGGATCGCTAGGTAACGACGCGGCTGACGAACTTGCTAGACGTGGATCCAGCACGGCAGTCTGCGGACCCGAGCCTATCGTACCCATCCCCTTCAACCAAATACGCAGGTGGCTGCAGAAGTTCACACACACAAGCGGAACGCTGGTGGACCTCGACACCAGGTTGCAGGCAGTCAAAGGAGGCTATGCCATCTTTGGACAGCAGGCTGACCAGGCGTTTGCTACGCCTGGACAGGAACGGCCTGCGCCTGGTGACGGGGACCATCACGGGACACTGTTCGCTAAACAAGCACTTCCACACAATAGGCATAACGGACAGTCCTCTGTGCAGGGCGTGCATGGAGGCTGAGGAGACCGTTGCGCACGTGCTCTTCGAATGTACGGGCGTCACCCAGATTAGAACAGAAACCCTCGGGTCACCCAGATCATACACAGACGTTCTAAACAGACCAGGAGACCTAATCAGCTTCTGGAGGGAGGTGGGCTGGTTGGAATAACCACCAAACGGCCGCTATGGCCCACGCACAATGGTCCACTTGACGGACTAAGTGCGGAAACCAAACCCCCTAACATAGAACATAGAATAGAACAGAAGGCGCGCTCCGCATTTTAGGTGTGAAGCTACAAGTACGCAGCGATTAAATTCAATGAGCGTAACGTAGTGAGAAGATATAAGAGTCACGCGATAGAAAGAGAGGCAACTTCTAGGTGAATATAACTGTAGATAATTAGCGCTGTGCGACCTGAATTGCACTTTATTGTGTCGTAGCAAGAGTCGCTTTTTATTTAAATGATTTTGAGGAGTGAACCATCTGTTTTAATCTGTGACGTCGGTTACCAGATCAGTTTATAGGAGTGTGCCTTGAGTTCAGCGGGATTTGTGTAGCGATCGATTATTAAATAAGTCCATTTTATTTTTATCGAGTTTTATTTTTCGTCATTATTCTTTCATTATTGTCCGTGACTTTGGTTGTTTATTTGCCGATAAAGCCCCGCCCCTTTTGTAACGTTTTAACTGACGCACCCGCTACGTCAATTTCGACTTTAAAAAAATCGGTGTTACTTATCATTTTTTAAATTATTTTTATTATTTTATAACCCAGTATAAACACAAGGTGTTAGATTGTATCGCGTCCGAGATCCTTTTAGATTAAAGGGGAGAGTGGTGGATGAGAAACGTTAAACATTTTAATTATTTTTGTGAAGACAAACCCAAGTCGTTTTAGACGCCTGGATGACGTAATTCCCTGCAATAGACGTGATAATAGCGTGCTATATCTACAATCAGCCAAGACAGAACTTATGGGCAGAAGTGTCTACTGCACGGCTCCAGTAATATTTAATAAAATACCGATGAGTTGGAAAGAGCTGCCGATTTCATTATTTAAAAAAACACTTCGAGGCTTTTCAGTGGTGAAGGGTTATTATAATTTAAGTTAGTTGTTTAATGAAAAAGATTTTTCAATTTAGTATGTTTTTTGTGTATCTTTTGCATGCCTACATGGCAGTGGCGGAGCGTGAGTTTTTGAGGAAGGTAAGCCGGAGCAAAAAAATGCTTACCTAGGGCTGCAGCCATGGCGCACGTAGTCCTAAGTCCAGTTAGGCAGATGTGTCTTAATTCAGTCCACCTTTACTATACATGTAAGCACTGATAGATTGAAACAGTGTCTTGCAAGTATAATAAAAGTGGCTTTGAAAAAAGCCGTTTGCGGTGTGATGTCGATACGATGTCTACTAGACAAAACTACTTTACTAGAAGACTACTGGCTTATTCTACTTATAATACTACTTATACTCTAAAGCTATTCGTCTATTCTTTCTTACAAAGTGTGCTAAGACATTATCATAAAACCCGGAATGATTCTTAGTTAAGCAATAAATGTTTTTCTATAGAAAGAATGGCTAGATCAGATAATCGTTCTTGTTTTTGAGAATTACGCATGTCGTATGAATTCGCTTCAAAGCCGAAAACGACCTCTCCGCGGATGCTACTATAACAGGAAGTGTCAAAAATATACTACATAATGTTGTAATTTGTGGAACAGTGTCACCTAATAATGAATTTTGAAAATTGAGATAAAGCTCGTAAACATCTAATTTATTCAAAGATGGAGTTGTGTATAAGACTTTCAACTCGTTCTTTAAAGCAGTGAACTCAAATATTTGTGGAAATTTTAATATCAAAGAAGATATTATTTTATCTGGAAAAGATCTACTATATAAAAACTTTTTTACAAAAAAAAACAACCGACTTCCAAAAAAAACACTTAAAAGAGAAAAATAACTTGAATTTCGGAAGTCGGTGGCAAAAACAATAGTATTTTATTAGATACATAAATAGTAAAATATATCTACCGTAATATATATGAAAGCAATTCATAACTATTTCCCTAGGGATATAACTATATCACGGCTTCAACTATGCGAACTGCGAACCATCTTAAAATATAACTATATGGATCTGTATTTTCGTTTTTGCCACCGACTTCCGAAATTCAAGTTATTTTTCTCTTTTAAGTGTTTTTTTTGGAAGTCGGTTGTTTTTTTTGTAAAAAAGTTTTTATTTTTCACTTTTTAGTTGTGTTTATACCTACCCCGCACAAATTCGTATACCAGTCGAATAATGGAAACATAACAAAAGATTTTTCAAAAATTAATGAATCATTCCAAGCGCCCCGCTGGTGGGGCAAAGAGGAATGCCTAAAAATTTTCAGTGGAATATGCTCCACTAGTTCGACTTGGTGGGGCAGATTCCACTAGTCTAAAATCTTTATGGATTCTGCCCCACTAGGGTTGGCACCTTAGAAATGTGTAGGTAGGTATGCTCGTATTTTATATTAGTTTGGAAAAGAAAGAAATGTATAGTTAAGTAAAATATATATTTTTTAGTAATTTAATATGTTATGATGGCCCAGAGGTTAAGGCCTCGCCTCTCATGCATGAGGTTGTGGGTTCTAATGTGACTTTTTCAATTCATATGAACTTTCTGAGTTTATCTTGGACATTATTGACATCAGTGAAGGAAAACATCATGCGGAAACATGGACTTATAGTTAATATTAGTCTGAAATCGCCAACCCGTTTTGAGCAAGCGTGATGATCAGTGCTCGTTCCTTCTCTGTATGAGACGAGGCCTTTGCCCTGCAGTGGGACAGTAATAGGCTGGTATTATTATTTTATTATTAATTTTTATTTACTAGTTGTTTCTGGAAGGAATCGGGTTGTAAATCATACGTTAATTACACGATTTGTTACAAATAAAATAAAATCTAAGTAAATACAAGTCCTAGTTACATTTTACTTACATATAAATTTCTTTCTTTTCTAATCAAATATTAAATACGAGCATACCTACTTACACAAATTCTAAGGTGCCAACCCTTGTGGGGAAGAATCCATGCCATGGGGCAGAATGCATTTGCCCCACCAGTGGGGCGACTTGATGGGGCAAAGTGGAATGATTGAAATTTTTGTGGGTGAAAAGGGGGGATACGGTTTGTACGAAAGATATTATTCATTTGGTTTAGAAAACGTGGTATAAACTTATCTAAGTAATAATAAAGATGGAATCATACATTTTTCAAAACTGGCTTGAAAGTGTAGAAAGGGGGTTACAAAATTGTTTGCATCTCAATGACATCTATTGGCCCAAAATGGTACACATTTTGGAATACATTTTTCTACGTTCAATTTAACAGAAATAACATTTTTGAAATTTAATTACAGTCCTATTAAAATTGTAAATAGAATATTATCACGATGTAACATTTAGTTTTTGTTTCATTGCAATCGTCTCATACAATAAAAAGATATGCTAATTTAAAGTTTTCAAAGTGAGACCCATACCACCAACAAGCACTACGTTCCAGGCGGCAAGGGGTAACGGAGATGTGGAGCGTATGCTGCCTCTAATATTAAGCTGGGCGGTCACAGTCCATAAATTACAGGCTACCACCCCCGAAATAGCTGTGATCGACTTTGGTAAAAAAAACTTTGCAAAAGAGCAAATATACGTCGCGCTTAGTCGTGTCAGAAGTTTGGAAGGCATAGTTTTATCAGAGTTGGACGCCAACAAATTGTTAAAGCGACCACACGGCCGCAGATCATTGACGGAAATAACGAGGCTACAAAATCTTTCTTCTGTCAATCAAGGCCACACATAACATACGACTCAAGTAGCGCAATTTGATGCCGGGATATTACCATTAAAATCATTTATAGCCAGAGTACATCTCATGGCAATTCGAATAAGCCCAAACACGGCTAGGATACATTGTTTTATGACGGAGTTCCGGTGCCGTCCTTCCGGCTTCATCTTCAGATTAGTTCGATGGTCATCAGAATTATTTATTTAAACGTGCTTCACTGTCGTTTAACTATCTTAATCGAGATATCTTATCGCCACCCGTGAAATACTTATCATTGAGTAGTTCCGGTGGCCATCTGTCTTCTTCATCAGTTCCATTTCACCAAATGATACTTTCTGAATGCAAATGCTTAATTTGTTGCTGAAAATACCTAAATCGCTATGTGTGTGCCTATAATATTTGAGGAGTTCCCTCAATTCGTCATGGATTCCATCATCAGAACTGTTTTTTTTTTAATGGGACCAATCTGGACGTATATCCTTTCAAATCAGAAAATAATTTTCCAAATCGGTTCAAAAGTGGCGCCACCCGTGAAATACCTATCATTGAGGAATTACGGTGGCAATCTGTGGTCTTCTTCATCAGTTCCACTTCACTAAATGATACTTTCTGAATGAAAATGCTTAATTTGTTGCTGAAAATACCTAAATCGCTATGTGTGTGCCTATAATATTTGAGGAGTTCCCTCAATTCGTCATGGATTCCATCATCAGAACTATTTTTTTTTTTATTGGGACCAATCTGGCCGTATATCCTTTCAAATCACAAAGTAATTTTCCAAATCGGTTCATAAATGGCGCCACCCGTGGAATACCTATCATTGAGGAATTCCGATGGCAATCTGTGGTCTTCTTCATCAGTTCCACTTCACTAAATGATAGTTTCTGAATGCAAATGTTTAACTTGCAGCTGAAAATATTCGTAATGGATTCCATCATCAGAACTATTTTTTTTTTATTGGGACCAATCTGGCCGTATATCCTTTCAAATCACAAAGTAATTTTCCAAATCGGTTCATAAATGGCGCCACCCGTGGAATACCTATCATTGAGGAATTCCGATGGCAATCTGTGGTCTTCTTCATCAGTTCCACTTCACTAAATGATAGTTTCTGAATGCAAATGCTTAACTTGCAGCTGAAAATACCTAAATCGCTATGTGTGTGCCTATAATATTTGAAGAGTTCCCTCAATTCCTCATGGATTCCATCATCAGAACTAAATTTTGACAAAAATGGGACCAATCGGAAAGTGTTTCCTTTCAAATAAAAAAATAATTTTCAAAATCGGTTCATAAATGACGGAGAAATGAGGTAACATACATTAAAAAAAAAAAAAAAAAAAAAAAAAAAATACAACCAAATTGATAACCTCCTCCTTTTTGGGAAGTCGGTTAAAAAACTATACTTTGATTTATTAAGTAAATTAAGAAAACTCATTTGGGAAAGTGATTGGTACCTGTGTTGTATTTGCGTCTTAACATTGTCTATTATTTCAATGAAAAGACGCCGATATAAGGTTCTAGCGTCTACTTCTGTATTAAGTCGTCTACGCTGTCGCGGCGGCTCACTGAATTCCTGGACGCTGTCATAAATAAAATCAAAATGAATTATAAAATTATTTGCAAGCCAACTATTGAATGAATCTATTTCGCGGTTTGCTACTTCAATATCAATCTGTTTTGACTGCAATAAATTAAAAAGGACGTCGGTTTTTTGAAAAATGTCTGACAATACGTGCAAAAAAAAAAAACAAAACTGCATGTTTTCTAACTTACTGAGGAAACATTCTGCCACAAGGAAAGAGATTCACTATCCCAAGATTGCGGGTTATCTAACATTGAATTAAAAGTATTAATCATGTCTGATCTGCAGTTAAAAATTACATTAATAATGCGTGAGTGATAGTGCCAACGGGTTTCTGACACTCCGGGCATACGGCGGTCAGCTATTTCCTTCAGAAGGTTGGACCGTTTAGTTGATTTGTTGAAAAACCGAACAATACTATTTACGTGTCCAAAAAACGTTTTCATTTCCTGAATATTTTCAAGGGAACGGCTCAGTACTAAGAATATATGAGCGTAACATGGGACAAACATTGCTATAGGGCATGCATCGCGAATTTTTCCTTGTACTCCGCCGTGCTCCCCAGACATAACTGCCGCGCCGTCGTAAGACTGACCAACTAACTTATTCCTACAACGATACGGGTCAAGTATTTCTATCAACTGTTTGGATAAAACTTCAGCAGTTCGACCTCCGCTAACATCGTAAAAACCTAGGAATCGTTCTTCGATTCCAGTTTCTGATAAATATTTAAAAATTACAGTTAATTGCTCCCTATGACTGACATCGAGAGTTTCGTCAATCATTACAGACAGAAATTGAGCTTTATCTATCTCTAATCTAATGTGGTCTCGTAAAACGGATGCAATACTATGAATTAAATCATTTTGAATGTCACTAGAGAGACCAGAAAAGACAGGGTTCTGAACTGAAGAACATAGTTCTAAATGCGAGTCCATTACTGTATCATACTTGCTCAGATATAACAAAGTTTCGATATAGTTACCGCGGTTATCGGAATTTGGACCTTCATCGTGCCCGCGAAAAGCTACTTCTTGTTTACCTAACAAAATAACGGTGTCAATAAACCGTTTCATTAAATTCCTATTTCGATCTACTTTTCTATTATGAGCTTCATGAGAATTAGCGAAAAATGATTCTATCCTACTAGTCCCAAACTCGTGTAACTCTAAACAGCTACGAATATGTTTTTCAGTCTGAACATGTTTTTTGGTTGAATTCGTCAGATTATTAATAACTGTAAAACCCCCTTTATTCCATAAACTACTAGAATCTGAGAAAAGTAAACATGGAAAACAATACATTTTATTTAATTTACAACTGCCAGTCAGCCATGGATATTTATCGTAAAGGGAAACATTAAAATGTTTGAAAAAACCATCATGTCGTTTGTAATTTATAATCATATCTGAACGAGCACGGCCTAACTTGATTATGTGTTTCTTATTTTCAAAGCTCAACCTTGAAAAGCATGTTGCCTCACAAAGTAAATAATCTGTCAAGCAACAATCTAAAACTATTAATGCCGCCATCCTAATTCTACTGATCGTACTAATTACTTTTCAAAACTACTCTAAATAAATAATTTCAACTTATTAAACTATCTACTTACCCAAAATACCCAATTACAACGTTCTTTTCTTTCACTAAACTCAAAACACATAAACACTATCTCAATCACTATTCTATACCTACAATAATAAACTAATGAATTCAATTCATACGGAGCGAACAAAATGAAAATTAACTACTTAATTTGTACAAATTATATGGTTCTAATGCGATTACATCAAAATACAACCACACAATGTCAATCGAATGATGAATGTTATGATGTCTGAACTCCGAGCCGAACGCATTACGAAATTCAACGACAACAAACGAACAACTGAGCGAACTGACCGAACAATAGCTCATTCATTTTCGTTTCACGACGCGCATGCGTATTATATCGTAACTCGGTACAGAGCGGCTTACCCGGCTGCTAAGAAACAGCGGTGTCACGTGACCGAAGTGACGTCAACCGGACTTTATTTTCTATAGAAATTGAATTCACAATAAGCCGGACGCGCCTACGAGTTATTTTAGAGCAAAATGTTTTGTTGTTGGGACATAAAGACAAAAAAAATTGTGTAGGCGTTTTGTAATGTTTTAATTTTATGGTGTATGATTATTCAATGACGATAGAGTGGTGGTGTTCCTGAATTTCTGAAGGGAAGCCGGCAGGAATCGGGTTGTTTGAAGTCATCGCCCCTGCTACATGGTAAAATATGGCTGATCGTGTACTATTTTTGTTAACGTGTATACCCATATTTGCAAAATAAAATTATCTTATCTTATCTTAAGAAAGTGGCCACGAAACCCGCGGGGATCTAGGAGGAAATTATCTGACGGTTTTCGAATTGAGAAATTGAAGTTGAGAACTTGTTAAAGTTAAGTTTGATAGGTTCTCACCTTTCAATTCTCAATTCAAAAACCGGGTAAGTATCAACGCTGTAACAAGACGCAGAGTTGTCGTTTACGTGACCAGAGGGCTGGCCTATTTTTTGGCCAAAAAATCAGCATTGGAATACGACGTAGTAATGCTGCCAGCCTTATTACCTCCCCTGCCTATTTTAAATACGTGTACATGTTATTGTTTAAAGTCTGTAAGTTTTTAAATTATGTAAATTTTATCTTGAAAAAAGTAAATAAAATTGTGTACCCAGTAGTACGTACTCATTACATTCCAAATAATTTCACATTTGTCTCGACTCTATATTTCTTTTGCTAAATATTCAATATTTTTCACGAACTTACCACCGCGTAACTTACCGCTTCCATTTAAAAAAAAACATTATTTCCTAAAAACTTATTTGTTATAATTTATTATCATCCAGTTTTCTTGGAAATTTACACAGTTTGAAAAAAATACGTGTTTTTTTTTTAGATTCGGCTCAAATTCAAATTCAAATTCAAATTCAAAAGTCATTTATTCAAACTAGGCTGAAAATCAGCACTTTTCGAACGTCAAAATTACATAAGACAGTCCCCCAAAAACGCCCACCCTTCACCACTTCCTAGTGCTTTAGCTGGGAAGAAGTGGCGCAACAAACTCCCCAGCAGCACAGCTGTCTGAATAGTTAGAAGAACATGATTCTATACAATAGTAATAATTTACTTTACGCAACACAAAACATTAAATTAAATTATTTTCTATATGTCACCTAGCACACGCCAATATACCAACAACAAAAAAGTAAAAAGAACTTAATACCCGAATGAAAGCCTCCAGGCATAAAGGGCATGCCAAATCACAAATGATAAACTAGCGAACTAGCTAACAATCGAAGTAAAATAAATAAACAGTTAATTACTAATAACAACAACAAAAACCATGGTCAGCAAGACGACCAGTCACCACAAGCAGCACCCGTTCACGAGCATAACGCAAAGGTCAGCCATTACTCCCCTCGCCATATTTGAGGGAAGGAGGCAACCCGACCCCCGACGCTACCGCAAGCAGTGACATCTGAGGGAGCATGACGAACTTGCTGCCGGTTGCTCAGACAAGATTAGTATGATCAATTTTCGAGGTCGCTAGCTGACCATATATTACAATAAATTTCATAAAAATAAAAAACAAAAACTGTGTAAAGAGTAGATTTCGTCAATAATAAACAAAATTTAAATTAAATAAATTGACTTATACAGTCAAATAAAATGAACTAAAAAGTTAAATTAGTATGGAGTAGTATAGAGCTAGTCCCAAGCCTTTTTGTCGTCTAAGTAATCTTTAATTTTGTAGAAACCTTTTTGACATAGTTTGTGTTTAATAAATGATTTAAATTTATTGAGGCTCAGTTCTTTAACATGGATTGGGAGTTTGTTGTAAAAACGTATACTTTGGCACTTAAATGAATTACTAATTTTTTGGAGCCTAGCCCTGGGCACAATAAGTAAATCTTTGTTTCTAGTATTTATGCTATGAATGTCGCTGTGTTTAGAATATAAATTAATATTCTTTTTTACATAAATTAGGTTCTCAAATACATATTGAGATGCGACTGTCATGATATTTATTTCCTTAAATTTATCCCTCAGTGAATGCCTACAACTTAGGTTATAAATTGCTCGAATGGCTCGCTTCTGCAGCACAAATATAGTCTGAATGTCGGCTGCATTTCTCCACAACAAAATGCCGTATGACATTACATTATGGAAATAACTACAATATACTAATCGAGCTGTTTCTACATCAGTCAAATGACGAATTTTATAGACCGCGTAGGCTGCAGAGCTTAGCCGCTTCGACAATTTGGTTATATGAGGGCCCCACTGAAGCTTTGAATCCAAGGTAATACCTAAGAACACAGTGGTGTCCACAAGATCCAATTCCGCCCCATTTACTAATACATTGGTTTTCACCTGCTGAACGTTAGGTGTCAGAAATCTAATACATTTAGTCTTCTTCTCGTTTAAAAGTAAATTATTAACACTAAACCAATGCACTATTTTAGAGAGAACGTTATTTACATTGTCGGTAACTGTCTGTTGTCGCTTAAGCTTAAATATAAGTGATGTGTCATCTGCAAATAACACTATTTCGTGACTGTTCTTTACAAGGCAAGGTAGGTCATTAATATATACGAGAAATAAAAAAGGGCCAAGAATTGAACCCTGAGGAACTCCCATAGTGACAAGGGAACCCGGGGATCGCTTGCCGTTAACGTCCACTCTTTGGATCCTATTATCCAAATAAGAAATAATAAGATCCAAGGCAGTGTTTTTAACACCATAGTGATGCAATTTCCTGACCAATGTATCATGAGAAACACAATTGAAAGCCTTAGATAAGTCACAAAAAATACCTAGGGCATCATGTGACTTCTCCCAGGCCTCAAAAATATGTGCAAGAAGCTCAACACCAGCGTCGGAAGTCGAGCGACCCCTTGTGAAACCGAATTGTTTACTGTTTAATAATTTATGTTTATTAAAATGTCTTTGCAATTGATCTAGCATCAATTTTTCAAATATTTTACTAAAGGTGGGAAGCACAGAAATTGGTCTAAAGTTCGTGGGGTCTGATGTGCTGCCCGATTTAAACAAAGGTATTATTTTACTAGTCTTCATTAAGTCAGGAATTACACCACAGTCAATACATTTATTAAAGATAATTGCTAATTCAGGCGCTACAGTGTTGATTATGCATTTTGTAACCGCTACGGAATTTCCCCACAGATCAGCCGTTTTTTTTACATTGAGTGTATTGAAAATTTTAATAATATCTCGAGCACTAGCATAGTCGAAATTAAATTCATGGTTACAATTATCAACATTTTCTTTCAATAGGGACTCTGCAACAGTGGGTGAAGAATTTAAAGCTTTTGTGGTTGAGACTGGAATATCTGCAAAGAAATTTTCAAAAACTGAGGCTACTTCTAAATCCTTTTTAATAACTGTATTGTTAATATTAAGGCTGTATTCACAACTACGCTTTCTGTCTCTTCCAGTCTCATTGTTTATAATTTCCCAAGTCATTTGTATTTTATTCTGACTATTTTTAATTTTTGAGCTTAAATATCGACATTTAGCTTCGCTACAAACTTGTTTAAATAATTTGGAATAGTTCTTAACATATTGATAAAAATCTTTACTTTTATTGTAATTTCTTTCTTCATACAGTTCAAAGAGTTTGATTCTACTCTTAAATATACCTTTAGTTGCCCATTCACTGAAAGTTGCAGAACCATTAACTGAGATCTGCTTTGGTATAAATGTTGAGTTAAATTCTGTACAATACATGGCAAAAAAGGAATTGTACAGTTCATTAGGATTATCACAATAAGGCAAGTAGGGTAATTTACTATTAAGTTTGTTTTTAAAACTCTCCAAGCGACCTGCAGTTTTTGGCACTACAGTGATATATCTCTTCGCCACTTTTTTATCTTGTTTGCTAAATGTAATCAGATGTCCACAGTGGTCAGAATCCAGTTGACTTATAATTTTTTTGCTTATACGTAATATGTCAGTAAATATATTATCTAAACATGTACCCGAGGTGGCGGTTATTCTAGTAGGCTCCAAAAATAAATGATTAAGGTTATATGACTGAAATAAATTATTAATTTTTAGGCTCATCGATGAGTCCTCTAATAAATTGACATTATAATCCCCACATACAATTATATTTTTTCCTAATTTACAAAGTTTTTGTAACACATCATCCATGATACTCTCAAAGCAATCATAAATCGATGACGGAGGCCGGTACACGCTCAATACAACAAGCTGCTCCAACTCCACACAAGCTATTTCTATAGTCCGCTCAACAGAGAGGCTTACAATATCTTTAAGTTCTTTGAATTTAAATTGTTTAGTTAACAGTATCAATGAGCCACCATGTATTGCATTTCAACTGCTCAATGCTCAACCCCCTAAACCCCTCACGTAAATAATGGACGCCCCCCAACGAGCAAAAACACACGCACTCATAGACAGTGCAAGCGCACTTGCGACTGGCATTTTTTTTAACAAATGTAAAAAGTCGCCGCTGGAACGCTGAGTGGAAGCCTTCTTGTCACAGTCATGACGTGCAGCTGCCGAATATTTCTGTAATGTTTATATTGTTGTCTTTTTGTATGCACGTGTTTCTGTGACAAATAAACCTATTTTTCTTTCTTTCTTTTCTTTCTTAACGAAGCCGACAGTCATTTATACTCCCAGACATCGTAGTTTTCTTTTTGTTATGGACCATACCTGGAAACCTTGTGGTAACGGAGATACTGAAGGTCAACGTTTATACTATTTTCACGAATACAAGTTTTAAATGTTATAACTTAACTTTAAATGACCCCAGCCACAACTGTACCTGTACCATTGCATGCACCCATCAGCACAATGTTTTGCGTGCGCAACATTGCACGTTAACAGTAAGTTCCACATCAAAAATAAAAGTCGTTTGTTAGTAATAATTTTTGCTCAATGTAACTTAGTTTGATGCTCAGAATGCATAGATAACGGCTATGTGATGGTTTTTCTTTTACAGGCTGTATAATTTGAAATCAACATACGGCTACGTCCTATTTAAAAGCGATCGTCGCGTCGCCCGAGTATGCGATCGGTCGCGTTTATACGCACTTTTTGTTCGGAATACCGGAAAGCGCCCTCTGTCGGCGCGACCACGCGTTCAGGTTAACCGAACAAAAACTTCGAACGAAACTTCGACGCGGGGTAAGTTCGTGAGCTTGGCGTGAGCCTAGGTTCGCTAGTTGTATGGAGCCGGCCTTCTGTACCTATCTATCATGTGGCCTCGATTCAGGCCCATCCCAGACGGGTCACAGGCTATTAAAATTTATAGCCCATCCGGTAAGAGAAATGTTTATTTGTAACTGCTATCCGATTGTTTGAATTGGCGATAAAACGAATTATTATTTGATTATGTGTAATGTACTTAAACCTGTTTTAATCTACCCCTCATGGATTCTTATACCTTACAAAAAAGGTAGTTAAAATAATCAATAGGTATAGCTTTTGGTATAGGTTTCTTGCAATCAAACATAATATACATATTTAAAATTAAAGTCGCTGTCTGGGTCACCGCGTTGTTCTTATGAACTACGCAACGGGTTTTGATGCTCTTTTCACAATAATTTAAACAATTTATTCCGAAAGTTTTATGTGTATCATGCTCATTCGAAAAGTAAATAATCTAGTAATATTATGTAATAAATAACATGCAAATTTTTCTCGTTAATAATATTTATAGATGTGCGCCTAATCTTGTGATTAGGCGCACATCTATAAATATTATTAACAACCGATCAATTATATCTTAAAATGATGTACGTGCATTAGCTAATGATAAAACGGACATTGATTGTGGCTCTGCTAGAGAGCATACTCCCTAGCAGAGCTACACAGAACATGTCACTCAGGAAAGATAAACACTACTGTTTTTATGAAAACTGCTGTACGAACAGTGTTTATTACGTACGTGTTGAAAAATATCATTATTAGACAGTGGTTTTATTTATTTTAACTTTGCTAAAATTTTCATAGAAAGCGCCTGGTTATTTCGTGTCAGCAAAATGTTTTGAAGCATTTGTATGCTTCAAAACATTTTGAACCACTGTCTAATAATGATATTTTTCAACACGTACGTAATAAACACTGTTCGTACAGCAGTTTTCATAAAAACAGTAGTGTTTATCTTTCCTGAGTGACATGTTCTGTGTAGCTCTGCTAGGGAGTATGCTCTCTAGCAGAGCCACAATCAATGTCCGTTTTATCATTAGCTAATGCACGTACATCATTTTAAGATATAATTGATCGGTTTCTAAAATGGTGGCTCTGCGGCAGAGCATGACATAAGAAATCATTGTCGATTCGCGGGACGCTAGTTACCTATATAAATGATTATAATGTGCTGCATCTTTTGTAGTATTTCCCTTCCTTCCTTTTAATTTCTTTATGAGAGGTTGGCTGAAAATAAATGATAATAAAGACGCCGATAATCCTTTCACTTATCGGCTTATTCTCTTGGGTATTCTACTGGCAACCGATTTCTTCGACCTCTTTCCAGAAAAGAAAATACTGTTGTGATACTTACGAATTATATCCCATTTCTTCAGCAACCGGGCCGATCCCACTTGAGTTGGGAAAAAGCGGCTAAGTGTGAGTCGGACTCGCGCACGAAGGGTTCCGTACCACCCTACGATATTTAACAGTACATAATTATTTCATCTATACTATAAACTATATTATATATAGAATATAATTATATTAAAATTTTATTATTTATTTACCAATAGAAAGCTAAGTTATCAGGAAGTAAAATAGGCTATAATTTATATTAAAAAAAAATAGAAAGCATTATTAAAATTGCAATAATGTAACCCAAAGTGGCAAAATTTTGCCTATAAAATTCATTATTTATCGTGCGCTGAGAAAACTATTGATGATACATAAAAAGTATGTACTACATGATTAAACTTTATTTATTAATATTTATTTTTTATTTTTATTTATTTATTTTATACTTCAAGCACATAAATGATATACATCATATATACCTATTAAAAACTATAAATATAATAAATACACCTAATTATATATAAACATAAGCACTAATAAGACAAATAATGGGAAAACATTATACTGCCATCTTCTTGCGAATGTGCTCGCGAACTTCAATTTTAATAATCGGTTGGTTGCCATCCTGATTTCCTGGGGAGCGCATTCCACAGAGAGATAGACTTGAAGAAAGAAGAGTGAATGAAGTCTGTGCGGTGAGTGGGACATTGAAGAAGACGATTGTGAGATAAACGTAGATTTCTATTGTGGTTGGCGCAAATATACTGAAAGGGGGGGGGGGGGGCAGATAACTTGGGAAAGAGAGAGAATTAAGAAATGAAAACAAGGTGATCAGCGCCCTTTGTTCTCTGCGCTGGCGTATGGGTAACCAACTTAGAAGCGACCGATGCGCAGAGACATGATCATATTTACGCAGATTGAACTATTCTACGACGACTGAGAAAAAGGGTCTTCACAGACTACGAAGTTGTACCTCGTAAGTACGTACCCCGAAATAAAAATTTTCATTTTGAGGTAAGTATCCCTAATATCTGCCTGCTACTTTTTCATGCCGTAACGGCTGAACGGATTCAGTTGAAAGGCATACAGATAGGCCATGACCTGGGATAGGACATAGGATACTCTGAATCCCGGTAGTACGTCCCTGTGGGATATTTGCGAAGCCGCGGGCAAAAGCTAGTAATATTATAAATGCGAAGATGAGTTTGTTTGTTGGTTTGTGAGGCTTTCACGCTAAAACGGCTGAACGGATTTGGATGAAATTTGGCACATGTATAGACCATGACCTGGAGAAGGACATGCGATACTTGTTATCCAGATGTCCCCACGGGATCAAGACTGCAGGGGAAACCGCGGTGCGAAGCTAGTATGTTTTTTTTTTTTAATTTCGGTATTGTGTTTATAAAGTATGTCAAAAAAACTCTTAGTATAAAATAGGGGCTTGTGGCTAAGTAATAGCAGCCGTACGGATCGATCAATTTTACTTAACAAAGTTTTAATTGTTGAATACTCCAAAAGATAATAATGTTTTTTTTTCTTTTTGGTAGTAAAATTCTTTTAATCTCACAAATTCATTGCAAATGTTTTGTATAATTTAGAAGCATTTTTTTTTTCATTTTTTGTTAATGTGAGTACCATGGAGCCGTTTACTATGTTATTATGTTGACTTGAAAGAGCATGGCAGTTGAGAGTATGTCATGCTCACTTAAATGTCTCGCTGATGGTGGCGAGTGTGTTGGATCATTCGGTTCCCTACAAAATGGTTGAGCTGGATGGTGCTGATCCACGCGTCATGTTCGTGAACGGGCGCCGTCGGTTGAGACTTGTCATCTCTTATCTGCCATTGCTTATTTTTAATCTTATATTTTTAATCGTTTTGGATTATTATTTTATTTTACATTGTTCTCACATATAGAAGCAACAAAAGTAATGTACCCAGGATTTTGTAATTTCTATATTTAAAAGAGTGTCCTTGGAGTTTCTTGCCCGTTCTTCTCCATAGAGATCTACGTTTTGGAATGGGCAACTAGCTTCAAGTTTCTGACTAACTGACCGACTCTTTGACAGTTCAAAAGTGCCTGTAAATGGTTTAATTGAAATAAATGCTTTGAGTTTGAGTTTGAGTTTGAGGTTAAGCACGGACCATGTTCCGTGGATGGGTGACCACCGTTACATACCAAGACTCCTCCGTGCCTCGGAAAGCACGTTAAGCCGTTGGTCCCGACTGTAATTCGTGGATCCTTGACAGTCATCGTCAGAAGCCCAAAAATCTGACGGTCAGTTTTTCCAAGAGTTATCGTATTGCTCAGTAACTGGGTTGTGGAGGTCAAATAGGCAGTCGCTCCATGTAAAATACTGGTATTCAGTTACAATTTGGTTAGACTCGAAACCGACCCCAAGATAGCTGGCAAAAGGCTAGGCAGATAATTACCTAAATAGTTTGTTGCTTGAGATTAATTAGACTACTCCTATGTACCCACATAGATCAGGTTAATTAATCCCAAACCTTCTTGTCGTCCAAGATAAGATAAGATAATATTTATTTTGTAAAACACGAGTACAGTATGAATGTCTTATAATTAATATGTGGTGGCTATGTCGTGGTCAGATCTTAAAATTGATCATTTCATGAAATGAACATCATCCACTGGTCACATCATAATGTGGCCTGGCCAGATCATTGAATGCTCAACGTTTAATTATATGAACGGTTAAACGCACGACTACTTCATGATGTGGCCAAACATTAGTGATCATATCGTAAAATAGTTAGATTATTCACCGGTAGAGGCGTTGATGTCGATGTGTTTTTTTTTGTGCATCATGGCGGCGGCATACAACAAATCAAACAAAGTAGGGTGACCACGCAAAAAAAGTAGATGGACTTTTATTGGGTTTCCAAGTATGATATTATGAAAGCGATCAACTTGGAAGTAGCGATCGCCGGCCGCTGCCGCGGCGTAACATGCAACATAGCACTTAAAATTAGTTTCTAAAAATTAAAAATTTACGCTTCTTATGTGGCACCCCGACCAAATGGGTTAGGTTAGAAACTAATTTAGAACGGTTAGAACTGCGAGCGGTGCGAGCAAGCGGTGCCGCGGCTGCGGCCGGCGAGTGCTACTTCCAAGTTGGTCGCAGTTACTTGACTATTTTTACTTCACCTTACACCATGGTTACCCTACATTAATGATATGGGCAAACGTCGACTGACATATCATTAAACCTTGACGTTTAAACGATATGGTCAATGTTAGCTGGCCATTTCATGAAATGGTAAATTCTAAGGTCTGGCCACGACAGCTACATGTTTTGCCATTTATGGCGTACAAAATTAGTTGCACTAGACAAACAATACAAACAAGAAATATATACAAACAATGTCAAAAGGGACTTTTTAAATTTGTTTAGAGGCATACATTTAATAATATCTGGTATTTTATTATAAATATTTCGAGCAATACCAAAGAAGAAACTCTTTTTCAATAAAGCAGTTTTATATTTGTTTTGACATAAGTAATCTTTAAAATTATAAAACATAGTAATGATATCGGTTGAAATAGTGCGGTCACTGGTAACAACAATATTCAACCAGTTATTAAAATATACTTTTAGACTCATCTCCAAGGTGAACTACTTCGGAACTATTTCATCTTTTTGTACGAAATATCTTAGAATTGTTTAAAAATACCAAAGTTGAACTAATGCAGTTTCCTTCTTGGACAAAGATTAAAGGAGAGACTAGATGCGGCATTCATGTCTCCGCGCGTGATCCTATTACGACTAGATTAATACGTTCCTCCCACGAGCCAGTAATTAACCACCGACCTCCTGCGTTCGCAACGAAAGACGTGAGCGATCACGACACGAATATTAGAAACCCACTCTCGCATTTGTAACTCACTTGTCATTGTACTGGCCCTATTGAATGTAACAGATCAGACAGAATTATAATAGTATTGTAGAAAAGCATTCAGTTGCCAACTCAGATCTGGCTTCAACTACATAAAGATATTTTTTTCATCATTCTCACATATAATTATAAATTCAACAATAATTATGTAAACTAAGTAGCATTTTGTAACAATATAATTTAAAATAATTTTTCCACCATAGGTTCGTAGTACGCGTAGGAACGGGCAACTAGATTCTTACATACATTTTTTTACAACAAACTTGCCATTGATATTAATAAAAGCTGTATTGAAACCAAACTTTGTAAAAATGGGTACTATGAAATATCAGATTATTTAGAAGATAAAAAAGCGTGGGATTGAGCTGCTCGCTCTGCTAAGCCTTGTGATAAAACCATAAAATTTGACATTTTAATTATTATGCAAATCATTAAAAATACCAGTTTTATATATACATAATATCATTGTTGAAAATTATATACAAAATAACATGATTAGTTTGTAAAGTATTATATTGTTTTAATGATTGTGAATGTGAGGACTATGTGGATATTTTATTTTTATTGTTTTTCCTCTTTCTTTAACTTTTTCTTTCCCAGTTAGTTTTAATGATGGTCTGGCAGTTTGAGTACTTTATGCGACCTACCCAAATATCCTTTCTTTGGTATTGTTCGTCGAGTTGAGCTCCACGATTACTGACAAATGCTTGCACTGACTGGACAGGTCCACTCAAATCTGTATGGTTCTTTCCTCAAAATACCATTTCAGACACTAATCTACGGTCCTCATATTATGGCCTGACCAAGATTATGTCTGGACTTTAAAAGAGACTGTGACCTCTGAGTTTGTTTCGGTCTTTCTTCTCAGAGTAGTCAGATAGGAAACGCCGAACTCATCTAGCATTTTTTTCTTTAAAAAAAAAAAAAAGTTTAATATGACGTGCAAAAGTGATTGCAATATCCTATTTACAGAATAAACAATTTAATTTCCTTTCATTTCATACTTCTTGACTGACCGACTCCTTGACAATTCAAAAGTGCCAGTAAATAGTTTAATTGAAAAAATGCTTTGAGTTTGATTTATGTCGGAGAATATTCATAGAATACAGAATAATATAGTCGGCATTCAGTTGACCCCGATAACGCTCGGAAGACGTTCTGCCAAATGTAAAATTTTATGTAAAACTAGCTGTTACAATTCATCATTCAATTTTATTTATTTGTATAGCTGGCAGTAAAAGTCCGTCAAAATCAGTCCAGCCGTTTCGGAAATTAGCCGAAACAAACAGACAGACAGACAAAAATGTTAAAAATTGTGTTTTTGTTGTTTTATGTAAGATACAACAATATATACATTATATGCATTCATATTATTAGGAAAAAGCTGTTATTTTGACATTACAAACAGACACTTCGATTTTTTATTTATATGTATAGAAGATGTATAGATACAGATTTTAAGTATTTTAATTTTTTTTGCACGGTACCCGAATTATTTTTCTAAAACAAAAGTCGCCTCAGTTACTCCTTACAACATCAGCTATCTTCCAGTGAAAGTTCCGTAAAAATCGGTCTAGCGATTGCGGAGATTAGCCGGAAAAAACAGACAAACAGACAGACGGACTGATAGACAATATGTAAAAACTTGTTTTGTGTTGTAAGTACCGTATATCTAAACTTTCATACGCATGAAAATAAAATAAGTTGGTATTTTGACATTACAAACACACACTTTATTTATTTTTATAGATGTATAGATTTACGAGTATTAGTTTTTATTAACAATATGCAGATAATTTCAACTAAAAATAATATTTAAACAGGTAATGTGACTTTTAAAGTGCAGACTTTAAAAGTCACAACTATTTAGAATTTGCGTCATTCGAGGATACAATATTTAGTGAAACAGTCATGAAGCTCAATTTATTTTGTTTTATAATATTTTCACTAAATACATTGACGATAACGTCAAACTTCGTTTATCCAAGTACGCTTAGTAGCGATAATGATGTAGAAGTAATAGAAGCCGATGCAAGAGTGAAAAGGAATATTACTCAAGTGAAACAGACAGATTTTGAAGAACAAGAAGACGAGGAAGAGGAAGGCCATGATATTCAACTCAAGTTTCCGAAAGACGAAGTGATTGTGACTAGTGATGAAAAAGATACAGACGGATTAACTGGAGGTGAGTCTACAAATAGTAAAACACCATTAATATGTAAAAGTTCTCCACAATTTTCCAAGCTCGAATCGTTAAACTGCTTGCGTGATGCAGGAATTTGCGTGATGTCTGTGTGATGCGTTCACATGTGGCGTTGTACATGCCACCACAAAGTCACTAAGGTCTATTTACAGCAAAACTTAGATATACTTTTCTTACTGGAACAGAGCAATTTTCACCTATTTTCTTAAATAACTGAAAAATATATATTTTAAAATGTAAACAAAAACACATGTTTGATATGTCACACGGTATTGTTTACAAAACTTTTATTTTTTTATTTATTTTCCCCCCATAAGTGACTCCCATATTCAAAGTTCATTTAGTTACACGTTCGTGTTTCGGTCACAGAAATTTATATGTGTACCAAATTTCAACCTAATCGGTCCATTAGATTCGGAGCAATTGTGTGGCTGTGACAGGCGGACAGACAGACATACAGACACGAGTGACCCTATAAGGGTTTTGATTTTATAAATAAAATTGTAAACTACAGAGTTGTTGCTCACAATCACAACCCTAGAATGTATGTTCATGTCAGGATCGATTCTCCGGTGATCCATTTACTAATTGTAGTAAGTACTCACTACATTCCTCACACTTGTCACCAACTCTATGTTTCTTTTACTAAATATTCAATATTTTTCAGTGCACTTTCCGAGAGAACTAGATGAAGTAGAATTTGGAGATCCGTGCCTACCATCACCATGTGGTGGGAATTTTTCGCATTGGGTAGATTGGTTCAATAACAAATCACGCCTAATTTGTCTTCCGAATTACATCAAATCTTCGCCATGCAATCCGGAGTGTCGGTTATGGTGTCCAGGTAATTATATAAATATAGTTATCATTTTTATCTGACATGTGCCAGTATATACATATCATACCCGTCTTAGATTGTATTATGCATGTGTTTTACTACAAATCGAGATATTTATATTACTTAAGCAATGCTATGAATCTTGTAACAAACGTCTGGATCTCTTGGTATGATCTTGTTTACTAGTGCAAAAATGTTTTAGTACTTTTCTATATTTGAGTAAGTCAGTACCTACTCAAGGATTACACTTAAAAATAATCAATCATTAACTTTAATTGACAACCAAAGATTTAAATCGTGAGATGTTCCTCACCCTACTGAGTGAAACATTAAATGGTACATACTGAGAAGAGTGACCTCACACAATAATAATGTCGTTTCCATGATAATCATGATAATCAAGTTAAAGTCTCTGATACATTGAGTGTGTCAGGGGTGTCAATACTATACTTTTGACGCGTTAGGGCGAAGCTTTTGATTTAAATCTTTGTCCACAACTATAAATTGGAACGAGTTGATTGAAAACATAATCATTTTTTTGTGATGCCATGTACTAAAATATACTGGTCAATTTAAGGCAATAATATTTTAAACAAAATTAAACCGCTTGTTTGGGCAAAATACACCTCGGAAACTAAAGTTATTTTTCAGTTTGTAGTGTTTTATTGAAAGTCGGTTGTTTTAGTTTGGAGCTTTTAACGAATGAAAAATAAGTAAATAAATAAAGCAATTACATAAAATGTGGTGAATCAACACAATATCAACCGTGTTGATCTTATGTTATATGTAGGTTTGATCAGTGATTAATGATTACTGCACGTTAAAAAAACACGTTTAAAGCACGTTAAGCCGTTGGTCCTGCGCGTGATCTCTCTCCGGTCGTGTCGGATTGCCGTCCCATCGGACTATGAGAGTAAGGGAAGAGAGAGTGCACTTGTGTCTGCGCACAAACTTGTGCACTATAATAACTCCCGCGGCGAAGGCTAGTCTCCGTTGAGATTGGCCGCCGTGGCTGAAATACGGTCTGGTGGACTATATAATAATTACTGACAGAAAGAAGACCTTTAAAACCAAATCTGCCAAATTAACCAAAGTAGCGAAATATTGGACATCTTTTTGCGACGTTGCCCACTTTCAGAATAAACGCTTTTAATTTATTTGAATTTTTGTGTACCTAGTTTTTTAATTCTTTTATTACAGATGCTTTTTTTTATTATTTTTTTAATTATATTGTAATACAGAGGTGTTACTTAATTCTAAACTCACCAAACTTTTACGTTTGATGGCGAGAGGCGCTCTTTTACACAACAATGCACCATCTTATTACATAACTACTGCTTATATATTATGCTGTTATGGTTCTTATACAATGTATTTAGTTCTGTTTACTATCCTGTATCATGTTTTTCAATTTTGTCTTAAGTGATCCTTTGCTAATTTTTACTTTTTCTCTTAATAAATCTATTTTGTTAAATACTTTAGGTACCAAATACTTACATGTTCTCTTCCCATAATAATTTGTTATCTATGGTTGAACCAGCTTGTTCTCTCTAACCCTACGTGTGTTGTACTTATTTTTAACATTAACTTTATACTCATCATTATAATAATATTCCAGCCCTACCAAATAATCTATTTTTTTATCTATGGGTAAAATTTTGCAGATGGGAAATAACTTATCATACTCTTTGTTGCACTTATCTTTAACATTTTTACTAACCATTAACTTTAACAGTCTTATTTGTATGTCTTTAACATCTCTTAAATATGTAATAAAGGTTCGCCCATACACAAGGAGTCCATAGCTTATCAGCGAATCGGCAAGTGCAAAATACACCATTCTTAACGTCTGTTTGTTCAATACATCTTTTAACTGGTAAAACTTACTTAGCACCGATCTTAGCCTATTGCAAACGTCATTTATATATATTTTTTTTTCAACATGCACGTCTTTCTAAATCGTTCTCAGATGTATAATTTCAATATGATTTATTTCTACAGTCAGTTGTTCTTTTTCCACAAGTATTTGATTAAAATGTAAAAAATTTGATCAGAAAATATGCCTGTGGAAGTGTGGACGCCAATTTGTAGTGCCACTTACAAATTGAGTGCTTATAATTGATTATTTGAATACCCGGAACCCGAAATTCTAATTCAGATTCACCAATATCATCATTTTATAACCTCAGGATGATTTTTCAATTAAATACAATTTAAGAATGTAATTCAAACAATAATTGTTGGAAAAACTAGTAAGATATAAAGTGATTCTGTTGTCCCTTGTGCTTTCACAGACATTTCACCTCGGACAGCAACCCTTGCAGCAGCCTATTAGCAACCTTATAACGCGAATAAGATCATTGTGATTGTGACAGTGACGCAAATACAGAGGTAAAATAACCGTGGAAGAACTGCAGCTTACACATAAATACATAAACTCATGCCTTCTTCCCATAGGGGTATGCAGAAACTACAGAACGCCACCTGCTACGATCCTTAAATACTCCTTTTGCTTCGTTTACGTTCATATATCTAACATCAAAATCGCTACCAATGTCTTCCTGCGACCACTAAGACTCATCTATCCAGTGTAATACCATCCGCTTTTCGGTTCAAGGTCATCATTCTATTCTAGAACCAGTTAAACTATTGAATCGAGTTTAATTATTTTATTTTAGTGCCACTATTTTGAGCAAGGGCCTTTTCTGGTAAAGGAAAGGAACGGCTGACTGCCTCGTTGGTCTAGTGGTCACAAGCGTTACTGCTGAGCATGAGGTCCTCGGTAACTGGGCTCGATTCCCAGGTCGGCCAAAGCGTTTTTATATCAGAAATTTCTCAGTAGCAGCCCGGAGTCTAGACTTATGCCCGGTTGATGACAATAGGCTCGGCCTCTATTACATAGTCATGAGGCGTCATGTTATGGTGTTATTCAATCGTTTTGTACACAAACACGCTTGCTCATTATTAAGCAAATGCTTCTGTTCACGACTTCATTAAATATCCTACTACCTGTTGCCCGTGACTTCGTCTGCGGACCAGGATAAAAAGTAAAAGTAGCCTATGTCCTTTTCCAGGTCATGGTCTACCCATATGCCAAATTTCATCCAAATCTGTTCAGCTGTTGTAGCGTGAAAACACTGAAAGCGTAACTGACAAACAAACTCACTTTTGCATTTATAATATTAGTTTACTCCATAGGTTTAGGTAGTTAAATAAAGGTAAACAAATCATAAAAAGGGTTTTTATAGATGACGCTTTCTTGTTTAAAAATACGATAAACGAAACTAAATTTATTTTAGATTTTTACAATAGTTTCCTCTTTTATTAATGTACATTATGTTAAACTTTATCATTTCTTCATAAACTACTACTACAGATTTATAACAATAATATAATATTTTGTAATCTGTCTATTGAAGAGCCCACCCAAGCTCTAAACGTCAACGAATTATAACGTTGCTAAATTGAAGAGTACAACTGACATACCAAGACAACTGAAGTGACAGGTATTACGTTTAGTCGGTTACTGGACAGCTGTCTACGTGGTTTATTTTGTTGACCTTTATTTAACTACCTATGGAGTTTAGGATTAGGATGTCACTCGGCAATAGTAGCTTTGTATCAGTGAAATAGTTTTTGAAAACGGATGAGTAGTTTCGGAGATTACTTCCTACATTACAAACTTACAAACTTTACCTCTTCATAATATTAATAATATAGATTGCATTGGTCGCAGCCTGTCGATGCGTCTAGTTGTCGAGCTGTCGCAGTCGCATGTCACGTAGTGTGCGCCATGTCTAAGTAGGTATATATTTCATCGAAGACAAAGATTCTTGACTCGCTTATTTCTCGGTGAAAGAAATCATTGCCAGTCAAGGCAATACTGACAACTTGTCAACAGTGACGCGGTAGAACTTTTTCTTTTTTTTCTTTTATTTACTTTCTAACGTTGTTACTTTATTTAATTGTGTCTGTTATTCGATACACAGCGAAAGGAACTTCGTTCCAAACGGGAGACCCACGACGCCTCTTGACTTTTCGATATTTTTCACAGCTCCTGTCGAGGAAACACCTTGCTCGCCATCACCGTGCGGTCCTCATAGTCACTGCAGAGAAGTAAATACAAGAGCAACATGTCGTTGCCAGAGCGATTTCATAGGCAGACCACCCAACTGTCGACGGGAATGTACAATAAACAGTGAATGCGCTAGTGACAAAGCCTGCTTAAACCGCAAATGTGTAGACCCATGCGTTTATAAATGTGCTAGAAATGCAAACTGCACAGTGGTTGCTCACAACCCTATATGTTCATGTAAGGATCGATTCGCTGGTGATACATTTACTAATTATATTCCAAAAAAAATCACACTTGTCACCAACTCTATCTTTTACAAAATATTCAATATTTTTCAGTGCCACTATCAATTCCGACACAACGGCCAGAAGTAAATCCGTGCGAACCATCACCATGTGGTCTGTATTCCCAATGCCAAGAGTTCAATGGCAACGCACGCTGCACTTGTCTTCCGAATTACAGCAGCTCTCCGCCGAGATGCAGACTGGAGTGTACTATCGACTCTGAGTGCAACACAGACATGGTGTGCATCAACAATAGGTGCACCGACCCATGCCCCAGGGATTGCGGCAACTATGCGCAGTGTATCGTCAAAGACCACATATCGTACTGCACGTGCTTACCTGATAGCTGTCAAGGTAATTAATTATAGTTATCATTTTTATCTGACTTATGCTAGTATTTTTGCCATAAAAATATTTTTTCATGGCCGTGTTAGATTGTATTATGCATATTGTTTACTATTAAAAGACAAATTTATAGTACTCAAGCAATGCTTTGAATCCTATTATAAACCGGCTTGAAAATAACATGTTTTGATCCGAAACAATCATAAATTGGCAAATTTGTGACCAATAATATCGGCTACATGTTACAACATGCGATTATAACATGTATAATATGTTGTACAATAAAGTATATAAATAAATAATTCAGCTGTTAGATCATTTGATTCAAATTGCAGGTCAAAGTTCGCTTAGCACGTCACCTAGACCAGTGGTCGGCAAACATGCGGCTCTTTGGCTTATAGAGTGCGACTCTGTACAAAATGTCGATGAGAGCGAGGGTAGATATGCGACCGAAACCTCGACGCCCAGTCGGAGTTTCGGTCAATCAAGGTTTATTCAAAATTCAAACTATATTTCCAAAGTATTTTCACCAAAAATTAACAGGTAATTTTTTGTACCTTTCAAAGTTTTTCAAGGAGAACTTGTTAATAAGTAAGATGCCTTCTGTAATAATACTCCTTGGGTAGATAATAATATTATTTAATTACAGTTATGTAACTAAAATCAACTGTCATCATCGTTACTCTAGTTTTGTCCAACCTGTAGCACGGCCCAAAACCAAGTCAACGAATCGATTGCCGATCACGCCTTCCATGAACTTCTCAACGGTCACCGCTTGGTGTTGCCACATAAATCCAATCGTTCTCAATAATCGATATGTCAGTTAAGTCGATTATAAAAATACTGATAAATAAACCTAACACTCGTCCATCCTGACCTTGTGTATGTCCTGATACATATAAGTCAGGAGGAACCTAACACTTGGGCAATCGATCCGTTTTACAAAAGGAGTAAGAGAAAAAAAAAACTAGATTATACAAAAATTTCAAATTTATTTATCTACTTAATATTTAAATATATTTATTGTAGGTATCTAATATTATGATCTAAATAGTAACTGAAGTAATACAATTTTACATTATGCTATTTAATTCTATAGCTTATTATTTATGTTTTAACAATTTAATGTAATTATTCCATTAGTACACGGTCTCGTTACTAATGAACATTTTGCATAGTTTGGCGAACCAATCACTTGGTCTCAAAACTGACAAACCAATCACATGGTTGCTAAACTGGCAAACCGATCATATGGTTGCTAAACTTACATATTTACCATATACATAAACCAAAAATAAATAATTCTACTATACACGGTGAAATTTGAATCACAGTTTTGCTAGAACAAACGTTGTTCAAACCATGGCCTACTACCATTCTACATATAGCATTAAATATGTATAATTAAAACAAACTAAACTAGGCATTGTCAAATTAGTGTTCAAATATTCACCGTAACATCAAAGTACTCATGGCGGTAGCGATATGGCATTCAAAACAGTTATGAGGAGTCCACGTGGACTAAAAATTTGTCCGACCAATGCGGTCCGAAATACAAATAAATCATTAGCCAATGACATGCAATCGCGCGAAGTACTGCTCCGCCCATTTCTTTTGTTGAATGCCCCCCGAGCCGCCCGGGCGGTCGCCAGTCTACCGAAATCTCTCGAGCGAGCGACGCGTATGCGTCCGATGTACTTACGTCACAGGCACACATCATGCATTTTTTGTAAAAATGAGTTCTATCTATTCGGAGTGGAGTGGTTGGATATGGTGCGTTTTTACGCAGTTGCTGGTGACAATCTGGCGGAAGCTAGGTACTCTTGGAGTCAATGTTGTCTTGGTGGACACGGAGCTAACCCGAAATCCGCCTCTAAGGCGACCCACCACTGCCCCGGTTGTGTGGTAAGTTTTGTTTTTGTCTTGTTCCTGTAATATCCCAATAAATAAATAATACCTAATAATGTTACGTTAAATACAATGGGTACCCGTACCTACAGGAAATAATTAAAACCATGTCTGATAGTACCTATCTACCGTAAGTTCGCACATAGAAGAAATGATATTGATAACATTAGAGGTCAGCCACCTCGCCGCGTCGTCGGTACGGTGCGTCGCGTCGTGCAATCGTACGTAGCTAGAAAATACCAACCAAAGTTTGCCATAGCAAGCCATACAAATCTGTTTTAAAATAGCCACTTATATCAGCGATAAAATACCTACCGAAGTTAACTTTTAACTTTGATTTTTTTAGTAAGACGTACAATAATAAGTGCTTACTAAATTTCGCTTATGGAGGAACGTTTCCCGTGCGTCACGCCGCAACTACTTTGAGACGAACATAGACACTGCGGCGCGCCGCAGTGTCTATGTTGTAGGGAGTAACGATAATCCCGACGTTTTTAACTTTGTCTTTTTTGTGTTTTTTCAAAAACTAATGTCGTTTTTTTATTATTGGATGTTATAGAATGGTAGTAGACCATGGTCTGAACAACCTTTGTTCTAGCAAAACTGTGATTCAAATGTCACCGTGTATATGTAGTAACAATTAATCTGAACAAAAAATTGAAACTAAAGCCTATCGTATTAATACTTATATAAATAAAAAAAAAATAACTAAAGCTTAACTTATCACTTCATAACAATAATAAATTTTATACAACTGTAAATAATAAACTATAAATCTGATCTACCATCTAATTACTGTCAATATAATGACTCTCTGAATAATTGTCATTCAAATTCAAGGCAGCCACGTGTACCCAGGGCTGCATACGGTCGGCAGTGACGGTCGTTTTAAGTTTATGTCTACTACTACTCAATCCTGGTATTGCTACAATTCTATATCTATCATTTGCTAGTTCTGATATGAGGCGAAATGGTCTTGCATATTGGGGAAGAAGCTTCTTACTTTTAACGTCATTTTTAAAATTCGTATTGGTATTTTAACTAACTCCCCTTCAGAATAGACACGGGCAGGACGTCTGCCTTTATCATATTGTTCCTTTTGTTTTTCTTATCTTTGTTTATTTTATCTTTAACTTCCTCTCTAATTGTTATCAAGTTATTATTTTATCGAGTTTCTTGCCTAACTACATTTAATCTCGGGTCTAACTCGCTACTTATACAACTACCAAACATGACTTCAGCAGCCATCTTTCCCATTGTCTTATTGACTGTGTTATTAGTTCCCCATTGAATTTTACCGACTTTATCATCCCAATCTTTTTCATTATCGTTAAGGTTTATAGCGGTCAAAGAAGCAAGGATTGTGCGGTTGTATTGCTCAACTTGTCCATTCAAGCGTAGACTAGCCGCATTCAACACATGCTTCGTCCCTCTATCCAAAAACAAGAGCCACGATCGCTTATTATTCTATCGGGTACTCTAAAGGTACAGTAAATTTCATATAGAATTCTTATTGCAACTAGAGACTTTGTATTCCTTACAAGCCTTATAAAAACTAATTTGATAAACGGATCTACGATCACTAAAATATACGAATTCCCTGTTTTTGAACGCATAAAGGCCCCAAGATGGTCAATGTGTACGGTGTAAATTAAGTGAAGTGTTTTTCATGAAGTCTTTTTCGAACATTCAATACATGTCAAGATATTTTTTTACAAATTTAGACATTTTAGGAAACCAGTATGCTTTCCTTATTCGTTCGAGAGTCTTTTCCACACCAAAATGGTTAATATGGTCGTGATTTATACGACACAATTGCCATCTTGCGCCCTTTGGCACAACTCAACGAAAGTTTGTTTTATCACCATCAACGCATCTATAAATCTTGTTGTCCTTTATAATGTAATTATCTCTCATTTGCTTAAGTCGTTCTTCATCCAAATTCGAAGTTAAAATATCTCTGATACGACCTAGTTTGCTATCACTTAACTGTAACGTATGTAGCCAATCATCACCAGTGATAACCATTACTCTTGGATATTGGTCAGTAACATCTAATATTGTTTCCAAATTGTTTCCCTCATTTATGATCGGGTTGCGGAACATACATTCTACGTGAGCCTTTCTATTCCCTGGCCTTTATTCAACTGTGCACTGAATTTTTTGTATTAAAAGATAACGATGCGCGATCCGCGGTATTATATCGCGTTTAAAAAATGTGGACCGATTCAGTGACCATTTTAAAGTTTTGACCCAACAAATAGACTCTAAACTTCCGTAAAGAACATATTACGGCCAACGTTTCAAGTTCATATGCATGGAAGTTTTTTTCCTCTGGAGAAGTTTGTCAGCTGTAGAATGCTACGGGCCTAAAACTATCACTACTTTCCCTTAAACGTTGAAGTAGAATTCTACCGACACCTTAATGGCGTCCATGTGCAATTCTGTGTCTACTTGGATCATAAATGGACAAAACCGGATGGTGGATCAACTTTTCCTTAAGCATTTTGAATCCGTTTTCTTGCTCATCTGTCCAAGTCCAAGTAGCATCCTTTTTTAGCAATTTATTTAAGGCTGCGCAATATCTGAAATTTCATAATAAATTTGCAGAAATAACCTACAAGCGCAAGAAATTGACGAACAGCGTGAACATTTATAGGAGGAGGAAAGTCTAAAACACTAGATTTTTCTGTCACCTGGCCTTACACCTAAAGTATTAATTTTATAACCTAAATAATCAATTTTTTGTTTCAAAAATTCGCACTTGGATAGGTTTAGAGTTGGATTTGCCTGTTTTAATAGTTTCAAGACGTGCCCCAGCCTCTCTAAACACTGTTCTACGCTTTTCTCGTATATCAAAACGTCATCTACATAAGTTGTGGCTTGGCTATATCTAGTTGACCCCAAGACTCTATTCATCATACGTTGAGACACCGCCAGCGCATTTGCCAATCCAAACGGCATTCGATTAAACTCGAACTGTCCGTCCGGAGTGACAAAAGACGTCAGCGGCTTTGACTGCTCTGATATAGCATCTGATAGTACCCAGAAAATAAGTCTAGGGTGACGAAAAACGCTTGACCGGAAAGCCTTCTATCACCGGCATCGGATAATGTTCCTTAATGGTCACGGAGTTTAACATCCTATAGTCTATGCACATTCTCATTCGCCCATCTTTCTAACGCACGAGAATGACGGGACTACCATACTCGGGGGTGGATTCTCTTACAATCCCACCTTCTAACATCTCACCTACCATTTCACGCATTTGATCGCGTTCTTTGTGTGATAATCGGTAAGGCCTATAAACAATTGGACGTTTGCTGTTTATTTCAATGTTCATTTTAGCAACATTAGTACTTCCTAGTTCTTTTAAATTCATTGCAAAACAATCCTTAAACTAATTAATTCTAACAACTTAGATCTATGTTTATTGCTAACATTATCGCCAATATGAACCTTACTAATGTCATTACGACCAGTCATCAGTTTATCACCCGTATTAAAAACCCTATTAACTACCTGAACATTGCTAGCGCGACTTATAATCGAGCCCGGGTATAAATGACAATATTTAGATGTAGGCTTATCATATACATATAGAACCCATTCCTAAGTGCATAGACACCACCGCAAACAACGTTTTTGAAGTAAGGTTTTCCTATAACCTTATTATTCAATATGATATGTTCATTCAACCGTGGTTCAGAATATGCTTTGATTACAGTGGGACATACATACATAGATTTCGAAATTAGCCGCGGAAATAACTTTTACTGAACGGTTCTCATCTATTTCAGTTTTATATAATGGTATTTCTTGATACACATCAATGAACTGTAAAGTTTTTGCCGCTTTGAATACAAAAACGTGCGACAGTTCGGTGTAAGTTTGTCCTATTAGCAAAGGTACATCTAAAAGTCTATCTTCAACTACCTGACAATCAGTGTTAGCACTTACGCCATCGATATTAATCTTTACTGTCACCTTTCCTAAAGAATAAACAAAGTCATTCCCAAAACCCCTTATAAGTGTACGCACGCCATCACACTTGAGCATCAAATTTACCGACTCCGATTTTGCTAACAGACAAACTTCACTTCCAAAATCTATGAAAGCCCTTATGGAAACTCCATTTATTAAGACATCCTTATAAAATTTCGAATCAGGATTAGCTAATGACTTGCAAATTGTATTTTGTGTACTTGCTATCTTACTGTCGCTGTCCTCCAGCTTTGTGGGACATTTGTCGACTTTGTGGCCTACCCATTGTTTACATCAAATCAGCGGCTTAGGACATTTCCGATATATATAAAATCGCTCCTTACAGTTAAAACAGAATGCTACGTAATCACTTGATATGTTTGTCTTACTATTAGATTTATCCGTTGTAACAGTTCCGGGTCCTAACTTTAATATGGTTATTAGAAGAACGATTGAAGGAATTTGAAAATTCCTTGTTGCTCATCAAGAATTGTAACAATTGATCAGGTTGAGAGCATCTTAGCGTTAGAGCACTTGATTTCATTGTTCTGTCACTTAGACCATGAATAATACAATCGACCGCACGCTTGCCAACTATGTCGCACTGGTTCAGTAGAGCCAACTTTTCATAACTACGGCTGCGACGGCATCTAGGAACTTCGTTAAGAGGCAGTGATGTTCCAAGTGCAGGCCTTCTTAAACGCCGTCGCCCTTGAGCATCATGGTCGTGCTCCATAACTGGAACTCGAGATTAAAAAAACTATGTATATGCTCAATAATTTTTTGAGCTAGAAATAAAATCACATATATCTCGAAAACGGTAAGTCCAATCGTTAAAATAACAAATAATTTGGGCTCCCCTTGTAGCCCCCAATAGGCCTCGTATATAAATGATTATGAATTTAAATAAATCATGTCACGTACTGTAACTTAATTTACAACATCAAAATATCGTCTAGATTTACGAAAAATATTGACAGTAATAATTATAATAAGAAGGCCAAAAAGAACAGTTATGTTAAAATTACCCAAAAGTCATCGCCAGATTCAAATTTCAACTGTCATATAAAACCAAGACTAAAAACATGTCGGTATCGGATGGAATATCAAAACTATTCAAAACTGTAATTAATATTCATAGTAATCAGACTTAACTGTACCGTTATAATTTTAACCAACATAAAAAACCAACCAACTAAAAAAACCGTTACACATAAAAATAATGTAAACTAAAGTTATGTGAGCATATGTGTACTTACCACTTATGAAATGTAATAAAACTCCTTGGGTAGATAATAATATTATTTTATTATGCCAGTCCAACAATCTATTACAACAGTTAACTAAAATGAACTAGCTACACCGTTACTCTAGTTTTGTCCAACTTGTAGCACGCCCCAAAACCAAGTCAACGAATCGATTGCCGATCACGCCTTCCATGAACTTCTCAACGGTCACCGCTTGGTGTTGCCACATAAATCCAATCGTTCTCAATAATCGATGTGTCAGTTTAGTCGATTATAAAAATACTGATAAATAAACCTAACGCTTCATCATATTATTATCAGCCGATATGATGATGATGATGAAGGCATCCTACTTATTAGCAAGTTAATTTTACGAAGCGTTGTGGAGTGGAAGAGGATGGGAGTTTTAAGGATTTAGAAAAGTGTACTAAGACAGTGTGGACATAGAAAGGATTGGCTCTTATTAAATCTTAGTCGTTATAGTATTGATATTTGGCTCTATTGACTAATAAGTTTACCGACCACTGCCCGAGACAGAAAAGTTTGACCTGACGTAGAGGGCAAACGTTTGGATCTCTCGGTATAATCTAGTTTACTAGTTTAAAAATCTTTTAGTTCTTTTTTTTATTTGAGTAAGCCGGTACCTACTCAAGGATTGCAATTAAAAATAATCATTAACCAAATATTTAAATCGTTAGATGTCACCGTACCGAGTGACACGACAAATGGTCCATACTGAGAACAGTCTTTCTTCTTCCGACATTTGCAAAGAGTGCGATCCACGCGTGAGCTCCGTGAAGAACTGCTGAACTGAGCGGCCGTCATCCACACGCGACGATAAAACTATGCAAATGCAATCGACAACGATTTATCTAATAGAAATTACAAGTGCCGCCGATGAACGGTAATCTGCAACGATTTGTCATTAGACACGCGATCGGTAAATCTGCGCAAATCGGTTTACACGGATTAATCGCTACGATATATCGATATTACGTGTGTAGCAGGCCTGTATTTGATATAATACTTACACAGATTTATTTAGAGTCATCTAATTTCGAGGTTACAATCCCCACGGCCTACACTAGGTATAAAATAATTTAGTTTTTTACGGTTCCGTACCTGAAGGGTATCAAATGGAACTCTGTTACTAAAGCCTCCGCTGTCCGTCCGTCTGTTTGTCAGCGAGCTGTATCTCATGAACCGTAATAGATAAACTGTTGATTTTTTTTACAAATTATGTATTTCTATTGCCGCTATAATAAAAAATTATAAAAACTTTTTTACAAAAAACAAAAAAAAACCGACTTCCAAAAAAAAATAAACACTAAAATAACTTTTTTACAAAACAAAAACAACCGAATATATTTTATTCTATGTAGTAAAATATACTGTAATATAATTATATATGAAAGCGATTCATAACTATATCATGGCTTCAACTGTGTGAACTGCGAAACATTTTAATGTACACCGACTTCCAAAATAAAGTAATTTTTCACTTTTAAGTGTATTTTTGTGGATTTCAATGGGTTTTTTTTAGTAAAAACGTTATATTAGTGTTTTTTTTTAAAGTCGGTTGTTTTTTTTTGTAAAATTTTTTTTTTATTTTTCACTCTTTAGTTGTGGTACCTACCCCACACTAATTCGTATACCAGTCGAATAATGGAAACATAACAAAGATTTTTCAAAAATTAACTAATCATTCCACTTTGCCCCACCAGGCTGCCCCGCTGGTGGGGCAAAGAGAAATGCCAAAAAAATTTCAGTGGAATCTGCCGCACTAATCTCGCGACAATCTAAGAAGCCCGCTTTGACCCCTATCAAAATACTTTGTGTACATAGTGACGGAAAAAAATATCGGTTGCTTTAAAAACTGATTCTCGAGACATATCGATTTATCATACTTAGAGTTTGTAATCGACAATTTATTTACATTGCTTGAAACGGATTCTTGAAAAATATCGTTTTATTACACGTCATCATCATCAGCCTACAGCAGTCCACTGCTGGACATAGGCCGCTCTAATTGCACGCCTTTCAGCTCGATTCTCGGCAACTCCCATCCAGCTGCTAAAGCTTTTCCACTCCGAAATGTCGCGCCCCACTACCGCATTTACGCACACGGCAATGCGGTAGTGGGGCGCGTCATTTCAGAGTGGACAACCTATTTATATTGATCTATTAAATATCAAAATGGTCAGGTCAGGTCAGGTAAAAAAATCTTTGCAAAAGGGCGTCGCGCTTAGTCGTGTCAGAAGTTTGGATGGCATAGTTTTATTAGATTTGGATGCCAACTAATTATTAAAGCGACCACACACAACATACGACTGAAGTAGCGCAATTTGATGCCGGGATATTACCATTCAAATCATTTAAAGCCAGAGTACATCTCATGGCAATTCTAGTAAGCCCAAACAGGGCTAGGAAACATTGTTTTGTGACGGAGTTCCGGCTTCATCTTCAGATCAGTTCGATGGTCATCAGAATTGTTTAATTAAATGTGCTTCATAGTCGGTTCATAGGAGCTCGTGGCTAAGTAATGACTGCCGCATGGGTCGATCCATGAGGATAAGCTACGCTTGCCGGGGTTGATCTGTGGATGGCTGACCATCTCTACATACCGAGACTCCTCCGTGCCTCGGAAAGCACGTTAGGCTGTTGGTCCCGGCTGTCATTCGTGAATCTCTGAGTCGTTACGGGTCGTCAGAAGCCTGAAAATCTGACAACCAGTCTTACCAAAGGGTATCATATTACCCAGTTACTGGGTTGTGGAGGTCAGATAGGTAGTCACTCCATGTAAAATGCTGGTATTCAGCTGTATCCGGTTAGACTGGAAGCCGACTCCAATATAGTTGGGAAAAGGCTAGGCAAATTGGTTGTGCTTCATAGTCACTTAACTATCTTAACCCTTAACCACCTGACGTCGGTCTGAGAGACTCCGGCGATTTTCTTTTTCAAATTATTCCATTACTATGCATTCGACGCACCTATGTGTCCATGTACTTTTACCTCGCTTCCACCAGTACGCGACGTGCACCTCGGCAGCTCCATATGCGCGCGCATTTAAACATTATACGTAATTATATTTGAAAAAACTATTGAGTTACAGTGTAATTTCCTACTAACATCTCAGATTTTCGAAGATCCTAGAGTTTTTGCTAAAATTTATATATTTTTGTAGTGTTGATTTTTTATATGTAAATGCATACTTTTGCACAATTTAAAAACTTATGATGAATAAAAATATAACTAAAATACAGATGTGACTTTTATATTGTAATATTTTAAATAATGGTTATTAAATGCTAATGTTAATGTTTTAATGCTGGAAGAGATTTCTTTAGAAATAAGCATCACCTTTGTACGTATTTTTCTGTTCTTTTCTTCTTGTCTGTTTATATAAATGTGTGTACATAAATGGTTAAATAAATAAATAAATAAATAAATATGGAAAATACGCAAGCGGTATCCAGGACCGACGTCAGGTGGTAGTGTAACTAAAAAACACGTCAGGTGGTTAAGGGTTAATCGAGATATTTTATCGCCACTCGTGAAATACTTATCATTGAGTAATTCCGGTGGCCATCTGTGGTCTTCTTCATCAGTTCCACTTTACCAAATGATACTTTCTGAATGCAAATGCTTAACTTGTTGCTGAATATACCTAAATCGCTATATATATGCCTAAATATTTGAGGAGTTCCCTCAATTCCTCATGGATTCCATCATAAAAACTGAATTTGGATAAAAATGGGACCAATCGGGAAGTATATTATTTCAAATAAAAAAAATATTTTCAAAATCTGTTCATAAACGACGGAGTTATGAGGTAACTAACATACATAAAAAAATACAACCGAATAGTTATCTCTAAATTTTAAAAGTCGTTTGAGATCCTAGGATGGCCCTTCTGTAAGACATAGCGAATGGAAAAATAGGTAGGTAAATGATCTATGCAATTAAATAATTTGGTGTTGATTAATCTTGTGTTATTCATCTTGTGTCTCCTTTGGCTTCTTCATGTCGATGGCACGACAATGTATTAAATGTAGGCCTAATACAACAAAAACTTCGCCACTTCTACGGCGTCTTCTAACCAAAAAAATGCAGCCAAAGTGACCTCTGCGGTGACATACCGCAGAGGTCACTTTGGCTGCATTTTTTGCGCTGGATCAAACACATGACTTCCCACGATACCCAGAATAAAATAAATACAACAAAAAATTCAAATGACACAAGTTGTCAGTGTCCCAAACTTAAAAATACTGAATCTACAAAGTATTTAGGAGTAATCATTGATAGAAATCTTAAATTTCATGACCATATTAATCTTCTATCAGCAAGGGTGCGTAGACTTATAGTAATATTTAAAACCTTAAGAAACACTGCACCAAAATCCGTTCTAAAATCGGTCTACTATGCTCTCTGTCAGTCTCAGCTTGAATACTGTATCACCACATGGGGTGGCACGTGTAAAACTCATCTCTTAAAAGTTGAAAGAGCACAAAGAGCACTCCTAAAGGTTAGTTTGTTTCTACCTTTTTATCACCCAACTACTGATCTCTACTCGAAATGGAAGGTACTCACTGTGAGGCAGCTCTTCATCCTAAAAACGGTTATGAAACAACATGTCCTAACAACTTTTGAACCAGAAAGAATGAGAAACAAACGTCGCAAATATATAGTCTGTTCTTCATCGTCATTCAAAACTAAGTTTGCACATCGGTTTTTCTGCTACCAGGGTTCAAATTTATACAATAAGGTAAATCAAGCCTTATCGCTATATCCCTTGCCAAAAACCAAATGTAAGTCTTTGGTTTCGGACTGGTTAAAAAATATGGATTATAATTTTACAGAAAATCTACTTCATTCAAATTAAATTATTACGATGTAAGTTTATAACTTGCACCAAAACCCTCTCACGTACAAAACGGCACACTACACCTGACACTCAAAACTACACACAACATTACACACTCTCATAGACACACACATACACACAGATACAGGCGCACTGATTAACTTTTTGTTTATAGTTTATTTTTAACTTCTACCCCCAAAATTATAATAACTTAAGTTTTTAGTTTCTCTAACGTTAGATTGTAATATCATATTTTTTAAAGTAAAACTTTCTGTTCTTCCGTGGGGTGGGGACCTGGTGATTTGTAATACAGGCATTTTACGCCTAACTCAGACACCAGCTCCTCACATTGCTAAAAAAACAAATAATATGTTAAATCTAGATTAAGCTTGTCATTGTGAGGAGAAATAAATAAATAAATAATCGGTTAACACTTTCTGAATGCAAATGCTTAACTTGTTGCTGAATATACCTAAATCGCTATATATATGCCTAAATATTTGAGGAGTTCCCTCAATTCCTCATGGATTCCATCATAAAAACTGAATTTGGATAAAAATGGGACCAATCGGGAAGTATATTATTTCAAATAAAAAAAATATTTTCAAAATCTGTTCATAAACGACGGAGTTATGAGGTAACTAACATACATAAAAAAATACAACCGAATAGTTATCTCTAAATTTTAAAAGTCGTTTGAGATCCTAGGATGGCCCTTCTGTAAGACATAGCGAATGGAAAAATAGGTAGGTAAATGATCTATGCAATTAAATAATTTGGTGTTGATTAATCTTGTGTTATTCATCTTGTGTCTCCTTTGGCTTCTTCATGTCGATGGCACGACAATGTATTAAATGTAGGCCTAATACAACAAAAACTTCGCCACTTCTACGGCGTCTTCTAACCAAAAAAATGCAGCCAAAGTGACCTCTGCGGTGACATACCGCAGAGGTCACTTTGGCTGCATTTTTTGCGCTGGATCAAACACATGACTTCCCACGATACCCAGAATAAAATAAATACAACAAAAACTTCGCCGCTTCTACGGCATTTTCGATGTCACCGCAGAGGTCACTTCGGTTGCATTTTTTTGGGTTTTGCAGGTTTTTGCAGGTTTTCTATCAGTACCCTCAATGCGATCAATCACTTTGATTACATAAGAATCAGTTAAAAGGCATAAAATATTAAAACCCTTACAGAATTTCAATTAATTTCATATTTACCCGGCGCGTGCAGCAGTCAGTACTTATGAATTATTTTGTTATGCTTTTGTGTGTTCTAGCGCTGGATCAAACACATGACTTCCCACGATACCCAGAATGGAGTCCCAAGTTTGGCTACCCAAAAGAAGAAGCAGTGTTGGACAAGGAATCACGACCAAAGAAAACAGGAGGTAGTGTGAAGTTTTATTGTTCCAAGTCATGTATATTAGATTCATTTAGGGTTGGCTGTCCTTCGGGTACAGAGAGACTCAACGACCTTTGTGTTGAAGTTGATTAGGAGAATGACAACAATTAAACAAAATTCTTACTTAACAGTTTTTTTTTGGTTCCCTGTCGCATTGGTATGTTGCCTGTTACCAAAAACAGTCTTCAACAACCTTCCACAGGTCGAAAACATAATTATTATGTCGACCTGATTATTTAACACCCGAATACTAATTGATGATACAATTAAACAACTATAAAATATTGGTAAACTTACAACATTTGAATTCATTTTATACAAAATCGGCGAGTTCCAGCCAGCTCCAGTTAAATGAATTATTTGGTGACATTTTTGTGAGTTCTGGTATCGGATCAAACGTTTGGCTAAAATTTGTCCCACTGCAAAGCAAAGGCCTCTTCACATACAGAGAAGGCACGAGCACTTATCACCACCACGGCTGCTCATTGCGTATTGTCCATACAGACAGTAATTCCATTACATAACAACACGCCTGTACTCTCCGATGGGTTAGGCAGAGGTGTGCCTTTAGTACACCCACAATTCGCCAGTTATATTTAAGTCCCATGTAATAGGGGGGCGATTCTATTGCCATCAAACGGGCACAAGTCCAGACTCCGGGCTGCTACTGAGAAATTCCTGATGAAAAAACCCAATAACACTTTGCCCGAACTGAGAATCGAACCCAGACCTCACGCTCACCAGTATCGATAGCAACCACTAGACCCCAACTATCACAATAATTACTGTAAATTATTATTACTTAAGAATGAGGCACGGAACTAAGGGTTTCTGCCCTGAAGCCCAACAGCCATAAGATATAAACCAATGGGCCAAGAAAATTCCTTAATTTCGGTGCTTAAGTAGTCACACGTAGTTAGGTCATTAACTCCTAACTGACTGTTAGTGAGTTCGGAGTTAATGACCGAAATAGGTGACTACTTCGGCACAGAAGTTAAGGAATTTCCTCGGGCCAATAGTCATAAGATATAGACCAATGGAAAGAGCTTTCCAAGGGGAACCTATTGACATATAGACATTAACTACTTCTTGTTGGCGGCATGTCGGAATTATGCCTACCCAAGTTCTTCGATAGCAGATCGAATCCCGGAAGCCGCGGTCCAATAGAAACACGTTGTTAAGTCTAAAATGAACACACCCTCACACACCCACACTCCACATCCACACACTACTTTCACACTACATTTTCAATACCCTAAAGTACTATTGTAATTTCTGCATGCTCAAAATTATCATGTTCATTAAAAATCTTAATTGGTATAAAAATATAATGTAATTAATTGGGAGAAGGCGCAGACATCTGACATACAGGTTTTTACCTAGTTTGGGTTTCAGAGGCTTCATGGGTTTTTGTAACTCTTAACTTATTGCAATAAAGATTTATTATTTATTATTATTCCCTTTATTCCACTACATACATATAAATGATATTTTTAAATATTAGAATAAAAAATAAAAAAACATTAAAAAATATAAAAAAAATAGTAGCCCACCGGTATCAGGAACAGGGTCCAAGCTACCGGCGGTCAGGGCTCCAGAGAGAGGAACCTCCTAAAAATGCGAGCCGTGTCCAGGAGTACCGCTCAAGCCAGCTGCCCAACGAGAGCCTCCTTAGGTGTTGGTCGAGGCTCTTGGCAATTAAGCCATTGGCTGATACGACTATCGGCACAATGATCGCTGAGTCCACATCCCACATGTCGACAACATCGCGAGCCAAGTCAAGATACTTAATTTATCTCCTTTCTTTGCTTTCACGAGGTTCCCGTCATGCGTGACCGTTATGTCAATAAACATTGCGCGCCGCCCTCCTCGATCCACCAGCACTATATCAGGCTTATTGGCAACAATAGTCCTGTCAGTGATGATGGATCAATCCCAGGACAATGTGATATTTCCATTTTAGAGAACTGGGTCGGGCACATTGCTTATGGATAATCCTGGTTACAAGGTTGTGTATGCAAGTACTCTTCGTTCGCTAGACGAGAACGTCCGGAGATAATGTGTTGGATTGATTCCCCCGGACCGTGGCATGCCCGACAGCTGTGCGAGCCGTCTGCTGTGCAGTATGAGGTCGCGCGTTGTTGTGCAGGAGCAGCGGAGACGAGCGATTGACCAATGCTGGTTGGAGATGTGCCAGCTTCTCCATCATTGTGTTCAGTTCTTCACAGTACACATCTGCAGTAATGCTCACCCCGTTTGGTAAGAAGCTGTGATGAATCACACCGGCGCTAGACCACCAAACAGTGACCATCACTTTTCTAGGGGTAAGTTTTCGTTTAGGGCATTGTTTAGGTGCTGAACCAGGATCCAACCAACTTGCTGAGCGCTTGCGGTTATCAAACAGAATCCATTTTTCATCGCAGGTAACAATGCGGTTCAAAATTCCTTCATTTGTGTGTCTGTTGAGCAGTGCAAGGCACGTCTCAACGCGTACTTCGCGCTGGCGATTATTGAGTTCGTGGGGCACCCATTTGTCAAGCTTTTTTACCTTGCCAATTTGACGCAAATGGACCAATAAAGTTTTGACGCTATCGTCGAAAGCTGCTGCTAATTCAGCCGTAGATTGTGTATCATCAGCTTCCACAATCGCCTTTAATTCGTCATTGTCACCAATAATTCTTCGGACGACCGCAAGGTTCATTTTTCAGGTCGAAATTTCCAGAACGGAAGCGAGCAAACCAATAACAGGTGGTGCGTTGGTTTGTAGTGTTAGCTCCGTAAACATCGTTGATGTTGCGTGCCGCTAGTGCCGCGTTGCTGCCACGACGGTACTCATATTCCATAATTACTCGAATTTTTAACGTATCCATGATGACGAAAAAGATTGAAATGCGATGAAAATGTAACACTAATCAATAAACAAATGACTACTTTTGGAAAAAAAAAAAAACATGTTTTTAAAATAAAATTAATTTGAAATTAGAATTCTTAGCCAAACAAAAATTGTTTTGATTTGAAATGGCCAGTACTGCAGCACGGCAATTTCATAGGTAAAGATGTAATATAAAAATAAATAGAAAAGTGATAGAAAAAATAAAAAATTAGGAGTAAATGATTGTGTGAAAAAAACAATCTGCATTCAGGTGTATTTGAAACGATTATTATGTGCAATTGATACATTATATAATAATTTGGACTAAAATAAATACAAATTTATTTTTTTGTTTAACAATAATTTTGCATTGTTAGCTTTGTTATTCAGTTTAAAAAAAAAAAGTTATTTTCAAAAATTACCACTATGCTATAATGTTGAGGACTGTACTTTGAATGTGGTATCATAAGAATGTTGTGTTTTGCGATTATGGTGTTTTGAGATTATGATATTTTTGAAAATATAATATTCAGAGACAAACAGCTTTAAGACATAGCCATGGCGTTTTTACGTCGTTTTTAGGAACAATGCTTCTAAGAGTAGGCAACTATGCGCAGTGTATCGTCAAAGACCACATATCGTACTGCACGTGCTTGCCTGATAGCTGTCAAGGTAATTAATTATAGTTATCATTTTTATCTGACTTATGCTAAAATATTTTAATACACATGTTGATACATATCATGGCCGTGTTAGATTGTATTATGCATATTACCAATGTAATGCAATAACATGTTTTGATCCGTAACAATCTTAAATTGGCAAAGTTGTGACCAATAACATCAGCTACATATTACAACATGCGATTATAACATGTATAATATGTTGTACAATAAAGTATATCAATAAATAATTCAGCTGTTAGATCATTTGATTCAAATTGCAGGTCAAAGTTCGCTTAGCACATCACCTAGACCAGTGGTCGGCAAACATGCAGCTCTTTGGCTTATAGAGTGCGACTCTGTACAAAATGTCGATGAGAGCGAGGGTAGATATGCGACCAAAACCTCGACACCCAGTCGGGGTTTCAGTCAATCAGGTTTATTCAAAATTCAAACTATATTTCAAAGATATATTTTCCAAAGTATTTTCACCCAAAAATTAACAGGACATCGAAAATTTATAATTTTCTGTACTTTTTAGTTTTTCAAGGTTAACTTGTTAATAAGTAGGATGCCTACATCATCATCATCATCAAATCGGCTGATAATAATATGATGAAGGCGTCTTACTTATTAACAAGTTAATTTTACGAAGCGTTGTGGAGTGGAAGAAGATGGGAGTTTTAAGGATTAAGAAAAGTGTATCGAGACAGTGTGGACACAGAAAGGATTGGCTCTTATAAGAAGTCGTTATAGTATTGATATTTGGCTCTATTGACTAAATGAGCTTACCGACCACTGACCTAGACAGAATAGTTTGACCTGACGTAGAGGACAAACGTTTGGATTTCTCGGTATAATCTAGTTTACTAGTTCAAAAATCTTTAGTCCTTTTATTTATTTGAGTAAGCCGGTATCTACTCAGAGATTTCTTTTAAAAATTATCTATACAAATGCAATCGACAACGATTTATCTAATAGAAATTACAACTGCCGCTGATGAACGGTAATCTGCAACGATTTGTCATTACACACGCGATCAATAAATCTACGCAAATCGGTTTGCACAGATTAATCGCTACGATATATCTATATTAAGTGTGTAGCAGGCATGTATTTGATATAATACTTACTCAGATTTATTTAGAGTCATCTAATTTCCAGGTTACAATCCCCACGGCCTACACTAGGTATAGAATGATTTATTAGTTTTTAGGGTTCCGTACCTAAAGGGTACCAAATAGAACCCTATTACTATGCCTCTGCTGCCATCCATCTGTTTATCAGCGAGCTGTATCTCATGAACCGGAATAGATAGACGGTTGAAATTTTTACAGATTATGTATTTCTGTTGCCGCAAAAAACATATTAAAAAAAAAAACAGCCAACTTCCAAAAAAATACGAATTTGTGTGGGGTAGGCCCCACACAAATTCGTATACCAGTCGAATAATGGAAACATATAAAAGATTTTTCAAAAATAAACGAATCATTCCACTTTGCCCCACCAGGCCGCCCCGCTGGTGGGGCAAAGAGAAATGCCTACAATTTTTCAGTGGAATCTGCCGCACTAATCTTGCGACAATCTAAGAAGCCCGCTTTGACCCCTATCAAAATACTTTGTGTACATAGTGACGGAAAAAAATATCGGTTGCTTTAAAAACTGATTCTCGAGACATATCGATTTTGTTCATTCATTCGTTGGCTGTCCTTCGGGTACAGAGAGACTCAACGACCTTTGTGTTGAAGTTGATTAGGAGAATGACAACAATTAAACAAAATTCTTACTTAACAGTTTTTTTTTGGTTCCCTGTCGCATTGGTATGTTGCCTGTTATCAAAAACAGTCTTCAACAACCTTCCACAGGTCGAAAACATAATTATTATGTCGACCTGATTATTTAACACCCGAATACTAATTGATGATACAATTAAACAACTATAAAATATTGGTAAACTTACAACATTTGAATTCATTTTATACAAAATCGGCGAGTTCCAGCCAGCTCCAGTTAAATGAATTATTTGGTGACATTTTTGTGAGTTCTGGTATCGGATCAAACGTTTGGCTAAAATTTGTCCCACTGCAAAGCAAAGGCCTCTTCACATACAGAGAAGGCACGAGCACTTATCACCACCACGGCTGCTCATTGCGTATTGTCCATACAGACAGTAATTCCATTACATAACAACACGCCTGTACTCTCCGATGGGTTAGGCAGAGGTGTGCCTTTAGTACACCCACAATTCGCCAGTTATATTTAAGTCCCATGTAATAGGGGGGCGATTCTATTGCCATCAAACGGGCACAAGTCCAGACTCCGGGCTGCTACTGAGAAATTCCTGATGAAAAAACCCAATAACACTTTGCCCGAACTGAGAATCGAACCCAGACCTCACGCTCACCAGTATCGATAGCAACCACTAGACCCCAACTATCACAATAATTACTGTAAATTATTATTACTTAAGAATGAGGCACGGAACTAAGGGTTTCTGCCCTGAAGCCCAACAGCCATAAGATATAAACCAATAGTAGTCACCTATTTCGGTCATTAAAGACCTAACTACGTGTGACTACTTAGGCACCGAAGTTAAGGAATTTTCTTGGCCCAATAGTCATAAGATATACACCAATGGAAAGAGCTTTCCAAGGGGAACCTATTGACATATAGACATTAACTACTTCTTGTTGGCGGCAAGTCGGAATTATGCCTACCCAAGTTCTTCAATAGCAGATCGAATCCCGGAAGCCGCGGTCCAATAGAAACACGTGGTTAGGTCTAAAATGAACACACCCTCACACACCCACACATACACCCACACTCCACATCCACACACTACTTTCACACTACATTTTCAATACCACAAAGTACTATGGTAATTTCTGCATGCTCAAAATTATCATGTTCATTAAAAATCTTAATTGGTATAAAAATATAATGTAATGAATTGAGAGAAGGCGCTGAAATCTGACATACAGGTTTTTACCTAGTTTGGGTTTCAGAGGCTTCATAGGTTTTTGTAACTCTTAACTTATTGCAATAAAGATTTATTATTTATTATTATTCCCTTTATTCCACTACATACATATAAATTATATTTTTAAATATTAGAATAAAAAAATAAAAAAAACATTTAAAAATATTAAAAAAATAGTAGCCCACCGGTATCAGGAACAGGGTCCAAGCTACCGGCGGTCAGGGCTCCAGAGAGAGGAACCTCCTAAAAATGCGAGCCGTGTCCAGGAGTACCGCTCAAGCCCTTAATCCAGCTGACCAACAAGAGCCTCCTTAGGTGTTGGTCGAGGCTCTTGGCAATTAAGCCATTGGCTGATACGACTATCGGCACAATGATCGCTGAGTCCACATCCCACATGTCGACAACATCGCGAGCCAAGTCAAGATACTTAATTTATCTTCTTTCTTTGCTTTCACGAGGTTCCCGTCATGCGTGACCGTTATGTCAATAAACATTGCGCGCCGCCCTCCTCGATCCACCTGCACTATATCAGGCTTATTGGCAACAATAGTCCTGTCAGTGATGATGGATCAATCCCAGGACAATGTGATATTTCCATTTTCGAGAACTGGGTCGGGCACGTTGCTGATGGATAATCCTGGTTACAAGGTTGTGTATGCTACGTACTCTTCGTTCGCTAGACGAGAACGTCCGGAGATAATGTGTTGGATTGATTCCCCCGGAACGTGGCATGCCCGACAGATGTCAACCGTGCCATCCTTCACAACGAATCTCCGGTAATTGTTCGTCATCATAACTTCGTCCATAATTGCACAGACAAAACCTTCGGTTTCCCCAAAGAGGTCAGAAAAACGCAGCCAGTAGCCAGCAGTCGTGAAAGCCGAGAAAGATAAACTAATTAAGTATCTTGACTTGGCTCGCGATGTTGTCGACATGTGGGATGTGGATTCAGCGATCATTGTGCCGATAGTCTTAATTGCCAAGAACCTCGACCAACACCTAAGGAGGCTCTCGTTGGGCAGCTGGATTAAGGGCTTGATTCAAATTCAAAGCATTTTTTCAAATAAACTATTTACTGGCACTTTTGAATTGTCAAGAAGTCGGTCAGACAAGAAATATGAATCTAGTTGCCCGTTCCTACGCGTACTACGTATACCTATGGAGGAAAAAATATTTTAAATTATATTGTTACAAAATATTACTTACATAATTATTGTTGAATTTATGTGTATGTGAATATATGTGAGAACGATGAAAAAAAATCTCTTTATGTAGTTGAAGCCAGATCTGAGTTGACAACTGAATGCTTTTCTACAATAATATTGTAATTCTATCTGATCTGTTACATTCAATAGGGCCAGTACAATGGCAAGTTAGTTGCAACTGCTATGGTGGGTTTCGAGATGTTGTGACCAGAAAAACAGAACAAAAAATGGTGTTGAGGGTTGGCATCGCCGAATCTACTCGCGAATTCCATCAAAACCCCAGTACCAATGTGCCAGTTTATATTACAGTTAAAGAAAGAAGTCAAAATACAAAATTAAAAAGAAATGCTTTATACCGCACTGATAATAGGTCTTTACCTATGAAATTGCCGTTTTGTATGAAAAAATTTAAACGAATTTTTTTCATGTATTTTTTATTTGTATTAATCTAAGTAATCACCCATGCAATCAATGCATTTTTGCCAACGCAGTGGCAGTTTTATTGATGCCCTTCTTAAAGAAATCAGCTGGACGGGAGGCAACAAATTCTTCAAAGGCATTTTGTACCGCCTCTCGGGTATTGAATTTTTTTCCCGCCAAGAAGTTATCCAAATTCTGGAAAAAGTAGTAGTCTGTAGGCGCAAGGTCTGGTGAGTAGGGCGGATGACGGAGAGCTTCCAACCCCAGTTCTTGCAACTTGGAGACCGTCTGCTGTGCAGTATGAGGTCGCGCGTTGTCGTGCAGGAGCAGCGGAGACGAGCGATTGACCAATGCTGGTTGGAGATGTGCCAGCTTCTCCATCATTGTGTTCAGTTCTTCACAGTACACATCTGCAGTAATGCTCACCCCGTTTGGTAAGAAGCTGTGATGAATCACACCGGCGCTAGACCACCAAACAGTGACCATCACTTTTCTAGGGGTAAGTTTTCGTTTAGGGCATGTTTAGGTGCTGAACCAGGATCCAACCAACTTGCTGAGCGCTTGCGGTTATCAAATAGAATCCATTTTTCATCGCAGGTAACAATGCGGTTCAAAATTCCTTCATTTGTGTGTCTGTTGAGCAGTGCAAGGCACGTCTCGACGCGTACTTCGCGCTGGCGATCATTGAGTTCGTGGGGCACCCATTTGTCAAGCTTTTTTACCTTGCCAATTTGACGCAAATGGACCAATATTGTTTTGACGCTAACGTCGAAAGCTGCTGCTAATTCAGCCGTAGATTGTGTATCATCAGCTTCCACAATCGCCTTTAATTCGTCATTGTCGACCAAAGTCTTCGGACGACCGCGAGGTTCATTTTTCAGGTCGAAATATCCAGAACGGAAGTGAGCAAACCAATAACAGGTGGTGCGTTGGTTTGTAGTGTTAGCTCCGCAAACGTCGTTGATGTTGCGTGCCGCTTGTGCCGCGTTGCTGCCACGACGGTACTCATATTCCATAATTACTCGAATTTTTAACGTATCCATGATGACGAAAAAGATTGAAATGCGATGAAAATGTAACACTAATCAATAAACAAATGACTACTTTTGGAAAAAAAAAACATGTTTTTAAAATAAAATTAATTTGAAATTAGAATTCTTAGCCAAACAAAAATTATTTTGATTTGAAATGGGCAGTACTGCAGAACGGCAATTTCATAGGTAAAGACCTAATATAAAAAGAAATAGAAAAGTGGTAGAAAAAATAGAAAAATTAGGAGTAAATGATTGTGTGAAAAAAACAATCTGCATTCAGGTGTGTTTGAAACGATTATGAAGTGCAATTAATACATAATATAATAATTTGGACTAAAATAAATACAAATTTATTTTTTTGTTTAACAATAATTGCATTGTTTGCTTTGTTATTCCGTTTAAAAAAAAATATTGACAGAAATTACCACTATGCTATAATGTTGAGGACTGTACTTTGAATGTGGTATCATAAGAATGTTGTGTTTTGCGATCATGGTATTTTGAGAATATAATATTCAGAGACAAACAGCTTTAAGACACAGCCATGGCGCTTTTATGTCGTTTTTAGGAACAATGCTTCTAAGAGTCGGCAACTATGCGCAGTGTATCGTCAAAGACCACATACCGTACCTACTGCACGTGCTTACCTGATAGCTGTCAAGGTAATTATGTAATTATAGTTATCATTTTTATCTGACTTATGCTAGTATTTTTGCCTTAAAAATATTTTTTATACACATGTTGATACATATCATGGCCGTGTTAGATTGTATTATGCATATTGTTTACTATTTAAAGAGATATTTATAGTACTCAAGCAATGTAATGCAATAACATGTTTTAATCCGTAACAATCTTAAATTGATAGATAGATAGATAGATAAATCGTTTATTTAGTGCACACAAAAAAACAGCACAACATACAAAAACACTATTAAATAATTACTAAAACTAATAGGAAATAGCTGCAAGGTGCCAATATAAAAAACAAATAAAAAAGGAAGAAAACAAGACATTGTGATGACACTATTGGCTATGACACACTTTAAAATAATGGATTGACAACGTACAAATTGGCAAAGTTGTGACCAATAACATCAGCTACATATTACAACATGCGATAATAACATGTATATCTGGTGTACAATAAAATATATATAAATAGTCAGCTGTTAGATCACTTGATTCAAATTGCAGGTCAAAGTTCGGTTAGCACATCACATAGACCAGTGGTCGGCAAACATGCGGCTCTTTGGCCTATAGAGTGCGGCTCTGTACAAAATGTCGATGAGAGTGAGGGTATGCGACCAAAACCCCGAACCCCCGTCGGGGTTTCGGTCAATCAGGTTTATTCAAAATTCAAACAATATTTCAAAGATTTATTTTCCAAAGTATTTTCACCCAAAAATTAACAGGACATCGAAAATTTATTATTTTCTGTACCTTTCAGTTTTTCAAGGTTAACTTGTTAATAAGTAAGACGCCTTCATGATATTATTATCAGCCGATATGATGATGGTGATGATGATGAAGGCATCCTACTTCTTAGCAAGTTAATTTTACGAAGCGCTGTGGAGTGGAAGAGGATGGGAGTTTTAAGGATTAAGAAAAGTGTATTGAGACAGTGTGGACACAGAAAGGATTGGCTCTTATAAGAAATCTTATAAGAAGTCGTTATAGTATTGATATTTGGCTCTATTGACTAAATGAGCTTACCGACCACTTACCTAGACAGAACAGTTTGACCTGACGTAGAGGGCAAATGTTTGCATTTTTAATTTACTAGTTCAAACATCTTTTAGCCCTTTTATTTATTTGATTAAGCCGGTACCTACTCAGAGATTGTAGACTTAAAAATAATCTATCATCAACCAAAGATTTAATAATATATAATATAATATAAACTTTATTTCGGACTTCAAAGGCCCATAGCTTGTTAGTATTACAAATTACTTAAAATCTATGTTAGTATAACAGTTAGGCACACACACAATCATGAGGGTCTCCTACTATCTCACGTATCTGAATGCCGGTCTGTGTGGCGCCATCCAGTGACATACTAGGAGACCATCCACCCTGCCGGCTACAGTAGCCACGAGGCTGTTGGGGCTGTCGCGCACCCGACGCGTCAGCGATGCGATTCGCAGACGCAGCAGCGAGCCGAAGTCCGGAACACGTGCGTCCGCGAGCATCCCCGACGCGCTACAGAAGCGCGGCAACCCCAGCATTACCCGGAACGCATTATTATATTGGACTCGTAGAGCATTGTACGAACCCTATGTATAACTGACCCACAGGGCGCACGTGTACAGCGACTGGCAGTAGGCCCTGAACAGTGTTATTTTAACCTGTCGCGTACACCGCGCAAACCTGCGGGCCAGCATGTTACACCTGACCGCCAATGCTCTACGTTCCCTCTCTAAATCGGCGTCATCCGACAGCCTATCGGTGACCCAGTGCCCCAGGTATTTAAAACGAGACACTCTTTTCAGCGGAACTCTGCCCAAGGTAACCGGTGGAACAACGTCTTGTATTTTATTTCGCGCCGTAAATACTAAGAACTCGTTTTTGGTGGAGTTGTACCTGAGACCATGAGTCACCGCATAGTCTTCACAGATTCGGAGGAGCCTTCTTAACGCACTGATCGATGGGCTCAGCAACACCATATCATCGGCGTTACTAATATTATTGATACACTGTCCGTCAATGGAGCAACCGATTTGGGTGTTGCTGAGCTCACACATCAGCCTGTTGACATACAGGTTGAAGAGCCTGGGTGAGCTAAGCCCCCCCTGCCTCACGCCGTACTCCAACCTGTACTCACCAGACATGGCACCTGCCCATCTAACGTAGTTGGACTGGTTGCTGTACCAGTACTTCAGTACAGCAATTAGTCCCCCAGGAAGGTTAGTATCATGGGAGAGTTTCCTCCAGAGCCAGTCATAAGATACTAGGTCGAATGCCTTAGAGAGGTCCAAAAAACACGCATAAACTGGTGTTTCTCTTGCTGCATAGTATTGGACAGTATGCTTGAGACAGAGGATCGCTGTTTCCGTCGACAAGTGTGGCCTAAATCCAAATTGGGTGTCATGTAGGGTGATATATTTATCCAACTGCTTGTCAATCAGACCGTCCACCTTCGCAACAATGGTCGCCAAGGAGATAGGCCTGTAGTTGTTCTTATCACTCGTATCTCCAGTCTTATTCTTTATTATAGGAACGACAATCGTTTTCATGAGGTCCTCTGGAAGATACGAGTGACTCAAACACAAGTTAAACAAGAAAGCCAAGACTCGTGGTAAGTGCTTACCTGCATATCTTATGTGTTCTACGGTTAAGCTGTCATGTCCAGGAGACTTACCCCGCTTCAGGTCCCTTAAGACAGACCCAACCTCCCCAGCGGTAAACATGATAGGCGTGCCCTCGGACCCCTCCCTAGCATCCGACCCACCCGCCGACGGACCCAATGGTGACTCTGTCCTAAACGAAGCCATAAATAAATTGGCAATAGCCTCGGGTTCGTTTACGCCACCGACGCACACTGGCAGGCACGACTTGTGATTCAAGCTGTTTGTGGCTTTCCAGAAACTACAAAAATTTTTTGCTTCGTGATGATTCGTTCATCTTTAATTGATCTGCGTTGTTTTGGCACCACTTTAGCTTACTTTTAAAATAAATTCTACTTGCCACCATATTTTCATACAGCGACCCTGTTCTAGGCTTACCAGCGGCGGCCCAGCTCAGAAAATGAAGCCGAGCCTGCTCGTGCGCATCTTTAACGTGTTTATTCCAACCCGTTTTATAATATTTTTTGCGCTGAACTTGGTAATTGTGACTAGTAGTTGCAGACTCGCAAAGAATATCTACAATATTTTTATATAAACTGTCAACTAATCTATGATGTTCTAAGTTAATACAAGTACTTTCACTACGACTACAATTAATAAACTCTGTCGGAAAGTCAATTTCCCTTAGCTTCTCATTACAAAGTTTGGTGTAGGTGTAGGGCCCCTATATCCCCACTTTACTGTATTACACTGAGACTGGACAGAGGTACATTTAGGTTTTAATAATTTAATTCGTTAGATGTCACCGTATCGAGTGACACAACAAATGGTCCATACTGAGAAGAGTGACCACATCTTTCTTCTTCCGACATGTTGCAAAGAGTGCGATCCACGCGTGCGCACACGAATGAGCTCCGTGACGAAATGCTGAACTGAGCGGCCGGCCTCCACACGCGACGATAAAACTATGCAAATGCAATCGACAACGATTTATCTAATAGAAATTACAACTGCCGCTGATGAACGGTAATCTGCAACGATTTGTCATTACACACGCGATCAATAAATCTACGCAAATCGGTTTGCACAGATTAATCGCTACGATATATCGATATTAAGTGTGTAGCAGGCATGTATTTGATATAATACTTACACAGATTTATTTAGAGTCATTAATTTCCAGGATACAATGCCCACGGCCTACACTAGGTATATAATGATTTAGTTTTTAGGGTTCCGTACCTGAAGGGTACCAAATATAACCCTATTACTATGCCTCTGCTGCCATCCATCTGTTTATCAGCGAGCTGTATCTCATGAACCGTAATAGATAGACGGTTGAAATTTTTACAGATTATGTATTTCTGTTGCCGCAAAAAACATATTTACAAGAAAAAAAAAACAGCCAACTTCCAAAAAAAACACAAAAATAACTTTTTTACAAAACTTTTTACGAATTTGTGTGGGGTAGGCCCCACACAAATTCATATACCAGTCGAATCATTCCACTTTGCCCCACCAGGCCGCTCCGCTGGTGGGGCAAAGAGAAATGCCTACAATTTTTCAGTGGAATCTGCCGCACTAATCTTGCGACAATCTAAGAAGCCCGATTTGACACCTATCAAAATACTTTGTGTACATAGTTACGGGAAGAAAAATCAGTTGCTTTAAAAACCGATTCTCGAGACATATCGATTTATTATACTTGAGAGTTTGTAATCGACAATGTGTTTACATTGCTTGAAACGGATTCTCGAGGCATATCGTTTTATTACACGTCATCATCATCAGCCTACAGCAGCCCTGCTACTGGACAAGGCCTCTCCAATTGCACGCCTTTCAGCTCGATTTTCGGCAACTGCCATCCAGCTGCTAAAGCTTGTCCACTCCGAAATGTCGCGCCCCACTACCAAGGTAGTGGGGCGCGTCCCACTACCAAGGTCGCGCCCCACTACCAAGGTAGTGGGGCGCGTCATTTTAGAGTGGAAAAGCTATTATATTGACCTATTGAATATCAAAATAAAGCTAAAACTATATGTGATTAGATTTTGTTTTTACCTATATGTAATAATACAGTAATTATACGATTCTCTCTTTTCTAAATGTAATGTTTGTTAAAGTGTCGATTTTTCAAAACATCGTTTTTATTCGGTCAAATAATGGCATAAAGACTACGGTAACGAACCCAAAGACATAACATTGTAATGACGTCTTGTCGGAATATTAATCAACGATTAATTCGTGTTTTCGAGTGGATTTTTCCAATGTAAAGTGAAACTTGGTGCTTACAAATGATACCCATTGTTATAGTGTATGGATAACATAATAATTAATTAGGATTATGAATTTGATTTTTCGATTTCTTACGTAGACGTTCATACAAAGTTATCGCGGTATGTATAATGAGAAACATCAAATCGGGCTTCTTAGATTGTCGCGAGATTCGTTCGATTTGGCGGGGCAGATTCCACTAGTCTAAAATCTTGATGGATTCTGCCCCACTAAGGTTGGCACCTTAAAAATGTGTAGTTAGGTATTATGGTATGTTATATTTGTTTGGAAAAGAAAGAAATGTATAGTTAAGTAAAAGTAGGACTGGTAAGACTTAGTACATACCTAGGTAGTGTTTTAGAATGAAAGTACAAAAAGAATTGTTTGGTAATTTGAATTTACTAGTTGTTTCTGGAAGGAATCGGGTGTAAATCACAGATTAATTACACGATTTGTTACAAACAAAATAAAATCTAAGTTAATATAAGTCCTAGTTACATTTTACTTAGATATACATTTCTTTTTTTTACTAATTGGCTCGCGTCATGTTCCACTACTCGAATTTCGAACAGCGGAACATGACGCGAGTCAGTTGAATTGAACTACTGCAGTTTCACTGCTATGGTTTCAATATTAAAATAGAATATAATTACGATGTAACATTTAGTTTTTGTTTCATTGGAATCGTCTCATCCAATAAAAACATATGCTAATTAATTTAAAGTTTTCAAACTGATACTCATACCACCATCAAGCACTACGTTCCAGGCAGCAAGGAGTTACGGAGAGTGGAGCGTCGTATGCTGCCTATAATATTAAACTGGGCGATCACAGTCCATAAATTACAGGGTACCCTCGAAAGAGCTGTAATCGAACTTGGTAAAAAAATCTTTGCAAAAGGGCGTCGCGCTTAGTCGTGTCAGAAGTTTGGATGGCATAGTTTTATTAGATTTGGATGCCAACAAATTATTAAAGCGACCACACGGCGACAGATCATTGACGGAAACAACGAGGCTACGAGATATGTCTTCTGACAATCAAGGCCACACATAACATACGACTGAAGTAGCGCAATTTCATGCCGGGATATTACCATTAAAATCATTTAAAGCCAGAGTACATCTCATGGCAATTCCAGTAAGCCCAAACAGGGCTAGGAAACATTGTTTTGTGACGGAGTTCCGGCTTCATCTTCAGATCAGTTCGATGGTCATCAGAATTATTTAATTAAATGTGCTTCATAATAAAAATTTAAAATACTGCTATTCAGCTGCATCCGGTTAGACTGGAAGCCGACCCCAATATAGTTGGGAAAAGGCTGCAGATTGATTGTGCTTCATAGTCGCTTAGCTATCTTAATCGAGATATTTTATCGCCACTCGTGAAATACTTATCATTGAGTAGTTCCGGTGGCCATCTGTGGTCTTCTTCATCGTTTCCACTTCACCAAAAGATACTTTCTGAATGCAAATGCTTAATTTGTTGCTGAAAGTACCTAAATCGCTATATATTTGCCTAAATATTTGAGGAGTTCCCTCAATTCCTCATGGATTCCATCATCAGAACTGAATTTTGATAAAAATGGGACCAATCGGGAAGTATATTCTTTCAAATAAAAAAATAATTTTCAAAATCGGTTTATAAACGACGGAGTTATGAACATACATTAAAAAATACAACTGCGAGCGTGAGGTCCTGGGTTCGATTGCCAGGTTGGGCAAAGTGTTATTGGGTTTTTCATCAGGAATTTCTCAGTAGCAGCCCGGAGTCTGAACTTGTGCCCGTTTGATGGCAATAGACTATTACATGGAACTTATTGACGAAATGTGGGTGTACTATAGGCACAACACTATAGGTGGGAGTACAATCGTGATGTTATGTAATGTCTGTATAGACAATACGCAATGAGCAACCGTGGTGGTGATAATGCTCGTGCTTTCTCTGTATGAGAAGAGGCGTTTGACTTGCAGTGGGACAACTTGTAGCCAAACGTTTGATCCAATACCGGAACTCACAAAAATGTCACCAAATAATTCATCTTAACTGGAGCACTCGCCGATTTTGTATAAAATGAATTCAAATGTTGTAAGTTTACCTATATTTTATAGTTGTTGAATTGTGTCATCAATTAGTATTTCCGGTGTTTAATAATCAGGTCGAAACATAATTATGTGGAAGGTTGTTGAAGACTGTTTTTGGTAACTGGTAACATACCAAGGCGACAGGGGACCAAATAAAAAACTGTTAAGTAAGAATGTTGTTTAATTGTCGTCATTCTCCTCATCTTCTTCAACACAAATGCCGTTGAGTCTATCTGTACCCGAAACACAGGGAGCAGCCAAGATGGAACCGCTTGTACAATACGTGGGACAACTAGGTTCTTCTTTTGGGTAGTCAAACTTGGCACTCCATTCTGGGTATCGTGGGAAGTCATGTGTTTGATCCAGCGCTAGAACACACAAAAGCACAACAAAATAATTCATAAGTACTAACTCTTGCACGCGCCGGGTACATATGAAATTAGTTGAAATTCTGTTAGGGGTGTAATGTTTTTATTTTATGCCTTTCAACTGATTCTTACGTAAACAAAGTGATTGACCTCATTGAGGATACTGATAGAAATCCTGCAAAAACTTGTAAAACCCAAAAAAATGCAGCTAAAGTGACCTCTGCGGTGACACTGAAGTCGCCGTAGAAGTGGCGAAGTTTTTGCTGTCGTGCCATCGACATGAAGAAGTAGAAAAAGACACAAGATCAATCAACAAAATAATATTATTTAATTGCACACTTCATTTACCTACTTATTTTTCCATTCGTTATGTCTTACAGCCTAGGATGTCAAACGACTTTTAAAATGGCTGCGCGTAGAGAGAACGGATGCAAATATAAAGTAATGGCGGGAATTTGGCCAAGTCAATTTCCTTGAACCTTGATGCGGCGGGCTACGAAACACGAAATTTGAAAAGCTCTTAGGAATATAATTATGCTGAGCTAAGGCCATTATAAACATTGTTTTTTGTTTTTTAGGGTTCTCTACTTCAAAAGGAAAAAAAAACGGAACCGTTACAGGATCACTCGTGTGTCTATCTGGCTGGCTGGTTGACTGGGTGTGTCCTTCCTTCTGTCACAGCCAATTTGCTCCGAATCTACTAGACCAATTTTGTTGAAATTTGGTGCACATATGAATTTCTGTGACCCAAAAACGGACGTGTAACGTAAATAAATGAATTTTGAATACGGGGGTCTCTTTTCCGGGCAAATTAGAAAATTAAAATGATCGGACGGCAAGCTACCCATTGCTCACCGTCTGCAAGCCCGCGCCTACGGTGGCCGGGAATCCGCCTGCGCTTCCCGACGCCCAGGGCGTCTCCTGCGGCAGCTAGGGGCTGAGGGCGCGAAATAAGCCTCTCCCTCACGCGTTCCGCTTCCTCCTTTGCGAGCATTACTGTTCCTTAGGGGGTGACGGCTTCCCATGCCCTCTCGCTCCGTACCATGGACTGGACCAGGGCTAGATGCGAGAGATCACCGCCACCGATTGCCTCCACGAGGACATGGCGATACTCGGCCCAAGCCGGGCAGACCGCCACCGTATGCTCCACCGTGTTCTCCGGGCAATGACACCCAGGCGTTTCCTCCCGCCTCATCTGGAACAGAAACCTCCCGAAACAAACGTGTCCGGTAAAGACCTGCGTCAGGCGGAAGGTGAGGACGCCGTGACGCCTTTCTAGCCACTCCTCAAAGAGGGGATTTATCGCCGCAATAGTGGCATGCCCAGCACTGGGTTGCGACAATCGCACTCTCCATGACGCCATGAGGTCCCGCTGGAGCTCTGCCGGCTGTGCCGTGATTTCTGGCGGCAGCGGAGTTACGCCCCGGCGTTTCGCCTCCCCGTGCCACTCCCAAATATGCGCGAGGACTACCATTCCCTCCTTGTATCCGAAACTACTAAGCCTAAAATTTTGAAAAATAATCAGAAAATGGTTCTTTTTTCATTGATTACAGGAAAACCTATAAGAAGTCTACGGTCTTAAAATAACATGATAAATCTTTACGAAACCCTTTTTTTTTTTTTTTTTTTTTTGTGTGGGAAATTATCAAATAACTTCTCCCGCTCTGGGCGGAGCGGGAGGTAGTGTCAGACTCTTACTGACTAAAACCCACCCGTGTTCCTTCCGTTGCCTGTACGTTGCCAGGGGCCACGGTATCCCTTTCGGACTTTCCCGCAACCCCGGCAGGCATCCTCTCTCCTATCGGACCCCTTCACTTGCTGAAATCTCTTTGAGGCGCGCGTGGAACACAACGCGCCGTCGACCCGGGCCTGGTCCTTATCGGACGGCGAGCTACCCATTGCTCACCATCCGCAAGCCCGCGCCTACGGTGGCCGGGAATCGGCCTGCGATTCCCGACGCCAAGGGTGTCTCCTGCGGCGGCTAGGGGCGTGAGGGCGCGAAATTTGCCTCTCCCTCACGCGTTCTGCCTCCTCCTTCGCGAGCATTATTGCTTCGCAGAAGGAGGTGACGGCCTCCCATGCGCTCTCTCGCTCCGTACCATGGCCTGGACTAGGGCCGGACGCGAGAGATCCCGCCGCCGATCGCCTCCACGAGGACATGGCGATGCTCTGCCCAACCCGGACAGACCTCCACCGTATGCTCAACCGTGTCCTCCGGGCGATCCACGCAGTGCTGACACCCGGGCGTTTCCTCCCGCCTGATACGAAACAGGAACCTCCCGAAACAACAATGTCCGGTGAGGACCTGCGTCAGGCGGAAGGTGAGGACGCCGTGGCGCCTCTCTAGCCACTCCTCAAAGAGGGGACTTATCGCCGCAATAGTGGCGTGCCCAGCACTGGGTTGCGACAATCGCACTCTCCATGACGCCATGAGATTCCGCCGGAGCTCTGTCCGCTGTGCCGATTTCTCGCGGCAGCGGAGTGATGCCCCGGCGTTTCGCCTCCTATCTTTACGAAACCCTTCATTGTCACTTGGCCGGTTTATTTATTAAGGTGTTTTATTTTTAGCTGTAATGCCATAAACGCATTCTCGTTTCTTTATTTTTTTACCAGATTGAAAAATATCACAATAGTTTTAACTGTATAAAACTTGACTTTTACAAAATAGATTCAAATGGATATTGCTAGGTAGAAAGTTACAATAACATAGTCTGTAATAAATATACCTAAAAGTTCACAAACATTCACGTGGAAGAAGCCATGGTGTAAAGTTTTATTACATTGCATTGTCGGACTCGTACAATATTTAGCAAAAAAACGAAAAGAAGATGTTTCTTGTAGGTAACATTAGTTTATTTTGGGAAGCTTAAAAATATGTAGTGTTAAATATTGTACGGTGGTACGGAACCCTTCGTGTGCGAGTTCGACTCGCACTTAGCCTGTTTTTTATTTTAGTTAAATGAAAATACTAAACGAAGTATATTTTACATCTCTAATTTTAACAATCGAAAAGATAATTTTGTATTTCATAATGATACTGTGAATTACAAAGTTATTTCTTGCAGTTGCAGAAAATCGCCCATATTTAAATAAAATACCTTATAAAACGGTGTTTTTAATTTTGATTATAAACAGTATACATGATACAGAGTTGTTGCGATAGAGCTCGTACAAAAATGGTCTAAAACTGATAACTCTCTATTTCTTCATTTTTGAAGATAAAAAATATAAAAATTATATTTATAGGTACTCTACCCGATGAGTTCTAGACAACGATGCCCCACATGCCTGCGAAAGATTTTTTTTTCAAAATCATAAGTATAATGTATGGGACCCGTCAGACCCGTATCTTTTTAATTTTATTTAATTTTTAACCGACTTCCCAAAAAGGAGGAGGTTATCAATTCGGTTGTATTTTTTTATGTATTCGTCGTCTATTTTGAAAATTCTTTTTTATTTGAAAGGATACTTCCCAATTGGTCTCATTTTTATCAAAATTCAGTTCTGATGATGGAATCCATGAGGAATTGAGGGAACTCCTCGAATGTTATAGGCATACACATAGCGACTTTGGTATTTTCAGCAACAAGTTAAGCATTTGTAATCAGAAAGTATCATTTAGTGAAGTGGAACTGATGAAGAAGACCACAGATTGTCACCGGAACTACTCAATGATAAGTATTTCTCGGGTGGCGATAAGATATCTCGATTAAGATAGTTAAGCGACTATAAAGCATATAGCATATTTAAATAAATAATTCTGATGACCATCGAAGTGATCTGAAGATGAAGCCGGAAGGACGGCACCGGACATAAAACAATGTATCCTAGCCGTATTTGGGCTTATTGGAATTGCTATGAGATGTACTCTGGCTATAAATGATTTTAATGGTAATATCCCGGTATCAAATTGCGCTACTTCAGTCGTATGTTAGGGGTGGCCGTGATTGTCAGAAGACAGATTTCGTAGCCTCGTTATTTCTGTCAATGATTTGTCGCCGTGTGGTCGCTTTAATCATTTGTTGGCGTCAAAATCTGATAAAACTTTGCTTTCCAAACTTCTGACACGACTAAGCGCGACGTATATTTGCCCTTTTGCAAAGTTTTTTTGACCATGGTCGATTACAGCTCTTTCGAGGGTGGTAGCCTGTAATTTATGAACTGTGACCGCCCAGCTCAATATTAGAAGCAGCATACGACGCTCCACATCTCCGTAATCCCTTGCCGACTGGAACGTAGTGCTTGATGGTGGTATGAGTATCACTTTAAAAACTTTAAATTTATTAGCATATATTTTTATTGGATGAGACGATTGCAATGAAACAAAAACTAAATGTTACATCGTGATTATATTCTATTTACAATTTTAATATGACTGTTATCAATTTCAAAAATGTTATTTCTGTTAAATTGTATGTAGAAAAATGTTCACTAGTACCATTTCAACAAAAAAAAAGAATATATTTTTTCTACACTTTCATGCCAGTTTAAAAAAATGTATGATTCCATCTTTATTATTACCTAGATAAGTTTATACCACGATTTTAAAGCAAATGAATAAGATCTTTCATACAAACTGTTTCCCCTTTTTCACCCACAAAGAGGTTAATTTAAATCACTCCACTTTGCCCCATCAAGTCGCCCCTCTGCACTGGCGGGGCAAATGAATTCTGCCCCATGGCATGGATTCTTCCCCACTAGGGTTAATTAGTATTTTATATTTGTTTGGAAAAGAAAGAAATATCTAAGTAAAATTTAACTAGGACTTATATTTACTTATATTTTATTTTATTTGTAACAGATCGTGTAATTAATATGTGATTTACAACCGATTCCTTCCAGAAACAACTAGTAAATAAAAATGACAAAACAATTATTTTTGTACTTTCATTTAAAAACACTACCTAGTGTATGTACTCTAAGGTTACCTAGTCCTAGTCCTAGTCCTAGTTATATTTTACTTAACTATACATTTCTTTCTTTTCCAAACAAATATAACATACCATAATACCTACCTACACATTTTTAAGGTGCCAGCCCTTGTGGGGCAGAATCCATCAAGATTTTAGACTAGTGGAATCTGCCCCACCAAATCGAACAAATCTCGCGTCAATCTAAGAAGCCCGATTTAACGTTTCTCATTATACATGCCGCGATAGCTTTCTATGAACGTCTGCGTAAGAAATCGAAAAATCAAATTCATAATCCTAATTAATTATTATGTTATCCATACACTATAACAATGGGTATTATTCGTCAGCACCAAGTTTCACTTTATATTGGAAAAATCCACTCAAAAACACGAATTAATCGTTGATTAATATTCCGACAGGACGTCATTACAATGTTGGGTTCGTTACCGTAGTGTGACCATTTTAAGTCATTTTTTGACCGAATAAAAACGATGTTTTGAAAAATCTATACTTTTACAAACATTACATTTAGAAAAGAGAAACGTATAATTACTGTATTATTAAATATTAAAACTAATAAATAGTTTTATCGTTATTTTGATATTGAATAGGTCAATATAAAAGCTTGAATTAGCTTGTCCACTCTGAAATGATGCGCCCCACTACCGCATATGCACCTACACCGCACTAAAGCTTCAAAAGGATACCACACATTAAACTTACCCTTGATCTGCACGCGTCTAGCAATGGTGACGAGCATTTGGCAGCGATTGTTCACTGAGACACAGCAGTTGTTTCGCATTTTGTTTTAGTTTTTTCGTTTTCATTGTTTTTCATTGGTGAAATTTGAAATTTTTAAACCACTCATAACATTAGTTTATCTGTATTTCTCTATATGCCGTTAACTGACTACCGCAAAACTCTTTTCATCCTACTATTCACTTTTATTATTGTAGCAATAAACAGCCGTAATGTTTAAAAAAAATTTTTGCTGGTGTCGGCGTCTGCGTCTGCTCTTTACTTGTTACAACGATGCCACAGACACTAAAGGCATAGACAAGTAACTGATGTTACGTAGGGTACAAACACGCGGACTACATATATTTTATTTTTTAATGTATTTCATACATCCATTTATTTTTTTATTTATTTTTATTAAGTATTTATTTCTGTATCTATCTATCTGTGACTTCACTGCGGGCCCTATCAGAATACCAGTATTTATTATTGAATGTCGCAGCATCATGCTGAGATGGGAGCTTTTGGCCTCACCCAGGACTATCTGCTTTTATTATAATTTTACTTTGTTTTTATTTTTACTTTTCAATGAGTGTGTGTTTAGTTTAGTTGAGATCTCCTGTGCTTGTCTCAATAAATACTTTTTCCTTTCAATAATGCGTGCAACGCGTCATTTCAGAGTGGACAAGCTTTAGAAGCTGGATGGGAGTTTCCGAGAATCGAGCTGAAAGGCGTGCAGTTGGAAGTGGCGCGAGGAGGCGAAACGCCGGGGCGTAACTCCGCTGCCGCGAGAAATCGCGGCACAGCGGACAGAGCTCCGGCGAGATCTCATGGCGTCATGGAGAGTGCGATTGTCGCAACCCAGTGCTGGGCACGCCACTATTGCGGCGATAAGTCCCCTCTTTGAGGAGTGGCTAGAGAGGCGCCACGGCGTCCTCACCTTCCGCCTGACGCAGGTCCTCACCGGACATGGTTGTTTCGGGAGGTTCCTGTTTCGTATCAGGCGGGAGGAAACGCCCGGGTGTCATCACTGCGTGGATCGCCCGGAGGACACGGTTGAGCATACGGTGGAGGTCTGTCCGGCTTGGGCAGAGCATCGCCGTGTCCTCGTGGAGGCGATCGGCGGCGGGGATCTCTCGCGTCCGGCCCTAGTCCAGGCCATGGTACGGAGCGAGAGGGCATGGGAGGCCGTCACCTCCTTCTGCGAAGCAGTAATGCTCGCGAAGGAGGAGGCAGAACGCGTGAGGGAGAGGCAAATTTCGCGCCCTCACGCCCCTAGCCGCCGCAGGAGACGCCCTGGGCGTCGGGAATCGCAGGCCGATTCCCGGCCACCGTAGGCGCGGGCTTGCGGACGGTGAGCAATGGGTAGCTCGCCGTCCGATAAGGACCAGGCCCGGGTCGACGGCGCGTTGTGTTCCACGCGCGCCTCAAAGAGATGTCAGCAAGTGAAGGGGTCCGATAGGACCAATGCCTGCCGGGGTTGCGGGAAAGTCCGAAAGGGATTCCGTGGCCCCTGGCAATGTACAGGCAAAGGAAGGAACACGGGTGGGTTTTAGTCAGTAAGAGTCTGACACGCCCTCCCGCTCCACCCAGAGCGGGAGAAGTTATTTGATAATTTCCCACCCAAAAAAAAAAAAAAAAAAGGCGTGCAGTTGGAGAAACAAAAATAACCGAGTATATTTTATTATATGTAGTAAAATATACCGTAATATAATTATATATGAAAGCGATTCATAACTATATCCCTAGGGATATAACGAAATAAATAAATAACTATATCACGGCTTCAACTATGCGAACTGCGAACCATTTTAATGTACACCGACTTCCAAAATAAAGTAATTTTTCACTTTTAAGTGTATTTTTGTGGATTTCGATGGTTTTTGTTTAGTAAAAAAGTTATATTAGTGTTCTTTTTGGTAGTCGTTGTTTTTTTTTGTAAAAAGTTATTTTATTTTTAATTTTTAGTTGTGGTATAGGTACCACAACTAAAAAGTGAAAAATAAAAAAACTTTTTACGAATTTGTGTGGGGTAGGCCCCACACAAATTCGTATACCAGTCGAATAATGGAATCATAACAAAGATTTTTAAAACATTAACTAATCATTCCACTTTAGCCCCACCAGGCCAAGTATATTAAATCGATGTCTCGAGAATCGGTTTTTAAAGCTGCTGATTTTTTTTCCGTTCACTACACAAAGTATTTGAATAGGTGTCAAATCGGGCTTCTTAGATTGTCGCGAGATTAGTGGGGCAGATTCCACTGAAAAATTTTAGGCATTTCTCTTACCAGTCGAATAAGGGAAATGTTTCCGAATGTGTGTGGGGTACGTACCACAACTAAAAAGTGAAAAATAAAACTTTTTTACAAAACAAAATCCACCGAATTCCACAAAAGTACACTTAAAAGTGTAAAATAACTTTATTTGGGAAGTCAGTTGAAGACAAGGAAGTTTGGCAATCATTCCTTCTGCACATGGCCATGTGCAGAAGGCATTATTTCCCTGGTACCTCATTAACGGCATAACTATGTAAATGTCTATTAGGCTTAACAGACTGTAGATCTGTCGACCATTTTCTATCTTGCTAAGTACCCGGTACTTGTTGATAGGCCTACACTGTCCTCTCATACCTATTAACTCTGTAATTTGAAAACATTGTAAATACCATTTACTTTTAAAAGAGTAACCGTGGAGTTTCTTGCCGGCTCTTCTCCATAAGAAACGACCAATTGAAACCGTGCACCTAGCTTCTGTGAAATAAAGTATTTTTAATTTTAAATTATTGTCAGTGGCAAAAACGAAAATACAGAACCATATCCCCATATAATGGTTCGCAGTTCGCATAGTTGAAGCCTTGATATAGTTATATCCCTAGGGATATAGTTATGAATCGCTTTCATATATAATTATGTTACCGTATATTTTACTATATAGAATATCATATTTTCGTTTTTGCGACCGACTTCCGAAATAAAGTTATTTTTCACTTTAAAGTGTATTTTTGTGGAATTCGTTTGTTTTTGTTTCATAAAAGAAATATTTTAGTGTATTTTTTGGAAGTCGGTTGTTTTTTTTTGTATAAAAGTTTTTATTATTTTTTGTTATAGCGGCAATTTCAACTGTCTATCTATTACGGTTCATGAGATACAGCTCGCTGACAAACAAACGGACGGACAGCGGAGGCATAGTAACAGAGTTCCATTTGATACCCTTCAGGTATGGAACCGTAAAAAACTAATTATTCTATACGTAGTGTAGGCCGTGGGGATTGCAACCTCGAAATTAGATGACTCAAAATAAATCTGTGTAAGTATTTTATCAAATACATGCCTGCTACACACGTAATATCGATATATCGTAGCGATTAATCTGTGCAAACCGATTTGCACAGATTTATCGATCGCGTGTCCAATGACAAATCGTCGTTCATCGGCGGTAGTTGTAATTTCTATCAGATAAATCGTTGTCGATTAGTAAATGGGGCGGAATTGGATCTTGTGGACACCACTGTGTTCTTAGGTATTACCTTGGATTCAAAGCTTCAGTGGGGCCCTCATATAACCAAATTGTCGAAGCGGCTAAGCTCTGCAGCCTACGCGGTCTATAAAATTCGTCATTTGACTGATGTAGAAACAGCTCGATTAGTATATTTTAGTTATTTTCATAGTGTAATGTCATACGGCATTTTGTTGTGGGGAAATGCAGCCGACATTCAGACTATATTTGTGCTGCAGAAGCGAGCCATTCGAGCAATTTATAACCTAAGTTGTAGGCATTCACTGAGGGATAAATTTAAGGAAATAAATATCATGACAGTCGCATCTCAATATGTATTTGAGAACCTGATTTATGTAAAAAAGAATATTAATTTATATTCTAAACACAGCGACATTCATAGCATAAATACTAGAAACAAAGATTTACTTATTGTGCCCAGGACTAGGCTCCAAAAAATTAGTAATTCATTTAAGTGCCAAAGTATACGTTTTTAGAACAAACTCCCAATCCATGTTAAAGAACTGAGCCTCAATAAATTTAAATCATTTATTAAACACAAACTATGTCAAAAAGGTTTCTACAAAATTAAAGATTACTTAGACGACAAAAAGGCTTGGGACTAGCTCTATACTACTCCATACTAATTTAACTGTTTAGTTCATTTTATTTGACTGTATAAGTCAATTTATTTAATTTAAATTTTGTTTATTATTGACGAAATCTACTCTTTACACAGTTTTTGTTTTTTATTTTTATGAAATATATTGTAATATATGGTCAGCTAGCGACCTCGAAAATTGATCATACTAATCTTGTCTGAGCAACCGGCAGCAAGTTCGTCATGCTCCCTAAGATGTCACTGCTTGCGGTAGCGTCGGGGGTCGGGTTGCCTCCTTCCCTCAAATATGGCGAGGGGAGTAATGGCTGACCTTTGCGTTATGCTCGTGAACGGGTGCTGCTTGTGGTGACTGGTCGTCTTGCTGACCATGGTTTTTGTTGTTGTTATTAGTAATTAACTGTTTATTTATTTTACTTCGATTGTTAGCTAGTCCGCTAGTTTATCATTTGTGATTTGGCATGCCCTTTATGCCTGGAGGCTTTTATTCGGGTATTAAGTTATTTTACTTTTTTAATTTTAAAAATAATTTCATTTAATGTTTTGTGTTGCGTAAAGTAAATTATTACTATTGTATAGAATCGTGTTCTTCTAACTATTCAGACAGCTGTGCTGCTGGAGAGTTTGTTGCGCCACTTCTTCTTCCCAGCTAAAGCACTAGGAAGTGGTGAAGGGTGGGCGTTTTTGGGGGACTGTCTTATGTAATTTTGACGTTCGAAAAGTGCTGATTTTCAGCCTAGTTTGAATAAATGACTTTTGAATTTGAATTTGAATTTTATTGCTTTTTCATAGTTTTATCGTCGCGTGTGCATGGAGGCTGCTCAGTTCAGCAGTTCGTCACGGAGCTCATTCGTGCGCGCGCGGATCGCTCTCTTTGCAACATGTCGGAAGAAGAGAGATGTCACTCGGTACGGTGACATCTAACGATTTAAATATTTGGTGGATGATAGATTATTTTTAAGTGAAATCCTTGAGTAGGTACCGGCTTACTGAAATAAATAAAAGGACTAAAAGAACTAGTAAACTAGATTATACCGAGAAATCTAAACGTTTGCCCTTTACGTCATGTCAAACTATTGTCTAGGTAAGTGGTTGATAAGCTCAATGAGTAAATAGAGACACATATCAATACTATAACGACTTCTTATAAGATTTCTTATAAGAGCCAATCCTTTCTGTGTCCACACTGTATCAATCAATACACTTTTCTTAATCCTTAAAACTCCCATCCTCTTCCACTCCTCAACGCTTCCTAAAATGAACTTGTTAAGAAGAGGATGCCTTCGTTATCATCACGGCTGATAATAATATGATGAAGGTATCTTACTTATTAACAAGTTAACCTTGAAAAACTTTGAAAGTTACAGATAATGATTAATTTTCGATGTCCTTTGAATTTTTGGTGAAAGAACATTTTTTTTGGATGGGAAATTATCAAATAACTTGTCCCGCTCTGGGCGGAGCGGGAGGGCGTGTCAGACTCTTACTGACTAAAACTCACCCGTGTTCCTTCAGTTGCCTGTACGTTACCAGGGGCCACGTTATCCCTTTCGGACTTTCCCGCAACTCCGTTGAAATTGAAATTTGGTACACATATGAATTTCTGTGACCCAAACACGGACGTATAACGTAAATAAATGAATTTTGAATATGGGGGTCACTTTTCGGGGCTAATTGGAAAATTAAAATTATCGGACGGCGAGCTACCCATTGCTCACCGTTCGCAAGCCCGCGCCTACGGTGGCCGGCAACCGGCCTGCGCTTCCCGACGCCCAGGGCGGCTAGGGGCGTGAGGGCGCGAAATTTGCCTCTCCCTCACGCGTTTTGTCTCCTCCTTTGCGAGCATTACTGCTTCGCAGAAGGAGGTGACGGCCTCCCATGCCCTCTCGCTCTGTACCATGGCCTGGACTAGGGCCGGACGCGAGAGGTCCCCGCCGCCGATCGCCTCCACGAAGACACGGCGATGCTCTGCCCAAGCCGGGCAGACCTCCACCGTATGCTCCACCGTGTCCTCCAGGCGATCCACGCAGTGATGACACTCGGGCGTTTCCTCGCGCCTGATACGAAACAGGAACCTCCCGAAACAACCATGTCCGGTGAGGACTTGCGTCAGGCGGAAGGTGAGGACGCCGTGGCGCCACTCTAGCCACTCCTCAAAGAGGTGACTTATCGCCGCACTAGTGGCGTGCCCAGGCACTGGGTTGCGACAATCGCGCTCTCCATGACGCCATGAGATCACGCTGGAGCTCTGTCCGCTGTGCCGCGAACTCTCGCGGCAGCGGAGTTACGCCCCGGCGTTTCGCCTCCTCGCGCCACTCCCAAATGTGTGCGAGGACTTTTGCCTCCAGATCTCATGGCGGCAATCCGGCTAGGAGGCTCGCCGCCTCACCGGAGACCGTGCGGTATCCCCGGACCAGCCGGGTGGCCATGACTCTCTGGGATGGTGAAAATACTTTGGATATAAATCTTTGAAATATAGTTTGAATTTTGAATAAACCTTGATTGACCGAAACCCCGACTGGGGGTAGAGGTTTCGGTCGCATATCTACCCTCGCTCTCATCGATATATATATATTTTGTAGAGTCGCACTCTATAAGCCAAAGAGCTGCATGTTTGCCGACCACTGGTCTAGGTGATGTGCTAAGCGAACTTGGACCTGCAATTTGAATCAAATGATCTAACAGCTGAATTATGTATTTATATACTTTATTTTACACCAGATTATACATGTTGTAATATGTAGCTGATGTTATTGGTCACAACTTTGCTAATTTAAGATTGTTACGGATCAAAACATGTCATTTTCAAGCCGGTTTATAATAAGATTCAAAGCATTGCTTGAGTACTATAAATTTCTCTTTTAATAGTAAACAATATGCATAATACAATCTAACATGGCCATGATATATGGTATCTACATATATAGAAAATATTTTTATGGCAAAAATACTAGCATTAGTCAGATAAAATTGATAACTATAATTAATTACCTTGACAGCTATCAGGCAAGCACTTGCAGTACGGTATGTGGTCTTTGACGATACACTGCGCATAGTTGCCGCAAACCCTGGGGCATGGGTCGCTGCACCTATTGTTGATGCACACCATGTCTGTGTTGCACTCAGAGTCGATATTACACTCCAGTCTGCATCTCGGCGGAGAGCTGCTGTAATTCGGAAGACAAGTGCAGCGTGCGTTGCCGTTGAACTCTTGGCATTGGGAATACAGACCACATGGTGATGGTATGCACGGATTTATTTCTGGTCGTTGTGTCGGAATTGAGAGTGGCACTGAAAAATATTGAATATTTAGTAAAAGATAGAGTTGGTGACAAGTGTGTTTTTTTTTGGAATATAATTAGTAAATGTATCACCAGCGAATCGATCCTTACATGAACATATAGGGTTGTGAGCAACCACTGTGCAGTTTGCATTTCTAGCACATTTATAAACGCATGGGTCTACACATTTGCGGTTTAAGCAGGCTTTGTCACTAGCACATTCACTGTTTATTGTACATTCCCGTCGACAGTTGGGTGGTCTGCCTATGAAATCGCTCTGGCAACGACATGTTGCTCTTGTATTTACTTCTCTGCAGTGACTATGAGGACCGCACGGTGATGGCGAGCAAGGTGTTCTCTTGGAAGAATCTGTAAAAAATATAAATAAAATCAAGAGGCGTGGTGGGTCTCCCGTTTGGAACGAAGTTCCTTTCGCTGTGTATCGAATAACAGACACAATTAAATAAAGTAACACCGTTAGAAAGTAAATAAAAGAAAAAAAAGAAAAAGTTCTACCGCGTCACTGTTGACAAGTTGTCAGTATTGCCTTGACTGGCAATGATTTCTTTCACCGAGAAATAAGCCAGTCAAGAATCTTTGTCGTCGATGAAAGATATACCTACTTAGACATGGCGCACACTACGTGACATGCGACTGCGACAGCTCCACAACTAGACGCATCGACAGGCTGCGACCAATGCAATCTATATTATTAATATTATGAAGAGGTAAAGTTTGTAAGTTTGTAATATAGGAAGTAATCTCCGAAACTACTCATCCGTTTTCAAAAACTATTTCACTGATACAAAGCTACTATTACCGAGTGACATCCTAATCCTAAACTCCATAGGTAGTTAAATAAAGGTCAACAAAAAAAACACGTCACGAGACAGCTGTCCAGTAACCGACTAAACGTAATACCTGTCACTTCAGTTGTCTTGGTATGTCAGTTGTACTCTTCAATTTAGCAACGTTATAATTCGTTGACGTTTAGGAGCTTGGGCTCTTTACAATAGACAGATTACAATATATTATATTATTGTTATAAATCTGTAGTAGTAGTTTATGAAGAAATGATAAAGTTTAACATATGTACATTAATAAAAGAGGAAACTATTGTAAAAAACTAAAATAAATTTAGTTTCGTTTATCGTATTTTTAAACAAGAAAGCGTCATATATAAAACCCTTTTTACGGTTTGTTTACCTTTATTTAACTACCTAAACCTATGGAGTAACTAATATTATAAATGCAAAAGTGAGTTTGTTTGTTTGTCAGTTACGCTTTCAGTGTTTTCACGCTACAACAGCTGAACAGATTTGGATGAAATTTGGCATATGGGTAGACCATGGCCTGGAAAAAGGCATAAGCTACTTTTTATCCTGATCCGCAGACGAAATCACGGGCAACAGCTAGTAGGATATATTTGATGAAGTCGCGGGCAGAAGCTATTTGTTTAATAATGAGCAAGCGTGTTTGTGTTCAAAACCCGTTTATTGAATAACACCATAACATGACGCCTCATGACTATGTAATAGGGGCGAGCCTATTGTCATCAACCGGGCATAAATCTAGATTCCGGGCTGCTACTGAGAAATTTCTGATATAATAACGCTTTGGCCGACCTGAGAATCGAACCCAGTTACCGAGGACCTCATGCTCAGCAGTAGCGCTTGTGACTAGCTTAACGAGGCAGTCAGCCGTACCTTTCCTTTACCCGAAAAGGCCCTTGCTCAAAATAGTGGTACTAAATTAAATTCGGTTCAATAGTTTAACTGGTTCTAGAATAGAATGATGGCCTTGAACCGAAAAGTGGACGGTATTACACTAGATAGATGACTCATAGAGGTCGCAGAAAGATATTGGTAGCGATTTTGTTGTTATAATCACTGATTATATTTCACAGGCTTCGTCTTCTTCGTGTTAGTGATTATTAATCACAGACCAAACCTACGTATTACATAAGATCAACACGGTTGATCTTGTGTTGATTCAACACATTTTATATAATTACACACTTTATTTACTTATTTTTTCATTCATTAAAAGCACCAATTTCTTACAAAAAAAAACAACCGACTTCCAATAAAACACTACAAACTGAAAAATAACTTTAGTTTCCGAAGCGGGTGTCTTTTGCACAGACAAGCGGTTTAATTTTGTTTAAACCATTATTGCCTTAAATTGACCAGCATATTTTAGTACATGGCACGAATGAAAATGTTTTCAATCAACTCGTTCCAATTTATAGTTGTCGACAAAGATTTAAATCAAAAGCTTCGCCCTACCGCGTCAAAAGTATAGTATTGACACCCCTGACACACACAATGTCTCTGAGACTTTAACTTGATTACCATGGAAACGACATTATTATTATGTGAGGTCACCCTTCTCAGTATGTACCATTTTATGTTCCACTCAGTAGGGTGAGGAACATCTCACGATATAAATCTTTGGTTGTCAATTAAAGTTAATGATTGATTATTTTTAAGTGTAATCCTTGAGTAGGTACTGACTTACTCAAATATAGAAAAGGACTAAAACATTTTTGCACTAGTAAACTAGATCATACCAAGAGATCCAGACGTTTGTTACAAGATTCATAGCATTGCTTAAGTAATATAAATATCTCGATTTGTAGTAAAACATATGCATAATACAATCTAAGACGGGTATGATATGTATATATATACATAACATGTAAAAAATACTTTTAAAGCAAAAATACTGGCACATGTCATATAAAATTAATAACTATATTTATATCATTACCTGGACACCAAAACTGACACTCTGGATTGCATGGCGAAGATTTGATGTAATTCGGAAGACAAATGCGGCGATTTCCGAACCAATCTACCCAATGCGAAAAATTCCCACCACATGGTGATGGTAGGCACGGATCTTCAAATTTTACTTCATCTAGTTCTCTCGGAAAGTGCACTGAAAAATATTGAATATTTAAAAGATATATAGAGTTGGTGACAAGTGTGAGGAATGTAGTGAGTACTTACTACAATTAGTAGGTATTCTAGGGTTGTGATTGTGAGCAACAACTCTATAGTTTACAATTTTATGAATAAAATCAAAACCCATATAAGATCACTCGTGTGTCTGTATGTCTGTTTGTCTGTCTGTCACAGCCAATTGCTCCGAATCTAATGGACTGATAAAGTTGAAATTTGGTACACATATCAATTTCTGTGTGAGAATTTGTGTTGAGTTGAATTTTGAGTATGGGGGTCACTTATGGGAGGAGAATAAATAAAAAATAAATGTTTTGCAAACTGTACCGTGTGACATATCAAATGAATACTGTCAGGGTTTCAAACATGTGTTTTTTTACATTGTAAAATATATATTTTGCAGTTATTTAAGAAAATAAGTGAAAATTGCTCCGTTCCAGTAAGAAAAGTATATCTAAGTTTTGCTGTAAATAGACCTTAGTGACTTTGTGGTGGCATGTACAACGCCACATGTGAGTGCAGTTTAACGATTCGAGCTAACGAATTGTGGAGATCTTTTACATATTAATGGTGTTTTACTATTTGTAGACTCACCTCCAGTTAATCCGTCTGTATCTTTTTCATCACTAGTCACAATCACTTCGTCTTTCGGAAACTTGAGTTGAATATCATGGCCTTCCTCTTCCTCGTCTTCTTGTTCTTCAAAATCTGTCTGTTTCACTTGAGTCATATTCCTTTTCACTCTTGCATCGGCTTCTATTACTGCTACATCATTATCGCTACTAAGCGCACTTGGATAAACGGAGTTTGACGTTATCGTCAATGTATTTAGTGAAAATATTATAAAACAAAATAAATTGAGCTTCATGACTGTTTCACTAAATATTGTATCCTCGAATAACGCAAATTCTAAATAGTTGTGACTTTTATAGTCTGCACTTCAAAAGTCACAAGACTAGTTATATAAGACAAGTTACCTGTTTAAAAGATTAAGTTTAGTTGACATTATCTATACATTCGTAAATCTATACATCCTATATAAATAAATAAAATTGAAGTGTCTGTTTGTAATGTCGAAATAACAACATTTTTTATTTTAATGCGTATGAAAGTTTTATATGGTACATATAACAAAAACAAGTTTTTACATTTTGTCTGTCTGTCCGTCTGCCTGTTTGTCCGTCTGTCTGTTTGTCCGTCTGTCTGTTTGTGTTTGTCTGTTTTTTCCGGCTAATCCCCGAAATGGCTGGACTGATTTTGACGGAACTTTCACTGGTGTTATGAGGGTACCGTGCAAAAAATATTAAAACACATAAAATCTGTATCTATACATCTTCTATACATATAAAAAAATCGAAGTGTCTGTTTGTAATGTCAAAATAAAAGCTTTTTACTAAATGCATATGAAAGTATATAAGCATATACTAACATAGCAGATAAGCACAAATTGTTACTAATTCCTAACAATCTATGGACTGTAATGTCTGAAATAAATTATTTTTATTTTATTTATTTATATATTGTTGTATGTACATAATAATAGATAAACCCAATTTAAAAAAAACATATCTGTCTGTCTGTTTGTTTCGGCTTATTTCCGAAACGGCTGGAATGATTTTAATTGATTTGATTGCCAGCTATACAAATAAATAAAATTCAATGATGAATTTTATTGTAACAGCTAGTCTTACATACAATTTTACATTTGACCGAACGTCTCGACTATATTATTCTGTATTCTATGAATATTCTCCGTCATAAATAAAACTCGAATTCTTTCAATTAAATTATTTACTGACACTTTTGAATTGTCAAGGAGTCGGTCAGTCAAGAAATATGAATCTAGTTGCCCGTTCCTACGCGTACTATGTACCTATAGAGAAAAAAATCTTTTAAATTATATTGTTACACAATATTACTTACATAATTATTGTCGAATTTATAATTATATGTGAGAACGATGAAAAAAAATCTCTTAATGTAGTTGAAGCCAGATCTGAGTTGACATCTGAATGCTTTTCTACAATACTATTGTAATTCTATCTGATATGTTACATTCAATAGGGCCAGTACAATGACAAGTGAGTTACAACTGCGAGAGTGGGTTTCTAATCTTTTGGTTGCAATCGCTCACGTCTGTCGTTGCGAACGCAGGAGGTCGGTGGTTAACTACTGGCTCGTGGGAGGAACGTATTAATCTAGTCGTAATAGGATCACGCATGGAGACATGAATGTCGCATCTAGTGTCTCCTTTAATCTTTGTCCAAGAAGCAAACTGCATTAGTTCAACTTTGGTATTTTTAAGCAATTTCTAAGATATTTCGTACAAAAAGATGAAATAGTTCCGAAGTAGTCCACCTTGCAGATGAGTCTACAAGGTTATTTTAATTACTAGTGGAATGGAAAAAACAAGAAAAAGCGTTTATTTGGGAAATACAAATTTTTCCATGTTTTTTACTTCTGCCAAACTGCAAAGCAATTTGTTGGCGTAGCTCCCATAATATGCAGTCTTATACTCGTATAATACTTTTTCATCACTTACAAAAATAAAAATATATTTACCGCTAAATATTACCTATAGCTAAACACACATATTTTACAGCAGCACAAAGGCTGACTATTACGTAATGTTAATAACATTATAAATTGCGTAATAGCATTCCAAATCACATTGGCAGACATAAGCTTGTATGACATAAATTCAGTCTAAGCATCTCCATTTATGAGAAAACTCCATTTTTGACAAAAGGTATTAAAAAGAAACGTCCCCATTTAAAGACAGCTACTTTCTACTTCGAGTGGTATATCATTAAAAATAGGACTAAGCATTTTCTACATCTTTGTCCATAATAGTTAGTACAAGTGGGTACTACAAATCTTCTAATGGATTTAATGTTGTAACCAGTGGCCGCACTATTGTTACAACCGATATCATTATTATGTTAAAGATTACTTGGACGACCAGAAGGTTTGGGATTAATTAAGCTGATCTATGTGGGTATACTGGAGTAGTTTAATTAATCTCAAGCAACAAACTATTTACGTCATTATCTGCCGAGCCTTTTGCCAGCTATGTTGGGGTCTTCGAGTCTAACCAAATGTAACTGAATATCAGTATTTTACATGGAGCGACTGCCTATCTGACCTCCACAACCCAGTTACTGGGCAATACGATAACTTTTGGAAAAACTGACCGTCAGAATTTTGGGCTTCTGACGACCCTCAATGACTGTCAAGGATGTCATAATTTTGGGCTTCTTACGATAACTGTCAAGGATCCACGAATTACAGTCGGGACCAACGGCTTAACGTGCTTTCCGAGGTACGGAGGAGTCTTGGTATGTAAAGGTGGTTGCCCATCCACGGAACAACCGCGGCATACGTAGCTTAACCTGATTGATCGATCCGTGCGGCTGTTATTACTTAGCCACAGGCCCCTATTTTATACTAAGAGTTTTTATTGCCATAATCATACTAGCTACGCCCCACGGTTTCACCAGCAGTCCCGATCCCATGGGAACATCAGGATAAGATAAGATAAGATTTATTTATATATAGAAACATTTTTATTTATTTATGTATTAAAATCTCTCTTACAACTATCATTACAGGTGTACCCAATGCGATAGTGCGGTCATTTACAAATCTATAATTACAAAATTATTTAGAATTTAAATATACTATAAAGGACTAAAACAACTTGTAACATAATATGAACTTTAGCACGATACAACACATTAACATACTACCAACATTAATCTATATTATAACATAAAATAAACAACAGTGTCCTTGCGAATTCACTCAAATGACACGTGAAAACATTAATTTTGCCATGGTATAGGTACCTATACATACAAGAGCATGCAAGATGATAATAAATTACATTATAGTCCAATCATGTTTAGCCTTACACACATCAACACGGTCTAGGGATATTTTTAAAAAAGCGAATTACTATCAATGTGTTAATTATTTATATGACATGTGTTGCGGCGGCCTAAGCCTTAGGGTGAAAATCGAAATTTTCTTAGTGGACTGTATCAGGGGCGGTTCTGTGACACAAGTAGGTGGCTTGGTGGTGTGGGAAGTAGGAAAATGGTACCTGCTTGGTGAGCTATGGCGGAGACACGGTGAGAAGTTTCCTTAGCCACGTGGCGGCGCGTCCAGGATATCACGTACGGACGAGAATCTGCACTTTACACAACACACAGGCACACACTTGCACAGTTTAATAACAATCTTTGTTCTTTGCGGTGAAATATGAGTCCTTTTTCGACTATGGGTTTATTTTTGACCCACAAGCGGCGATGTCGATCAAAAAACTGGCGGTCTCTTCATGGTGGCGGCGTACGCGCCATCACCAATCTTCCTTTTCGCTCTCGCTCAGGCATTATAGGGTTGCGGAAGGGAGAGAGAACGCGGAAGGGAGAAAGGAAGCGGAAGGAATCTTGTGTCGCACAGATACTTATTAGAGTTGCCATTAATTAGGCATGAAATATATTATAAAACAAAGTAAGTTATGGCGTTAACATTCCTCGCGGCCTTAAAGGGTCACCTTTAAAGAGTATAATAATTATAATAATATATACAGTGAGATTACACTAAAATCTAACTAAAGAGGGAATGGACCGAATAAGATATTACTGAGTAGGAATTGGGCACAAGCGGACCACAGGTCGCACAAGAATCCCATTAGAAGTGCGTACAGAAACGACTCGCGTGGCACCGTCTTTAGACGTATGCAATTTCTCAATAACTCCTAGAGGCCAGGATAGAGGAGGCGCATTATTATTAACAATCACTACTACAGTGCCTTCCTTTATCATGTCTCCATTAGGTTTATTCCATTTTAAGCGGGATTGTAAACTATGAAGATACTCGCTTCGCCATCTTTTCCAGTACGACTGGACTAATTTATCCATAAGAGAGTGTCTTTGAAGCAGATTGTCATTCAATAAACCTACTTCCGCGGCGGGCAATGAGTTAAGCGGCACAGTATGTAAAAAATGCGAAGGGGTAAGAGCTTTAGGCTCTCCCGGATCAGCGCTGAGAACAGTAAGAGGTCTGGAGTTCAACAGGCACTCTATTTGAGAAAGAATTGTAACTAATTCTTCATAAGAGAGGAGTTGTTGACCTATTGTCTTGAAAAGGTGAGTCTTCACCGCCTTCACCATGGACTCCCAACATCCACCAAAGTGCGGTGACGCGGGCGGAATAAATTGCCAATCAATGCGATGCTCAGCGAGCTCCTCTTCAAAGCGCGGGCGGTATTCTTTATTTATGAACGTATACAAGTCGCGTAAAAATGAATTAGCTCCTCGAAAATTGGTCGCGTTATCCGAATATAGACATTGTACTGGTCCGCGGCGGGACAAAAACCGTTTCAACGCGGCTATGAACGAAACAGTTGTAAGATCTGTAGCTAATTCGATGTGAATAGCGCGAGTGGTCATACAGGTGAAGATACATAAGTAACCCTTGCGACTCTTAGTACCTCGAGTGCGTATGGGCACGTACTGTATAGGGCCAGCGTAATCACACCCTGTATGAAAAAAAGCCTTGGTAGCAACATTTACTCTTGATTTAGGGAGATCTCCCATCATCGGCGGATTATGAGGTCGTGGTTTCCACCTGTGGCATGCGTTGCACTTGTGGATTCTATGACGAATAATTCGTCTAGCGGACAAAATCCAATACCTATGGCGCAGTAACGACATAGTGAATTCTGGACCTGCATGTAAATATTTTTTATGATAATAGTCGACGAGGATATCAACTATGCGGTCATGCCGGGGCAACATTACAGGGTGTTTACTACTATAGGCCTCAGCCGAGTGGGTTAATCGACCCCCAACGCGGATTAAATCATCACCATCCACAAATGGCTTGAGTTTAATAAGACCGGGAGAAAAAATTTTATTATTTTGTAACCCGGAATAATCCTTCATGAAGTGTTTTCTTTGAACATGACGCAACAAAATGGTTTCAGCGAACTCGAGGTCGCTAGCGGTAACGGCGTCAGTTCGACGCGGGAGTTTTTTCATAAAGCGGAATATGAAAACAATAATACGCCGCAACTTGCTCCACGACGACGTACGTTCTGCGAGTGCGAGTAGAAGCGAATTGTCCGAACTTGAATCCGCGACAATCGGGTGCGCGTGGACCTTTTCTTCCTGAATGGGTTCCGAATTCAAGTCAGTAACCTTATGAATGGGCCATTCGGAAGGGTCACGCTTAGCCCAAGCGGGTCCGTGCAACCATAATGGGTGCTCAATGAATTTGTCAGGTGTTAAACCACGTGACAAACAGTCCGCCGGGTTTTCAGTACCAGCTACGTGGTAGAAATGCTCTGCGGGGACGTTGTCAACGATGCGAACGACACGATTGGCCACAAACGTGTGCCAACGATGCGGAGAAGAATTTATCCAGCAAAGAGTCACCTTTGAATCGGTGAATGCGTAAATATTGGTAACATTATAACGTGGATTATAAGTGTCGTGAACACGTCGAAGAAGCTTAGCGAGGAGCTCGGCACCACAGAGCTCCAGTCGAGCGATAGTCAATGGTTTAACCGGCGATACCTTCGACTTGGCACAAACCAGCTGGACGACCACGTCGTCGTTGCGAGTGATATGCGCATAGATGACAGCGCCGTAGGCGCCTTCGCTGGCGTCGGAAAATCCAAGTAGGCGAAGAATACCATTTTCAAAAATACCTAAATGGCGCGGAATTTTAAAATCATTTAAAAGCGGCAGGGCAGAGCGAAAAGCTTGCCAAATATTTATGATGTGACGCGGAGGAGTGTCATCCCAGTCGAGCTTCAGTAGCCACAGCTCTTTGATAAGTAGTTTAGCATAGAGAACAACAGGCGCGACAAGACCCATGATGTCCCACAGTCTAGCTACGGCCGACAGTATAGCGCGTTTAGTACACGTATCTGGCGGTGCGGAAATAAGAAATTCAAAGCAATCATTTGACTTACACCAGCGCAAGCCAAGTACCTTTTGCTCCACCAACTTGTCGAATTCTAGTTGTTCGGTCAACCTATGCGACGCAGGAATACTGTTTAGAACAGTTTGAGAGTTACTGGTCCACTTGACCAACTCGAACTGACCTCCTCTAAAGAGTTTAATCAGTTCGTTCGAAACCTGGACTGCACGCGATTCGGAGCTTACGCTACAGACTATGTCATCCATATACAGCGAGTCTGCGATGATAGCGCTAGCGCGCGGGAAATGATGACCATCGTCTTGAACCAACTGTTGTACTGTGCGGATCGCATGGTAGGGACTTGACTTGAGACCAAAACAGACGCGGTTAAACTGATATAGAACCAGAGGATCGTTTGTACTGAAACGATATAAGATGCGTTGAAAGCGACGATCGCTTTCTCTTACTTCAATCTGTAAGAACATTTGTCGACAATCAGCCGAGAGTGCGAATGCGAACAAGCGGAAATTCAAAATTATAGTAAATAAGTCGCCCTGTAAGTTTGGGCCACTGTGTAAAATATCGTTGAGAGATATTCCAGTACTCGTTTTAGCACTAGCGTCTAACACGGAGCGTAATTTTGTTGTTGTCTTATCTAAACGTACAACTGCGTGATGTGGAATTACATAGACAGGACAACTACTGTCTGAATTATCGAGAGGAGCAGGCGATAAATATCCTTTATCAATATATTCGCGGATGACGTCATCATACGCAGTACGTAACTCGGGTGCGGATTCTAGTTTCTTTTCTAGGCAGAAAAAACGTTTTTTCGCGACATCGAGTGAGTTCCCCAATGAAAACACATCACTGCGAAATGGTAGGGCTACAGAGTATCTACCTGTGTCAACATCGCGTTCCGTGGTCGAACTATAAAAGTACTCGCACTCAAGTTCGTCGAGCGATTTTCTCGTCGAAAGAGCGACGGGCGCTTCATCGACCTGCCAGAATTTTTTCAACGCCGATTCTAACGAGTCTTTGTCAGATGGGTGCGAAACATATGAGCAACAAGACAGTGAAGTCTTATTACGAGATACAGGCAACGCGGGCACAGTGCCCATGATGACGTAACCGAGTACCGTCTGCATGGCGGGCGGCGCGGAGGAGTTGCTGCTTACTACGCGGGGCAGCATAAGGTGCGGATAAATTGAAGCCCCGATCAGCACATCGATGCGACCGGGTGTGCCGAACGATTCGTCGGCGAGCGGCAAACCTTTTAAGTAAGGCAAGGCGGAGGTATCTACGAGAGCGGTAGGTAGATTGTCGGTGATTGCATCGACAACTAGCGAATTAACGTTAAAAGAAACGTTTGGATTAAAGCGGGAAGAGAAAGCGAATTGTACGGAACCCTTAACGGATTTTTCCATACCACCGATACCCTTGACTGAAGGCGTATCAGATGAGTATTTAGTCAAACTTAATCGTTTGCAGCATTCTGCGGTAATAAAATTAATTTGTGAGCCACTATCTAATAGACAACGAATAAAATATTCCTTATCAAATGCATCTCGAACTATTACAGTAGCGGTTGACAACAAAATAGTGGTATTCGTGTTACATTGCGGCTTTGATGCGCGGGAGTTCGAGTCATAAAAGATCGACGCAGCAATGGATGCGTTACATTGCGGGGCGCTCTGAACGGTGGCGGCGTGAATATGCTGCTCGCTCGGAGCCTGTGCGTGCGACAAGGACAGCTGCGCGGTGGCAGCAGTGCTATCACACGCGCGAGCCGTGGCATTTGAATCCGATTGTTTTTTTATGTGCGGTATTATCAACAGTGTTCGATACTGTAGTCGCGTGCGATTCGCGATTAAAATGTAAAAGCGTGTGATGTTTATTGTTACACGCTTTACATCTAGATTCAGATTGACAGACTTTAGCCTTGTGTTTAATACTTAAGCAGTTAATGCATGCATCCTTTTGCTTCGCCGATTTGAAACGATCACTTGGTGTCATTTTAGAAAAGGCGGGACATTTATATAAATGTTCATGGACAAAGCTATCACACAAACATTTTGCGGATTTATCAATTATAGTGTAAGATTGCGGTTGCGGAGTTTTAGATGTCTTTTTATTTATAGGATTGTTATTAGACTGAGTGGAACTTGAGTTATTTAAAGCTTTAATATTTTGTAAAATGCGAGATTGATTTTTAATGAACTGAACTAAACTGTCGAATTTAGGGATTTCGTCGTTTGAGTTCATTTCGAAAAGTCGAGCGGTTTCAGAATCGACCTTTTTTATAGCGACATGAAAAAATATCAAATCTGATAAATCATTTATTTTAAGGTTTTTTAATGCGTTTGCGGCGGAAACAAAATTATCAGAAAAGGATTCGAAATTTTGAATAGATGCGGTATTAAAAGATTTATGTTCAAACATCCGATTAAGGTAACTAGAAGCCAACATACGTTTGTCTTCGTACTTGTTTATGTGAACCGTACTGGTTCAATACTCAGAAGTAAGGACTTGGAATATAAAAACACTCTTTAGAGATTGAAAATCACCTTTATTACTAAAGTTACTATCTAGTGTACAATGCAAGTGACTAGCACAGATGTCCCGATACGAATGCCCAAGAGTGCCGAGTATACCACTCAAAATGTCTGCACACTTCCCACCATTTTACTTGCTTATGATTGGTCGAGAACTGTCAAAGTCTCGACCAATCACATGAAGTCAATACAACTACATTTAATCTTACGAGTTCATAGATATTATTATAAATAGTCAACAAACATATACAATTATAGGCATAATTTATAACAGCTCGGCCATCAGACTTCCAACGAGTCCCTCGTTGTAACATTACATACATCATATTTAAATTATAAATGTAACATAGAACATAAATTATCTCATTCGTCTTTAATTAATCATATCTTAAGTTCAATTGTTTTACAATAGATTTACTCCTAAATTAATTTTAGTCAAAACAATAACTTCATTTATTAATCCATGACCTTGATTAATAAAACGCTTATAACCTTTAAGGGTGTCGGTTACCTGACACGCCTAACGTAATCTATATCTGCAGTAGGTGTATGTATTGGTCCATGACCTTGACCAGTAGATATACCTACTAATGCACCAATTGCTAAAATGGGAGGCATCCTTTACCTGATACCCCTCACCAACTCATTAGTACGTGACTCTAACCAATGAATCGGTATTTACTAGTCCATTACGTTGACCAGAAAATATTTCAGCCAGTATTGTAGCCAGTACATGGAATAATTTAGATGATACATGACATTAACCATCGAAACTTAAAAGCACATTAGCATTACTTTTATTGTGACATCGACATCTCACAGTTCTTTAAATGTTCATGATAGAAATACACAATGTAATTGATAGCAAAAGATCTAATTCGGTGTTCTTATCTACCTGCTTATTTAGTTCTATGTACAATATTCATCTTTATTAACACCAATGAATTGACCATACATCTAATTACAACCCTTCACATTCAGATTCACAATCTTTAGGCTTGGATTCACAATCGGTTGATACGGGTTCGTTAAAACAGATCCATGGGAATATTTTATCAATGGCTACCACAGCCTCGTACCTCTTACTAGTCCTTGTGAGGGGTGTGTCCTCGACCACAAACCTATCGTTGGGGAGCACCTTCTTAATTCTGTAAGGGCCTTTACACTTAGGTTCGAGCTTCTTAGATTGCCCCTCTATTCCCGTCACAGCTCTTACTACTCTAACCAAATCACCTTCTTTGAAACGCATTCCCATTTTTCTGTACCTGTCATACCGCTCTTTGTCCTTGTCCTGTTGTATCCTAATAAGCTCACCGGCTGTAGCCCTAACATCGTCCAGACTCTCCCCGACCTCGGACGTAACTTCGTTTATTACGTCGTTTAACAGACCTTCAGATGGATTGGTTAGATTTCGCCCGAAAAGAAGCTCCGCTGGAGTCTTTTTGGTGGTGGCATGTACAGTGGTATTGATACCCAACTGTATGTTAGGTAAATGTTCGTCCCATAAACCATTTGGTTTATCGTGGTTCATTGCCCCGAGCGCTGCCAAAATGGTGCGGTTGTACCGTTCCACTTGGCCATTCGCTCGGGGTGTGGCAACGGCATTAAGTACGTGTTTTATACCACATGATTGAATAAACGTTTTAAACTGTCTACTAGTGAAACTTGTCCCTTGATCCGTAATCAAACGGGTTGGCACGCCGAAGTAACTAAAATGCTCTCTCAATACCCTAATGCTTGTGGACGATTTGGTATTTCGCACAGCGGTGACGTCAACAAATTTAGTAAACGCGTCTATGATAACTAGAATGAATGTATTGCCACGCTTGGTGCAGATAAAAGGACCGAGATGATCCGCATGTATGGTATGGAATGGTATAATAGCTTTAGGAATGGGGTGTAGTTCACCGGGCCTGGAACCACCTGGCAACTTGTGATGTGCGCACTGAAGGCAAGCCGAGACGTACTTTTTTACAAACCTTCTCATCTTTGGAAACCAATAAGTAGCTTGCAAGCGTGCCAAAGTTTTGTCAAACCCAAAGTGTCCCACATCATCATGATTGGCTTTCATTAGTTGCCATCTGGTGCCACTCGGAACAACCCAACGAATAGTATTTTCGTCAATTATACGATATACCCGTCCATTTACAAGCTTGTAATTTTTGAATATGTCAATGGCATCTTTACATTTGGAATCGCCTAAAACATTCGCGATATTCTTAATATCTTCGTCAGTCTGTTGCACCGTTGCTAGCCAATCGTCAGTACCTATCGAAAGTATGTCTAACACGTGATCAACGTCTGGAATACCGCCTATAGCACCCCTGCTAAGGGCATCTACGTGTGCCATTTTGTCGCCAGGGCGGTATTCTATTGAACAGTCGTATTCCAAAAACTGCAGCCACCAGCGAGCAATTCGTGGGATTAAGTCGCGTTTACTCAGAGTACCTAGTACGCAAAGCGTTGCAGTCCGTAACTATGGTGAATCTAATACCAAGTAAGTAATGCCTGAACCTATTTAATGAGGCAATAATAGCGAGGGTCTCTAACTCGAAGGAGTGTAGTTTTTGTTCATACGGACTAGTTTGCCTGCTATAATAAGCAATAGGTTTGAACACCCCAGATCTGTCCTGTTGCATTAAAATGCCAGCTACCCCGTACTTGCTAGCGTCAGTGTGGAGTTGAGTTAGTGCACTTGGGTCATAAAGTCCCAGGACTGGTCTTTGTACTAAAATCTCCTTTAGTTTTTCAAACGATTCCAGTTCTTTACTACCCCAACTCCAAGAAGAGTCCTTCTTCAACAGACTAGTCAGAGGACGTGCTATTAAAGCGAATCCCGCGACAAACCTCCTGAAGAAGCTAGCAAGGCCTAAGAACCTTCTAACCTCGTGAACATTTGTCGGCGTAGGGAATTTGGATATAGCGTCTGTTTTAAGCGGCCCTGGTCTAACACCCTCTGAACTAACTTCGTACCCCAGGTACTCTATTTTGTCATAAAAGAAATTACATTTATTCATTTTGAGAGTAAGGCCATTTTGTGCCAGTAAACGCAACACCTCCTCCAAACGTACCATCCCCTCATCAAATGACTTGGCAGGGATCAGAATATCATCCATGTAGACCAATGCGTACGACGAAGCAGGTGAATTGTGGATGATCTTATTCATTGTACGCTGGAATACCGATGGTGCGTTTACTAGCCCAAAAGGCATTCTGTTGTACTCGTATTGACCCCGAGGGGTTACAAAAGCTGTCTTATCTCGAGAACCTTCGGCTATTGGAATCTGATAGTACCCGGACGCTAAGTCGAGGGTAACAAATAGTGAACTACCTGATAATAAGTCTAACTGATCCTCGATACGAGGGAGAGGGTAGTGTTCTTTCTTTGTCTTACTATTTAGTGCACGGTAGTCCACACATAACCTCTTCTCCCCAGACTTTTTGTTAACTAGTACTATAAGACTTGCGTACGAACTGTTAGACTCTCTTATAATGCCGCTTTCCAACATTTCCTTGATCATATCTTGAACTAGCTGGCGTTCGGTAAAGGACAACCGGTATGGGCGGTAAACGACAGGATCGGGATCATCTAATTGAATCACCATTTCAGTTGCCTTTGTAAATCCAAGGCCTTTTAAACTATTGGAAAAGCAATATTTATATTTATCTAACAAGACCTTTAATGACTCTTTTTGACCCTTTGTTAAATTTCCTCCGCAGCTGATTGGTGCTTCATCTATGGATGACTGATCACTAAAATCTAATTTTTGAACGTTTAGGCTCTCGGTTAACGTGTGGCTCCTAGTTATAAGATTACCCTTTTCTATAACTAGATGGTTGTCACCGATATTCTGAACGAGAATCCTACCCGCGCCGTGTGTTAATTGATACTCGCCGGGCAACAAGTAATGTTCGTAACCTTCAATATTGCGCACGGTTCCATTCACGTAAATTTTTCCCGAGAAAGAATTACACGAACTAACTGGGATCGCCTTTAATTCGCCGCGCCCTATGCGCGTCTCCTTCATACATAAAAGTGGAGAAATCAAGACGGACTGCTCACTAACCCGCTGGAAAATGACGTCAGATTCTGTCTTTACTATTTTGACCGAGGGTCTTTCGGTGAATGTGTGGCCTAGTAGTATAGGGAAATTTATTAAACAATCATCTACTACCAATATCTCCACGTGATTTTCTATTACATCCTGTACTTCGATCATGACGTTAGCCTTGCCAAGGGGTTTATACGGCACGTTACCTATTCCTCTTAATAGTGGCACTTCTCCTACCTTCCAGTCTAGTCCTAAACGCTGAGCTTCACTGAGACGGACCAAAGTACCCTCGCTTCCCAAATCTACGAGACATTCTGAAAACAACCCATTTATTTTAATAGGCATTCTATACTTGGCACTTGAATCGCCTGTGTTTTCTACTTTCAATATTGCTTTTGGTTTATCGTTGGTACTTTGCTTGGTCCCAGGGCACTCAGTGTCTTTATGTCCTAGTAAATTACATTTAGAACATTGAATCCTCGGTTTTGGGCAACGAAAGAATGGGTGACCGGGTTCTTTACAATTGTAGCAGACCATACTAGATCCGGTTGACTTCCGGGAACCGTGTTCTACTTTATTACCGGTAAATATGTTATTTTGTGATCGCCTATCTCTATCCTTAACCTTCTGCTGCTCGTTTGTGGACCTATCTTGACTTATTTTTATTGTCTTTAAAAATTTAAGAAGCATTTCCGGTTCCGTAAATTCAGCTCCTTGTGCTCCCAACCTAACACCACGATCTTCTATACCTGCTATGATACAATCAACTGCACGTTTTCCTGATATTTCGCAACGATTTAGAAGATTCATTTTAGTATAATAATATATTTCTAACGACTCCCCATAACGAACCTTTTTATTCAGCATTTCAGTTAGTAAGTCTGCATAATTATCCCTAGTTGGAAAAGATTCCTTCAGCTTTAACTTCCACTCCGGCCAAGAAAATAGTAGTGAGGGTAGACCCTGATACCAGGATTTAGCTACCCCTGTTAATTTCGGTAGGGCGTAGTGGACTACTTGTTTATCGTTCCAACCATAGATCTGTGCACATTCATCAACCTTATGAAGCCACGTATCAACCGTTTGTTCCTTACATAAAGGGTCAAAATCAGGAATTACATTATTTAAAACAGGATACCTATCGCGATCGCTTGTATTATTCATACCCTTAAGTGCAGTAATAAAGTTCTCAATAAACAGATTATTATTTAACTCACGCTCACGATGTGTTTCTTCACGGGATGGTGTACGAAGGCGAGAAGTTCTGCTCCTAGGTGAATGCCCGAGTTCTGCGTGGCAGGTCTCGTGCCGCCCTGGAGTGCGAGACGGGGTCCTGGAGCGCTTAGCACGACGACTTGCCTTTCTTGAACAGTGTGGTCGGGAAGAAGACAGCCTAATCGTCGGTAGCGATTGTCTTCCTTTCGATCGCCTGGACCGCGACCGATGGTTTCGGCTGCCACAATTTTCTTCAGGTGAACGCGTATGCCCTCGACGCCGGCTGCGGCTTCGAGTTGCATCACGACATCGAAGTGGCGGCGTCAATGACTTGCGAGGGATTCGTCTAGGTCCATCACGTTCTCTTCGAGAACTAGACCCATGTTCATCCATGTTCTCTCTCTCGGCCTCAACATGTAATAAATAATTAAAAAAACCACCGAGTTAATAAACCCTAAATATACTAAACTTGTAAACAAGTTGTTTATTTATTTCTACATACTTTATTATAGACCATCAAACATGTTCATCCCCAGGGAGTACCCTGGCACGATAAACATGCATGACTAACCATATAAACCTCCGGAATGTCTCCGTTACGGTAAATACAGCTCAGTCTTTCGAATTACAAACAGAAATATCAAACATGTTCATCTCCAGGGAGTACCCTGGCAAGATTAACATGCATGACCAACCATATAAACCTCCGGAATGTCTCCGTTACGGTAAATACAGTTCATTCTTAAATTACAAACAGAAATATCAAACATGTTCATCTCCAGGGAGTACCCTGGCAAGATTAACATGCATGACCAACCATATAAACCTCCGGAATGTCTCCGTTACAGTAAATACAGCTCAGTCTTTCGAATTACAAACAGAAATATCAAACATGTTCATCCCCAGGGAGTACCCTGGCAAGATTAACATGCATGACCAACCATATAAACCTCTGGAATGTCTCCGTTACGGTAAATACAGTTCATTCTTAAATTACAAACAGAAATATCAAACATGTTCATCTCCAGGGAGTACCCTGGCAAGATTAACATGCATGACCAACCATATAAACCTCCGGAATGTCTCCGTTACGGTAAATACAGTTCATTCTGAAGTAATTAAAATAAGACAAGAAAAAAATACGTAATAGTGATAAACCTGTAGTCTATTTTTTTTTCACATTGATATTGTAAATTAGGTAGTAGGTAGGCAGCACAATTAAAATAAAATACACTTACGTTTTCTCGGTACGCCAAATACTTAAGCGTGTCTTCAATCCTTTTGTGGGCACTAGGCTGTTTATCCCACTTCTGAGATGTGAACCGTACTGGTTCAATACTCAGAAGTAAGGACTTGGAATATAAAAACACTCTTTAGAGATTGAAAATCACCTTTATTACTAAAGTTACTATCTAGTGTACAATGCAAGTGACTAGCACAGATGTCCCGATACGAATGCCCAAGAGTGCCGAGTATACCACTCAAAATGTCTGCACACTTCCCACCATTTTACTTGCTTATGATTGGTCGAGAACTGTCAAAGTCTCGACCAATCACATGAAGTCAATACAACTACATTTAATCTTACGAGTTCATAGATATTATTATAAATAGTCAACAAACATATACAATTATAGGCATAATTTATAACATTTATGAGCGAATTAAAAATTAATTGGTAATTATCGCCATTAGGGCAAACTCCTGAGAACGCGGTTTGAGCCTTATCTGTCAATTTCCCCATCAAGTAATATAATTTTTCCGAATCAGTCAATGTATTATTTTCGTGTACCGTGCTTTTAAAATTAGCATAGAACAGGGGCCAGTTACGAATGTCGCCATCAAATGACATAATTTCAATGGGAGGCAAGCGAACTGATTGCTTATTGACACCACTACCACTAGAAGTAGGTGACGATGTGGCTCCTGATTTTAAGTAATTCGAATGATTATATTTAATTCGGCAATATAATTCCTCAAAACTAATCCACGACTGTTCATCAACCGTATTTTTAGGGTTTTGTTTCAGAAGAAGCGAGTTATATTTATTAAATGCCTCGAGGAACTCGGTGCGCATCGCCTCAACATTGACACACGCACACATGAACTTCTCTAGCGGTTCCATGCCAGACTTCACCTTTTCCATTAAATCGTAAATGATTTGCATGCGGGCAAAGATCATATTACGACATGACAGTGCTATTTGAATGGCGGTTTCTATAGGATCATCTATATCAATGGTTGCTTTCTTAGACATTTTTAATATTTTGTTGGTTTATATTGTTGGTAAGTCTAAAATAAATCGCGAACTTCAACGAGCTGTGCGCGGTGCGGAATTGGTAGGTACCTACGAATATTGTACCGAACGATGACGAAGCGAGGGAGCGGTAGGTGAAATATATTTTTCTACCTACCTACATAAATTAAATATGATTTTGAGCGGGTTGCAAAATACCTGTGAATGTACGCGATGACAACGTAGGCACTGCAGTAAATGAATGCGGTTTATTTTAAGAGTTTCGGGAACGAAGATTGAAATGAATGAAACGTAGTTGCGGGATATACGGATCTCGTTATCGAGAGGATAAAGAAATAGGTATCCGTGATCGTAGGACCAACAAATGTTGCGGCGGCCTAAGCCTTAGGGTGAAAATCGAAATTTTCTTAGTGGACTGTATCAGGGGCGGTTCTGTGACACAAGTAGGTGGCTTGGTGGTGTGGGAAGTAGGAAAATGGTACCTGCTTGGTGAGCTATGGCGGAGACACGGTGAGAAGCCTTCCTTAGCCACGTGGCGGCGCGTCCAGGATATCACGTACGGACGAGAATCTGCACTTTACACAACACACAGGCACACACTTGCACAGTTTAATAACAATCTTTGTTCTTTGCGGTGAAATATGAGTCCTTTTTCGACTATGGGTTTATTTTTGACCCACAAGCGGCGATGTCGATCAAAAAACTGGCGGTCTCTTCATGGTGGCGGCGTACGCGCCATCACCAATCTTCCTTTTCGCTCTCGCTCAGGCATTATAGGGTTGCGGAAGGGAGAGAGAACGCGGAAGGGAGAAAGGAAGCGGAAGGAATCTTGTGTCGCACAGATACTTATTAGAGTTGCCATTAATTAGGCATGAAATATAAAACAAAGTAAGTTATGGCGTTAACAACATGTATATATTTAAAAGATACGTTATTTAATATTCTACCATTTTTTAATAATGGTTAAGGTACTTCGATTAAAATTTCAGGATTTTATGGAAAAAAAATGAAGCATAGACGGAAACCGTATATGAATTAACTTTTAATTTATGAGTAAAAACTGAAAAAAATAGAAAAATCATTTAATTTGTGTTTATAAACTTGAAGTTAGTAGTCTGAGAAAGCGCCCATGATGTTCATAACACATCGGCAACGATTCGGCATGCTCAGAACAAGGTTGTCAATGTCTTGCTGCGGAATATTGTCCCATGTCCTTCTGAGGTGCGCAAAAAGTTGGTCTTCTGTAGCCAGATTTTCAGGAACTTCCTTCAGAGCTCTTCTTTGCAGCATATCCCACGCATGCTCAATGGGATTTAGATCTGGCGATTGAGCAGGCCAGTCTAAGGCCCTAACATTGTGTGTATGTAACCAAGCTGCTACCGTTCTCGCCGTGTGTGCCCGGGCATTGTCGTGCATGAGCAGGAAATCTTGCCCCATTTGTGTTCTGTGAGGCAAGATTACGGGCCCCAGCACCTGTTAGTTGTATCGTTCTGCCGTCATATTGCCCCGCACCCAAACGAGATCCGTCCGTCCTCCAAGACGAATTCCTGCCCAAACCATAATTGTTCCTCCTTGGTATGGGTGAACTTCCTGAGGGTTCTGAAGACGGCTCCATCGTCCAGGAACTCGCCAAACACGCGTCCTTCGTGAATCTGGATGGAAGCCGAACCTGGATTCATCCGTGAACAGCACATTGGACCATTGCTCACGGCCCCAGTCCACGTGGTTCCGAACCCATTCTAATCGTCGTCCACGATTGCCTCTCCGTAAAGGTGGGACCCGGAATGGTCTACGAGAGCGTAGATTGCTTTCATGCAGTCGCCTCCTTACAGTTTGGTCACTCACAAGCACTTGGTGTTCCACTCGCAGCCTTTGGACCAATTGAGTCGCCGTTGCATTTGGTTGAGCTTGCGCAGTAATTTGCAAAAATCGATCTTGTCTGGGGGTAGTGATGCGACTTGGCCCCCGGTGCCTTTCCGCTACTTCACCTGTGGCACGATAGCGTGTCCACAATCTTGAAATTACATTTTGGTGGGTCCCTATGGCCTCAGCAACATTACGCTGAACAGACCCAGCTTCCAGCATTCCCACAGCTCGTAACATCTCCGCCCTCGTCAAATGTTGGCGTTGCATGGCTACAATACCTCAATTTTAACTTTATCTTTCGTTTAAAAATGAAAAAAAACTGTAACTAAACGTAATTCGTATTGTTTTCTAAATTTCGCACAAATGAAAATTCCCTCTCCTACACATCAAGACATTTTTATGCAACCGAAACAAAAGAATTTTCAAAAATTTGAATTTGGAATTAGTCTGAGATAAATTACAAACAAATCGGTGTATGAAAGATTACAATGCGGCCAGTACTTTTCGAGTTATTTAATTGAGTATGAAATATCCCTAGACCGTGTTGATGTGTGTATATTGGCGTACAAATATTTTAGTCACATTATTTTAATCAATAGAACTTAAATAAACAATAACATTAATGTCAGACAAGTTTTTCGACAAAAAATTCAGACACACTATAATAAGCTTTTTGCGATAAAAACACTATCAACTGACATTTGAACGCATTGATATTTAGCTCCTTCGAACGCTTAGGTAGCTTGTTAAATATAGTTGGAGCCATGTATATGATACTTTTGCGCATGAGTGCAGTTTTAGCAATATACACGCGAATAATGCTCATATCCCGTCTATTACGTGGGACAGCGTCCTGTAAGCGTGGAAATAATTTGGGATTTGCTTTAACAAACATTACAGTTTGAAGGATATACAGACAAGGTAAAGTTAATATCTTGTAGCTTATAAAATACAGTTTACAAGTATCATCAGCCTTTAGCCTAAACATTGACCTAATGCATCTCTTTTGGGCCTTGAATGCGATGTACAAATCGGTAGAATTTCCCCAAAAGATTATGCCGTATCTTAAGTGAGACGCAGCTAAGCCATGGATCGTACGATCCCCAAGTACATCCACCTACAGGCGGTGCTCGGGCTCCCCAGATTGGGAAGTAGCGTTGACAACGCATCCGCGGCGCCCATCAACTTGGGCGTCAGCCGCCGAAAGTGGGAGCCGAAGTCCCACCGGCTGTTGACGTTCAAAAGTGCCTTTTTGTGCCTAATTGAAATAAATTATTTGACTTTGACTTTGACTTTGACCACCAGTCCCAGGTACTTCATGGTGGACTCGACAGCAATTCGGGCCCTCTCGTAGCAATTAACCTAACCTAACCTAACGTACTATAGAGTAGGGAAAGTCGCGGCGGCGCGCGGCGGCGTCGAACGGTTCGCGTATTGCATTTTTATACTCGTGATAACTTCCAAATTTAATGTCCGATTCGAATGAATCAACAGTACAGTATTTTACTGCTACATAAATACACTTGATGATAAAACTATTAATTTGAATAAGAATTAATACTACAATACAAATGTAACCAACTTTTGTTTCTACCGGCGATCTAATTAAATTTGAGAACACAGAAGCTGTTATTGTGACTAACTATGATAGATATATTCCCTTGCGGACTTTTTTGTAGGTAATAATGAGTAGTTTAATCATGTAGCACATACTTTTTATGTATCTTCAATAGTTTTCTCAGCGCACGATTAATAATGAATTTTATAGGCAAAATTTTGCTACTTTGGGTTACATTATTGCAATTTTAATAAGGATTTCTATTTTATTTTTTAAATAAATTATCGCCTTATTACTTACTGATAACTTAGCTTTCTATTGGAAAATAAATAATAATAATATACTTAATATATATTATATATATATAATATAGATAAACTATGTAGTGTTAAATATCGTACGGTATTACGGAACCCTTCGTGCGCGCACATAGTCGGTTTTTCCCAACTCAGGTGGGATCGGCCCGGTTGCTGAAGAAATGGGTTATAATTCGTAAGTATCACAACAGTATTTTCTTTTCTGTGAAGAGGTCGAAAAAATCGGTTGCCAGAAGAATACCCAAGAGAATAAGCCGATAAGTGAAAGGATTATCGGCGTCTTTATTATTATTTATTTTCAGCCAACCTCTCAGAAAGAATTTAAAAAGGAAGGAAGGGAAAAACTACAAAAGATGCAATTCATTTTAATCATTTACAGGTAACTAGCGTCTCGTGACTCGACAATGATTTCTTTATTATATGGAAGTTTAATAAATGTATTAGGTATATACATAAACCTCCTGGAACAAATTGTCTAAATAACAATATTGATCCTGAATAACAATATTGATAACCCTGAGTTATTGTCAAAATTTTATTTTAATGTGCCTAGTAAAGCACTTCTTTTTAATTCACCCATACGCGTACCTCATACATCTTCGAATTATAGGCAGAACAGTTATATTGTGCGCGCAAGTAGAAATTCCAATGACATGTGTAAGGAATATGATTTTGATCCATTCACAATTAGTGTGAATTCGGCCAGAAGGTGCTTAAGCCTCAAATTTTTCAAGTAGCGGTAGGTTATATTATTTGTTCTTATTTTTTATTGTTTTATTATTTTCTCTTGTACTTTAGTCATAAAATTGCAAACCAAGTACCTATGTGTCATAATGCTTCTTACTCTAATTTAGGCGATGTGTTTTTTTTGCTTGTTTTTGTGCTCACTCCATAAATTATTACTATAAGGCTATACGTGAGGATTTGTAATTGGCTCTCTGGTGACTGTAGTCTCCTTTTTTGTATGTTTTTATTAGCTGTAAGTCCTCCATGTACTAAATAAATTAATAAATATATTAAAAAAAAAAAAATATGCGAAAATCGTATCAAAACCCGTTGCGTAATTCATAAGAACAACGCGGTCACACAGACAGCAACTTTAATTTGAAATATGTATATTATGTTTGAGTGAAAGAAACCTATACCAAAAGCTATACCTATTGATTATTTTAACTACCTTTTTCGTAAGGTATAAGAATCCATGAGGGGTAGATTAAAACAGGTTTAAGTACATTACACATAATCAAATAATAATTCGTTTTATCGCCAATTCAAATAATCGGATAGCAGTTACAAATAAACTTTTCTCTTACCGGATGGGCTATAAATTTTAATAGCCTTTGACCCGTTTGGGATGGGCCTAAATCGAGGTACAGAAGGCCGACTCTATACAACTAGCGAACCTAGGCTCACGCCAATTTACGAACTTACCCCGCACGATCGTTCGAAGTTTTTGTTCGGTGAACCTGAATGCGTGGTCGCACCGACAGAGGGCGCTTTCCGGTTTTCCGAACAAAACGTGCGTATGCACGCGACCGATCACGTATTCACGCGACTATCGCTTTTAAATAGGACGTAGCCGTACGTTGATTTCAAATTATACAGCGTGTAAAAAAACCCACCATATAGCCGTTATTTACGCATTCTGAGCATCAAAATAAGTTACATTGAGCAAAAATTATTACTAGAAAATGACTTTAATTTTTGGTGTGGAATTTGCTGTTAACGCGCAATGTAGCGCACGCAAAACATTGTGTTGATGGGCGCATGCAATGGTACAGGAGTTGTTGTGGGGCTATTTAAAGTTTAGTTATTAGTTTAGTTAAGTATTGACGGCACGGCTAGCGCAATGGTTAAGCGATTGACTGCTGCGCTGCATGCCGCGGGCTCGATTCCCACACGGAACAAGTATTTGTATGACCTACAATTAGTTGTTCCGGGTCTGGCTGTTTGTGTATGTGAGTTTAAATGTTTGTAAACGCACCCACGATACAGGACAAATTCCTAGTGTGGGGCAACGTTTTTAAAAAAAATAAAAAATAATTATAACATAAAAAAATTGTATTCGTGAAAAAATTATCTTTCCTTGAGTATCTCCGTTACCACGAGGTTCCCAAGTATGGTCCATAACAAAAGGAAAATCACGATGACGGGGTGTATAAGTGACTCTTGGCTTTGTTAAGCGTCTTTTTACTCCCGTTAAAAAAATGCTAGTCGCGAGTGCGCTTGCACTGTCTATGGGTGGGAGACTTCTCGCTCGTTGGAGGGAGTCCGTTATTTACGTGAGGGGTGAGATTGACTGATATCTGCCGATCTATTCTGTAAAAATCTCACGGTGAAGTGAGCGTGAAGTGAGCTGTCATTCCACCAGCAGTGCTATTCTGTAACCATCTCACCGTGAGAACTTAGGTGAAGTGAGCACGGAGTGAGCTGTCATTCCACCTGCTGCTAGGGACTGACAGCTCACTCCGTGCTCACTTCACCTAAGTTTTCACGGTGAGATGGTTACAGAATAGCACTGCAGATATGATTGATTGATATCTCACTTATTTTTTTCCGCATGAAACTGTAAAATTCCAAGAACACTGAGTGATTATTATAAAAAATAAGTTTTGAGGAAATTGTGTTTTTGTAAAATCAATCCAACGCAATCAAGCACAGATTAACGTACTAATTTACACAAAAAATACGCATTTTGAGAAATCTCACGTGCGATGAGAGGACCCCGGGGCAGGAGGTCGAGGCAAATCTCACGACATCTCACCAAGAGGAAGAGGGTTTCAAAAACTCACTAAAATCGCCGTGTATGGAGCCGACCTTCTATCTATTTTTTGTGACCAGAACCTTACATTGGGCCTTACAGTCCCTTCATTATTTTGGCTCGAACCCGTCGTGTTATTTATTGTTTTCTCAGGGTCGCATGTGTAGGTATATTTTTCCATCTATATGCGCATATAAACTGCTGTTTGATAGTTTTCTTACTAGAAAATTATTGAGGTTTTTATAAATAAGTAAGTCGGTAATGTTTTCTATAAATTTTTGTTTGAATGGTAAAATGTACGCGGTTCTCTTAAGAGGGAACAGGGCCTGCGATTCTCCATACAAATGTATTCCCCTATTTTCTTAAAGATCCTAAAAAAGAGCCTCTAAAGAAATCATTTTTTTTTTTCATAAAATCAAGGTCTGCTGTAGACACGTCCCTGTTATTTTCTTTTTTTAGCAACTTATTAGTAAACAAAATAGTCCAAAAATTACAAAAATGCTCCATTTTTACCGCCGTGATTAGAGACTATCAGACAAATTTCAAAAGTTTTTAACATAAAAGAAAATGATAGGAACCTAGATATATTCGTTCTTAAAATTTTAATGAAAAAAATAATTGAATCGGCTCAGTTTTCGAGGAGAAAAAAGGGGAATACGAAACATCTATCTCATATTTTTTTTGTGATATAATCAGTCTGAGCTGCAGCTATCCTTATCGCACTCTACAGAGGCAGATTTGAGGTAAGACGACGGCAATAGAGAAACTATTGCCGTCGTCTAGGTACCATACTTTTGTAATCGACGATTTGTCGACATTGCTTAAAACTGATTCTCGAGGCATTTTTATTACACGTACGAGTACGAAACGTCAAATCGGACTTCATTGTCGCGAGTATTATAAATGAATAGTACCCTAATTACATGCGAGTAATACACGATCAATCGGAATTTGAATAGTTTTGAAACAAATTGCTAGTATATTGATTCAAAAGTTCGAAATAAAAATCTGCTCAACAACGTAAATAACGCAATGAATGTTGTTGAACTGTCAAAATGAAACAAATTTCTCGTAATCATTTACGAAAATATGTTGTGTAATTAGATAGCTGAACCTATTATTATGTAACATAGACTACAGCGGGAACAAAAATAAGCAATCTCCAAATAAACATTTTTTAATAAACAATAAACATTTTTCCACGTGCTAATAGCCTGGCCTGTAAATTTTAATGGCCTGTGAAAGTGCTGCGTGGCCGGCCGGGGTATGGGCTATGGGCTGGAACGGAATCGCAGTCACAACTCACGCTATTATTTCGGGGTATTTCACTTTGTTTAGGGCCCCGGTAATTTGTCGTGATGGTTTTGAGAAGAGACCCTTTTTGAAGACATATTGTTTCGTTTTGTTAGATTGGTTTGATCTGTTGCCTACTTGATATAGAGGGAAGAGGAAGCAATAGGAATACTTCTCGAATATTCTACTCCATTGAGTATTATTATAAGACAGAATATCTTTGTATAGTTGAAAAACCAATAAGTAGGTCACAATGGAACATCTGATTGTAAGTGGTTACCTACTTATCTCTGTAGATACCCTGCCACAATATATAATACGTACCTATATAAGATTAGAGAAAAAGTTGAAATAACTTATCCCTCTCGTAATTTCATCGGTATCCATACCCTACAGCTCGGAACACTGTGTTCTACAACAAAACAAGCGATTTCCAAAAAAACAAAGTGAAAAATAAGTTTAATTTCGGAAGTCGGTGGAAAATGAAAAACGAAAATACGGACGAGCTTCCTATAGCAAAAGAATCACGGAAAAATCGATGAAAATACATTAAAAAAATACATAGTCTTTCTAGCTTCGACGCATCCTCTATCAAATGAACAACACCTTCACAATGTTTCATCTGACAATTGAGGTTAATATTATAACCTATAATTTCGTCGATGATTTCCAATTATAATTTTGTAATGTCATTCTAAAAATAATTGTTTGAAAAATTGGTGAGATAACATAAAGTTGAAACCTAAATACAGATGAACGTGTTACTAATAATTCCTTTTTACTGTCTTAGAATTGAAACTGAACAAGGTTTGTTTACTCTTTAACCAGATACTTTTCGAACAGACAGTAATATTAAGTGCATGTAAAACCCCTCATATTCCCCCGATCAAGCTAGAACACTGTGACGTCAGCGCGCAATAAACATGTTAGGCGAGCAATAAAGCGTACTGTACCAGCAGCGGAGTAATATTGCCCAGACTCTGTTCACTGTGTGAAGAGAGGTCAAGGTCACTGGGTCTGTTTGTCTGTTTCGATGTAGGTAACTGGGTATTAGGTAACAGGTTAAGGTGAAGTATTGAAGATTGCAGATTGTTATACAATATGGAGACGACAATAGGACAATAAATGAAAACATTGGGAATACTAATGCATGTAGGAGTATTTTAAAACTATGAAATAAATCCTAACCACGATATAAAAAAAGTCATTTTTTAAACAAACTAAATAGTAGTGATAGGTCGACTGCTATAGTGACTAAACTATTGTGGCTAAGTAATAACAGCCGCATGGGTCGATCGATCGGGTTAAGCTATCCTTGCCGCGGTTGTTCCGTGGATCTCCTATCCACGGAACAACCGCGGCAAGGACCATCTTTCAAACTCAAACTCAAAGCATTTATTTCAATTAAACCGGCATTTTTGAATTGTCAAGAAGTCGGTCAGTCAGAAATATGAAGCTAGTTGCCATTCCAAAGCGTAGTAGGTACCTATGGAGAAGAACGGGCAAGAAACTTCACGGACACTCTTTTAAATAAAAAAATTGTTACAAAATATTGGTTACATCATTCATGTTGAAATTATACATATGAGAACAATGTAGAAAGACGTGCACGTTAAAAGCGTACGGCCGTAATAAAAATATAAAAAACAAAGAACAAAAAAAAATTAAAATAAGCCGCAGGTAATAAAAATAGGCAGCTAAGAGATGACCAGTCCCTACTGACAGCGCCCGTTCACATGGATTAGCACCATTTAGCTCAACCATTTTGAAGGGAGCTAAATGATCCAACACATGCGCCACCATCAGCGAGACATCTGAGTGAGCATGACATACTCACATCCGCCAGGACACATTCAAGTCAATGAAAGACATATTACCCGGAAAATGGTAGCTCTTTAGTACATAGTACTCACACCTGTGCTATGCAATTATATAATACAAAGGAGATTGAGTTTATACAATACAAAGATGGTCTTACAATCTTCAGCAGCTCCAAAAGGTTTTTTTTAAAATGTTATTCAATTAGTTGTGGTTGTGGAGCAGGACCAGCAATGAGCCAAGCATTTTTATCAATTATGTAATCCCCCAACTTATTGCCTGCCTAGATAGTGTGCGTTTTATACAAGATTTGAATTTCGTCTCATTCAGTTGAAGTATGTGGGGAGGAATTTTATTGTAACATTTTAAACAGTACCCCATGAAAGATGAGTCTAGTTTAGTCAGTTTGAAACCTGGTTGAACTAATAGTTGCCTATTTCTTGTACTATAATTATGTCTATCACCTCTTTTACTAAAAAGATGTAATTTTTTTCTTACGTACATGATGTTTTCATAAATATATTGACAAGGTACCGTCATGATGTTAATGTCCTTAAACAGTTCCCTTAGAGAATCGCGCCTACGGAGATAATATATGGCTCTGATAGCTCTTTTCTGCAGAATAAAAATAGACTCGATGTCTGCAGCCCGTCCCCACAGCAGAATACCATAAGATATGATACTATGAAAATATCTGAAATAGACCAGTCTCGCGGTATCTACATCAGTTAATTGACGGATTTTTCTGACAGCATATGCTGCTGAACTTAGCCGTCCTGCAAGAGATGTTAAATGAGGACCCCATTGTAGCCTTGAGTCGAGCGTGATCCCTAGGAAAACAGTTTTATCGACAAATTCTAGTTTCTCTTTACATACCAAGACCTCTCCGTGCCTCAGAAAGCACGTTAAGACGACTGTTAAAGATCCACGAAGGGACCAACGTCCCTTCGTGGATCTTTGGCAGTCGTTACGGGGCGTCAGAAGCCCGAAAGTCTGACAACCTGTCTTACCAAGGGGTATCGTATTACCCAGTAACTGGGTTGTGGAGGTCAGATAGGTAGTCGCTCCATGTTAAATACAGGTATTCAGCTGCATCCGGTTAGACTGGAAGCCGACCCCAATATAGTTGGGAAAAGGCAGGCAGATGATAGTAGTGAATAAATTATTGAATATACATATTTGGTTGAATTTTGTATGCAGACTAAGAACTTCAGTAGGTATACGAATTTTAATTTACTATCGTATCTTTGTCTCCACCTTGTAGTTGACACTAATCTACAAATGACATGGTCCTCATATGGCCTGACCAAGAGTCTGGAGTTTAAAAGAGACTGTGATCTCTGAGTTTGTTTCGGCCTTTTTTCTCAGAGTAGTCAGTTATGAAACTTTTACACGTCATATTAAATATTTGCTGGATGAGTTCGTCATCCAGCAAATTTTTAATATGACGTGTAAAAGTGATTCCAATATCCTATTTACAGAATGAACAGTTTCATTTCATTTCGTAGTAGTCAAAACCCACACCATTTCAAAAAGGACTTATGTGTAAAAAACATGCAAAATTGTGTGTACCTGCATAGTTCTCAAAACGTAAAATTAATTAAATCTGTATTAATTTTGCTTTTGTATGGTAATGCGCGTAGTATAGGTTGGTATCCTGGCGGTGAAAAAAGCGTCATAGGACTGATAATAGGATACCTACTCAGCTGGTTATAAGAAATATTATGAATAGACTACAAGAATTAAATAAATAATAAGTCTTACAATAGGGATGATAACTGAGTAAAAAAAAAAGATTTTCACCTCAGCACCTCAAACAAGCAGGTTTTGCTGTCTAAAGACAGTAAGCAAGATTCGATTTTGCTGCGAGCGTGAGACAAATAAAGACAATGTTCAAGAAAAAAAGTGAAAAAGATTATGTAAAAAAAAAACTTGTCCGATCCGAAAAGGGCAAATAGTACTGCAGTAACATTACCAAAGAGTATTTTTTTAAATTATTATCATTGATAATAAAAAAGTTATTGGTAGGTATTTAAAATTCACATTTTTAGTTCCAAAATTACACCAAATCCATTAAAAAATTGAAAATTTTCAACTCTTAAGTTGTGACTTTTAGACACCCGCTAAACGACGGCCGCCCGCGCTCAACGTAATAACCCGGTAAAATTCACCATTGAAAAAATATGTGGGAATTCTTTTTTCTTTTTTCCTGAAATTTTCCACATAAATATGCTCTCAGTACGATACCTAACAACACCCTCACGGATCGGACAGGGTTTTTTTTACAAGTTGTATATTATCGCTGCTGACGTGAAAACTTGTATGTGTTACACGAGACCAAAGCTATTTGCATCTCGTGTCTTTGAATCCCTCGCCGCGCTCAGGATTCTAACCTAGAATCATTCGCCACGCTCGTGATTCAATTATAGAATCCTTCACTTACCCAGGATTCAAAATCAACACTCGCAGCAAAAAACAACTTTGCTCACTTGTTGCACAAATAATTATTATCCGTCAGTCAGATAATATAAAAATATTAGAGACGTATTTTATGCTTTTTCAGATTAATAAAAAGAATACTTGGATAAAATGCATTAAAGTTGGGGAGTGGGGGCTCGCTACGTCACAATTCAATATAAAAAAAAAATCAAAAATTCAAAAAATTCAAAAGTCATTTATTCAAACTAGGCTGAGAATCAGCACTTTTCGAACGTCAAAATTACATAAGACAGTCCCCCAAAACGCCCACCCTTCACCACTTCCTAGTGCTTTAGCTGGGAAGAAGAAGTGGCGCAACAAACTCCCCAGCAGCACAGCTGTCTGTTCAGTAAAAAAGATTCTATATAATAGTATGCAAAATGATATTTACATTACGCAACACAAAACATAATTTAAATTATAAAATTAATAGCCATATGACAGAAATATAAAATCAATAAAATAAAATCTAGCAAGGCCACATTTTAACTCAATGTAGCGCCGTAATCTTTTGATTACGCAATAAAAGAAAAAAATACGTGTCCAATACTTTAATAACCTACTGACAGAAAAAAAATTGTCATCATCCCTATTGAATGCATTTCTAATTTCATAAGATAAAATTTAAAATAACTTGCAGAAATCGATTACTTATTTATAGTTCAATAATCAGATGCTGCAATTCTAATGGATGAGATTTATATAGCGGCCGAGCGCTGCAAGCAAAAATAGTCTTTACGGTGCTTAGATATGACGTTTTTCAATAGTACCTACTGTACTATAAGTAACCGCTGTATGTAAGATAGCTTTTGGTATGTCCAAGCGTAGTGATCCAAAGTTTAGACAAAACCTAATTTCTTCGAAAGCTTTGTTTTCCCCCACACTGTAAAATTTGTAACAAAATCAGTAAAAAGTTAGGAATTGGGAACCTCCTAAATTCTTTGTTATTGCAAACAAGAGCTGACTGTAGGTCGAGGTCACAGCATTTATTTATATCACTCGATTGGGATGTTTTAGCAAATGTAATATTTATGTAAATTTAAGTTTTGTCGTTTTTTGGAGACATACCTATTGCCGCGCCATTTTGCTCTTCAATTATTTTGGGTCCTCCCATTTCCCTTAGGGTTTATACACCAATTATCAGAGACCGACAGAGCACAATGTCTCGTCAAAGACGGGAAAAGATTCCTTGTGTACATTTTGTTTGAATTTGTTTACGACATGTCCGGATTCCGGACTTTTCAGTAGGTCGACAGGTCGTTTTTGCGACAAGTTATTGGTCGACAGGTCGTTGGATGGACAGGTCTTAAGTTCAATAGCTCCTTAGTGCAACAGGTAATGTAGAATAAAGAAATATGACTTCTAGGTAATACGGATCTCGATACCGACGTGGCAACTTTTTTGGTATTTTCCAATGGAATGATTAAAAATGTTAAGTTATGCAAATGTATAATAAATGACATAATAATTACCGGGTTAGAAGAAAGAAAGAAGAAAGAAAATACGTTTATTTGCGGTAAATATGAAGCAAAGAAAAAAAAAAGAAACACGAGAATAACAAATTGGGGGAAAATATGCGTCACATCCACGCAAAACGGCCATCGCTCAGCATAATGCCGCGACCCTATGCGAGACAGAGCCCCAGCGCTGGTTTTCAGCGACAGCCGGCTTTGACGTGATGACGTCAACTGGTGCAGCATATAGTGAAATATCAAAATCAGAAATAAAAATAAAATAAAATAAATACAATACTTCCTAAATGATATAATATTTAAAATGGCAACATTTTGTTCCGTCAGCGACTCAAGCGCCGCAGATGCAATCTGTGCGCGCAGCTGTCAAAGCTGTGTACTGGTTACGTAATAATTGTATCATGGCGCATTATGTAACGAAATGAATGTTATGTTATGTATGATGCAATGCGTAATAACACAGGATGTATTGGGTGATTGTGTAGCTATGGTTTGTCCAAGAGGCCAAGTCAGGCCCATGAGCGGCTCAAAATCTCTGATACCAGCTATCGACTTGCGTAACACATTTTCGTAAATGATTATTAATAAATTATTAAGAATATTTTGACTGCACGGTTGGCGCAGTGGTTAAGCGATTGACTGCTGCACTGCGTGTCGCGGGTTCGATTCCCGCACGGAACAAATATTTGTATAAACTACAAGTAGTTGTTCCAGGTCTGGCTGTTTGTGTATGTGAATTTAAATGTTTGTAAACGCACCCACAATACAGGAGAAATTCCTAGAGTGGGGCAAAGTTAAATAAAAAAAAACTGTTTCATTTTGATAGTTTGACAACATTCAACGCGTTATTTACGTTGTTAAGCAGATTTTTTTTTCGAACTTTTGTAGCATTGGATTAGCAATCTGTTTCTAAACGATTCAAATTGTGATTGATCGTGTGTTACGCAATTAGGGTACAGGTTATTCACTAAACAAACGAAAAAGAAAAAGAAGATTACCGGGTTAAAATTCTAGTATGGACTTGATCTTGAAAGTACACACACAGTAATGGTCTAAAGTTTACAAGGGTCACGGCGTTTTTTATACGCGCGTTCCATGTAACGCGCGTCGACAGCACGTTTTCTGCCTTGAAAAAGCAGCACTCATTGTGTTTGCAGCGCGTATACGCGCGTCGACGGCGCGACAACAAAACGCCGCCATTAGACCCTTATAAACTTTCTATGATAATAAAAGTAAATTTATTTCTGCTTACACTATGTTCTGGAAAATATGCCACACACGTAGACCCTCTAACTTAACCATAACACCCTCACTAACAGGGAGGTCTATTCGAAGTCTAGAACCAGCAAATTCTCAGTAAATTTGTTCCGAATCGAACAATCAAGCCCCCGCTATTGTCTTTCCGGAACTACAGAGCAATTTGATAACATTGTTCATTGAGCTCAGACTGGCTTATTGGCTCCTATTGGCAACTGTTATTATTGGTAGATTACTTAGGAGTCACCTAGGCTTGATCAATCAAAGCATTAAGGTTTATTAAGTCAGTGGTTTTGACGAAAAATAGGAGAAAGTATAAAATTGCGAAGTTTTACAAAATTCATTGCTACCTGTCACATTTTGGTATATCTTGAAACATGATAGGTTCTAAAAGAGTCAGATTGGGCCCGTTTATGGCTCTTTCACTATTAAATGGGACAAATGCATGGTATAACTGTTTTTTATTTTTTTCTATGTGAAAATTACATCTCGCAGTTGACCTCTGAAGAGGGTTGTAGCTGCTTAACCGGACTTTCCTGTGGCTCCAGTCAGGGGCATAAACTAATACTAATGAATTCTAGGTGAACGCTCGCTAAGGGCACCCCCTGTGGGGGACGAACCTCGGCTTAAGGCGTCGCTGAAGGGAGGACAGCAAGGTGGGACAGGCTGGATCAAACAAGGATAATTCTTGTTATCTGGGGAATTTAAAGCTACAGGCTTAGCATCGACGCGGGCTTGCGCAAGTCGAGCAACGGTGGGGAGGGAGTGCTATAACTGCAAAATGTGAGTGTACTTATAGGCACACCTCTGCTTAACCCTTCGGGAAAAACTGGCGTGATGTTGTGTTATGTGTTTGTTACTTAAGAAGTCGTCCCTTAAACTGCATATTTATCGCTCACCACGACTCGAAAGCCTCACAAAGTACAAAAGATTCTAAAATGATATTCCGATTTTTTTATTGATACGTACGCTGTCTGTCTGTCAGCGGACTGTATCTCATGAACCGTAATAGGAAGACAGTTGAATTTTTTCAGATTGTGTATTTTTATTCAAGAAACAATAAAATAAACTTGTAGAAATTAAAGGCTTGCGGACAGTGAGCAATGGGTAGCTCGCCATCCGATAAGGACCAGGCCCAAGTCGACGGCGCGTTGTATTCCACGCGCGCCTCACAGAGATGTCAGCAACTGAAGGGGTCTGATAGGACCGATGCCTGACGGGGTTGCGGGAAAGTCCGAAAGGAATACCGGGGCCCCTGGCAACGTACAGGCAACTGAAGGAACACGGGTGGGTTTTAGTCAGTAAGAGTCTGACATGCCCTCCCGCTCCACCTAGAGCGGGAGAAATTATTTAATAATTTCCCACCCAAAAAAAAAGGGGGTCCATACAATCCATACAAGAAACGTGTTTGTTTTTACGAAAGTAAAAAACGTATTGTTAAATATTGTACGGTGGTACGGAACCCTTCGTGTGCGAGGCCGACTCTCACATGGCCCATTTGGCTTCTCTCTTGTCGGCACGAGCTAAAAGAAAAAATGCCTTGGTTGAAACAGCACCCTGGCTAGGTTGGTAGCGTGGTTAACTGGCCAGGGCTTGATAGACAAACGATTAAGTTTTGGTTTCCTACGACAGCGGTGGCCGTCACATAACGGCCGCTGTGACGGCCGTCATGAAAATGATGGCACCAGGGTTTGACCTCACGGTGTCAACAAACGCTCTCTAAGGAAACACACCAACTTACTTTCATAAATAAAGTTTCAGTGACGTCATTCGGCGATTAATTACGGACGCTATGTGGCGCCCACCGCACTTTTAGGACACCCTAGCTTTAGTTCCGTGACTCGTGAAGCCTCTACAAATGTATCTCTTTAATTGACTGAATAACAACGGCAAACTGAGACATCTACAAATTACTTCCACCACTTACAGACTGCAAGTTAACAAAGTTGGCAGCTCTCGCAATGCTACAGGGAAGAAGTCGAGAGATTCAGTTTCATACCGTTGTTTGGTTTCTGCGAAATTTATGTTGAGTGAATTTTGTTGTTAATGATATTGTTATTACTTTCACATAACACAACATCGCGAATGCAATGCCCTAAGGGTAAGTCATAAGTGAACCTATAGTACACCCACATTTCGCCAGTTATGTTTAAGTCCCATGTAATAGGGGGCGAGCCTATTGCCGTTGACCGGACACAAATCCAGACTGAGAAATTCCAGATTTGAAAACCCAATAGGTAAAACTTTTCGCGACCTGGGAATTGAATCCAGGACCTCATGCTCTGCAGTAGCGCTTGCGACCACTAGACAAACTAAGCAGTCTATTACTTTCACTTACTAAGGGAAAACTTTAATTGGTAAAATGGGGTAACTCTCGATACACTCTACTTACCTATGATACACTACTACACTCTACTCACCTATAATTATGTATATATAAATAATTATACACCCAATTAAACACATCTAATACTTACTTAATTTATAATACTCGACTCGTGTTTCCACAACTCAAATTTACTTTGTTTTGCTGATGACATGAAGATTTTTCCATCAGTATCATCAGATGATGACATGGATGCTCTCCAATCTGACCTGGCACGATTGTATTGCTTGATTAATAAGCTAGATTTGAACCCTTTTAAGTGTTCAGTAATCTCCTTTAGCAGAAAACGCGTCCCTCTCCCTACAACTTATAAACTTAAAGGGCAGCTCTTACAAAGATGCGATGGGGTACGCAACCTGGGCGTTTTTCATGATTCCAAACTTTTATTTAACGTGCACATTGAGCAAATAGAAAAGCTTCGAAGTCACTGGGTTTTGTTGAGACTTGCAGGGTGTTTCAAGAAAGCCAAGACCCTTAAGATTCTTTATTGCTCTTTTGTGAGAAGTCATCTTGACTAGGTATGCCTCATAAATCTGGAACCCGTGTTATGGCAAGTACGTTGATCGTATTGAGAATATACAATATATACGATATTATATGTTAATTATATGCCCACGTCCATTGAACATCCCTTAACTATGTTTGCTGATGATAGTACCATTACGATCCCTTGTAAAAACGTAAGTACATATGAAACGGACATAAATAATTCTCTTGACAATTTGATTAAATGGCTAGATAAAAAAAAATTGAATATAAATTTAAGTAAGACTAAGATAATCCACTTTAGACAACGTATGCCTCGTGTACCTAACCTTCGCATACACTACAAAAATGACGACATTGATGAAGTAACTGATACCAAATTTTTAGGATTACAAATAGACTGTAGTTTAAACTGGAAAGCACATATCGGCATGTTGTGTAAAAAATTGAGTTCGTCTGCATTTGCTTTACACAGATTATCCTCCATAGTAGATACAAAAACACTTCTTGCGGCTTACTACGGTATAGCTGAATCTTACTTACGCTACGGTGTCATTTTCTGGGCGAACTCCACCGACAAAGAGTCAGCATTTAAGGCTCAAAAAAGATGTCTCCGGTCAATGTTTAAACTAAAAACCACCGACAGTTGCAAGCCATTTTTCAAGCAGTACAACATATTGACACTTCCTTGTATCTATATTCTTGAAGTAGCTATGTTTGTGAAGAACAATCCAAATCGTTTTGAACGTTTGGCCGATGTATACCCAAGAAACAGACGTGACAATTCAAAATTAAATAATGTACCGTGTCAAACCACTATGATGCGCAAAAGTATTTATTGCATAGCCCCAGTTGTTTATAATAAATTGCCAAGTGCTTGGAAAGACTTGAAAACGGTGCAATTCAAAAGTACACTTCGTAAATTATTAATAGATAAAACATACTACAGTGTAACTGAGTTTTTAACGGACAATTTTTATCAAACTACCTCGAAATTTTAATTTATTAAGTATTGTTTTGCTTATGGAATAATTATGGTGTATTGTCTATGACCTGGAATTTTTAATGTCTGTTTGTTTATTTATCTTCAGACCACGATTTTATATTTCTTGTATATACTGTTACTGACAATTTTAAGTTTTAAATTTTATTTAATGAGAATGACATAACTAATTTAATGTGCCAATAAGAATTTAAATTTTAACAATTTTTTATAATGAAAATGTTTGCATGCCGAATGGTGAAATATGGCAGAACTCTGATGGAAACCTTCTACTACCTGCTTATGTATAACCCATATTTGCAAATAAATGATATTCTATTCTATTCTATTCTATTCTATACAAAAAAGATTTATTCGTTTTCTATGTTTTCGGCTACGTATACCATACCAGTCTGATAATTACATAAATCTTTGTAAGAAATTTCATTTACAGCAACTCATAAATCGTCGTCGACTAGCAGATTGCACTTTCCTTTTAAAAATTATATCCAACGAGATTGACTGTCCTGATCTCCTACATAAACTACGTTTCAATGTTCCTCAGAGATCAGTTAGATATAATCCGCCTATCTCCATTCCTTTTTCCTCTTCTAACTACAGGCAAAACTCATATATGGTGCGAGCGAGTAAGGACTTTAATATTCTTTGTAAAGAGTTTTCATTTGACCCATTTACCACCAAAGCCTATTCTGCACGCGCTCGGCTGAATGCTGACTTTTTTTAAAGTGCATAGTGCATAATACTTATTGTACCTTATATATATATATATATATTCTTAATCTTTTTTATCGTGCTTGTTAGTGATCCTAAGCTTTCTACAAATGTTTCTGTTTTTACCCGTGAGAACCTGTAATTGGCTTTATGTTTCTTAATCAACTGTTATCCATTTGTTATTGCTGTTGGTTCTCCTATTAATAATAAATAAATAAATAATATTAATCGCTTGTATTGTTACTTATCCCTCTTCCTCTCTCCTAATGTTGCTGTGCCCGACAGGGTCCATCCATATTGATCTTTTACTTGTCTATACCATCTATGTTGTAATACATATGGAATGCAATAAATAATTGAGCATTGAGTATTGAGTACCTTTTCTGTTGTTACAAGCGTGATGTTATGATAAACGGTAAATTCGCTTAATGTATGTTGTCGACGCTCAGAAGTTTCAATTTAATGAACTGGGCTGTGCAAGCCGATACCAGACGCTTCAGTTTTTGTTCATTTTTAGCGTTCCGTACCCAAAGAGGGTGCCAAAACAAAACCTTATAACTAATCGTCTGATGTCCGTCCGTACGTCTGTCTGTCAGCCTGCTGTATTTCATGAACCGTAATAAGTAGACACTTTAATTATTCACAGATTGTGTATTTCTATTGCGGCTACAACAACAAATAATATATAAAGGGGGACCATACACGAAACGTGTTTTTTTCGGCATTTTTGGCTGATACACAGATCTGTTTATTTACCACCTACCCGCATTCTCCTGCAAAACTGCGATCTGGGTTGACGCTTGGAACAGGGTAAAAAAGACCTTCGCTTTTTTCAACAGCAGTTTTATCAGGCTTTGCTGTTGCGGCAAAGAGCGATAGTTAACTGAACTTCATGTCAAGGTAAACTTTAGTTACCAAGGTAAAGGTTTTGTACTAGGTACTATAAAACTTTGACGCTTCGTTGGGTCGCAAGCGCTACTGCTGAACATGAGGCCCTGGGTTCGGGTTCCGGGCAAGGCAAATTGGTATTGGGTTTTTCCATTTAGAATTTCTCAGTAGCAGCCCGGAGTCTGGATTTCAGCCCGGTTGATGGCAATAGGTTCGCCCCCTATTATATGGGACTTAAACATAGCCGAAATGTGTGTGCTACAGGTACACCTCTACCTAACCCTTTAGCGTGATGTTATGTAATATATTAGAATAATGGTATCAGGAATCCGCTGGATGCGGGAGGCACAGAATCGGTCGAAGTGGCGGTGCTTGGGGGAGGCCTATGTCCAGCAGTGGACGTCTTTCGGCTGAAATTATGATGATGATGTTCATGACACACTTCTAAAATATCTAAATGTTTGGACGGAAATCCTACGGTAGAATTTCAGTGTTTACGTATTTTACATCGCTGGCTATTCGCCAGAGTATGGCACTGACACCTAAAAGTCTTTATCTACGAGTATATTTTGCTTTTTATGTAATAATACACCTTTAAGACGAAATGCCGGTGGTCTTTTCTCCATAGAAACGCTCTCGCCTGTTTTCTTTCTGGTTTATGACCTTAAAGCAACATTTTTTTACTGTAAAATTAATATCAATTACTTGTATGTCTCTATGTTTGATGATACATTATCTTTGTCAGCACTAGAATCCTCAAAAAATGCTCAAAATTGCCTATCTAGACCGCTGTCAACACAAATTTGGCAACTATTCATGAAAAAAGATAACATAGGGACACAGTATATGTATATTATAATTATTCAAATGAAATATCTTTTAAATTGGTTCAATATTGGAGGAGAAAATAGGCGAGAGCCAAACCTTGAATTATGACTTTTTACTTAGGCTATTCAGTCGGATCTGCAGCTGTCCTTATAGAATAGCGACCGATCGCCGAGCGCTCCCGACAGCGATAATTTCTTCAAATATCTAATTATAAAAAGTTTCTCCGACCACATTTCCTCTTAATAATATTAATTTCACAAATAAGACACAAAAAAAGAATTGGACATAATACAATATACCTATTACTTCTTCGTGTTTATCTGTGTGAGCGTGTTGTTCTTCTAAACTACGCAACGGATGTTGATGAGGTTTTCAATATCATTTAGGGGTTTTTTTTTAAATAATTAACATTGAACTTACATATAAAGACATCTCGATGTTTTGACAAGTCTTAAAACCTTTGCGGAGCAGGGGCGGGTCGTTAGTATTTTTAACTCCCTTTCCAGATCATGGAAAGTTATTTGGGTTTTTCGTTTAGGCAATTCTCAGAAGCACCCTGGAGTCTAGATTAGTGTTTGGTAAGTGGCAATAGGCTCGCCCCATAATATAAAACACAACTGTCGGAAAATGGGTGTGGATTTTTTTGTATTATTGCGAAATAGGCCTGCTTCTGACCCCGATCTTGCCTGATGGAAAACGAAGGATGATGTCTTCGATGGAACGAGCGTGCCCAGGAAATGCCTGTTCATTGTTGCACTTTTTAATATTCTTTTATTCCAGATGAAAGCCTGCCCCTACTTCTCGGCATATTAATAGCAACGGCAGCAGCATCAGTAGTCAGCAATGAGGAACCAAAAGTACCTGCAGTGCCTAAGCTGACAGGCTTAGACAATTATGAGGTTGACGAGAACGACATACCATGGCAAGGCTCACGAGTTATATGTGGAAGGGAACACAGACGGCAGAGTTCTACAATTTGGCCCTGATACTGCATCTCTGTCCACTCTTTTCCGGCAAAAACAGACGTGAATTTATGTTGTGGTTTCAAGAATAGCCCTTCGCCATTTAAATAGGAATCCACGTGAATAGCCACGTGAACGCTTCATAATAGCCGGACACAAACCAGACGGACTTACTGAAGTTCCTGAAATCATTAATACCTGCTGTATTAGTGTGTATGGGAGTTATTATGTAAACTACCTGTCACTGCGAAATTATCAGGAAACATTGAAATAGAATTGTTTTGTTACTGTTCTTGGTAGAAAAGCTATTATTTCCTGTTATCTGGATGTAACATTGGTTTCCCGTGAGTGGGTGTCGTAAAAGCTGACTGGTTAATTGATTTATAGGTATAGTTTGACTGAGAACTGCGCCTTAGGAATGCGCGGCGAGGCGGGGGCCAGCGTTGACAAATAAGCAGCCTCCACTGCTGCCAACCCATCACACCGTGCACGTACTTAAGGCAAGGTACAGCGGTCTCGGTCAAACTATAGCTACGATTGATTTTGGCTCACTCGTTTCAGAAGTAATTTATTTCCCCCCATACTTCGGTCGAACCGGAAAAATCTTTGGCATACCTAGCTAAATACATACCAACTACCAATTTTGTGCGCGAATAGGTAATTGGTATGATGATTGGTTGGTGATGATTTTACACGGTCACAGATGAAAACAGATGGCTCACTCCGCATCTTAGGTATGAAGCTAAAAGTACGAGGAGCAACGGGCTCGTCTTGTCGGGCCAATTCAGTGAGTGTAACGTAGTCAGAAGATCTAAAAGTTACGCGATAGAAAGAGAGTTAACTTCTCGGTGAATATAGCAGTAGGTGATTAGCGCTGTGCGACCTGAATTGCACTTTACTGTGTCATAGCAAGAGTCGCTTTTTATTTAAATAATTTTGTGGAATTAACCATCTGTATTTATCTGTTAAAACGCGCCGTCGACGCATAGTCGACACGTGTTACATGGAGCGCGCGTATAAAATGCGTGGTGATTAGGTGGATCATGATTTCGATGGTGATGCCCTGAATTTAAAAACATGAAGTGTAAGTAGGTATAGCGTCATGTTTACCGCAAATAAACGTATTTTCTTTATTTTTCTTTTCTTTATACATACATAAACTCACGCCTTCTCTCCATGGGAGTAGGCAGAACCTACTAGAACGCCACCTGCTACAATCCTTACTTATTATCTTTGCTTCGTTTACATCTGGTCATACACGCACGCCGGTTGCGAGTACTTCGCACCTACCTAGGTAGGTAGGTACTCTGTCGATACTTTTTTGACCAGTGCGTATGTGTGTTTACCTGTCGCATCACTTCCAACTCTTCCAAGCAACTTCAATCCAATTTCTCGTTCCCAAAACAAGTCGTAACATTAACGGCCAGTCGCCGGGCGGTCGGGTAAGCACTACAATCTAAATATAATCGAGCCCAACAAATCGATTCATGCATCGGACTCGCTTTAATCGATGTTTACTCGCCAAACTCGTGTTTATTTCCTTTGGGGAGCGTTGTGTACGTTGTGTACTTACGATGTCGATCGCCGGGAGTTTGGTTTGCGCTTCGTGCAGTTTCGATTGCAATTCAATTTGCGAAGAAGTTATTTACATTGTATTTTAACGTATGGCTGGCATTGTTTCTAAACAAAGAGTTCATACTGCGAATCGATCTCCATCTAGGTATCATCTCATCATAAACTGCCTAGCCTTTTCCCAACTACTTATCTTGGAGATGGCTTTTAGTCTAACCGAATGCAGCCAATCCATATGGGTCCAGTCCCGTCCAGTCTTGATCTCCACAATAAAGTTACTGGGAATTACAATACCCCTTGGTAAGACTGGTTGTCAGACTCGGCCTTCGGATGACCCGGAACGACTCATGGATCCAGAAATGACAGCCGGGACCAACGGCTTAACGTTCTTTCCGAGGCGCGGAGGGGTCTTGGTATGTAAAGCCATACCCGCCCCTGGATCCACATACATAGCCACAAGCTTCTCCAGTAGTTCCGGATATTACCGCGTTCAAACAAAACAACAATCAAACTCTTCAGTTTTATTATACAACATGTGAAAAAAAACTGTCCGATCCGTGAGGGTGTTGTTAGGTATCGTATGGAGATTCCATTTACGTGAAAATATATGGGAAAAAAGAAAAAAAAAATGGCCTTTTTTTCAGTGGGGATCCTTTAGGTACATGGGGCGCCGGCGGACGTCGTTTAGCGGGTGTCTAAAAGTCATAAGTTCTTATGACCCCTGTCGAAAATTTGCAAATTTTTTTTTATGGATTTGGGTTAATTTTGGTACTAAAAATGTGAATTTTATATAGCAATAACTTTTTTATTTTCAATAATAATAAAATTTTTAATTAATAATTTATTTATTTAACAGTTTATGTACACACATATAAAGAGACAAGAAAAAGGAACAGAAAAATACGTACAAAGGTGATGCTTATTTCTAAAGAAATCTCTTCCAGCATACCTGCGATAGGAGAGTGGATAAAAAGAGATGTAGACAACGTGTGTAAGAGTAGAAGAGAAAATAAAATACATAAAATAAAAACATTTAACTATTCACTAATATAAAAATATATATCTATATATAAAAAAAAAAAAACATAAATATCATAAATATATATCATAAATATATATCTATTTTTATTAGTTTTTGGTAATTTTATTGCAATACCTATGTGCCCCTTTTGGATCGGAGAGGTTTTTTTTACATATTGTATAACTAGCTTTCTACCCGTGACTTCGTGCTCGTAAAATTTCTTGCTCCTCCGACGCACCCCGTCGCATCGCATCGCCCTTCGTTTTCGTTTAGTGTTCTTTCTGACTTTTTTCTTTTTTCTCGGCTCCTAAGGGTCGGAGCATGATGTTTAAATACCCTATAACGTTTCTCAAGAATAGGGCTATGAATTCCAAAAAGATTTTTTCTAATCCGACTGGTAATTAGTTCCAGATATTACGGGTTCAGACAAAAAACAAGCAAAACCTTAGTTTTATTATTTTATATTATTATTAGTAAAGATTTCGCCAAGCTATTTCAACAGAAAAGTAGCGAATGACGTGCAACAAAACTAGATGGAGTGCGCTTACTCCCAACCAGTTTCCACAAACTTTTATTTTTCGAAGAAAACTAAAAGTCTGCAAGACTTGCAAGAGTTTTTGAGTTTTATGACCAACACGAAAAAAAATGGCTTGTTTATTAAATTAAAAAATACTCAAATAAAACCAAGAGTAATGGTCCTACAGCTCCGGTGCCATAATAAGAAATGCTTAGGCTGAAAAGTTTTAACTAAAAATAGCACATTTTTTTTGGCACTTTCCCATTTGTCGTCCTTTGCATGTGCGAATAAGATCTGCTGCTACTTTCTACCTGCCAACTTACTACATTTTCTGCCTACATTTTTTAAAGTGAAATATTTTACTGATTTTTTAAAAATGTATTGACCTTATAAAGTTTTTAGAGGAACCTCTGAAAACCTTTTTGGGCCTCTAATAATGTAGACTTTTCTTAATAATTGAGCCTATTTCTAACTTTCTGGCTTTTTCTCCATTGATATATTAAAAAACCTCAGATAAAAGATACACACTCAGCGTCTCAAAAAAGTCCGCAAAAAAAGTGCGCACAATCTAAAATTGTGCGTTCCTTTCAAATAGTATCGCGTCGCACGCGTCATTGACCGCACGTTAAAAATACCGATGCGTTGCTTGAAAAATTGTAAAACTATTACGTCAAGAACGTTAAAAAAGGATAGGATATCGTACTTTCAGTAAGTTAAAGAGTTTATTAATTTGTTTTTGTTGTTTTTATGACTAAATATAGAGAGCAATAGGTGATTTTGATTTAATTTGTCTTAAAATTTCACTCAACAGTCCAAGAATAATACGGAAAATTACAATATCCGCTTTTTCAGTGTAAGAACAATGCATTACAACCTCCTTTTAGTTTAGTCGGGTAATACAAATTGACCCTGTTCTTTTCAATGGAGTCGATTTTTTATTATTATATTTTTATTTTTTTTAATTATGTTTATTACTTTTATATGTTTTTGAATTATTTAATTATAATTAAATTAATATTTATATATAGTTTTTAACCGACTTCCAAAAGGAGAAGAGGTCATCAATTCGAAGATTGTTTTAACGAATGAATGTTTGTATATCGCTGACTTATTTTATGGGCCAAATTGAGTAATTATTTTAATTTTCTATGTAAGAATAGTCTCCGGTTGTGCCTATATGAACATTATCATGACCTGATGATGAACTTGAGGGATACATAACGGAACTCTTCTTAGAACGATTGTAAATCTTTGGTAACAACGAATTTTGTTCAGTATACATAGTGTTGTTGATAACCGCATTCCTAAGTGGGGAGGAAGGGGTTGAGGTATTAACTCGAGTTTTTTTTAATGATTCCGTTTATACATTTTATAATAATGTTGTTTTCGATTTTAGGTAGATGTCTTATCTCGTATAAATTGCTTGGGTGACTATTGAAACCACATTCCCAATATTCACAGAAATAAAATAAATAAATACCAGAATCTACATACTGTCCTAAGTATTATGATAATTATATGTTTTAAGTTTTAACCTAATTAGTTATTTAGTTTCGATAACAACAATACCTATTATTGTAAAAGTATAAATATGTGTTTGGAACACACTTTTATATAAATTCAAAAACTCTTCAAATATGTACTAAGTCAATTTATAAAAATTTTTAAGTATAAAAATATATTCCACTCCACTTCATGCATTGTTCTACCGGCAAATTTCGGTCCTACGTTTTTATTGGTTTATAAACATTGCTTTGTAAAAACCACTTTAAAACATGCGCGTAAGGTTGAATTTACAAATAAGTATGTTTATATCATGACTATAACTACTTATGTATAGTTGGAGACAGTTTTGAGTGTTACTTTTGTTTGAGACTGTGCATCTAGGGCTTTTTATATATCAATGTTTTTCTCACAATTGGTCGCAGTAACTAAGCCAGGGTGGGTGTACCCCTCCCAAACGGGTTAGGTTAGGATGGATCTGTAACCAACCACGCGCAAGCCGAATTGGTCGCAGTAACTAAGCTAGGGTGGGTGTACCCCTCCCAAACGGGTTAGGTTAGGATGGATCTGTAACCAACCACGCGCAAGCCGAATTGGTCGCAGTAACTAAGCTAGGGTACCCGTCCTAACGGGTTAGGTTAGGTAAGAATTGTATTGAGACGGAACACCGGGGTGGTTTTAGTCAGTAAGAGTCTGACAGACCCCTCTGCCGTCCTCAGGGTGGAGGACATCCATGAGGATTTCCCCCCGGAACCAAAAAAAAAAAAAGGTTAGAATTGTAACCAACCGTGCGCGACCCTAGCGAGCGTAACGAGCAATGCCGCGGCAGCGGCCGGCCAACACCACATCCGAATTGGTCGCAGTTACTTGAATAATTAGTATTTTTAGGTCTCCAAAATAGGAATTGTTAGAGGTAAAAAAAAAGGTGTAACCATTATATTAAAGTGTTCAATTATATTTTTAGGAGCGCAAAATGGAAATTATTAGAGGTTTGATTAAATACATGCCTTATTCAAACCCTCACAATAGACATGCTCACACTTTACTCGTTGTCCCATATTTACGGTTACTAAAATACCCATTACGTTGGCAACGCAGAATTTTAATTCAAGTCAACTGGCGATGGCGGTACGCTTTATTGTTCAAATACCCGGATATGACAATAACGTTGCGCGATACTGTTATGACTGCTGCCACTAAATATAGAAATACAGAAGGTTCCGGGCTTGATTCAAAGGGTAGGCAATCTATTATAACAACAAACAAGTGGGTCAGAATTTGTAACTCTGCTAGCACATACACAATTGTTTACAATTTCTGACATACGTTTTTTTCCGATTACCTTATCTATTCCATATTGAAATCTTTGTTAAAAAAATTAAGATGATATTTCCATTTAAACAAATAATTATAAATTGTATATTAGCGTAAATAAGTTGATTTCAGAATGAATTAAGTTTTTTTTTTTTCATTAACCTTATTTTTTCAAAGACACATAATTGTTTACATGTCTGGATATTATTTGCGAACGAAGGATAGATAAGTTTGAACTTAATCCGAATTTGTCAAAGTGTCCAATAGGCTTAGGTATTTCATGCGATTAAATACACTCAGTAATTGAAATATTGCTTTTGTATGCGCTATGGGTCGCTCACACCTTGGATGTTAGATTGAAATGATAAGTCAGGGATAGCCAAAGATAATATATAAATAAAATAAATAAATAAATTGTTTATTACCACAAAGTTCAAGTACATTGCACTGTATACAGATTAAAGATCTTAATTTAGCATTAGGTAGGTAAGTTCAACCCTGTCCCCTAAACTAGGCTAGGCCTGTATCTTAGGGGGCAGTACCCGGCTATAGGGTATGCTTATGTGATTCTATTCTATGATTCTATTGTGGCAGACGTGCCAGTGGACTGTGTCAAGTGGGTGCATTTTTGATCTTGTGGTAAACTTAAAAAATGTGAGAGTGAGAAAGTGAAGAGTGAATTGTAGATGATGGTTTATTGAATAGTTTTAACTACCATATAACTAATGCTATGCTATGCCATTGTTTGTCTTATTTGTTCTAGTATATTCGTGTATTTATATATATTATTTGTGCTTATATTTATATATAATTAGGCATATATATTATATTAATAGTTTGTAATAGGTATCTTTATAGTTACTTTAAAAAATATTCCTCAATTTCTCGTAATTGCACCTACCACTGTTTGACTGCATCACCCAAAGGTTGGCTGGAAGAAAATGCCTATGGCATTAAGTCCGCCTATACATTTCTGTGCTTGAAGTTTTAAATAAATAATGCTATAGGAATGTTATGTGAATGACCGTTTATGAGTACAGCTGATTATGACCGTTGATTGTGTACCGTCGCGTTACACTATCATTTGTGCAAGGCGACGGAAAAGTGCTGATTTAGCAAAGCGAGCGAGCTATATACGATACATGACTCGTACAACTTCTTTGATCAACTAAATAATGTGGAAAAATAACACCAACACATATTATTGTAAAAGTATAAATATGTGTTTGGAACACACTTTTATATAAATTCAAAAACTCTTCAAATACTAAGTCTATTTATAAAAAACTAAATAATGTGGAAAAAAAAAACGTCTGAAAAAGTAGGTATTGAAGGCTGCATTTGATCATCTCAACAGAAAAAGGTCCACTATGACATATAATAGAATTTATTATGCATAACATCTTGCATATATCATGAAAGTTTTGGACAAATTAATGATCTTATCCTATCTTATCAAGGCAGTAAACATCGTAACTTATTGCCACACTGAAATCGCCAACCCGTCTTGAGCAAGCGTGGTGATCAATGCTCGTGCCTTCTCTTTATGAGAAGAGGCCTTTGCCTTGCATTGGGACAATAATAGGCTGGTATTATTATGTGTTATTCAAAGTTGGCCTTTTTTACTTAGCTATATAATAACGTTTATCACACATACATACATACCCATGGCACATTGCGGCCTGTCGATTATTAAGGCGACAATAACCAACTTTTAATGATTTTATATTGAAGATCACGTCTAAACGTTAGTGTTAATGATTTAAAAAAATATATCTTAAATTAGAGCATATTTTAGATTGTGTTTATATTACATAGTGAAATTAATTTGTAAAGTTATGTCTAACGCGGATAAAAAACTGAGAATCACGCAAAATCTATCAAGCGTATTTTTCTGAATCCTTCACCATTTTAAAGATAATCTAATTATTGATCTTTTAGTATTTGTGTTTTATTAAAATACCTTTTTTTTTACGTATAATGAATTAATAATGTGTCTAATTTGGGCTCCTTGATACGCGATTCCTATTACTGCCTCGACGTACGACGCGTGAGCTCAGTGCAGAACACGCAACCACTCAAGGTCACTGGCATTTAACTGCGTCTTAAATGTATACGGTTTATAAATTAATCTTATAAGGGTGACTCTAATCTCGGGTAACCACGAGATAATCTTGTTACCTGCCTGTCTTAATACACGATCATAGGATTGACGAAATGGATTAGGTAGCTGGGAAAACCTATTTGTTCCCCTTGAATTTTTGCTTTATACGAGTACGTCCAATGTGTGTATTGTTTTAAGAGGATTCCCTTCCCGGAGTCTTCGAGTCTGTGAGTCAGTTTTTCCCGAACGAATAACTTGGTAATCTTCAAGCATTGTTTAATTACTTCTGGAAAATAGATAGCCTACCTATAATTATCCCACTACTGGGACATAGGCCTACCCTTTGTAAGAGGGGAGAGTACCGCCACGCGAGCCCAGTGCGTGTTCGTAGATGTCACATGTCTTCGAATTTTTGGTTCTAGGACATGCCGGTTTCCTCACGATGTTTTCCTTCACCGTTTTGGGAGCGATGGTGATGAAATAAATTACAGGACATACGACACATAAGTCGGGGCCGGTACTACTGGGCCACCACTGCTAGAAAATAGAGACAGGTCCAATTATGTGCATATATTCCTCTTTGTAAAGTTCCTATAGAGATTCATATAGGATATATAATACCGACCAACAACTATGGATGCTTTAAAAGAGCCTCCACAAGTGACTTTATTTGAGTACACTGTCTGGACCATAGATGTATTATTTAAAACGTATATCTATGGTCTGGACTTTAAAAGAGACTCTGACCTCGTGAGTTTGTTTCGGTATTTTTCTCAGAATTAAATTGAAGAAACACCGAACTCATGTAGTTTTAAAACATATGATATATTTGACGTGTAAAAGTGTTCTTTTAAGCAATTTACAGAAATAAATATCATTTTATCATTATCATCTATGTCTGAGTCGAAATTACAACAAAGACCTCTGTTAAAAACTTGTCAATTATTGTCTTTGTCAGGCAGTCATTTGTTTTTTTCCAATTTCTTTATTTTTATAAGACCTCTCTTAAAACAACAATGAGCCGAGATACGATAGCCGTTTCGTCCTAAAAAAATAGCTCGTGGTCCAATCACCGATAGTTTATAGTAATAATAAATTGTCCCAATAAAACCACTACTTTCCTGTAAACACGTTTATTGTCGCCCTGTCTGCTAGACTAGAAATTATTGCTGCTGTAGGACGTCCTTTCGTAGTGATGTGGCTAAGTTTGATGAAGACAGAATGGTATTGGAATTGGTATCGGTTTTTTATTTTACGCTGGTGGCTTGTGGTTGAGAAGCTACCGTGGTCGTTGTAGATCAATTAAACTTGACCTTTTGGTATATTGATGACCGCGAAATGGTCATGAACCAAATCTATATTTAAGTAGGAAAAAAGCCAGTACAAAAAAATTTACTTAAATCTAAAATACAACTACAACTAAAACGCCAATTAAAAAGGTATAAACAAGAGAACGATGTCGGTTTTTTTTTGGATTTCGAAAAGGTAGAACACGTCAAATAACAGCGTATGTGACCCGGACCATAATAACGAATCGATTAACACCTCATTGATCAAAATTGGAAGAGTAGTTCGGGCGCTACGGTGGAATATACGTAAATACATGTAGGTATCTACTTAAATAGACTGCTAAAAACATAACCTTACTTTTGGTATTGCCGTAGTGGGGAAAAAAACTTACTTCAGCGCACTATACATGTGGCAAAGATGCAGCTTTTGAATCTTATACGAATGGAAAGATAGGTAGGTATTTAAAAAACAATATAATTTGTGCAATATAGTGTAAAAGATAACACAGTGTGCAAAAGCAGTAACAATAAAGCCAATCATCTGTTAACTGATAATATCAACGCAGTCACTCGTCCGCCTGTCACAGGCAGTGATAATAACTAGTACCACGATTCCCCCTATCTTGTCATCTGACCGGAATGTTTCCGATTGAAATATGTTCTAAAGATCATTGGAAAAAAGCGGGAATTTGATTTTCTGTAAACATAGTTCACGATAGAAGGACTTTTAAATAGAAAATCTAAAAAAAAAATTTGTAGGTTTAACTGTCGCTGCTTTATTTTTTTACTCATACTGTCGTTGTTGTTTAATTTAAGAAGCTATTTGAGAATTAGGGGGTTAATGTTCAGAAATAATTAAGCTTTTCGTTGTGATTTATTCAGTAAACCAACAAAATTTCCTTGAGTTTGCCAAGGTTAAATGAATTCCCTGGATACCGAAAGTTCTATGTATCATTGTCAGAATTATAGATTGCGGCAAAGTGTACAGTTCTAAAATCTAAAGAGCAATTCATTAAATGACTTAGTTGCCCTTTAACCTTTTTAGCGAATAAATGAAAAATAAAATAATTCTTTTAGGAATCAAATCCGGTTCCGATTTTTTTGATACCATTGTGAAAGCTAAGGCACATCACTATATCGTCTATTTATTCAGCCGAACCCGAGATTTCGATGTGACAAATAGAACACAAATACTCAGTATTGTGACAAATATGGACTTTATACGAAAGTTTTCATGTATTTTCATGAGCCTCGAAAGAACTAGGTTACCAAAGTGACCATAATGCCCGGGTTGCACGGGGCTAGTTTTTGAAGCTAGTGTGGCGGCATCAACATCGCCACGTGCGAACTACGCATCAATAGATCTGACGTCCCACAAATCCTGCATCGCGCAATTAAAATTTACCGCGCGATCAACATAATATACAAGGTCCCATTAAAATAGATGGACAAATTTTAACACAGCGTTCAGTACGTCTAACCAAAGATATCCAAGTAAAAAAACACTGATTAAAGTAATTTTATTTTGACCTAAAATAAGCTATTTATTATTTTGGGTAACCAACATTTTTAGTGTATTTTCGTTAACTGATTTATTTTTCTTGTGCGTTTTTCTTATATTTTTTTTACTATTGTCCTAATTTTGGTGGTCTAAATGATTTTTAAAAGTTTGTCCATCTATTTTAATGGGACCTTATATACAAGCTCCCGACTTCAACCACTGGGCAGTTGCCCGCCAGACAAGACACCCGTCTGGGCGGAGGATCCTCCCTTTTCTATAGAGGATGAGTGAACTTTACACCCAGTTCCTAACTAACTAAACTAGGATAGCAAGCAAGTAATACCTATCCTGGCTTGGAACATGCTAGAGCTGTTTACACGACGCCAGTCTTAGTCCGTAGAGTAAAATGATCCGATTGGGTACTATCTTCGCCGGCCAAACGTGGCTAGCACAAAAGCCAGGATAGTAAAATCAGTGGTGGGGAGGCTCTACTAGCTCAAAAACCGTCTCAAAAACCCCATCCTGTTAAACTATCACACTAGCTTACTATCTTTCTAGTGAGAACCTTTATCATTTTTAGGCTAAGCTAGTGAGATTACTAGCCTAAAAATGAGGATAGTTCTGTATACGCAAGGCCAGATTGTAGCTTCCTAGCATATGATATCCTAGCTTGATAAACTAGCCTCGTAACCTGGACATAAAGTCGATAATCGGTAATTTGTTTACGAGAACTGCCTAATGTTGTTTACATGGTAATTAAATATGTTTGTTTTTAATTCGACGATTTATTTTCGTAGCTTTTATGACGATTGGATTTCCTTTGACTGTAAAGGTCACGAATGACTGATTACGATTCTATTATTGAATCGATTTTTTCTATATTGAAATGGAAATACTGGGACACAGGCGTCCTTTCTGTGAGAAGGAACGGGCGTAATCCACCACGCGGCAATTTTTGTTTCTAGTACATGCCGGTTTGGCCACACTATGTTTTCCTTCACCGTTTTGAGAGCAGCAGTGATGATGATGGTTACTCAAAGTAAAGTCCGAACCAAGGACCTTCAACTCGTTAGTCAAGACTGTTGCCACTGGGCCACTTCTGCTCGAGAGCTATATGCGGATGAAAAACCAGAAACTATGTTTTACTTTTGTTTGTTTCAAAAAAAAAACGCTTAAAAATTTTAAGCGTCTTTGAATTGCAAAGTTTTATTCTATTGATTCTTTTAAACATGTGCAATAGAATACATATAGCTAATAGGTATGTTGACTGCGGAAAAAACAACGATTTAGTCCGTCGTCAGAAAGATATTGGACAAGTATTTTTTGCTTTATCATATTATTAAAAAATGATTTAGATAAAACGCATTAGAGTTGGGGAGTGGAGGCTTGGTACGTCACCATTCAGTATAAAATCTACCGGGGAGTGACGTCATGCCATATTTTAGCTCAATGTATTGCCGTAATCTTTAAATTACGTAAAAAAAGAAAATATACGTGCCCCAGTAAAAAATTGACAACATTTCAATAAATTGCATTTGTATCACATATTTTTGTTTTTAGAAGGGCGCGTTGTCTGCTCACTGCTGGATTTAAAAAAAAGTGAAGAGGTGTCGTGGGACAGCCGGTTGGGACGAAGTTCCTATCACTGTGTATTATGTAGTAAATAACAGGCAATGAAATAAATTAACAAACTTGAGAGTAAATAAAAAAAAAGTGTCTTGCCGGTCTAAATGTTACACTTTATTCAGTCTAGCTCTCATTCACCAAGTGTACTTCGTTCCAAAAAACAAATTGTTTATTTGATCATGAAAAGGCACTTTTGAATGGCAAAATTTACAAGAAAAAGAAGAATTGCATCTGCAGTTTCATATGGGCAAGAAATTCCATAGCTAATAACTCTAAAACACGGTACATCACGGTAACATCACGCCTGTAGTCCTCGTAGGGTTATGCAGAGGTGTACCTATAGTACACACACATTTCGCCAATTATGTTCAAAGGCCTACCTTGAAAATAATAACACCATGTAACAGACGGCGAGCCTATCCCATTTACCGGGCACAAATCCAGACTCCGGGCTGCTACTGAGAAATTCCAGATGGAAAATCCCAATAACATAATGCCCGACCTGGGTATCGAACCCAGGACCTCATGCTCAGCAGTAGCGCTTGCGACCACTAGACCAACGAGGCAGATCAGTTATGTACTTTCTCCACTGTACTATCGAAGAACTTCATATATAAGCAGTTTGAAAACAAAATCCCGTGAACACAATGACCACATCTGTTACCGCCCCGGTTCTATAGCGGCCGAGCGCTGCAAGCAGAAATAGTCCTTACGGTGCATACATATGAACTTCTTCGATGGTACATACCGTTATAATTATGACTCCGCGGGCAATGCTCATGTTTATCAAACATAGTTCAGAAACTGCATTCGTTTTCTAACACTGCAGAATTCTAACTTTTGCATTTAAAATTCTTGCATAAACACTCTCAGTGCTAAAAAGTTGGAGCATCACTGCAGCAAATTGGAACTTGTTAACAAAACAAAGATTTCAATTACCTAGACGCTAGTTGTCCGGAGTTGGGGCGAAATGTTGTTATCTAGAGAGAGATCTAGGGAGCTCCCATCATCGTTTGGGTGTTTCAGAATCACTTGCTAATTTGATTACATAGATAATCTAATTGGTTGAATGTTAATGTCTGAAACTGTACTAGAATACAAGCTACAGAGATATGATTCCCAACTTGTGCTTGGACCTGGGCATGTTATTGAAAGCTTTTTGATCAATTACTGATATTTTTCGGACGCGGACCTTTCCAGTGACAGCTAGAATGAAAAGTCAGAGATAACATTGCTGTTATTACCACTTCTGGCAAACGATTAGAAAGAATAATACATATGATGTTATGTTATGTTATGTTTAACATAAGAAAGAAAGAAAGAAAGAAAAATAGGTTTATTTGTCACAGAAATACGTGCATACAAAAAACAACAATATAAACAACAGAAATATTCGGCAGCTGTACGTCATGACTGTGACAAGAAGCCTTCCACTCAGCATAATTCTTTGCTATGAGGGACCCACAGCACAGCGCTGATAACATAACATCATTTATGTATTATAACTTATTCTTTTCGAGTTATCTATCAATTATGTTGCACCTGCCATTTTTGTCTCTGCATCACCCTAAGGTTGACTGGTAGAAAATGCCTCAGGCATTAAGTCCGCCTTTGTACAGTATTTTTTACTTGTGGATAAAGTTTTAATAAGTACATTTTTTTTTTCTTATAAACATCACGCCTGTATTCCCTGAAGGGTTGGGCAGAGGTGTAGAAAAAAATGTCAGCTAAATGACAGCGTCGATAGCTTACCTAACTACCAGTAAGATGGGGTCGGGGATACGCATTATTTGACGAGAGTTTTCTCAAAATAAATGCTATTTTGTGTTCTCTAGGAAAGCAGTGCCTTATCAACTTTATCATCGTTATGTTAATTAGTTTTCATAGCCTTGGGTATTCTACAATAATTGTCATATAAGGACCATCTTTTAAAAACTCTCTTTGATTAAAAAAAAAACAATCTTCTTTTCCCAACAATGTTGGGGTCGATTACCAGTCTAACCGGATTTAGCTGAATATTAGTGTTTTACACGGAGTGACTGGCCTATCTGACCTCCACAACCCAGTTACTGGGCAACACCTCTTGGCAAGAAAAAGTCTCTTCAATTCATTACTACACAATTCTAAAACAAACTTCTTTTACGCAAAAAAAAAAACTCATCTGCAACTATCCTCTGTCGCTATGAGCGCTGGAACTAGTTAACTAACAAAGATTTCAATGACGCCGATAGTCACAAGTTGCCGGCAGTCCAACGTAACGTTGTTAGTGTATAGATCTAGTTAACCGTTAGCTTTGGAACTATGTGGTACTTGGTACTTACATATGTTGCTAGATATGGGTGAATGTGGAATTTGATGGATACCACTGACTTAGAGCATTTCTATTTTTTTTGCCATTACACATTTGTTGAATGTCCTATGATATTGTAGCTGAATAACTGTGGTGTAATCCAGGGGTTCCCAAAGTGTGCGCCGCGGCGCCTTGGTGCGCCGTAGGGAGTAAAGAGGTGCGCCGGGAGGCGATCCTGTTTACCGTTCTTCGGAAACAAAACTTAGGTATTCGCGGGTACAAAATAAAAGCTCTAAGAATTCTCATTCACTTTGCAACATCTTATTTATGCAAAGCTTCATGTGGAGCAAGAAATGAGAGTGCGGTGTCAATCCTTGAAAAAATGTGTGGACATCACCAAGCTTGCGCCTCACATTGACTAAGTTGCCATTGGATTTTATTTCCTATTTTTCTTAAATAATAAATGTATTCCTGTGTCAATTTGAATATAAAAACTCAGCTTCATAATCGTGCATGTTATAATTTTTGTGACTATCTACCCTATTTCGACTAGAAAGGGCGCCGAGACAAAATACAAAATTTGCAAGTGCGCCGCAAACTCTAAAAGTTCGGGAACCCCTGGTGTAATCTATAAATTACTGATGCTGTTATGCTTAGTAAAACATCAGGCTGAGTCCATAATGCTTGTTATTAGGATTAAATATATGAACAAATAAAAGTACGGATTAGTGCTTAATCATAATTAACGATTAATAAACGTTATAGTTAAATCCAAAGTTACCAGTCCTAGTTTAGATAACGTTTCATCTTTTCTGCCGGAATTAGGGCATTTTCTTGTGCTGTTGAATTTAAATATAGCTTTATAATTCCGTTTTTGTTACTTAAGTTTTCCGCTTATACGTTACTACCCAAAGTAACGAAACAAGTGTTTGATTTTTTCAAAATATTATTATTGTGGTAGTTAAAATTGCAGTTAAGTCTAATAATATACAATAAATTTAAATGGAAGTTAATAACGATTGTACTATGATAAAAAAGTGGTCAATACTGTCAACTTTCCTTGAAACAGGAATAACAAAAGCAGGAATGAGATTCACTCTAAAACTCGATACGTTTGCACAGGTGCAATCTCTGTCTAACCCTTCGGGGTAACAAGGCGTGATGTTATGTCAACACGTAAATAAAAGTGTAGGCGAATGAGTTAATAGACGCCATTTTTCGATTCAACCCTAAACCACTGCTTGGAGCGGCGAACTGGCGAGTGAAAAGTAATTACTATAAACGTTCCTGTGGTTGTGCGGTCCGTGATTGGTGACCCCTGCCGCGCCGGCAAATTAACTAGTAGTTCAGATTAAAATCTCTCGCCTTTTACTGAAATACACAATTTACTTTAATTACTGCTGCTGTGTTTGTTTTAGTGAATAATTTGTTGAATGCGGTCGTTCAGGTATGACAGGGTATTTGGTTGACGAGGTAAAACGTTTTTTGAAAGATTCATAAAATTTTACGACTATTGTAGGTGCTGTAAAGTCGGAGGGATGTCACTCAATGTATTTGTGTGTGTGCAAGTGTTAGGTCCAGTACACAACAATAATAGACGGTGCTTGTATACTCTTATACAAGGTTCCATTAAAATAAATGGACAAATTTTAACACAGCGTTCAGTACGCGTAACCAAAGATATCCAAGCAAAAAAAGCACTGATTACAGTGGTTTTATTTTGACCTAAAATAATAAATGGCATTGGGTAACCAACATTTTTGGTGTATTTTCGTTAGCTGGTTTATTTTTCTTGTAAGTACGAGTATCTAATGCGTTTTTCTTGTTATTTTTTTAACATAGTCCTTATTTTGGTTGTCTGAATGATTTCTAAAATTTTGTCCATCTATTTTAATGGGACCTTATATAATTATATTGTGTCTCATATAATTATTTTAAGTTCAACACAATCTTTAATAATAACGCGCGCACTATTCAGTAACTGGTCTTCTTCTATTTTTTTCATAAAAAAAAAACACATTCCTTTTTTATTTAAAATACGAATTGTTAGAATGTTCGAATACTGTTTTCTTAACAGCCTGTACTATATAGCTCATCGCATAAAACCTTACAGTACCATCGAAGAACTTCATATCTAAGCAGTTTGAAAACAAAATCCCGTGAACACGATGACCACATCTGTTACCGCCCCGGTTCTATAGCGGCCGAGCGCTGCAAGCAGAAATAGTCCTTACGGTGAGATATGAAATTCTTCGCTACCTACACTTACTTGTTCGAGCCTAGTTGTATGTAGGATAGATCGATGGTAAATATACGCAGGTATAAAAGGCGCCATAATTATTATCGGTCTATAGTACATACAAAATATTTTTTTTTACTATAACATTTTTTTTTTCTTCATTTTTGACTCTTTTCGCCGTGCGGTCTCGGTTCAGCTTAGCCATCATTTCTTGTCGATTAACCATGGATTGACAACATTTCTCTTAATTAATTTCATAATCGCTTGTTTAACTATATTATCTTGTACTTACAACCCTTTCTGTACAGGATCTGACCGGACCTGTAAAATTTCTACATTATATCTTAAATCTTCCATAATAAAGAGGAGGAGGGGGAGGTTTATTCTATTCTGATTGTCACTGCTTGAAAAATTTGGTCTTTCAAGTTTCGTAGCGATTTAGGGAATTAGGTCTTTAAAGCCAACCAAATTCGCAACTCTTGCAAAACAATTTTTTATAGCGTTTGCCTAATATTTATGTAAAACACAAGACGTATGTAAACTGTCCTTCAAACTGTTTTTCTAGCGACAGACATCAAAGGTGATTGGATCAAAGGACTCTATTTATAGACACGACATCTGTGATTTGTATATGTATTAGATTGATGGTATCGATCGACGCCCTTCGAGATACGAGCTCTGAGGAATGTAGGTAAAAATAAATAGAATAATGTGTTGATTCTCAGTAAAGGCACAGTATAAATAAGTAACAGTAGGTATTGTGTCTTCATAGACAACGGCCGAAACGACGACGCGTTTCGAAGTCTCAGTGTATACCAGTACGCAACAGTCTCGAGAGCGCTGAAGTTACGCACGGACGCGAAAGGTTTATCTACTGAGCGGCTGAAGGTAATTATTTCAAGGTCACTGCTGGGACATAATACTGTTACTTTATTATACTGTGGTAAAGTATAAGTAAGTCTATTTCTTTCCGTAGGTATTGTGTTGCCCAATAACTGGATTGTGGAGGTCAGATTGGCATTCGCTCCATGGCGTAGCATCACGGCTGACCGAAATCTCACTCAACGTGATGACCACGACCGCTCTGTCAAGAGTTCATCGACAAAGAAGAAGAAGAGTCCTATTTCCGCTATTTACGGCATACTGGATCATCAGTATATTTCCTACACCTATTTGTCTGGATAGTTTCGACGAGATCATAAAGGCTGTTGGGACAGACTGGATCCGTAGGGTTGACAACCGGTTGCTGTGGCGGAACTAAGGAGAGGCATATGTCCAGCATGACATTGTGTTATTTGCATAGATTGAATTGTATCAAAGGTGACGATACTACGACAACGGGGCAGTCAGCTTCACTGTTAACCTTGCTGACTGACGAGTCTTTCTTATACAACACCATTACGCTACCTACGCTGCAGTTAAAAATACTTAATAACCTCCTTTTTTGACTTCGCCGCAGTCGGATAAAAAGCGGTCAAGTGAGAGTCGGACGCGCACACAAAGGCACCCCGTACCACCGTACAATATTTAACAATATTTTTTTTATTTATAATTTAGTAAAAAAAACACGTTTCTTGTATCTCTGACCCCCTTTTATTTTTAACATTATTTTATTCTTAATTTTTGGTGCTATAGCGTCCATGGTACTCACTGTGTGAAACTTCAAGTGTCTGCCGATTACGGTTCAAAAGATACAGCCCTGTGACAGACGGACGGACAGCGAAGCCTTAGTAATACGGTTCCGTTGGCTCTCTTTGGGTACGGAACCCTAAAAAAGTAGGCGACAGAAAAACTTGGATTTCTCGAGCGTCGTCTTCATCTTCCATCCTACTGGTAATGCCTTAATATAGAAGTTTTTGAAAAAATAAATGACCAATAGTCACCCATGACAGAATTAAGATTAAAAAACCCTCTCTTGGCTTTGACAATAGGAATGATGCCTGGGTAAGAAAAAATAAATTTTATTTAGTCCGTCAGTCAGATAATAAAAAAATATTAGACACGTATTTTTGCTTTATGATATTAATAAAAAAAATACTTAGATAAAATGCATTAAAGTTGGGGCGTGGGGGCTCGCTACGTCGCAACTCAGTAAGTATAAAATCTAGTAAGCCGTGACGTCATGCCACATTTTAACTCATTTTATCGCCGTAATCTTTTGATTACGTAAAAAAAGAAAGAAATACGTGTCCGATTTTTTAAAATAAAATAAAAGACGCACAAAAAAAATAAAAAATATCATACTCAAACTCAAAGCATTTATTTCAATTAAACTATTTACAGGCACTTTTGAATTTTCAAGGCGTCGGTCAGAAATATGAAGCTAGTTGCCTATTCCAAAGCGTAGGTTCCCGAAGAACGGGCAAGAAACTCCACGGACACTCTTTTAAATCATTATCTCTATTTCTATGCATTGAACAGGCTCAGGGATCAATAAAGTATCAAACAATATAACTATTCCAAATGTAAAGGAAAAAGAGATTTATTGAGAAGGAATCTAATCACAATTTTATGAAGCACTCCTAATTCACTTACAGACCAAATCAATTTCAGATATACATCAATCTAATAAAATGATTCAGCGGTTTGGGATAGGACCATTTATTTATCAAAGAAAATATTATTATGTAAGTGCCACCGATCCGTATTGGGTTTGTGGTGGATTACGGCCCAATCTCTCTCACAGAGTGTACTGTGGCCCAGTACTGGGAACATTTTAGGCTGATTATTACAAACTAATTACTTACAAAGGCCGCAGGAAACCGCTGGATGCAGGAGGCACAGAATCGGTCGAAGCTTTCGGCTGAAATGACGATGGTGATGATGATGCTATACTTCGAAGACATGATGTGACATCTACCAACCCGCACTGGGCCCGCGTGGTAGGTTACAGCCCACTCCCTCTCTAATAGAGGAGGCCTGTGTCCTATTAGTGGGAAACATTATACTTAGGCTGATTATGATGCTATATTATATAAATGCCACCGATCCGTATTGGGCTCGTGGTGGATTACGGCCCAATCTCTCTCACAGAGAGGATTATGTCCCAGAACTGGGAAACATTCTATGCTGATTATGATGCTATATTATATAAGTGCCACCGATCCGTATTGGGCTCGTGGTGGATTACAGCCCAATCTCTCTCACAGAGAGGATTATGTCCCAGAACTGGGAAACATTCTATGCTGATTATGATGCTATATTATATAAGTGCCACCGATCCGTATTGGGCTCGTGGTGGATTACGGCCCAATCTCTCTCACAGAGAGGATTATGTCCCAGAACTGGGAAACATTCTATGCTGATTATGATGCTATATTATATAAGTGCCACCGATCCGTATTGGGCTCGTGGTGGATTACGGCCCAATCTCTCTCACAGAGAGGATTATGTCCCAGAACTGGGAAACATTCTATGCTGATTATGATGCTATATTATATAAGTGCCACCGATCCGTATTGGGCTCGTGGTGGATTACAGCCCAATCTCTCTCACAGAGAGGACTGTGGTCCAGCATTGGGATAATTTTAGGCTGATTATGATGCTATACTTTAAATGCTTCGTTGGTCTTGGCCTTCGTTGGGTGAGTTCCATTCCCGGTTAGGTCAGTTTTATTTTAGCTTTATAATGCTCAGTAACTTTTCAGTTTAGATTTATGCTATGTTATTTTATTTACTACTATTGGCTGCCTCATTGGTGTAATGGTTGCAAGCGCTACTGCTGAGTATGAGGTCTTGGGTTTGTTTCCCGTGTCCGGTAAAGTGTTATTGTCCTCGTGGAGGCAATCGGTGGCGGGGATCTCTCGCGTCCGGCCCTGGTCCAGGCCATGGTACGGAGCGAGAGGGCATGCGAGGCTTTCACCTACTTCTGCGAAGCAGTAATGCTTGCGAAGGAGGGGGCAGAACGTACGCGCGGGCACCACCGTAGGCGCGGGCTTGCGGAAGGTGAGCAATGGGTAGCTCGCCATCCGATAAGGACCAGACCCGGGTCGACGGTGCGTTGTGTTCCAGGCGCGCCTCAAAGAGATGTCAGCAAGTGAAGGGGTCCGATAGGACCGATGCCTGCCGGGTTGCGGGAAAATCCGAAAGGGATACCGTGGCCCCTGGCAACGTACAGGCAACGGAAGGAACACGGGTGGGTTTTAGTCAGTAAGAGTCTGACACGCCCTCCCGCTCCACCCAGAGCGGGAGAAGTTATTTGATAAGTTCCCATCCAAAAAAAAAAGGTAAAGTGTTATTGGGTTTTTCCATGTGGAATTTCTGAGTAGCAGCCCGGATTTCTGACCGATTTATGACAATAGGTAGGGCTTGCGGAGTACAGGAGTGAAGTAATGTCATTTTAATTAGTGACAATAGGCTCGCCCTCCATTTATGGGACAGCAAAATAATGTGGGTGTATTTTACACCTGTACCTTCCCCTTCGTGTAATACGACCATGATGTTATATCTTCTTGTAATATTATATTTAACTGCCTATTATTGTATCGCCGGAGCCTGCCGAGATCGATATTTGGTTAAACGGCTGTTATCTACCTAACCAATTTTCATGGTTTAATATTGTAGAAGCATTCTTGGAAGTGTGGCGGTCAGACTTAAATAGATTTAGTTAGCTGTAAGTCTTTCCTCAGAATAGCAGTACTATTCTTTCAAATGTTTGGTACAGTAAAATAAATTGTATTGAATATTTCCGAGAGACTTATCTCCGGCGTTGGAGAGATGTAATAGCATTTAGAAGAAGACACGCCCCGTCAACAGAGGTGTGCTGGTAGAGCCCAGTGGTAACGGCTCTGACTTACGAGTTATAGGTCGTGGGTTCAAATCCAGGCAGGCGCTTTACTTTGTGTAAATAATTTCATTATTACTGCTCTCAAAACGGTGGAGGAAAACATGGTGATGAAAAAGGCATGTCTTAGAACCAAAAAATTGAAAAAAATTGACATCTAGCTACCCGCACTGGGCCCGCGTGGTAGATAACGGCCCACTCCCTCTCAAAGGCGGCCTATGTCCCAGCAGTGGGACATTATAGGTTGATTATGCTACACCACGTCATCCCTTATAGGTATTGTCTTGAAAGAAAATAAGATTTCCAAGTTCTCAAGACCATAATACATTATATTGAACCATTATTTGTTGCTGCCAAGCATATTATAAGCTGGGGGATTATATTGCTGACAAAAATACTTGGCTCAACGCTGGTCCAGCTCCACAAGGGCGTATAATTTGATTAGCATTTGAAAATATTGTTGGAGGTGCTGGAGATTGCAAAAATTTTCTTTGAATTGTATACCTTCAATCTCTTAGCATAGTATAATTGCATAGCACATGTGTGAGCACTGTGACCTTCTATAAAGCTACCGTTTACTGGGTACGTCTTTCATTGACTTGAATGTGCTTGAATGGCTGAGAGTATGTCATGCTCACTCAAATACGACACGGTTGGCGCAGTGGTTAAGCGATTGACTGCTGCGCTGCGTGTCGCGGGTTCGATTCCCGCACGGAACAAATATTTGTATGACCTACAATAAGTTGTTCTGGGTCTGGCTGTTTGTGTATGTGAGTTTAAATGTTTGTAAACGCACCCACGACACAGGAGAAATTCCTAGTGTGGGGCAAAGTTTAAAAAAAAAATAAAAAAATGTCTCACTGGTGGTGGCGTGTGTGTTGGATCGCTAAGTTCCCTTTAAAATGGTTGAGCTAAACGGTGTTGATCCATGCGTCATGTTCGTGAACGGGCGCCGTCAGTAGGGACTGGTCATCTCTTATCTGCCACGGCTTATTAAAATTTTTGAATTGCTTTTATATTTTTATTACGGACGCTTTTTACTTGCACGTCTTTTTACATTGTTCTCAAATGTATAATTTCAACATAAATGATGTACCTAACCAATATTTTGTAACAATATATTATGATTAAAAAGAGAGTTCGTGGAGTTTCTTGCCCGTTCTTCTCCATAGGAACCTACGCTTTGGAATGGGCAACTAGCTTCATATTTCGGACTGACTGACCCCTTGACAATTAAAAAGTGCCTGTAAATGGTTTAATTGAAATAAATGCTTTAAGTTTGAGTTTTTAAGCTGTAAGTTTTCTTTATAAAATAAAATAAATATAACTGACTTTACTATGTATGTAGGTAGGTACCATATAATACGGGAAAACAATGATCTAATCACATCAAAATTCGTCAAACGTCTTCACGTCAAAGATTCTCGTACAATTGTGAGGTCACAAGGACAAAAGTCTTGCTCCAAATGTCTAAAACTGACCGTATTCGAATAAACCCAGCCTAACGAGGGTAATTTGGAAAAAGGAGCAATTTAATTCGTATAAGAAACAGATTGTCCCTTCTAAATTGCCTTTCATTTCCGAATGAGAGGAATTTAATCAGCCGCAAGCTGAGTGGACTTGAGATCTCCAATCTAATTACCTCAAAGTGCTGACTGTGGGCAACTTCAAGACCAGTCCCTAAAGAGAAAGATGTAGGCCAGACTTTCTGGTCGAGACTTTTAGAAGCGAGATTTCCCGGGAATTCCTAGTCGAGAAATCTAGAGTTCCCAGAAATAAAATAAGTCGAGTAACCAGAAATTTAAATTATATTGCTGGGACTATACCCAGCAATAAAATTAGATATTGAAAAGTAGGTGAAAATATAACTCAAGCAAACACAGGCTGCATTTAATAAATAAAAGTCATAATCCGTTAAAAGCTTCACCGTGTAATAATTAATGACTAAAATTCAGTTTTCCTATATAATCCGTACAGTTTTCCAAACTTTGTTTCGACCATATTATAATGGGCCCGCACTGGCGCTTGCTCGTATGTGTGGGCGGCAATAGAACCCGTTAAGCCTTGTGTTTACTTGTCTATCTCGTCACGTTGCCCTGCAATGCACCACGGCAACTCGATCTCATCGGTAAAGTGTAGACCCTAAGACCTCAGATCAAATAAAAAACCAAGACATAGCGCTGTCAATAGTGACGTGAAGCCAGTTTCGTAAACATGTGTGCAGTTAGTGAGGTGTAGTTTGATTGTTAATGGTTGTACATGTGAGCGTGTGAGCGTGTATGCACGGAGCGGAGGTGTAGTTTTGGCATGATTCACTGTATTGTTCGCAACGCTGTCTTGGTTTTTTATTTGGTAAGACCAATAATTTTAAAAGCTTTTTGAGAAAAAGTATATCGATTATAGATATCAATTTCAGTTATTTCGGTTAGGCTACGGTCTCTTTAGAACGTCAGAAGCCGACAGCGTGCGTTGACGTCATGACAGATGACCGATACGCCGTGGGCCATCACAATTTTTTCATCGCGGACGGCGTGCGAGCGAGACCGTGCCCGTGTATAGGAACATAGCATTCGGCCGACGTCGGTGGCGGTCGGCTACATGGCGCCGGTTGCTTTCGGCGTGTGGTCAGATAGACCACAGCCTTAGATAGCTTTTTCTTTTAAAAGTTTAACGAAAAATAGGTACCTAGGATTTTCTTTGATAGTTTCGGTTATATGATATCAAAGTACCAACAAATTTGCTCGATTTTTTATCCTACAGGGTCAAATTAAATTAGCTAAAAAAACTCCGCAGACGTGATGGATATCGATCTAAACACGATAAAATAGAAGAATAAATAAAAAAAATTAAAATCGATCAGATCTGTAGCTGTGTCTTCAAACGGCTGAACGGATTTTCTTCAATCATAGCTAAGAACACTCTTGATAAAGTCACCTTTTAAACAAAAAAAACAAAAACACAATCGGTTCAGCCGTTTGGGAGCTACGATGGCGTAGACAGATACACAGATACACCACTCTTTTTCAGTCAGGGGTTAAAAAATAAAAAAGATCAAAAATCGATGCTATCCATCTCCTTGAACAAACCTTTTAGTTACTTTTACCCCTGGGATCCACATGGAAAGCAAAGCAGTGAAAGTGCATTTTATAAACAAACTCACACTTTCAACTTATGATCCATTCGTGGAAATATATTACCTTTGTCCTAATAACAGTATATGGATGGAGACTGCGGATAAAAACCTCGTTCCATTGATTCACGTCAGGCCAAAGTTGGCCCAACGCGTTACGGACAACAGTCAAGACATTAACTACACAGGGGACGGTATAAATGTTAAGGATCGCGATAAGTTAAAAGTTTACTGCGTGTTTAACGCTGCCAGTAAATTTTATGAAGCTGGGTCACTTATCAGCTTCATAAAATTCGGTGTTAATTTCAATTTAGTGTCACTACAATATAATAAATGTACTTATAACTGCCAACAGCCTGTAGAAATCAATCCCTTTTATAAAAAATAAAACCGGTCAAGTGCGTGTCGGACCACGAACAATGAAGGTTTCCGTAGTTAGGATGAATTTATCCTACTTAATTTAATTTAATTTCAATAAGTGTTGATATTTGCAATAAAATTGGATATAAACAAAATTGGGAATTATTATTTAATTCATTTGAAACCAAAGTAGAATTTATGTGAAGTGAAACCTTCCACCAAAAGGCGCCGAAAGACAATCTCGCTCTACCCTGATCAAGGGCCAGTTCTATTGCTATCAACCAGGCACAAATGCAGACTACGGGCTGCTACCGAGAAATAGGTACCTGATAGAAGAACCATATCAATACTGCTCGAGGAATCAAACCCAGGACCTCATACTCAACAATAGCGCTTGCGACTGCTAGACTCCAAGTTTGATTCCAAGTCTCTTAATAAAAAAAAACGATTGAGAAAACTATTTTTTCGGGAGAAAAGTCTTGTTCCTCGTCATTAATTTCGTCTCTTGTAATATCAGGACAAGCTACACAGACCTCATCGTCATTATCGCTACGGACAGCGTGCGGTGACGTCATGACGGACGACCGACACTCCGTGGGCCATCATAATTTTCCGTCGCGGACGGCGCGCGGCGTGCGAGCGAGACCACACCCGTGCATAGGAACATCATTCGGCCGGCGTCGGTGGCGGTCGGCTACACGGCGCCGGTTGCGGTCGGCGTATGGTCAGATAGACCGCTGCCTTAATAGCTTTTTCTTTTACAAGTTTAACGGAAAGTAGGTACCTAGGATTTTCTTTTATAGTTTGGGTTATATGATATCGAGGTACCAACAGATTTGCTCGATTTTTCATTATTCAGGGTCAAACTAGATTAGGTCAGACCTCATCGTCATTATCATAGCTGGAAACCCCATCTCACCCACTGCTGAGTATGGATCATCTCCCTTTTGTGTCATAGTTCCCTGGTAAGTGCGGGTCTCAACGAGAAGGTCAAGCCCCGTATTTAAAGACTAGTAATCTCAGCGACAATCAATGTCAAAAACGAATAAAAAATATAGGTATTTTTGACAGCTTGAGCCTGAGATTAGAACATAAGTGTTCTTAAAAAAAACCGGCCAACTCGCACAGGAAGGGTTCCGTACCGTATTAATACGAACAAAAAAAACTCCCAAAAAAACAAACTTCTTGTATAGAACCCCTTTAATTATTAACTTTATGAATTTTTTTATTATAATTTGTTATAGCGGCAATAGTAATACACAATCTGTGAAAATTTCAACTGTCTACCTATTACGGTTCATGAGATACAGCCCGCTGACAGACTGACGGACAGCGGAGGCAGTAGGCCTCCGCTGTCGTAATAGGATTTGGTACACTTCGGGTCAAAAATGGCCCCTCTAGTCTTACCCACGATCTTCTGAATGTCATGTATCCCTCTATCTATGAAAAGAGAAATTCCTTGATGTTAAATTATACCTAGTCTAGTCAGTAAGGTTTGTAGCAGAACTGATTGCCTAGGGCACGTCAGACGTAATCAAGTAGGTACACCTATCGTTACCCGTGGAGGCTATTTCTATGCAAAACTCATAGATTAATCTGGCATAGACTCACTACGTGTGATGGCCCAGCTAAAGAATGTCATCTCGTAGAATGCTTTAGCAATTAATAATTATTAGAATAATAAAAAAGGCAATTTTTGCTCTAATCTAATACATTCCACGATTGTATTTTGTTATCCTGCAGCTTATACAATGTAATTGTCTGTCAATACAACTAAGTTACAGAAACGTGTTTCATTCAGAACCAAAGTTCTGTCGTTTTTTTCTTCAGAATTTATTACAGTATTAAAACAGAGAAAATAGCAAGATACGTTTTAATAATCCCATACAGAGCCCAAGAATCCAGACAACGCTATAAGACAGAAATTACGCCTTTATGTCGCATGATTCTGCGAATTATTTCAATAGACAACTCCCTCACAATAAATATAAAACAACCCGCCAATTTCAGAAGCACATCGTAATAAACGAACATTCAAAAACAAATAACTTCTCAAATGAGTAGGTTGTTCACAGAATCACTTCGAGTTTTCCACGAAGTTGGGGATTTAAGAAGGTCATTTCTCGTATTGATGTGGAGGGCAGACGCGACTTTTCAATTCGGCTGGGTGCGGTGGTTCAGAGCAGCCCCGCCCACCGTCGCAACCCCTGTATTCATTCATTCCTCAATCGAGGCTCGCCCGCGACGGGTGTCCGTGACGATAAGTACGCGCGAGTTTACGTGGAAAAATAATAAACAATTGTTGATCGCCAATTCGCCATTTCGAGGTTCATCCCAATTTAAGGTGAGTGTTGTGTGGTTTTTGGGTCATGTTAGGCTATTGTTTTGATTCTAAAAACGGTTGACATTGTGGGTTTATTGTCGTGAACGCGTGTCTTTGAAAACAGGTTGGATGGTACTGTATCTTTTGAGTCGTATTTCGGAAATTTCCGACGTGTTTTGACTGTGACAAAATTGTTGAGTGAGAATGTAGTCGTTGCTTTATACTTAGACGTTGCTGTGAATTTTTATCGAAAATATGGGGGCGATTATTTCCAAAATTTAGGGGACCTACGTACATTGTTTATCTTCTGATTCGGTCCAATACTGACAGCAAAACATATAGTATAATAATGAAAATTTACGGGTTACCAAAATTTTCTCTTTAATCACGATTGACATTGACAATATATATTACCTATTTATTTATTAAGTATCCACATAAGTATTTTCTTTTTGTATAAAAAAAAATATTCATAGTACCTACTCAATACCTTCATTTATTTGTGTATTACTGAAATCTATTATTATTATGAATAATAAATGATTGATTTTTTCTTCTACTTTTCGTCAAATACCAATGCGTACTTATGTTATTAATAATTAAATACTAAAGTAGCTACTATTCTAAATTACCGTGTGGTAATAAGTACCAATACTTATTTCTGTCGAAAGCGGTCCGTCTGTCACGCTGCCTTTAAAGATTAATGAGAAATACAACTCGTCAGTGTCACGGTGTCACGTCTGTCGTCAGCCGCACTCGCTCTTGACATGAAAGGTCGATACGTTTTTGAGAACATTCCTTTTACGATTACTACTTTCGAAAGTCTTACCAAGGGTTATCGTCTAAAGGGTCCCCGAAACGATCAATTGCAATTGTCAATTTTCACGTCATTGATACACATTGATGCGCAAAATGATCGTCAAAAAAATGCAATGGAAGCGATTGATCGATTCGGGGACCCGTAACTGGGTTGTGAAGGTCTGATAGGCATTCGCTCCATGTAAATTATTGGTATTCAGCTGCAGCCGGTTAGAATGGAAGCTGACCCCAACATAGTTGGGAAAATGGAAAGCTGCTTTTCGCGAGTCAGTTACGAGCCTTACATATCATACAGGACCATTTTGCTTACCAAGACAATAATGGTAAACAAAATTTTGACATTGTGTCTGACTCTTATTTACCTTGGCCAAATGGTTGGCCTTCCAAAAGAGGGCTTCGTTAGTGGTAGATACACACGCTTGCACGCTGCATTAGGCATAATCCTAGTGGAATACTAGACAAAAACCTCATCATTGCCATCAGTTTAAGTTTAAGGGGGATGCGCTAAGGTAGCCCGCGAAATTCAAAATTTCTTTAGTTTTTTTGCAATTTGAAGGTCATTGTCAGGTTGTATGTTGATTTTAATATATGATTCGTGAATAGGCAAATTATGGACTGTACATTAAACCACCAACTTTTACAACTGGTAACTGTATTTTCTGCATAAAAAATATTCTTATTCTTAGAATTTTAAGAAATTAGCAGGCAATCCATAGTTCCCACTTTTATTATGTCACTAGCTGCTGCTGACTTCGACCGCGTGAAATTTATTGTTTTAACATAATATAAATTCTATGACACTCAACAATACTGTAGCTTCCCATTATTTAAATAATTTTCGGAATCGGATCAGTAGTTCAAGAAATTACCCCCTACACATTCACAAATTTTACCTGTTTATATTATTATTATTATCCTATACTATTAAACGAGCAATATTTGTATATATATATATATTAGGTTGGGGAAAAAGTCTTTTCGCATTATAGTATGTATGAACTTGTAATAAAATCTCTTTGGCTATACTATGTGTATCTGGCTGGTTTTGGTATCATTGAAAGTTTAAATTTTAAAGAACATAATTCCAAATTCAAATTAGGAAAATGTGTGATTTTTATTTGTTTTTCGTACTGTCAAGATGAGTGAATCTAATAAAGAAATTCGATACATTTTAAAATTTTACTACAAAAAAGGTAAAAATGCAACGCAAGCCGCGAAAAAAATTTGCGATGTTTATGGACCTAGTGCAGTGTCTGTGAGAGTAGCACAAATTTGGTTTAAGCGTTTTCAATCCGGAAATTTTGATGTCAAAGATGCACGTCGCTCTGGTCGCCCTATTACGGATAAAATGGATGCCATTTTTGAAAAAGTGGAGCAAGATCGGCATATTAGTAGTTACGACGTAGCTGAAGAACTGGGAATTGACCACAAAACAGTTTTGGCGCATTTGAAAAAAACTGGGTACACAAAAAAGCTCGATATTTGGGTACCTCACGAGCTCACTGAAAGAAACCTAATGAACCGTGTACTCATTTGTGATTCTTTATTACGACGTAATGAAACCGAACCATTTTTGAAGAAGCTGATAACTGGTGATGAAAAGTGGATCACGTACGACAAGAACGTGCGAAAAAGGTCGTGGTCAAAGGCCGGTCAGGCTTCACAGACTGTGGCAAAACCCGGGTTAACTCGCAACAAGGTGATGCTGTGTGTGTGGTGGGATTGGAAGGGCATTATTCATTATGAGCTGTTACCACCAGGCAGGACCATCGATTCTGAACTCTACTGCGAACAACTGATGAGATTAAAGCAAGAAGTTGAGAGAAAGCGGCCGGAATTAATCAACAGAAGGGGTGTGGTTTTTCATCATGATAACGCTAGACCTCACACATCTTTAGCCACTCAGCAAAAATTAAGAGTTTGGCTGGGAGGTGTTAATGCATCCGCCGTATAGTCCTGACCTTGCACCTTCAGATTTCCACCTGTTTCGGTCTCTTCAGAATTCTTTAGGCAGTGTCAGGTTAACATCACGGGAGGACTGCCAAAACCACTTGTCGCGGTATTTTGATCAGAAGTCCCAAAATTTCTATAGCAATGGGATCATGTCCCTACCTACAAGATGGCAAAAAGTTATCGAACAAAATGGTACCTACATACTTTAGTTAAATGTAAACATACTATGTTAAAAAATGTTTTGAATTTTCTTAAAAAATGCGAAGAAACTTTTTCCCCAACCTATTATTTATTTGTAATCACGTTCTGGAAAACGGCCCTAACGATTTCGATGAAAGTTGCAATGTAGCTGGCGGGGGCAAAAATCGATCTGGCTAGGTCTCATATCCGGGAAAATTCGTTTTCTCCATATTTTCACCCGAGCAGAACTCGGATGCCCAAAATTTAGAATAAGATGGCTACCTTAGAATAATGACATGGCAGCATGGAATTAGTAAGTACCTACTATCATGGCAGCATGGAATTAGTAAGTACTTTCCTGTACTATTAAATGAGCATTCTCTATTTTCACCAGAGCAGAGCTCGGGCGCCAGGTACTATACCTTATAGGAGCAGCGGTGGCCCAGTGGTAACGGCCGCGACTTACGAATTGTAGGTCGTAGGTTCAAACCCTGACAGGCGCTATACTTTGTGTAAATTATTTCATCACTACTGCTCTCAAAACGGTGAAGGAAAACATCGTGAGGAAACCTGCATGTCTTAGAACCAAAAATTTGAAGACATTTGACATCTACCAACCCGCACTGGGCCCGCGTGGTGGATTACGGCCCACTCTCTCTCATCGAGAGGAGGCCTGTGGCCCAGCTGTGGGCACATTATAGGCTGAATTATAGATATATTGCAAAATACGGCTACTTACCTACATTTAAAATGTAAAATAAAATAATAATCAAAAACGATTAAAAATATAAGATTAAAAATAAGCAATGGCAGATAAGAGATGACCAGTCTCAACCGACGGCGCCCGTTCACGAACATGACGCGTGGATCAGCACCATCCAGCTCAACCATTTTGTAGGGTATTTTATTTCAATAAGAATTTAAAGTTAAGTAGAGTATACCTAATCAAAATGGATCCGTGACTGGAAACCCTAACACTAACTCGAAATAATACATAAAATATAATAGTTTACCATAAATAAAACACGAAAAACTTTACCGCCGAAGTCGATACTTAGAGTCGATATCGACATTGAATGCCTTATTTTATCGATGCCCTATTTGTACCCTTTCGAGTCTATTACCGCATATATCGAACTTATGATCCGTATAGAAAAAGTAGGGTTAAATGTTAACGAACGATATACGTAAAGGTTACCACCCGTTTAATAAAATTACATGTTGAAACATAATTTTTGAGTTAAGCAACGCCTACTGTGTACTTATATTGTGCCATAAAGAATAATGACGGATTTTCATAATTAAATAGGTAGGTACAGTCACGAGCATAAATATATTATTTTACTATGGATAGCTCGGCAATAATATCTGATTTCATGATTCATCCATTAATATCTGTTGTTTAGATGACGGAAAATATATGTGGTCATTTGTGAAAGGCATATAGATAGACATATATAAGAGGCAGCATAAATATGTGACATCAAAGGAACACTAAAACTTCTGACGAGACATGCGACGCCAAAATAAAGGATGTTGCATCGGCTTGATGAAAAACAATGAAAGATGTGTCACCTCTTGGAATGCAGTAATATTAGTAATATATTAATTGGACATGTTTTGCGTCGTAAATATCTGCCTACTCAGTTAAATTTAGAGGAATGTGATACCTCGATACAATACCTGTGATAAAAAAATATCTGACATATTTTTGCCCGTTTTTTTTATGTATAATTACCAAATAACTTCTCTCCCGCTCTGGGTGGAGCAGGAGGGCGTGTCAGACTCTTACTGACTAAAACCCACCCGTGTTCCTTCCGTTGCCTGTACGTTGCCAGGGGCCACGGTATCCCTTTCGGACTTTCCCGCAACCCCGGCAGACATATTTATGCCCTTGACTGTACAGTCAACCACACGCTCGTGATAATAATTTGACATTGACGGCGCATTTAATTTGTAGTTCAAGTTAATGCTTGAACTTACCTACGAATTATTAAGGCAAAATTATGTTGGGTTATAATTGTTTATTTCTAACATTTTCGAGGAGTGCTCGTTTAGTTTTGGACTCTAGCGAAGAAGTAAGCATTGAACGAGTGGGCCTGGGTTTTATGTCTAGATATGTCGCACTGCAAAATAACTAAAACAAACAAGACATTTTTTTATGTTGGCGTGCGTGACAGCTACAACTTACACACGCGCCACGTCATTGTGCTTTTCTAATGTGCGTGCATTTATCGGCTAACAGTTGGAGGCAATTTTTTCGAGAAGTTCACAGCTTTGACTGTCTATCTAGCATATTTATATATTTTCAACAAACTTTTAACAGAACTCTCAGTGTCAGTGTGTCAGACCGCGAATAATTTTAATACGTACTTACATCATTATACTATTACTTGTCAGGGTAGATATCGTGTTACCCAGTATCCGGGTTGTATGGTCAGATAGGCAGTCTCTCCATGTTAAATACTGGTATTCAGCTGCATCCAGTTAGACTAGAAGCTGACCTCAACAAAACTGCAAAAAGGCGAGACAGATTGACTTGAATCTTTTATGATGAATTTTAATAAGATTTCTGTATTCATCGTGTTTCAACCTGTAAACAAATAAATATAATATTTAGCAAACTCTCCAGGCCATAGTCATAACGTTTACTGTAAAAACCTACCTTTAGTGTTTCGTTTTCCGCATTCATGCATATTTGAATCCAATGCGTGTCGATTGGAGCACCACAGAGCATGGAACCACTGGCTGCGCTAGAGACGGCAGCGCCAATTACCAAGCTTTTTATGTTTGTTTTTTGGATTCTTAATTGCAGTACCTTTGCCTAGAATCAAAGATTATATTTTCCTTTTTATTTATATATTTCCTTTAATATTCGTGGTTTAATTTGCCAACGCAAATTGCGCAAAATACGGCTGTCACCAGTGGCATGTTGTGGATTTAAAAAAAACTAACTTTTTTTTCACTTATGTCTTTCTTTCCGCTTTTCATAGTCGAAGTGAAAAGTTTTAGACAAAAAAAAAAAAAAACAAATTCTTTCAATAGTGAGACAATCCGAAAGTAAGATTTCGGCATTCGGCATCATTCAGCCGCGCTCTGAATAATCAAAAAATGAAATGAAATGATCAAATGAACGTTCATTGCCTTGTAATTTTGTGTCGTGTAAACATGGAATGAAACAAAAATGAACAGTCACTCGAGTGAAGCGTCTGAGCAATAGAAAAGCCATTTCTAACAGCGACCGCCCAGACGTCTCTATGCTCTGTGGCGTCTGTGGCGAGTACTGAGCACGTCGTATCCGACAAACTTGAAGGACTATTACGTAAGGTCGGGCTATGTCCTTCGAAGGGGTCCTTTCGCGGACTTCGTATTGTTTATTAATCGAAGTCTATGTTGTTAATTAACTCTACAGGGTTTATATAAATATAAGTTAAACGTTTAATTCGACCGACTTATAAGACTTCATATAAACATACATACTTCGATTATATATATATATATATATAAATACAAGTGTGTATATAAATAAAAGTCATATAATAATATATACAAGTGTGTGCGCAGACACAGGTGCACTCTCTCTTCCCTCACTCTCATAGTCCGATGGGACGGCAATCCCGACACGACCGGAGAGAGATCAGGCATAAGACCAACTGCTTAACGTGCTTTCCGAGGCACGGGGGTATCACACCGCCAACTTCCAAACTCCGGGCTGTTACTAAGAAATTCCTAATGGAAAAACCCAATAACACTATGCCCGACCCGGGAATTGAACCCAGGACCCCACGCTCAACAGTCGTGCTTGCTACCATGAGACCAACGGGGCAGTTACTACTACGTTTATACTTCGATTACTCAGTACGTGAACCATATAGCAATAGTTCAGGTATTGACAATCGAACGTCTGCACGAATGCCCTCAGGATGCCGCTGGAGCTAGTCCAAACCCTGCGCACCAAGGACGTGCATCGTTTGCGCATAGTAGAATAGAAACAGTCTACCAACTCGGCGAACATCCCTAATGCGCTGTAGAATCGGGGCAGAACCATCAACACCCTAAATGCATTATTATACAGGGTCAAAAAAATTGCTGTGAAACTCTGCAGAGATGATGGGTTGCGTACCATATCGTACAATATTTAACACTATTGAGATAAATGAAAATACTAAACGAAGAATATTTTTCATCTTAAATTTTTACAATCGCAAAGATAAATTTGTGTTTCATAAACTGTGAATTACAAAGTAATTTTTTTGCAGTTGCAGAAAATCGCCCATATTTGAATAAAATACCTTATGAGTCAGCGTTTTTAATATTTTTTGATTAAATACTGCATATGATACAAAATATACAGAAATTTCAAATATTTCTAAATAACAAAACAAGAGACAACTGAAAAAAAAATAGAATTTTTTTTATTGGGTAACCGACCGCTGTTGTTTTTGTATCTTTAAGTATTCGTTGAGAAAACCTGTTTTTTTTTTTGTTTTATGGCGTTTAGATATCGATAACCATAACATGTGTGAAGTTTACACAAAGAAAACTGATATTTCAAGCGACTACAATATCTGCGGTTGACGACCCAAAAAAAAAATCAACAAATTTATTTATTTTCTGTTTGATCATGTTTAGATATCGATACTTACCACGTCTGCAAAGTTTTGCTAGCTACTTTGATTTGACCCTGTATATTGCACTCGTAAGGCGTTGCACTGTTTGCGCGTGTATGAGACCGACAGGCTACTCGTGTGGGTTTAAAAACAGGTAACGATTTTGTGTACTCCGTTTTTCCAATATGTTTTCCTTATATTCAGGTTGCCGAGTCTAATGAGTATTTTTTAATAAATTTCTCGCTCATAATTGGGCAATGGTTGCTATAGCAATAGAGTCGCCCCTCCCTATTATAAAGGACGTAAACATAACTGGTGAAATATAGGTGTAGAAGATACTGAACTCATCTGCCAAACCTTTCTGGGAACACAGACTTTAAGTCATGTTCTAGGACTTTAGGTACTGTCTACAGAAATATGAGTAGATATAAAATAATTAATAAAACTTTGGCTTCATGATTTGTTTTTTAGAAGACAGCCTGATCCATCTCACTATGTGTAATATGTATTATTATAAGACATTACGCACCGCACACTATGCGACATGCCACTGCGACAGCTCAGCGACTAGACGCAACGACAATTTTCATATAATTATTTTGTTCAAAGCTCTGCACACTTGGCGTCGAGTTGCAGAGTTGGAACGACAGACTAGGGGTCGCACGCTATCGCTACTTGTTGCAGCGTCTAGACGCACGGTGCACGCGCACTCCTGATGATGTCAGCGACTTGTCGTCGCAGTCGCATAAATGCGAGGTAGTATAAACCTCTCTCTATGAGCACAAAGTACTTAATAACACAGTTGAAACGAAATTAACACTGATCTACCTCATTGCTCCCTTCAAAACGTAGTTCAAAGAATAAACAAACGAAGTACTTATAATTCGTCAGTGCCGCCATATCCCAGGGGTATACAGAGCCCCAGTTTGCTCAGTTAATGACTTCTTTTGTGATGGCTTCGAATGTATTCAGACTTCGGTGGGGCGCCTGAGGCTCCTAGTGTGGTGTCGACGTTGAAGCGTAATCTAGATTTCGTAATTCTGAAAGTTTTGAAAGCTTCTGAAAGAATGAAATATTTCATTTTAACTTCATTGTCACATATTATTATTACAAAATGCGAATTAAGGGCGGATTACACCAATGAAACTTAGCGCGATCAGCACATCTACACCGTGTTCAACTGCTGTCAGTGTCATCAATGGTATGGAAATTGACAGCTCTTGAACGCGGTGTAGATATGCTGATCGCGTTCAGTTTTAATAGAAAAATTCGCCCAAAATCTGTCTTTCTACTGTGTATCGTAACATGCATGAAGCTAAGCTGTAGCACCTATTCCTTTTACTAAACTTTGTCATACCAAAAAATTCTTTATTACGTAACAAGAAAGTTCATCTTCAACAAATTGACTTACCGTTATTTACCAACTCCACGTTATTTCGATATTTCGAGTAAAATGTATAAGGCGTCGTTAAAAAGTACGTGTTTTGTATCCAGTTACCAGTTTATTTAATTATGACTTTAGGTATACTTAGCACTTAACTAAAGTCGATTTGTAAATTATTTATCTAATGATCTTAATCAGTTCTAAGTAAGAGGTTTTTGTGAACAGTTAATTTAGATTGAGGGGTTTTTAATGACCACAATTTCTACGCCGTTATTTTTTTTGGGTGAGAAATTATCATATAACTTCTCCCGCTCTGGGCGGAGCGGGAGGGCGTGTCAGACTCTTACTGACTAAAAGCCACCCGTGTTCCTTCAGTACCCTGTACGTTGCCAGGGGCCACGGTATCCCTTTCGGACATTCCCGCGACCCCGGCAGACATCGGCCCTAGCGGACCCCGTCAGACAATTCCTACCCGATCTCTATGTTTACCTGTATTTTTTTTTATAGTACTTGTACATAGCTCAGATGAATGCAGATAGGACACTCCGCATTTTAGGTATAAAGCTACAAGTAGGTACACGGCGGGCTTGACTTGTAGAATTTAGTGGGCGTAACGTAGTCAGAAGATATAGATAGATATATAGGCAACTTCTAGGCGACTATAACTGTCGGTAATTAGCGCTGTGCGACCTGTAAAGTGCTATTCAGGTCGCACAGCGCACAGTGTCGTTGCAAGAGTAGCTTTTTATTTAAATGATTTTGCGGAGTGTCCCATCTGTAGGTACTAATCTGAGTACATAATAGTTTAGTATTCTGTTTATCATATACATGGTAGATATTTATACTCCTAGAGGTATGTTGTAGGGATATTTTTTGTAATTTTGACCAACTTCACTTTGGTATTTAATAAAACCCACAACAACAATAAACAGTATACTCTTCGTTTCACAATATTGAACAAAAAATAAAAAGACGGATAAATCTAAACAAGGAACATCTCAGCTTCGCATAACCTCGCTCATTCATCGCTCAGCTTGCCGCAGTTCCTCGCTGAGCTTGCCGCAGTAACTCGCTCATACAACATCTTTCAATTTCAGCTAGCGCTGTAAATTTTTATCATTATTATCATAATATCCAGAGAATGGAGAAAAAGTATGTTTATTTAGTATTTTATGAAAATGAGCTGTACGAGAAAGTGCTTTTAGCTAAATTAGGTGTACTTTATACCTAATGTGTTATGATTTAAATACGGGATGGGTAGGTACTACGGGTTAATATTGCTGAGTATGTAGGGGGGGGGGGGAGACCTATCAACTTCGTAGTACCTACATTACTGTACTAGGTCTTATTCCCAACTGCAAAGAAAGATTATTAACCTACGTGGGTACATCCAATGAGGGTTTTTTGAAATGACGTTCAGTAGGTGGCAGCACTGAGATGTCAGGTCTTATTTTCTTAAGTCGTGGCTGAATGATGAACGAATGAATGAAACGAATGATGAACGTCATCTTATATTATAAATTCATTGTCGAAATGGAATCTCTCTTGTCAAAATGGCGTCAGCTGGTGGCTTGAATATTCATGAAAACCCTCATTAAATTCCTTCTGACTTATACTCAACGATGCTTCTGTCGATGGTCTGTCGTTCGCATGCCCGGTAGTGGTAGACCCGCTACGACCTCAGGCCTTAGCGTTAGGCCCATAACAGGTACCTATAGAGAGATTTTTAAGAGATTTTGACGCCTTGGGACATGCTCTTAGGGCAAGTTACTGACGAAATTTAGCGTAAACTGACGCCTCGATTTGTCAAAATCAGTGCATTTTTTAAGGGATTTTGACAAAGCGTAAGCTTTAGATAGTCAGCCTTGGACCTCAGTATGGGATACCCTGTACAGCATGCAGCAAAAAATATGTGGTCATATTTAAGGGAGTGGTCTATAGACCATCAAACTTAACAACTTTTTCGATGGAGTCAACATAGTAGTAGATTAAAGATACGAAAGAGACACTGCTACACCATAGCGGTGAAAATTTGTAATAAACTACCGTTTTAACGTTTAAACTTTTAACGTTTTTTTAAAAGAAAAAACAAAAGAAGAACTACCGGAAAAAATAAGAAAAAATTATAACTTAGAATTAATAGAAGTTTAGACAATTGGCTTTGTGACAGATGTATTCCTTCAATAGATGATTATTTAAATTTTAAACAGACTAGATATATATCTAAAAAGGAGGATCGGACAAAATGTTCCCACGACCAATACCAACCGCACATATGTCATTAGATAGGCATTTTAATATAGCAATAACTACTATGGCGGTTCATTTCAAATCGCTGTGTGAAAAAAGTTATGGCAATGTTTAGTTGGATTGACCTGGACGCTAGATAAAGAAAGAAAGAAAAAGAAATAATATTTATTTGGACACAGTTCGTGAAACACATAATACAAAAATAAAAAGTGAAAATAATAATAAAGCGATAATAGTGTGTGCCTCACGGCTGCGCCAAAAAGGTTCATTTCAGCATTAATGCCCGACAAGCTGTCTGACGCTGGTTTTTTAATGAACCCTTATGGACAAGTGACGGGGAGTACCAACAGCAACCCTAGAATAGTTAATCACTTCTGGTGGTCTTAGTTTGCTTAATTAACTTATTTGCAAATGTATGCATTCCGATGATAATGCAATAGCTTGGTACCATCGAGTTTGTCTGATGAAGTACCTGAAGGATAGATAACGGAACCCTTAAATGGCTTCTAATAAACCCACCGAGTGTGGGCTCATTAGATGTGTCTCAACGAGTCCTGTTCATTTTACATAATGACGATGAACTGACGACTGCCCTTGACACTAGATAACGGATCTGTTGAATGGCTACTAGTAAACCCATCGAGTGTGGGCTCATTAGATGTGTCTCAACGAGTCCTGTTCATTTTACATAATGACGATGAACTGACGACTGCCCTTGACACTAGATAACGGATCTGTTGAATGGCTACTAGTAAACCCATCGAGTGTGGGCTCATTAGATGTGTCTCAACGAGTCCTGTTCATTTTACCTGATGACGACGTACGAACAATTATCTAAATTACGAATAATGATTGACATTATTTATAAATGTAATCAATACATTGATGTGAGATATAATCTAAATATTAACGAAGCAAGACTGTCAATATTATGATTATGTTGTGTATGACTAATGACTAATGATTTTGATGTAATTTCATGATATTATTTATGCATTTACTAGAAATATTTGCACGACCGATAAGCACACAATTTATAATAATCGTGGTAGTATGCTTGATCTCGTGCTGGGAAATTTTAAACCCTATCAGGTAGCGGTATCCCTCGGACATGATCCCTTAGTAAATATTGACCAATACCATCCTGTGCTGGATATAGTTATAACATATCCATATATTGGGATATCACCAAAAACATTATCACCGCAAGCAGTTACGCGTCGCAGGGAAACTTGTCCAGAGTGGAACTGGCGCAAGGCGGATTTTCAGGGCTTATATAAGTCCCTAGCTGAAATAGACTGGTCTGATTTGCGAACAATAAGTGATGTCAATAATGCAGTTCAGTTGTTTTATGATAAGTTATATGAAACCATAACTCGGTTTGTGCCATTTAAAAAACAAATAGAGTATAATCGACGATACGTATATCCAAAATGGTACAGCGTAGAAATAATAAAAAATATACAAAATAAGCACTTCCATCATAAGAGATATAGGCAAGAGGGTAAAGAGTTTAACAAGGCAATGTTTGTATTCTATAGAGACAGAGTGAAAAAAATGATTGACCATGAGTATCGGAAATATATGACAGGACTCCAAAAAACCATCATTGATGACCCGGTACAATTTTGGAAATTTGTGAAAGAGAAAAAAAAAGACAGAAGGTGCATTGACACATATATGTTTGAGGATGCGGAAGTGAAGGATCAAGCAGCAGCCGACGCTTTTGCTGGATATTTTGCATCTGTATTCCATGCTGACATACCTACATTGAACCCGGATGTGGCTGTTGAAGCTGCACATAGTATCCGAGATGCAGCTACCGTTTCGATTGTAGCAGTTGACGAATTCGACCTAAGAAAGGCAGTGAAACGACTTAAGCCGCGGTCATCTGGTGGGCCAGACGGCATTCCTGTATTTCTGGCAAAGGATTGCATATCGGTTATTCGAGGACCCCTACTGTATCTCTATAACCTTTCGTTAACTCAGTCGAGGTATCCTGAAAGCTGGAAGTTATCCAGGGTGACTCCGGTTCCTAAAGGAGAGGGAGGCACTAACGTCTCTTCTTTCAGACCTATTGCAGTCCTATCGGTGTTTGCCAAGATCTTTGAGGCAATACTAAGCGCTCGCATTAATAGCCAAATCTGCCACCACCTACATAACAGTCAGCATGGATTTCGTAGTGCTCGCTCCACCACCACCAACTTGGTCGCACATGTAGACTACGTATGCTCGCAAATGGACAGGCGTAAGCAGGTCGATGCGGCTTACTTTGATTTTAAAAAAGCCTTTGATCTGGTAGATAATGATAGACTGTTGGAAAAATTGGCAGCCATTGGATTCACGCCACAGCTCCTCAGTTTTTTCTCTTGCTATCTCAGCAATCGCCGTCAGTATGTGCGACTAAGTGGATATGAGTCCAGTGACTATTTTACAAGGTCCGGAGTAAGTCAGGGCAGTACATTAGGACCTTTGCTATTCGTGATATTTATCAACGATTTACCGGACGTTGTATCAGCCTCCGAGTGTCTTCTGTTCGCAGATGACCTTAAGCTAAGCTTGGGTATTGAAACTGAGGCGGACGCGGTGGCATTGCAAAGAGATATTAATGCAGTAACTAGGTGGAGTCAAGACAACCACCTCCCATTCAATAGTTCCAAATGCAAAATTATAACATTTTCACGAAAATCGCAGCTCAAGACTACTGATTATAAATTAATGGACGCTCCTTTGGATAGAGTTAGTAAAATTAGAGATTTAGGATTAGACTTAGACTGCAAATTAGACTTCCATATGCACATAATCAATAATTGCAAATCAGCGAACAAAATGTTAGGGTTTGTTATAAGGACTGCTTCACAGTTCGACAATATAAGGGTTGCAAAAGTATTATATAATGCTTATGTGCGCAGCAAACTCGAATATGGCGCTGTTGTTTGGAACCCTTACGAGGAAAAGTACGTTCTAATTATAGAAAAAATACAACGTAAATTTGCTCGGTGGGTATACAAGAAACAGTACGGATACTATCCCTACTTATATCCATCGTTATTCGTCTCAGGTATGGTGAACATTGACACGCTAAAATTTAGAAGGGCCATGTCTCAAGTTGCACACATTCTTTCGATAATTCGAAATAGGATCGATAGTCCTGAAATACTAGAGCGAGTCCGTATCCTAGTCCCTCGGAACATATCTAGGGACTGTGCGGGGCAGGTAGCGCCGCGCCGATACCCGCGCCTGCTGGAGCCGCCCTCCGCGCGCACCGAGCGCGGACGACACGCGCCTATTAACCGCGCACTTCGCACTATTGGGGACATACTTGTGCAGCACCACGAACTAGATTTATTTGCCGATGGATTTGGACATTTGTTAAATAAATTCCGCATAATTTTAAATGACGTAGCATAAACATATATTGACATTATTATAATTATCTGACATTAATTCCGTTTTATATATTATATTAAATTCCTATTCTGACATTCAATTAATCATTACTTGTATAATTTATCGCTATTATTATTTTATTGACTTTATAACTGTTGACATTTGTAACAAATTTATTGTAAAAGTGACCGTTATGAATTTTGTCTACTTTGTCATTTTCATTAATTATTACTCTTTGTTAAATTATTAGTACACTAAATTAAATTAATCTTGTAAGCGTTTTGGATGTACATCTGTTAGCTTGTAAGATCAAATAAATAAATAAATAAGTCGAATATAGTGTGATTAAAATGATTTTACCATATTATTATGTAAGTAGGTACCTATATTCTGGCAAATAAATAAAATTTCATTTCATTTCAGTAATCGCGAAAATATTATCGATTGTCCCATAGATAACTCCAATACCTACTCGACCCAAGTGTATGGGATCGCTGAAATTTGTTTCAGGATTATGGGGAAAGTTGTTTAATTTGATGGTCTGTACTACACCCTGAAATATGAATGAATGAATGAATAATTTATTTATTAACTTCAAGAAATCTTAAAACTAAATACATAGCCCCACAAAACTGCTTACGCATGACCATCCCGTGCTGATAAATGTCGTATAATCCTAATTTATCTATACATATTATAAATTTAAGTCTCAGCAGGAGCTCGTGGCTAAGTAATAACAGCGGCACTGTTCGATCCATCAGGTTAAGATACGCTTGCCGGGGTTGGTCCGGGGATGGGTGACCATTTACACATCGAGACTTCTCCGTGCCTCAGAAAGCACGTTAAGCAGTTGATCCCGGCTGTCTTTCGTGGATCTTTGACAGTCGTTACGGGTCGCCAGAAGCCCGAAAGTCTGACAACTAGTCTTACCCAGGGGTATCGTATTACCCAGTTACTAGGTTGTGGAGGTCAGATAGGCAGTCGCTCCATGTAAAATACTGGTATTCAGCCGCGTCCGGTTAGACTGGAAGCCGACCTCAATATAGTTGGGAAAAGGCTAGGCTAGGCAGATATATTGTATATTATAAATTAAAGTCGCTTTTCGTGTTAGTCTGTATGTCCGCGTTGTTCTTCTAAACCACGCAACAAATTTTGATGAGATTTTCACTACCGTTTAGAGAATTTATTCTAGAAGGTTTATGTGTACAATGCGTTTGTATTCAAGTTACATATAACTAAGAAATCTCGATGTTTTGTCAAGTCGTAAAAGCCGTGCAGGAGCGGGTCGCTAGTAATATTATAAATGCAAAAGTGAGTTTGTTTGTTGCGCTTACACGCTAAAACAGCTGGACGGATTTGGATGAAATTTCGCACATGGGTAGACTACGACCTAGGTTAGGACATAGGATTATTGAATTTTATCCCGATATTTCCCCGGGATCGAGACTTATGCGGATGAAACTGCGGGGCGCAGCTAATGTTCTATATAAATGCGTCGTAACAACGAATGCCAACCACGAACAACCGACCAGGACGCAACTTAGTAACCCTGACATTATCTCCAAGTGCGTGGTACATAGAGATTCGAATCAAGGTTAATAATTTTATAAGCCCTCAACAGTAAACTTGGTTCAAGCATGCCAATATAGCATGTCGAGAGAGCGTGCCTCTAGAACCTTGACCGTCACCACTTGTTATATTTGCGTTTTTCATGACTATTGACCTCACGGAAACCTGATTTACGATTGAGTTATGTAATAGAATTGTGTTGTAATCTTAGTTTAAGGACGACAAGATTGTATGTTTGAAGGACTGGGAAGTTGTGAAACTTTAATCATGTTATAATCTAACCTAACATTTCGCCTGTATTCCCGAAGGGATAAGCAGAGGTGCAGATAGCTGTGCTGCTGGGGAATTTGTTGCGCCACTTCTTCTTCCCAGCTAAAGCACTAGGAAGTGGTGAAGGGTGGACGTTTTGGGGGACTATCTTATGTAATTTTGACGACCGAAAAGTGCTGATGCTCAGTCTAGTTTGAATTAATGACTTTTGAATTTTGTACCTATAGTACTCATGTTAAAATTTGTTATATATAATTTGTATAAAGGGTAGTTTCTAATAAGTCCCTAAATGTTAATATAAGCACATTTCGCTGAACATATGTAACTTGAATTTATGATAAAGGATTATTTTTTACTATTTAGGTGTAAATAATACTGATTCAATTAGATAGGCTGCTATTCAGCAGTGGACTGATATTTTGTATACAGCAGCTGTGTACTGGATACCCATTGTTAATAATGGTTAATAACAATTATAGGTTAGTTATGATCTGTAGTGCTGTTCTGTAACCATCTCACCGTGAAAACTTAGGTGAAGTGAGCTCGGAGTGAGCTGTCAGTCCCTAGCAGCAGGTGGAATGACAGCTCACTTCATCTAAGTTTTCACCGTGATATTATTACAGAATAGACCGGCTGTTACCTTATTGGTGATGTTCTTCTAAAAGGTCAGGTGCGTAGACTCGCAACCGGCGTGCGTGTATGACCAGATGTATGAACGTAAACGAGGCAAAAGGAGTATGTAAGGATCGTAGCAGGTAGAGTTCTGTAGTTTATGTCTACCCCCCATGTGAAGAAGGCTTGAGTTTATGTATGTATGCAAGTAAACTTAATTAAGTCCACAAACAAAAAAAAAAACTAAATTAGATTTCTCAGCTTGTAAGTGCGAACTAAGAAAGTAACTTAAACTTTTTCCTTCAGGAGATCAAACGGGGTGTAACGTTTCAGGTAAAAAGAAATCGCGACAGCAACTTATGATATACTGAACGAAACTTTTCGCAAAATCTTTAAAATTAAGTTCAAAAGTTTTAATGCGAAGACTTACCTACTTGTAAAGTTTACCTATGTGTAACTTTGAAGCTTTAATAATAGTACTAGCGTCTGCCCGCCACTTCGTCTGCGTAAAATGTCTTGTTTTTACATAAAATAAATCCTATGACAATCGGCAATAATGTAGCTTCCCATGATTTATTCCATTCTAATACCAAAAACTAATACCACTGGTATTTGATTCAACTCTTATTTTTTTTCTATTCCGAACGGATACCACTTTTTAAATAATTTAATTTAATGTACGAACGAATACCAACAACTTGAATTTGGTACAGTCAGCGCAGTCAAATCTAATCAAAGTAAATTTGTTTTTCAATATTTTTATGTAATCGTAATATAATGCTTAAAACTTTCCAAATTCACTTCACTCCAATATTTTTACAAAGGTTAGCATAGGTAAGAGTAGTTTTAGTGAATCATCTTGCTATTTTTTTTACCTGCGAGAAAGGGTGAGTTTGCTCTATTGTTCCAAAATTCGAAACAACCAATCAGAGTCAAGTGTGACTGGAATGTTGTGCTTTGACTCGGAGAGAAATTTTATCTACATAAATTCCTCAGTACATTTCCGTGCGGTGGCGGTGGCGTATTGGTATCAGAGTGACAGTGATTTTTATTTATTAAGTGAGTATATTAATTTGTTCTTTTGTATAATTTACTTCTCTTTATTAAAATTAGTGTTATTTAAAATACCTATTATTTGATTTTTTTATCATAATCCAATCAAATGTAAAAGTTACATACAATATATAATTTTTTTTAGATATGTCTGAGGAAGCTGATAATCAGCCCTCAACATCTTCGGGAAAAACAGGAAGCTTGACTTTCATAACAAGAAATGGTGGCTTGGTTTTAATGAGAGCTGGTTACCAGTACACAAAAAAAAGGGAAAATAAAAATGGATGGACCCATTGGAGATGTGTGAATGTTAAAGAGTGCAGTGGATCTTTACAGATAAAGGTATGTTACCAACTTCTTACATAGAGTTTAACTGGCTTATTTATAATGGATTAGTGGAGCTTTATAAGGCCTTTGTAGGAAGCTTGTTAAAAAAATGGTATTCATAATCGTATTTTAGAGGTAAAAACACTCTTTATTTCTCCATTAAAGTTAATTTGATTTAAAGAAGCCATGACCCTTCTTTAAACGTTCGTTAACAATAAAATGGCCGACATCAATTCTATTCTATTTCTTTAAATGGCAATTAGTACCGATGCCGTTGTCGACAATTCTGCCATTGTCAAAAGTGAATTGGAATAGCAAGAGTAAAAAAAAAAACACTAGATAAACAAAAAAAAAAGGGAAACAAATGGCCGACATCGATCAGTTGTTTCGTGTTTGACGTTCGGTTTACAATGTCAGTCAGTTAGTATTAAAATACCTACTTTAAAATCCCTACATAGCATTGTGGTTGTTCGGGTATAAAATTGTATTAGCAGAGATTCGATGCATTTTATCTGGATGACGAAGAATTTCGTAAATGGTACAGTTTTTCCAAAGAAACGGCTGCTTTTATAATTAATTTAGTCGGTGGTGTGGTACTTCACCAGAATTACAAGTATTAACGGCAACGGCCTTTGCCGCTTTTTCCCAGATTGCATGATAACAAATTCAACAAATTGTTCAAAAGACTAGGTAGCAGTGCTGGGAAACTCCGAACAAATATTTTTTGTATGGGATTTGTGACCGTTCTTTAGCCAACATTCAGAAACACACGTCAAAATGACATAATCACATAATGACCAACATTACATTACGAAGTGGTCACAAACATGTCTGCCTTCGCGCAAGTATTATTGTTTGTGTTGTGATTTTTATCTGTTTGTTTTTCCTTTTTCTGTATGATTTCGGTATATAACATATCAGAATAATTGGCGGTGATTCCAAGTTTGTGAACCATCATGGGTAAGGGTCACAGAATATGTGGAGTTTGCGGTATCAAGGAGGCCTGGCATACTGTAAAAATGTTGCATTTTTCCAAGATTTCACTGAATCCATACCGGTGAGTACCGATATTTATTGCTAATGTGATCTTGTGCTCACCTAACACAATGCTATTCATTTACAATCAGGAAATTAAAGCATCATTCAAATTCTGTAATACGACTGGGCCATCAATGAAGATTAATTATTGAAACTTGAAGAAATGGTATAAACATTGTGCCTACAGTAATATTTGTCTAATTGTAATCTAATTTAGTCTAACTAGGTTGACTTATAGATATATGGGTCAGAGAGACTCATATTATATTTTCTACCTGTGACACCATTATGTAAATACTGGGAATATGAAATAAATCTTTTTCAGTTTCATATTCAAAGTATAATAATCTATTCCATTTAGTTATGCTGATAGTGTGAATTGGGGGATCTCTTAACTTTAAATCACACTAAATAAATTCACAGTCAAACTTAGTCAGTTATACGAGTAAGCTTAGTTATACGAGTAAGCGAGTAAACTTTGATATTTTGTGTCTTCCAGCTGTCGAGAGTGGCTAAAAGCAGTTGGTCACTTAGAACTAGTGCATCTACCAATAGAAAAACTGCATGAGCAGCGAAATGTATGTGCTAACCACTTTAGAAGAAAGTATTTTAACAAATAGGGAAATCGTCTACAGAAGTGAAGTAGTTTCAGTATAATCCTCCATTAAGCTTTTCATGAGATGATGTTACAAACAGACAGATAAATAAATTCTCAAAATTGATTGAGATGATTAATAGAGCACAAATTAATTGTGCTCTATTAATCATTTCAAATGAAAAGATCCCTGCGTTTTATATGCAGAGAAATGTTTACAAGTCTAATCGAAAATGTTGCTTATATTTAATTAATTATGTTTACAGATTTAACACAAAGGGAAAATCAGTTGATGGAACAATTGCAAAAAACTTAATGCAGCCTGGCATCACTAAGACGCAGTGCAAATCTCTTGGAAAAATTTGAGTCAGATGTGCTAAAAGGAATTGTGACGTTGGTGCTAAAAAACAAAAAACGAAGCCATTTTGCCCTGATACCGATGTTGCTTGCTCATTTATATAAATTAATAAATACTGAAATCATTTAAATCTGTTTTATTTTACCGATTTATCAAAATAAATTAGGTTTGGAGCCTCACTATTATCTGCATAGAATGCATTTTATCGATATCGATAAGTTTATTGATTTCTATACGTTGCGCATCCCTATATGACAGTTCTTCCCTTCAAGGACATGGTTGTCAAGTTTGTTATAATTTTCATGTTGGTAGCTATGTTTTTTTTTATGTGGTTGGCTAAAGACGGTCACAAATTCTCAAAAACTGAATGTTCTAAGTTCCGCCTCTTAATTACATGCTCTGTGCTAGGTAGTTCAAACTATTCCCTCCTTTACCTTGGTGTACGTTTTTTATGACAGTGTTTAAAAATGCATAGACAAATTTTCTGTGACCAGAGGCAAACAACGTTAAAATCGACTAAAATCGCATATTTTTCTACAAAATGGCAACATTGTGTACGATAGTGGCGTTTAGTTATGGGAGCTCTAAGAAACGATTATGAATAAGAATTTTTATCGAACGTTCGGTAGGCTTAAGGTGAATGCTCCAGGGTAGCCCGCGAAATTCAAATTTCCGTACGTTTTTTGCAATTTGCAGCTGAGTATCGGATATTTTATTAATAGAAACTAAATTCGCGGTACTGGCATGTATGTATTTACACAATTATACTTATTAAAACCTTCAATATAATTGTCTAACTTAGAGAAAAGAGAAAATGTGCCATTTTAATAATAACTTTACGTTTAATATAAATTTTAACTTAGTGGGTTACATTGATAAATTTAACTAATATAATGATATAAATACATACATGCCAGTACCGCGAATTTAGTTTCTATTTACCATACTATCCCATACTGAGCTGCAAATTACAAAAAACTTACGATAATTTGAATTTTGCGGGCCACCCTGGAGCATCCACCTTAAAACATGTTTTAACTAATGAAGGTTTATACCTTCGGTAAGCGTTATATTATGAATAAGACAGTTAGTGTTCCATCTTTCAATATGTATTTTTATCCGAAAACTATTTTGCTAAAGCTATTTTGTTGTCCTCACAGGATGGCAATATTTCCAATGAGAAAAATCATAGCTGCGAGCCCGATGAATTCAAAAATGTAATGGCAAAAAAGCTGGATGATTTAAGAGATAAAGTGATGAAGTCTGATTTCGCCCCAATACCAAACATATATAACAAATTCAAATCACAATTCTGCGCTACTGAATCAGATTTGGTGAGAAATATCCCATCGTTTGCAAACATCAAATCAAAATTGTATTATGCAAGAAACAACGCAGCTGGTGTAAAAAAAATTAAATGTAAATCAATTGATGAAGTAGAAGTTCCATTACAATTTAGAGATTTTTTGTTTTACGATTATAAAGATGAGTCTTCCAATACCCGAATAAAAATCTTGGTCAGTCCAAATCAACTAGAGAAAATTCCGAGCATTAAATTTTTTGAAAGCGACGGAACATTCGATTGCACCCCTGAGCCTTTTGTGCAGTTATATACTATCCACGGCGATCTGGGAAGTGACGAAGATCACACTCGTATAGTTCCTCTTATTTATGTTTTACTTAACAAAAAAACAGAAGAAACATACAAAAAATTATTTGAAATTTTGAAACAAAACATTCCTGGGTGGGAACCCGTAAAATTTTTAACAGATTTTGAACTAGCCGCAATGAACGCCATTACAATTGTTTTTCCGTCAGTTGTGATTAAAGGATGCTACTTTCATTATTCCAAAAATGTATGGAAAAAAGCAAAACAGTTGGATCTGACAAAAGATGCTATCACCCAAAGACATGTAAGACTTTCAGCTTTACTGCCTTTACTTCGTCGTAAATTCATATCAGAAGGATGGTGCTACATAATGGAAGACTGTCCTGATACTGACGCCATTCAAACATTTAATGACTACATGGTGTCACAATGGCTAGAGAACGAGAGTTTTGTAGACATTTGGTGCGTTCATCGTGAACGCCATCGAACCACAAATGCCGTAGAATCTTGGCATAAGAAATTAAACTCGGCTGTGCCAAAGAATGCTAATTTATATCAGCTTCTGAACGTGCTGAAAGAGGACGCAGATTTACAAACAGTGGTTGTTACTCAATATAAATCAAACGCACCCCCCGCAAAACGATGTGCACAGACAACTATTATGAAAAATTCGTGGATCACATACGTAACTGACCAACTCCTCAAAAACAAAATCTCCGTAGGTCACTGCTTAGAAAAATTAAGGGCTTAGCTACTAATTGTTGAAATATAAGAAATTATTTACACGTCATTTAGCTGATTATACTAATAGTTGATTTTCTGTGATATTTTATAATTCTTAGATTATAAGTGAATTATTCATATATGACGTTTTTGCAAAAAAAAATTGCTGATTCATTGCTATATAGGTGAAGAATGACTGATTTGATTAAACAAAAAGTTGATTTTCTGTGAAATTTTACAATTGTTAGGTAAGGTTAGAATTCATTGCAAAAAAAATTGCTGATTCATTGCTATGTAAGTGATGAATGACTGATTTGATTATACAAAAAGTTGATTTTCTGTGATATTTTATAATTGTTAAATTTAAAGTGAATTTTTCATATTAGATATTATTGCAAAAAAAAAATGCTGATTCATTGCTATGTAGGTGATGAATGACTGATTAGATTATACAAAAAGTTGATTTTCTGTGATATTTTACAATTGTTAGATAAAAAGTGATTTATTTTTGTTAAAAATTTACCTGACATAGTTGTTATGAGATAGGTAGACGTGAATAATTACGTACCTGTCTAATAATAACTATGTCAGATAAATTTCAATATAAATTAAGAGTTAATTTTTTGAGATATTTTGTAATTTTTAGATTGTAAGTAAATTCTTCCTGTTTGATGTTTTTGCAAAAAATATATTATACAGGTATAGAGAGGAACTAAAATTATATTAAAGTTGATTATTTAAGTGATATTTTATCATTGAACAAGACGTTTGCTAACAAAATTTGATTTTTTTGGAGTTATCTGTTTTTTTTTTCAATTAAACAAAGCATTTTTACTGACTGTACCTTATATCTTTGAACTTGTTTTGGTATTAGTTTAAACAATGGTATCGGTTCGGAATAGAAAAAAAATATGAGTTGAAACAAATACCAGTGGTATTAGTTTTTGGTATTAGAATGGAATAAATCCTTCCCATTAATGAAAGAATTTTCGAAATCGGATCAGGAGTTCCGAACATACCCCCTACATACAAACTCCCGAATATTACCTCACGAAACACCTTATAACTTGCCGTTGTGTCGTGTTAAACTCACTATTAAGGGGGGGCGGGTGACCCATCTGTCAGTGACCTTCATGAAGAAAGTGTTTGACCCGACGAAAAAATAATTACACGAGGCTTTTTCTAGCCTGTCAGACGTTTCGGCAAATTAAAAATGATTGCTACAGTTTCGTTAATTATCATTGGGTATTCTCATAATTATAGCTTCTGTCCATACAAGAGAGAAAGATCGTCGTCAATAGTATGGTTACCATCAAATAGAAAAAGACCTCGTCGTTCACGGCTCAGATAAACTTAGGTAGGAAGGTTTTCCATAGAATTCGACTAAAGGATCAGCGGGGTAATTGCGTAGCACACTTACGGTAGCAATGGCTTTCATTTTGACAGTTCAAACAGTATTCATTGCATTATTTACGTTGTTGAGCAGAGAAATTTTTTCGAACTTATGAAGCAATGGATTAGAAATATCCTTCAAAATCAATGAGATTGTTTGTTACGCGATTAGGGTGCAGGAAAGAAGAGAATAGAATACTATTAATGACGTCACCAGGCAGCAGCGTATTCCTGTGATTACTTGTCATGTGGTCGACCCTGAAAAGGGCTTTATTGTACTCATCATCACGAACAACTTTTACTATTGGAATAACCAGTTAAACAGCGAAAAAAAATACATTTTGACATGTTATGGTAGCCATACACGTTACGATATACTTGCGCAAGTATACTGTAACGTGTATTGAAAGATTTTTGCGAAAATTCTATATTTGTGTGATTGCACACTGGTGCAAGTCTAAACTTGCACAAGTAAATCATAATGTGTATGGCTACCATTATGCGAACATAAATATAAGGCGCAGGCTCTGTGTTTTTTCGCAATTTCAGGGTTGGTCTCGTAATATAAAGTTGTTCATAATAATGAATACAATGACCCCTTTACAGGGCCAACACCATTTAAATTACACCTTGTATATTTTTGCCGTTTATTGTAGAAATTGATGGTAGTGATCATTTAAGTACCGAAGTTACCGACATAGATTGCGAGTAAGCAAACTGAAGTGGCAGTGGGCTGGCCATGTTTATTGAAGGACCGATGGCCGGTGGAGCGGATGAGTCTTGTGTCGGAGTGGAGACTGCGTATCGGCAAGTGTAGTGTGGGACGCCCCGTAGCTAAATGGACCGACGAAGATAAGAATGTGGCTGGGGCAGACTAGATGCGGAAGGCGGAGGACAGAGTGTTGTGGCGCAGCCTGGGAGAGGCTGGAGAGTTATGTCCAGCAGTGGACTGCGATAGGCTGAATCAATTGATTGATTGATAAGTTAAGACTCTGTTGAACACATGATGTAAAAAAATTGGAAGGAATTACCAAAATTGTACACGACTCCCGTAATCCTAGGAATATTTCGGATGACGCAATATTTGTAATAAGGTCTGGCACTAAATCCAGCTGTGCTGCGAATAATTAATGACGTGCGGTTAGCTCTGTCAGTCGCGGAAAATCCGTCGCTAATCCAATTTACTCGGTTTTGACTAAATGTGGTCAACGCAACGGTTTGTAGTTAGGATCTGGGATGTGAAGGTCAGACAGGCAGTCGCTCCATGTAAAATACAGGTATTCAGCTGCATCTGGTTAGACTGGAAGCCGACCCCAATATAGTTGGGAAAAGGCTAGGCAGATTGATTGCAACGGTATGTAGTTATGTAATAATATTCATGCGCGCTTAAGAATGCATTTATCTAGTTGGCAACGTCGCAAACAGCTTTCAAATATTTCGTTGTCTGATAAATTCAATATTACTGAATTAAATTATAAAATATTGCCATGTACAGACGCCAGTCAAATTTCTTTAATAGATTTTCAACTTTATCACTAAAGCATAAGGTTCAAAGTTGATTGGGAAAATTTGACAGTTTCGGGTAGGTTGACCTGCTGGAGTCTGTACCTAGTGCACTAAAATATTGATTATGAAATGCAATAACAACACTGAATTAGGTGTTGTAACAGTTTTAATGTAAAAAAAGCATTCAGAAAGTTTGAACTTTTTTTTACACCTACAATAAAATTAATTATTCAGTATTTCGATATTAATTATTGCTATATGCAGTGTACAGGGTTTTCTGCAACCGGAGTACCTATCTAGCAGATACATACACACAATGAAAAACAAAAGAAACGCTTCACTGCAGTTTTAATACCCGCACGTGCATACTACTCTCATTGCAGATTCCATGTACAGCCGAACTATATTGCTATTTGTTATACATAGAGAGGCAGCTCAGTTGTAACTACTTTAAACGCTGTACATTTTGCAAGTTAGCATCGTCGTAAATAGCTGTCAATTACTTACGTGTTTTGATTCATTTGTCAATATTACTGTATGCAAATTTAAAAGTTTCGCTCTATAGTGCACTAAAATAATAATAACGAAATGCAATAATTAATATTGTAACACTGAATAGTTAGTTATACATGTAGAAAAAAGCATTTGGAAACTTTCCAAATGCCTTTTTTACACTTAAAGCCAATTCAGTACAGTTATTATTACAATTCATAAATTAAATTAATAATAATATATTATTTAAGTGCAATAAGGAGTGATGTTGCATATAATTCCATACAGTAATATTAACAAATGTATAAAGACAGGTTAATATTTGACAGCTATTTACGGTGTTGCCAGTTTTTAGAATGTACGCTCATAAACAATGTAGTGAGTGTACTCAGTAGTGAATTCTTTTTTATTGATCACTCACATAAGTATGTCATAAGGGGCCGTGCACGAAATTGACTCTCGAACGATTATAATCAAATTTGTTCATTGTTTGTGAGACAGGGAAAAATAATTTAAACAAAATGATTTGTAATTTGAAAAGTCGTATTCTTTGTTTTGCATGTGGCTGAAAGGTTTTATTTTATGATCATACAATAATCGTAAGTAAATCAAAGGCGAAATAGACCATATTTTCGAGAGTGCAAAAGTGATGCAACTATTAACAGGTGCTGTGACTGACACGCATGGTTCAGCACCACGAAAACTGTACTTTTATAGTCACACAGACTTAATGTTTCAATTATTTCAAGCTTTCTCACAATTAGATAAGTATCTGACAAGAGAGGTTTTTTTTCGTGCAGGGAGCCGTAAACTTAAAAAGTTATTACCACACACAACAAAAAACAATATTGACTGTATACGTATAGTGGAAAGATGAATATTTTTGTGCGTAAGTATTGGTATACTTACGCACAAAAATATTCATCTGTACAGTCGAAAAAGCTATTCGGTTTGGTAACCGAATAGCTTTTTCGACTGTACAGACGGTACATTGAGGATTAATAACGCAAACCGCAGATTTTTACTCTGTGCGCCGCAATGTACCTAAAATGTGTTTTTAAATTAAGTTCTTTGCATTTTTTCGGTGTCGCATAAAGTCGGCTAATAAATGCCGAGTTCAGCTACATTTGAGCTCGTGTTTTATTTTACGAGGGATAATTTAAGGCTATATGGAGCAACAGGTTAATTTTGTAAGAATGTTACTTCATGAAGGGCGCGTAGCTAAATGATAACAAACGCACGGGTCGGTGGGGCGCTTTCAGATTCTGTGGTCGGTTCGTGGATGGGTGACCATCTATGAGACCGTCACGGGTGCGAGCCGCGTCCGTGTCTGTTCAATTTCTGTCTGTTCAAATTTTTTGTAACATGAACATGTCATATAAATGTTCATGAAGTTTGGCACGGCTCGCGCCGGGCATGGTCTATACCCAAATCACTTTAGCGTGGTAATAGGGGTCATTGCCCTTTTCCTAATAACTCTCCGTAGGAACCCAAACTATGTATTTTTTTTCGTTATTGGAACATGTTGAATTGCACGATAGATATTGATTTAGAACGTCAAAAACTAAAATAAAGTCCGTTACTATATTTCCGTTTTTGAAATAAATAATGCTAGAAAAAATGTAGGTGGGTCAATGACCGCTAGTGCCACGCTTACGCGATTCGAGTATAGCATAATTCAACCTTAAGCCATTGGTTTCGGCTGTCATTCGTAGATCTTTGACAGTCGTTACGGCTAGTCATAAGCCCAAAAGTCTGACAACTAAAAGGATAGTTGTCAAAATTCAAAGTTCAAAATATTTCAAAATTCAAAATATTTTTATTTCATATAAACCTACATGGGCACTTATGAAACGTCAGAAGCTAGGTGCACGGTTCCAATTGGTTGTTGCCTATGGAGAAGAGCAGGCAAGAAACTCCACGGTTACTCTTTTAAAAATAATGGGCTTTTACAATATTTTCAAATAACAGTGTTATTAGGTATGGGAGGACAGTGTAGGTCTTTCAACAAGTACCAAAACTCAAACTTTCGGGGTTCTGATTTCTGGCTTTTGGGTTAACACAATACGTCTTAGTAAGAACCAATAGGTATTGTGTTAACCAGTAACCTGGCTGTTGACGTTAGATAAGTAGTCGCTCTATATAAAATTCTGGTATTCAGCTGCATCCGGTTAGACTGGAAGCTGACCTTAACAAACTTGGGAAAAGGCTAGGCAGTATGATTTGTACGTTTTACTACATTTTCTTTGAAAATCTTGTTGGCGAAGTTTAAATGCACTTTTTTTGTGTCCTTCATGCATTCATACAGTAATGATCTAAACGCCCAAGTGACTTAAACAGGGTATGACTGTATTATTTCAATTTTAATTATTGGGAATGTGAGGACTATGTGGATATTTTTATTATTCCATTTTTTTTTCTTTCTCAGTTAGTTTTAATGATGGTATGTCAGTTTGAGTAGTGTATGCGGCCTACCCAAATGTCCTTTCTTTGACGTTGTTCGTTGAGTTGAGCTCCTTAAGTTCTGAGTTGAGCTCCACGATTACTGACTAATGCTTGCACTGACAGGACAGGTCCACTCAAATCTGTCAAATCTTTTCTCAAAAGACCCTTTCAAACACTAATCTACGGTCCTCACATGGCCTGACCAAGATTATGTCTGGACAATAAAAGAGACTGTGACCTCTGATTTTGTTTCGGCCTTTCTTCTCAGAGTAGTCAGATAGGAAACGCTGAACTCATCTGGCAAGTTTTATTTTATTTTAAGATGACCTTTAAAAGTGATTCCAATATCCTATTTACAGATAAAGAAGTTCGTTTCATTTCATTTCCCAATCTAATTCAAATCCCGAACTAGACATTCAACTGCAGTTAAATAGTTGAAATTTTTCAAACGGAACATAAATTACCCTTATATGCCTTCAACAACAAGATACGACGATACAACGAGGCCTTCTTAGTTATGTTTCAGTTTCTTTTTCATTTTGCTAATAGAATATCACTTTGTTTAGGCCCTCAGGTCCTTTGTACTACTGGCTTGGGGTAAAAAGATTTACCTTTACAAATTAAGAAAGTAACAGATATAAAATATTAATAATTTTGAACAAAACACGTATCTAATGGGTATTTTACTATTTATTTGAATACAAGACAACAAAATAACTCAAAATGTATTTTAAGAGATGTGTACTAATGTACTTCTACTTGTCTCTGAGATGAAAAGGCTGTGCCAAGAGATTGATCTTCGTCTGGTACGCTGGAGTGCAGAGATCTAAACAGTTACGCCTAATTTAGTCTCAATTCCTATAATAAACAGACTAAGAGAGAGTAATTTGGAATGCCAAGTGAATTTTAGAGCAATAATAGATTAAGGTTGGTGTTTCAGAAATAATTTCAATGAAAACATGGATCACAAAGAACATTTCAGTCTTTGAAGGCACAATTGTAGCAGTGCGAGCTACGTCGTAGCCACATTGCTACGCCGTAGCATCCTGCTACGCGCGAAGATTTTTTTTACAAAGATTTTGTAGTCTCATTTTTCACTTTGTCCATGTTATTTTTACACAGACTAAGAGAAAATAATTTGGAATGCCAAGTGGATTTTAGAGCAATAATAGATTACGGTTGGTGTTTCAGAAATAATTTCAATGAAAACATGAATCACAAAGAACATTTTCATTCTTTGAAGGCACAATTGTAGCAGTGCGAGCTACGTCGTAGCCACATTGCTACGCCGTAGCATACTGCTACGAGCGATGTTTTTTTTTACAAAGATTCTGTAGTCTCTTTTTTCACTTTGTCCATGTTATTTTTCACAGACTAAGAGAGAATAATTTGGAATGCCTAGTGGATTTTAGAGCAATAATAGATTGAGGTTGGTGTTTCAGAAATAATTTCAATGAAAACATGGATCACAAAGATCATTTCAGTCTTTGAAGCCACAATTGTAGCAGAGTGCGAGCTACGTCGTAGTAGCCACATTGCTACGGCGTAGCATCCTGCTACGCGCGAATTATTTTTTTACAAAGATTTTGCAGTCTCATTTTTCACTTTGTCCATGTTATTTTTACATAAAGCTATTAAACCCTAGCATAACTATAGAAAAATAGGAGACTTTCTGTTTTTGTTTGGGTTTTAATATTTCATCTAAAAATAAGTCCCAATAAATACTTTTTCTATCTTGCTTTCCCAGTCAAATATTTCATCCTAAGATAAATGAAATAAGCAACTGTATTGTTAGAAACTTCTCCAAGCTACCGTGTATAAGTTCACGAAGGGTAGCCAGCCATGTTGTCGTCCAATCGATATCGGCGATAAATAAATAATTTTGTACTTCACGCCCACCAGTAGAAAAAATCTTTTGATGAATTCTATTTTTAGTTATGTCATACTAGAGTTTACGCGTAATACACAGATATTTATAGACAGGCAGTAATGAATAAAGTCTCCAGCTGTAAGTGGGCGGTATGCCTAAATTATTAGCGTAATTAATTTTCGTACTTATATTATTCACGTTTGAAACGCTAATTTGACAGTTGTCAATTACACTTATCGTCTTTTTCTTCATTTGCAACATAACTATCCTCTTATAATTCCATTTTCGTTTGTATTTTTTTTATTTTTTATTATACGAAATATGTATATGCGACCCGCCCCTGCTTTGCACGGCTTTTACGACTTGTTTTCGTCATTAATATGTTTTATTTAATATATTTTTTTATACACATAAACCTGCCGGAATAAATTCTCTAAATGATTGTGAAAACCACATCAAAATCCTAAGCGTAGTTTAGAACAACAACGCGGTCACACAGGTATGTTTATATATATCTGACAAGACCGCATTCACAACAGCTTTATTTAGATCAAATAAATTCACCCATTGAGGCATAAAAGGCAACTTACTTTACTCGCGGAAATGCCTAGTGCATATAGCATGGATACGTATTAACGCAAAAAAAAAAAACTGAAAGGTGTTTCAAGAATGAAATCAAAAGACCTGCAAAATTTTAAAATAAATCTTTAAGAGAGTATAGCCACAGTATAAATAACTATCAGTATTAAATCTCGGCAGCGACCTTAAAATAATTATCTACGGCCGCTCGGTAGATAAACCTTCCGCATCCGTGCGTAACTGCCGTGCACTCGATACTTTTGCGTACAGTTATACACTGTTCAAAATCAAAATGGTTGAGCTAAACGGTGCTGATCCATGCTTCATGTTCGTGAACGGACTGGTTATCTCTTATCTGCCACGGCTTATTTTAATTTTTGAATTGTTTTTATATTTTTATTACGGAAGCTTTTTACGTGCACGTCTTTCTACATTGTTCTCACATGTATAATTTCGACATGAATGATGTAACCAATATTTTGTAACAATATTATGATTTAAAAGAGTGTCCGTGGAGTTTCTTGCCCGTTCTTCTCCATAGGAACCTACGCTTTGGAATGGGCAACTAGTTTCATATTATTAGAATTCAAAAGTGCCTGTAAATGGTTTACTTGAAATAAATGCTTCGAGTTTGAGTTTTACTGAGATTTCGAAGCGCGTCGTTTTGATCATTTTCTATGAAAATACAATACCGTTTCTTTATTATACTGTGGTATAGCCTCAATTTAAAACAAATTAATCCGAACAGATGGTTCACTAATCAAACGTAAGATAAAACGCTAAAGTAATATAACTTCGAAGTAATAATTCTTCCCACAAGATAAATCAAAACTCCGTCAGAGCTGGTGCCCCAAGGAAAGTGATTTATAGGCGATTTTCATTTAAACTTTTAAAGTATGAAAAGTTTTTGAACGTCTTGCTAAGAGCTCCATTTTGTATTATTTTGTATTACTTAACGGTTAATGCTTTGAAAGGGAAGACAGGTTAGAACTTCACTCTAAATATACATTCTACATGTGGGAAATAGGTTGCAGAACGAAAGAAAAGACGTGTGTACTGTGTGACGGTCCGATTTATTATAATGTAGAAAACATTTGAATGATCGACAATAACGAATGATCGAATGAGTGAACGATCGATTGTGATAATCGAGTGATTGAATCGAGTAATAATTTTAATCTGTTAACACTGGGCTTTTTGTAATATTCTAATACACATACATACATGTAGAATGTCCTGTAGCGCTTATAAGGGTGTTCAAGTTAAACTCCAGATGATAGTAAATTATATATATTGTCCTAATTATTATGTACAGACTTAAAGCTAAACAAGTTTCACAAGTACTGTATGTTGTGCATGTTTCTTACATAAATGAACCAATAGGAATATAGTAATAAATATTAGTTTAGAAGTTAAAATAAGTACAATATTAATCCGTTTGGTGTCGCGTTGACTCAGCGGTCGCACTGTGCCACTCGTATAAATATCTCGCAGCGCCACGGATTCGCCAGTGAAGCTTTTGCCGTGCCGGCGGACGGATGTGTTAGATGACTTGCAGCTAGCAGCTACAGTACTCCCCCTCAAGCGAAGCGTACTGGCATTTTGACGATCCTGCCTGATCTGGTGCGATGTGCAGCGTCGCTTTTGCTCGTCGGAAGTTGGCTGGAGTGTACTTCTGTAGTAGCTGGTGCTGATGGTGTAGTCTTATTACTGTGTTCGTCATCTTCATTGTTTATCGTGTACGCTGGTTTTAGTCGGTCGATCGATATGTTTGCGACTCGACTAGGCAACTGTATCTTGAAGTATTTCTCGTTCCTTGCAATTATCTGGTACGGACCATTGTATGGACGTTGAAGCGGCTTGCGGACAGTGTCATCACGCACGAACACGTGACTGCATGTGTGTAAGTCCTTGTGCACGAACATACATTGCTTGTTAGAATGCGGTTGGTATGTTGGTGTGAGCTTCGTGATACTATCGCGAAGATTATCGGCATAGCTGTAGTCCATTTTCGTTGCAGTTGGCGATGGTGATATGAAATCGCCTGGTAGTCGCAACGCTTGCCCGTAGGTGAGCTGCGCAGCGCTGGTGTTGGTGTCAGTACGCGTCGCGGCTCGTAGTCCCATCAATACAGTCGGTAGCTCGGTAATCCATTTGCTGCTACTCGTTAGTCGTGACATGAGCGCGGCTTTCAGTGTTCGATGCCAGCGTTCCACGATGCCGTTACTCTGCGGGTGGTAGGCAGTAGTACGGGTTTTTTCCACTCCTAGCAATAGTGCGAGGTCTTGAAATAGTCGACTTTCAAATTGTCGCCCTTGATCGGTTGTTATTCTGATAGGACAACCAAAACGGGTAATCCATGTTTCGTACAGCTTTCTTGCGACGACTTCGGCTGTTATTTCCTGCAGTGGTACTGCTTCTGCCCAACGTGTGCATCGATCAATGATGGTAAGTAGGTACCGATGTCCGCACGAAGATGTAGGTAGTGGTCCAACAATATCTGTGTGTATGTGTTGAAATCGTTCACTAGTGGGGAACGAAGCGATGTTACTGTGGTTATGTCGCTGTACCTTTGATTGTTGACATGCAGTACATGTCTTCGACCACTCGCCAATATCGGTATTCATTGCTGGCCAGAAGTAACGCTGTTGCATTAGTTTGCGCGTAGTTCGTATTCCAGGGTGACTTGTATTGTGCACGGCGTTGAATGCGATGCGACGATAGTCATCTGGTAGGTATGGACGAATGTGTGGCGTCGATGTTTCGCAGATTATTGATTTGTTTGAACCGGGTACGACGATTTTCTTAAGTTTGATGTTTGTTTGTTTTGATAAGGTGGGGATGTTGCTGTCCTTGTCTTGCGCTTGTGCTAATTCGTCGTAATCTATTGGAGATGGCAATTCGATAGTTTCGATGCGTGAAAGTGCGTCGGCGACGACGTTGTTTACTCCGCTCACGTGACGTATGTCAGTCGTAAACTCGCTGATAAACAACAGCTGACGAGTGCGCCGTTGTGTATCGCTATCCGATGGTGGCTTGCGTAAGGCGTAGGTTAGCGGCTTGTGATCCGTGTAAACTATTAATTCTCTTCCCTCAAACATTTTTCTGAAGTGTTTGATAGCCATGTATATTGATAATAATTCTCTGTCAAATGTACTATATCGCTGTTGTGTGTCTGAGAATTTCTTCGAGAAATAGCCAAGGGGTATCCATTTCTGGTTTACACGTTGTTGTAGCACGGCTCCAGCGCATGTATTCGATGCGTCGCACATTAGGGAGATTGCGTCAAATGGTGATGGAGATGGATTGGGTGAGCGAGTAAAGCTGCGTTTTGGATGCTGGCTTTACATAACTCGAATGCTTGTAGTGCATCTGTGTTCCAGCTGATTTTTGTCTTGTCACGTTTTTTAGAGTTGTGTAAAAACGCGTTGAGAGGTGCTTGTATGTGGGCAGCGTTTGGTATACTGTCTCGGTAAAAGTTTATCATGCCAATAAATCGTCGTAGGTCTTGTATTGTTTCTGGCTTGGGGTAAGCAGCGATAGCGTTGACCTTGTCTAGTGGTGGTTTGATTCCATCGACTGACACTCCATATCCCAGAAACTTGACGTTTTCTTTGCCAAAGACGCATTTCGATGGATTTATAGTTATACCGTACTCGTCTAATCTGTGCAAAACTTCTTGTAGATCATCGATATGTCGTGTTTCGTTTTCAGATGCAATTATGACGTCATCAATGAATGGGAATGCGTAATCCAGTCCGATGAGCACTTGATGAATGAACCGTTGGAATGTCTGTCCGGCATTTTTCAGTCCTGGACACATTCGGGGAAATTCGAATAGGCCGAAGGGTGTTGTGATGGCTGTCTTTTCGATGTCCGGTTCATATACTGGTAATTGTTGGTAAGCACGATTTAAGTCAAGGGTTGTGAAGATTTTCTTGCCATGTAGAAGGTAGGTGAAATCTTTGAGGCGTGGTACTGGATAGCGGTCAGGTTTAGTTACGTCGTTCAACCTTCTGTAGTCGCCACATACGCGAATATCGCCATTTTTCTTAGGAACGACGTGCAGTGGTGTGGACCAGGGACTTTTGCTTGGACGGCATATTCCTTGCTGCATCATCGTTTCAAATTCCTTCTTCACGGACAGGTATCGATGTGGTGGTAATGGTCTAGTCTTGCTGTATATTGGCGGGCCGGTTGTTTCAATGTGATGTTCCACACGGTGTTTTGGGGTATCTTTCATGCATGATGGCCTCAAGATGTCTGGAAACTTGCTGATTAGCTGGTGATATGGTTCGTCAACGTCGATACTTCTTATCGTCGGCTCGGCGGAGTATGTGACTGGTGCCTTGACGATCAGGTTGGTAACCTTGTCGACGAGACAACGGCCGGCTATGTCGACAAGTAGTTGATGATGTCGTAGAAAATCAGCACCGATGATGGGCCTGCTGACTGCAGCGATGATGAACTTCCAGGTGTAGGGTCTTCGTAGGTTGAGGTCCAATTGTAATGACTTCTCACCGTACGTCGGAATGACTGTGTTGTTCGCTGCGTACAAGCAAAAATCGGTCGGCGTTGCTTTCCCGCCTTTTCTTCTAGGTATAACGGAGACGTTTGCACCAGTGTCAATTAGGAATGACAGACGTGAGTTTCTGTCTGTTATGAATAGGCGGTAGGATGTATTATTTGCGCCGGTTCCCGCCTCATCCAACGCAGGTTTTAGTTTCCCGAAGGAGCTTTCCCGTTTTCGAAACTGCATGGGCGCGTGCATCGTTGTGCTTCCTTTCCGAACTTGCGATGATAATAGCAGACATTATCATTTCGCAACGATGAATCATTGCGATTTAAGTGGGATCTGGATGGTGTTCGAAATCTGGATGGTGTTCGTGATCTAGAATTATATCTGCGGAATGGTCGTCTCTGTCGATACGATGATTGATTGGCTTTTAATTCGGCGATCTCACGAGTCAGCAAGTCAATCTTCTCAGTCAGTTTCTCAGTATTGGTCATCTCGTGAGTTGTTGCTTGACTTGTGCAGGCGGAGACGGCAGCGATAGTTTGTTGTGGATGTGAATGCTCTAGAATCTTGTCAGCCATTTGTGCGAGATCGTCGATGTCTGATTTCTTGGCGATGTTGTCGCTGACTGCGAGGACGGCACGCACTGACTGTGGCAGGTGGTTTGTCCACATGATACGCAGCGCCGACTGAGATATGTTGTCACCAGCGAGGTTCTTCATGCGCCTCAGTAATTGTGACGGCTTCATATCCCCTAGTTCCATTTCAGACAACAACCGCTGGACCTGCCTTTGTTCTGATTCTTCGTAAACCTGCAGTAATCGATTCTTCAATGTTACGTATTTGTCCGTTTCTGGTGGTCGGAGGATAATATCTGCTATCTCGTCGATATCTTGACGTTCCAGCTGGCCGATGACAAGCTCGTACATTGCCTTGTCACCCTTCTTGTGTGAGGAAACGATAGCCTCAAACTGCGCGAACCATAACCGCAGTCTGTCGCGCCAGATCGGTGGAATGCGAAGAGTAGCAGACACACCGGACACTTCTTGCTCGTCCTTCTTCAAATCCGAGTTGGACGTAGACATTGTAGCTGATCACGTCGGGGTCACCACTGTAGCGCTTATAAGGGTGTTCAAGTTAAACTCCAGATGATAGTAAATTATATATATTGTCCTAATTATTATGTACAGACTTAAAGCTAAACAAGTTTCACAAGTACTGTATGTTGTGCATGTTTCTTACATAAATGAACCAATAGGAATATAGTAATAAATATTAGTTTAGAAGTTAAAATAAGTACAATATTAATCCGTTTGGTGTCGCGTTGACTCAGCGGTCGCACTGTGCCACTCGTATAAATATCTCGCAGCGCCACGGATTCGCCAGTGAAGCTTTTGCCGTGCCGGCGGACGGATGTGTTAGATGACTTGCAGCTAGCAGCTACAGTCCTATAGGACACACACATATTTATCACTTTGATCGTACCTGGATTCGGTAAATTAGTAAGGTTGGCAGCGAAACTGGACACGTCTCAATTCTGTGTGGTTCTTTCCTCAAAAGACCATTTCAGTCACTAATCTACATGGTCCTCACATGATTTGAAAAATATTATGTCTGCACTTTAATATATACATACTTTGACCCCGGAGTTTTTTTCGCCGTGTCTTCTCACGGGTAGTCAGAGAGGAAATTTCGACTCCATCTAGCTTATATATAATACCCACGATACAGAAGAAAAAAGTGGGGCAACGTTTTTATAAAAAAAAATAATGATGTGTAAAGTGATGCCCATTACATATCCTATTTACAGCATATACAATTTTATTGAATTATATTTCACTGCCTGCGTGAAACGCGCCGAAAATATCATCTCACTACATATGTATTATAAAACAAAGTGCCGCCGCTTCTGTCTGTCTGGCTGAACACGACAAAACCATACGGTCTTCACCAATTGATGGAGCGATTCAAGAGGAAGGTTTAAGTGTATAATTCATTATGGTTTTGTGAAAATTGCCTGAAATATGACGATGATTGTCGAAGATGGCGGAAAAAATCATGCCAACTGGGAGCTTTACTCTCGTGCGCTACGTAAACCAATAGATTTATATAAAAACAGTAATAATATGTATCTATTCTTTGCTTTTTCAAATATTTGCAGAATTAGAAATAAAATACATAAAAATACTTCAAGTAGGATAAACACCAGGTACATTTTGAATCTACCCCACATGCTCGACGCAACAGGCTGATACGAAAGTACGATAGTAAAAAAATGTGGGCATATAATAAGCTCTGTTACCCGTGCGAAGCCGGGGCGGGTTGCAAGTTTATTTATATAAAGATTATAATTTACTAGCTGCGGCCCACGGTTTCACCCGCATAAGTCTCGATTCCGTTGGAATATCGGGACAAAAAGTATTCTATATCATAACCTAGGTAATGGTCTACCCATGGGCCAAATGTCACTTAAACCCGTTCAGCCGTTTTAGCGTGAAAGCGTAACAGAAAACAAAGTCACTTTCGCATTTATAATATTAGTTAGGATAAGGTATCACAAGGTAAAAAAACAATAAACTAGACGTTTAATCGCCATTAATCTCTATTTCTTTTTATAACTCTTTATGAAACAACCATTATTTAGTCGTCCCAACACAAAAGTTGATGGTTATTAAACATAAACCTAGCTATTAATACTTCCCGACTCCAAACGATAATGGTATCACTGAAAGGCAATTATTTTGTCAATACCGTTTATTGATGTCCCGCGTAACATGTGTTTTTACCTTACAATTTTTATTTCTTTCCTTCGAGTGTAATTAATGAAGTTGGTTCGGAAATAAACTTGGAATAACTTAATGTGATTCGTTGAAAATCTTGGGAACACATGTCACGATATTATTTCAGTATTATGGTATTTATTTTGTTATTATACTGTAAATTAGAAGCAATCGATCGGCCAAGCCTTTTCCTAACTATTTTGGGGTTGGGGTATGCTGAGTACCTACCAGTATTTTCCAAATAAATATTATTATTTATTTATTTGGACACAGTTCGTGAAACATATAATAACAAAATAATGAAAATAATCATAAAGCAATAATAGTGTGTGCCTCACGGCAGCGCCAGAAAGGTTCTATTCAGCATTAATGCCCGACAAATGCTGTCTGAAGCTGGTTTTCTAATGAACCCTTATGGACAAATGACGGGGAGTACCAACAGTTTCAACATACCTAATACATAATTTTTATACCTCTAAATAAATAAATAAACTACATAAGGTCTATTTAAATTATTGTTTCCAATTGATGTTATTTCCACTTAAACAAACATCAACTTTATAAAACCTCTACAACCCTGTTTCTGGCTTATACGATACTCCTTTGTAACACAAGTTGTCAGAATTTTGGGCTTCTGACTACCAGTAACAACTTTCAAAGATCTACTAGCTTGGAAACATGCTGGTCCTGCTCCATAGGACAATTTAGAATCTAGACAAAATGTAACAGGTTACTAATTCAATTGTATAATATATATATATATATATATATATATATATATATTTTAATATTGATGTTACATTCTGTGATTACTTGAACTCACACACTGAGTTATTAGTACCTATTACTTGTAAAAATGTTAGGAATATCGTATAATTTTACAATGTTTGTAAACATGTGAGCACCATGCATCTATCACATGATTAATTTATCTGTCATTCCTTAATTTTTCATTATTTTTACCTAACCTGGTATAGTAATATTATTCTAGGTGCATCGTCTTCACATATAATTATATAATTGATCTATACAAGATATTGTGAAAACATTTTAAAAGAGTAACGGTGGAGTTTCTTGCCCATTCTTCTCCATACGAAAACTACCTTTTGGAAGGGGCAACTAGGGCAATCAATTATTTATTTTTCTGTAAATGTTGACGTTCAAAAGTGCCTTTTTTGTGCCTAAATGAAATAAATTATTTGACTTTGAATTTGACTTTACGAATGACAGCCGAGAATAACGGTTTAACGTTCCTTTCCGGGGCGCGGAGTAGACTCGGTATGTAATGGATGGTCACCCATCCACGAACCAACCGCGGCAAGCGGCGTAGCTTAACCTCTAGCTGATATTATTTAGCCACGAAACCATCTTACCTAGAAAATACATAATTTTGAAGTTATTGAAAAAGTCACATTTGTACTATTTCGGATTTAAACTCACAACCTCATGCATGAGAGGCAAGACATTTTTTTTTTTTTTTTTAATAGAACTTTGGCCCACACTAGTAATTTCTCCTGTGTCGTGGGTGCGTTTACAAACATTTAAACTCACATACACAAACAGCCAGACCCGGAACAACTAATTGTAGGTCATACAAATATTTGTTCCGTGCGGGAATCGAACCCGCGACACGCAGCGCATCAGTCAATCGCTTAACCACTGCGCCAACCGTGCCGTCAAACATTATAACTATGTTTTTTTTTAAATATGTCTTTCTTCCGACCACTTGGTATAAAATTCATCAAAACGGTCCCCAGTCCATTGTCTACAAGGCTCTCAATAACTATCAACTCTTAAACTTTCCCGATCACTGCAACAGTGGAGCCTTAGGCCTGCAAGGCACTACCGGCTATGTCATATTTATATGAAATGGTATAATTCCAACGCACTGACTTGCGGTCGGCCGTTAACCGCTCCGGTTGACTCGAGACTGCGGTGCATCGTGCCGGTTGAATATTGCGGTGTGCCGCATCCGCTCTAAGTAATGTGCGGCCGGCCACGCCGGGCGCCTCAGTTGCCAGCAGGGTGGTCAACTTTCGCGGCCAACTTGGGGCACCCCGACTCAAATTTTTTTACGAAGACGTTTTCCACTATAATATAAAAAAATAACAGCAGCAACTTCTTCGACGTCCATCTTGTGCAATATTTCAAGAAGCACGGACCATTGCGGCGGACCGTAATAGACCCGAGACGATACGGCTAGCCGGAGTACGGCGTACCGTTGCGGCAGACCGCAAGACATGCGGCATGCCGCATTGTGGCTAGCCGGTAGTGCGTTGAAGGCCTAAATCCTGAAACTTTTATATTTGAAGCATTACGCGCACTACTTATTGATGTCCTGGACTTTTGCTCCCTTTAGTACGGAGATTTTTAACAGGATTTACTTTGGTAGCTAGCTGTGGTAGGTAACCGTTAGAGTAAAAAAAAATGAGCGAGCCTTACAGTAGTCGCATGTAACATCTGACATCTTACCTTGGTAATAAGCAACATTAAAGGGGCGGAGCCTCGTCAAGGTCGTTTCTGACGGCCAACTGTAGCACCCCGCGTGCTCATTTGTCAAATCAAATAGCTCTCGCTTCTCCGGCTTCCTGTTACACACTTCCGTCCCCTTTCACGAAATCACTCCCACTGATTGCAGGAAAGCGAGAGGAAAGATGTTACACATCAAAATGTTGTAAGAGCTGTCTAGAGTTTCTCAAGTATTAACACACTGCTGCAAATTCAAGGAAAGTTATAGTCGATCAAATGTAATGTGTGTATGTCTGTCTTTTGAACGAAGATACAACGTGACAAAGTTACTATAAATTGATAAAAAAATAACAATAAAGGCGCGCTGTTGGGGTATAAACTTTCCGCGCGGAGCTGAGCGTGGAAAATCTAGCAGCGTACTTTTATTTATGCTTTTATGTAGGAGTCGTCAAGTATAACTGTAAACGGGCATTAGTGTCTGTCCAATTTCAATATGTTTTTGAGCATTACCCCAGGGCTCGTCCACACGAGGACGATTCGTGTTCTTTGACGAATCGTCTTTTTTCAAGATTTTTTTTTTCTTTTTTTGACGACGGTAATGTTTTTTACATGCACGTGTTCACACGCATCACGAATCGTGAAAAATGACGGATACGTCTGAAATCACGTATTGTATTTTAAAAATCACGGTTATCAAAAAAAATATGAATCGCGATTTTTTTTTGTGACGGATCCGCTGAAGCTCTCGTCCAAGACTGTGCTCTGAATCACGAATCAAGTGTGTACATCTATACGGTTATTTCGACAAATCGCAACAAAACTCGTTTCCGTATGCAATGTAAACGTGCATCAGTCATGACGTAATGTTTTTTTTGACGAATCGTCAATGACGTGTCCCGTGTAAATGAGCTGTCACTTTTTTTACGTTCTTTCCAAAAATAGCCATAGACACTAGATCCCTCACGGATTACCTACAACATAGATAATGAGATAATAAAGGCTAGGATTATACACATTGAAATAACAAGTTCTTTTTCTTAGCGTGTCGATGGCGACCTAAATAGACTCGGCCCTGAATTCGGCCACGTGTTTAGCGTCATTAATAGGTGCCATCAGTTCCTGTAACTTGCAACTGACAGGACATTGCATTAAGTATCCCATCGTTTGAACATCCTAGGCGGAGTCGTCTATGAATCTCCACCTAAACAGATTTTCCTTGCTTCGGCCAACTTAGGTCCGGAGTCACAACTTATTTTTGTTTTTTCCACAATATGTTAGACAATACTTACCACGGTCACCTCCAAATTCACATATAAAGTCGGGATAACCTTTTGTGACGCATACAACACAGCTGATTTACAATTCTGTTTACCTAGTAACTAGTAGAAAATTAAGAAGTGACACGAGGTCAAGTAGTCGTAGGTACAGACGATTTATTCTTATGTTTGTGACTATACGGTTTGGTTTATGTGTTTGTTTGTCTGTGCTTTTATAAATCGTAAACATGCGAGCTGGTTTTGATTCGGTTATGATCTTTATGCGGATTTATTTATCGGTTTTGTTTGATATTTTTGCTGGTAGGTGGATGGAAGGACCAGCCGATATCTTTAAAAAATCTCATCGCAAAAAAAATTGGTGAAGCGTGCTGTCAATCCTGATTATTTTTATTTTTTGTTGATAATTATTTATGTATTTCTGTATCTACTCGTAACATCACAGTGGGCTCTGTCAGATCACCAGCGCTGCGACACTTATTTTTTAAATGCCGCAGCATCATGCTGAGTTATAAGCCTTTTGGCCTTATTTTCATTTTATATTATTTTGTTTTTTATACTTTTATCATTGTGTATTTAGTTTAGTTTGTGATCTTTCCGTGCGAGTCCCAAAAAATACAATTTTACTACATTTTTCCGTAGGTAGTAGTTTTCTTTTTAAAAATAAGTTCTGTGAGGAGCACTATGTTTGCCAAAAATTCCTAGTATTTTATATGTCAACCCCTCCAACTAATATAAATTCTTTTGTTCAAGAGAGGGTTTACCTACTACTCGTATTTTTGGCTTATATTTTATTACCGTCCTCCACAAAATTGCGACCTTGTACCGAAAGTAACAAAATTCAAGTTTTATTAAATTTCTAGGTACTAAACATATCTTTGTTATCGCATGCACGTTCTGAAAATAACATAAAAATTAAGGCGGCCCCACACTAAATAAGATTGCGCAGTATAGTTGAATCAGCTCGTGCACTCAAAAGAAGAATTGTTTTTACGCAATAACATTGACGACCCATTCTTCAATGTTTTTGCGTGGGCAAGACCTGCTAACTGTACAGTAAATGCACAGTACTGATTGGTGCAATGAAAACATTGGGCAATCAAATTGAAAGTCACTTAAAATTTTATTCAATCATAACCCTTTAAGGCCAACGCACACCGGCGGACGGCAGGTGACGGCATCGAGGAGAATTTGCCGACGAGTATTTCGCGGCATCCCGCGGTATGCCACGGGAGAAGAAATGCGGACTGCACCCCAGCTTGCACTGCCTCTCCCCCGCGATCATATGCTAGCGGCCTCTGGTGCATACCGTCGCATGCCTTCGCATTCCGCCGTGGTATCCTCCAACGGCTCTTTTATACCGCAGAGAGAATTCCCATTTGATGCTCCGTCGTCGTTCTCTGAGCTTTAGAATCTATATCTTATTACCATTAAATACGTACAAATTTATGTTGGCATATTTAAAATACTCTGCCCGCCGTCCACCGAAGTGCGCTGGCCTTTAGGGTAACTATTAAATACATTGCGCAATTCGTGATATTGCGCAAAAATATTGCAGGTGTAAGGCCCGCCTAATATCGTTATCAATACTTACAGTCTCACGTACATTTAAAGCTTATATTCTTGAACTGTCGCGTGTCTTAATCTTAGTGGAAGATCGCTGCCTCACGGTGAATGGCAGATCTTTTGTGTTCAAGCCCACTTAAGGCTGAGGCGCTTTTTAGGCTGGAGTCTCATACAACAGGGAATAAGCATGATCACGCTAGCTTATTCCTTTAGAATGATGGCTTTATGTGTATTGATTTGTGAAGTTAAGGGAAGTTGTTGAGGTTTAGTGGAAATAAATAAAACATTCCTCTCATGGAAAGGAAGCTTGTGGCCCGGTCGGTAGTAGGAAGGTTAATGCTGATTAATAATTATATATTTATAGATATTATACAAATTAAAGTCGCCTTTCGTGTCTATTTGTGTGACCGCGTTGTTCTTTTAAACTACTCGACAGATTTTGATGCGATTTTCACTATTCTGTAGAGCTTTTTTTCCGGAAGGTTTATAATACGCTAATATTAAACATACATTTAAAAAAAATCTCGATGTTTTGTTAAGTAGACAAAATTGACAAAACGATTTTTTTTTGTCAGTGGGAAAAATGCCCAAAAGGCTGGCAGCATTGCCACGTTGGCTGGCAATTTGCATAGATAATTTACCACAAGTCGACCCCTAAATTCAAAAATAACATCATGACTACGCTCACTACTTCAAACATAGTTGTGTTCGATTTCGTTTTATTTTTACAGTCTTTTGTTATTGATTTTGTTTATACATTATTTTTTTAAACAATATGTAATAAATACAATACATTATCGACCATGAAATTCCAAATTGTCAAATACTCTCATAGACTCCACGAGGCAGGCTCGACCTAGTATGGAGTTCACAAGTTAAAATATTAAAATTATGTTTCCTATAAAACAATTATTTTAGGAATAGTTTATTTGTATTTTTTTAAGGAAATTTAAAAATTCTTTGTTTGGTCAATAAACGATTTTAGTTTTACTAAGAACTAGGTAGCTGGTTCTCTTCATCAGACATCGTTGTTAAATTCTCAACTTAGTGCTCTCCGGTTTCCATTTTGCCCATTAAAAGTTTTCCAAACGTAATTGGATTCGACTCCTTTCATGAAGACCGTTTCGAGTGACGTTCCATTTTACATCAAAGGTAATTTTAGCAACCTTTGGTAGGAAACGGAAGTTACGTCGTACCTTTGTCATGTGAGATGCGCCATTTTGTTTCTTTGATCTAATTCAATAGCGAATACGCTTTATAAATACAAAGTACTTACTAATACAAATGGGGTCGTGGCAAAATACTTACAGCCGCACGGGTCGATCAAAGGTTAAGCCTTTTCCCATCTATGTTGAGGTTGGTTTCCAGTCTAACCAGATGCAGCTGAATAGCAGTATTTTACATAGTGTGACTGCCTACCTAACCTCTACGAGTACAATCCAGTTACCGGGTAATACGATACCCCTTGATAAGGCTGGTTGTCAGACTTTTAGGCTTCGGACTACCCGTAACGACTGTCAAAGATCTACGAAAGACAGCCGGGACCAACGGCTTAACGTGCTCTCCAAGGCAAGGAAGGGTCTCAATATATAATGGATGGTCACCCATCCACGAAACAACCGCGGCAAGCGTACCTTAACCTTCGATCGACCCGTGTGGCTGTCATAATTTAGCCCAGGCACAGGTTATGATGTAATATGAGGAGCCTTTGTTTTCTAGTGACAGTTTGATGATAAAGTGTGGCGACTGAAATCGTACGTTTGAAAAAGGAAACAGCCGTGAATAGGACTAGATAGTATAGTTCATTATGGCACATTCAAAGTCAAAGTCAAAGTCAAATCATTTATTTCAAGTAGGCCATTAAAAGGCAGTTTGAACGTCAAAATTTACAAGAAAATAGAATTGATTCTAAGGCTTCCAAAACGTTGTTTGGTATGGAGGACTCTCCGCCGGCGTCTTTGTTTCCTTCCATTTATAACCCGTCTGTCTTTAAAGCAAGCGTGAGCAACTTCTGGGCATTCTAGTTCCATCGTATTAAACCTTATCCATCGCTTTCCATCAGACGACATCGAGGTCAAGAGCCAGCCCATTAAGAGGGAACAGGGCCTACGATTCTCCATACAAATGTATTCCCCTTTTTCTTCCTGAATAATGCCTCTAGCTAGAGCAATCATTTTTTTTTCATAAAATCAAAGTCTGCTGTAATCACGTCCCTGTTATTTCCTTTTTTTCAGCAACTTATGGGTAAAGAAAATATGACCCTCCAAAAATTACAAAAATTCCCCATTTTTACCGCCGTGATTAGAGGATTACCAGAAAAATCCGAAAAGTTTTTAACATAAAAGAAAATGATAGGAACCTAGACATACTCTTTCTTAAAGAAAATATGTAAAAAACGTCAATTTCGACATTTTTTTAAATGTTATAATTGGTCTGAGCTGTAGCTATCCCTATCGCACTCTACGGGAATAGTTTCTTTAAATACCAATTTTTCCAATTCCTCGCAGGCCCTGTTCCCTCTTAAGGATAAAAAAGAAGAATGGGCAAGAAACTCTTAATAACAAATAAAGTAGCGATGGTTCACTGACTATGCTAGCTTCTACAGAGAAATGTTCGTATCCTTTTGTTTAACTCGATTGCTTGTTAAACTAGTTTTCAGCTATAATTTTGCATGATACCACATATGAATTACCTACAATTTAGTAGGTATGGTAATATCGTAGGCGTGTAATTAGGCCGCAGGGATCAACTATTCATGATGTTTGAATCCGATTCCCACCTGTCGGTACGCATATTATATTGTTTAATGCCTTGTTTTGATATTAATTAAATAAATGGTAGACTAGAATGAATGAATGAATGATGAATGGTAGACCAATTTGTTATTCTCGTGTTTTTTTTGTTTTTTTTCTCTTTGCGTCATATTTACCGCAAATAAACGTATTTTCTTTCTTTCTTTCTTTACTAGATTCATTAACTGCCTCGTTGGTCTAGTCGCAAGCGTTACTGCTGAGTTTGAGGTCCTGGGTTTGATTCCCAGGTCGGGCAGTGCCATTGGGTTTTTCAATTAGGATTTTTTCAGTAGCAGCCCGGAGTCTAGATGGGCCATCACTGCAGTCCAGCACTGACTTGCAACTGGGCTCGTGTAGACACTAGTCTCAACCAGTGTAGTGTGCCAGTGCTGCGCCCTGAAGTCAGTCCAATACTTGACTAACCTACCCGTCTATTATCGGGCCCAGTAGCTTCCTCCGCCTGATTTACTGCCGATCTACATGAATGAACTGACTGGGTCGGAAATTCTGAGTCATTGGGTCCAGTCACTGCCATCGTATAAACCAGGCATTAATGATTAAGAAGTCACGGGACTGGTGGTACCATTTCAAACATTTCCATACAAGTTAGTTGACACAATCGTCACGAGCGAATTTCGTCCCGTATTCCGCGCGGTATTCGCCTCAGCTTGACCAGAACTTTACAAAAAATAGTGGGTCATATTTTAAGGGGTTATTTGAATGCATAGGTTATTCCAGGCTGGTGTGTGCATAAAACTATTTCATATGTTATTTTTTTTTTATTGAATAAATATTCTTCTTGTCACTTTAATCATACAGATAGGTACGTTATACCTACTTCAGAATTAAAATATCAGTCCCCGGAATAAATGGTCGTTAATTCATTCAGTGCATGAGTGAATTATTCGTTCCATGCTAAATACTGGTTTTTAAACACAGGACTTTCTGCTTTTATTTTTACTTTGTTTGTATTTTTATTGTTTTTTTTTTTATTTTTAATCAGTGTGCTTAGTTTAATTAAGACCTCCTGTGCTTTCCCAATAAATACTTTTTCTTTATTTTCTTTCTTTACCTGCATCCGGTTAGACTGGAAGCCAACTCCAGCGTAGTTGGGAAAAGGCTATACGCAGATTGATTGATTGACATGAGCAATAGTAATTAATTAATTAATTAAGAACTACCACAAAAGATAACTGTTTTCCATCCCACACGTTTATTTTATAAATATAAAATATTTTGAGCTGTATAAAAGTAATAAATGCTTTGTTCACGAGGCCGGTCAAGGATAAATATCTATGAACGAGCCAATATGTCGAAAAGTTTCACATTCTGTTCAATATGATTTCGTAAAAACATGCTAGTAAAAAAAAACAATTTGCGGTCGAAAATTTCTCAAATTGGAGTAAAAATATTATTAGCTGGGGTTGGTACTGGCCGGGCAATAAGTCCCGGTACATACTACCGGGACTTACTGTCCGGGGTGCACCCGACCAAAAGTGGGTACCTACGTTGGCTACTTACTACCTAAAGTGTTGTCATTCAAAGATGTTGCGTTGAGATGTAATTACAGCAAAAATCTTTTACGGAACGAAATAAGGTTCCATTAATATTTTTACAGTCAAAACAGTTTATAACGACATCGCTTGAAACCACGTAGTGGTATTCTGTAACCATCTCACCGTGAGAATTTAGGTGAAGTGAGCTCAGAGTGAGCTGTCAGTCCCTAGCAGTAGGTGGAATGACAGCTCACTTCACGTTCACTTCACCTAAGTTTTCACCGTGAGATTATTACAGAATAGACCGGCTGTTATTACGACGAAACTTTGAAATGCCAGCTTTTCTGTTTACTTTACATAGTTTTTGGTAATAACGACTATCGGCTATAGCAACCGTAATCAAAAGGTCCCTTCGAAGTAATTTTAAAAGGTTTTGACAGTATTTCAAACCGTATTGTAGATAATGTGCTCAGAAAATAGATTATGATCCCTGCACTGTGTTAACTGACGTCTAACTAAAATCCTACGTAGATACATACGTAGCAAAACATTTTATAGCTTTTTGCAATACCGAGACAATGAGACTGTGGTTTCCAACCTAATCCCCTTTGGAGGGACAGGCGTGTAAATAGCCGTGTTTCCTATGCGGGATGAGGACGAGAGAAAAATCTGCGTCTGGAATGCACGCTGATTCAAAATGCCTATTTTGTCCGACAAATTGCAAAGAGATTGGTGACGGTCAGGTGGCGTCTGTAGTTAACCCCAGCAAATAATGCAAAGCGGTACCTGAGAGGTCTTTTTGTTCAGTCCTGATGATTCTTCAGCCGGTGGCCACCTGGCGAGCTCGTACACAATGGTCACTTGAAAGTCTATGATTTTACACATTAATCGGACGCGGGTTGATATATTAATATTGAAGAACTATGGAATGGCACATCCCCAAGGATTACGGGATAATACACGTTAGTTTATAGTTCCAGCGGATGCGATGAATTGAGATTTAAAAAATGCGGTTTGCGATGAGATCAAAATGCGACCGATAGGCGCACGCGCACTTTGACATGTGACAACCGTCATTAGCTGTCACTGGCCGCTCAGTCTTCTGATGCCCTCTTCACATGTCCGCGACAGCAATATATGCCTAAGGTCGGACTACAGACACCTGAACACCGCCCACAATCAAATATGATCTATGGGGCGATAATTTGCCACACCACCCTTAATTAAGAAATCAATACAGCGAAAACATCAACTAGCCGACAAACGATAAAATGAATACACTTTGATCTCCTAATTTTAGCCTGAAGCAAATTCTGCTAAGTCAAGAAGAATTAAATAACAAAATTTACGTTTGGAAAGGCAACAGTAATTTTCATTTAATAAGTCTTTTGCTTTAGATAATTCTGCAAGATTGAAGATCCCGGCAAGATTGTCGAGTACTAAGGTCGTTAATGCAGTTGTCCACCGCAGCCGTCACTGGCACTTCACTGAGAACGAGATTTGATGGCGCCGAAGCAGCGACACTTACATTTAATATAGCCACATGTCCACCACCAAATGCCGCCTGAGTTTTGAATAGTTCAGCGGGACTGCTAGAACTCGGCTTGAGATTGTGACGGGCCGATGTGCCGGCAATATAAAACCCGCGACGCCGTTCGCCCTGCTTTTGTTTTATTATATCATAACATACTGAACTGCTGAGTTTGGCCGCGGTGGACAAACGATCACCACCACCGGGTCGTCATATTCGGTTTGAATAATCTCGGTTCTCGGTGACAGTGGCGGTGGTCAAACGCCCTTAAGGTAGTAAGTTTGTCGAGCACCGATACCTAATCTCGGGACGACTGCAATTCGTAAGGACAGCACGTTCCATTAATGTTCCACGATTAAATCAAATGGTGCGTTGTATTCAATGAAGTGGCTCGCTGTATTGAACGAATTTACTTTTGAAATCCTAACGAATCCTAACTAACTTTACACATAACATAACATCACGCCTGTATTCCCAGAAGAGTTAGGCAGAGGTGTACCTAAAGTACACCCACAGTTCGCCAGTAATGCTTAAGTCCCATGTAATATGGTCCTAATCTAATACTCGTATATAATATCTTAACTATTATAAACGTGAAAGTGAGTTTGTTTGTTTGTTTACACTTTCACACTAAAACGGCAAAACGGATTTAGATGAAATTTGGCACATGGATAGAAGAAAACCTGGGTTAGGGCATATAATACTTTTCATCCCGATATTCCCACGGGGTCGAGACTTATGTGGGTGAAACCGCGGGGCGCAGCTAGTTTTAACTAATATTATAAATGCGAAATTGAGTTTGTTTGATACGCTTTTACGCTAAAACGGCAAAACGAATTTTAATGAAATTTGGCACATGGATAGACCAAGACCTGGGTAGAATAGAATACTTTTTTCCCGTGGGATAATTTCCGACATGCACGCGGGTGAAGCCGCTGGTTCGCCCGCGTGCATGTCGGAAATTAATAACAAACAAACTCAATTTCGCATTTATAATACTAGTTAGAACTAGCTGCGCCCCGCGGTTACACCCGCATTAGTCTAGTATTATATGATTATGCAAAAGTAATTTTGTTTGTTTATTTGTATGTTACGCTTTCACGCTAAAACGGCTGAATGGATTTGGATGAAATTTGGGACATGAGTAGACCATGACCTGGAGAAGGACATAGACTACACCATATCCTGGATCGCAGGCGAAATCACGGGCAACAGCTAGCGGGAAATATGATATAAGGGAAATATTTAACTGACCCTCTAAAATCTTGTTGACCTTCTAATGGTGGATTCTTGTTTAAATGAATGAACCTCTAAAAGCGTTTCGTTTCTAATGATGCACACTTAAAAAAAATGATTGAGCCTCTTTTTAACTTTCTAGTCTTTTCCCACAATTGGTGGCAGTAACTAAGGTAGGGCAAACCGATCAAATGAGTTAGCTTATGTTGGAACTGTAACCAATCGCGCTACATCCAACTTGGTCGCAGTTACTAGACTATTCAGTATTTTTAGGACTCCAAAATGTGAATTATTTGAGGTTCACAAAAAGAGGTGCAATCATTATATTAGAGTGTTCAATAATATTATTAGGAACGCAAAATGGGAATTATCAGAGGTGCGATTGAATAAATAATATGCCTTTTATAAATTTTGGCGATAAACAGCAGTAATCATCGTCTATGACGTAATTACAGACAACTTAGAAGAGTAATGTTACGTGATTTCGAAGAATTTTTTAATTGAATATACTCGTTTCACAATATTAACTTCGTTTTAAAGGATCCCACAAACAGGCGCGATACGACTACGCGACGCGACAGCGCGACGTGACTGTAAGCGACAAGTCGTGCCAGTCTACAGTCAGCTTTTATTCATATCAATGGGTGATACTTATTGTGCTTGTCGTATAAATTTAAACTAAGATGCATAAGGATCGGTGTATTGTCGATTTGAAAATCGTTCTAATTTACATTACGTTTTCATCGCTCGTTCGTGCCAAGTAGCCACTGACTACATTTATATTAAAGAAAAGTTAGGTATTTAATGGGTTTATACCTACATAACATCACGCTTGTATTCCTCGAAGGGTAAGGCAGAGGCATATTACACCCACATTTCGCCAGTTATGTTTAAGTCTCATGTAACAGGGGGCGAGCCTATTGCCATCAACCTGGCACAAAGACTACGGGCTGCTACTGAGAAATTCCAGATGCAAAAACCCAATAACACTTTGCCCGACCCGGAAATGGAAACCAGGACCTCATGCTCAGTAGTAGCACTTGCGACCATATTTATTTATTTATTTATTTATTTATTTTATTATTTATGTACACACAGAAAAACAGATACAGATAAGACATAATCATAATTATGAGTACAAAGGTACTGCTTATTTCTTAAGAAATTTCTTCCAGCAGACCTGCGATAGGAGAAATGAGAAAGAAATGCAGACAATAGTGTGTGAGAACAAGAAGAGAAAAATATAAATATGCGAAGTCTTAAACTAAAATATTGAAATAAACCTACACGTATAACGTAATAAATTAACATATACTTAAATAAAAACATAGAGCTTAAATATATAAACATACATACTATAGGCATATAAATACTCACAGTTGAGAGGAAAGGTAATGCTCTTTTACTCGATATTTGAATTGTGAACCAGTTTTTAAATCACGAATGCTAGGCGGAAGTGAGTTCCACAACCTTACTGCATGGACAGAGAAGGAATAGGAATAGTAGCTTGTTTTATGAGGATGAGAGTTAAGGAGGGATCTAAGGTGTGATCTACACGGTGCGTCGCTAGGACGAGCGTAAGAAAAACGCTCACGCAGGTAGGAAGGATAAGACGGGTTGTGTAAGACGTTGAAGAGGAGACATAAGATCCGAGTGTTCCTGCGAAGACCATTAGACCAATGAGGCAGTCAAATGGTGTCATTATGGGTTTATGACACTTAAGTATAAAGGTCCTGTCTCTTTTAGCTTACAAATATTTGTTCCGCTTCCCAACTGTTTGGGCGTGTGATTTATATTTGCAGTGGTGTTGACGGCAGGGTGTGCAAACATGAGTCGAGTACTTACTAAATAAATAGTGACGTAGTTACATCGTAACTGGTCCGAACGCTGCGTTTTGGCTGGCGTTTGATAGCTTTCGAGTGTCGAATGTGCCAATAAACAATAGTTTTATAGCAGCCATCGTTGCAGTCGATTTACAATCCATTTAATTTTTTTTATTTTTTTTATTAGTGTCTCCAACAATTGATTACACTGATACAAACACATAATACATTTTTTAAAGTAAAATAACAGTGCATCAGTTACTTATAGGTAAACACCACATGCATAAAACAATGAAGCAGACAAATAAGCTAACTTACTTAGTAATAAGCGCTAATATTGAAAATTTGGTAACATCGGTAGAAAGTGTAAAAAGTGTCATTTATATAAAAAAATATAAAATTTAAATCGATTAAATTCTGATAAAAAATTATAAAATTGGTAAAGGTAAAATTGACATTCTTTGACATTATAACATTGGTAAAACTGATAAGATTTCTTATCAGTTTTACCAATGTCATAATGTTAATGTTAATGTTAAAAAAATTATAAAAATTTATAAGAATTGATAAATAAAAATTCATACATTCACTCAGCGATGTTAAGTGATGGCCTGAAACACAGGTTTGAATAAACCTACATTAGGCAGGTCGCTATTGAATTCAGAAGGCTTTTAACCAATATATATAAGTTATACACTAGACTTATTTTAGGCATAGTTTAATATTTTCCTCCTAATATTAATATGTAACATTGTAATGATGTAACTTCTATGTAATTTATGTGAACTTATGAATAAAATAAATAATAATAATAATAATAATTAATAACAATAAGTAAATTCATAAAAATTATTACCATCGGCACATGGTGATAAAATTTCGATAAATTAAAACATGATTAAAGCGATCAACAAAATATTAAAATTTTTATGAATGTTTTTTATTTAGGTTTGATTTTTAGGGTTCCGTACCTGAAAGTTGCCAAACGGAACCCTATTACTAAGCCTCCGCTGTCCGTCCGTCTGTCTGTCTATCAGTGGGCTGTATCTCTCAATATATTAGGTAGACAGTTGAAATTTTCACAGATTGTGTATTTCTATGGCCGCTATGACAACAATTAATACAAATTTAATAAACATAATAATTAAAGGGGGGAGGGGGACAAGAAACGTAATTTTTTCGGCGTTTTTTGCTCAATCTTAATACGGTACGGAATACTTCGTGTGTGGGAGTTCGACTCGCAGTTAGCCGCTTTTTTGTCATGATTTACTGTTGCCGAACTCTTGGGACTTAATTTCTCATTAAATTGGCATTTTAAAAGAAATTGAATGAAATGCATCGAAAACGATGAAAAACAAGTAAGCTAAGAGAAAATAATGAGTACCTACTATCAATAGATACATTTACACAGGTATTATGTATCAAATATTAATATAGAAACGCTACCTTTTTTAAGCCCGTCAAAAGCTTGATGCTGACAAAGTAAAAGCCAAAGTCTTTCAAAGAGAAACAACGATCAAAGACTTTGATGGGAATCAAAGATCGATATTTACGAACAAAGAGCGATTGAAACCTGCTAAATCGAAAGTCTTTTAAGAGAAAAGATTCGAGCATTTTATTTCTAAAGTTCAAAGCAATATCAACATGAAATCCTCGAGGGATCAGTGAGGGTTATTCTTAAATCTCATAAAATTCAATTGTTTAACTGTCAAGATCTCGGCGTCTGATTGCGGATGAGAGGATGAGTGGATAACCCGGGTCGAGTAATCCCGGCTATCCGGCACTTTTGCCCACTTCACAAAGTAATCCAAAGCATTTTGGGGATCAGTGGACAATTTGGGAATTATGGTCCCTTTTTTTCTAGGGTTTCGTATGTCGTAATGAAATAACAAAACCCTTATAGGATCACTCGTGTGTCTGCTTGTCTTTCTGTCCGTCTGTCACAGCCATTTTGCTCCGAATGTACTGGATCGATTAAGATGAAATTTGGTACACTTATGAATTTCTGTGACCCTACACGGGCGAGTGAAATAAATAAATGAATTTTGAATATGCGGGTAAAATTATTTTTTGTGAGTTTACTGACAATTTGAGTTAAATACCGCACGCCATTAGTTTACATGTCTGAGTACTACTTATTTTATGATTTTTTTATTATAAAACGTTATACAACAAAAAAAAAACAACCGACTTACAAAGATTTTTATTTTATTTTTTTTCCCTTCTGATGATAAATTGACACAGTCCACTATACATAATATCAATTGGAACCTAACTGCGAATCACTGTCTCTTAAGATACAGGATACCCTAGTTTAAGAGACAGAGTTTAATCAATTGTGTACAGATTTGGGATATGTGTATGTTTGTGATATCTGTATTTTTGGGAAATAAAGATATATTATATTATTATTATATAGAGAAAGAAAACAATACAAAGTGTAAAATGACTTTAATTTGGGAATTCGGTTTCTTTGTTTTTAAATTTTCGTTTTTTGTCACCGACTTCCAAAATTAAAGTTATTTTTCACTTTGTAGGGTTTTTTTGGAAGTTCGTTGTTTTATTTTGTAAAAAAAAATATAGTATAGTAACAGTATTCTGTAATTTTCAGTCCTACCTGTTTTGAGCATTTTTCACCACAGTGGAAATCATTTTAGACAAGGTTTTAAGGGCTGTATTGATTGACTGAGGACAGTAAAACGGATTCTTGCATAACACACTTGCAATGGCAATGTCTTTCATTGACAGTTCAATAACATTCATTGTGGTATAGTGACAATGTTAGTTGTCGAGCAGACGAATTTTTTCAAACATTTCCTTGTATATCCTTAGGATTGTGTTAGAAAATGTGCTAGGACATTATGTATGAACATTATGTATGACATTATGTATTAACTTAAAGAAAATACGTTTATTTGCGGTAAAAATGACGCAACGGAAGAACAAAACACAAAAATAACAATTTGGGGGGAAATATGCTTCACATCCACGCAAAACGGCCATAGCTCAGCATAATGCTGCGACCCTATGCGGGACAGAGCCCCCGTACTAGTTTTCAGCGACAGCCGGCGTTGACGTGATGATGTCAACCGGTGCAGCATATAGTGAAATAACAAAATAAGTTAAAATAAATACAATACTTAGTCCAAAATGTTTATATAAATATAATATTTAAAATGGCAACATTTCGTACCGTCGGTGACTCACGCGCCGCAGACTTAATGCAATCTGTGCGCGGAGCTATCATAAAAACTATTTGTTACGAACGAAAATCATCGTTCCTTTATGTTGTTTTGATCAAACGATTTCTGTTTTCACACATAACCTATATGTCTATCAATTGTGTTTCTAACTCGAAAAGAAGACGTTACGTGACCTACCTTTCATAAATGAAAGGAAAATGCTATCTATAATTGTCACGATTTAGCGTTGCACTAACGGTCATTGACCCCTCTTCATTTTATAGCATTATTTATTTTTAAAACTTTAATAAAGTCCTTTTAATTAACGTCCAAATCTATTGTGATCTCCAACATGTTCCAATTACAAAAATTCATACATAGTGTATTGTTTGGGTTCTTACGAAGAGATATAAGGGAAAGGGCAATGATGGTTTACCTAGGAATCACGCTAAACGAGAAGTTACAATGGGGACCCCATATAACATCTCTCGCGGGGCGGCTAAGCTCGGTCGCTTATGCTGTTAGAAAGATAAGACAGTTAACAAATGTAGAAACCGCGCGTTTGATCTATTTTAGCTACTTCCACAGTATTATGTCGTATGGCATTTTACTGTGGGGTCGGTCTGCTGACATTGTATCCATCTTTATTTTACAAAAGAGAGCTGTCAGAGCCATTTATAACCTACGTCGTCGCGAATCTCTCAGGGAACTATTTAAAAAGATTCAATATTATGACGGTACCTTGCCAATTCATTTATGAAATTATTATGTATGTGAGAAAAATCTACATCTTTTTAATAAAATAAGTGATAAACATAATTTTAATACTAGAAATAAAGATAAAATAGATCAACCATTTTTCAGACTATCTAAAGTACATACATACATCTTTTATGGGGTACTGTGTTAAATGTTACAACAGAATACCTTGTGATATTTATTAGAATTAAATTAAAGAAAATTTAAAACTCATATAAAAAGTGCATTTTGTAAACAAGCATATTACAAATTAGAGGATTATAATTATCCAAGATAAAAATGCTTGGAAACATGCTGGTCTTGCTCCATAGGACAATTTAGAATCTAGACAAAATCTAACTGGTTGCAAATTTAATTGTATAATTATTTTTTTTGCATTCTGTGATTACTTGAACTCACACACTGACTTATTAGTACCTATTACTTGTTAAAATGTTAGGAATATCGTATAATTTTACAATGTTTGTAAATATGTGAGCACCATGCATCTATCACATAATTAATGTATCTGTCATTCCTTAATCTTTCAATATTTTTACCTATCGTGGTATTGTAATGTTATTCTAGGTGCATCGTCTTCACATATAATTATATAATTGATGTGTACAAGATATTGTGAAAACATTTTAAAAGAGTAACAGTGGAGTTTCTTGCCCATTCTTCTCCATACGAAAACTACCTTTTGGAAGGGGCGACTATAATCTTTTTTTTTTTTTTTTGTAAATTTTGACTTTCAATAGTGCCTTTTTTGTGCCTGATTGAAATAAATTATTTGACTTTGACTTTGACTTTGACCCCTATTGCCATGCTAAACCGCGAAAAATATAGCTAGAGTTTAGTATAATTATATTTGTTACATTATGTAACATAGAACACAGCCTATTTGTAATAAACTTTTTAGAGTCTCAGGAGCTACTAGATTTTACCCTAAAATTTAGGCAGTAGCGTCATATTTCACAAGTTATACCGAGTGCAAATGCCCGGTTATACTCGGGTCTAGGCAACTATACGAATTACCCGCCTCGTCTGTTACGGTTAATGGCGCTTAAGCCTTAATTTATTAAGGATTAGTGCGGTTACACTGATTATGTTACATGAGAGTAATAGGGCTCAAAATTAATACTGGAATATTCATGAATAAAATTAACAAGTTGAAGGAAATTGTTGTAAATTGTCTTGATAATTTCAAATAGTTTTATTGTAAAAAGTGTGAATGAGGTTAAATCACATGTATCGATCTGCCTAGCCTTTTCCAAACTAAGTTGGGGTCGGCTTTCTGTCCAATCGGATGCAGCTGTATTTTACATGGAGCGACTGTCTAACTGAACTGACTGTCTAACCCAATTACTCGACGGTAACACGATACCTCTTAGCAAATTCAAATTCAAATTCAAAAGTTATTTATTCAAACTAGGCTGAAAATCGGCACTTTTCGAACGTCAAAATTACATAAGACAGTCCCCCAAAAACGCCCACCCTTCACCACTTCCTAGTGCTTTAGCTGGGAAGAAGAAGTGGCGCAACAAACTCCCCAGCAGCACAGCTGTCTGAATAGTTAGAAGAACATGATTCTATACAATAGTAATAATTTACTTTACGCAACACAACGCACACTTGCTGCCGGTTGCTGACTGGTTGTCTGACTTTTGAGCTTCTGACAACCCATTAGGGTCAGTTCACACCGAGACGTCACGCGACGCGACGATGCTTGAAGAGGCCAGTAATTTCGCGCAGCGCAGCGCGGCGCCGCGAGGCGTATCGCAACGTCGCGAGACGCATCGTGAAGTCGCTGGCAGCTCCACGCCTCGCTGCTTCGTGCGTCGCGAGCCATTTTCGAATTATTTCAATTAAATGTGTATCTTTTTGAGTAGTAAATAAAGTTACATTTTGTTTCACTATCTTAAAAAGTGCGCGCAGCGTCGCTTCGCGTCACGTCTCGGTGTGAACTAACCCTAACCTGTCAAAGATCTACGAATAACAGCCGAGATCAATAGCATAACGTGCTCTCCGAGGCACGGAGGGGTCTCGCTATGGTTATCCATCCACGTACCGACCCGTGCGGCTGTTATTATTTAACCACGAGCCCGTCAATACCTAACCTACCAATGGTTTATTAATCAAATTTTTCCAAACAAAGTCTTTGCAAACCAGGGCAATCAATACTCTCGCCAAATTCTTACCATTAATTTTACTCAAGCCGTAATCCTAAACCCACACAGAGTTAGCGTCATTATCACAGTAGTCCAGACATGGCCAATAAAAACCCCGCCTACATTGGCCGCGACGAAAACAAATGAATATCACGTAAGCGCGCAGACAGTGTGGTCAACAAACGTTGACCGATGTTTATGAAACTTTGAGTTCAGGCAGGGTGTAAAGTAGGCACGATTTGTAATTATAATGAGCGATTTATTTTACAAAGTTGACACAGGATATCTAGTTACAGTTATAACATAACATAACAAATGTAATCTCCAAAGGGTTAAACAGAGGTTTATCAACAGTATACCCACATTTCGCCAGTTATGTTTAAGTTCCATTTAAAAGGGGGGCGAGCCTATTGCCATCAAACGGGCACAAATCCAGACTCCGGGCTGCTACCACAGAGTAATACAGAAGGCGCACTCCACATTTTAGGTATGATGAAGCTACAAGTACGCCGCGGGCTCGTGTTATCGGGCCAATTCAGTGATCCTAACTTAGTCAGAAGATATAAGAGTTACGTGATAGAAAGAGAGGTAACTTCTAGGTGAATATAGCTGTAGGTAATTAGCGCTGTGCAACCTGAATTGCACTTTATTTTGTCGCAGCAAGAGTCGCATTTTATTTAAATGATTTTGCAAAGTGAACTATCTGTTATCTATTAATCTGTGCTGCTACTGAGAAATCCCTGATGAAAAACTCAATACAGTACGGTACGGCAGTACTTTACAGTTTTTGCTATGCAAAAATTTGTTTCGATAAATTATTGTCTTGTATCGCTCGTATAGGTACTCCAGACGTACAAATGTACTTAAATAAGTAGATATTGCCACTCTAGAATGGAGGCTTATTGTAATGAACACCCCTTTTTTAACATAAATTATACAATTTAAACTAAAACTAATTTACTTTAACTTTTCATTCCACCCTGATTGAAATGTAAGTCGTGTTTCAGATAGCGACATGTTTTATGTCCTCGACCGCGCTACAGCTGTTGTTTCACAATATTGATAAACAGACATTAGTCAGACTGCCAGACCTTTGGGACTAGCACGAACGCGCGGAGTAACGTAACGTAAATCCCAACGATTTTAAAATTGAAAATACTCTATCGCACTACATATTGAGTTCATCATAATCATATGAGCCGAAAGACGTCATCTACTGGACATAGTCCTCCCCCAAGCACCGCCACTTCAACCGGTTCTGTGCTTTTCGCATCCAGCGGATTCCTGTGGCTTCATGAGATAAATAAATAGCACACCGTATTCCACAGACAGACATTGTTATTCATCTATCGATTGTATTTGAGAAAACAAAAACAAAACGTCAAGTATTCCTCGCTGCGCAGTCGTGCAAAGTATAAGTTGATAAATTACATAATTATGTGGGTGTACTAGTCGATAACTAGGTTATCCGGCTCGATATCTACGTCCGGTACATCTGGGCCTATTGTCTGTTGGCTGGGTATGATAGCTGATAAGATTCTCATTACCGATAGTACGTACAGTAATTCGAAGTAACTATAGATGTATGGTAATATCACAGTGTTTCATTCTTTAAGCTCTGGTCAAACTGAAGCGAATCGCGTGGGATACGGGACAAAATTGGCTCGCGAACAGTCGCGTGACGTCTTAATCATCAGAAGAAACGACGCGGGTAGTCGCGTCCCGCGTCCCGCGCGGTTTTCGCCTAAGAGTGTGGCCACTGTGGCCAGAGATTAACAGCGTTTTATCACCCATTCATTTGACAGGATTTGAGAAATGTAATTTATGATAACGCCTAAATTATGTCCCAAAATGCAGAGTTGGCAGTTTTCAAAAACTCTAGCGGTGACCTACTGTCAGGTTATATAAGACAAGTAGGTATACTGTGACATGTAGTTATATAAGTAGACTTCGGCAGTGGCAGTATGGCTTCATATCATGTAAAATTATTGATGTATTTAGGTGGTGTAAAAATACAAAAAGAAAAAGACAAATTCGGTGTATAAAAAAGAAATGGTTCAGCTTCCAACACCCATAATAGAATAGGTACACACGTTTAGCCTAATTCAAATACAGATTAATTTGCCTAACAATTGCAAATTACTAAATGTTTGCTAATGTAAACGCTACTACGTAAATGATGAAAGGATTTGCGGTAAGTACGAAGGCAAAGATATATGCACGTTATTAAATTCACAATAGGTGTTAGAAATCCAGCGTGATTAATGAAAATACGAAGGGTTTTGCAAATGTATTTATCATATTACTGTTACTGTTAGCCTGCATTATCTCACAGTTGGGCAAAGGCGTCTGTGACTTTCAGCTCTTTCGATTCAGGGCTAATGTGGACCACTGGTCGTTTGTTTTCTCCAGTTTCTACAGGGGTCTGCAACGATGCCTTGTGGCTAGACATAGTGGTTATTTTGGCCCATAGTTCATTAGGGATACGGCATACATGGCCTGCCGAATCCCACTTCAACTTAGCGGCTTTTTGAGCAACTGTGTTTAGGAGACCAGTGCTGGCTCAGTGCTAACGACTTACGTGTTGTAGGTCGTGGGTTCAAACCCAGACAGGCGGTTTACTCTGTGTAAATAATATCATCACCACTGCTCTCAAAACGGTGAAGGAAAACATCGTGAGGAAACTGGTATGTTATTTATGTTTGTATGTTATTTATGTTATGTTATTTTGGTATTTTTCGGGTGACCACTGAAAATCAGCGCTGTGCTGTGGGTCCCTCATAGCACAGAATTATGCTGAGTGGAAGCCTTCTTGTCACAGTCATGACGTGCAGCTGCCAAATATTTATGTTGTTTATTTTTTTGTTATTTGTATGCACGTGTCTCTGTGACAAATAAACCTTTTTTTTCTTTCTTCTTTCTTTCTTTCTTGTATGTCTTAGAACCAAAAAATCGAAGACATGTGACATCTCCCAATCCGCACTGGGTCCGCGAGGTAAGAAAGAAAAAGAAAGAAAATACGTTTATTTGCGGTAAATATGACGCAAAGAAAAAGACACGAAAATAACAAATTGGTGGAAAATTTGCGTCACATCCACGCAAAACGGCCATCGCTCAGCATAATGCTGCGACCCTATGCGAGACAGAGCCCCAGCGCTTTTCAGCAACAGCCCACTCCCTCTCGAAGAAAGGAGGCTTGTATCCTAGGCTACAGGAACATAATAGGCTGATTATGTGGTTGCGACTATGGTATGTCAATTTGACGCCTAGAATACTGCGCTATCTAAATTCTATCTTTTATCTAAATTCAGAAAAAGAAAACCATATTTCAGTCAGCTGTAGTTTTTACCTACACCAATGGGTAAAGGCGTCAAGTTTATGTTTCTAAGGCCCTTGAAATTTGGGCACGCCACTATTGCGGCGATAAGTCCCCTCTTTGAGGAGTGGCTAGAGAGGCGCCACGGCGTCCTCACCTTCCGCCTGACGCAGGTCCTCACAGGACATGGTTGTTTCGGGAGGTTCCTGTTTCGTATCAGGTGGGAGGAAACGCCCGAGTGTCATCACTGCGTGGATCGCCCGGAGGACACGGTGGAGCATACGGTGGAGGTCTGCCCGGCTTGGGCAGAGCATCGCCGTGTTCTTGTGGAGGCAATCGGTGGCGGGGATCTGTCGCGTCCGAACGCGTGAGGGAGAGGCAAATTTCACGCCCTCACGCCCCTAACCGCCGCAGGAGACGCCCTGGGCGTCGGGAATCGCAGGTCGATTCCCGGCCACCGTAGGCGCGGGCTTGCGGACGGTGAGCAATGGGTAGCTCGCCGTCTGATAAGGAGCAGGCCCGGGTCGACGGCGCGTTGTGTTCCACGCGCGCCTCAAAGAGATGTCAGCAGAAGTGAAGGGGTCCGTTAGGACCGATGCCTGCCGGGGTTGCGGGAAAGTCCGAAAGGGATACCGTGGCCCCTGGCATACAGGCAACGGAAGGAACACGGGTGGATTTTAGTCAGTAAGAGTCTGACACGCCCTTCCGCTCCACCCAGAGCGGGAGAAGTTATTTGATAACTTCCCACCCAAAAAAAAAAGGCCCTTGAAATTCCAATTACCCTGTAAAGAACCTCTTGTAAATAAACAAACAGCTGACGACGTTTATTCTTTCATTTTCATAGAGCACGTAGTTACAAACGTTGTTTACGTGGCATTATTAACAATTCTCTAACAAAATGGAGAGCATAATATTCTAAACACGCAACGAAATAGACACCTCCCTGCAAAACGATATCTCTTCACTGAATTTCATCTAAAATAACAACGCAAAAATGAACCTTATTTCCGAAAGATCAAAGTTCAAATTCGACGCTCAAAAGATCTATTTACATTTGATTTTCAGCACTCGTTTCGCCACAGGTGCCAAGGGAAAATTTAAATAATAACAACAGTGTTGCTCGACAATAAAGGTTATTATTGCTTGTTCGCTAAGTAAGTTGTTTATGTAGTGGCGAATTTGTTAGATGTTAGTAAATAAGTATTTTTACCCGACCGTGACGGGTGCTGAACGGAGGGTGATGTGTTTACCATCGTCATTTGCTGTTTCCAGGTATTGAGTAGGAGATAGTTTGCAAAAGCAGTTTTGGATATAAACTGTAAATAATCATGTTTCAGGATTAATTTAATAAAACTAAGACTAAGACAAAACTGAAATAACGATGCTTTAAGATGCTGAAAGGGGCGCATACACGGTACTGCAATAACATTACCAAAAAGTAATAAAAAAAAATATTTTTATTGTGAATTAAAAAGTTATTGCTATTCCATAAAAAAAATATATATATATATACATAAATATAACAAAAAAAAAATATATAATTAATATATTATTATTTTAATATTAAATTTTTATCAGCCAATTTAATCAAGCCAACCCGCTAAACGACGGCCGCCTGCGCCCCATATACTAACCCGGTAAAATTCCCCATAGAAAAAAAATGAGGGGATTTATTTTTTTCTTAAAATTTTCACACAAATAGACTCTCAGTACGATACTCCACAACAACCACACGGATCGGACAGGGTTTTTTACATGTTGTACATACATTAACTTACGCGTTCTCATGGGGTAGGCATAATCTACAGAACGCCATCTGCTACAATCCTTACTTACTACTCCTTTTGTTTCGTTTACGTTCATACATCGGGTCCCACACGCACGCTGGTTACGACTGGTGATGTTCGTCAGAAGAAGAACATCACCGACGTCACTATATGTCGTTCTAGGGAGCTCCCAGAATAATTTATCCGGTATCGGATTTGAAGATCTGAATCTGGGAATTTGACTTAATTTCAGACTTTCTTCAACAAGGTAGTCAGGAAAACTTATTGATTTTCAAAGAAACTACGTTAATTTGCCGTGTTCGTCAAAAAAATACATTTGATTCATAATTTATTTCCCTGAATTTACACTCAAAAGAAGGCAACAAAAATCACCAAGACAACAAATCCTATGAAATGATTTTTATTTCTGTAAGTAGAGCTTTTAAGACATTTTTACACGTAAATTTGGTCAGTATTTTAAAACTAGATGGCGCTGGCATTTCCTAGCTGGCTTATCCGTGAGGAGAAATGCTGAAACAAACTCAGAAGTCATGGTCTCTTTTAAAGTCAAAACATTATATAAGATTTCATGTGAGTCGAACAAGGCAGGGCCATATATTCCATAGCTAAGTTTCTGCACTTTCCTACTTACAATCGAAAACAAAGAAGCAAGCCATTTTCTCCTTCCTTTTCCTGCCATTTTACCGGTTTATTTCGAGACAACCGTAAACATGACTTTTAAGATGGCTCAGCACGCGACAATTTTGTTTCATCCACAATGCAGTTTGTGCTTTTATAATGTTATATATTGATAATGTCACGTAAACAACGATAAATATCTTGCTTATTGCCTATAAAGGCACCTAGATGTCTATTAAATGATAGTTAATAAACTTGTGTTTACCTGCCTTGTTGGTCTAGTCGTCGCAAGGGCAACTGCTGTGCACGAAGTCCTGGGTTCGATACCCAGGTCGGGCGAAGTGTTATTGGATTTTTCTATCAGGAACAGTATCTCAATAACAGCCCGGAGTCTGGATTTGTGCTCGGTTGATGGCAATAGGCTCGCCCCCTATTACATGGGACTTAAATATAATTATTGGCGAAATGTGGGTGGTTATATATCAAGCTATACATTTATATACTGGAAATGTATAGCTTGATATGTAGCCGTGTGTACCTACTATAGGTAGATACATCTTTGCCTAACCCTTCCGGGAGCAAGGCGTGATGTTATGTTGCTGTATCCTTGTTCAAGAAACGATGAATGGAATATGTGAAAAATCTTCTTTTCGTGTGGTTAGTGACTCACCTGGTGACAGAGATTTAAAGCCGCCCATGGGTATCTGACTTGGCTTCACATGCCGTCGAGAAATATCTCTCAGGCAAACCGGTTTCTTCATGATGTTTTCGTTCACCGTTTTCGAAGCAAGTGATAATTATACAATATGCAACTTGAATCCAAAAATTCAGAGGTGCGTGCTTTGGGTACGAACTCGAGACCTATGAATTGGCAGTCCGACAGTCACAACACTAGGCTATCACTGCTATGGTTAGAGAGACAGACGATGAGAATGTTTTGGAATTGAAACGAAGATTTTAGTTATCAGCTTATTTATAATGTTTCGAGGTCTATTTACCTACCATGTCAAATTGGCTAGAACGGGGAAGCAAACTATAATATCAATACTTTTTTTAATGTTATCCTACACTGTTCCCACTGCTGAACAAAGGCCTACCCCAAATCCTTCAAAGGATCCTTTTCAGAGCCGCTTCGATCCAACCATGACGGTACGCGTCTACTTCGTCTCGCCACCTGTTCCTGAGCCGGCCTCGGCGGCGCCATCCACCCTAAGGCACAGATTAGTTCACTCCGCAAAATCATTTAAATAAAAACCAACTCTTGCTACGACACAATAAAGTGCAATTCAGGTCACACAGCGTCAATATTACCTACAGTTATATTCACCTAGATGTTGCCTCTCTTTCTATCGCGTAACTCTTATATTTTCAAACTACGTTACGCCCGCTAAATTCGACACGTCGAGCCCGCCGCGTACCTACCTAAAGCTTCATACCTAAAATCCGGAGTGAACATTCATCTGTGTCTCAGGCAATACTTATTATAAATCTACAAAAATAATATTATATGTGTTATGTTATTTAAGATAGTTTAATTAAGGAGCACGCTACCGCATTAGGATTTTCCTGTAATGATAGCAGTGTTTGTGATAAAGAAAGAAAGAAAGAAAGATAGACATATAAATGTGTCTCATATATATTTCTACTTTAGAAATAAAATATTCTGAACTGCTTGCGTCCATCTGTACTGCGCGCCTGGTGTCCTTGCTACACTGACCTGACGAGTAGCAAGGCAATAGCGTCTGTTTTTCTCACGATAAAGGTCAGACATTTTTTATATAAAATTAATGAAACTTGTAAGAGTTTTTTATAAGAAAAACACTTTGCAATGCAGGGCAGTGAATAGTTTTAATGGGCAGATGTTTAAATACTTAACCTGTAGACGGTCCCACAGCAGAGTCAAGGTGTTTTTTCAAAAAGAGGAAGAAAGAGTATTATTCCACAAGCTTTTATATATTTTCATGCGAGAATAAGGCATGATTCCGAAAAATGCCGCACGCGGGAGTGCTGCCGCGTGATTACGAGCACCGCTGCGCGGCACTGCTGTTCCTGGTTTACTTCTCAACAGTTGTCAACATTAACGTGTTATCGCTGTGATGAACGCCGCACTACAGGTCTGCCGCAGCGACAGGGTGACACTGCCGCGCAGCAGTGCTGCGCAGAGTATTGCTGCCGTGGTCGGAATGTAATCTCATATAAGCTTGGTTGAATCAACAAAATACTATCTAGAAGAATGTGGCCGCTATTCTTTATTTCGAATTTTGTTGCTTCGTGTCTCATTATAAAAGGTATTAGAAAATTCTAGACACACTTACCGTGGGTCCCTATTAAACGTTATTCAAAATTCCTTCTCAGTCACGAGATAATATTTTTTTAAAGGAGTGGCGCTAGTGGACCATTGGGCGCCCTCTTGAGAGGTATTTAGTGTGTAGACGGAGAGAGTTACATCTTTCTTCTCCCTCATGTAACGAAATGTGCCTAAATGTGACGCGTCCTCAAGGACGCGTCACATTTAGGCACAATTGGACGAGAAGAGAATTGAGAGTGAAATTTCAAAATTTCTCTCTCAATTCTCTTCTCGTCCAATTATCAAAACGGCGCTTACGAAAGGTTATAAGAATAAAGGGGTTGAGGAGACGACTTCAAAAATATAAAAGGTTTAATATAAAAATAAATTGACAAAATCAAGAAACCTGAATGAAACTAAAACGTTCAAACGGGCTCACTTTTAAAGCAGCATTGCATTAGTAATCCAAGATTAGTTTTTTACGGTTAAGATTGATATGTATCCTTAAGCATTAGCGTAATCAGCCTATGACGTTCCCATTTCTGGGACTCGGGCCTCTTCAGGGTGTGGACGGTAATTCACGCAGGCCCAGTGCGGGTTGGTAGATGTCACATGTCTTCGATTTTTGACATGCCGGTTTCCTCATGATGTTTCCCTACACCATTTTGAGAGCAGTGATGAAATACATTAAACAAAGTAATGAACTGGCCTGGGTTCTAACACCACGACCTACAACAACTCGTAAGTCGAGGCCGTTACCACTTTTTTTTTTTTTTTTGATTACTGGGGAAATCCTCATGGATGTCCTCCACCCTGGGGAGGGCGGAGGGGTCTGTCAGACTCTTTCTGACTAAAACCACCCCGGTGTTCCGTCTCACACTTGCACCGGGGATCACGGGATCTAATCCGACTTCCGCGATCCCCGGCTAGTGCCGGCCCGCCTCTGCGGGCCACCTCGAGTTAGGGGGGAGTGAGGTGTTAAACTCCCCCCTTACGTCATAGAGAGGCGCGCGTGGGACACTACGCGCCACCATCTCGGGTCCTAAGGAGTAGGGGGCGACGGATTTGAGGCCATTACCACTGGGCCAACACTGCTCATGTATCCTTGCGGAGTGCGTCTCATAACCTATAAACTCATTTGGTCTAATTCGGTTCATAAGATATAATCAACGTGAGATTAACTTTTTCTTCTAAAACCCTCATCAGTTTTGTTATATTATCCAAATCGGATCGTGTTTGGCTGAACTGACTCACCAAGAGAGTAATAGCTTCAGCCTGGCTGTTCATACGGACCGTCATTTCGGCGCGAAACTCCCTGATTTCCTCAAGCAGCACTGAATCAGAATCCCTAACAGGTGAAAAATTAGCCTGACTACCTCGCTGCGTATTTATGTTATTCATGGGCGTGGTGTTGGTGGTAGTCTTAGATACAGGTGTCTTAGATACAGGTGTCTTAACTGTGACCGGGGTTTCCGTGTTCCCTCTTTTAGGCATATACCATCCTGATATACCAACTGTGATATAATTTCTTTACATATAACATTTCTATACTCTAAAACTTATTTCGTATAACGTTATTGGATATAACGTTTATTTAATCTAAAATCATTAGGTCTATCGTTTAAAATATATATTATATTGATACCATCATTAAGGTTAACACCCCAATTCGCCTCGGAAAGGTTAGGTTAGAAGGGCTAAGGTGGGACCGGCTGCCGAGCGCCAGATCCCCTCTATTGTTGGTGAATCATTTGGATTAGGTTAGCACGGCGAGCGAATGAAGTGAGCGTGCCGCGGCAGTGGCCGCCGAGCGCCAGATCCCCTCTATTGTTGGTGAATCATTTGGATTAGGCTAGAACGGCGAGCGAATGAAGTGAGCGTGCAGCGGCAGTGGCCGCCGAGCGCCATATACCCTCTATTGTTGGTGAATCATTTGGATTAGGTTAGAACGGCGAGCGAATGAAGTGAGCGTGCCGCGGCAGTGGCCGCCGAGCGCCAGATACCCTCTATTGTTGGTGAATCATTTGGATTAGGTTAGAACGGCGAGCGAATGAAGTGAGCGTGCCGCGGCAGTGGCCGCCGAGCGCCAGATACCCTCTATTGTTGGTGAATCATTTGGGTTAGGTTAGAACAGTGACAATTAACGCGCATATTTTAATTATATCATATATTACTTACCCATCCTTGCGCATTATGAATTAAAAAACACTCTTGGTACTGGCCATATTTGAAACTACAACCTCATTTATGCCAATTTAATAAATATCTCAGTAGATTCAATACACACAATTCCCTCGTAGGCCGTAATCCTAGCCCATCTCACAACAGTTCAGTACCGTCAATATACCAGACATCAATATTTATCCACCCGCGAAACAAACAGAATCCGTTTAGTCAAGAAATATTATCTTTATTACACTGGCTCCACACGTTTGCCAACGTTGGGACAAACACGTGTGCTCTAGTGTGGACGAAAATGGGCAAAGTTTGAGCCTTTTTCGACCAACACGTTGGACGAGTGGCGTTGCGGCCAATGTGACCAGCGTCTGTTGCTGGCGTTACAATAAATGTATGGCTTTCTCGATAGTATTGGGTAATATCTCGCTATTTTGAAGATATTGAAATGTATGGCGATTGTATATTTGGTGTTCAGAATCTATTTATTAGGGATCGTTTTTGGGTAAAGTTTACGGGAAATAAAAGTTTTTTTTTTCTCTTTTCTTGGGTGTTTGGTTTGTATTCGTAGAATTTACACATAACATAACCTGTATTCCAGAGGTGTCGCTATAGTACTCCCACATTTTAACAGTTTTGTTTAAGTTCCATTTAATAGGGGCGAGCCTATTGCCATCAACTGGGCACGAATCCAGACTCCGGGCTGCTACTGAGAAATTCCAGATGGAAAAATCCGATAACACTTTGCCCGATCCGGCAATGGAAGCTAGGACCTCATCGAATCCTCTCGTGTAATTAATTGGGAGAAAAATAGGATATTTTCTTTATTCATTCTTATTTCATAGTTCACTGGGCTGTTTTCTGAGACTTATAGTCACACAACTCCGGGATAGGGCTACGCTATCCGGGATTCAAATCGTATGGGCTCAGTGTTTATGTATTCTAAGAGCATGTTTCAGAAGTGATGGAAAGAGGTTTTTGTTGTGTTTGTAATCATAAGAATGCGCCTTTCTAGCTTTGTCCACGCGTTCAGATGGATAGTTTTGTCATAAGAGGCCCGAACGCGCGACGTTTATTAGTAAATTCGGACGATTTTTAAATCGAAACTACAACTATCCTTCAGGTTTTTGGATAAATTATTTGTGACATGCACAATAGGTACGTAAGCACGTATCACCTATAATTAAGTTACTTTTATAAGTAATGTTTCAGTGACGTCATTCGACGGTAAATTGCAGATGCGGTGGTGGCCACTGCTCTTCTACGAAACCGTAGCTTAACGTTTGTTTATCATAATTGTGAAACAACAGCTGCAGCGCGGTCGAGGACATAAACCATGTCGCTCTCTGGAACAGGACTTACATTTCAATCCACCCCTCAAATAAATCACCCATTATGTACACTAACAGGTCAATAAATACACATTTACCTAACCTTTAATAGCCGTAACTCCGAGAAAACGATCGCTTCAATAGCAGTCGTTTAGTTCAGTTTACCGATGTGTTGAACGCTTCCATAGCCTTTCAATGACTTCCGCGGAATTGATCGTTATGAGAATTTAATGCTTAGCTTTATGTGCTTGTATTGAAGTTAATTATACAGCAGCATTATATATTATAAGAGCAGTGGTGGCTCAGTGGTAGCGGCCGCGACTTTTGAGTCGCGGTTCGAACCCAGACAGGCGCTTTACTTTGTAAATTATTTCATTACCACTACTCTCAAAACGGTGATGGAAAACATCGTGAGGAAACCGGCATGTCCTAGAACCAAAAAATCGAAGACATGTGACATCTACCAACCCGCCCTGGGCCCGCGTGGTAGATTACGGCCCACTCTCTCTAACAGAGAGGATGTCTATGTCCCAGTAATGGGAACATTACAGGCTGAGTATACAATTTGCTTTTCAATTAATTTCCCTGACTAGAATTAATAATAAACTATTTCCAAGGTAGGCATAATTATTAAGCAGCACACCGACTATTTTTATATCCATCCTAAGTCGATTCTCAGAAGCAACGTAATCGAATGTCAGTCGTGGAGGCAGCCTGACACTGATGTAATGTTTTATTTATGCTAAACCCTCTTCTAGCTAGAAACACTCATATGTATTTAAATTACGTTGCTACAGAATCATTCTTTTTAGTTCAGTTTTGCAGTTATTTTGTATATTGTGTGATAAAAGGTGATCGGATGTTCAATGATGTCCACATTTAAATAACTATGGAATGTTTTTTTTTTCGATCCAATCTGCCTAGCTTTTTCCCATGTTGGGGCCAGCTTCCAATTAAACCAGATGCCAGTATTTTACATGGAGAGACTGCCTATCTGACCCCACAAAAATGATACCCCTTGGTAAGACTAGTTGTCAGACTTTCGGGCTTCTGAATACTCGTAACGGCTGTCAAAGATCTACGAATTATAGCTGGGACCAACTGCTTAACTTGCTCTGCATGGCATGGAAGGGTTTCAATATTTAATGGATGATCATCCACCCACGTACCGGCCGTGAACCCGTATGGCTATTATCATTTAGCCATGAGTCCAGCCACGGGTAATGATGTAATTTGAGGAGCCATTGTTCTCTAGTGACGATTTGATGATTAAGTGTGGCCACCGAAATTATACATTTGTGAGAGAGAATCAACCGTGAATAGGACTAGATAGTATAGTTCATTATGGGACATTCAAAGTCAAAGTCAAATCATTTATTTCAAGTAGACTATTAAACTGCAATTTGAACGTCAACATTTTCAAGAAAATAGAATTGGTTCTAGGCGCCCCTTCTAAAAGGTTTAACCCCTATGCATAAAATTAAGTTATAATGCAATTACGAGGACACGTAAGTTCTACGTGTCCTCGTAATTTCAATGTCAATAAAGAGTCAGGGCAATGCACTAGGCCCCTTCTTATTTATAAGGCTTTTATGAAAAAACTTTTTAATTATTAACTAGCTTCTGCCCGCAACTTCGTTAACATTAAATATATCCTATGACGCTCGTTTATACTGAATCTTCCCATTACTGAAAGAATTTTCGGAATCGGATGACTAGTTCCGAAGATATACCTTACAAACTCACAAACTATAATATTAAGTAATATATATATATAGGCACAGTTCTAACCTAACCCATTTGGTCAAGGTGTCCTAGGTTAGTTCGACCAACTGTGAGAAAAAGCCAGAAAGTTAAAAAGAGGCTCAATTATTTTAGAAAGTTTGCATCATTTCAAGGTCAATAAGTTTTAAGAGGATCTGTTAAATATTACCCTTGGAAAAATATCAAACGAACGTTTATCAGACACAAAAGAACAATTTTCAAAAGAGACACACATAAACGCATTGTAAATCTTCAGTACGCAGCGCGAATATTTTTATTGTATTGGTGCTACGCCGTAGCCGTCACGTTGATGTTACCGCTACGCCGGCTACGCCCTCGTAGCATACATAAATAATCTGCTACGCGTCGACTCGTCAAGTCACCAAATTGTTTTGTCATTGATATTTATGTAATTATACAATACATTGTATATTGTTTTCTTTATACATTTATCGAGGGTTAAGTAAGCCTATCTATACTAATTTTAGAAAAGAGGTAAAAATTTATTATAATGTGGTAATTTGAAAAACTCACAAATTACCTCTTTATCTTCGGAACTACTGATCTGATTACGAAAATTCTTTAACTTATGGGAAGTTAGAGTATTGCCGAGTGTCAAAGGGTATAGCTTATGTTACAACAAAAAATTTCACGCATACCAAATCGCAAGCAGAAGCTGGTAATCTTATTTTTCAGTACATACTGTCTTACTGCTGGTGAAAAGCTGTTTGCTAGTCTAATGAAACAAATTGTAAAAAAAAAATCTGACGTAATTCTAACCCGGATTCCCAGTTTTTAATAAAGTACATAATTTTCTGGTGCTCAGAACATTCATTTGCGTTCGTAATCTTAACATAATCAGCCTATAATGTTGCCACTGCTAGGTCACAGGCCTCTTCTCTTCGAGAGGGAGTGGGCTGTAATCCACCACGCGGGCCCAGTGCGAGTTGGTAGATGTCACATGTCTTCGAATTTTTGGTTCTAGGACATGCCGGTTTCCTCACGATGTTTTCCTTCACCGTATTGAGAGTAGTAGTAATGAAATAATTTACGAAGTAAAGCGCCTGTCTGGTTTCAAACCGCGACTCGAAAGTCGCGGCCGCTACCACTGGGCCACCACTGCTCTTATAATATATAATGCTGCTGTATAATTAACTTCAATACAAGCACATAAAGCTAAGCATTAAATTCTCATAACGGTCAATTCCACGCGGGCCCAGTGCGGGTTGGTACATGTCACATGTCTTCGAATTTTTGGTTCTAGGACATGGCGGTTTTCTCATGATTTTCTTTCACCGTTTTTAGAGCAGCTAGTTATTTGCGTTACCTACCTAATGTTATTTTAACCTATTCCAACATAAAAACAGCTGTAAAGTTGATAAATTCCCAATAAAGTCAAATAACTTTGCAATGTTACACGCTGGCGTCTACATAAAGCGAAGCAAACAACTCAGATACATCTAGTGATGTCTGTTGGCTATTGAGGCATCCGCCTTTCAGTTTGTGCCTCGTTTGAATCGCAGGCTGGCTATAAGCTTTATTGGAGACTAACAGAATGAAAGAGTAGTTTTGTATTCTTAAGTAAAATATTTTACTTTACTTTTCGTAAACTCAAACACTTTAGGTAAAATATTATCTATAATCATAATCATTTTTGTGTTCACGTTGCTCCAACCCTCAGCAACATAAAACAAGGACAGTAGGTATGTATAATATATATTTATTTTATTTGTTTATTTATTTATGTATTTATTTATTTACTTTTTTATTTTTTTTATTATAAATGTGAAAGTTTATTTGATTGGATGATTGTTACTCAATCACGTAAAAATGGCTGAACGGATTTGGATGAAATTTGCCACACAGATAGTTTATAACCTGGAATACAAAGGATACTTTTTATCCCGGTAATACGTTCCCGTGGGATAAATTCCGACCTCCACGCGTGCGAAGCCGCGGGCGAGTTGCTAATAAATATATTTTTGTGAGTAGGTCATCATCTAAGAACCACATGTAAGGAAGCCAATACTAAGCCTTAGTTTTATTTTTATTAAGTAAAAATTTTCAGCCGAAAGATCGCTGGACATAGGCCTCCTCCAAGCACCGCCAATTCGACCGATTCTGTGCCTCCCGCATCCAGCGGACTCCTGCGGTCTTTACAAGGTCATTGGCAGATAAGTAAAAATATAGCATGTCATAAAAAAAGTGAATTGTGAAAGTGGCCAGTTCAAAAAGTAGGGACGCATAAATGTGCTGAAACTAAGCAGTCGTAGCCATGATCTGAAAACCAAGCCACGAAGCCTAGACCCTAATTGCGTAACACACTTTCAATCACAATTCGAAAGATTTGAAGGATATTGCTAATCCATTGCTTAATTTATTTGAAAATTTCGTCTGTTTTCGACTATAGTTTGACCGAAACCACTTTACCGCGCCTAAGGAGTGCGCGGTGAAGCGGTGGGCGGGACGCCGCTGTGAGCGTTGACGAATGAGCGGCTTGCACTGCCCCTTCTCGCCGCGCACACACCTAACGCGCGGTATAGCGGTTTCGGTCAAACTATACGTAAATAACGTAATTAATGTTGTTGAACGGTCAAAATGAAAGGCATTGTGTTTGGCTAATAACCGCTGCTTTATAATCTCTTCCTCAGTAAGCTACAGTAGACAAGTTATTTATCCCAGTTTGAAGGCAGCACAAGTCGATGTTCACGGCAAATTGATTTAATAGCTCTGAAGGTTGCGACGCGAAGCTTGTCTGTAGTTTTGGCTTTCAATATGTTGCTGTAAGCTGTTGAGCTGTTCCATTCCACTCATTATCGAGCTTCCCTTCTGTGTTAGCAGTTAAAACTCAGGGTTTTAGTTAACGTGTGGATCTGGTATAATGTTTAAAGACTTTGCAGGCTTGATCGGTACGTTCTTCAAATTGGCTTCATCATTCAGCCGAAAAATGTTCACTGCTGGACATATGCCTCCCCCAAGCACCGCCACTTCGACCGATTCTGTGCTTCCCGCATCCAGCGGTTTCCTGCGGCCTTCACAATGTCATTGGCTTTATCTCTTAAAATTCTATAGGCAACCAGTATACTATATACGATAATTTGTAATAAAATAAAAATGTTAATACATGTTATCATGGTTTTAGCCGTCGAACTTACAATTTCGGTCTATGTAGGATATAAAAAATATCTGTTGACCGTCATAGTTAGGGAAATTAATAATTAATATATTTTTTAAAGAGGCTTTTATCCACAGTGGCATGTCAGCCTCATCATAACTTAAACTATTCTAAACTACATCTACAAACACAGTACACATTATTAATGTCTAAATATACTGCCCCGTTGGTCTCGTGGTTGCAAGCGCGACTGCTGAGCGTGGGGCCCTGGGTTTGATTCTCGTGTCGGGCAAAGTGTTATTGGAGTTTTCCATTAGGAATTTCTTAGTAACAGCCCGGAGTTTGGAAGTTGGCGGTGTGATACCCCCGTGCCTCGGAAAGCACGTTAAGCCGTTGGTCCTACGCCTGATCTCTCTCCGGTCGTGTCGGATTGCCGTCCCATCGGACTATTAAAGTGAGGGAAGATAGAGTGCACCTGTGTCTGCGCACACACTTGTGCACTATAATATCTCCCGCGCCGAAGGCTAGTCTCCGTTGAGATTGGCCGCCGTGGCCGAAATACGGTCTGGAGGACTATATATTATTAATGTCTAAACAAATCAGTAAATATGTTTCCTATATTAGGCGAAGGTTGCGCTAAAAACTTTAACATGAGGACCAATATCATATTCGTTTACTTTTAAATTTAATAAAAAATAAAAAAATAAAAATTCGTTTACTTTTTCTGCTTAACAGTGTTTCTCTTCAACAGTGTCTTCTTTGTCTATATGTAGATGGTGATCATCTTAAACAGTTCCGCATGTTTCACAATTGGGAGAACTGTCTACCAACTTACAGCTCATTCACACGGGACCCGTCATTGACGATTCGTCAAAAAAAACGATACGTCATGACGGATGCACGTTCGCATTGCATACGGAAACGAGATTTTTCGCGATTTGTCAAAATATCCGAATAGTACACACTTGATTCGTGATTCAGAGTTCAGTCTTGAACGAGCGCTTCAGCGGATCCGTCACAAAACAATTACGATTCATGTTTTTTGTCGAACGTGATTTTTAAAGGACGATACGTGATTTAAGACGTATCCGTCTATTTTTCACGATTCGTGATTTTTGTGAAGACGGGCATTTAAAAAGCATTGCCGCCGTCAAAAAAAGAAATTAATCGTTCAAAAAGACGATTCGTCGAAAAACACGAATCGTCCTCGTGTGTATGAGTCCTTAAATTGCCACTATAATCGCATAACAGCTTGTCATTCTTTGACAGTTGTATGAAATAGGTATAACACAGCAAATTAACGTAGTGTGTCAATTTGATAAAAATAATTTCCCTGGCTGTTCATAGAACGTCAAACATTTAGGCACCATCAAAATTGGGCTGCCTTTCATAATTTCTACTGACACCAGCACATCAACCTACTACAATCTGTCAAATTTCTTTAATAGACTTTCAACTTTATTACTAAAACATAAGGTTCAAAATTGATTGCGAAAATTTGACTGTTTCGGGTGGGTTGACCTGCTGGCGTCTGTACTAAGAAGATTGATTTATGTATGCCAGAATATAAGCCGATTCTGTTATATATGTTTCAATCTTCTTACTTATTACAAAAGGAAGTTTGCCACTATTTGCGGCATAATAGTGGCGCTGCCTTGGCCTGGCTAAAGTGCCGAAAGCATTGCATTGTCATTGTCACTGTCATTGTTATTTTGTTTGATTGTTGAGGTTAGTTCGCCGCCCTTTGTATTGATTGATCGTATTTGTTTTAGATAATTATATCAAAGTCACTAGAATGACTGAATTTACGAATAGCAAATTAAAATGGCTGAAAGGTTGGTTATTTATTTAATACTTCAAGCCCACAAATGTACAGAGGCGGACTTAATGCCATAGGCATTTTCTACCAGTCAACCTTCGGGTGATGCAGAGACAAACAGTGGTAGGTGCAACAGAGAGATTTGAAGATTTTTTTATATTTAAATATAAAGATATACATATATACCTATTAAAAACTGTAAATATAATAAATACACCAAATTATACATAAATATAAGTACAAATAAGACAAACAATGCGAAAACATTACCGTTGTGATGATACTGCCAGCTTCTTGCGAATATGCTCGCGAACTTTAATTCTAAAAGATAACCGGTTGATCGCCATCCTGATTTCCTGGGAGAGCGCATTCCACAGAGAAATAGACTGAATGAAGAAGGAAGAGTGAATGAAGTCTGTGCGGTGAGCGGGACATTGAAGAAGACGATTGTGAGATGAACGTAGATTTCTATTGTGGTTGGCGCAAATGTACTGAAAGTGGGGGGCTCTCCCTCTTCCCCTAGTTATCACTAGGGGAAGAGGGAGAGTTAAGAAATGAAAACAAGGTGGTCAGCGCCCTTTTCTCTCTGCGCTGGCGTATGGGCAACCACCTTAGAAGCGACCGATGCGCAGAGACATGATCATATTTACGCAGATTGAAAACGAATTGAATGCAGTTATTAAGAAGATGGTCAAGTTTGTTGAGGAGATCTGCATTCAGGTCATAGTAGCACACATCACCATAATCGATGATAGGGAATATTAAAGACTGCACAAGCATTGTCTTCGTACTCGATGGCAATACATTTTTCAATCGGTATAGAGCCCGCAGCGTTCCAGTAACCTTCTGGCTTACCCTAGCGACTTGAGTACGCCAGTTCAGGGTATTATCAATGTGCAAGCCTAAGTCTTTCACGTCAGTGCTAAAAGGTTAGGTTAGGTTAGAACTGTGACCACACAACGTCCACGCGACGCCAGGGTCCGTTTAGGCACAAGAGAATGTAATGTTTTGGGAATGTGGTGTTTTACAGCTACAACAATAAAAAAAATAACAAGTGACAGTTACTCAGTGGCAGTGACAATGACAATGCAATGTTTACGGCACTTTAGCTGGTCCGAGGCATCGCCACTATTATGCCGCTAGCGGCACTTTATCACTATAAAATCTTAAATTCACTAGACAACACAGCCTGAACCACTGGGTCAAGAAGCATGAAATTTTTCTGAGGAACGATATTTGTACATTTATATTATACGTTTGAAAAATCAACCTTCCATAAGTTTTTATGGAAGTTGGCCATTTCTGCCGATGGAAAACCCCATCAGGCAAACAGCTTTTAGGTACATAAATTCCAGGTAAAAACAATAAGATAAGAATCTATAACCTAACCAAATTCCCTTGATAGATGTCTTTGTTTATGTCTGACTTCACACACTATTCTCATTATATATTTGTCCTTATTTCTTCGCCCATATGTCATACAATAAGTCTGGGAAAGGCAACGCGGGCACAAATTATAACTAATGTTGGAGACGACACATTTATTCTGGAACGAAAAAAGCTTTTGCGGATTCAGCTGAGAATTTCGGTCCAATTTTCCTTTATTTTCCGTCTTTTGTCTTAGCGAATACTTTTTCGCTCATCTGCGGATACAGAAAGTAATCAATTAGGTGGTATGTTGGCTAGATATGCGCGTGAGCGTTAATGATAGCATGTAGGTACTATGAAAGAAAGAAAAAGTATTTATTGGGACAAGCACAGGAGATCTTAATTGCATTAAACACTACAACTACCACTCAACTAACACTCACTAAAAATAAAAATAGAAAAAACAAACAAAGTAAAAATTAAAATAAAGTGGAAAGTCCTGTGCGAGGCCAAAAGGCTCCTATCTATGAACATATATATTTAGAGAACAATATTGTAAATACACAATATGTATTTAATCGAACTCTAACAATTTTTACATTTGCGCACTTAAAAATATGATTGAACACTCTAATATAATGATTGCGCCTCTTTTCATGAACTAATAAATTTTATTTTGGGGACCTAAAAATTTGCTATTGCGACCAACTGTGAGAAAGCGCCAGAAAGTTGGAAAAAGGCTCATTAATTTTAAAAAGTGTCCACAATTAGAAGCTAAGTTATTGACTTAGCTTAAGAGGATCAGTTTAATATTTTCCAAAACAAAACAGATTAAAAATAAATTGGCTCTAGTTCATATGAATGACAGACTGACTGGCAAAAAACATAGAGCCTAGATGAGCCAATAAAAACAAAAACATAAGACAGATAGTAATGTTTCTTTATGGGGGGGCTCTAGAAAAGATTTAAAAGTCGACCACAGAGCGCGAGAATCTGTAAGCGAATGGAGTCGTTTACAACTGATGTTTTTGAAGTAAAAACTTCTTTAGGCGCGTTGAGGGACTTTTGGTAACGGAAAATCTTATGGGTGCACGTCACCGACATGCCAATATTAACAGTATACTTGTAGCTGTGCATAGTTTTAAGATTTCATTTCTGTCGGCAGTTCCCAAGTCCGTATGTGCTTTTGATGTAAATGTTTTTTTTTTTATTTTATTTATTTATTTATCATTGATTGACGGCACGGTTGGCGCAGTGGCTAAGCAATTGACTGCTGCACTGCGTGTCGCAGGTTTGATTCCCGCACGGAACAAAATATTTGTACGACCTACAAGTAGTTGTTCCGGGTCTGGCTGTTTGTGTATGAGTTTAAATGTTTGTAAACGTACCCACGATACAGGAGAAATTTCTAGTGTGGGGCAAAGTTTAAAAATAAATAAAAAAATCATACTTTATTATAACTACGAAGGAAAAATACTATTTTCGTCAGTGCTATAATATAATTGCACAACAATAGAATTAAAATGTACGTGCAGTTCCCTAAAATTACACCACTTTCATCCTCCAAGCTTCTATAAACAAAGCGAGCGCCGTCAACCAGAAAATCGCTGGGATAAAAAAAAAACAAAGAAAATCATTACCGTCGGCCCGTCACACTAGGTCACCCCACAGAGCCGAGAGAAGAGTAATTAATTCATATCGCGCAAATAATTTGTGGTGGCCAATGATTTTCGATTTATTTCGTATTGTATTTAATTAATATTGTATTGGTTTTTGGAGGTTGAAAATATAAAATACAAATTGCAATGCTTTGTAAACAACGTTTGGTTTATTTTATTAAATTAAAACTAATATTCAATATTTTTGTTCATTTACACAACGTAGGTAAACGAGTTGGTAAGGTTAATCTACGGTTATTGTTGAAAAGTTGTAAGAAAATAAGGAATGTATTACTTTGGACCACAAAATTTTGATTTTCTAAAAATATTATTGAACACTCTAATATAATAAATGCGCTTCTTTTTGTGAACCTCTAATAGTTCCTATTTTGGGGTTCTAAAAATACTAAATAGATAAGTAACTGCGGATGAAGCGCTCGCTCGGCTTGCGCGCGGTTGTTTGAAGATAGTTCTGATCTTGTATATATTATGTCGATCGCACGGTAAACTCTAATTGCGCGATGCAGGATTTTGTGTGACATCAGGTCTTTGATGTGTAGTTTGCACGTGGTGATGTAGATGCCGCCACAGGTCAATAGGGATCAGTTGAATAATTTCCATAAAACAAGATTTGTAGCACTTTGTTATCAACGTTGCGTGTATTTAGTATTTTTATTAAGGAACCAATATTTATATATACAAAGTAAGTTACCTACATGAAAAGAGGCATTAACCAACGGTTGCTGCGCAGAAGAGGTCTCGAGTTCAAACCCTTCACGTTGTAAGTACCTATAGTAAGCAACTATATGGCGCCTCTGAAGTGCGGTACACGCTGCGCAGTACCGCACCCCTCACCCCCGCTGACGCGTGAATTTGTTACTGCGCAGAGACTCGCCTAATGTTCCGAGCAGCCATCAAGTTTGCATCGGTCAACGTTCTATTTAGGTACAGCTAAATAGAACGTTGACTAATCAAGATCGAAGTAGACTTAGGAGCTCTTAGCAGAGACCATACATAGCTTGTGATATTGTGCATTTATGCTAATTAATTATATCCAAATCAAGTTTAGTGCATTTGCTCTCTGATTTGCCAAGTTACAATTAACTATGCATCAATTAGTACCTAATCATCACGCTGTTTTGTTATTAGAGATAAGTTATTGAAGTTTTTTGCTTACTCTATTTGATACCTTTGGGAAATCAAAATATAATCTGTTTTTCATTGTGCAGGATCATAAAAGTAAATAACATGGAATTGAAGCGAGAAATAATTCACAACAATATTCTCCTTCAAATTACTTTTATTTTATTCAGAAACAAAAAGAAATAAATTCTTCAAATAAAAGATACCACGATACACTAAAAGCCGATCGATTTCCCGAATCTTCAATAATTACCTCGGACTTAATAATGTCAAGTGAATAACTTATTAGATGGGACAGCTATAGGCCTTGCTACCTTATATTTATCGTGACTCTGACGGTTCCAATTCTATTAGCATTAATAAAGCGTCCACGAATGGCGTTCGTAAAGTTTCAGTACTTCCAAACAAACCTGCTATCAGGCTAACTGACTTTGTGATGATTTTGCTCCAAGTTGTGCCGAATCGTGCCGAATCGACCCGAACAAATGTGTTCGGAACGTTTTGTATACAGAATGTACTATTCTAGTTATACACACACCCTGTCACAGAGTAGTACAGAAGATTCTCACAGACACTTGCTTCGACACAATAATGTGCAATTCAGGTCGCACAGCGCTAATTGCCTACAGTTATATTCACCTAGAAGTTGCCTCTCTTTCTATTGCGTAACTCTTATAGCTTCTGACTACGTTACGCTCACTGAATTGGCTAGCTTCATACCTAAAACGTGGAGTACGTCTTCTGTACTATTCTGTGACCCTGTAAACGTGAGAGAAGAAGAAGCGTAAGTGCAAAGGCATTGTTGAACAGTACTCCGATTATTCCGACATGTTGAATTTTCCGGAAAAGTTTCACGAACATTTTGGTGATCATTATATTTAACACTGGCAACCCGCCCCTGTTTCGTACAGTTTTTGTGACTTGATAAACATAGAGATTTCTTTATTATGTGAAAGTTTAATATTATATACGTTTCATATATGTCGGAAATACGTTATTGGGTTGACTAATCGACAGTCTGTAAAATAACGCCCGGACCGGCCGGAGCTAAGCAGGAGTTCGTGGGTGGCGGTCAAGCCGTGAAGACGTTTAGAAACTGTTGTGCGTTTCGAATAGTTGTGTCGTGGACCTATAGTGTGTGAATTGCTAGCATGATTAATTTGATCGTAAATTACTTATACATAATTTTATCTGAACTGCAAACGGCTTATTCTATATGTTCTATTGCGAAATAACCAACACTACCCACAGTACGCCAACAGTAGTTAAAATATGCTTGATAATTACGAAAGAGACATACCTTCCTCCGTCATATACATAAATCATTCGGAAATCTTTAATTGATAGTGAAAACAGCATCAAAATCCGTTGTGTAGTTCAGAAGAACAACGTTGTAAAATAAAACAGAAAGGTACAAAGTATTTAGAACTACATAGTTTATTATAACGGTTACAACGACAGAATAATTATATGAATGACAAGGCAAAAAGATTAACCGCTGGCAGAAATGTGGTCTTTGAGAAAACACTATTATATGGGCGCGCGGATCGTTCAGAAACAACGAGGCTAGGTTTATGTTCATATCCCAATACGGTGAACAGACAGACAGGAAGAACGACTTTAAATGTATAGATAAAGACGATAGATGATTATGTAACCACGTTTCTCTAATTCTGTAGATGTCGACTGGGAACAGCGGTATTATCGTGCCGTCGCTTAAAATGGCTATACCCACTTATTACGGTCATTTACAATGATTAGAGTTCATGGTAATTTACTTTGTCTGAGAAAGGAACCTTCAGTTCAGTAGAACCCAGTGACCTGATGGATACACGAAAAAAATCTGGTGCTGTCGAGGATAAGAATAATCTTTCTTCATCAGATCATTCCTCATTTGGTTAGACTTTTTGATGTAAGGATATAATATTTTTCCCCTCGCTTTCCTGTAATCAGTGGGAGTGATTTAGTGAAAAGGGACGGAAGTGAGTAACAGGAAGCCGGGAAAGGACGCGCTATTTTTTGGCCAATAAGCGCGCGTGATGCTAGAGTTGGCCATCAGATGATATCAACCTATTTTCCGAGAGCTTGGTACTCTCTCAGCCAAGACGTCAGATGTTACACATCATATCGACGACTAAGGCTCGTAGATCGTAAGGGTCGCTCGTTTTTTCTTTTAGCTAATTTATGTATTAATTAATTAATATGAAAAAATAAGTGTTCACCCATTTATATAAACTTCGAATATTGTATATTATATAAACCGAGAACATAAGCTGTTAACAAATAAAATATAAGTTTTCTTCGTGACCAGAATCTGTCTTCAAAGGGATCCCAGGGCTGAAACAAAGCTCTTATAAATTACAATTTATTGCCCACTTAAGGGATATGGACGCGAAAGTTCTTTTTATGCAAAGATTCGTAAATCCTTGCCTTTTTGGGGTTCCGTGATTAAGGGTTAGCCAATATTTTGGGAGCGTTTAGGTTCTATGTCCGCGGCGGATAGTATACGTTTATTTTTGTTTTTTTTTCACTTTTCCTTTTTTTGTAGCGATATTTTTTATTATAACACTATTATATTGTATGGAGATGATTTTGTAGGAAACTCAGCATTGACCTTTTAAACTATTAAAAATAAATGAACAATAATGAAAGTATTAACAGTGTTAATATTCAGCAATCATTCACTTTTCATCCTTGTCAAGTAAACCAACCCAATTTATGACCTACTAGCTCCCACCGATAAAAAGGAGCCCATGTCCTTCTCTATGATTAAAAGTATTCCCATACTAAATAAAAAATCATCAAATTCGGTCCAGCTGTTTAGCCGTCAAAGCGTAACAAACAAACAAACTCACTTTGGCATTTATAATATTAGTTAGAATACATAGCCCGTAGTTTTTAAAAGCACTTAGGTATGTTTTCCTGTATTTTGTCTCCTAATCTGCTTATAATATCGTAACGCTGTATGGCTCCGTAGGGATAATACTATAATCGCGACGTTTGATAGGATTATCATCGCTATTGCTCACATATCAATTTAATACGCATTTACCTTCGCAAGTGTGTATACTGCTGTTCATTCTCCAGACGTAATCCTTACTTTTAAGACGTCGATACTCCGAGTAAATATAATATTGGAGAATTTTAACTGAAACATTTGTAAAAAAAATAATTGGCGTTACCATCCATTGAAATGTATGTCGGGAATACGTTACTGAGTTGACTTATCAGGATGCCAGCGCCACCTAGCGGCGTTCGACAGAGTCTACAATATAACGCTCGACCGGGGATAAGCAGAGTTCATCGGTGGCGGTCAAGCAGTAAAGACGTTTAGAAACTGTCGCGCGTTTCGAATAGTTATGTCGTGTACCTACAATGTGTGAATTGCTAGTGTGATTAATTTGATCGTAGATTATAATTTGTTTTGAACTGCAAACGGTTTGTCTATTGCGCAATAACCAACACTACCCACAGTACGCCTACAGTAGTTAAAATATGGCTGAAGATAACGAAAGCGACACATACTCTGCTCCGTTATGTAAGGTTTACAATTGGACCCATTTTTGCAAACAAGAAGATATAGGAATATCAGATTTATACACTTTGCACACTCTCTTTACAAAAGTCTCGTTTTCTCGAAACCAACCTGCTGCGGGTTGGTTCTTGTTTGCAAAAATGGTTTCAATTTACAGTCAATTTGTATATTTTTTTTATCATCAATTCAATAGATGCGGGTTTATCTATTAAACAGGTAAAGTTTGTGAGTTTATGTGTAGGGGGTAATCTTCGGAACTACTGATCTGATTCCGACGAGTCAAGAAGTGGGGACCGTGTATCTGCAAGCGTAGTGTGAGACGCCCCCCAACTGGATGCACCTTAAGAAAGTGTCTGGGAGAGATTGGATGCGGAAGGCGGAGGACAGGGTGTTGGGGCGCAGCCTGGGGGTAGCCTATGTCCAGCAGTGACCTGCAATAGACTGATTTGATTGTTTGACTGATCTGATTCCGAAATTTCTTTTTTTAATGGAAAGCTACAGTACTGCCGAGTGTTCTAGGATATTTTTATGTTAAAAAAAGAAATTGGCGAACGAAGTGCGGGCAGAAGTCGATAATAAAAAAAAAACTTACCTACTGAATTCACAACCAGCGCACCGTAGACAGTTAGTCCGACCGAGACCTTGCTTACTGGCAAATACTTTTTTAACCATGGCCAAAGCTTTTCTCGTATACAGTGCCCTCCAAAAGTTAGTTGACATTGTTCCACTTCAGCTGTACCGAATCCCATCCCATTATGATTTAAAATTCTAGTTTTAAATGTTTGAGCAGTACACTTAAATTTTTATTGACTAATTCAACTTAGTGGCTACCTATGTAGGATTACCTGTTTTATTTACCCTTATTTCAGTTTTGGGTATCATAATGTGGCATTGCAGCTGAAGTGGAAAAATGTCAACCAACTTTTGAAGGGAACCGTAGTTCGTGGCGATAAGAGAGAAGAATCATCATCTGCCTAACGGACCTTTTCTTAACAATCTTGGAGTCGGCTTCCAATCTAACTGGATGCAGTTGATCACCAGTATTTTACATGCAGCAACTGCCTATCTGACCTCCACAACCTAGTTACTGGGTAATACGATAGCCCTTGGTAAGACTGGTTGTCAGATTTTCGGGCTTTCGACTACCCGTGACGACTGTCAAAGTTCTACAAATGACAGCCGGGAACAACGGCTTAAGAGGGAACAGGGCCTGCGAATCTCCATACAAATGTATTCCCCTTTTTTCTTCCTGAATAATGCCTCTAGAGCATTAATTTTTTTTCTAAAATTAAGGTCTGCTGTAGACACGTCCCTGTTATTTCCTTTTTTTCAGCAACTTATTGGTAAAGAAAACATGACCCACCAAAAATTACAAAAAATTACCCATTTTTACCGCCTTGATTAGAGGAGTACCAGACAAATTCGAAAAGTACCTAAGCATACTCTTTCTTAAAAAAATACATAAAAAATAATTGAAACGGCTCTGTTTTCGAGGAGAAAAAAGGAGAATACGAAATCACGATTTCGTCAATTTTTTTTGTGATTTAATCGGTGTGAGCTGCAGCTATCCCTATCGCACTCTACGGAGGCAGACTTGAGGTAAGACGACGGCAATAGTTTCTTCAAATACCTATTTTTCAGTTCTTTATCTAATAGTAGGTCACCCATCTACGGAACGACCTCGTCAAGCGTAGCTTAACCTTCGATGAGAGGAATCATATTGCCGAAATGAAAGTTTATGCGGATATGTTACACAATAAAACCGTTATACAATGTCCAGAACTGGATAAGAGTTTAGATAACCCATTTTGGCTTGAAACTTTCCATCTCCAGCATCGCGACATTTGGAATTCAGCCAATACTTGAACAAAACCAATGTCGAACTGTCTTATATAAAAACATTCCTTTGACAAACAGACAGATATCACTCCTATGTAAATGTTCCTTCAAAGGTACGAAACACTGAGAAAGTTGTTGTAAATAATGGCAGTATTAGGAGCGAGGTACGGCACCCTTATCACCGATAGTTTGACTCAGTCGTGACTTTGCGGAAATACATTATAAAATATAATAGACGACGTATATTTAGTAACCAAATCCGCTTAAAGACACACACACACAGCACGCAGTCACACTGCGGTCGGCGCTTGACGTGGCAACGCGTCGTGTACAAGTTTGCAACAAGACAATCGTCATCCTGAGGATGCCTCGTTGAGAGGTGAAAAACGTGTAGATTTCTTACAGGGTTCCTTATGACTATTTAAGACCAGTTAAGCGGATTAGGTTACTAAATACGAGTATACGTCATCTATTGTATTGTTTTCCTTATCACTGGTTCGACCATGCTAGACAGTTTATTGTTCTTTGTGCGTATGTTGTTATTTACGTACATATTTATATACATGAACTCACGCCTCCATCCCATGTGGTAGGCAGAAACTACAAAACGCCATCTGCTACGATCCTTACAAGTGCCCTTTTCGGATCAGACAGGGTTTTTGTAACACTTCGTATATTCGGTATAATCTTTGTAAATAAATCTTTGTAATCGTTCAAAGTCAAAGTCAAATCATTTATTTCAAATAGGCCCTTATAAGGCACTTATGAACGTCAAAATTTACAACAAAAAAATAGATTCTAGTCGCCCCTTCCAAAAGGTAGTTTTCGCATGGAGAAGAATGGGCAAGAAACTCCACCGTTACTCTCTATATAAAATGTTTTACAATATTTTGTATAAGTACATTAGTTATATAATTATATGTGACGACGATGCACCTAGAATAAAATTACTATACCACAATAGGTAAAAATAATTAAGAATTAAAACAGATAAATTAATTATGTTAATTAATTTTTAATAAACTTTTTTTAATTATTATAAACTTTTTTTTTTTATGTGAAAGATACATGGTGCTCACATATGTACAAACATTGTAAAAGTAGACGATTTTCCTAAAATTTTACAACTAATAAGTCAGTGTGTGAGAAAAAAAGTTAAACTGTGTAGTTTCTTTTGCAGCAGTTAAGTGTGCAAAAATAAAACATCACTCTAGATAGGTCATCAACGGTAGCAGAATGTAGGATGAGCGCAGGAGTTTAATAGAAAACTAGGTTAAGCCCGCGACTTCGTCCGCGTGAAACTTGTTTTAACACAAAATATACCCTATGACACTTGGCAATACGGTAGCTTCTCATTAGTAAAATAATTTTCGTAATCGGATCAGCAGTACCGAAGATTACGCCCTACATACTAACTCACATATTTTACCTGTTTATAATATTATTTCCTTCATGTATAAACTTATCATTTACATTTTTTTTAATATAAAAGAGGAAGTATTTTAATAATAATATTATTTCCTTTATTTCATCTAAATATATTTATACATATCATTTACATTTTTAAATATTTTCATAAAAACAAAAAAGATATGTATAATATATTATTATTATATACATATATTATTACCCAGTTACTGAGTTGTGGAGGTCAGATAGGCAGTCGCTCCATGTAAAATACTGGTATTCAGCTGCATCCGGTTAGACTGGAAGCCGACCCCAACATAGTTGGGAAAAGGCTAGGCAGATTGATTGACATAGATTACTATGAATCCCCCGAGAGAAACAAAGTACCTCATACAGTTGGGGCACCGATACGTTACCTACATCGAAGATCCTTAAATGGCGTAAAAATAATGTAATGGCGTTTGTATCAACAACATAAGCTACGCAGATGATATGGCGCTACTGAGCCCTACGGCGGGAGGTCTTAGAGAGTTGTTAAAAGTATGTGAGACCTATGCCGGTGTACATGGTCTTTTATATAATGTACAGAAGAGTGAATACATGGTCTTCAGGGCCGCTGGTAGATGTCCCGATTTTTCACATAACATTACCCTAAATGGCTTGAACGTAAACCGCGTCGCGAAATTTAAATATCTGGGGCATTTCCTTACCGATGGCCTTGAGGACGATGTAGACATTGAGAGGGAGCGTAGGGCTCTAGCGGTCAGAGGTAACATGCTGGCCCGCAGATTCTACCGTTGCTCTGAGCAGGTAAAGATCACGCTTTTTAAGGCATATTGTCAGAGCTTTTACACGGGGAATCTGTGGGTCAAGCATACCAAAAGGTCGCTGGATGGCCTGCGCGTCCAGTATAACAATATCAAAGTCAAGTCAAAGTCAAATCATTTATTTCAAGTAGGCCCGTATAAGGCACTTTTGAACGTCAAAAATATACAAAAAAAAAATTAATTGATTCTAGTTGCCCCTTCCAAAAGGTAGTTTTCGTATGGAGAAGAATGGGCAAGAAACTCCACCGTTACTCTTTTTAAATGTTTTACAATATTTTGTATAAGTACATTAGTTATATAATTATATGTGAGGACGATGCACCTAGAATAAAATTATTATACCACAATAGGTAAAAAGAATTAAGAATTAAAAATGAAGCAACAACAGATAAACTAATTATGTGATAGATACATGGTGCTCACATATTTACAAACATTGTAAAAGTAGACGATCCTCCTAAGATTCCACAATTAATAAGTCAGTGTGCGAGGAATTGGTCATAGAAAGTAAAATCAATGTCATATAATAAAAAATAATAATAAAATATACACTTAAAATTGCAACCAGTTTGATTTTGTCTTGATTCTAAATCATTCTATGGAGCAGGACCAGCATGTTTCCAAGCATTCTTATCTTGGATATAATCCTCTAATTTGTAATATGCTTGTTTACAAAGTGTACTTTTAATATGAGCTTTAAATTTTCTTTCATTTAATTGCAAAATATCACAAGGTATTTTGTTGTAACATTTAACACAGTACCCCATAAAAGATGTATGTACTTTAGATAATCTGAAAAATGGTTGATCTATTTTATCTTTATTTCTAGTATTAAAATTATGTCTATCACTTATTTTATTAAAAAGATGTCGATTTTTTCTAACATACATAATATTTTCATAAATGAACTGGCAAGGTACCGTCATAATATTAATCCTTTTAAATAGTTCCCTGAGAGATTCGCGGTGACGTATATTATAAATGGCTCTGACAGCTCTCTTTTGCAAAATAAAGATGGATTCAATGTCAGCAGCCCGACCCCACAGTAAAATGCCATACGACATAATACTGTGGAAGTAACTAAAATAGACCAATCGCGCGGTTTCTACGTCTGTTAACTGTCTTATCTTTCTAACAGCATAAGCGGCTGAGCTTAACCGCCCCGCAAGAGATGTTATGTGAGGTCCCCATTGTAATTTCTCGTCTAATGTGATTCCCAGGAAAACAGTTTGATTAATAAATTCCAGTTTTTCTCCGTTCAATATGATGTCACATTCGCTACTTCTAACATTAGGTAATTTAAATCTAATGCATTTGGTTTTTTTTTTTATTTAGTACCAAATTATTTACCGTAAACCAATGTTGGACCTGAAGAATAGAGCTATTCACGTCGTCAAGATTTTGTGACCGTCGATTGATTTTAAAGATCAATGATGTGTCATCTGCAAATAACACCATCTTCGGTTGATTTTGAAGTAATTGGGGTAAATCATTAATGTAAACTAAAAAGAGGAATGGACCCAATATTGAACCTTGAGGAACGCCCATTGCCATTTCAGACCCCAATGAGTTTACGCCGTTTACTTGAACTTTAACCTTTCTATCTTTCAGGTATGATCTTAGTAAATCAAGAGCTGTATTTCTAATCCCATAGTGCTCCAGTTTCAGCAGAAGTGTCTCATGGTCTACGCAATCGAACGCCTTCGAGAGGTCGCAAAAGATACCAATGGCATCTTGTGCTTCTTCCCAGGCATTAAAAATGTTCTTTATTAGGGTGACACCGGCGTCAGTGGTACAACGCCCTTTGGTGAAACCGTACTGATGTTCATGAAAGATGGAATTTTTATTAAAGTGACGTAACATTTGATTGAGCATCAACCTTTCAAACACCTTACTGAGAACTGGTAGAATTGATACAGGCCTATAATTGTTGGGTTCTTTACTATCACCGGATTTGAATAATGGAACTACTTTACTGTGTTTCATGAGATCCGGAAAGACTCCTTGGTCTACACTGGTGTTAAATATGAAAGCTAAATAGGGCGCAATGGTTTCGATAATAGATCTACAGACTTTTACAGACATTCCCCAGAGATCTTCTGTTGATTTAATTTTAAGGTCTTTAAAAGCTTTTATAACAGCCTGGGGGTTTGTATGCTGAAACCTGAACTCCAAAGAGCATGCCTTCACATTCTGTCTAAGTAAGGCAGCAGAAAGCGCTGGTGAGGAATTTAAAGCTTCAGTAGTTTTAAGGGGAATATTAGCAAAAAAGTTTTCAAATTCCTGAGCTATTTCTACATCTGAGTTGATAGTGCCATGTGCAGTCTCTAAATTAAATTCAGTATTTCGCTGTTTTTTCCTACCTGTTTCATTATTTATTATTTGCCAGGTAATTTTTATTTTATCATCAGCTGATTTTATTTTATTGCTAATATAAAGAGCTTTGGCTATTTTGCACACACTTTTAAAAGTTTTTGAATATTTTGCAACATACTTATGAAAGCTTGTATTATTCGTATGTTGCTTTAGGCCATAAAGTTCAAATAGTTTTTCCCTGCTTTTACGAATACCTGCAGTCGCCCAATCACTAAATAAGAACTTTGTGTAAATATTTTTAGTCTTTAGTGGAAAAGTGTCATTAAATTGCGTGTTTAATAGTGAAAAGAACTCGGCGTAGAACTCATTTGGGTCACCTATATTATTAAAACTCTGAATACATAATCTACTGGCCAAAGAATTATTCAATTTCTCTAAACTTTTACATGTAATTGCCCTAAACCTTATTTGAATTTTTTGTAAAGGTATGTAGGAGCAAAATGTTATTGTTTGTCCACTGTGATCTGATGGCAACTTGTTTACAATTTGTTTGTGTAAGTAATCACAATTACAAAAAATATTATCTATACAGGTGGCAGAAGAAGCTGTCACTCGGGTTGGTTCAATAAAAACATTTGACAAATCAAATGACCTAAAAAGACTTAATAATCTGACAGTATTCGAGTTATTTTCTAACAAGTTAATATTAAAGTCACCACATATGATTATTGACTTACTACTAGTACTAAGTTTCTTTAATACATCTTCCATTACAGAATCAAACACAGATAGATTTTGGTAACTTGGAGGTCTATATACGCATACTACAACATGCTTATCGAGCTCAACACAGGACAATTCAATGTTGTGTTCAACAGACAGTTCGATGATGTCTTTTCTTTCTTTCGATTTAATAGAATTTTTAATTAATATTAATGACCCGCCATGTATCATACGTTTTCGGCTGAAATGGCTGACTACACAATAATTATCATAATTAATTGACATCACTTGATGATCTTTTAACCAATGTTCTGTTAAACAAATGATATCAAACTTGGTATTTTCCAAAAACAATTCTATTTCGAGTAATTTGGAAGAGCAACCTTGGATGTTTTGATTAAATAATTTTAAAGTATGTTGCACTCCCTTTGATTTAATATTATGAGTTATATTGCCAGAAGATACCTTTTTATTATTCTCTAATAATAATTGGTTAATTGAAGGGGTAACTTCTGTTGTCTTACTGCCTAGTTTAAAGAGTTATACGGAGCACCATCCACAACTACAAGCGAAGAGTCTAAAGTGCCCATATGAGTTCCAGCAGGAAGAGAATACCCTGTCTGACTGGTAGAGGCCTCCAAGTATGTTGGCATTGTAGGTGGATCCTCCTTCGTACAACATGTCACATCACTCACTATGTTGTTTGTAAAACTAGACAACATAGACTCGTCACTAATACTACACTTTGTTATATTAGCTATAACCTCATTAATATTATATGCTATCAACATAGCAATCAGATGTCTACATTCCCAAGACAGAGATAAAGTTCTCTGAGTTAACTTAAAACCACTAACAAACTTGTTAGTGTCAAAATACAATAATTTGTCACTATGACAACATGTCAGCCTGTGAATAGTATTATTCAACTTAAAAATATTGTTATTTTCATCATAAGATAAAGTATCAGAATAAGGAAAAGCACACAACATCAACTTTCCTATATTTAATTTTAATAAGGTGTCCACACCATCCATTATGTCCTTTCTGGTAATACCAGTACTATTACCTAATAATAAAACCATAGTAGAATAATTGTTTAGGTTTGTGTTTTCAATTCTTTTAATCATTTGTTTAAAACTTATGTTATGATAGCTATGATTGGTAAAACTATGGCTAAGGTAATTGAGTAAAATTTTCCCAAAGCCTGAACCTAATTCGTCACAAAAAAATATTGATTTATTTTTCTGTGTATTAACACAGGTCTCTGCTGGAAGAGCCAACACCGGAGGGGGCAAGTTAGGCTGAGACTGAGGAGGTAGTGGTTGGTTGGCGCAACTGCATGAGACGTTATTAGCAAGAGACTCATACATCTCAGCATTGCACTTCACCAAGTCAAGTAGTTCCCCAGCCTCAAGCAAGCGGTCACTTAGTTGCTGTTGTGAATTCTCATATTTTTCAAAAATATCCTTCAGCAAGTGCTCCTTGTGTAGTATATCATTATAGAGGAGCTGGATATCAGTATCATATTTTTCCCTACATTTATCTAACTCAATAGTACAAAAATTTAAACTTTTAGATAAGACAACACGTTCCTTTCTAAGTGAAAGATTAAATTTTAAGAGATTTTGTTTTTTGATTGCTCTCTGTGACCGTTTAATGAATTTCTTGATTTTAATGTATTTTTTTAATTTTTTGTGACTCACAACAATAGGACATAGTGGTATGGTGTCATCACCAGTCAAATCTATAGTTACAGCTGGCTCACACACTGATTTTAACTTACTACCTACCAACTCATTAAATAAATTACTGGTGCTAGCAACCTGTTTGCTGACCTTGATACACTCTGAGACAGATAGCGCACTTTGGGCTTCACTCAATTTTTGTTCAAGGTCAGTAATTCTATTCAAAGCCAGTTCGTGAGTGTCACTGCACTCTTGAAACGTTGACACTAGATGTTGTAGTTGACTGTGCTGGTCGGTTAAGTCCATGTGTTGTAAGTGAAGCTGAGACAGTTCATTTTTGAGGGAGCTGTTCTTTAAATTAATGTTTTCCACTTCCACTTCACTGTCTTCCCTTTCCTGGAGCAGCTGTTGGCATGTAGCTTTAGAAGACTCAAGCTCCTTCAAAGTAGCTCTTAGTTTTGCTTCCAGATCCCTGATTGTAGCACTGCGGGTCATCATTTTCTTTAAAAGGTCAGTCACCTGGAATATGTAAAGTAATGCAGCTAAATAACAAAGTAAGAAAAGATGTTCTAATTTTTAGATTTTAGTAGGAGGTAGTAAGAGAAAAAATAAAAAAAAATAAAAATCAATAAATTATAAGTATTAAAATAGGTAATGAATTGATAACAAATAGATATTGCAATCTTAGATGAAGTTAATAAGGAATTAGATGGGAATGTTAAACAAAAGTGAAGTTACAAGGAAATAGGCTGCTTTTATTCTAGGACACAAAAAAAAAAAACTTGATTGACAATAACAAGTTTATGACACATTACAGGTTTAATAGTCTGAATAAATAATAATCAATAAGACCTAATGACCTTATTTTTGTGTAGTAAATTATGTAGTGTTAATTGTCTGAGCGAATGTTTTCGTCGTCGATTTTGCTTCCACTAATTGTCAAGCAAAAGGAGACATAAACCGTGCTAGTGTGTGATGGACGTGGCTCAGTAACCTGAGCAGTATCTTGTGATGTTCTGCGGTCTTAAATATTATGTAGAATAACATAAATAAAACAAAATACTCCCCGGGATCGATGATAATTTGAAATCCGTCACCGTTGGGTTGGTTGAGTTGACAGCCGGTTTAAATATCCTTTTTGTGTGAAGTTCACGCAACAAAAAACACTGTATAATCACTGAATAAACTACTTAATAACTAGGTATGACTATATTACTCTAAATTAACATAAATAAACACTTTTTATTAATTTTCTAAATTAATTTTAACCTACAGATCGTTTTTTTTTTCTTCATCTTCAGGATGTTGCTGGGGCTGCCTCGATTCTGTAGTGCATCGGGGATGTTTGCGCTACACCGTACGGACGGCTTTCACGCCATAATTCGCAAAAAAACGGCATCCCTGATCTGCAGAATGCGTGGCAGCCGCAATAAAATCTTGAAGACTGTGTCGGGTAGGATCTCGTCACCAATTTGCAGGTCGTTATGCCTACGGGTAATTTGATTTTATTTATTTATTTTTTTGTATTTTCTTTTTTGTGTTGTTCTAATTTTTATGATATGTACTATCGAATTGCTATGGATCTTGATGTCCGAAATAAATGATTTTTATTTTATTTTTTTAAACCCTTTTGACATACGACTGAAGCTAACCAGTGTGGTTTTGTTAGGTAGAAGTCTAAATGCCGCCTTTCTGGGACAGAGAGTAGGTATTTATGAGAATATAAAATCAATGCATTTATTTCTATTAGACTATATACGGACTTGTTTTGAAGACTTGGTCATAGAGAGTTGATTCCCAAGCGTAGATTCCTTATATCTACGGCAGGAAACCTTTTTTTTACCTTTTTTTTTACATACTTCCTTGACATAATTATTTCGTTATTTGACATTATATACCTAAAATGTTTTATAATAAATTAGATTTATTACAGTTGTAGAGGCAATTATGTCATTTGATTTAATTAGGTTTTTATTATTTTATTTTGCTTTTATATAGATTTTTTTGTTCTTTTTTTGATTTTGTGATTGTGAGAACGTTGTAGGCTTAACAGACTGTAGATCTGTCGACCGTTTTCTATGTTGCTAAGTACCTGGTACTTGTTGATAGGCCTACACTGTCCTCTTATGCCTATTAACACTGTAATTAGAAAACATTGTAAATACCATTTCATTTTAAAAGAGTAACCGTGGAGTTTCTTGCCGGCTCTTCTCCATAGGAAACGACCAATTGGAACTGTGCACCTAGTGTTTGGTTCTTGTGAAATAAAATTTATTTTGAATTTTGAATTTTTGACATAACGGTCGCAGTGACGGCTGTCAAGAAAACGATGGCAGCGGGGTTTGACTTAACGGTGTCAAAAAACGCTCTTTAAGAAAACACATCAACTTACTTTCCTAACGTTTCAGTGACATCATTCACCGTTAAATTGCAGACGCTATGTGACGGCGACCGCTCTTCTAGTAAACCGTTTACTGCAGCGAGCTTTACGGAAAAACTGGCAAGTAACAACGGTAAATCGATCTGTTCCTACAATTTGTTATACAAGAAAAAAGGTTCTAACTAACAACCAGTTTTGAGTACCACCTTTATTTAATCTGGCAACAATAAAACAAATACGATTTTCGAACAAAGCATAAAATATTGCAACGTAAGGGAAAACATATATGAGAGCAAAACGCGAACCAATAAAACGTTATTGGGAAAATTCGCCAGTTGCCATAACGATGGCCACCTGCTGCCAATAATGCTGGCTGGCAAATTTTTGGCAAATGTGCTCGAAGTTACGAAGGTTATATTGGAGCTAGACTAAAACTATGACTGCATTCGTGTTGGTATATGTCGTGCGAGAAAAAATTACAAAGAAGTACTACCTTGAGGCAGGGTCACAGCATTATCCGAAGGCGGAGGAGGGGTCGTAGAAGACGTCAGTTTGATAGTCATCTCCGACTCCTTCCAGGTGGAGGCCAGCAGGCAACGGATGCGGGGGCACCCTTGCCTGTATTGCACAGGCCTCCACCAGTGTCGGACGGGAATGGCCGGGTGTTCCCGGCCATACCCGTAGCCCCCCACCCTGGGGGGCATACGGGACCCGCCAGCTAGGCAGGCATGTTCTGGGAGGGTTGTGAATGTAAAGGCTGAGCCAGTTTCCCATGGCCCTCCCATCACGGCGATGTGGGAACACCGCTGAGTTTTAGTGGGTATACTGTCATTCCGAAAGGAGTCCCACATACCGTCTCGTCCCCCACGAGCGGCAATGCATAAAGCATTTCTCAGAGACATAAAAAAAATAAAAAAATGGGTCACAGCATTATGCTGAGCGATGGCCGTTTTGCGTGGATGTGACGCATGTTTTCACCGAACTTACTCTTTTTTGTGTTTGTTTTTTTTCTTTGCGTCATGCTTTACCGCAAATAAACGTATTTTCTTTCTTTCTTTTTTCTTTACATAGTTGACAAGGATAGATATTACCTAGGTTGATGGAGGCATACACAATCTTAGTTATCATAGGGCACCCTAGGATTGTACAGTATTTTTATCTCACGAAGCGATGCGCGCTTTACTTGTGGTAACCAATGTGCACACATTGGTTACCACAAGTAAAGCGCGTGAATGAGGATGAGTAGCGTCAGCATATAACACACGTGCACACACAGACAGCTGCTGACAGGATGCAGCTGGATACCAGTATTTTACATGGAGCGACTGCCTACCAGACCTCCACAACCCAGTGACTGGGTAATACGATATTCTTGGTAAGACTGGTTGTCAGACTTTCGGGCTTCTGACGACCCGTAACGACTGTCAAAGGTCCACGAATGACAGCCGGGACCAACGGCTTAGCGTGCTTTCCGAAGCTCGGAGGAGTCTCGGTATGTAAATATGGTCACCCATCCACAGACAAACCCCGGCAAGCGTAACTTAACCTGGCGGATCGACCCGTGCGGTAGTTATTACTTAGCCACGAGCTCCCCTATTTACCAATAAATGGTTAAAATGTATTGGATCTTTTGGTAGTCAGTTTTTGCCTTTCTTTCTTTTAATTTCATTATGAGAGGTTGGCTGTTAATAAATAATAATATAGACGCCGATAATCCTTTTACTTATCGGCTTATTCTCTCGGGTATTCTACTGGCAACAGATATTTTTGACCTCTTTTCAGAAACGAAAATAGAATTGTGATACTTACCTATTATTATGCCCTCTCCCAGTTTTCAAGTAAGCTCAAGATAAGGTATTTATTTGTAAAACATAGGTGGTCGTAAAAAAACAGGTGTTGTAAATTAAAATAGGTATGTATAATAATAATTAATAATTGTTTATTGAAATAATAATTGATTTACATTAATATTTACAAAATAGGGCCTAAAACTATAGGTAGGTACATAATTATTGGATTCTACCTGAACTACGGACAAACCTGTATCTCAGGATACAGGTAAAGACCGGCATCATGTAAATGGGGCTTAAATGTACATTGTTTTAATCATAAATAATTATAATGATATGGAAAATGGATCGGGAGCAGTATCATTATACGTTACAGACATAGGTAGCGGACCAGCAGCTGCAGTATCATTTTGTGTACTCCAATTAGCATACTCTGATCTTCAACATTACAACCTAACTTCAGCACTGACGTTCTCATGACTACTAATAGTGACGCAACCCACTCAAAATATCTGTATGCATCGCGGTATCCGTTCAAAAGACCTTGTTCAGAACTAAATCTGCAACGCAGTTAACATTGCAGAGGTCGCAACTTCTGAACTATTTTGTGAAAAGCTGCATTTTATTTTGCAAGTTCGAGGTTTGAATTTTCTCAATGAAATGAAACGAAATGATGTTTATTTCTGTAAGGTCTTTGAAGATGCTTTTGCACGTAAATTTTTTGGTAAATATTTTAAAACTAGATGGCGCCGGGAGAAAAAGTGCCGAAACAAACTCAGAGCAGTCAGTCTGTATTTACGCTCGCAGTTATAAGTTCACCTATTAGAATATGTTGGGGTAAATCTCTCGGCACTGCGATAAAACCGTACGAAACGAATTCCTGGCTAATTTGGCAATCATTTCTATGCTGATAATATTAAACTCGATCTTCGGAGCCGAATAAAATGGCGCAAAACACAATTTGATTTGTTCGGTTTTCTCCCAGCGCCGAACTTACCCCTACATATACGACTTAAACAAAATTGGCGAATTTTGAAATATTTTTTTGTATTTTGTTTTTCCCAAGCTGTTGCTAAATAAATTTTATTTTTTCTTTCTTTATTTAAATTTAAGTGTATTCTGTTGAACCCTACACAGAATACAGGCGTTATGTTCGAAATAGGTATTGATCGGTAGTCGACAGTTGACATATACATTGTCGATCCCCTGTCAATCTTTGTTAGCCATTTTCCTGTTGATCGAATTAATTTTAAATGGAGATAAATTATGTAGGATTGGGAGCTTTTAACGTGTTAAAATAAATAGAGTTGTGAAGGTCAATTAAATATAATGAAAAACAGCTAGTATTTTTTAAAAATATGAGAAAATGTTAAGTGTATTTAAAATGTATTTCAGTAGGTCAAAAAAAAAACATCAATAGTAAAAACATAATATTATCTGTACCTTCTTTTTGCTCATATTTACATAAATTCCAGACTCTTGATTGCCTCGTTGGTCTCGTGGTCGCAAGCGCTACTGATGAGCATTAGGTCCTGGGTTCGATTCCCAGGTCGGGCAAAGTGTTATTGGGTTTTTCCATCAGGAATTTCTCAGTAGTAGCCCGGAGTTTTGATTTGTGCCCGGTTGATGGCAATAGGCTCGCCCTATTACATGGGACTTAAACATAACTGGCGAAATGTGGGTGTACTATAGGTACACCTCTGTTAAACTCTTACAGGCGTAATGTTATGTTATGTTAATAACTCACAAATTATTCTTTTTGTTTCAGATGAAATGAAAAGCCAGTGTAAACAAAAATAGTGTCATTAAATCTAAATATATACGTAAAAAATAATTTAAAAAATATATTTTTAATAAACACATTGACAATAAACCAGGCCAAATCATAGATCAAATAAATTCTATTTAAAAAAAGAAATAATTTTCATATTTCCTTTTAAATATAGATCGGTAAAAATATTTTAAAATTCGAAGTAGTGATTGACGTCAAGTTATATTTTTTACCAATAATACCGATATTAGATTTGAAGTGATATTTCAGTCGAATTATTTTTCTAAAATGAGTATCGATTCGAATTCATCTGCCAAAAGGCTTAATTTAGAGAGGGCCACAAATTTTATGAGGCAGTTTCGTGATCCTGACTCTCGTGAGTTGAAGAAACTGTCAGCGAACCAGTTCATGGAAGTTTGGAGCCATTACGACAGGGACGGTAAGTTTACCTTTTGAATTTAGATTTTCATTTTACTTTAATGAGGTAAAGGCAAAGGTCTTAAGCTAAACAGCCTGCGTATGTCAAACGTTTTGACAGCTAAACAGATACACTTTTCGTGACAACAACTATTTACAGCAGCAAAAATGTTTTATAAATTATGACAATTTATTAAAACATTTTTGCTGCTGTAAAAAGTTTTATTAAGTTTTTTTTGTACCTAATGTCAAAACTAGAAATCTTAATCTATACTAATATTATAAAGCGGTAAAATTTGTTTGTTTGTATGTTTGTTTGTTTGTAAGTTTGTATGTAGGGGGTAATCTCCGGAACTACCAGTCGGATTCTTTTTTTTTTTGTATTGGATATCCCAATTCTTAAAGAAGGTTATAGGTTTACGGACAAAGTCACGGGCAGAAGCTAGTTAAATTATAAAACGGTCAGGAGTACCTATCTTACTCCCTGCAAGCAATGCCCTCGGGTTTACCTGTGTCAAATGATTCCAATTTTCCGAGATGACAAGGTACCAGCCTTATCACTTTCACGAAGGAGGAAAAATAAATAATACCTTTTACATACACACATAAACTAACGCTTTGTTCCCATGGGGGTATTCAGAAACTATAGAACCCCACCTGCTACCATCTTTACATACTCCTTTTGCTTCATTTACGGTCATACATTTGGTGATACACGCACCCCAGTTACGAGTACTTAGCACCTGACCTTTCTGAAGAACATCACTAATAAGACCTCTAGACATTTTGTATTATTAATAAGAATGGATGAAAGTAGGTACAGAAACAAAAAGAGTTAGTTAAGTCAGGAAAAATATAAGTTCACATGTCGAACTGTTAATTACCTAGGTACATCCTTATCCTATTAAAATGGTGTGATGTCATGTACAATCGTACTATTGAAGAAATTCATATCTAAGCAATTTGAAAATAAAATCCCGTGACCACGATTACCACATCTGGTACCGCCCCGGTTCTATAGCGGCCGAGCGCTGCAAGCAGAAATAGTCCTTACGGTGTATAGATATGAACTTCTTCGATGGTACAAGCTTATAGTCCGCCCACCACTGAAGACTGAAGTCAATTTGCCGTGGCACTAGTGTCTATGTCATTGCATCACATTGCATTAAAAAATAATGTATTTCTAAAATTTTCCGCGGGCCTGCATTCGTGGCGCACACTCTAACTCTAATACCTGCTTATATTATAATCCCACTGTAAGGGCAAAGACCTCTTCTCATACAGAGAAGGCACGAGCATTGATCACGACGCTTGCTCAAGGCGAATTGGCGATTTCAGACTTATATTAATTGGACGTCTAGATTTCTGCACGATGCTTGTCCCTTACCGATGTCAGTGATGTCCAGATAAACTTATAAAGTAGGTACGCATGTGGATTGAAAAACTCACATAGATACTTTATTTATTTATTTATTTATTTAATACTTCAAGCACACAAATGTACAGAGGCGGACTTAATGCCATGGGCATTTTCTACCAGTCAACCTTCGGGTGATGCAGAGACAATCAGTGGTAGGTGCAACAGAGAGATTTGAAGATTTTAATATTTAAATATAAAGATATACATATATACCTATTAAAAACTATAAATATAATAAATACACCTAATTATACATAAATATAAGTACAAATAAGACAAACAATGGGAAAAATTACCGTTGTAATGATACTGCCAGCTTCTTGCGAATATGCTCGCGAACTTTAACTCGAAAAGATAACCGGTTGGTCGCCATCCTGATTTCCTGGGGGAGCGCATTCCACAGAGAGATAGACTGAATGAAGAAGGAAGAGTGAATGAAGTCTGTGCGGTGAGTGGGACATTGAAGAAGACGACTTGCAAGGATTTGAGCTCACCATGTTCGAGGTTCGACCACTGAGCCATTACGATATTTTGTTATGTATTAATCAATCTTTCTGGATATAACAGTGGGCCGCAATATGCTGAGTTTTATAAAGAAAATAATAACATATAATCACGCTTGTACTCCCCTTAGGGTCGGGCAGAGGTGTACCTATTGTACACCCACATTTCGCCAGTTATGTTTAAGTCCAAAGTAATAGGGGGCGAGCTTATTGCGATCAACCGGGCACAAATCCAGACTCCGGGCTGCTACTGAGAAATTGGTGATCGAAAAATCCAATAACACTTTGCCCGACCTGGGTATAGAACCCCGTACCTCATGCTTAGCAATAGCGCTTGCGACCACGAGACCGACGAGGCTTTCAAGAGTCAGGAATTTATGTAAATATGAGCAAAAAGAAGGTACAGATAATATTTTGTTTTACTATTGATGGTTTTTTTTTTGACCTACAGAAATACAGTTTCACTTAACATTTTCTCATATTTTTAGAAAATACAAGCACTTTCAATATTTAATTGACCTTCACAACTCCATTTATTTTAACACGTTAAAAGCTCCCAATCCTACATAATTCATCTCCATTTGAAATTAATTCGATCGAATCGAACTTCGTACCTCATGCTTATCAGTAGCGCTTGCGACCACTAGACCCAACGAGGCAGAAAAAATAATGATTCATAAGTAAGCTACTTATGTCTAAAAATAAATTGACTTATGACTTCGCTGGGGAGGTTTAAAAGCGTCAGCTCAGAGATTTATACCTCGACGAGAAGCAGCATCCAATCGTGTTTTTAATATCGGATAACATCATACTACTATCGTGTTTTTCCACTGTTCTTACTAAATGATATCAAAGTGTGTATGTATGCCATCTGGTTAAATTAGCCAGCTAATTGGACGCCTAGACCGTTAATTAAACGCTGGCATACAATTGGATGCCTAGGCCGATAGTTAATTGACCTAGAATCATTCAACGTTTAACAACTTGGCGTATTCAAAGCCAGCCCTTTGAAGATGACTGACCAAGACTCAGCCAAGTGATTCAAACGGTAAAAAAAAATCTGCGAACAACTTGGAAATAGCACTCGCACGGCCCGCACGCGTTTGATCACAGTTCTATCCTAACCCAACCCTGTTTAACTAAATGACTACACGACTTTCAGCCATCTGGTTAAACGTTGCGCTCATTGACTTGGCTAGGTGTCCTTCAGCTATTTAATTGGATGCCTAAACAAACGAAGAACGGCCTAGGCGTAGGCAGATAGCTGGTGTACTTTTAATTTAGAAAAATAATTAGGGTACACGCGGACGAAACCGCTGGCAACCGCTAGTACTTTCTAAAACGAAGAGCTTAATCCAATCTTTAGGTACGTACATAAAGTTGTTTTGAACATCCACCGACAAACAAACAAACCTTGAGTTATTATTGTATGTAGGTATTATTGAATCCTTGAATATAAAGTTCTTGGTGACAGAAAAACGCACTTATCAAAGGAGACAATTTCGGATGACATTTAAAAGACACTAGTTTCCACCAGCGGCTTCACCTGCGTGATATATTTATAAATTATAGCCTACCTATATTACTCAATGAAAATATAGCTATATAGTTTCCTTCAAAATGGTTGAGCTGAATGGTGCTGAATGCTGATCCATGCGTCATGTTCGTGAACGGGAGATGAACAGTCCCTACTGGTCATCTCTTAGCTGCCACGACTTATTATAATTTATTTAAATTTGTTGGAATTGTTTTTGTTTTTATATTTTTATAACGAACGCTTTTACCGTTCACGTCTTTTAACATTATTTTCACATGTATAATTCCAACATGAATGATGTAACCAATAAATAGTTTTTAACAATATTTTGATTTAAAAGAGTGTCTGTGGAGTTTCTTGCCCGTACTTTTCCATAGGAACCTATTACGCTTTGGAATGGGCGACTAGCTTCATCTTTCTGACTGATTGCAATACGAGTAAATGCTAAGTTAAGATAAAGTTTGAGTTTGCGTTGTGAGTTTGAGTTTGAGTTTGAGTTAGCATTCTACCGGTGAAAGATTTTTTAAAGTCAGTGCAATAGTTTTAGAGTTAATCATTAAGTACAAACAAAAATGCAAATATTTTCTCTTTATAATATTAAGTTTAGAAAAGTTTGATGTGACAGTAAGTAACAATTTTACTACCGAACCATGGCCTATATATTACATAGTTATAGAATTATTAGGTACTATATCTAATTCATGAATCGAAAGTTATCTGAATTTTTTTCTCGATTTTCACCTTACTGTCAAAATTTTTAAATAAATTACACTATCATTCTAAACAGTAAACATAATTTGGCGATAAAATAAAACTGGCCGTGGCACTGACATAGTCATTATTTGCCTAGCCTTTTAAACCGAGCGGGGTCGGCTTCCAGTCTAACCGGATCCAATTGGATACTTGATTTTACATGGAGCGACTGCCTATCTGATCTCCTTGGTAAGACTGGTTGTCAGACTTCCAAGCTTCTCACGGGTAACTCAGAAGCTCGGAAGTCTGACTACCAGATTCTCCTAAGGGTATCGTGTTACCCAGTAACTGAGTTGAGAAGGTCAGATAGGCTAGACCCATGCACAATGTTGGTATTATGCTGCATCCGATTAGACTGGAAGCTGAAACGATTGACAAATTGTCAATGATCTACGGAGCCTGTGCCGACAAAATTCCTTTAGCATAATCAGTCTGTAATGTCCCCACTGCTGGGACAAAGACCTCCTCTCGGTGACAGGGAGTGGGCTGTAATCCACCACGCGGGCCCAGTGCGGGTTGATAGATGTCACATAACTTCGAATTTTTGGTTCCAGGATATGCCGGTTTCCTCACGATGTTTTCCATCACCATTTTGAGAGCAGTGGTGATGAAATAATTTACACAAAGTAAAGTGCCTGCTTGGGCATACAACACGTAAGTCGCGGCCATTACGACAGTGCCACCAGTGCTCTCAAACTCCTTTGCTATGATGTAATACCTACCCTAAACATTATGTTAGATGAAATCCCCATTCACTTCTTATAACACTCACAGGGCCAGACGGGCTGACTACGTGAAGCGAATAAATTCACTCCAATTCATTTCACGTCGATATTTACGGCCAGCGAACATTTTTCAGTATTTCTTTATACATACTGTTGTGGGTAGCCTTCTGCTCTGTGCGGCTTATTTCAGTTAAGGGAAAAAGGGACGAAAATATGTTACTGTCTCGGAATGGATTAGGTTAAGACTGTGGTCACACTTGAATAGTGACACTTTTGAAGAATCTCTCTATACAGGGTCAGTTTAAACTAGCTAGCGAATTTAAGATAGTTAATTGATTCAGGCGTGACCTTGCGGAAATCCATTATAAAATACAATAGACGTAGATATATTTAGTCACGGTTTGTAGGCACGCCGTGCTCGGGTTAAAGACACACACACGCAACACGCAGTCACACTGCGGTCGGCGCTTGACGTGGCAACACGTCGTGTACGGGCTCGCGACAAGTCAATCGTCATCCTGCGGATGCCTCGTTGAGAGGTGAAACACGTGTCGATTTCTTACAGGGTTTTTTATGACTCTTTAGGAATAGGTTACTAAATATGTCTTCGTCTATTGTATTTTATTAGCTAGTGAAACTTCGCAGGCGTGGTTCATCTAAACATGATAGAACAAAACAAAAAAGGTTGATGAATTTTTGGGGTTCAATTAACCCTGTTAGGTAGATTCTTAAATAAAGACTTAAAAATATCTGTCTTTTTTTGTTTTATCGTGTGTATATATCGACACCAAAAAAGCATGTGAAGTTTAAAAAAATAAACTGTATTTTTAACTCATAATATTAGTGTTTGTTATATAATTTTTAGATGTCGTACCCATAAACACCGCTGAGTTTCGCTAACTTACAAAATTTGACCTTATATAATCAAAACTTTTCTTCCCTCTTATTATAATATAATTCCAGCCTATTATTGTCCCACTGCAGGACAAATACCTCTTATCACACAGAAAAGCCACGAGCATAGATCACCATACCTACTTACTCAAGATTATTATTACTTTTATTTATATTTCTTTAATTATTGTGATTGTGACGACTATGTGGATTTTTTTTTCTTTCTCAGTTAGTTTTAATGATGGTCTGGTAGTTTGAGTAGTTTATGCGGCCTACCCAAATGTGTCTGATCTCCTCCTTAGGGACTATTTATAACTAGCGCCCGAGGCGCGCGCTCAGGACGCTGCGTTTCGAGCGCGCGTCGGACGCTCGTCAAACGCAACAAGATATCCACATTTTGTTGTAACTTTGAACCCTCAACATGCTCAGTATAACTGTGTTTCTTTTAATTTTATTACTGATGTAGAGAAAACGAAAACGAAAAATAATAAAAAAATAAACTTGCGTCCATGCGTCGAGGGTGCGCTAAGGGCACTTTGACGGTAGCGCTTGTTATATTCCGTTACATAGAAATTTATACAATTTTATTGAGCGCCCAAAACGCAGCGTACAAGACGTGCGCCTCGGGTGCTTGCTATGACTACGGCCTTACAGTTTAAGTAGGGTCCCAAAACCATTGAACCGCACTCATTTTCTCACGACGTCGTCAAGTCGTCGTCACCGCCCCGTTATTAATCAAAATCAACGCCAGACTCTAACTGTCCCGGCGATGACTCAAACTGATGTCCAATTTACACTTCGGAAGATTTTCAGTAAGATATGATAGATAGACAGGTTCTCAATGGCCCAGATAAGTTAGTCCATCTAAAAACATCCATAAGTACCCCTTATGGATGTTTTTAGATGGACTAACTTAACTGTCATTACTATTATTATACTGGACGGGAAATAACACAGTCAGTATTTTTACCTCCGTCTGCCTCGTTGGTCTAGTGGTCGCAAGCGCTACAGCTGAGCATGAGGTCCTGGGTGCGATTCTCAGGTCGAGCAAAGTGTTATTGGGTATTTCCATCTGGAATTTCTCGGTAGCAGAACGGAGTCTGGATTTGTGCCCGGTCGGCAAGGCTCGCCCCCGATTAGATGGGAGTTAAACAGTACTGCCGATTTATTTTTTTATTTTTGTAAGTTCAAAAGTGCCTTTTTTGTGCCTAATTGAAATAAATTATTTGACTTTGACTTTGACTTCATGTGTGTACTTATAAGGTACACCTCAACTTATGTTATATGATTTTGTTTCTGCAGCAGTAGCGCTTGCGGCCACTAGACCAATATGACAGTAAAAAGTAAACTCAAGTACTCATTTTTCGTTTATCTTTAAGAAACATTATATTTTGCACTTTAACAATGAAGATCCTTATTTTTAGATCACTAGTGTAGTCATAGCCTTACTTCAGCTACTTGTATTACATTATTCAAAAAAAATATAATTTATTTCCTCTCGCATACCTGCATAGTGTCCCAGGGGCAACATATATCCCAATGAAAGAATTCCATTCGAGGGTAGTTATAAAAGTGTGTCGTGAATAATACAGACATTCGTACCAAACTTTGGTGGAAACTTTCTTTATGTTTCATATGTGATTCTCTGAGCTGGAAAGAGGTCATGTTCCAAGGAGACTTATACAATATGTAAAAAAACCCCTGTCCGATCCGAAAGGGCCACATAGGTACTGCAATAATATTACTAAAAAGTATTAAAAAATCTTATTATTATTGAAAATAAAAAGTTTTTGCTATTTAAAATTCACATTTTTAGTACCAAAATTACCCCAAATCCATTAAAATTTAGCAAATTTTCAACAGGGTTATGACTTGGGTTAAGCGTGGTCGCTCACAATGGGCCTTATCCGAAGGCTAAAAGTCATCCAAAGGGCAATGGAGAGGGCTATGCTTGGAGTTTCCCTACGTGATCGAATCAGAAATGAAGAGATCCGCAAGAGAACCAAGGTAACCGACATACCGAAGAATTGCCAAACTTAAGTGGCAATGGGTGGGGCACATTGCTCGCAGAACAGATGGCCGATGAGGCCGAAAGGTTCTGGAGTGGCGACCGCGTACCGGAAGACGTAGCGTTGGAAGGCCTCCCATAAGATGGACCGATAACCTTGTGAAGGCCGCAGGAATCCGCTGGATGCGGGAGACACAGAATCAGTCGAAGTGGTGGAGTTTGGGGGAGGCGTGTGACGCCTTTCGGCTGAAATGATGATGATGATGATGATGACTTGTAGACACCCGCTTAACGACGAGCGTCCGCGTCCCAAGTAATGACCCGGCAAAATTCCCCAATTTTCTTTTTTTCTGTATATTACCACATAAATAGATTTTCAGTACGATACCTAACAACACCCTCCGCATCGAACAGGGTTTTTTTTTACATGTTGTCGATACATAAAGTTAAGCATAAATACTAATATAGAGGTGATCATGATGTGCGTAGTAGACAGACCAACCCGACGTGGGTTGGTCTTTCTACATTAAGAGGGAACAGGGCCTGCGAGGAATTTAAAAAATAGGTATTTGTAGAAACTATTGCCGTCGTCTTACCTCAAGTCTGCCTCCGTAAAGTGCGATAGGGACAGCTGCAGTTCAGACCGACTATATCACAAAAAAAATTGACGTGATCGACGTTTCGTATTCTCCTTTTTTCTCCTCGAAAACAGAGCCGGTTCAATTATTTTTTTTAATAAAGAGTCTAGGTTCATATCATTTTCTTTTATGTTAAAACTTTTCGAATTTGTCTGGTAGTCCTCTAATCACGGCGGTAAAAATGGGGCATTTTTTGTAACTTTTAAAGGGTCATATTTTCTTTACCAGTAAGTTGCTGAAACAAAGGAAATAACAGGGATGTGTCTACAGCAGACCTTGATTATAGGAAAAAATAATGAATGCTCTAGAGGCATAATTCAGGAAGAAAAAAGTGATACATTTGTATGGATATTCGCAGGCCCTATTCCTTCTTAAAAGGCTCGTGTAGACACTAGTTTCAACACAGTTCAGTGCTGACTTCGCGCCCTCAAGTCAGTCCAGTTGACTAACCTACCCGTCTATTTTCAAGCCCAGTAGCTTCCCCCGCCTGACTTACTGACTTACTGCCGATCTCCCCACTGACTGGGTCCAAAATTCCGAGTCACTGGGTCCAGTCACTGCCATCGTATAAACCAGGAATTAACTTATTTCTGTATTGAGTCAACTAGAGTAAGTAGTTAGGTACCTACTGCCTTGGATTTGTATTCGATCTTGGAAGGCTATCATTACGGGTCAGTACGAAAAACTGAAATTACTCTTAAAATAATAGGGCTGGCAGCATGAATGAAACTGTATATTGTAGATAATTTACCAGTTAATAAAAAAATCCAAATGTTGGCAACATTATTAGTTTAATTGTCAAAATTACATTAAAAAACAAAATATCAATAACGTTTACGTTGAAAAAATATCAAGATTAAGGAAAATAATTTATTTATTGTACAATCAAATAAATAAATCTACATGTACTAAATTTATGAGTAGGTATCCCTGAGTGTAATGAGTGACCCTGTTTAGGCGCAGTAAATAGTAACATTTAACTACGACAAGAACAACTGTAGCAATTCATCTATAAAGAAATAATCACAAGCATAGTTTCCATTCAAACTCAAACTCAAACTCAAACCATTTATTTCAATTAAACCATTTACAGGCACTTTTGAATTGTCAAGGGGTCAGTCAGTCAGAAATATGAAGCTAGTTGCCCATTCCAAAGCGTAGGTTCCTATGGAGAAGAACGGGCAAGAAACTCCACGGACACTCTTTTAAATCATAATGTTGTTACAAAATATTGGTTACATCATTCATGTTAATATTATACATGTGAGACCAATGTAGAAAGACGTGCACGTAAAAAGCGTCCGTTATAAAAAGATAAAAACAATTCAAAAATTAAAATAAGCCGTGGCAGATAAGAGATGACCAGTCCCTACTGACGGCGCCCGTTCACGAACATGACGCATGAATCAGCACCGTTTAGCTCAACCATTTTGAAGGGAACTTAACGATCCAACACACACGCCACCACCAGCGAGACATTTGAGTGAGCATGACATACTCTCAGCCGCCAGGGCACATTCAAGTCAATGAAAGACGTACTCAGTAAATGGTAGCTTCATAGAAGGTACATGGTCAAAACGGTAACTTAGGCACTTTGTTCAACGACACTACTTTCCGCATCGCTGCTTCCCTGCGACTAGGAGCTCCTTGTTGTTCTCCTCATCGCTGTCACTGTGGCGAAGTTGTCAACAGCCTCGGACACCACGGCTTGTCTTGCAGCTGAAGTGCGGGTCGCTTAGCACGGCACACGAACATTAATGACATTATCCGACGAGCTCTTGTCACCGTCGACGTTCCAGCTGTATTAGAACCTAATGGCTTGGCACGCGATGATGGCAAGAGACCGGACGGTATGTCTTTATTTCCATGGAAGGTGGGTAGGCCTTTAGTGTGGGACGCAACTTGTGTCGATAGTCTTGCGCTATACCATCTCCCTGGCTCGGCGTGCTGTGCTGGCGCTGCCGCTGCGGCTGCAGAAAACCTCAAGCGGCGACAGTATAATAACCTTATAGGTAACTATATTTTCGAGCAGTTTGGGGTTGAAACCCTAGGGCCGTGGGGTCCGAGTGCTCACGGTTTGTTCAACGAAATCTCCAAACGACTGGTTGACACTTCCCGTGACCAAATGACTGGCTTTTACCTCGGCCAGAGGCTAAGCATTGCGATACAACGTGGCAATGCGGCCCGTCTCTTGGGTACAATACCAGTCGACAGAGATGCGGATGAAAAATAAGTATAAAAAGAAAAAGTAAACTTATAAAAAGTATAGTTAGTTGTTTCCTTTTTTAATTAATCACGCAAAGTATATTTTTATAGTAGCTTAAGTGCTATGTTATGTTATGAAGTGTTGTAAATATAACACCCACGAAAAAAAAAGAGATTCAATTTTTTTTTTACTTATGCAAATGCAACGTAGAATCCAGCACGCTAAAATCTTAAAACATAGAGCTTAGAGTAGGAGCCTTCCTACTTTCAAAACAAAATCGGCATATATTTCGCTACAGTTATAAACTTTTATTTTCTGACACGTGCCCACAGTAGAACTGCCTCTAGTTTCGTCAGAAAATCAATAGGTACCTACTCATTCCGAAGTTAATAATAGCCTGACGAACAAGCCAGTAACAGTACGTAATTGTTCCCATTTTGGTTGAAATAACAAAACGTTTTCATTGAAAACTTTCAAGTTAGGGCTTTCAGAGTTTCTTATTGCTTTAAGTGAAGGCTGTTGTAGACAATTGAATATTAAAATTGTTAACAAGATAGGTACCTACTTATTCAAATTCTGAAGTTATTAAATTCTCTTTGGAATGATTTTATAGTATAAACCATAGATTTAAATCGTTAGATTTGCCCACACCAAAGTCGCGTGAAAAAGTGTTCATACTGAGAAGAGTGAGCTCAAACAATAATAATGGCGTTTTCATGACAATCTATTCAAGTCTGTGGGACATTGCGTGTGTCAGACGTGTCAAAACGAAACAGAAACGCGAACATCTTTTGAGGATTTAGTGCGAATCTGCGATTGAAATCTTTAGTATACCTAAACTAGCGACCCGCACCTGCTTTGCTCGGGTACCGTGATATTTCTGTCTGTGGTATACAAGTATAAACATTCCGAAATAATTCCTTAAAATAATGGAAAAACAGAAACTGTATTAAATCGTAAAAAAATTGCTAGTTAATTTTATATTCTACTAGCTTTATCCGGCCCGGTTTCGCACGGGTAGCAATAAGCACCTACGTACCTACTTACATAACCTACCTAGCTATCCTAGTTTCGAATGTCTATGGGAAGTTTGTTGTAAAAGCGTATACATTGACCCATGAACGAGTTGCCTACTCTGTGGAGACGAGTGCGGTATCTATATTTACCTACCGTACCTACTCTACCTACCTACATACATACCTACCTACTTACCTACAAACCTTCTCCTGAGAATAACGAACATAACAAAAAAAGAATTATCCAATTTGGAGCAGACGTTCGGAGCTTATGTTCATACATACATTTCGGCGCTTAACTCGTAAGGTTTTAGAAATAATAAACAGAATCCAAATGGAGCCAATAACATTGGAGATATGGCAAGGTAACAGGCGCTACTCAAAAAATTAAAATTGAATAACATGAAAAATATTAAAGAAAGACCCACACACTCAGACACTTTTAAAGTTAATTGTCGATAATTTTTCATAAATATTCAGAAAATACGGGCGGTCACACGCCCGGCATGCGGCGTTGTATATAGATAGATGACCCACTCTCAAAGAGGAAGACCGAACATAATTTTATGAGTTGACAAGATCCGTTGAATATTCACAAATTGAAATTCCCTGGCGGAGGGAATGTCAAGCGGGACTCATCATTCACCATGACGGGCGAATTAAAAAATAATTCATTAAAAATATCAATTCTTTATAATGGTATATTTTAGGAAACTCATTGCATGATCCAAGGGATATAATTATGCGAATAACCTTTTTACGTTTAATTTTAAATTAATATTCTTGAGAAGAAAGATGTGTTCATAAGATGAGCACGCAGCCAATGGAACTAAAACGTAAACGGTTACTTATCGATAATTTACTAACATATTCACTATTTTCTTTGACAAGGACGCTTTGGATTTGACAAATCTTTTTTTTGCTCTTGGGTATTTCAAATAGATTCGTTCGTGTTTGAGTAAAAGTTTTTACCTGAATAGCTAAAATATAAGTATTTGATTCGTAACATCAGATTCTAGACCCATAAATCGGTACAGTGAGTTATTTTGGAGGAGTATTAAGGTGCCATTCCACCAAAACAGTGTTCCGCACATTTGTTGACAAACATTTTGTGCAGAACACCATCAGTGTGTTTGATCTTTACATGTAATATGTCCGTCTAAACCGGCAAAACTGTACGTCACTTTTGTAAATGTGCGGTGTAGCATATTTGCACGCGAACATATTCTCTGCGGGAGCGCTCTTCTTTCAGTTCAGTCGTTAACATGAACGGGCAAATGAAAATCCGCTAGGCGCACCCGAATGTACGCGAATAAAATATTTTCGCTGCAGCGGTGGAAACAAAACTGAGTGCGTGAACTCGTGTGAGTGTGCGCTGTCGCGAGTCCACTACTTGTAGAAGTACGCGAACAAAAGTTCACGATTGTGTGCGAACTTTCCAACAGAGTGCGCGCACATTTTGTTATGTTCACTCGCGTGAGTCCACCAAGAGAAACATTCGGGCTGTACAGTGATCGGCACAGTGCTGCACTGTACCGCGCGCTGGGGGAATGGCATCTTTATAATTACTGATGTGAAATTATTTTTCTGATATAAAGATAAGTTCACTTATATTGGTTATGTGCATTTTCATAAATACACAGGTAATATGTCTCGAAAAAATACATGTAAAGCAGCTTGTATTCTAAGTAAATTATTCACGTGGTCCGCTCTTGTCAAAAATAAACCACCTGTGTTGTGACACGTCGCTCGCGTTCCACTGTCTTACCACTTACCTTACCGCTGACTGGGGAAACTTCAATTTAACCCGTCTACGGAGCCACACAACCCTCCGAGTTGTCGTAATTGTGTTACCGCAGTAATAGCTTGGGTAAGTATTTTGATATATTTAGTGAAGCTTTGTCTGGTATGGTGCAATTTAAAGTTTCTTGTGATATTTTGTTGGCAGTTTTTATTTTTTTTTACATACTTATCTACCTGTGACTACCACTCACCTTACCGCTCGGGGGCTAAGTGGGGACACTTCAGTTTAGCCCGCCTACACGACGGCACTTAACCCCCCATGTTGTTGTAATTGTGTCAGCGCACTAATGGCTGGGCTAAGTAATGTAATTTCTTTAGTGAACTTGTGCTGTCTCGGTGAAATTTAGATACTTCGTTTTTTTGTTCCTATTTTGGTAGAACTGTACATACAAATTCGTAGGTAAAGTATTAAGGTTTCTGTTTATAACTAATCATAGATTTGAGAAAAATATTGAACATAATATCTTATCTTTGGGAGTCGTTACGGGAAGCTCAAAAGTCTTACAACCAGTCATACCAAGGGAGTCGTGATTACTCAATTACAGGGTTGTGGAGGTCAGATAGACTACTTAGACTATTTAGCTGCATCCGGACTGGAATCCAAACTCAACACAGTTGGAAAAAAGGCTATGAAGATGATGATGATTATTTAACCAAGTACATACATGTATAAGCGACTAATAAAGTTAACACTGTTTCGTTAAGATTATGTTATAATCTTTATAGGTCGCTTTTGCGGCGACATATATATATATATAAATGAATACCTTTTTCCCTTGGTCACGACATCACGCGTAAACGGTTGGACCGATTTCGTTAATTTTTTTTTTGTTGTGTTCATTATTCTCAGGACAAGGTTCTTAGGATAGGTAGGTGAAGGTAGGTAGGTAGGTAGGAATGTAAGTAGGTATGTAAGTATGTAGGTAGGGTAGGTATGTAAGTATGTAGGTAGGTAAGTAAGGTAGTACGTAGGGTGGGCAGGTAGGTATGGTAGGTAGGTAGGGTAGGTAGGGAACGTAGGTAGGGTAGGTAGGGTAAGTAGGTAGGTAGGTAGGGTAGGTAGGGTAGGTAGGTAGGTAGGGTAGGTAGATGGTAGGTAGATAGGTAGGTGCGCCATAGATAAGTACTTAGTACTATCCGTGCGAAGCCGGGGTGGGCAGCTAGTAAATGATAAAAAATACCAGCCTATTATTGCCACACTGCAGGACAAAGGCTTTTTATACAGAAAAGGCACGAGCATTGATCACCATGCGTGCTTAAGGTTGATTGGTAATAAGTCCAGGGTCTCTAATTAATCCTTCGAGGAACACAGGCGAGATGTTAAATAAATAAATAAATGTTATGTTTTTATGTTTAGTCCAATGTAAAAATAAATAATAATAAAACCCGCCTATTATTGCCCCACTGCAGGGCTAAGGCCTCTTCTCATACAGAGAAGTCACGAGTATTGATCACCACGCTTCCTTAAGGTGACGATAAGTTTCGACTTTTGATGATTTTATACTGAAGATCACGTCTAAATGAGTAGTGATAATGATTTGGAACATTTTTTTTTTTTTTTATAACTTAATATTTTAGATTATGTTTATATTACATTGTGAAATTAATTTGTATAATAATGTCTAACGTGGATAAAACACTGAGAATCACGCAAAATCTATCAAGCGCATTTTTCTGAAACCTTCATCATTTTAAAGATAATTTGATTATTGATCGTTTAGTATACGTGTTTTATTTAAATATATTTTGTTTTATGTATAATAAATTAATAATGCATCTAATTTGGGACAGCGCTCCTTGATGGGCGAGTCCTATTAGTGGCTGGACGTACGACGCGTTGCGTGAGCTCAGTACAGAACACGCAAGCTAACCACTCAAGGTCAGTGGCATACATCTGCGTCTTAAAGTGGATTAGCGATAAGTCCAGGGTTCCAATTCTGCCTAACTCTTCTGGGAACTGTTTTTTGTTTAGTCCAGTGTCTAATAAATAAATCATAAAAATACCCGCCTATTATTGCCCCACTGCAGGGCGAAGGTCTCTTCTCATACAGGGAAGTCACGAGTATTGATCTCAAGACGGGTCGCCGATTCTGACTTAAATTATTAACTATAAGTCCAAGTTTCCTCACGATGTTTCCTACTTCATGTCAGTGATGTCCAAGATAAACTCAGAAACTATATACGAATTGAAAAAGTCACTTTGGTACTTGCTCGGATTTAAAGCAGGGTCTAGAGTCCGCGCCACAACGCGGCGTTAGTGTCTATGACATTGCATCAAATTGCATTAAAAAAAATGTAGTTCCACAATTTTCCGCCGGACTGTCTACACTAATAATATTATAATGAGGTAAAATTTGTGAGTTTGTAAGAAGGGGTTAATCTTCGGAACTACAGATCCAATTCCGAAAATTCTTCCACTAATGAAAAGCTACAGTATTGCCGCGTGTCATAAATACATTATGAAGTATCTTCATAGATTTATGAAGAAATTTCCCGCGGACTATGTCGCAGGCCGAAGCTAGAATAGAATAGAACAATTTCGATTTAAAAAAATGTTGCCGTCACAAATAAAGTTGGACATCTTTTAGCGCGTGGCCATAATCGGAACTAATGCCGCTACCTTGTTTTTTGAATACATTTTCTAAGACAATTTCACACTTGTTTGCACCATCAGCGCTCTCCTGTCAATGTCATTGAAACGCCAATAGATCCTTGTGGCAATGTAAAGCTCTGTCTAATATTATTGAGGTAGGCATAGTTCTTGAAATTATACTGCCAAGTGCGTTACGTTTCATTTGTTTTGTCTGTTTATGTTCATCTAAGTGTAGCAACACATCTACCGAAATTATGCGACTGAAAGTTAGCATATTGACGCTTGGTCTTTTAATTAATTGCCTATTATTTTCGGTTGGTATGTCACTACGCTAAGGTTTCATCAGTTCAACCAACTTTAACAACAGTTTTTTTTTTTTTTAACTTCGTACATCTTACGTCACACCCCTGCATAGTTTGAACGACATCGCAGAGGCGGGAACGTTGACAAGCCTAGCCGACGCGACGCCGGCAGGCCACCTGCTTTAGTGACACAATTGTATCTCAGCGCCCGTTGACATTGCTTTCATATATAATTAAATAGACTCTCTGAGTATTTCGGAGAATTGGGTAAAGTCATTCGCATAATAAAGCCTAATAATGATAAATGATTCTTATTTTTTAACCCCTGACGCAAAAAGAGGGGTGTTGTAAGTTTGACCGCTATGTCTGTATGTGGTACCGTAGCTATTAAACGGGTGAACCGATTTGAATGCGTTTTTCTATTATTTGAAAGCAGGTTTTTTAGCGATGGTTTTTAGACATGTTTTACCAAAATCGGTTCAGCCGTTTGAAGATTGTTGATGTGAAGTTCTTTTCTAGTTGATGAATGGATGTGAGCGTCTTCCACAGGTCTGATCGATTTGAAATTTGGTATTCTGTTACTTCAATGATATTAGAAGAACATAGTAACCTTGAACTGATAGCAGCATAACCTGGAATTTGCAGGATACCCAACTCCCTTAACAACTTACAGCACAGTAGTAGTATCGTGTTAGGGCTCAATGAATAGATTATAGATAGATGATGACCAGGGTCTGGTGATGGAGTAGGAAACAGAAATGAGCAAAAGTTTGTGTTGGAGGTTTTTTAAATATTAATATAATTTCAATTGTAGTTCTTTTATGTAGGTAGAGGTTCAGAAAACAATCGTGAATCGGACGCGAAAAAGGATCGGACAGAAAAATACTTCAAACAGTATTGTGTGTCTCGCGGCTGCGCCAAATAGGCCCTGTTCAGAATAATATGCCAGACAAATAGTGACTGACGCTGGTTTTCAACTGGGTTTAGATTTCTTTACCACGAAAACTAAAGCCCCCTTACTAATAAACAAGGAGTAAAGTTGTGCCAAACTTAATCCTAGATAAATCAATCTGAAAGTTATATACTCGTAATATTTGTTATTTTTCCGCGTTGATGAATAGATGGTAACAGTTTACATTTTTCTTATTATTTGCCGCGATGTGACATATTACGGTAAAAAAATTACAGGCCTGTGATAGACAAATAGACGCCCAGACGGCAGTACACTGCCGTCTGGTTTTGCTTTTGTGCTCATTAGTTCCTATAGCAGCTCCTTTGGAGGAACTACTGAGAATTTTGGGATCAGTAATTCCTTTATAAACAACATTACTATCTGGGGTCATAGATGTTGAGTGGATTAGATGCGGAAGACGGTGTCTTCAACAATAGCCAGCGAAAGACGGAGTCTTCTGAAATAGGTCCCGTTGTCACACTTAGGGTACGAAACCTTAAAACCCAACCTATAAATTGTCCCCCTGCAGAGCAAATGGCTCTTTCCATAAAGAGAAGGCACGTGCATTGATCACTAAACTTGCACATTACGCGTTGGCAATGCAAAAAAATACTATTAAATACCTATTAGTACTTAGGAACGAGTTACTAATTAAATTTAAAATGAATTTGTTTAACTGTAATATTAATTAGTAACTGGTTCATAACTACTAATAAAATAATAATGCATTACAATATTTTCATTTCATTTTAAAAGTAGCCAGCGAATGCAGCAGTCACTATGAATTATTTGGTTCTATTTTTGTGTGTTCTGGTATTGGGTCAAACGTTTGGCTACCCGAAAGGAGCACCAGTGTTGGACATGGAACCAGGACCAAAGGAATCTGGAGGAAGTGTGACTACTACTTCGTTGACTTCGCCTCCCGCGGTTATAAGGTCGGCATTTATGGGATCTGTGTGTGCTTCAGGTTCAACCAGATTAAACGGAATATGTGTTGGTATTGATTATTAAATTATTATATTTTTGTCCTTGCAGAGTTTTTTTTGTTTGTCAGATCTTACCCTTGAATTGATTAGAAAAGAAATAAAGAAAGAAAATTTGTTTATTCAGCACAAACAAAACGCACATTTAAAGTGAAAAAAAAAACGGAAAGTACACAGATACAAAAGTAGCCAACCAAACCAATTGGTTAACCAGTTTCTTATAAAACCAATTAAACAAATTAATTGTAAAATTAATTAGTAACTCGTTCTTAAGTAATAATACTTAACAGTAATAAGCAAAGTCACAGTCAAAGTCAAATAATTTATTTCAATTAGGCACATAACAGGCTTTTGAACGTCATAAACGGCTTTTGAACGTCAAAAATTACAAAACATTGAATTGATTCTAGTCGCCGCTGCCAAAAGGTAGTTTTGGAAGGGGCGAGTAGCGTGGTCGTAGTCGCGAGTCGTATGAAGAATAATTGGCAAGAAACTCCACCGTTACTCTTTTAAAATATTTTGTATTAATTAATTATATAATTATATTTGAAGGCGATGCACCTGGAATAAGATTACTATACCACAATAGGTAAAAAGAATTAAAAATGAAGCAATGACAGATCAATTAATTATGTGATAGATACATGGTGCTTACTTATTTACAGATATTGTAGAAGTATTTCTAAGATATTAGTAAAATTTTAACAAGACTAATAAGTTAGTATGTGAGTTCAAGTAATCACAGAATGTAAAATCAATGACAAAAAATAATAAATTATACCATTAAATTAGCAACTAGTTTGTCTAGACTTTCAATTGTCTTATGGAGCAGGACCAGCATGTTTCCAAGCATTGTTATCTTGGATATAATCCTCTAATTTGTATTAAGCTTGTTTACAAAGTGTACTTTTTATATGAGTTTTAAATTTTCTTTATTTTATTATTTATGTACACACAGAAAAATAGATACAGATAAGACATAATCATAATTATGAGTACAAATAAGTAAGTAAGTTTATTTAATTTAATCGTAATATTATATCACAAGGTATTTTGTTGTATCATTTAACACAGTACCCCATAAAAGATATATATGTATTTTAGATGATCTGAAAAATGCTTCATCTATTTTATCTTTAATTGTTGTATTAAAATTATGTCTATCAAAGAAAGAAAAAAGAAAGAAAGAATAATATTTATTTGGACACAGTTCGTGAAACACATAATACAAAAATAAAAAGTGAAAATAATCATAAAGCGATAATAGTGTGTGCCTCACGGCTGCGCCAAAAAGGTTCATTTCAGCATTAATGCACAAATGCTGTCTGACGCTGGTTTTCTAATGAACCCATATGGACAAGTGACTATCACTTATTTTATTAAAAAGATGTAGTTTTTTCATACATACGAGTACATAATATTTTCATAAATGAATTGGCAAGGTACCGTCATAATATTAATAGCAACGGTGGTGATAGATGCCCGTGCCCTCTCTTTATGAAAAGAGGCCCTTGTCCTGGGACAATTGTAGCCAAACGTTTGATTCAATACCGGAACAAAAATGTCACGAAATAATTCATTTTATCTGGAGCACTCACTGGTTTAGTATAAAATGAACTAGCGTTAGCCCCCGACTTCGTCCGTGTGTCGTCGTTCCTTGTTCCGCCGACCCACCCCGTTGCATTGCATAACCTGCATCTAATATACTTCGTTTTCGCTTAAAATTCTTTCCAACTTTTTTTTCTTTTTGCTCGACTCCTTTTTTTTTGTGTGGGAATTTTTCAAATAACTTCTCCCGCTCTGGGCGGAGCGGGAGGGCGTGACTCTTACTGACTAAAACCCACCCGTGTTCCTTCAGTTGCCAGGGGCCACGGTATCCCTTTCGGACTTTCCCGCAACCCCAGCAGACATCGGTCAGCCTCCGGTAGGAGGCATTTAGACCCCCTAGATTGGGCAGGAGCCGCTTCAAGGCAGCTCCGGCGCGCTCCAGTCTGGGAGCCAAACGTCGGAAGTGCTCCACGAACTTCCACCGGCTGTGGAGGACGAGTCCTAGGTACTTCATCGTTGACTCGACGCCGATGTGAACTACTCTTTTGCTCGACTCCTCAAGGTCTAAGCGTGATGGTAAATATCCTATAGCGTTCCTCAAAAATTGGGCTATATGCAAAAATATTTTTTACCATTGCCACTCGAAAAATAGCATTTTATTTATCGATAACAGTGAATATAACTCTTTTACTCAGTAAGTGAATAAAAACATTTTGAATTTGGAACTAGCACGAACTATACGAATTATGTACAAAAAAAAATTTAACGTGCTGAAAGTACCTACTGGCTGGCTAGATGGAGCTATTCCATAGAAGCTATACAATTTAAAAATAAAATATCTCGCCAATTTTTGTTAGGTTCTTTTTTATCCGTTTTCGTGGTGGTTTTAATGTCATTGAATTTGATTTGAAAATCAGGTTGTTCCAGAAATTAGAGCGTTCAAACAAATAAACAAAAAAATAAACTCTTTAGCTTTATTATTAGTTTAGATAATAGATTAAAAAGTTGCCATTAATTAATAGTTCTGGTTTTTAACAATCATATCGGAACTTAATTATGTAGAAGGTAAGGTTTTTGGTAAATAGTCAACATGCCAAGATAGGGGAGCAAAAAAAAACTGTTAGGTAAGTATGTTATTTAATTGTTGTCATGATCATCATCGATTTTCACACACTCTTCGTTGAATCTCTCAAAACCCGAAAGACAGCCAGCCTCGAATGCAACAGCTAAAAAGAAAATAAGAGAGAATTAGTGAGAGAAACAGAGTTATATTTTTCGTCTCTTCATTTAACGAAATGTCCCTAAATGTGACGCGTAATTGAAATTTCACTCTCAATTCTCGTCCAATTATCGAATAGTCGCCTAAAAAGTTTCGGCATGGACCTGACGTCTCCGTGCTGTCACCTAGTGAACGTCATTTCAGAAAACCCCTATTGCAGCAATCTGGTTTATTATGGAAAAGTAAGGGTCAGTTCACGCAGAGACGTGACGCGAAACGAGGCGCGCACTTTTTAACATACATAACATAATATAACTTTAATTACTTCTCAAAAAGATACACATTTAATTAAGATAAATCGAAAAAGCCTCGCGGCGTCGCGCGGCTTAGCGCGACTTATTACGAAGCAGCGAGGTGTGGGGCTGCCAGCGACTTCACGGTGCGCCTCGCGACGTGGCGCTGCGTCTCGCGACGCCGCGCTGCACAGCGTGAAACCACTGGCCTCTTCAAGCATCGTCACGTCGCATCACGTCTCGGTGTGAACTAACTTTTACTGCCACCGTTAGTTATACTCCATTTGAAATAAGATTAGAAATTTAAATAAACCTTTTTTACCGTCCGTTCAACTGAGATTGACTTCTATACCTTAGGTATAAGGATGGCATTAAGAGCAAAATAGTGGTTACAATACCAACTGTTTACTCTGCAGTAAACAATTGGTATTGTAACCACTTTTTCACTGCCATGTAATGCCACCAAAATAATAGAAGTTAAAATTGGTTGAACAGACTGTAAAAAAAGTTTATTTAAATGTCTAATCTTTCAAATGGAGTATATATGGACCGTCGACCATAAAAAGTTGGCTGGGATGGACTGGATGTCGAAGATGGAGGACCGGCGCGGTAATTGGGTAACACACTTACAATGCCTTTCATTTTGACAACTTGATAACTGCACTGGTTTTCGTTGTCGAGTAGACGAAAAAAAAAGAAATGTTTTAACAATTTTCTTCAAATCCGTCGGCTTGTGCGGGTGTTGTGCCGCAGTTTGGAGGAGGCTTATATCCAGCAGTGGACTTCATTGATAGATGGACCGGTTCAAATCTATAAAACATCCGACTCTTATGCATATACTATTACGCACCGGGGGTCGTTACTTTAAATTGATCAATAATTAACTTATACTTGGGGCACACCAAGACACAAATCACCAAAGTCACCCAAAAAGCAGCCAAGCTCAAGTGAGACTTGACCAGACATGTTTTCCGTATGTCGGATGCATTGTGGGCTAAGATCACGTCAATTTGGGTCCCTGGAAATGTCCAACGGCATCGAGACAGACCCAGGCGTATGACGGGACGAGTCTGACGCCTATAGGCGGGATTGGTCCGTGTTGGCCCAGGATCGGGTCAGTGGAACAAGGAAAGGGTAGCCTTCTCCCTACAGTGAAGACAGGCGGTTTATTTTTTTATAATTATTTATTGACTAGTATATTTTAGCACATGGCAACACAAAATGAAATGTTCTCAATCTGTCAAATGTTTTCGACTCGTTCCAATTTATAGCTATCAAAAAAGATTTCAATCGTAAGACAGATAAGAAAAAAAGAATAATTTAATGCGGTAGGGCGACTACCGCATTAAATTATTCTTTTTTTTTGACACCTCTGACACATACATTGTCTCTGAGACTTGACTTGATTGTCATGGAAACGACATTATTATTGTGTGAGGTCACTCTTCTAAGTATGGACCATTTTTCGTGCCACTCGTTACAGTGAGGGCACATCTAACGATTTTAATTTTTGGTTATCAATTAAAGTTTTTAATTGATTATTTTGAAGTGAAATCCTGGACTTACTCAAATAAAGAAAAGGATTTCTGAACTAGTAAAGTAGATCATACCGAGAGATCCAGACGTTTGCCGTCTACATTAGGTCAAACTGTCTGTCTGAGTAATGTGCGACCTTTGACCTACAAGTCGAATTAAATGATCTAACAGCTGATCACAACTTTTTCTGTTCCGTGATCTCAATTTTGCTAATTTAAATTTGATTACTGATCTGATCAAAACATTTTTTTTTTGTAGCCGGTTTATAACAAGATTGCAAGCATTGCTTGAGTAATATCTCTATTTTTAGTAAATAATATGCATAATACCATGGCCATATTATATATCTACATGTATAAAAACACTTTTAAGGTAAAAATACTAGCACAAGTCAGATAAAAATGATAACTATAATGAATTACCTGAATCCAACAATCGACAACTGCTGAACGGATCGCCCGTGAAACCAAGACTGCACGAGCAGATCGGGAAGTGGTTGTTGACTTTACACAGCGCATTGTTGCCACAAACCCCGAGGCACGGGTCGCTGCAACGGTTGTTGATGCATGCCATGTGCGCGTTGCACTCAGAGTTGATGGTACAGTCTGGTATGCTTCTCGGCGGAGAGCTGCTGTAATTCGGAAGACCAGTGCAGCGTGCGTTGCCATTGAACTCTTGGCATCGGGAATTCGGACCACATGGTGATGGTATGCACGGATTTACTTCCGGTCGTTGCTTCGGAATTGATAGGGGCACTGAAAAATATTTGATATTTAATAAAAGAAATTGGCGACAAGTGTGAAATTATTGGGAATTTAATGGGTACTTACTACAGTTAGTAAATGGATCACCGGTGAATCGATCCTTACAAGAACAAAAAGGGTTGTGAGCAATTACTCTGCAGTTTGCATTTCTAGCACATTGATTAACGCATGGGTCTACACATTTGTGGTTTAAGCATGCTTTGTCACTAGCGCATTCACTGTTTATTGTGCATTCCGGTCGACAGTTGGGTGGTGTGCCTATGAAATCGATTTTGCAACTACATATTGCTAGTGAGTTCACTTCTCTGCACTGACTGTGAGCACCACACGGTGATGGCGAGCAAGGTGTTGCCTTGACAACATCTGAAAAAAATATTAAAAAGTCAAGAGCTGTCGTGGGTGCCGGTTGGGATAAAGTTCCTTTCGCTGTGTATTATGTATTAAATAAGGCAAGCATAACGAAATAAATTAACAGCGTTTGAGAGTAACTAAATGATAAAAAAAACTGTTGACGACAACTTGACAGTATTGCCTCGTTGACTGGCAATGTTTTCTTTGGCCGAAAAATATAAGTCAGCGTTGACGAAATATATAACTACTTAGATACGGCGCACACGCACACAATGTGACATGCGACTGCGACAGCACGGTGACTAGACGCATCGACAAAAAAGTTCATATAACCATGTACTTTTGAGTTAGTTCACTGTACCTTGGGGGTCGTGGCATGCAGGCTTTGGCGTGGGATCTCCTGGGGGTGGGCATGGGCTGCTTGGAATTCCCTCTTCCGTCTGTGGGGCTGTATTGGTCTCTTTTTCGCTAGTGCATTCATCCTTTATGCTTAGGAACGCCATCGCCACCGCGTTTCTGTAAATTGGTTAAACTAATTTTATCAACTGGCACACTAGGGCTTGTCAAGTCGATATAGTTTCTTAATAACAAATTAATTTGTATAACTCCTATCTAATTTCATATAAATTAATTCTAATAAAATAAAATAAAATAAATTAATAGTAATAAAATTCAATTTAAATCTCTTTGATCATCAATATAATAATTATTTTGCACTTACCATTTGATCTCCTACTTATAAGTCACCGAGTTTGTCTTCTGCACCTTCTATTACTTTCACAAACACTGTTTACAAAAATCATAGCTACACAATCACCCAATACATCTTGTGTTATTACGCATTGCATCATTCATAACATAACATTCATTTCGTTACATAATGCGCCATGATATAATTATTACGTAACTAGTACACAGCTTTGACAGCTGCGCGCACAGATTGCATCTGCCATCTGCGGCGCTTGAGTCGCTGACGGAACAAAATGTTGCCATTTTAAATATTATATAATTTAGGAAGTATTCTATTGTATTTGTTTTATTTTATTTATTTTATTTTTATTTCTGATTTTGTTATTTTGTTATTTCACTATATGCTGCACCAGTTGACGTCATCACGTCAACGCCGGCTGTCGCTGAAAACCAGCGCTGGGGCTCTGTCTCGCATAGGGTCGCAGCATTATGCTGAGCGATGGCCGTTTTGCGTGGATGTGACGCATATTTTCCCCCAATTTGTTATTCTCGTGTTTTTTTTTTGTTTTTTTTCTCTTTGCGTCATATTTACCGCAAATAAACGTATTTTCTTTCTTTCTTTCTATATATATTTATTCGAAGTCTGAGACACTTGCTGTCAAGTTGCAGAGTCGCAACGACTAAGCGCACACCTGACGAATAATAAGCACCAAGACAAATGAAACTAGAGGCTCAATATTCACTCACAAGGTGAACAACACGACCGTCTCTCTCGAATATTCAAAGAAGAGCAGCGTCTTGACGCAGCGACAAGCCGCACAGTTTGCGCTGACATTTACCCGATTTCTAAATTGAGAATTTGACGTTCGAGAACCTGTCAATCTCAACTGTAATAAGTTTCCAATTTCAAGTTTGATCCGGTTGATCAGCCGATGATAAAAAAGTATGAAACTTGTGGAACATCAATGAAAACTGATCTCCTCCTTATAGTTTAAGTAGGGTTCCAAAACCATGGAACCGCACTCATTTTCTCACGACGTCGTTGAGTCGTCGTCACCGCCCGTTATTAATCAAAATTAACGCCACACTCCTAACTATCTCGGCGACGAATCAAATTGATGTCCAATTTACACTTCAGAAGATTTTCCATAAGATATGATAGATAGACAGGTTCTGAATGGCCCAGATGGGTACTTATGGATGTTGTAAGACGGACTAACTAAACTGTCATTACTATTATTATGCAGGGCGGGAAAAAAAAACAGTCAGTGGTAGGTCCTTACCTTCAATCATTTAATAGTCTTTTCCAGAAGATAGCATGAAAGTTTTATTAACCACCAACTTCTATCGCATAACTCTTATATCTTCTGACTACGTTACACTCACTGAATTGGCCCGACAAGACGAGCTCGCCACGTAATTGTACATCGGTATTCATCTGTGCCAAGATTCAACTTTAGAAGAGACTGTGTGACCTCCGAGTTTATTTCGGCCTTTCTTTTCAGAGTAGTCGGATAGGAAACGCCAACCTCATCTAGTTTTTTAAATATAATTGACGTGTAAAACAAACAAACAAACCTATTTATAGAAATAAAATCACATAACGTGTTGTTAGCATATTGACGCTTGCAATGAATGAATGAATTGCACTGATCCCAGCGTGGTTTAACCAGACTCGATAAATCGAATGAACCCATAGAATTACCAGCCACATGCAGCCTCATGTTTCATGGAGCTACAAAGGCAATTGCATATCAAGGAGTAGACCGGGGGGCGCGGTAATGGTAGGGAAGACGTGCCCTCAGGATAAGGAAGGATTTGCGAGCCGTACCGGATATGCATCCTAGAGTAGGCATTGGAATAGTGGAAAGACGGGTGTTATTTATCTATGGATGGGCATCTTTTTGAGACGTCGCCGCTATGTTAGTTCAAGTCGATCTTCAACGGTGGATCTTGAGACGAGGTTACGTTGCTTTCTCGGCTCTTTTCTATACCGCTGCTGTGCTGTGTTTCACTTAGCCGTTTCTATGCTTTTTAATCGACTTCCAAACGTTATCAATACGGATATACTCGTATATATATATATTTTTTTTAAATCTTTGTTCGGGCATAACTCCGTCATATATAGACGGAAATGCATTTTTTTTTGTTTTTTTGAAATTGTGTACTTTCGAGAGGGTCAGGATAAGATGGGATCCTGGAGAAATCGAGGGAACTCTTCAAATATTATAGGCACACCTATATCGATTTGGGTATTGTTTATAGTAACTCGTGCAGTTGCTCTTGGAAAGCAACATTTGATGAAGTGGAACTGATGATGAAAACCACAGTTGGCCAACGGAACTCCTCAATAATAAGTAGGTATTTCACAGGTTGCGATTCGATAATTTTAATGTGGTAGCCAAGCAATGCATGCTCGTCACAATGCATATGGAAAAGTGGGGCTGATGGTGAAGTACCTGGAGAACTCCTCAATGATTAACGTCCCTGCATCGGGAAAAGCAAAGGCTATTGTAAATTAGATAAATTACAAACTGACCCACTAAAAAGCGAGAAATAAAAACTTTTTTACAAAAAAAAAACAACAGACTTCCAAAAAAACACTACAAAGTGAAAAATAACTTATAAGTCGGTGGCAAATAACGAAAATACAATACCAAAGACACCGACTTCTGAAATTTAAGTAATTTTTCACTTTGTAGTGTTTTTTTGGAAGTCTGTTGCTTTTTTTTTTTTGTAAAAAAAGTTTTTTTAATTTACTTATGGTTGGTTTCATCACTTTAACCAACTTTACCAATATGTTTTTTTCTAACTAACCCCTACCTAGTTTGATTGTCAAGACTGGGTGACGACGGTCGGCGGGGCTTCAGTGACATAATTGATATAATATAATATAATATGATATAATATAGTATAATATAATATATAATTAAGAAAAATAGACTCCCTCTGTATTTCTGAGAACTGTGTAAAGTCATTATCATATTACATAATCAACCTACATATAATGTTGCCACTGCTGGGACGCAGGCCTCCTCTCTTCGACAGGGAGTGGGCTGTATCCTACCTCGCTGGCCCAGTGCGGGTTGGTAGATGTCACATGTCTTCGAATTTTTGGTTCTAGGACATGCCGGTTTCCTCACGATGTTTTCCTTCACCGTTTTGAGAGCAGTGATGAAATTATTTACACAAAGTAAAGCGCCTGCTTGGGTTCGCAACTCGTAAGTCGGGGTTGTTAGCACTGGGCCAACACTGCTCTCACATTATCACAATGAAGCCTAATAATAATAAATAAAATTTATTTCTATAAGTATGTAGGTAGAAGAACAGAATAAAAACGCAAATCAAACTCGCAAAACAGAAAAAATACCGGCCAAGTGCGAGTTGGACTCGTACACGAAGGTTTCCGTACCACCGTACAATATTTAGCAAATAAATGAATATACTAAACGAATAATATTATTATTTATCATCTTCAATTTTAAAAATCGCAAATATAAATTTGTATTTTAATGATACTATGAATTACAAAGTTATTTTTGGAGTTGCAGAAAATCATCCATATTTAAATAAAATACCTTATGCTTAGAATGTTTGTTGATTATATGACAGTATATCATAACTATACAGAAGTTTCAAAATACTAACTTGTTTAGTTGTTGAGATACAGCTCGTGCAAGAATGGGCAAAGACTGATAACTTTTACGGCCCCCTATTTCTTCATTTTTGAAGATAAAACAAAACAAAAATTATATTTGTACTCTACTCGATGAGTTCTAGACAACGACAAAAAATCTTACCCTGGCATGTGGGGATGCCAGGGTAAGATTTTTTTCTCAAAATCAACAGCTTTTTGCCTTGAAATTTTAACTTTATTAAATTATTATTATTTGTTGCTATAGCGGCAATAGAAATACACAATCTGTGAAAATGTTAACTCTCTACCTATTACGGTTCATGAGACAGGCCCGCTGACAGACGAACGGACAGCAGAGGCTTAATAATAGGGTTCCGTTTGGTATCCTTGGGACAAGGGCAGGAAGGACGAGGACGATGTGGAGGTATGATGATACAGCACTTGAAATTGTGAAATTGTGTGGCTTAGGACGGCATAGCCCGCGTGTAGGTCCGTAAATTATAAATTACTAGCTGCGCCCCACGGTTTTACCCGCATAAGTCTCGATCCCCTGGTAATATCGGGATAAACCGTATTCTATATCTTTCTCTAGGTCATGGTCTACCCATGTGCTAAATTTCATGCAAATCCGTTCAGCCGTTTTACCGTAAAAGCGTAACAAACTAACATACAAACAAACTCACTTTCGAATTTATAATATTAGTTAGGATATAATGATAATAATAATTGCTTTATTTTCAGGCTTAGTTGCCTGAAAATAAAGCAATTATTACCATAGAAAAAATACACAAAATAATCTTATATAATAAAAAACGAATACATAATAAAAAACAGCACTACAAAATCTAGTTACTACGTTGGGTCGTCGACGTCTTGCGCTGAGTCGTGGTGTCATGTAGCCTTCCCCGAAAACGTCGATACACGACACCTGTCGGCCAAAATTCCTCCTTCATGAAAGTCTCCAGGTGATCGTCGGAACTCGCACCACAAAATATTTGACGTTAATCTTATGGCGCGACTCCAACTTCTCGACTCTCAAGGTGAACTTGGTCTTAAGCATATATTAATTATAGCTAGGATAGTTAAGATCCCACGGTAAAGTGAATGAAAGTATATTTTTTTACTAGGTTCCTACCCCGCCCATTTTGTAAAGTTGTAACTGTCAAGCCGCGCGGTTTGACATTGACGCACGCTTCACGTCATTTTGACATTTAAAATTTAAAAAAAAAACTATGTTACATAATATCAAATAAACAACTAAGTCACGAAGCAAACAACATTATAAGAATAATGACAACAAGAAAAAAAAAACACGACAAGAACAAAATTAATATATTTAATAATCAATGGCAATACAAATCCCGTTAAATCTCGCTGAACCCGAAGCACAGTCAGATCCCACGAATGCTGACAATTCTTCCATTGGAAGCATTGTAGTCGTTGAGGTAGTAGTCACACTTCCTCCAAATTCCTTTGGTCGTGTTTCCATGTTGAACACTGGTGATACTTTTGGGTAGCCAAACGTTTGACCCAGCGGCAACGCCAGAACACACAAAAATAGAACTAAATATTCCATAGTAGCTACTGCACTCGCCGGTTGAATACAAAATGATATAATGAATCATTATTATATTAATACTTAGGAACCAGTTAGGTTACTTACTAATACATTTTACAAACAAATTAATTGTAAAATTAATTAGTAACTCGTTAAGGGTACGGCGGTCATTCTTCCATACAAACGTAGTATGGTGATAACTCGTCTGTTTGACAGTGTACGTTCAAATATAAAAATTATATTAATTTGTCTTGTCATTATCTAGCCCTGTATGGAAGCAGAATTGGAAAAAAATATTGGTTTGGAAGTTATGAGCGTCTAAACTTCTATATTTCAACACACATTTTACCTCGTCTTTGGGCGTAAATAAATAACTTATGTAACAAAAAAGAAAAAAACGAAATCGTACAGGAATAGGTAATTTATTCTAAAGTTCAAATCATTTTATTTTAAGTAAATACATCCAGTAGTTTTTTCCATAATATCTATACGCCCAAAGGTCTGTTCATGAAATTTTACGCGCTCGTTTTCGTTATAAATAATCGTCTATTTCACTAAATAAATAAATAAATATATAAATAAATAAACAAATAAAAACTTGATAAATAAATAATTAGAGTAATTAGCATGCATAATTATTAGTCACGCCCACCGACGAGTTCGAGCCGTCGACTAGTGCACCCTTAAGGCCTCTGCCTCGAATTTTGCGGGCAGCGGGGCGGCAGCGGCGGCGGCGCGGGAGCGGCAGGATCTTATGCGTAAAATCAAATGGACCGGTTCTCGAAAACAGCGGCGTGGCAGCGGCGCGGGGGCGGGCAACGAGCGGTGCACTTCAGTCAAGCGGTGACCGCCCGCATTGCGCGTTTGCATTGTAGTATAGTGTTGTACATTTAATAAATCGAGCGTTAGGAATAAATTTGAATCAAAAAGATGTTGTCGCCGTTTTTCAGACATTTCGTTCGCGAATAAAAACAAATATCTCGACAACACAACCACGAACACAACACTACACCGCTATAGTGCCGCGCGATTTGCCCGCTGGTTTGGAGAACAGGTATGCGTTGCCCGCTCCGCTCCCGCGCCGCCGCCGCTGCCGCCCCGCTGCCCGCAAAATTCGAGGCAGAGGCCTAAGTTATAATACTTAACAGATTATTGTGATGATTTGTGGGCTGCCTCGTGGGGTCTACTGGTCGCAATCGCAACTGCTAAGCGTGAGGTCCTGGGTTCGATTCCCAGGTCGGGCAAAATGTTATTGGGTTTTTCCATCAGGATTTTTTCCGTAGCAGCCCAGAGTCAGGATTAGTGCCCGGTTCAACATAACTTGCGAAATATGGGTGTACTATAGGTATACCTCTGCTTAACCCTTTGGGCAGTACAGGCGTGATGTTATGCTATGTAGTTATTGTCTGATATGAGCAACCGTGGTGGTGATAAATGCTCGTGCCTTCTCTGCACATTTTATGTCCCTGACAATTACCTACGTCACCGGTCTAACCGCCGGCGCAGACTATTCGCGACTGCACAGTGCCGCACGGTGTCCCGTGCGCATTCCCCGCTGTGTCGCATGAGCAGCGCAATCAATGCCCTTATTTTTGACCTACCCGATTGTGAGGTGTTGACCGACAGATTCAACCAAGTCATGTTATTGTGCTCGAGATTTTGTGAAAAACATGAAGTTAATTAATTACTGTTACTGGTGTATAACTGTCGTAATTAATAATAATAAATAAAGAAAGAAAAAGAAAGAAAGAAAATACGTTTATTCTGCACAAACAAAACGCACATTTAAATAAAATAAAAACACAAAATACACATACAAAAGTAGCCAAAAGCCTCGTATTCAGCCAACAAACAAACGCTATTTATAAAATTGATTTATTAATCGGTTGATGTCAAGGCCACAGACAAAGACAATACATAAATAAATCTGTATGAGAAGAGGCGTTTGACTTGCAATGGGACAAATTGCAGCCAAACGTTTGATCCAATGGTACCGGAACACACAAAAATGACACGAAATAATTCATTTTAACTGGAGCACTCGCTGGTTTAGTATAAAATGAATTGAAATGTTGTAAGTTTATCAATATTTTATAGTTAATTAGTAGTTCCGGTGTTTAACAATCAGGTCGGACTTTAATTATGTATAAGGTAACTGTTTTTGGTAACTGGTAACTTATCGAGGTTACAGGGGAGAAAAAAAACTGTTAAGTAAGAATGTTGTATTTGTTGTCGTTGTCTTAATCAATTTCAACACATAAACTGTTGAGTCTCACTGTACCCGAAGGACAGTAAGCGTAGAAATTATCATACATACAGGATATGATACAAGGTTCCACACTACCTCCAGTTTCCTTTGGTTTCATATCCAACACTGCTTCTTCTTTTGGGTAGCCAAACTTGGGACCCAATTCTGGGTATCGTGGGAAGTCATGTGTTTGATCCAACGCTAGAACACAAAAGCATAACCAAATAATTCATTACACATTCATAGTTGCACGCGCAGGGTAAATATGAAATGACTTGAAATTCTGTAAGGGTTTTAATATTTTATGCCTTTTAATTGATTCTTATGTAAACAAAGTGATTGACCTCATTGGCGATACTTGCGAAGTAGTTCAAGGGCATTTGTGCAAGAGCTCACTTTGCTGTAGGTATCGCCTGTTCCATAATAATGTTAAAGCAAAAATACTAGCACAAGTCAGATAAAAATGATAACTACAATTAATTACCTTGACAGCTATCAGGCAAGCACGTGCAGTACGGTATGTGGTCTTTGACGATACACTGCGCATAGTTGCCGCAATCCCTGGGGCATGGGTCGCTGCACCTATTGTTGATGCACGCCATGTCTGTGTTGCACTCGGAGTCGATAGTACACTCCAGTCTGCATCTCGGCGGAGAGCTGCTGTAATTCGGAAGACAAGTGCAGCGTGCGTGGCCATTGAACTCTTGGCATTGTGAATACGGACCACATGGAAATGGTATGCACGGATTTACTTCTGGTCGTTGTGTCGGAATTGATAGTGGCACTGAAAAATATTGAATATTTAGTAAAAGAAATATATAGTTGGTAACAAGCATGATTTTTTTGGAATATAATGGGTACTTACTACAATTAGTAAATGGGTCACCGACGAATCCATCCTGACATGAACATATAGGGTTGTGAGCAATTACTGTGCAGTTTGCATTTCTAGCACATTTATAAACGCATGGGTCTACACATACGCGGTTTAAGCAGGCTTTGTCACTAGCGCATTCACTGTTTATTGTACATTCCCGTCGACAGTTGGGTGGTGTGCCTATGAAATTTCTCTGGCAACGACATATTGCATTTATGCTGTCTTCTCTGCACTCACTGTGAGGACCGCACGGTGATGGCGAACAAGGTGTGGGCTTGGGAAGAGCTGTAAAAAATATAAAAAGTCAAGAGGTGTCGTACAGACGCCAGCACATCAACCTACTACAATCTGTCAAATTTCTTTAATAGATTTTCAACTTTATGACTAAAGCATAAGGTTCAAAGTTGATTGGGAAATTTGACAGTTTCGGGTAGGTTGACCTGCTGGCGTCTGTTCACTCGTTTGGATCGAAGTTCTTTTCGCTGTGTATTATGTATTAAATCGTAAGATTCGCCCTACCGCGTCAAATGACTTGGTTTCTGTTTTATTTTGACACCTCCGACACACACAATGTCTCAAAAAGTTGACTTGATTATATGGAAACTACATTATGATCGTGTGAGGTCAGTCTTCTCAGTATGGACCATTTTTCGCTAAGCGTCGACCTTAAGCTTAAATTTTGTCATTTAAAGTTCTTATGGAACAAATCTAACTTAGAAAGATGTATTAACGATTTCGATGATTATAATTCTGTGAATACATATGTGTTATATTTATTTAATACTTCAAGCACAGAAATATACAGAGGCGGTGTACTTAATGCCATAGGCATTTTCTACCAGTCAACCTTGGGTGATGCAGAGTCAAACAGTGGTAGGTGCAATTACGAGAAATTGAGGAATTTAAAAAAAAGTAAATATACCTATTACAAACTATTAATATCATATATATGCCTAATTATATATAAATATAAGCACAAATAAATATACATAAATACACGAATATATAAGACAAATAATGGGAAAACATTAACGTTGTAATGATACTGCCAGCTTCTTACGAATGTGCTCGCGAACTTTAACTTTAAAGGATAATCGGTTGGTTGCCATCCTGATTTCCTGGGGGAGCGCATTCCATAGAGAGATAAACTGAACGAAGAAGGAAGAATGAATGAAGTCTGTGCAGTGAGTGGGACATTGAAGAATGCGATTATTTGATGACCGTAGATTTTTACTGCGGTTGTCACAAATGTACTGAAAGTGGGGGGCTAGATAACTAGGGGAAGTGGGGGAGTCAAGAAATGAAAACAAGGTGGTTAGCGCCCTTTGCTCTCTGCGTAGGCGTATAGGTAACCACTTTAGAAGCGACCGCTGCGCAAAAAACATGATCATATTTACGCAGATTGAAAACGAATCGAATGCAGTTATTGAGAAGTCGGTAAAGTTTGTCGAGGAGATCTGCATTCAGGTCATAGTAGCACACGTCACCATAATCGATGATAGGGAAAATTAAGGACTGCACAAGCATTGTCTTCGTACTTGTTGGTAGTAAATTTGTTATAGTCGCGAATTATATATTTTGTCGGTCTGTCTGTCTGTCCGTCTGTCACAGCCCCGAGTCTAATAAACCGATGAAGTTGAAGTTTTTACAAAAAAATTTTTTTTTTTTTATTTACATATTTGTATTTTTGTGACCCAAACACGAATGTGTAACGTAAATAAATGAATGTTGAATATAGGGGTCACATTTGGAGTTAAAAAAAAAATAATTAAAGAAAAGTTTTGCAAACTGTACCGTGTGACATTTCAAATGAAAGGGCTTGTTTCGAGGACCTCAAGTTTTTCTTTATAATTTTAAAATAAGTAGAAAGGAAAAATTAAAAAAACATTTAAAAAAATACAGATAATGGTTCTTAACTCATGGATTACAGGAAAACCTATCACATGCTAAATCTCTCGATGTTGTAAGCAAAAAGTTATATTTGCAGTGAGAATGTATGGGAGAACATGTTTTTCAACTACAACGTTAAGTTTGTTCTTGGGATAAATAAAGTCATTCCAACTACGGAACCCTTCATTGGGCGTAGTCCGAAACGCACTTGGCCGGTTTTTTTCTTAATAATCAAACCTTTTTCCAAACATTTTTTTTTTTTTAGTTTAAACTTATCTATAAGTAATATACCAAAAATTACACTTTTTGAATTTAAATATTTCTTAGTAGTCAGTTCGCATGTTTTATACTTATTCTAATTATACAGGGAAAGCGATTATTAGCCATTCGACACTGTAACACTCTGTAAAGATACTATCTGTATTTCTGTTAACAGCCTAAAAAAAGAAAAAAAAATGTATCTGCATTATAGTATGTACAGAAAATACTTTTAAGGCAAAAATACTAACACAAGTCAGATAAAAATGATAACTACAGGGTTACTGGTAACTCGACGTATTCCTTGCAGAACGTCATAGTAGGGTTAAAATGCAACAAATTAAGCCACCAAATATTCTACCGAAGTTCAGCAGTTTTTGAGTTATTTAGATTTATAGTTTTTTTTTTTAATCACAGATTAAATCATCTGAAACCAATTTAAAAATGATTTACGGCGCGAATGTACTGAAATTTAAGTTATTATCATAGTTGATACCGTAGCAGATCTTTGTTTATAACTAAAAGTTCAGAAATGCCTAAAACCTTGGCAAATATCACTAACCAAACATTTTTACCCTACTATGACGCCCTGCAAGGAATACGTCGAGTTACCAGTAACCCTGTATAATTATTTACCTGGACACAGCGTCCAACACAAAGTACATTTCGGCGGAGATCTGACGTAATTCGGGAGACAAATGTGGCGTACGTTTTCATTGAACACATCTCCCCAATGCCAGAAATTCCTACCACATGGTGATGGTAGGCACGGATCATCATTTTGCACTTCATACAGTTCTCTCGGAAATTGCACTGAAAAATATTGAATATTTATTAAAAGAAATATAGAGTTGGTGACAATTGTGAAGTTATTTGGAAGGTAATGAGTATTTACTGGGTACACAATTAGTAAATGGATCTCCGGCGAATCGATCCTGACATGAACTAGTTGTGAGCAACAACTCTGCAGTTTACATGATTGTCGGTCTATACAGGCTTTGTCACTAGCGCATTCACTGTTTATTGTACATTCCGATCGATAATTGGTTGGTGTCCCCATAAAATCGATCTGGCAACCATATTGCTCGTTTATTTTTTCTTGTTTTTTTCATATATTTTGTTCGGAGCTCCGCACACTTGGCGTCAAGCTTGAGTCGCAACGAGTAAACGTCTACTCTTCGTACTGACGCACGGTGTTCGTGCACACCCGCCGAAAGTCGGATGCCCTTCTTTTTCTCATGATAAGCACCTACGCAAGTGCAACTAGAGGCTAAATATTCACTCACAAGATGAACAACACGATCGTCTCTCTTAAATATTCAAAGAAAATGATCGCTTCCTGCACGACTCCTGTCGTGAAGGACTAGATGCAGACGCAAACGACGGCTTTGAGTCTAGTCGCAGCAAAAAGACGCAGATACAAACGACAACTGTGCGTCTTGTTGCAGCGCAGCGACATAGTTTGCGCTGACACTTACCCGGTTTTTAAATTGAGAATTAGAAGTTGAGAACCTGTCAAACTCGACTTTAACATATTCTCAACTTCAAGTTCTCAATTCAAAAACCGGCGATAATTTCCTCCTAGATATGACATCCCCGCGGGTTTCGGGGCCACTTTCTAAACGTTACTCATCCACCACTTTCACGTTTAATCCGAATTCTGAACTTATTGATATTATGCAACCTACATTACAAGCACATCTACAATACGGCCGATGAATCATGACTGGTCCGAACAATCTGAAAATGGTAACATAAGACGAATGTGAGTGAGAGGATATGCACGTAAGTTGGGTAGTTAGGTTCAGACCGGCCATGATTCATCAGCCTTATTGTAAACCACGTTCAAGAGCTGTCAGTGTCATCATTGTTGTGGAATATTGACACTGACAGGTCTTGAACAGTTTTAATATTACATCTTTGAATGTGAAATATGCCCATGGACAGAAAATATTTATTTTTCTTCTTTGTTTTAGGTAATGGCTACATCGAGGGAACAGAGCTGGATGGTTTTCTCAAGGAGTTCGTATCCAGTGCCAACTTCACCGATATTAGCCCTGATGTGAGTACCTAGATCTAAGCTTTACATATTGGTAACTATAGCGACCCACGTACGGTTTTATGGCAATATATCGAGATTTCTCGTTGGATAAGTTTATTATTGATGTATAATATACACATAATCCGTCCGGAATAAATTCTCTAAATGATGGTAAAAATCGCATCACAATCTGTTGCGCAGTTTAGAAGGATAGCGCGGTAACACAGACAGTTACGAAAAGCAACTTCAATTTACCGCTCCTGCTTCGCACGGTTTGTACGACTTGATTAAACATCGAGATGAATATTAAAGTTACGTAAAACTTTAATACTAACGTATTATACACATAAACTTTCCGGAACAAATTCCCGAAACGATGGTGAAAATCTCATCAAAATCTGTTGCCTGTTTTAGAAGAACAACGCGGACATACAGACAAACACGAAAAGCTACTTTAATTATAAATATAGATATAGATGTAATTTGTAGATGACGATTTCAACGACGATTGTTTTTACTGATGATGCTCATCTTCGCGTCATAAAATTGATAATAATCATCTTGACTTATGATTGCGTCGAACAATCGATAATCGTAATAAAAACTTGGCGGTAACAATTAAATTGTTTTTTTAGAAAGAAGAAAAACGTGTACCTGTATACGGCGGACGATTCGAGCTTGGAAAATTGTGCATATTTTTTACATAATAATGGTGGTTTCAGCTGTATCCGATTAGACTGGAAGCTGACCCTAACATAGTTGGGAAAAGGCTATGCAGATAGATTGAATGGTGTTTTACTATTTTTCGACTCACCTCCAGGCAATCCGTTTGTATCTTTTTCTTCCGCTTCTTCATATTGATCTTCTTCACTATCTGGCACTTGAGTAATATTCCTTTTCACTGTCGTATGCGCTTCTATTACTTCTACATCATGATCATAACTAACCGTACTTGGATAAACGACGTTTGACGTTATCGTCAATATATTTAGTGAAAATATTATAAAACAAAATAAATTGAGCTTCATGACTGTTTCACTAAAGATTGTATCCTCGAATGACGCAAATTCTAAATAGTTTAAACCCTTTTTAAATTTTGCACTTTAAAAGTCACATAACCTGTTTAGAAGATCAAGTTTATTTGATATTATCTGCGTATTGCTAAAACGAATGCTCGTAAATCTTGCATAAAATTCTACATTTGGCAGAACTGACACTAAACTTGTCTCCCGAGCGTTATCGGGATCACCTTAAATGCCGACTATATTATGTAGGTATTCTGTAATTATACTCAGTCATGAATCAAACTCAAACCATTTTTTGTAATTATAATTTATATTTTATATGATAATTTATAGACTGACCAGACTTAAAGGAAATAATCTATGCAAAATTTGAACAGGAGCTATCCGGTATATTTGCGTGATCCTGGAACATACATTCAGACAAACAGATAAACAGACAAATTCTAAAAATGTGTATTATGCTGTTACTGAGCCGGTCATAAAATAATAATAACAATAACACATAACATCACGCCTTGTTTCCGCGAAGAGTTGGGCAGACGTGTACCTATAGTACACCCACATTTCGCCAGTTATGTTTAAGTCCCATGTAATAGGGGGCGAGCCTATTGCCATAAGCCGGGCACAAAATAATAATAAAAATAATAAGCCTCTGCGAGTTGGCTTCGGCCCCTCGTATGCCTTCCAAAAGTTCCGGGACCCGGGTTACGAGATGAGCCATAGACGGAAAAAAAAAAAAATTGACAGGAGAATGTCAAGTCAATTATACTTAAATATGTAAATACATACCTACATTCACTTCTGTGTATTCTGTCGGTCACTTTAAATAGTTACCTACTTCCTTACTTACTTTTCTCAGTCAGCACATTAGTTGATAATATATTACATTAGCCTTTTAATTTATTGATAAGAAAGAAGAGGAAAATAAAAGGTTCAATATATTCTAAAATTTTTTATCAAGCACGGTCACATTTTATTTCAACAATATCTCTTTCTAAATTTCTTCTTTTTTTCTTCTTTCTCTCTTGCTTTTCATCTTAATCTTCTGGAGTACAGGTTTCACCAAGTCGAAATGTATTGACACAATGATTAACTTTAACGACACTTCCAGGTACATCGTTTGTATCAGCTTCATCACTAGACACAGACACTTCGTCTTTAGGAAACTTAACTTGAATATCATTTTCTTCGTCTGATTCCTCCATATCTCCTGGCTCCTTCACTTCAGTAACGTTTCTTTTGACATTTTGATTCGGCAATGGGTTCCCAATAAATTTATCTTCAACAATGTCGACGAACTCGCAGACCCAGTCCTCGTAACTTAGTGCAGTTGGGTAGGCAAAGTGTGACGTTATTGTCACTATTTTCAGAGTCAATATTAAAACAAATAACAGAGACGGCCTCATGACTGTTTCTAAAGAAGATGTATCCACGAATGAAATTAATTTGTATCCTTAAAACTAGTATTTTTTATTTTCTTATCTGCTCTATATAAAAAAATCGGCGAAGCACTTGTCGCACCTCGAGCAGTGAAGGGTTCCGTAGTTGGGATAAATGTTTACTCATGTACGTTGATGATTTTATCCACCGTAAAAATAAGTTTGTATTTCAATTTAGCATTTCTAGAAAAAACGATGATTCATAAATTTATTGACGGTTGTCACCGAAAATAAGTCACTGACAAACAACAGCATCATAATAATTTGGCATTAAGTCCGCCTCTGTGTGTATATTTGTGTGCTTAAAGTATTAAATAAACAAATAAATAATCTTTTTATTATGGGATCCAACGATATCCCACATACGCACACAGATTTTTTTTTGGTGTTGGCAAGAGTATGACACGTGATTCTGTCGAACGAACGAACGCGTTCTGTTGAAAAATTGTGAAAAATAATTGTACTTAATGCAAGTAAAATGTACATAATTCCAAAAGATTATTTTAATGCCCAGAAGTGCTAGTTAAAAAATACCCCACTTTAAGCTAATAATATTCAATCATTGTCTTAATATTTATAGCAATATCTCCGGTAATTCATTAACAAAACCAATCCACACAAAGATAAAATCTTAATATCCATAATACAATCTAAATTAAAATACTAATAAGAAAGAAAAAAACAAGTGTGATTAATAAAACAATTTTTTTAACAAAGTTTTCAATATTTAACATTTTTTTTTGTAAAAACAAAATAAAAACGCTTGGCTTACATCAGTCAAAACTGCCATTAACATTTGAACCGTCAAAATTGGAATCATCATTGTTTTGCTGTGCACAGAATACATCTTCCTTCAAATTTTCATCGAGTAAAATGGCTGTGTAACATCTGGGCGGACGGACCAACTGACAGATTGAGATGACGAAATTATAAGGGTTCCATTTTTGCATTATGTTTACGAAACCCTGAAGTGATAGCAAAGTGGTATTTGAGGTAACAAAACCCGTAATTTTGACATATAACCAAACACTCACATACCTATTGAATAGTTTTAGTATGAACACGTTTGGTAGATACCTACTCTAAATATGGAACTGTGACTTTAACAAAATCAAGGCGAAATCTTGACCTTTTTAAACTAGCTGTTAGAAAGGTAACCCACAACGCTGCACACAGGCAGACATAAAAGTAAAAAAAAACCGTCTAAGCGGACAGACAGACGGACAGCGGAGTCTTAGTAATAGGGTCCAGTTTCACCCTTTGGGTACGGAACCCTAAAAAGAGTAATCGTTAGGAGTTTTAGTAGCAGTACGTGCAGTAATTAGTGGTATAATGAACATTAAAATTAGATGAAGATTACATAATATAAAATATGACCTTAGTTTGACGATGGTTTTCATTTGTGAAACATGGGTTTTATTTAATAAAGAGCAGCGGCGAGAAGAGGGCTTTTAAATATTCGACAATAATAGGGATGATGACAAAAATGTATTGTTGTGTCCGTCAGGTAGATTATTAAAAAATATTGGACGCGTATTTTTTATTTTTATTTATTTATTTAGGGCCAACAAACAGTAGTGTAATAATAAGTAAACATAGGTTAAAACTTAATAATAGAGGTAACAAATACACTACTCACAACGTTATCCACATATTATTAAACAGATCTACTAGTTGTTAGAAAGAACGATATAAAAATAAACAGAATAAAATTAAACATTACTTAATTATTAGGGTTTTGATCACTTAAGGTAGTAACAATTTCATTTTTAAATAAAGCTTTGCTGAGAAACATAATATCAATTGAGCTAAACTGCCTATTGTAGGTGTCAACTACAATAATCGATGCAGTGGTGAGCTTACGCCTGAGTTGGTTCTACAAAAAGTAGTTGCGAACAAGTGTCTCGAGCGAACCTCTCGACTATGTACGGTACGAGGGATCAGGTAGCACAAACTGTTCACTAGATCAGTACAGTCGACTTTATTACGACATATACTAAATAGGGTCATCATCTCAAGTAGGGTGCGTCTGGATTTTAAAGTAATAATTGATAAGAGATTTTCTTTTTAAAGCATCTATAGTGCATTGCACGTAGGAATTAGCGTTGTACCAATTCAATATTGTCAATATACTTTTTATAGTAAGGGTTCCAAATTGGTACTGCGTACTCCAATTGCGGTCGTATTTTTACGTAATCAAAAGATTACGGCGATACATTGACTTATTTGCCGACACGAGTATATAGATTTTATACTTACTTATGACGTAGCGACCCCCACTCCCCAACTTTAATGCGTTTTATCAAAGTAATTTTTTATATGTATGATAAAGCAAAAAATACGTGTCTAATATTTTTTTATTAACTGATTGACGGACTAAATAGAACTTCTTTTTTTTTCCTTTTTTTTATACTTTCAAATTTTTTTTTATTTAAATCATCCCTATTATAGATGCAATTTTTTTCAAAAGACCTTTTCATATAAGAGTGAAACCATACGGCGGACAGGCTAGCGCAGGTCAGAATTAGTTCGGCAAGAGATAATTGCAAAAAAAAATCCTGCGCGTACTAGTCGCTTGCTTATCAAGACTGAGGGCAAGATTCACAGATACATATTGACTTTTCATACCTCAGTTAAATTTTCATACAATTATGAACCTTCTTTTCAAGAACTTAAGATTCATATTAGTATTCAACGCTTGCTAACATACGCATATCTATACAAATATGACCATTATTAACTAACTATAAAGTCCTTATTCGTATGAATCGCTTACTTTACTTGCCACAGTAAAGTCAAAGTGTGATAAGTTCTAAAAATATATACTCGTATGTGGAATTGTCTCCTCGATTGTTTAAATTCATATATTTTATTTATAAATAAAGCCCAGCAAACAAAACCAGTTAATAGCTCTTTGGAAAATTTTCTAATTCACGGTAAAATATAAATGCGACGCGTCTCTGATTCGCACTGTTTTTACGGCTTAACAAAACATGAAGATTTCTTTATTTTGTGTAAGTTTAATATTAATGTGCTATACGACAGAACTGACTGTAGATTTGATTGACCCTTTTCCATTCCGTTAAGTACCTGGTACTTGTTGACAGGCCTACACTGTCCTCCCATACCTATTATCACTGTTATTTGGAAATATTGTAAAAGCCAATTATTTTTTAAAGAGTTCGTGGAGTTTCTTGCCGGCTCTTCTTCATATGAAACAACCAATGGAAACCGTGACCTAGCTTGTGACGTTTCATAAGTGCCCATGTTGGTTTATTATATGAAATAAAAACTTTTTTTTGTTACCTGTACCAGTACTCAAAGAGCTTGTGGCTAAGTAATAACAGCCGCACGGGTCGATCCATCAGGTTAAGCTACGCGTGTCCGTGGTCCATGGATGGGTGACCATCTTTACATACCGAGACTCCTCCGTGCCTCGGAAAGCACGTTAAGCCGTTGGTTTCGGTTATCATTCGTGGATCTTTGACAGTCGTTACGGGTCGTCAGAAGCCCGAAAGTCTGACAACCAAGCGGTTTCGTTTTACCCAGTTACTGGGTTATGGAGGTCAGATAGGCAGTCGCTCCATGTAAAATACTGGTATTCAGCTGCATCCGGTTAGACTGGAAGCCGACCCCAATATAGTTGGGAAAAGGCTAGACAAATTGATGTTACCTATACTTATACCTTTCGGAATAAATCCTCTAAATGATGGTTAAAACTGCATAAAAAATCCTCTAAATGATGGTGAAAACCACATCACAATCCATTGCGTCGTTTTGAAGAATAACGTGGTCACACAGACGATTTTTTTTTTAAATACCGTCTAAAACATGATGATTTTGTTTTGGGTAATTGCACCTGACCTCATAGTTTATGCTTGCACTGATATGTGCACGGACAATTTACATATAGTGACGGGTTCCAATGATTCAAAAATAACTCAGGTATTTTCTTTACTGTAAATAATATTCTAATTATCCTTCACTACATGAATCAGCTTTAGGTCATCTGCACCTAGACCGTAGACTAACCTGGCGAAAACATATATTCACGAAGCGTAAAGCAATCACTAAGCCTACAATTAAGGAAATACTATCAAGGAAGTCCAGGCTTTCGCTGGATAATCAACTTCGGATTTACAAATGCATCATAATGCCCTTTTGGACATATGGAATACAGCTGTGGAGAACGGCAGGAACGGCGGATTATAACGTTTGCACCATGGTATATCACAAATGATAGCTTACATCGGGACTTAATAATGCTAAAGGTTAAAGAAGAAATCACACAAAGATTCAGTGCCTACAAGAATAGGATAACGACCCATCCTAATAAACTAGCATCAAACCTTATGAAAACCAAGACATTCAGGAAGCTTAAAAGATTGGCCCCACAAGACTTGATATGAAGACCGACAAACTCTAATTATATAGATTGATGTGGATGAGCCAGTGGGCGCATACCAAGAATGACTAAAAACTAACTACACAAAAGATGCTAAATGTCAATAGATGGACAGACTGCATCGAACAAAAAAGCATGAATCAGGATCCGTCATCAGCAAAGAGTAGGCAAGTTGATTCATTGACTACTTTCAGTAAGTTGTCCACCGAGAGGATAAAGAGGAACGGACCAAGATTTTTAAAACCCGGCGAAGGGTCGAACCACGCAAAATAAAGGGTTCCATAGTCGGGATGAATTTATCCCAAGAACAAACTTAACATTTTAGTTGAAAAACATGTTCTCCTATATATTCAAACTACAAATGTAAACACAATAAGAGGTTTGCCATGTTTAAATTTCAAACCTTAGACTGCTTATAGGTTTTCCTGTAATGTATGTATAAGTATAAAACTATTTTTTATTTATTTTTTTCTAAAATTTTAAGCGCGGTAGGTTCGGAGATATTAGGGTGAATGGTCAAATTTCATCCATTTTCTTAAATAACTATAAAACTTTTTATTTTAAAATGATTAAAAAAAATATGTTTGAGATCCTCTCAGTAAGCTATCATTTAATATGTCACACGGTACCGTTTGCAAAACTTTATTCTTACATTTTCTTTTGCCTTCCAAAAGTGACCCCATAATCTAAACTCATTTAATGTGTACCATATTCTATTCCATTTCAACAGTCTATTGGATTCGGAGCAAATTGGCTGTGTGTGACAGACGGACAGACAGACACACAAGTGATCCTCCATCCAAGCGGTTCGAGGCGGCATGGATAGCGATGCGTGGGACGCGTCGTCATCTTCCCTCGTGGTGCTTTGACGAAGTAGTATCACTAGGCATCTGAAGTGTCAATTAAGACGCAAGCGCAAGCCGGGTGCCCACTGACGGTGTATTGTTTAGCGGTAGTAACACGAGTCACGTGGCGCGCCACGTGACCTCGCAGATCTCGTAAACCGCACGCGCCGCTGCACAATAATAATATTTAATAATATAATTAATCATTCTAATATTTATTTACTGACTTAATGTCCGTACGTATTTTTCGGGTGACCACTGAAAATCAGCGCTGTGCTGTGCGTCCCTCATAGCACAGCATTATGCTGAGTGGAAGCCTTCTTGTCACAGTCATGACGTGCAGCTGCAGAATATTTTTGTTATGTTTATATTGTTGTTTTGTTTGTATGCACGTGTTTCTGTGACAAATAAACCTATTTTTCTTTCTTTCTTTTCTTTCTTTACGGATTCCGATTTTTCATTCGGAACCCTAAATATACACGCAGATGAAATTGCAGGCTACAGCTAGTGTTCTATAATCGATCAATAACATAGCAAAAATTCAAAACCTCTATCAATGATTTGGTAGATACAAAATAAAATAAAAGCACAATGAATTTCAAATCTGTTTAATCTAATTTAAAGTATTTAATAAATTACCGCTTGAGTTAAAAAGCATACTGTACACAGACTCATTTAAGGCAAGGCTCAAAGAATTTCTGTTGGAAAGATGCCTGTATTCATTAGATGATTTATAGTCCTTCTCTTTAAACTGACATGTATCATTATTTGTCTATGGGTTGTTTGTGTTTATTTTTTAAGTTTTTTTTATTTTTTATTATTGTTTGCTTTTATTTTGACATATTATAGTCTTATAATTTATGTTTGCATGTTTTTTTATAATTTTGTTTATTTAAATATTATTTCGTAATTTAAATTGAATTGCATTTTTCTTAATAATAACAATAATCTGTATCATCTTCATATATTTGTGTATGTTCCATGTTGGATTATTTCGAACGCAATGTAGATTGTTACTGAATAAATTGAATTGAATTGAAATCTTTTTTAATACACACGGAACCTAGCCTACTTGTACCATCAGGACAAATGCCCACTTTCAAGGAAGCAGGGTGAATAAAAGCGTTATTATTCAATTTAAAATTAGTAGTCACTTCTGTGGTCACTTCTGTAGTCACTTTATACACTTCCAACTTTTCTGTGGACACTTCAACACTTGGGTGGCTACTCGTTATTGTTATCTAATAATAGTACACAAAATAAAAATACAGTATGGTTCATTTTGACTCTTTTCCTTGTAAGTTCAAAATGTACTAATGGTCTAATAGTTATCAACTTCTTATATAGGTTTTTAGGTATGTGTTCGATAATATCACTTGTACCTATAACTAGCTCTTGAATAATATGTTCTTGTTTGTTTGGCTGTTAGATACGCTTCTAACGTGATTTGTGTAATTATCACTCTAAATCGCTTTATTGCTGTGTACCTGTTTTAAAAGCTCTCGGTTTAACAAGTTCATGAGATGTGTCAAGTTGATTTTTAAAATTGTTAACGCTTTTGCAAATCGCTTGGCGTTGCCCGGTGCTAACTGAACGTAACAACATACTTGAATAGCCAGAGGTTAGACAGAGCTGCCAAACTCTAAACTGAGAATTATTTTCTAGCTATAGTTTTTGCCCGGGGCTTGCCACGTGGACGTCAGGAATTATGCCACAGCAATGTGCTACCGAGATAAAAAGTATCTACCTGTGTGCATATCGAAATGTGTTCAGCCGTTAAGGCATAAAAAGGTAACAGACAGATAAACAGTACATTACTTTCGTATTTATAATAATATTATATATTAATATGAATGGAAGAACTCAATAACACAGAGCGACCCTGGAATCGAACTATGCTTAGCAGTCGCGCATTCCGTCTAATAAAACATGAAATAAAACCACAATAAAATTAAAAACAATTTAATCTAATTCAACACACACTGAGCCTACTCTAGCACCATTTCCTGGACAAGGCTTCACATCAAGGACCGATTCCGAGGGTTTTATTGGATTATTCAAGTCTGAATCATTCGTAACTTCATAACCCAGAGGTTGCACTGGATTATTCATGTTATTCAAGTCAGTTACTTCATACACTTCCAACTCTTCTATGGTCCTTTAGTTATTGTAAATAATGCAACACAAAATAATATCACAGCAAGGTCCTTCATGTTGACTGCTCCTTCTAATTTCGGAGTGTACTGATAGTATAATGGTTACCAACTTCTTATATAAGTATATTTGTTCATTTATCTTCGATAATAACATATTATTGTGTAACTAATTACTACTCTTGACTGTTGAATGCTTCTATTTATTTAGGGTTTTGTTTCTCAAAAGGAAAAAACAAATCACACGTACCTACGTTCGTAATTAGGTTATTAAAAAAAAAAAAAACCTTGTAGGATAACTTCTTTGTCCGTCCGTCCCTCCGCCCGTCTGTCAAGAACCTTTTTCTCAGGAACACGTGGCGGTATCAAGTTGAAATTAATATCAAATACGTAGAACGGTCCTATGGAGTTCTAAAAAAATCTAGCAAATTCAACGCAATAAAAAATACGGGCATTTATGCGACAAGAAATTAAAACCTATTACAACAAACCTATTAACATTTATTAGTTGGAACACTAACTAACACTAACACTATAACTTCTCCCGCTCTGGGTGGAGCGGGAGGGCGTGTCAGACTCTTACTGACTAAAGCCCACCCGTGTTCCGTCAGTTGCCTGTACGTTGCCAGGGGCCACGGTATCCCTTTCGGACTTTTCCGCAACCCCGGCAGAACTATGGAACCCTTCATTGTGCGTGGTCCGACACGCACTTGACCGGTTTTTTGCTACTAGATACGCTACTCGTTTTTTATTTTATTTTGTTCTCCATCATTGTTGTGTACCCGTTTGAAGAGTATGAGTTTAGGTGTAATTACAAGGACATGTGTTTAAAGTTGGTCTCTAAGGTTGGTATCTCTATGGAAAACCTCTCCCGCTTCCAGTTTGATAAAATAAAAACACAAAATCTGCCTAGCCTTTTCTCAACTATAATGTTGGGATCGACTTCCAGTCTATCCATATGCAGCTGATTACCAGTATTTTACATGGAGCGACTGCCTATCTGACCTCCGCAACCCAGTCCCTGGGTAATACGACACCCCTTGGTAAGACTGAAGAAGAAAAAAAACACAGTTCTATAAAATAAACAATTTAATCTTTATCAACACACACTGAGCCTACTCTAACGCCATTTCCTGTGCATCGCCCCACATCGAAAAAAGAACCCAGTGGTGGCATTGGATTATTCAAGTTGGTGACTTCATACTGGAATATTCAAGTAATTCAAGTTAGTTACTTCATACACTTCAAATTTTTCTATGGTCGCTTCACCTTTAGTTAGTGTAACTAATGCAACACAAAATATTAACACTGCAAGGTCCCTCATATTGACCTCTCTTCATGTTAAGTTCAAAGTGTACTGACGTTTTAATGATAATTTCCTTATATTTGTTCATTCACCTTCGATAATAATCATATACCTTCGCAAAAGTCACATCACACACACATCAATTTGCTAGGTTTTTTTTGGGTTATTACGATTCTAAGGGTAATTTCACAGTGACGCGACTCTGCGCAAAATATTTTTAAAGAAGTCGGCAGTATGAAAATTTCATGGAAATTGTTCTACCAGAATCTCGTCGACGCGTCGCGCCTGTCTGAGGTGCTGAGCCTTAATCGTAAAGTGGACGCTGCAGTTTAGGGCGATCTGTAGAATTGGTCAAACCAAACTAATCCACACATGGATTTGGATCGAGGGGTATTGCAGCGCAGATACAAAACAAAAAACGAAAAATGAAATTGTTTTGTTGTCACAGAAAAGATAAGTAAACTCGAATTATATAAAATCGGATACTTAGTAAAAACGAAAGCTATAATCATAAGTAAAGAACAGAAATAGTCGGCAGCTCACGTTGTGACTGTGACAAGTTGACTCAGCATGATGCTGTGCTATCGGGGACCCACAACACAGCGCTGTCTTCATGTACCCTCGCTATCAAGCTCTCACTAAATTCTGTACATCTTTTTTAATAAAATAGTTATAAATAATAACCGCTATCTTAAATAGTGCGCGCTGCGTCACCTTGCGTGTCGGTGTGCAATGACCCTTACCTGATATTTTGTGATGAATCACTCTACGTGGAATCATTGTTGTCTATGGGTTAAATTAGTATGAACTTCTTCTCTTTAGTTACGGTACGGCCAATCCCTTGACGTTACAGATGGCCGAAATCAATTGCCATCAGGTAAACTGCTGCCCATTCGTTTTCTAGCCGTTATCATAGCAAGTCACCTAACTTAGCATTGTAATAACTTAGTAAAACGCTGATTATACACCACTCAAGTCTGATAGACGCAGCGCTAGTCTTCATATCATTGCATCAAATTGCACTTAAAAAATGTAGTTCCACAATTTTCCGCCGGACTTCAGTGGTGGCACGGACTCTAAATATTATAGTATATTTGACATAAAACAAGATCAGTTTATTACCTTTTTAACCAGTCAGTAATAAAAAGGTTTTACATAATGTACTTCATTATTTCCCCTTTTTAGGGTTGCGTACCTGAACGGTGCTAAACGGAACCCATTACTAAGCCTCCGCTGTCAGTCTGTCTTTCAGCGAGCTGTATCTCATGAACCGTAATAGGTAGACAGTTGAAACATTCACAGATTATGTATTTCCATTGCCGCTATAACAACAAATAATAAAAACTACGTAAAGTTAAAAATTAAGGGGTCTCCATACAATAAACATTCGAATTAAAAAAAAAAAACTAACCCTAACATGTGGGGTATCATTGTCGAGCTCATCGAATTGAGTTTTTTTTTGTCTTCAAAAGTGAAGAAATAGGAGGCCGTAAAAGTTGTTAGTTTTAGACCATTTTTGTACGAGCTCTATCTCAACAACTAAGCAAGTTAGGAATTTGAAACATCTGAACATCATGTACATAAAACGCCGATTCATAAGGTATTTTATTGAAATAAGGGTGATTTTCTGCAACTGCAAAAATAACTTTGTAATTCATAGTATCATTATGAAATACAAATTACCCTTTGCGATTTTTAAAATTTAAGATGAAGAATAATAATATTCTACGTTTTGTATTATTTGCTAAATATTTTACGGTGATACGGAACCCTTCGTGTGCGAGTCCGACTCGCACTTGGCCAGTTTGTTATAAGTTCTTGTGAATTGTAGGCACGCAACATCACACCTGTAATAACCTAAGGCATAGACAGAGGTGTTGGTACACCCACATTTAGCCAAACTCAAACTAAGAACATTAAAAAAAAACAATAAGTAATAATTGGCTGACCCGGGAATTGAACTCACGTTCAGTAGTTGTGCTTGCACCTCAAGGCCAACAAGTCGAAGTTTATGAAAATGAAACTGTTTGGGAATGAGAGCTTTAGAACCAGTTTTGCTATAATTATTATGTTATTGGCGTGTTGACGCAATGCCGCACAATTCCTTGCAGTCCATTAAAATTCTTAACAGGACATTTAATAACTAATAGAGTATGGCGAAACTGGCTCTCAGAACTTGTTCCCAGTGTTACATTTATAAATTATTAATTTTGTTTTAAAGTTCGTTTTTGTATATGTCAACTATTATTGTTTCAACGTATAAGTTATTGATATTAGGTTTTTTAATGTAATTTTGACAATTAAACTAATAATGTTTCCAACGTTTGTTGTTTTTTATTAACTGGTAAATGATTACAATAACTTATACGTAGCTTTCGTTTTACTAAGTACTCGATTTTATATAATTCGAGTTTACTTATCTTTTTATATGAACGTGATTCTGTCACAATAAAACAATTTAATTTTTCGATTTTTGGTTTGGATCTGCGCTGCAAAACCCCTCGATTCAAATCCATGTGTGGATCAGTTTGGTTTGACCAATTCTACACATCGCCCTAAACTGCAGCGGCCACTTTACGATAAAGACTCAGCAGCTCAGACAGGCGCGACGCGTCGACGAGATTCTGGTAGAACAATTTCCATGAAGTTTTTATAGAAATTGAAGTACAAGAGTCGCGTTGCGCCTGTGTAAAGATGGTCACCCATCCACTGATCAACCCCGGCAAGCATAGCTTAACCTGTTGGATCAACCCGTGTGGCTGTTATTACTTAGCCATAAGCTCCTCTCAAATCTCGAATCAATTATACGAGTATAGGATGAAACTACTAAATAACCCCGGGTGCAATGGCGACATGTCAAAACATCGATATTTCAATGATTATCAAGTTCAATATTATATTTTTTTATACACATAAACCTTCGAGAATAATGCTGTAATGATGGTGAAAATCGCATCAAAATTTATTGTGTATTTTAGGCCTAAGCGGTCACATAGACAGACTTTTCATCTTCTATATATTTATAAAAATATCAATTGCCGTGCGTTAGTCTTTCAGTCAGGTTTTTTTTTGTTCGCCTTCGAGAATTAGGAAAAACCCAAAGGACACAACGCACTGAAATTTTGACTCACGTGGTACGCAGTTTACCGGGTAATAAGTTTTCATTTCAATAGTTATTACTACTACTTTTTTCCTAACAATCATTTCTAACTGAATACAGCTGTCCTGCTGGAAAGTTTGTTGCGTTACTTCTTCTTCCCAGCTAGCCTAACCTAGAAAGTGATAAAGGGTGAGAATTTTGGGGGACTGTCTGAATTCTACTTACAAATAACTACCTAGATACAGAGCGCCTGCTTTTCTCTGATAATAACCCACACCATTACACACACACACACACATACATACATACACACACACATGCACACACATAAAACACAAATAATCCAAATGTCAAATGTATAGATTGTCATTTCTGATTTCTGCAATGGTTTTATGTTAAATAACACTTGTTCTGCCTGCAATTTCTTTTATGAAACTGAAGTATGTATGGGTTTGTACCACTGCCCTTAGTAAGGGTGCTAGTTGCAACACCTACCTGTTTTGTTAACTAACATAAGTCAAGTGTACCTACAGATGATACTATTTGAAAGAAAGAAAGAAAATAAATCAATTTGACTCAGGTCAAGGCACACAATATTTACACAAAAACAAAAAAAATAAAACTTAGAATAGCACCGTGTGCCTTACGGCTGTGCTAAATAGGCCCAGTTCAGCATAAATGCCAGACAACTAGTGTCTGACGCTGGTTTTCAACTGGACCTTATGTCAGACGAGGACGTCTTACGGATTTAAATCAGTTTTATAGTGTGTAAGTGTTTTATATTTAAATAAAAATAGATAGATGTGTAGCAAATAATATTAAACTCGATAAGATATTTGTTTAAAAACAATTATAGATATATATAGTGCTGTGTGATAGGAAAGAAATAAACTAGTATGGTTTGACGTTCAAAAGTGCCTTATACGGGCCTATTTGAAATAAATGATTTGACTTTGACTTTGACTTTGGTTGTACAAGAAACAATGGACGATCGTCAATAAATAATAGATAACTACATCATGGATTCATATCAATGAAACATTCATATTTATCATGTCTGGTTTTCGTTGCGCATCCATGAGGTACTGCCGGAGGCGTCTTTTAAATGTATCGATCGTGTTAAAAGATCCAATAGGTGGTGGCAGGTTATTCCACACTTTGGAAGCCACATAACGAAAGCTACCTCTAAAAGTGGCTGTACTATGAGACTGAGTCGAGAGTTTGCGATTTAATGTTAACACTGTTATTATTAGATTAAATAAATCTTATAAATAATCTACTGTTTTCTGCACAATAGAATGGTTTCTACTATAATGGCAAATACAGCATTTTATACGAAGTTATTGACTACCTATTATGTTATTAATAAAAGGGTTTATGCTAATCGCATGATTAGGTAAATGGATTTGCACAGAAAAATACAAACACTCTGGTTTGAATAATTTAATTATTCAAAAATTATACCTAAATGTAGGAGGAAGTCCTTGATATATCTTATGTTTTTGTTAAACAATAATATTAAAAACCAGTTAAGTATGCACAAGATGACGCAGATAAAACACCAAAAAAAAACAGTGAAGTGAATAATAACTGTTAGTAGAGGATCCGACCTATGAATTGACCTTCACACGTCTGTTTAATGGATGAAAAGTATTTTAAATAAATTTTTGTTTAATATATCGCGAGTGGGTTGGCAAAAAAAATCCTGGCCAGACTGTGATTAATAAAAAAATCAAGAATGCCTTTCTTTTAAACATACAGACATTTTTTTATTTATTTAGTTACACATAACGAACAACTTAGTTATCAGCAGTGATATCTAATCACATACTTGTTTCCAATTGATTTTGTTTCCAGTTAAACGGATATCAACTTCATGTAAGTGTAAATTAAGTTGATTTCACAATAACAAGTAGCTACTATGGAAAAAGTAAAAAAATGTCGCAGTTGCTACCACTAGTTAGACTTCACATAGAGTAGCTCGATGGTCTGATGCTAGAAGCTAGACAAAAGAAGCAACAAAAAAAAAATCTGCCTAGCTTTTTCTCAACAAGGTCAACTTCCAGTCTAACCGAATGCACCTGAATACCAGTATCTACATGGAGTGACTGCCTATCTGACCTCAACAACCCCGTACCTTGGTAACACGATAAGTTGGTAACACGAGGTAATACAGGTTGTCAGACTTTCGGGCTTCTGATGACCCTTAACGACTGTCAAAGATCCACGAATGACAGCCTGGACCAACGGCTTAACGTGCTTTCCGAGGCACGGTGGAAAGCAACCATAAAGTCAAATAAAAGTAGACTGTTTGGGTGAACGAGCATTACTGCTGGAGAAAATGGCTACCGTTACAAAACCAAAACAATAATACACTCAAACAATTTCAAATAATTTAATCAAAACACATATGTTATTATTTAGATACAATAAGAATTATGGCACGCAGGATCACTACTATTGTTTATCCACTATTTTTTCTGGACCGACCTTGCGTCACTGGGGTCTAATTGTGGACCGACCTCGCGTCACTGGGGTCTAGTTGTGGACCGACCTCGCGTCACTGGGGTCTAGTTGTGGACTGACCTCGCGTCACTGGGGTCTAGTTGTGGACCGACCTCGCGTCACTGGGGTCTATTTGTGGACCGACCTCGCGTCACTGGGGTCTAGTTGTGGACCGACCTCGCGTCACTGGGGTCTAGTTGTGGACCGACCTCGCGTCACTGGGGTCTAGTTGTGGACTGACCTCGCGTCACTGGGGTCTAGTTGTGGACCGACCTCGCGTCACTGGGGTCTAGTTGTGGACCAACCTCGCGTCACTGGGGCCTAGTTGTGGACCGACCTCGCGTCACTGGGGTCTAGTTGTGGACCGACCTCGCGTCACTGGGGTCTAGTTGTGGGCCGACCTCGCGTCACTGGGGCCTAGTTGTGGACCGACCTCGCGTCACTGGGGTCTAGTTGTGGACCGACCTTGCGTCACTGGGGTCTAGTTGTGGACCGACCTCGCGTCACTGGGGCCTAGTTGTGGACCGACCTCGCGTCACTGGGGTCTAGTTGTGGTCTGACCTCGCGTCACTGGGGCCTAGTTGTGGACCGACCTCGCGTCACTGGGGTCTAGTTGTGGACCGACCTTGCGTCACTGGGGTCTAGTTGTGGGCCGACCTCGCGTCACTGGGGTCTAGTTGTGGACCGACCTTGCGTCACTGGGGTCTAGTTGTGGACCGACCTCGCGTCACTGGGATCTGGCTGTGGACCTACCTCGCGGCATTGTCACTGGGCATCTAGTTGTGAGAGATCCCAAGTCGTCGTCTTCAGGGATCCAGCAAACACCAAACGTGTATAGTATAAAAAGGAACATAGCCACGTAAGTATGTATGCTTCATGTCGACTGTTTTCTGCAATAGTTCACGATATTATATCGTGAACTATTGCAGAAAATTAAACGGTTTTAAAATGAGAAATACTGCTTTTTATAGTAATATCCTTTTTTCTTAACGCTAAGAATAAATTATTACCTATTTATTCTATGCTTAAGGCTGCGTTCACATATGCTTGTCGGTTAATATTCAGCGTGTTCGCCGCGCCTCGGAAAGCACTTAGGGCTAGCGCGCACTGCGGTGCGGTGGAATGTTGTGCGTCATTTCTGACGTATACGATATAAAAAACGCAACAGTCGGTGAAAAAAATGCATGTTTTTCGTACCCAAACAGTTTTGGGTGCATCCTTTGACGGCCCTATAGCCTATTACGGTCTACTTTTCGTATGATATAAATATTTACGGGCGTATCCAAAAACAAAAGGATATTTATCTACGGCTTAGCCGGTATCTCGGTGTATTTTTTTTCACTGCAGTGCGTTGTCGACACCTGATTAGAACAACACATTTTGCAATGTATCCTAATACCATAAATGCATTAATTGAAAAAAAGGTCTCTTTCAGTCCGGGATTCGTATTCCTACCACCATTAGATCGTTTTTTGAATGGCAAAAAAATCATTGTAGTTTGAAATAAATCGGTTGTGTCTTAAAAACATTGTATTTCAAATAACAAAAAGATGTTTGCCATCATAATCGATTTAGTAAAAAAATGAAAATAAATACCATATTTGCTTAAAATAAACTCATAGAGAAAAAAATTAAAGAATACTCACGCGACCATAACTATGTTGTTGTTTAAAAATAATCAATTATTCTAACATTGCATATTGACCAAAAACAGGTTTTCTGTTTAATGAACGTAAACACGGTTATTTTCTTTTTAAAGAACGCAATAAAATATGTATAAAACGTCTACTTTAATACTTATTGTATTTATTTTATTTAAAAGCAGTAGCACAGATTACCAGATAAATCACTAAATACAACATTTTCAATACCTACTGCTATAATAGCCTACACCTTCGAGTCGCTAGACGCTGTGAACGAAAATGTACCTAACCTTAGAAGCGTAAAGTGAGTTTTCCTTTTTAGCTGCGCGCCGCCGCGTGGTTATTGTGAATTGTCAGGGCTGCCTCTTTCAATAAAGGTGTCAGTAGGTATTTGTAGTACACTTTATTAAATAAAATAAAATGCTTTTTAATGTTTTAGCATGTTTAATTGTTAAAAAAATGACAGTTGACAAATGGAGGTCATTGACATTTCTATTCTTATCTCAGACGCGTAGTAGAAGCACAGATTACGTGGTAGAAGTGATTACGTATTTATCAATAAAATACAAAACACGAATCATGCAAGTTTAAACAATTTACCTATTTAAAAAACGATGGTAAAACAAATTAGTTACTCACATTTCTGTATCAGCAGGTAAACTGAAAAAAAGATATGTTTTTATCTCTTCTCTTGCTGGATCTACATCCATCAACTGCACATAATGCACCGGAACCAGCCATATCATAAGAATTTGAAATTAAGTACGTAAGGTCGACCGAAACATATGCGTATGTACGCGCCTCGCGGCTGTCGACAACCCACTGAGAAATGGTTCGCGTGCGAACCGGCGGGCGGTAGGTAGTTAGCGTGCCTAACTACATGGAGTGATTTATCTGGTAATCTGTGGCAGTAGGACGATATTCAAACCAAAAAAAATTGTAATTCACTCTCCTGCTAAGATAGGTACTCTCTTTGCGATACAAAATACGTGCGGTGGACTCACCGCAAATTTGCAGCGAGGGGCCCACTGTATTTATCCGCATGCATTTTTTTCATCGCAATGCGCGCACTTTTATGTTAGGTCTTTCTTCTGATTCACAGATATACTTACATACTTCACAGATTTTGCGGTAATAAAACGTACGCCAGTGCGCGCTAGGCCTTAATGCCGTTGGTCCCGGCTGACATTCGTAGATCTTTGATAGTCGCTACGGGATGTGAGAAGCCTGAAAGTTTAACTACCCGTCCCTAACTAAGGGTAACCTGTCGTGTTATCCAAAAACTGGGTTGTGCAGGTCAGATAGGCAGTCGCTCCATGTAAAATACTGGTATTCAGCTGCATCCGATTGGACTGGAGGTCGATCCCAACATAGTTAGAAGAAGGCCAGGCAGATGATGATTTTACCTAAAATCTATTCCACTAGTGTAGCCTCAGACCCACCCGTGTTCCTTCAGTTGCCTGTACGTTGCCAGGGGCCACGGTATCCCTTTCGGACTTTCCCGCAACCCCGGCAGATTATGGTGCAACCTCCAATATGATTTAATCGTATACTGGTGCGCACAGATAGCTGGCCTTTCCGTTAAAAGTGGGACATTTGCCATAAAAGGCATCCATGCTAGTTTTGCTTATAAATGCGCGCAAATTATAGATAGTGCCATCCACGAAGACGCGCTCCACTTTTCGTCCTAGCCGCTTACAGTACAGTAGTCGCGTTTAGGACGAAGAGTGTCTACTACTACTTATCTAGACTTAGCAATAAGCTCGCCCCCTATTACTTGGAACTTTAACATAACTGGCGAAATGTGGGTTTACTACAGGTAAACCTCTGCCCAACCCTTCGGGGAAACAAGGCGTAATGTTATATTATGTAATCATTTTTCGCGCATGTTCAATTTACCTATTTGCTGGCCATAGTTCACACGGCTACACATCAAGAATTTCCAGTATAAGCTGACCTCACATTGTACGGAAATCCTATACAATGCGAGGTCAGCTTAAACTGGAAATAAAATATGTATAGCTTGATGTGTAGTCGTGTGTACCTAAACAGGGTCAAAGTAAATTAACTAGTGAAACCGTGCAGACGCGGTGGTGGGTATCGTTATCCAAACACATTTCCTCCAGTCATACTTTAAGTAAATATACTACTAGTGGTCGTTGACCCCAAAAAAGAACATAAACTCTTTTTTTTTCTTTTTTGTACAATGTGTTACAAAAACCCTGTCCGATCCGATCCGAAAAGGGCACATAGGTACTGCAATAATATTACCAAAAAGTAATAAAAAAACGAATTATTATAGAAAATAAAAAGTTATTGCTATGAATATAATAAAATGTGAATTTTATTCACATTTTTAGTACCAAAACTATACCAATTATAATAATATAATTTCTTTATTGGCATACATAATTTTTAACAAAGATAGTGAGGCCCTGACCTGTGTTAAAGGAGCCAGTTCCATTCAAAATTGGTAAATATTCAACAGGGGTCATAAGTTGTGACTTGTACTCGTAGACACCCACTAAACGACGGCCGTCCTTGAGAGTGATTGAGAGTCTATTTATGTGGTAAAGAAAAAAAAAATCCCCTTTTTTTTTTTCTTTTTTCCTGAATAATGCAACATAAATAGACTCAGACAACACCCTCACGGATCGGACAGGGTTTTTGTTACACGCTGTATAATTATCGATATCTATTTCGTCTGCGGAGTTTCGCTACCTAATTTTATTTGTTCTCGTACACAATACATTTCAACGGGCTAAGGCCGTGCGCACTTTGGACGCGTTTTCGTACGAATTTTACTCGTGGGAAAACATCCGAACACGCACGAACGATCCCGACCTTCCAAGTACTAAGGGAGCGCGCAGACTGAGTGTGAGTATACGTACGAATAGTTCGGACGTCCGAAAATAATCCGAAATTGTTGGGATGTTTCGTGCGTTCAATGCGATATCACCGGAACACTACCTATTTGACTGAGAAAAACGTATTCAATGGACGCACTCAATTCGTACGACCACAATTTTATACGTTTACGTACGATACAAATCCGCGTCCGAAGTGCGTGTGGCCTTATGATTCTACACTTCTTTCATGTCATCACTTAAGCAACTGTTTTTCTTCAGAACCTTCATTTATCACCGGTTCATTGTCTCAAATAAATGGTTCAGTATGCTTGGACTGGTCCAGATACTAGGCAAAGACACTGCTTTGAAAACAAAACTGCAACGTAATTTTTGCTCCAACAAACGAATTATTCGTTTCTTCAATAATCATTTTATATTTTTAGAATATTCCAATTTTAAGCTTGTTTAAAATTTTCTTGTACTAACTGTCATCATTTTCTGATTCCTCGTGTGACCCACCAAATGAGTTGTGGAGGTCTGATAGGCAGTCGCATCATGTAGAATATTGGAATTCAGCTGCATTCGTTATGCTGGACGCCGACCCACAAAGGCTAGACAGATGATGACGATCGAGTGCTGATTAATCATCAAAACTTTGACAAGTCGATCCGTACCTCCCTGTTCCTTTGGGACATCCGCCTCCAAAGACCAGCGAAGTGAAGAAACGCTTAACCACTTTATGAGGATTATTCACTCCTTTTATATCATTATCACTTTCATATTCCAAAACAACGTTAAAACCGTTCTTTAATGCTGTTACCTCGACAGCATCTTCGGCACCATTAATCACAACTTTATTATCTTGAATATCAAGACCGGTTGATATAACTTTTGTTATTATTGGCAAAGATGAAAATTGTTTCAAATATACGAATAAAATACACAGTAAATATATCTTCATGTTGATCAACGGGCGATGTAATCGCGAATGATGTTCACTGCATTTGACTTTTATAGGACCGGTTCCCCTATGCCTTGAGGCTGAATCAGAACATTTCAACTAGATGGTAAATATTGCAAGCTCGCCTTCGGCCTGCCGTGCACGTGATGCAATTGGATTCTTCAATTTCTTGCCCGTAACCCAATTTATTTGGGGTCGCGCAGTATATCTTCTTCTTTCATACTTCTTTATGAGTCGTCATCTCAATAGTCACTTCTTTTTAGCCAAATCACCAAATCTTTCACACAGTCCATTAATCGTTTCTTCGGTCTTTCCCTACTCTTATCCCATCAGATTCATACTCAAAACTTTCATCACGACATTTTTATCATTCCTTCGCATCACAATGACATATGTATAACATGACAACTGATTTTTGCACAGTGACATCATAGTCATTCAACTGGTATCATCTGCCTTGTCTTTTTCCAACTATATTGGGGTCGGCTTCCAGTCTTACCGAATGCAGCTGAATACCAGTATTTTACATGGAGCGACTGCCTATCTGACCTCCATAACACAGTTACTGAGTAATAAGATACTCCTAGGTAAGACTGGTAATGACAGCCGCGACCAACGGCTTTACGCGCTTCCCGAGGCACGTAGGGTTCTTGGTATGTAAACATGGTCACCCATCCACAGACCAACCGCGACAAGTTGCTTAACCTGATCGACTGACCAGCGCGGCTGTTATTCCGTAGCCACAAGCCAACATTATTACATTCAACTTGTATATGATGATCGAAAAACATTGATCAAGTACTATCGTAAAACTTCATATCTAAGCAGTTTGAAAAATCCCGTAGACACGATGACCACATCTGTTGCCGCCCCGGTTCTATAGCAGCCGAGCGATTCAAGCAGAAATAGTCCTTACGGTGTATAGATCTTCTTCGATGGTACATATGTAGGTTTCTTGATTTCTCAGTAGCATTCGAACAGCTCGACATATTTCAATAATAGGGTTATAGAAAAAAAAAAAATTACGTAATCAAAAGATTACGGCAATTCATTGAGTTAAAATGTGGCATGACGTCACTCTCCGGTAGATTTTATACTGAATTGTGACGTAGCGACGCCCCACTCCCCAACTTTATTGTGTTTTATCTAAATCATTGCTTATTAATATGATAAATCAAAAAATACGTGTCTAATATTTTTTTAGTGTCTGAATGTCAATATCCCTATTGTCATCATTAGATGTGGCTGCCCAGGTAATACAGGATTATTCACGTTTAAAAAGACCAGCAAAGCATGGCACAAAAGGAAGGAGTCCTATTGCCTTGTTCCACTGAGTAGTGGGTGGAAGAAGGCTGCCAATTAAAATTATGATGACGACATTGGGTCATTGTTTTGGTCGTAAAAGATTATAATCGTATTCTCCACTTACGATGACGTATAAAGACTGGTAACAATAGACCTAGCACGAATGTTCTAATGTAATCTTTACAGTGTCAGTGAATTTTGCGTCGAAAATACAACTGTTCTATATCATTTTGTCCTTGGAACGAAGTTGCATATCGTACGTTGTACTCTGCACACTTGTCGAATGTGAGCAAGACCGAAAAACGTGTAACATTTTTAGGGGTATGATGAAGACGGTGTAAAACTCACTCATCCTCTTTTTTAAAAGAGGATCCTCCGACCAGACGGGTGTCGTGACTGGCGGGTAACTGCCCAACGATTGATGTCGGGGAAGTTATATACATATATGGTGTTCGCGTGGTAAACTCTGATTGCGCGATGCAGGATTTGTGTGACGTCAGGTCTTTGATGCGTAGTTCGCATGAGGCGATGTAGATGCCGCCACAATTTTGACCGTCGCAACACTCTTAGTCACAACAAAAGCGAAAGGAATTTATCATCCACGGATATGAAACCGGTACCGGTTTGTATATTATTATAATATGATTAGACTTGTCTGATAGAAATAATTTAATTGAATGAATCACTCTCGCTTTATCGCAGATCAGACTACTGTACTGTCTGTGCTCTTTTTTTTTAATCCTCAACAGGGAAACTCTTGGCCGGCATCTCATCTGATGGTAAGTGATGATCAGGCCGAAGGTGGAAGCGAGCTTCAACGACCACAAAGAAACTGGCTATCTTACCTCTAACTGCCGAAACACAACAGTGCTGCGTTATGGCTACATACTTTGATAAGATGGTGGTAGTTAGATAGGCGGACTTAGAAAAAGCCCTTCGATCAACCCAACCGAGCAGAAAATTTTGCCTGAACCGCTGACCTCTGGGTCTCAGACAGGTGGTCTAACCACTAAACCACAGAGGCGGTTAGCTTCTCTTATTCCTCTGAACTGATTAAGACATCTATCGTGGGAGTCCATGTATGAGGCGGTAAGTTCCGTCAAGGAGGCGTGGCTTCCGATGGAAACAGTAACACGTGGTTCGTTATCATCTGCCTAGCCTTTTTCCAACTACATATGTCGGGGTCGGTTGACTGCCTCGTTGGTCTAGTATTCGCGAGCGCTATTGCTGAGCATGAGGTCCCGGGATCTGGAAAAACTGGCAAAATGTGGATGTACTATCGTACACCCACATAATGCCAGTTATGTTTAGGTGCATCTCTTCCCAGCCCTTTCGGGAAACAAGGCGTGATGTTATGTCGGGTGCAGCTTTCAGTCTAACCGGATACAGCTGAATACCAATATTGTACATGAACCGACGGCCTGTCTGACCTCCACAACCCAGTAACTGGGTAAAACGATATTCTTTAGTAAGACAGGCTGTCAGACTTTTGGGCCTAACTACGAATGACAGTCGGGACCTTTGAAGCATGGTAGGGTCTTGGTTTGAAAAGGACGTAGTCACCTTTCCATGAACCGACCTCGGCAGCCTTGATCGATCGAACCCTGCGACTGATACTAAGGGCTGATTTCACCAATTAAACTGAACGCGATCAGCATTTCTAAAACGCGTTCAAGAGCTGTCAGTGTCAAAATTGTTATAGAATATTGTACACTGACAGCTCTTGAACGCGTTTAGATGTGCCGAACGCAGTTAATTTTATTGGAAATCTGCACTTAGTCACGATCCCCTCGAGACTGTCAAAAATGTTCTACTAAAATATTGAGGTCCGATGTTTGTTTGTTCAATAAATGCTGAATGATTTATTTATAACAAAAATCGTGCAGGGTCTTCAAAATCGGAACAAAAAACATACGGCCGTGAGTCTTGAAAAACTGCCGACAGAAGTGAAAAATTAAAACTGGTATTCTGGTGGTTAGCGCCATCTATATGTAGTATGTTATGTTTTTGAAGACTATGGGTACCGACACATATCTCCATGTTTTAATTTTTAATGTTTTTACTATTTATTAAATTTATGTCTATAGGTATTTTGCCTGCAATAAAACACTTTTTATTTCATTTAATATTCTATAGCCCAGCACCAAAAAACGCTCAACGCGCCTTAAATGTTTTCACTTCAAAAAGAAAAAAAAATAGTTAATAAGGTTTGACAATTTTGGCGCCTGATCTACAGACCGTTCACTATAACTTGTCCCTTGCCGTCATGTTGGCACCATTGCTTATCAAGCTAGAATAGAGTTCAAAATGGCGACTGACAGAACTGTGCTACCAATAGCGTTACGCGACATGTTATAATGAACGCACAGTCCCGCTGTATCTGATTGTCTCGTCTGATTGACTGAAAGTGAGAGAAGAAAGGTTTATGTGAATTTAGTTCAACTATCGACACTATAAACTAAAAAAGGAGCCGAGTCTACGCGATTCAGCGTCACCGACCGACTGGAGCCGAGTATACCCGATTCAACGTCACTGACCCAAACGTGACGGTTCAGTTTTATTCACTGCGCGCCTAAAGAAGTTTTCAACTCTCTGACACCACTTTTACCAAGGGGTATCGTAACCAGTAACTGGGTTGTGGAGGTCAAATCCTCAGTCGCTTCATGTAAAGTACTGGTATAAACACCAGTACTTTAGACGAAGATGAAGCCGACCCTAACAAAGTTGGTAAAAGGCTTGGTAGGTGAAGATTTTTTGTCACTAATTAGACCTACTATAAGCAAGAGTGATTGATAAACAAATGTCATATTCAAAAAGTTACCATAGAGACCAACAAATTCAGTTAATTAAGTACCAGCCTGTATTTATAGGAAGCACAATCCGACGCACGTGGACGAATAGGCGAGGCGCTTGGTTGTCAGAAGGTAGAGCGCTAGCGCACCAACGTGTCATTGGACACCAAGTCCGCGTAGACTACGACATGATGGGCTGACGGAAAACTTTACGATAGCATAGTAAATAGCTGTTACATAAAATTATTATGATTTTATTAATGGTATGTTTAGTAATTTGTACATATTTTGAATATTGCTTACATGCATAATCAGACTATAATGTGGGAACATTATATAGAGACACAGGCCTCCTCGCTGTGAGAGTGGGCCGTATACCACCACGCGGGCCCAGTGCGGGTTAGTAGATGTCACATATCTTCGAATTTTCGGTTCTAGGACATACCGGTCTCCTCAAGATGTTTACCTTCACCATTTTTACAATATGTTGATGTTGGTAGGTAATCCAGATCAGAATATAATTTAAAGGACCATAGGAAAATTAGACTTTGCTCTAAAAACAGGAACATCGTCGCAATGTGTGCAATTTCGAGGAACAGAATAACTGGCTTCTGAATTAGACCAGCTAGCCACTCCAGCCACCCACTTGGTCCAGGTAGTTGGCAATTAGCATTGTCCTTTGATCGTTCGCCTAAGCCTTTTGCCGACTTTGTTGGGGTCGGCTTACAGCTGTTTATCCAGCTGAATAGGTATCAGTATTGTACATGGAACGACTGCCGTGCGCAATTATTATTTTCCGTTATGTCAACAATGATTGGACATTATTCACATTTCGATTAGCTATATATTATTTTTTTCACAAAGTTGCATAATTTTGATATTTAATTGATGATATGATATTTTGCCGCTAATGGAAGATAATGTTCTACATTATTTTCCGATCCCAAGACTAGTCATAGGGTCAGTTTCCAACTCCTATTCTCTCACTCCCACGCTTACTCACATCCACTACGCACATACACACTCACCTGCTCACCATCTCCTACTCATATATCACACACATCCCTGCGCGTATTATGCCTATCATAAAAATACTGTGTTCCCATTTATTTATTTTTAGTTTTAATTTTATTTGTATACTTTTACATGAATCTTAAACAGGCTCTATAACTTAATAACTAAGAATACATAACCTGGGGAAGGGCGGAGCATCCTAACATAAGCAAACTATTTGCTTAAAAGGATTCTCACCATTGTAACTAGAATAAGTTGTGTAAGATGAAGCAATAAACATTTTTTAATTTTAATTTTTAATTTTGTTGTGGGTACGCTAAACTAACTATCACCAATGTTATCAGGCTCATTTGCGATAAAAGTTCTATGATTTGGATAATCATGACGACGTGATTGTAGAGTGTCGTACCTATTCGTGTGGTCTACATGTAAATGTTATGTTTTGACTATTGTAATCACTCGTAGCTAAAAATAACATTGTTATTTTATTGCGTAGATCGCGTAAAAAAATCTCGATAAGATAATAGAAGGTGACCTTGTGTGTGTGTGACTACCGTACAGTACAGCCGATGAATCATGTGGCCGGTCTGAACATAGACACTACGAAATTTCGCGCATGTCCTCTCACTCACACTCGCCTCATGTCACCATTTGGTTCCTAAAAAATAGTTTTTACGTAGACATCTGCGCAAAGTTCGGACCGGTCATGGTTCACCAGCCATGAAGATGCAGGCCCCCTCCCTCTCCATCACACTTAAGCAGGGTGTTCTATCAACGGAAGCAGGGGCGGTTGCATTGAAAAATGAGAAGTGTTACGTACGGCAGTTATTCGTTTTTCAAAGCTTTACATTCGTCTAATCTTCTATAAATAATAAAAATTAAACTACTATTTTACTATCTTATAGTCATAATAATAAGTACCTGGGCGACCGAGCTCTGCTCTGGTGAAAATAGAGAATGCTCATTAATTAATAGTATAGGAAAATACATAATAATTCCCTGCTGCCATGATAGTAGGTTCTTACTAATTCCATGCTGCCATGATAGTAGGTTCTTACTAATTCCATGCTGCCATGATAGTAGGTTCTTACTAATTCAATGCTGCCATGATAGTAGGTTCTTACTAATTCCATGCTGCCATGATAGTAGGTACTTACTAATTCCATGCTGCCATGGTAGTAAGTACTTACTAATTCAATGCTGCCATGATAGTAGGTTCTTACTAATTCCATGCTGCCATGATAGTAGGTACTTACTAATTCAATGCTGCCATGGTAGTAAGTACTTACTAATTCCATGCTGCCATGCTAGTAGGTACTTACTAATTCAATGCTGCCATGGTAGTAAGTACTTACTAATTCCATGCTGCCATGATAGTAAGTACTTACTAATTAAATGCTGCCATGCTAGTAGGTACTTACTAATTCAATGCTGCCATGGTAGTAAGTACTTACTAATTCCATGCTGCCATGATAGTAGGTACTTACTAATGCCATGCTGCCATGATAGTAGGTACTTACTAATTAAATGCTGCCATGCTAGTAGGTACTTACTAATTCAATGCTGCCATGGTAGTAAGTACTTACTAATTCCATGCTGCCATGATAGTAGGTACTTACTAATTCAATGCTGCCATGGTAGTAGGTACTTACTAATTCCATGCTACCATGATAGTAGGTGCTTACTAATTAAATGCTGCCATGATAGTAGGTGCTTACTAATTAAATGCTGCCATGATAGTAGGTGCTTACTAATTAAATGCTGCCATGGTAGTAAGTACTTACTAATTCCATGCTGCCATGATAGTAGGTACTTACTAATTAAATGCTGCCATGGTAGTAGGTACTTACTAATTGCATGCTGCCATGATAGTAGGTACTTACTAATTAAATGCTGCCATGGTAGTAGGTACTTACTAATTGCATGCTGCCATGATAGTAGGTGCTTACTAATTAAATGCTGCCATGATAGTAGGTGCTTACTAATTAAATGCTGCCATGGTAGTAAGTACTTACTAATTCCATGCTGCCATGATAGTAGGTACTTACTAATTCAATGCTGCCATGGTAGTAGGTACTTACTAATTCCATGCTGCCATGATAGTAGGTGCTTACTAATTAAATGCTGCCATGATAGTAGGTGCTTACTAATTAAATGCTGCCATGGTAGTAGGTACTTACTAATTGCATGCTGCCATGATAGTAGGTGCTTACTAATTAAATGCTGCCATGATAGTAGGTGCTTACTAATTAAATGCTGCCATGATAGTAGGTACTTACTAATTCAATACTGCCATGGTAGTAGGTACTTACTAATTCCATGCTGCCATGACAGTAGGTGCTTACTAATTAAATGCTGCCATGATAGTAGGTGCTTACTAATTAAATGCTGCCATGATAGTAGGTACTTACTAATTCAATGCTGCCATGGTAGTAAGTACTTACTAATTCCATGCTGCCATGATAGTAGGTGCTTACTAATTAAATGCTGCCATGATAGTAGGTGCTTACTAATTAAATGCTGCCATGATAGTAGGTACTTACTAATTCAATGCTGCCATGGTAGTAAGTACTTACTAATTCCATGCTGCCATGATAGTAGGTGCTTACTAATTAAATGCTGCCATGATAGTAGGTGCTTACTAATTAAATGCTGCCATGATAGTAGGTGCTTACTAATTAAATGCTGCCATGATAGTAGGTGCTTACTAATTAAATGCTGCCATGATAGTAGGTACTTACTAATTCAATGCTGCCATGGTAGTAGGTACTTACTAATTCCATGCTGCCATGATAGTAGGTGCTTACTAATTAAATGCTGCCATGTCATTATTCTATGGTAGCCATCTGGGTGAAAATACGGAGAAAACGAATTTTCTCAGATATGAGATCTAGCTTGATCGATTTTTCGCCCCCGTAAACCCATTATATTCCAACTTGCATCGAAATCGTTAGAACCGTTATCCAGAACGTGATTACAAGTATATATATAGGTACCAATATTGCTCATTTAATAGTATAGGATATTGCTATAATATAGGTTATTGCTCTCTGCTGATATTACTTCACCAATAAAATTCAAACTGCCAGTCGGAATTTTACATTTTTGAGCTTTCATTACACAATCAACTCTCTGAAATATAATATAATATATAAAGGTTTATTCACAATAAAATACAGAAACACTTTTATAATGTACATTAGAATTCGTTACAAGTTGCAAAATCGGTACAAAAAGTCTGTCCTGTCGGTCCGGTTTCTTAGACTAGGATAGTCTGTCCGGTTTCTTAGACTAGGATAGTCTGTCCGGCCTCTTAGACTAGGATAGTATGTCCGGTCTCTTAGACTAGAATAGTAGAAGAAATACAGAAGGGCTAGTGGGAACTAGTGTATGTACATTACAAGAGAACGTTTTGTCTCTCTCAACGTTCAATTATATCAACACCAAGAAGAAGAAAACAAAACAAAACGATTAAAAAACAATAACAAAATAATTTATTACAATAAAAATTTCCAAAGTTGTCAATAAAAAATTCCGTAATTCTTGGCAACTGTGGTTAAATATGATGATTCGTACATTTTCAGTGATGGCAAGTTTGTATGGAAATCGATAAGCCTATAACGTTCCCACTGCTGGGCAACAGTTACCGTCTCTGTGGGAGAGAGCGAGCCGTCATCCAACACGCGGGCCCAGTGCGGGTTGGTAGTCAGATGTTTTCGAAATTGTTGGTTCTCGAACATGCCGGTTTCTTCACGATGTTGTCCTTTACCGTTTTTTAGAGCAGTGGTAATGGATAAATTACAGGAAGTAAAGTGTCTGCCTGGAATCAAACCCCCCTGTACGTTAGTCGGGCCACCACTCCTCTCAGAAATTGCAAAAAAATGCGCAACATTAGGTGCCCATGTAAGCGGATTATAAGCGTGACTCAACATTTACATTTGATAGTAAGTACTATCTTATCATTATAGATCCGACTTATAAATATTCTTCGCACAGCTAATGCTGATGAATTGTCATACTGTACTACAAGGAGGTAGCTACTGTGATCTTTTACTGGACTAAGTGGGATATTGATAATGTAAGTGCTTTTTAATTATTTCATGTTCTTGTAATACTTAAAATTCATTATTTTACTTCTAATTAATCTTTTATTTATCTTGATTAATTATAATTAGAGGTTAACTCTTTTACGCAGGTGATATTTAAGACACTTCCTTGATGATAATTTAAATTATCTGGCGAAATGTGGGTGTACCTCATACAGGTACACCTCTGCTCAACCCTTCGGGGAAACAGGGCGTGATGTTATGTTATGTAATTTAAATCATTCCAATAATATTGAAAGATATTTTTTTTTAATTTTCTTCCAATATTATTGTAATGATAACGCTTTATCATAATTAGGTATAAACTTCTTCGAAAATTTAACTATACATAGTGCTGCTTTTTTTTATACTGCCTCGTTGGTCTAGTGGTCGCAAGCGCTACTGCTGAACATGAGGACCTGGGTTCGATTCCCACGTCGGGCAAAATGTTATTGGATTTTCTATCTAGAATTTCTCAGTAGCAGTCCGGAGTCTGGATTTGTGCCCGGTTGATGGCAATAGGGTCGCCCCTCGGACTTAAACATAACTGGCGAAATATGTGTGAACTATACGTACTCCTCTGCCCAATCCTTCGGGATACGAAGGCGTGATTATATGATCTATTTTAATAAAAATTCACGAATTATTTGGTTAGTGAAATGTCATTGCTCTTCGTTTGAATGAAACGTAAATGTGCAAAACGACTGCTGTTTAATCGAGGTCGTTATGAAATATCGAATATGTTTTGAGGCGATCGCTCAGCAACTGCACCACTCGAGCCGTCGTTCAATGATGTGTCCTTTCAGATGAAGAGCCTCATCCTCATCGCGGTGCTAGCAGCACTTACAGTCTTCAATGACGCGGCTTCCATCCCAAACGAAGTCGCTCCGGGCCAAGAAGATGTCGTTGTGTTGCAAGAAAGTGTCAAAGTGTACCAAAAAGATTACAATGTAGAGGGAGCTACTGGCAGACTACTTAGAGATGATGAATTGATCCTGTTACACGAGTGTGTACCTTTTTTTTTATTGAATGGCGAACAAGCCAACTATCCACTTAATTTTAAGTTGCCATTCTGGTCACTGCCGCCTAGGGACATCTGCAGTACCATAGTCTTTGCATATACGTTGTTGGAACTTACTTATTTGGGGAGGTACTTCCATACCACATTCTGTGTCATCTTAAAAAGTCAATGACGCGTCACCTACTCTCCTAGTGCTGCTCGTGTGCATGGGTATTTGCTTAACACCCATGCTTGTATGGACTGACGGTACCCGGAAAATTGAGATTCAAGATGCATATCAGTATATTTTATCGTAATCAAATCTTACTTTAAGAAAAATGCGGTACCTACCTAAAGCCTTTCCATAATATTTTTTTTTATTTGTCGGTAATTCGTTTCTTGTGAAAATAGTAACAAAAATAGAGCCTTTTCTCGTACCTAAAAGAATACAAAAAACGAATACAGTAAATCAGGCATTGAGTTGATCGAAAGACGACTAGGTATTCTCCGACCAAGCCCGAACAAGACGTAGCCCGAAGAATTGTCAAATTGAAGTGGCAGTGAGCAGGACACATTGCTCGCAGAACAGATGGCGGATGGGGCCGAAAGGTTTTGGAGTAGCGACCACGTAGCCAGATGGACCGATGACCTTATGAAGGCCGCAGGAATTCGCTGGATGCGAGAAGTACAAAACCGGTTGAAGTGGGGATGCTTGGTCGGAGGCCTTTGTCCAGCAGTGGACGTCTTTCGGCTGTATTGACGATAATGATGATTCTCTGACAGTTTCATACTTCGGATAGAATATTGGAATATAGGGGCAATTAACTGCCACATTCATAACCTCAAACAGGGGTTTCCAGACGTGTTAAAAATAACTAAAGTTTTTTAATCCCATAGACATACGATATATCTCTATGTAGTCTGTGCCGTAGACTTTGACAATTTGACAGGTGCAAATAACAAACTCCAAATTGAAAAAAACAAACGACAATCATTTGAAAAGTCACCTGATTCTAGACCCGCTAGTGTAGAAATTTACAGAAAAAGCAACAGACTTTTTATTAATAACTGACGAAAAATTTCATACATACACAAAACAACAAATTCTCATACATTTTGACGTACTCGTATAGGTATAGCGGACGAAAGATTTCTTCTCTTGTGCTATCTGTTTGCGCGCCAATGTCCCAAACATACCCTTTCTTTTTTTTTTGGGTGGGAAATTATCAAATAACTTCTCCCGCTCTGGGCGGAGCGGGAGGGCGTGTCAGACTCTTACTGACTAAAACCCACCCGTGTTCCTTCAGTTGCCTGTACGTTTCCAAGGGCCACGGTATCCCTTTCGGACTTTCCCGCAACCCCGGCAGGCATCGGTCCCCTTCAATTGTTGAGATCTCTTTGAAGCGCGCGTGGAACACAACGCGCCGTCAACCCGGGTCTTATCGGACGGCGAGCTAACCATTGCTCCCATACACAACCCTTACCTGGGTTTTTATGAATAGTAAACGAGTAATAATGAACATTTTTATCTTTGCAGAGATTCCTTCAACTTGCCGGCTGTCCCGTACACAGTACAGCGGCGGGACGTAGTGTACTTTGGCAATTCCACCACCGAGATAAACCGTATCACAATATCCAACCCCCCAAGTGTTCCCGGACATACATTCGTTGGAAATTATTGGACTAATGCCCATGTCAGGGTAACATCAGGGCCGGGAGTGGGACTTCGCTGCACAATTAGATTCTTCGGTCGCTACACTGACAGGCTTTGAATATTATAACACCATGGAAAACTGTTACAATAAATAAACATTTTTTACAACTGAACTTTATAATTTGTATTATAATATTGTATGAATAATTGTCAATAGTGAAGGAAATATTTATTTAGACAGCATTAAATGAAATTGTTTTTCTAGGTTTCATATTTCAATAAGAAAGAAAAAAACTTTTTTGTCGTACTTAGTTGGGTTTCAGTTTTATATATATATATATTTTAAATTATTTTGGGGTTATAATATATATTAATTTGGAATGTGCTAATAAGGCCCTTTCATTTGATATCTATCCAACACGGCATCATTAAAAACATTTCTTTTTTAGTTCATGATTTTATGTCCTCTAGAGGGCGCCATATTCAAGTAATGTGACGACACATAGCCTATAACCAGAGGACGATCAAGACGCTTCCAACGATACCTCATTTGTCAAATTATAATGAGTAGTTTAGAAGTTATGAGGTAACACATGAACATACATATATACATACCGGTCAAAATCATAACCCTCCTTTTTGCTTCGCCGTCAGTCGGGTAAAAACAGAAGCCTTATTGGATCACGTTGTTTTCCGCCTGTCTGTATGTTCACCCTTTTTCTCAGGAATGGATACAGGAAAATCTTACGACGAACAAATATTCGTTTTTAAACGTAAGTTTATAATTCAATACTAAAGGTGCCCCAGTATTGTATACAGGGCGGACCTGACCGAAAAACACATTAAAAAAAAAAAATCCTATGATTCACAACGAATTTGCACCCACTAACATAATTCCATTATTGCCTCAAGTCGTCATAGTCAAACAAAATATCCATAGAATTGCGCAAGTAATTGCCCGTGTGAGAGCGCCTTAACGTCTTCAACCCAGATTCGATTATGACAGAACAAAATAGCCATAGAATTGCGCAAGTAATTGCCCGTGTGAGAGCGCCTGAACGTCTTCAACCCAGATTCGATTATGACAGAACAAAATAGCCATAGAATTGCGCAAACTATTACCCGTGTGAGAGCGCCTTAACGTCTTCAACCCATATTCGATTATGACAGAACGGAGTAACATGTTGTCATGAAGGGAACGGTTAGTTGTAAACTTCCAACCACAGCCACAGATGAATACAGATGGTTCAGTCCGCATTTTAGATATGAAGCTACAAGTACGCGGCGGGCTCGTCTTGTAGTAGATATGTATATCAGTTACGCGATAGAAAGGAGACAGCGCTGGTGGCTGGAGGCGCTGTGAGACCTGAATTTCACTTTATTGTGTCGTAGCAAGAGACGCTTTATATTTAAATGATTTTGCGGAGTCATCATTATCGTCACCATCTGTATTCATTTGTGCCACAGAAAGAAAGAAAGAAAGAAGAAAGAAAATACGTTTATTTGCGGTAAACATGACGCAAAAAAAAAGAAAACAAAATTAAAAAATGGAAACAAGTTTCTGGGAAAATATGCGTCACATTCACGCAAAACGGCCATCGCTCAGCATGATGCTGCGACCCTATGCAAGACAGAGCCCCAGCGCTGGTTTTCAGCGACAGCCGGCGTTGACGTTATGACGTCGACCGGTGCAGCATACCATGAAATATAATTAAGATATAAAAAATAAAATAAAATACAATAATTAATTCTACATAAATAAAAAAAAGTGTAATATTTAAAAATGGCAATATTCCGTTATAGTCGGTAATTGACATACGTAGTATCACTATGTAGTCTGTGGTAATCGACTCGCGCGCCGTCGGCTTAGAGTGCGCGCAGCTAACTTACTATATCTTACTCCTTCTTAGATTGAAGCCACACATGTGCCAAGCTAAGTAACCCATGGTTTGACTATTGCAATGGTTCAAACTCAAACTCAAAGCATTTATTTCAATTAAACCATTTACAGGCACTTTTGAATCGTCAAGAAGTCGGTCAGTCAGAAATATGAAGCTAGTTGCCCATTCCAAAGCGTAGTAGGTACCTATGGAGAAGAACGGGCAAGAAACTCCACGGACACTCTTTTAAATCAAAAAATTGTTACAAAATATTGGTTACATCATTAATGTTGAAATTTGTATAATTTCAACAATAATGATGTAACCAATATTTTGAGAGTAGTATATATTGTGAGAACAATGTAGAAATACGTGCACGTTAAAAGCGTTCGTAATAAAAATATTAAAAAACAAAGAACAATTCAAAAATAAAAAATAAGCCATGGCAGCTAAAAGATGACCAGTCCCTTCTGACGGCGCCCGTTCACGGACATGACGCATGAATTAGCACCGTTCAGCTCAACCATTTTGAAGGGAGCTAAATGATCCAACACGCGCCACCATCAGCGAGACATCTGAGTGAGCATGACATACTCACAGCCGCCAGGGCACATTCAAGCCAATGAAAGACATATTACCCTGTAAATGGTAGTGGCTCTTTAGTACATCGAACTCACACCTGTGCTATGCAATTATATAATACAAAGGAGATTGAGTTTATATAATACAAAGATGGACTTACAATCTTCAGCAACTCCAACAGATGTTTTTAAAAATGTTATTCAATTAGTTGTGGTTGTGGAGCAGGACCAGCAATGAGCCAAGCATTTTTATCAATTATGTAATCCCCCAACTTATAATATGCCTGCCTACATAGTGTGCGTTTTATACAAGATTTGAATTTCATCTCATTCAGTTGAAGTATGTGGGGAGGAACTTTATTTTAACATTTTAAACAGTACCCCATGAAAGATGAGTCTACTTTAGCCAGTCTGAAACCTGGTTGAACGAATAGTTCCCTATTTACACTGACGGTTGGTAACTAATTTGCCACTTTTTCGATACAGTACGCTACTCACTAAGGATGACACCAAACGCACATCCTTACTTAAGTCTCATGTTCCAAATTAGGCGTCGATAAACGTAAAATAAAGGCAAAATAGTCCTCCAGACCGAATTTCGGCCATTGCGGCTAATCTCATCGGAGACTAGCTTTTGGCGCGGGAGGGATGGCAATCCGACACGACCGGAGAGAGATCAGGCGCAGGACCAACGGTTTAACGTGCTTTCCGAGGCACGGGGGTATCACACCGCCGACTTCCAAACTCTGGGCTGTTACTAAGAAATTCTTAATGGTTAAACCCAATAACAGTTTGCCACACGCTCAGCAGTCACGCTTGCGACTACGAGACCAACGGGGCAGCACTTACCGTGATACCGAAGTCGATTATGATGAGAGCAGACAGAATAACATGTTGTGATGACGGCAACGGTTAGTTCTTAGGCAGAAGACACACGTGACAAGCTCACATATGTAGCTTTTCACTTGTGGCTTGTGATACTGAAGATTTTTTTTATATGAAGGACTTTGTGGTGTCTTGGTTTAGGTTTGGTATGTACAATAAAACACTGTTTCCAATATTACTGTGTTAGGCGTGCTATCGCAGAGACCGCTTGCTCAAGACTCCGAGCGCGGCGCATCGCCCCGCACTCCCTCTACCACGCAACCCCCAACATAGCACGCATAGATTATTTATTAGACGTCACAGGCTTAAATAATATTTTCTCCAGATATCCAATAAACATATATATTATATTCATTTGATTTAAGGAGAATATTTAAGAAGAAAAAATTACTATATACTTACTTACTTTATATTATATACTTGAATAGAATTAGGATCTAAAAATTCTCGCCATGGACTGGCACAGAGGAGTTTCGATGTTATTACTTTAAAATATTCGTTAAAGTAATAACATCGAAACTCCTCTGTGCCTTGAAAAGCACGTAAGCCGTTGGTCTGTCTGTTTGTGTCATTCGTAGATGTTCGACAGTCGTCAGAGGTAGTCAGAAGCCCAAAAGTCAGGCAACTAGTCTTACCAAGGGGTATATATAGTGTTACCTAAGACTGTGAAGGTCAGATGCATCCGGTTAGACTGGAAGCCGACCGCAACATAGTTGGGAAAGCTAGGCAGATTGATTGATGATCAAAAAATGGTAGTCAGGTAGTTAGTTACCATTAATTTCGGTTGTATCTTGCGTGGGCTAAGACAACCAGTAATAAATACTATTTTTGTATTTTACATGAAATATATATAAAAACGTAGTTAAGTATCCAGTTCAACGTTCTAGTATATTTAACCCACTGTATTTTAGAAAAGGTTTTTGTTCATAGGAATGGCAAATGGCAAAACAATGTAATTACATGACTAAATTTGTAATATTTAATTCGTTTTTTTTTTTTTTAATCTTACAAAATTATAAACTTCAGTTAAAAATGGTAAAATTATTTCTTCGTTAAAGTCAAGTCGTCATCGTCATCCTCTTGTTTATGTTGTTCTCCAGAGATTCAAATTCAAAATTCATTTATTCAAACTAGGCTGAGAATCAGCACTTTTCGAACGTCAAAATTACATAAGACAGTCCCCCAAAAACGCCCACCCTTCACCACTTCGTAGTGCTTTAGCTGGGAAGAAGAAGTGGCGCAACAAACTCCCCAGCTGCACAGCTGTCTCTAGATCACAACAACCTCTGCGCTGTTTTTTCACCTGGAGACGCATTTGCAGTTCTCCATAGTGTTATTATGTTCAGAGCCAGTCAGTGTAGCGACCGAAGAATTGAACCGTGGAGCGAATTCCTGCGCCCGACGCTGATGTTAGCCTGACCAGGGCGTGGCTCCAATAATTCCCAACGAATGTGTGTGAGGGAACGTTTAATACCACGATACGGTTTATCTGGGTGGTTGAATTACCACGGTACACTACTTCACGAACTTGTACCGTGTTCGGGATAGCTGCAACGTTGACGAATTCTCTGAAAATATGAAAATATTTATTATGACTCGTTAACCATTTAACAGATTTACTTCTTTCTAACACGTCTGATGCGCTGTTTTCTGTTTGAAGAATTATCTGCTTGAGTTTATCTCAAGGCATCACTTTTTTATTTATATTCAACGTACATTTTTGACTTCGTTACTATTTTATTATATCTTAATTATTATTTATCTTTCGATCAATTAATCGCTAAAGACCAGATATTTGCTTTTTTGGAGTTTGATTACGAAAAAATACATGAAGCACTTTCACTAAGCACTTTTCTGGCTATTTTAATAAAAACTTCGAATGAATGCCAAAAAAAAAACAATATTAATACATACTGCCGAAAGTCTAAGCTATTTTTCCAGAAACAATGTTGAATTTACTTTTTTATATTTTTTTAATATAATATTAGGCAATTTAATCTCTATTTTAATTTAAAATAATGTGTGATATCGAAAACCCCTATTTCTTAGGTTGTTTCTTTTCAAAAACAAAGTGACAAAATATAAAATAAACGTTGATGCGTTTTAGTAACTACCAGATAAGTAACCCCGTGGCCACGAGTTACACGCTCAAATGACACGCATGTCGCGACAGCGACGGCATAAAAAACAATTGAAGATGTTGTTTATTTTGAGTATGAATGCCCCGAGTCACCGTAACACGACTTGCGGAGCAACGGACGATAACAGGTGACGCGCGCGCGTCGCTTGCTCACATCGCTCAAGGCCTTAAATGGAGCCGAAACAATCATGTTAAGCCAATACCCATCCACACGAGCAGCACCAGGGAAGTACCTGATGCAGTGATGCATTAGGTGCTGACTTTTTTTAGTAATGTTTAAAAAAAATGTTCATAAGCGCCAGGAACAACTTAACATTTAGTTGGCCTTTGGCTTATTTGTCATCCAATAAAATAATAAAATCCAATCCAATAAAATAATACAAATAAAGGTACACACTCGTAAAACAGGATCAAGTCATCGTCGTTAAATAATCTGCCAGTAGCTCCTTCTAGATTGTAATCTTTTTGGTACACTTGGCCACTTTCTTGGAACAGAACGACGTCTTCTTGACCTGGAGCGACTTCGTTTGGGATGAAAGCCGCGTCATTGCAGACTGTAAGTGCTGCTAGCACCGCGATGAGGATGAGGCTCTTCATCTGAAAGGACACATCGTTAACTATAAACGACGGCTCGAATGAAAATTATTGTGCTCCTGTGTTATATAGAATTATGTCAACTATTAATGCAATGTGATTTAGTTTTTGCAATAAATTATTTTATTTTTATTTTTAATGGCGCAGTTGCTGAGCTATCGACTAAAATCAAATTCGATATTCCATATCAATATCTGGTAGTAGATCGCCAGTCGATCGATGGTTAACCGGTTCATATAATTTTAATTCATGACATGTTGATGTCATCCAACAACCTTGCAGTCAGGCTGCACCTTTACGTTTTATTTTAAAAGAAAAACTGTGCATGTATGTAGTTTTTATTATTAGGTATTTTAAGTTACAACATTTTTCTTTCTCCATTATTTCGCTATTTACATATAAATTATATTTTTAAATATTAAAATAAAAAAATATAAAGAAGTGGAGGAATCGCCCAAAAACAGACGAGACGTGATTTGAATTGCAACCTGTGTAATTGGTCAATTCCTGGACGTGCACGCTCCCTTCATCTTCGCATCGTAGTTCGTATCTTGTCGCAAAAATAACGTGTAAAAATCACAAATCCTACAAGCCCCCAAATTAATATTTTTATTTTTTTTGCAAGGGCTTACGCAGTAAACTGCCAATATCAGTCAAAAAATATTAATCTTTCGATCAAAAGATACAGAAAGAAGTCATCAGTTCATCGAATAGAAAGTTACTGGTTCCGTTCTTTTCAGAAGACTAACTGGCTGATCACATAGTATTGCAATATTCTCGTGTCATATCGACCGAAGAAGAAGATTTAGTTTTAACATAGATACACACCTGTGAAGCAGTCTATCTCCTGGCAAGTAAGTTCCTTGGTACATATTGGTCCTGGCTGCGGCATTTTTAACTGCAGCCGCGTCATTGCAGGCGACAAGTGCTGCGAGCACAGCGATGAGGATCACGCAAGTTTTCATCTGAAATGACACATAGGTACCAATTAAAAATGATTCGAATGGCGCAAAAAATAATGTCCTATACAGAATGAACATTCATAAATAACACAGTATAATAAAACATTAATTGAAAAACAAATAAAACCATTGGAAAATAAATAAATACTTACATTTTCAGTTTTTTTACTAGGTAGTCCCAAAAATATTACAGTAGCTATCTCCTTAGAGTACAGTGTGAATATAAGTAACTATCTGCAGGGGATAGTATTTATAGTATTCAGACACCAAACGATAAGATAATATTAAGTGTTTATCAATGACTAATTCATTAGATTCACAACAAGCAGTAAGTAGCGACTCCTTTTCATAAAAATAGCTCATTATCTTAATACTATCGGCTTTGTAACAAAAGTTTTGTAATGAGGAGATATCTTAAGGAAAATGATGACGGTAAAAACTTATTTCGTGGGGATCCGTCATGGATGCTCTTCTTCTGCCGAGTGTTGACAAACCACTGCTGGTAGAAATGTTCCTCACATTACGCGGACTAAGCGTGGGATGAACTAGCACATGTTCCAAGTATCTATGCCCGTCATTATGCCAGCGGGCCTCATCATTGTGCCTTCACTTGTCTTGCGACCGCACATTCTTTAAGGGTGCACGCCACCATCATGGGCCTAAATCTCATCAAGTGGTGAACTATCGCAAGTTCGCCACCCCAAATGTATGAAATAGATTATGAGCAGACTACGTTCAAGACTCTGCCTACTTTTCGGATTAAGGTTTGAAATAATATCAGAATAAAGTCCTGAGAGTAGTTTGTTTAGAATCGATTTCAGGAACTCGTGGCGGCTCGATCAGAGTAAGGCCCGGACTCCACCAAAGTGGAGACGAGACGAGAGGAGAGAAGAGGAGATATATTTTAAACAACCAATAGAATTCCGTTATTCACACATCTCGAGTCCACCCAGCTTCAGTTGATACCACTGAGCGGAGATGTATCATATTTCTATGGCGCGATCGAAGCGAAGATGTAAGCTATGCCTCGCCGAGATTGAACTAGACGCGGCGGTACAAAGCGGAGATGTGAGCTGAGCCTCGCAAGCTGGCGACGGCGCGGAATGGACACGAAAAAAGATATGTGCGGCGTGCAGTGAGCGGTCATCATCCAACGCTCGCCACACGCACGCAGCTCAGTTCCGCTCCAGCCAGCACACATCTCCGCTCCGGTCTAGCCAGTACGCATCTCCGTACAGGTTCGGTGGACACACCCTAGCTGAAAAACATCTCCGCACATCTCCGCTTTGGTGGAATCTGGGCCTTAGGCCCAATATTACGGCGCGCGCCCTTCAAAAATGTGCGGTCGTGGGTCAGGTGAAGAGCACGAGTCTTAGCAAAATAATAACAGCCGCTCAAGTCAATTGAAGGGCTACGCTTGCCGCGGTCGGTTCGTGGATGGGTGACCATCCATTACATGTCGAGACCCCTCCATGCCTTGGAAATCAAGTTAAGCCGTTGTCATTCGTAGATCTTTCACAGTCGTTACGGGTAGTTAGAAGCCCAAAAGTCTGACAAACAGTGTTACCAAGGGAGCTGCGCCTCGTGCATCCGGTTAGACTGGAAGTTGACCCAAACATACTTGGGAAAAGGCAGGCAGGTTGATTGATTGGGTTCAGGAAAGAACTTATCTCAGGATAGAACATAAGTCAGTTTTAATAAAGCAGGGAAGCGTAAGGATTTTTATTGATTGGCTCAGCTTGGCACTCAATATTGTCCACAATCTTTTTCTTCATTTAGTAAACATTCAAAAGAGAATTTATGTACACCATAAATATATTATATTATTTATTTACTTCGATTGTAATTTCCAGCAAAATAACATTTTTTTTTTTTTTTTATAACTCCAAACTAAAATCTCCATTGTAAAATAAATTCATACGTCGCTGTAATAGTTGTCTATGAATCTTTGATTATGTTTATTGACCCCAGATTTCGACCAGGTAGTAGAATCCTTGAGACCAGGTTGTTTTCAGCAGGATGGTCGCATTGTTACTGCCAACGCCTCCTTCTGTGATCGTGGGAGTTGCCCATTGCGTGGGACCCACCTCGGTCACATGAATGACGGAGAATTTGATCTCTTTGCTTGCCGTGTACCAAACCCACAGAAACTGCATTATGCCCGTTTTAGGAGCCCGGTAGTGGTAGTCCCTGAAATGATTGAATAATTTTATATTTTTAACCCTTGAGTAGCTCTTTATCGGAGAGTAGTTAAGAGTGCGTATAATCCCAGAAAAAAAAAACACAAATTTCACCATCGCAACACTTGCCTGCCCCTCTCGTCAAACACTACGAAAACAAACCACAATCCCTTCGCGCCGTGTTTGCGCCAATAGCAACTTTTCGCCCGGCGTATATTTGTCGCAGTAAGATGGTTAAAGCCGAGATATAGTTATATCCCTAGGGATATAGCTGTATACCGTGATATAGTAGTAATATGAAAGCATTTCATAACTGTCTTACTAGGAATATAACTATGATACGAGCACGATCTAGTAATATAACTATTAGGGCACTCCAACCAAATAGGTTAGGTTAGAACTGTGACCGTCTGCTACGTCGAAATTGGTCACAGTGCCAAAATTAGGGCACTCCGACAGTTATGAACCGCTTTCATATAACTATATCACGGCTTCGACCATCTTACCGCGACATATCAATTTGAATCTTCTGTAGTAAGTATACGCAAAATAATAAGATGAAACGGCTCTATTCAATGTAAGCTCTTTATGAAGCAACTCGTGCGGGGAAGTACTACTCTATATATATATATATATTGCTGCTACAAAGCAGCGTTGCTGTGCTCCTGTTTAAAGGGTATGGGTGCCAAATGGTGTGATTACAGGCGCAATGACGTGATACATTCCAGTTCTGTCTCTGGGACGGCAACGCATCTGCAATGCCACAGATACATAGTCGGCGGTAACCCCTTAACTTCTGGTAAGACTTTGGATCTTTTGACATCTAACAATTTGCGATAACTATTAATCATGAAAGAAACCTACTGTTTGTTATCAATGCAACATGAATTTCCTCTTTATTTTTAACAAAAACAACAGATATCAATATCGATTACATTTAAAAACATAAAAACCGACCAAGTGCGTCTCGGATCACGCACGGTGAAAGGTTCCGTAGTTGGGATGAATTTATCCCAAAAACAAACGTAACATTGTAGTTGAAAAACATGTTCTCCCATACATCGTTATACATACGAATACCAAATTCCAAATCGATCAGACCTGTGAAAGACGCTAACATCCATTCATCAACTAGAAAAGTGCTGATAATCTTCAAATGGCTGAACCGATTTTGATAAAACATGTCTAAGAGCCATCGTTAGAAAACCAGATTTCAAATTTAAAAAATCGCATTCACTCTGTTCAAGTGTTTAAGAGCTCCCGTGCCACAGACAGACACACATAGCGGTCTAACTTATAACACCCCTCTTTTTGCGCCGGGGGTTAAAAAGGTAATTTTTACTCAATTGATGTACAGAATGCGTTGGTGACGGCTATGTGATGGGTCTTTTTTTACAACCTATTTATTATAATTCAGGATTAAGGTTAATTCAACCCTAGGTGCTTACTTGTAGAGCATCCTATCTCCTGGTTTGACTGCTCCTTGGTACAGATTGGACCTGGTGGCGACGGCTCTGTCTTGGACTGAAGCTGCTTCACTGCACATTGCCAGTGCTGCCAGCACAGCCACGAGGAAGCAAAGGCTCTTCATCTGATTTTATAATTATTATCATTAACTACTTCTTACAATTGTTAACACTACTAATTTTATGGATCTCATGTATATCCGCAATAAAGTTTTTTTAATGCTTCGTTGGTCTAGTGGTCGCAGGCGCTACTTCTGAACATGAGGTACTGGGTTAGATTCCCGCGTCGGGCAAAGTATCATTGGGTTTTTCCATCTGGAATTTCTAAGTAGCAGCCCGGACTCTGTATGTATGCCCGGTTGATGGCAATAGGCTCGCCCCAAATTGACATGGGACTTAAACATAACTGGCGAAATGTAGTGTACTGTTGGTACACCTCGGCCTAACCCTTTGGAGAAACAAGCCGTGATGTTATGTTATGATGACATACATAAACTCACGCATTCTTCCCTTTGGTTGATTTATCACATTATTTTGGGTTTTATAAAGTTATTACAATAGGTAGGCTTTTATTTAAATTTTTAAATGGTTCTTTGTTTTTATCTTTTTATTACGGACGCTTTTAACGTGCACGTCTTTTTACATTCTTCTCACATGTATAATTTCAACATGAATGATGTAACCAATATTTTATATAACATTTTTGATTTAAAAGAGTGTCCGAGGAGTTTCTTGCGCGTTCTTCTCCATAGTTACCTACTACGCTTTGGAATGGGCAACTAGCTTTATATTTCTGACTGACCGACTCCTTGACAATTCAAAAGTGCCTGTAAATGGTTTAATTAAAATAAATGCTTTGTATATTTTAATAATTTGTATTTATCACTACACTGTGTTAACATAATATATTAACTTGTTTTTTAATTTAAAAGTTAAATTAACTCAGTTGGGTACGAATAAAAATCAAAAGTTGTATAGTTGCTTGTACTTACATTTTCAGTTTTACTTTTAGTCTGGTTCAAAGAATCACAGTAGTTTACTCCTTTGACAAAAGTGTGGCAATAAGTTAACTTCTGAATGAAGAAGTATTATATACTATACAGATAACAACAAGTGATGAACACTTCAGAAGGTAATAATTTACGGCGCAAATCAATTATGAAAATTGCGTAATATATTTGTTTGCGCTGTCCTGCTCCCAGGCAAAGGCCTCCATCCAATCCTTCCATATCTCACGAGCCCGCGCGTCCTTTAAGTTTGGATGGAACCTATCCATTTCATCCAGCCATATCCTACGTGGCCTGCCGAGACCCCATCTTACTGTCACAGGGCACCAGTTCTGTGCTATTTGTGTCCACAGATTTTTCGGTATGCGGCGTACATGTTCTGTAACTTGTGACATGCATGATAAATATATTACAAATATACCTTTATAGTAAAGTGACTGATAGACGTATGTGTATTATTTTTAGATAATGACACGACAAAAACACACATACGACATGTTAATTACAGGTGGTCCTGTTTAATGTGTCATTCTAAAAGTTCACGTTCTTGGGGTGACATAAGCCACGCGTACTTACTGTTGCTCGTGGGTGCGTTTATCGCCCACTTTACAACATATACGTAATTTAACTTGCTACATAATTAGTACCTAAGATAAGGAGAAAAATAATTGTTTTTAAAAATCGTTATTTGAATTTGGAAGAAGTGCATCTTTCACGACAGCCATCCCATTAGTTGCCATCAATTATTAATTGGAATAAATTATTTTGCTGACTACCTCATTAGTAGTTCCTCCTTGATTCGATCCCCGAGTCGAGCAAAGTGTTATTGTGTTTATCCATCTAGAATTTCTCAGTAGCAGCCCAGAGTTTGGAGTTATGCCCGGCTGATGGCAATAGGCTCGCCCTTATTGTATTGCGAATTATGGGTGTACTATAGGTACACCTCTACCTAGCCCTACGGGAAATTAATACAGGCGTGATGTTATGTTGCTTCTTCTTTTCGTATGGTTAGTGGCTAACCCGGTGTCAGAGTTTTAAAGCCGTCCATGGGCCTCTGACTTGGCTTCACATGCCGTTGAGAAATATCCCTCAGGCAGGCCGGTTTCCTCACGATGTTTTCCTTCACCGTTTTTGAAGCAAGTGATAATTATACAATACGCACATGAATCCGAAAAGTGCGTTAGGTTCGAACTTGAGACCTATGACTTGGCAGTCCGGTCACACCACTATATAGGCTAACACTGGTATATGTTATGTTATGTTGCTGGATTTTCAAGATGCAAGTACAAAATAGCCCACGTTGCCCACACTTACCTTTTTTTTTTTTGGGAAATTATCAAATAACTTCTTCCGCAATGAGCGGAGCGGGGGCGTGTAAGACTCTCACTGACTACAAACCACCCATGTTCCTTCAGTTGCCTGTATGTTGCCAGTCACTTATGATGTCAACAAACAAAAATGTATGTTTATTATGTTTTATAGTACGTAAACTAAAGAGCTCTAGGTAATAATAGATTATTTAAGTATTCCTATTTGATGCATAGTTTTTTGTTTCTATAAAGTAAATATATTTTGTAGCATTTTGTGTATATATTTAATATTTACGTAGACAGGTTCAGTCCCAGTGGCACCGGGAGGACCGGTTACCGCGCGCACCCGTTAGGGACCGGTGGCGTCACCGGGTGCCAGCGCGCGACGTCCGGAGGCGTCCCCGTTAAAATATTATTTTTGCATAAAATATGGAACTAAACCGATGCCTTCATCAAGCAAGCTTAATCTCAGTAAATTCCATAGCTCCCAAGCAAACCTCGAGCGTAGACCTCTGCTCAATTGTCAGGTTTCTACGGCACATAATTCAAGATCGCTCATGTTTAAGAATCAAGAATAAGTAAGGATGAGAAAAATTGACACTTCCGTGTTGTATAATACACTATAGTTTCTGCCCGCGGCTTCGTTCGCGTGGAAGACACACAATATACCAAAATGCAAAACTCCCTTGCCATATTTTTACAAATCTCCCTTGCCCAGCGCGTCGCATCGCATCGCCCGCCCGCGCTATTACTTCATGATCGTTTAGCGTTCTTTCTGACTTTTTTTGCTTTTTGCAAAGCTCCTTAGGGTTGTAGCTTGATGGTAAATAGCCTATTACCTTACTCGAGAATTGGGCTATCAAAGGCGAAACTATTTCTGTGATCTAGTGGTAAGATTACCTGTCTCAGACCCAGAGGTCGGTTCGTTTCCAGTGGAGGCAAAATTTCTGCTCGGTTTGGTTGCTGGTAGAGCTTGTTCTAAGTCCGTCTGGCTAGCTACCACCATAAAGTCTGTCGCCATAACAACAATGTTAACAGCTTTGTTGTGCTTCGGCAGTCAGAGGTAAGATAGTCAGTTCCTCTGTGGTTGAGGATTCCGAGTGAAGCTCGTTTCCACTAGCCAACTTACCACGAGGTAAGATACAGGCACAAAGAGTCCTAGTTGTGGTTAAAAAAAAATATATACAACTTGTATTTCCAGAGATTAACGCGTTGAAACAAAAAAACTAAAAGCTCTTCAGCTTTATTATATAAGTATGTAGATAATACATATACCTACCGACAGCTCTTAAAAACTGAGTATACTAAACAAATAAAATATGCAAGGGATATTACGTAGATTTTTTGTATACAAAAATTTTGGCAAATAACCAATTTCAATTGATTAGGTAGCTACGATAGCAGTAACAGTGTGACAAGTTTGTGTCTAAAAAACTTTTATCACCGTTTTATTGAAACATTCGGTTACCAAATTTTGAGGAAACCATTACCTCCAGCCTCTTACAAAGTATGTTGGGATCGCCTTTTGGTCTGACCATAACTACCTGACCGAATACTAGTCTTTTGAATGGAGCGAGTTCCTATCTGACCTCCACAACCCACTTACTGGCTAACACGATTCTTCTTGGTAAGACTGGTTGTCAGATTGACCGATCATATCTCGTATTCATGTCTAATATAGTGTGTGTGTAAATTGAAATGTTAAATTAGAAGTAACCACTTATATATATATATATATATATATATGTCGCCGCGAAAGCGTCTACCTGTAAAGATTATAACATAATCTTATGCGTAACTACTTATTATAATTGTTATTCACCATAAAGTCTTTGATCCTGCCCTCTATGGGTAACTGTGGGTCAACTGGAAGAGAAATTTACTAACTTCGATGTTGGGGCAATAAACTAAAGTTAAAATTAAAAGGGAACATTTATTTAATGATTTATGGGTTTTTAAGTCATATTAACAAGTGGTCATTTGACATAGTAAATTTGTTTATGACAACGCGGTACCGAAGATGGCGCGGTTTCCGAATATTATGATCAATAACCGAATGTAATAATTTAATACAAGAACTAAATAAGTTTCAATAATAGAAAACCAACTATAAAGTAATAAGATTATTTTACAATGCAATTTACTAGTGAATACCTGTTGTTTGATTAAATTCCTTGAACCACAGGAAGTGTTGTCAAAGGAGCAATAGAAAAGTGGTAGAAAGTAATAAAGCTTCTAATTCAACTTTAATCTGAATAACCTTTGTATTTGTGAATATTAGCATTGTTTAATTATAAAAGAATTAACTGATAAGCATTTAGCATTGTTTGAAAGTTTTATTGAACAAACTTAGTAATAAGATATTGTATTGAAATTCGGGGTATGTCGCCGGACTTTGACAAAAGCGAGGCGCACCGAATGGCGGGCGTTGGAAATAAACATGAAAAGAAAAGTTGTGTTAGAAAGAACTGTGATTGTAATTGTTGAACAAATAACCTCTGTACCATAATGTTTTGATTTAAAAGAGTGTCCATGGAGTTTCTTGCCCGTTCTTCTCCATCAGGAACCTACTTGATTTGGAATGGGCGACTAGCTTCAAAAAATAACTCAAACTGAATGACTCCTTGATAAGTGATAACTCAAAAGTGACTGTAAATGTTATAATTGAAATAAATGCTTTGAGTTTGAGTTAAGAGTTGTGTGTGATTGAAAACCAACTACCTACCTATTCTACTATCAACGAAGAATTAAACCGGAGACTGGTTAGACACGGCACAGGATAGATACCCCGCCGTGTTATATATATATACAAAAATAATATATGAGTAACTACAAGTTATTTCCAAACTTTTCGTGGAACAGAAACACAATATATATATATATATATATATATATATATATATATATGAAATGGCGTTGTCGTTCATGTCCCGATTTAGGGATAAATTTTTCAACTTCTAAAACTCATTTTGGAAAAGGAAAAGAAAGAAACAGAAATAAATTTAAAAATAATTTATTATAATCAGATTTTTTTAAATAAATTAATACTTTTTGGAATAAAACCCCAGATGCAAATATTTAACCCCGTCGTAAAAAAATCAATTCGATTCACCGTAAAAGTTGTCCATTTATCTAAATGCTTATCGGCCCCAGATTTCGACCATGTAGTAGTACCCGTAGCCCCTGGAGGATGTCAGCCTGATGGTCGCGCTGTTCCAGCCAACGCCTCCAGCCCTGAGGGAGGGCATTCCCCACTGGGTACCTCCAACCTCTATCGCCGCGATGTATGAGATCCGAACGTTGGTGGCTCCTCTGTAAGTGATGTCCTGGTACTGTACCGCGTTCGCAATAGGTGACTTGTAGTAGTAGTTCCTGAAACAACAAAGATTTTTAATTATTAGCTTTTGTGAGACCAAAATTCCTTGTGACCTCGTAACTAGATGAAACCTAAGGTTGCTGGTCGAGTTCAAATCTTAACGGGCACCCCCAAAACATAGAAGAGACAACAATTTCAAAAAATGTAATAAATATCAAAGACTGCCTCTTTGGTCTTCGAGTTCGATTCCCAGGTCGGGCAAAGTGTTATTGGGTGAAAATCTCAATAACACTTTGCCCATCAGGAATTTCTCATTAGCAGTCCGGAGTCTGGATTTGTGCCCGGTTCATGGCAATAGGCTCGCCCCCTATTACATGGTACTTACAACATAACTGGCGAAATCTGGGTGTACTATATGTAGGTACACTTCTGCCTAACCCTTCGCGGAAACAATGAAAAAATTACAATCGTTTTTTTTTATGTTGTTGAAAAAAACCATTCCAAAATCCATTGAACTTATCGGCTCTTCTGATAAGTAAAATCGACTGAATGATACAACATTAATATAGCTTGATACATGATAGGTCCTAACGACTTATCATATTATGTCCTACCGCATCGGTCAATAAACCTGCGAAGTCACAGATGCGTATCTACATAATCAGGAGCGGATCTAACCCTCAGAAAAGGTTGTGGTCACGTTGGATTAGGAGTCGCTCGAGGCCTGCGGGCCGGCACTAGTCGGGGATCGCGGAAGTCGCATTAGATCCCGTGATCCCCGGTGCAAGTGTGAGACGGAACACCGGGGTGGTTTTAGTCAGTAAGAGTCTGACAGACCCCTCCGGCCTCCCCAGGGCGGAGGACATCCATGAGGATTTCCCCCGTAATCAAAAAAAAAAAAAGGAGTAGCTCACGCACGATCGATACATTAAATATCAAAACCATATTGCTGTAAGTCCATGACCACTTTTGCCCGGTCGCCTTTGGTAAGGTTATATGCTCGCCCACAATGTGCGTGTGTCCTGTATACTACATCAGCCTATCGACCTAAATTAAGATTGTGGGCATGCCCACTATGTCCACGACGGTGGATCCGCGCTTGTACATAATAATTACTTACCTATTACAATAACCCGCCTAGCATTCGTGATTTAAAAACTGTTTCACAATTCAAATATCGAGTAACTCTTTTACTCGATATTTGAATTGTGAAACAGTTTTGACGTGACAACGTCTTATAAATTGGTTTGCCGGGTGACACTTCAAGAAACTGCGTTACGCTCCGCTCACGTTATGCGCTCACAATGAGAGCGAGTGAGAGGCACGCGTCCCTTCCACTCGGGCATGGTTAGCCCGCCTAAGAGCGAGAGAGACAGACATAAAAAGTGAAAGGCACGCAAAGTCGTTGTCACGTAAAACTTTCGCCCGTATACCGACTTTACAGGCAACCAATTTTTTTTAAGTCAAGTTTGTTTAAGTATATATTAATTTATTACGTTATACGTGTAGGTTTATTTCAATATTTTAGTTTAAGACTTCGCATATTTATATTTTTCTCTTTTTGTTCTCATACTCTATTGTCTACATTTCTTTCTCATTTCTCCTGTCGTAGGTCTGCTGCAAGAAATTTCTTAAGAAATAAGCAGTACCTTTGTACTCATAATTATGATTATGTCTTATCTGCATCAATTTTTCTGTGTGTACATAAATAATAAAATAAATAAATAATATGGCTCATTAGTAAAATTAAACCAGGAATACACAATAACGATTAAGAAGGTTGCTCAAAAGTAAATTATGCAAGATCTGCGTACCTTGCATGCCATTGTGACAGTCATGTTTCCACTATTCAGAGGCCGACTCCCGTAATTAAAAACCTTCAAAATCTATTCGCAATCTCATTGCAGCGACACTCAATGTCAAAAATTTGTCAAAAATGTTGGGCAATTAGAGGTATTTGGACAGATCGAGACTGATTTGAACGCGAACGTTCTTAAAAATACGTGAATTACCTCTTAGAAGTTAGGGCATGGATGCAAGCTACTCGCATACTTTTGTGCCATTAACTGGCGTTTGTATCCCTGGCTCTATTATCAATTTTACTTGAACATAGGAAAGTAACTGAAAGACGAAAGTAAGATACTTAGCTCGAGTGGTTGTTGAACTTGTTTATAATATAAGTAGGTACACAGATAAGATGTCCTATAAACTTGTCTGACATTATCTTTAGATAATATCGATGATGATGTTATTATGCAATTTGTGACTAATTTGTGTATAAATTCAAGGATTCCGCTGTTCCCGATTGACTCAGACTCAAATGCAATCCAATAGAGACTGGTTATCGGTACTGTCCTTTCAGGAGACAACTCTATGTGGTCTACCAGTACTTTCCTTAAATAGTCCTTTTTTTTCTCAAAAATCTCACTAATATTATTAAATTTAAATAAAGAGGAATAATAGAGCGTTCACGAGTGACCCTGGCTACTGATTAGTTAAACTTTTGACCACACAATAGAAACAGAAGACTCAGGTTGCGGGGGTGAAACCAGCGGCGAGGAGCGATGGCCGAGCGCCGGTGGCGAAAGTACAAAATTGATCCATCGCCACCGCCCCCCGCTCGGCCATCGCTCCGCGCCACTGGTTTCGTGCCTGCAACCTTAAGCCCAGTTGCACTACAAATCACTTAGCATTTCGCACTGAACGAGTTTAAAACATCGTTCTATTTCATTCAATCATTTAAAAATAACAGAGAAAGAATTATGTTTTAAACACGTTGAGGGTACAGCGCTTTATTCATTTGTAGTGCAAGAAGAATCAGCTGAGTTTAATAGTGTATGAACGCACCTGTGAAGTAAATAATCTCCTGGCCTGATAGATCCCTGGTACATGTTGGTCCTGAGGGTGGCATTTTGGATTGCAGCCGCATCATTGCAGGCGACAAGTGCTGCGAGCACAGCGATGAGGATCAGGCACTTCATCTGAAATGAAACGTTATTACCAATTTAGTGATGGCTCGAAAGTCGGAAAATCCTGCAGTTCCCAGTTTCTTTTTTTCTGTTTTTTCTCTTTATTCTATGTTGTCATCTATGTTTACCCTAATACGATAGTTAAGTACAAAATATATTTAAAACAAAAATTACCAATAGAAGAATTTGATGCCTTTTTTTGTTGAACATTACTCTTAGTCATGCTACATAAGAAGAAGAAGTCTTGGGAGAGGCTTCCATCTCTTGCGATCCAGGGCTAATGTGGACTACTGGTCGTTTGACCAATATTATTTATTTATTTTATTTTATTATTTATGTATACACAGTGCAATAGATACAGATACGACATGTATCATTATTTAGTAGTAATTTTAATCATATTTTTTCTAATATTTACTAAGATTGTTTTAATACTACTATTTCATTCTGTTTCGACCTTATCTAGCTTTTAAAAATATTATTGACGTGCAAAAGAGTTTGAATAAGGGCAAATTTCACAAATGAAACTGAACGCAATCAGAACGTCTAAAACTTAATCAATAGCTGTCGGTGTCAATATCCCATAACAATATCGACACTGACGCGGTTTAGATGTGCTGATCGCGTTCAGTTTGATTGGTGAAATTCGATAAACCTACTTCCAGAAATAAAATCATTTAACGTTGAACAAATGGCGGCTTAATAAAATATTTGTGTTTAATCCACTGTGTTTCAAAATGTAGGTATTAATTTAAATTATCATTCTTATTAAGTAACACTAATCTTTATGAACAATAGTTGTCAAGCATAACATATACAGCATTTATCAGAAAGTTATGGTTCCATACATTTGAGTCGAGTAGGTATTGAATTTATTTTTTATTTTTTATTACGTTCACCAACAATTGATTACACTGATACAAACACATAATACATTTAAAAAAGTAAAATAACAGTGCATCAGTTACTTATAGGTAAACACCACATGCATAAAACAATTTTCTATGGGACGACTGAATATTTTTTCACGACTACGATCTTGGTCCCGCGGAGCAAGTTGTCCAATTTGATGGTCTGTCCCACACCCTTAATTTTGTCCACAACTTTCTGATAAACACTATTTTTATCTGTTAGAAAGCTAAGAAAAACAATTATAAATGGTAAGTACTTACATTTTCTGTTCTTTAGTAACCACAGTAGCTATCTCCTTAGAGTACTGTGTAATAATAAGCAACTTCTAAAGGTGATAGTATATATAGTTCACAGATACATACCGATAAGATAATACTATCACTGACTCATGAACAACAAGTGGTCGTGCCGCGGTTTCATAGAAATCTTTATCTCAATGGTATCAATATCTTTGTTGATTTGAAGAAAACTTATTATGAGGAAAATAATTATACTTGCAAATTAATGATGAGTCAGAAAAACATTAATATTTGCGCGTTACAGAGATAATAAAATAAAACAAAACATTATGAAACACAAAACATTCAATTAAATTATTTCCCATATGTCAGCTAGCACGCGCCAATATACGAACAAAACACATTGAAAACTATTCAAGCAGAAATAAAAACGTAAACAGAACAGATGGTACCTACAGAAAAAAATATTTCAATTAAACCAATTACACGCGCTTTTGAATTGTCAAAGAGTCGACCGACTCTTTGACAAAAACAGTCAGATATATGGAGCTAGTTGGCCATTCCAAAAGTAGTAGGTTCCTCTAGAAAAGAAAGAGCAAGAAACTCCATGGACACTCTTCATTATGCTGAGCGATGGCCGTTTTGCGTGGATGTGACGCATATTTTCCCCCAATTTGTTATTCTCGTGTTTTGTTTTTTCTTTGCGTCATATTTACCGCAAATAAAAGTATTTTCTTTCTTTTCTTTATTTTATTCGATCGAATCCAAAAAATGAAAAAGAAAGAAAACTACGAAGTGAAAAATAATTTTTGGTTTTGTATTTTCGTTTTTTGCCACCGACTTCCAGAAATAACTTATTTTGCACTTTGTAGTGTTTTGGGTCAGTTCACACCGAGACTTGACGCACCGCAACGATGCTTGAAGAACACAGCGCGGCTCTGGCACGCCGTACCTACCGGCGAAGCAATGCTGCGTCGTGATCCGTCGCGCAACGCCGCGAGGCATCTCGAGGCGCAGCGCGGCGTAGCGTGACGCTGCGGAACATTTTAGAATAATCTCAATTAAATTTGTATCTTTTTGTGTAGTCTTTAAAGTCATATTTTGTATCACTATCTTAAAAAGTGCGCGCAGCGTTGCGTCGCGTCACGTCTCGGTGTGAACTGACCCTTGGTCGTCGTCAGTTTTTTACTTCAAAGTGACGTTTGTCCGAAGTGCCCGTACCTACCTTCTATTTGTACGACGGGTTACGCACTAGATTCGATTTACATTGAATCAGTCAAAATTTAGAAATATTATATAGCTACTAAATTATAATTATTAGTATATATATTTAAGAGGTATTTATTTTAGAATTATGTATGTAAGTATATTCTCATATTGAAGGTCATATTTTATATTAGTGAATGGTTAAATGTTTTTATTTTATGTATTTTATTTTATCTTCTACTCTTACACACGTTGGCTACATCTCTTTTTATCCACTCTCCTATCGCAGGTATGCTGGAAGAGATTTCTTTAGAAATAAGCATCACCTTTGTACGTATTTTTCTGTTCCTTTTTCTTGTCTCTTTATATGTGTGTACATAAACTGTTAAATAATAAATAATAATAATAAATAAGCTAACTAAAAAATTTTATTTACAAAAACGTACCTTATAACGCCTGTTTGCTCATAATCTTAACTAATATTATACATGCGAAAGTGAGTTTGTTTGTTTGTTACACTTTCAAGCTAAAACGGCTAAACAAATTTGAATTAAATTAGGCACATGGGTAGACCATGACATGGGTTAGGGCATTAGAGACTTATGCGGGTGAAACCGCGGGGCGCAGCTAGTTATGTTAATAAACCATCTGGTGTTCCTACAAAGGTGTATGATTTGTCAGTTGGCCTGCTGCCAGATTTTGCAGACACAGTTTACAATTTAACTATATTGTAACGATAACCATCGCTGATAATATTTACCAGGCTTTTTATTGCGTAATTCGAACATGAATTATTGTTATTATTGTAAACAGAATATTGGTGAATAAAAAATGTTCCCCAATGGATGCCTTTTTTGTGATGGATGGTTTTATAACATAAAATCACGCCTTTTTCCCCCGAGGGGTTAGACAGTAGGTACACTCACATTTCGCCAGTTATGTTTAAGTCCCATGTAATAGGGGGCGAGCCTATTGCCATCAACCGGGAACATTATTCCAGACTCCGGGCTGTTACTGAGAAATTCATGATGGAAAAACCCAATAACACTTTTCCCAACCTGGGTATCGAACCCAGAACTTCATGTCATGCTCAGCAGTTATTAAATCAAAGATGAGTGTGAATTAAAGATGAGTGTGAATCAAAGATGAGTGTGAATCAAAGATGAGTGTGAATCAAAGATGAGTGTGAATCAAAGATGAGTGTGAATCAAAGATGAGTGTGAATCAAAGATGAGTGTGAATCAAAGATGAGTGTGAATCAAAGATGAGTGTGAATCAAAGATGAGTGTGAATCAAAGATGAGTTTGAATCAAAGATGAATGTGGATATATGTGAACATTCACTTGTGTGGCATAAGGGTCCTACCATTTAACACTATTAGCAATCACGACCTTGCTGTCAGAACGTGGATTTTTAGTCAACGTTCTGACGGCAACACTATCACACAATCTTAATTAAGGTTTATTTGTTAACTTTAATTAAAAAGGTTAGGTTTAATTACAATCATTAAAGAAAAACAAACAGGTTTTTATTCTTGTATTGAATATGAAATGTGAATTTGGTTTAAGCTTGAATGTTTAAGGTACTATTTCTTTCTCTACTTTTTTTGGTAGCATTGTTGTGCTGTTCACACTCTTTCTTTCCAATCTGTTTTTAGAAGTGAAGACTTTTAATTGGCTGGCAGTCTCTCATACTATTTTTATTATTTTTATTTTAGCTGTAAGTCATCCATAGTTAATAAATAAATAAATAAAGCCAGAGAGATATACTCCACGAATACCATATAACCTTCGGCGCGTGCATATGTCACTTTGTGTTCGGTGAACCTGAACGCGTGATCGCACCGACAGAGGGCGCTTTCCGATATTCCGAACAATAGAAGTGACATGCACGCGACGATCACGTATTTGAGCCACGATCGCTTTTAAATAGGACGCATAGAAATTATAAAATTCAGGTTAAAACATAACAATTTTTAACAACTCTTTCACACATGACCGTGCTTCTGACATACCAATACAATCTTCGTCCATTCATCTGCAACCAGATCGTTTATTGGAATACAGGTGAAGATGACGGCTATTGGGCCGTGGGTCATGATGTTAATTAAGTCCATCTTTAGCGAACAGCACCATTTTGACACATCTGGGTTGGAATGGTTTATGAATCTTCAACTAGACAGGTTTTCTTTCAACGACCAAAGCTAAGTCTGTTAAAAAATCTTGCTTGTCTATCAAGGCAACTGTCTGTTAAAGAAAGAAAGAAAGAAAATACGTTTATTTGCGGTAAAAATGACGCAAAGAAAAAACAAAACACGAGAATAACAAATTGGGGGAAAATATGCGTCATATCCACGCAAAACGGCCATCGCTCAGCATATAGTAAAATAACAAAATCAGAAATCAAAAATAAAAATAAAATAAATACAATACTTCCTAAATGATATAATATTTAAAATGGCAACATTTCGTTCCGTCGGCGACTCAAGAGCCGCAGATGCAATCTGTGCACGCAGCTGTCAAAAAGGTGGGATAAATGGGATAGATACGGAACCAATTCTATTCAGAACCAGTGTCTTGCCTGCGACCGTAATTGAATGCGTGTGCAGACTTTTGTAATGTTAAATGTAATGTAACGGGAATAGTGTGGACGGCAAACACACGAGCACTGTGTTCTAACTAGAACCAGAAAGTGTTAATATTCTACAACTATGATGGCACTGACAGCCCTTGAACGCGGTTTAGATGTGCTGATCGCGTTCAGTTTGACTGATGAATTTTACCGTAAATACCTAGATAAAGTTTTAAGTGGATAAAGAATAAAGTTTTTCTACCCGAATATGCGTAAAATATTTTTATAATTAATTATATGGTGATATTCGAAGCTGTGGCTAATGTTAATTGCCTGGTTAGATAAGTCCATTGTATAAAGAAAATTGATTCGGTCACGTGGTGAAATAATTTCACGGTGTATTTATGATAGTGTTCAACAATGCATTGTTATTTTAGGTACTGCTCCTCGAGGACTAATGCCGAAGGCACGAGCATTGATCACCACGCTTGTTCAAGACGGGTTGGCGATTTCAGACCTATATTATAAGTCCAGGACCACGAGGTTTTAAAAAAATAAATAAATCGTGGCCTGTTGATGGCAATCTACATAAATGATGTAGCATCCCTAAAGGCGTGTACCATCGAAGAAGTTCATATCTATACAACGTAAGGACTATTTCTGCTTGCAGCGCTCGGCGGCTATAGAACCGGGCCGGTAACAGATGTGGTCATCGTGTTCACGGGATTGTATTTTCTTACTGCTTGGATATGTAATTCTTCGATAGAACGTCTTCTTTCTTTAAAAAAAAAAACTTTATTGTACGTTGTACGCCGCCTAAAAATACGCTTGAGAAAATCACCCACTAATCGTTTAGACGTGTTCTTCAGTATAAAATCATTAAAAGTCGGTTATCATTACCTTTATGCAGGCCCACACTTCTACAGTCATTATCTGCCTAGCCTTTTCGCATCTATATTGGGGTCGGCTTCCAGTCTAACCGGATGCAGGGTGAATACCAGTATTTTACATGGAGCGACTGCCTATCCAACCTCCACAACCCAGTAACTGGGTAATACCATTGGTATCGTCACTGGTTGTCAGACTTTCGGGCTTCTGACGACCCGTAACGTCAGTCAAAGATCTACGAATGACAGCCGGGACCAACGGCTTAACGTGCTTTCCGAGGCACGGAGGGGTCTCGGTATGTAAAGATGGTCACCCATCCACAGACCACACCCGGCAAGCGTAGCTTAACCTGACGGATCGACCCGGGTGGCAATTATTACTTTGCCATGTTTTTCTAAAAGTGAACATGCAGCGATAATAAAAAATATGTTTACAAAAATCAATAATAATAAATAGCATTAAATAGAAAATTGGAAGTAAATCATCGGTACTGTATTTTATCATATTTTTAGGAATTTAATTAAACACTAATCTAAAATGAACAAAGAAAGTCTTTTTAATCAAACAATAATTAAGTTACAACGTTTGAGAAGTACTAATTAAGTGAACCGAAGGGATAGTAAAGTGCGCGCCGCCGGGTTGGGAATGAATCGGTGGTCAGTTTTTTTTTTTTTTTTTATCTAGGGCATCTTGCAGGTGACCACTAAGGTCGTGGCTGCTTAACCGGACTTTCCTGTGGCTGCCAATATCTTCTACACTAAGGGCCTCTAAGTTACAAGCTAAACGAACACTCGCTAAGGGCACCCCCTGTGGGGTACGAACCTCGGCTTAGGGCGTTCGCTGAGGGGAGGACAGCAAGTTCAGGGACAGGCTAGATCAAGGAGTGATCATTATTATTAACGGAGGAATTTAAAACTACACGCTCAGCTGCGGCGCGGGCTGGCGTTTCATCGGACAAGGGTCGGGGGGGAGTATTTACTCGGGGTGGTCGCGCACGCGGTGGACCTCTGCGGCGAGGTCGGAACGACGGGTGTCGGATGTGACATCGGTGGTCAGGCTGCGCGCGGTCTTATATGGACTCGATCACATGTTCCGGGCTGGCCGAAGGGGTGTAGGTCGGAGATGCAGCTAACAATATTAAAATAGATAAAAGCCCATTCTCTAACTATATAACTTCTATAATCTTAAATTGAAGTGAATCATGAAAATAATCCGATTATTTTTATATTATTATCAACATAATAAAGACTGTCATCGTATTTTGTTATCGCACGATGTAATCGTTTTTTGTTTAAATGGATATTTTTCGTAAACAACACTCACAGGATGTTTTTTTTTTTTGTAAACCCATGTGAATTGCTTTTGCGTTTAGCATAAAACAATTTTCATATTGTGTAACCGCAACTGTAATTTACCCTAAATGTATTTCAAAACTACTTCAATAGTCAGAGAAAACCTTTTAGAATATATAATCGTCTGGTTTATGGACGATTATTCAAAAAAACAAACAAATTCGTTTAAATTTTACACAAAATAGAGCTCCTTTGACAATCTTTCTTCCCTCTCTACTCATAGTAGGACCATGAAGCTGACCAAACTGAGACCTATCCCGCGCGGTTACAGGACGATATGGTGTCAAGTGTCAACTAACTTATATGAAGGTGTCCAAACTGGCCCGAATACTCGAATGACTTTCTAATGATTAAAACAATCGACGCGCGCAGCCGCGTCCCGCACGGGATTCGCCTTAGTTTAAACAGTCCTTTATGGTTGAAATCCAAAACTTGTTTTTAATCCAATAGTTTTACTCATCCTGTATAACAATAATTAGATTAACAAAACATGTTCCTATTATTGCATAAGAATTTGTCACAACTGTAATTTACGAAGATAATTTTTGGTAAATTTAATATTATCACTTTATTATTGCAGATTCTGTGTTGTATAAATAGCTATCTATTAAGTCCGATAGCATTATGATATAGGTCCAGCGGAATAAAGCCAAGCGCGCACTGCAATAAAAAATCACGCGAAATTTACAAATGGTATCTACACGCACTGGCGCTTTAAAATTCGCGCTCATTGCAATGCAATGCCGTACACTGAATATAAACCGCTAGAATAAAAATCGCGCTAATAAAATTCGCAGTGTGGGCTAGGCCTAAGTGTTTTTTTTTTAAACAAAGTCCAAAGGTCTATTTGTAATCGGAAAAACCTAGACAAAAAACATGTGTCTATCGACCAATAGGAATCGATTTATTTTCCCGCTTGGGACCGATTTTCACCAATGGAACTGAACGCGATCAGAGCATTTAAACAACGTTTAAAAGCTGTCAGTGTCAACATTCCACAACAATGATGACAATAAAGAAAAAAAGAAAGAAGAAAATACGTTTATTTGCGGTACACATGACGCAACACGAAAATAACAATTTGGGGGAAAATATGCGTCACATCTATGCAAACGGCCATCGCTCAGCATAATTAGCGACCCTATGCGAGACAGAGTCCCAGCGCTGGTTTTCAGCGACAACCGGCGTTGACGTGATGACGTCAACCAGTGCAGCATATAGAGAAATAACGAAATAAGACAAAAATAAAATAAATACAATAGTTAGTCCTAAATATATAATATTTAAAATGGCAACATTTCGTAGCGTCGGTGACTCACGCGCCAGATTTAATGCAATCTGTTCGCGCAGCTGTCATAAAAAAGTATTTGTTTTTGGCTCATTGATTATGTACTGATTACGTAATAAATTATAACATGGGCTGCAATGACAGCCCTTGAACACGGTTGATATGCTAGTCGCATTCAACAGGTTTCATTGGAGAAATTCGTTCCAAATCATAATAGGTTGATCCGCTGTTTCTGTCACCCCCTTATTGGATTAAGAATGCAGGTGCGGCTACCAGAAAGCCAATCTTCCCCTAATTAAAAAAATAAAAATAAATAATAATATTATTTTGCACCAATGACAATCCCATATTACATCCACGTAATTACTGTCCATTCCAAGGTTGCCTGGAAGAGTTCGCAGAAAGCGACAAGACCGCTATATAATAAAAATAATAAAAATATTGCCATTATTTCCTCTGGCCCTTCTTATAACATAAACAAGTACCGCCATGGCCGATCTGGAGGACTATTAATACCAAAGGTATCGATCGTAGCTGCGTTACCATCTTAGAAACAGAGCTGAAATGTCTCATGTGTTTATAATTACAGCAGCATCGGCAATGTGTGTTTGGAAATGTGTGTGTATGTGTGTGTGTGTGTGTGTGTATGTCAAAGTCAAAGTCAAATAATTTATTTCAATTAGGCACAAAAAGGCACTTTTGAATGTCAACATTTAAATAATAATTGATTCTAGTTGTATGTGTATAAATACAGGGTGGCAGAGATATCGACGCGCTATGTATTATCATGAATTTGAGTACATGATTCTGAGCCCGCTGTGCGTTGAAATTAGTTGTCGGTTATCAAAAAAAAAAATTGCTGTTCCATACATTTTGCACTTTTCTTTGAAACAGTTGTTTTTTATTTTTTTGAAGACTCGCGAAAAAAGCCAACGCGGCGATGTTCCTGCCACATTGTATCATGTAGGTAGTTCCCCGGGTGAGCTCCTTCACATGGAGCACTCAACTTAAAATATCTTATAGTAAACGTGGCACAATAGTTGTTTTATTGTTATCGTATCTATAGGCGTTTAGTGTCAGCCTATCAGATAATTATAAAATTTCAATTATGATTTGTGCGAGTTCCTACCAATTTCAGTAACACCATATTAGAGAGATATAGTCCATCTCGTAGTGTTTTATCACTTTTGACAACAACTCCCAATAAATTGATATTGAATGCTGATTTTTTTATGTTTGTGATTTCCTGTGCGAGTCCCAAGTCACAACAAATTATTTTTCTTTCCTTATTTCTTTACTTCTTTTTTCTTACCTTGACACACAAAGAAACAGGAGCAAAACAAAAATAAATTGTGACATAAAGCTATCGTTAAAGTCACCGCAAATAAATAGTTGTTTGCGCTTTAAAACCGTTTCGTATCGCAGATGGAAAAAGTTGAAATCACGTAACATTTTTCTCCAATATAACGAGTAGCAATGTGTTACCTATGAAACATATATACATTCCTGTGTCGAGTGATTTTGATACAGGAATATATAATATATTCCCGTGTTTATAGTTACTTAGCAGTTTAAGTTATATTTAAATTACTTATTAGACAATAGGCTAGATTATAATGTGAATAAAGTATCACTAGCCGTAACTCATAATTATAAAAAGTACACTTTGAAAACAAGCATATTACAAATTAGAGGATTACACAAAACAAAACGACAACAACATGCTGGTCCTGCTCCATAGGACAATTCAGAGTCTAGACAAAATCAAACTGGTTGCTAATTTAATTGTATAATATTATTTTTATAAGATTGATTTTACATTCTGAGATTACTTGAACTCACACACTGAGTTGTTAAAATGTTAGGAATATCGTATAATGTTTATAAATATGTGAGCACCATGTATCTATCACATAATTAATTTATCTGTCATTGCTTCATTTTTCATTATTTTTACCTATCGTGGTATAGTAATCTTATTCTAGGTGCATCGTCTTCACATATAATTATATAATTAATGTATACAAGATATTTTGAAAACATTTTAAAAGAGTAACGGTGGAGTTTCTTGCACATTCTTCTCCATACGAAAACTTCCTTTTGGAAGGGGCGACTAGGATCAATTCCTTTTTTTGTAAATGTTGACCTTCAAAAGTGCCCTTTATGTGCCTAATTGAAATATTGTTTTGTCTTTGACTTTGACTTTGATACATAAAAGGAAAAAAAAGGGATTTTGACGTGGAATATATTATCGCGGGTCTCAAACCACATGGGCGTATCCACAAAACCGTTACTTTTCAAGAAAGACAGAAAACTTAATATCTTTTCCTGTGATTGAGATAGTCTGTTGTGTTTTTGCATGTGGTCATAATATTAACATTTTAGCTATGGGTGATTGATTTTAAAGTAAATAAAAATATTCTATCCTATTCTATCCTGATTCTGGAGTATGACACTTATGGATCACGGTTTTTCGCCTATTGGAAATGTCGAAGCACAAACGCCCTTATCAATTTTCTGCTAGGAGTAGTCCTGATTGTCGATTCAGTATGGCACAGCCATATAATTAATTAGTATTTTTACTTCTACTCAAAGCATTTATTTTAAATAAACCAATTACAGGCACTTTTGAATTATCAAAGGCTCGGTCAGTCAGAAAGATGAAGCTAGTTGCCAATTCCAAAGCGTAGTAGGTTCTTATGGAGAAGAACAGGCAAGAAACTCCACGGACACTCTTTTAAATCAAAATATTGTTAAAAAATATTGGTTACATCATTCATGTTGAAATTATATATGTGAGAACAATGTAGAAAGACGTGCACGTAAAAAGCGTCCGTAATAAAAAAATAAATAAGCAATATTTTTTTTTTTTTATATAAAATTTAAAACACACACAACAGTGTGCAATTTTGAGTCCGTATTCGTTTTTTCACTTCAGGTAGGCTGAAAATACAGAACGCCACGTACTTTCTGACCTACTTAATACTTTCGACTCCATCCACTTTTCATAGAACTCATACGCCATGCCTCCATACATATTGGAAGTGAACCCTCCGGGAGGGTTGCCGGCATTACGTTTGCGCTAAAGTTAACCATCGCGGACGGTCAACAACATTAGGTTTAAAACCGTGTTATAAAACACTGTAAATCGAAGTAAAATTGTGTTTTCAGGGGGTCTTGACGCTATACCTACGTAGTTTCCAACCTTTTAATTTTTTTGTGAATATTTAAAACCGCGAAGAAAAAATAAAAATTAAAATTAAAGTGCTTGAATTTTAAAACCAACGCATATATATAATAAATATTGTTAAAAAATACATCAAATTTAATTTTGATGGTTTATAATGCTGTATTCGCTGAGAAAAACCTACATTTAAAATGAGCTCTCCGCGAGGGCTCGGCATCCCATATGCGACTAGGTGAACCCTCCACGAAGGCTCCCGGCAGTGAACGTGGTAACCTCACATAATCCCGTTCTCCTTATCTATTACCTACGTAAAGAAAATTCTGCCATATCTAAGCATTATATATATCTAAGTCAAGCAGACACATAAAAGAAGCACATACGCAATAGCCCATGATACAAACCATCTGGTTTCCCTACAAAGGTGTGTGATTTGTCAGTTTTTGGCCCGCTGCCAGCGTTGGCTGCCACAGTTTTAAACTTTATTGCAAGAAGAAGTTTCGCTGTTGTGTACCGACCTTTTTATTACGTAATTTAAAGTATTTATTTACTTTATTATTTATGTACACACAGAAAAATAGATACCTACAGATAAGACATATCATAATTGTGAGTACAAAGGTACTGCTTATTTCTTAAGAAATTTCTTCCAGCAGACCTGCGACAGCAGAAATGAGAAAGAAATGTAGACAATAGTGTGTGAGAACAAGAAGAGAAAAATATAAATATGCGAAGTCTTAAACTAAAATATTGAAATAAACCTACACGTATAACGTAATAAATTAACATAATTATACTTAAATAAAAACATAGAGCTTAAATATATAAACATACATACTATAGGTATATAAATACTCACAGTTGAGAAGAAAGGTAATGCTGTTTTACTCGATATTCGAATTGTGAAACAGTTTTTAAATCACGAATGCTAGACAGAAGTGAGTTCCACAACCTTACTGCATGGACAGAGAAGGAATAGGAATAGTTTATTGGTACGAAAGATAAATTGCACTAAATATGTATTGTTTCGGCCAAAGTTTTATTCTTCCGCATTGGAGATGTTCTTCAGAAAGGTCAGGACGTACATGTAGGAGCAGATATATGAACATAAACGAAGCAAAAGGAGTGTGTAATAGCTTGTACGCATGAACAAAGGCTCTCAATCGACTTGGAAGTATATAGAGTCAGACTTTAAATACTTCCAAGTCAATTGAGAGCATCTAAAGGCAACTGATAGAAATCCGACGACTACAACGACACGAAGTTTGCCGAGGGACATTAAGACAATAGTTGTACTGTACGTTGTGCTTAAGCCTTAAGGGTAAACCTACGTGGAAAACAGACGTCATGTTATGTTATGTCAATATGTGTCAGATTATAGAACGCCTGCCAAAATATATTGTGCACTATAAATCCGATTATTGCATTTGCCTTCAAACTACAAAAGCGCTCTGTTCTCTTCGCTTCATTATTTACAGTAAATCCTCACGGTAGCAGCACGCTGTAATTATTATTACGGGAACCCGCGAAAGATAATCCATGCACCCATTAAAATTGACGTCTTTTCCATATGGCAGCTCACTGCAGAATAACCGAGTTGGGTGTTTTTGACATGACTATACGTTCGCGTTTTGACAAAATCTTGACACAGCAATAATATAATATGTAGACGTATGTACATACGTCTGCATAATATTGGTGCAATAAGCAATAATATTGGTCTTACGTCTACTATACGGCTATATGGCCTAAAAATAATCACAGACTGTCCAGATAAATAATATTTTGCAATTTATTAAAAAAAATATTATTATTTAACTATGCATACGAAAAATTGAGACCACGTATTGCTTATAGTAGAATCCAATGGTATTTTTTTTTTAAACTTTGCACCACACTACTAATTTCTCCTGTGTGGTGGGTGCGTTTACAAACATTTAAACTCACATACACAAACAGCCAGACCCGTGCGGGAATCGAACCCGCGACACGCAGCGCAGCAGTCAATCGCTTAACCACTGCGCCAACCGTGCCGTCAAATATTAAAAACAAATAATGGCATTTTTGAATATGTATACACCCCTCTGGTTTGAGAACAGCGATGTGGTGAGGTACTCCACGACTATTAGAATAATCCCAGAGCTCGGAAAATGGTCAAGATCCCTACTAGCATTTTACTGGAATACTTCCTTCCTCCGAGCACGTTTGCTCTTGCGGAGCTCCACTCAGGCCCGTTAATAAAGGCACGAAAGAGGTGGGAGCTCTGTTCCTCGTCAGTGTTCACTTCAGCCGGCAAATAAAAGCAAGCCAGAGATGAGGAACAAGACTTCTCCCGGGAGATAGGGTCCGCGGGGTCGCTACTGCCCAACAGCTCGCCACAGGTCATTAGTGATAAGCCGTGTTGCGCTATTATGGCGCATTGGGTGCATGTACATGTGCATTTACCCGGTTCGTCTGGTGAGTGCAGCAACAGATTCTTGAATTCAAATGTTGTATTACTTTTGTTACTAACATAAGCTTTTAAGTAGTGTGTATTATTAACAATGGACGGAAAGGTCTAAAATAAAGTATTTTATTTTGATTTTTTATTTATAATAAAAATTATTGCCCCTGTTTTATTATATGTATAGATTTATAATCATCAAATTTTCACACTGATGCCCGAGGTTTGCCGTAGCATAAATCTCGTAGCGCTACGCACCATGCTACGGCGTAGTCATGTGCTACGATCGCCTGATCTCTCCGCACAGTTGCTTCGCGTACGATTGATTCAAGCCCATGATTTTAAAGTGAACAATATTGGTACGCCTTGATTTTTGATATTGACTAAAATAATAATGTTATTTATGTTAGGCGTTAATTTTTCGAGCAACCTGAATTTGTGTGTTGTGATTTGACAAAAAACTTGTATGTATTAAGTATCTGACTAATGGAATTAGCAATATCGTGGCAGAGAAATTTGCTCTGATTTTGAACGTTTTGAAAAAAAAAAAACAAACAGTAGTATATTAAAAATAAACGGAAATAGCTTAACATTGAACTAAATAAATATACCATTATTCCAGAACGTGCAATGCTGATATTATTGTAATCAGTGGCAGTTAGCCACTGATTACAATAATATGCCCAGGGTTCCCGGATGTAAGTACTTTGGATTTAAATAAGTATTCGTCGGAAATAGGTTACTGAGTTGACTAATCGGGACGCCAGCGCCGCCTAGCGGCGTTCGACAGAGTCTACAACGTAACATAATAATAATTGCTTTATTTTCAGGCAACTAAGGCCCATAGACAAAATACACAAAATAATCTTATATAATAATAAACTAATACATAATAAAAAAACATAATTCATCATCATCATTGAATGTAGACGTGACACGTACAGCTGCGTCGTTGGAATAGCGGGACGCAGCAACATGTCGGGACCAGTCATTACGGTACTGCACTGATTGCGACAAGCAGGCTTCTTGTTCTTGTTCTTCTTCTCGACGTGAATGAAGCCTTCTTCATCAGCCTGTCCTTGGCTTGTTACCGGCGGCAACGAGCTTCGAACTGCTTCGGAGGGCCGCTGGGCACCCCTCGTATTATTAGGTTACCGCTGATGATTTTCGGGAGCTTTAATAACGGCAGCCGAGTAAGCACGTCCCTGTGTTGACGTGCTAATATTGGTCGGCGTCCCAACGATGGGTGACGCGGGGAGGGCGGGGCGAGGTTGTGCATCGCTTGCAGTGACGGCGGCCGGCGACGACTCAAATTTTGCTGACTCGAAACTCAGCTGCGATGCATAAAAACGCTCGAACCGGCCGTCGGCCGGGGCTCAGCAGAGCGGACTTCATCGGTGGCGGTCAAGCTGTGAACTCGTTTAGAAACTGACACGCATTCCGAATAGTTGTGTCGTGTCGTAGGTACAGTGTGTTTATTGCTAGAGTGATTACTGTCATCGTAAATTATAATATAATTTGTTTTGAACTGCAAACGGTTTGTCTATTGCGCAATAACCAACACTACCCACAGTACGCCCACAGTAGTTATAATATGGCTGATAATAACGAAAGAGACACATACTCTCCTCCGTCATATTTATTTATTTAAATATACTTTATTGTACACCACAAAAATACATAACAAAATTAATCAAACACTACGCAAAATCATTAAGTAATCTCATATAAACCTAAAGAATCTTGTAAATCATTCCGTTTTCCTTTTAAGGCCGGAACCTCTTATCCATAATTCTATATTTATAAATACATATATTTTATTATTATAAATTAACTGGCCTCGCCCCGCGGTGTCACCCACACAAGTCTCGATCCCGTGGGAATATCGGGATAAAAAGTACCCTATGTCCTAATCCAGGACATGGTCTACCCATGTGCCAAATTCCATCCAAATTTGTTCAGTCATTCTTGCGTGAAAGCGTAACAAACAAACAAACTTACTTTCGCATTTATAATATTAGTAAGGATTAAAATCAGTTTTCGTACTGTCGGTGTGACCGCTTAACAGATTTGATACTGTTTTCACAATCATTTAGAGAATTTATTCCCGTAAGTTTATGTGTATAACACATTAATATTAAACTAAATATAATAAAATAGAAATCTCGTTGTTTTGTAACAATATTATGATTTAAAAGTGTCCGTGGAGTTTCTTGCCCGTTCTTCTCCATAGGAACCTACGCTTTGGAACGGGCAACTAGCTTCATATTTCTGACTGACTGACCCTTTGACAATTCAAAAGTGCCTGTAAATGGTTTAATAAATTGAAATAAATGCTTTGAGTTTGAGTTTTTGAGTTTGTCAAGTCGTAAACAAATTGTGAGAAACAGAGGTAGTAGCGACCCGCCTCTGCTTTGCACGGTTTTTACTGCTTTATTCCGGAATAATAGAGGCTATTAAAAACAACCTTTAAATGAAAGAAAATTTAAAACTCATATAAAAAATACACTTTGCAAACAAGCATATTACAAATTAGAGGATTATATCCAAGATAAAAATGCTTGGAAACATGCTGGTACTGCTCCTCGTTCAAAAGTGCCTTTTTTGTGCCTAATTGAAATAAATTATTTGACTTTATTTGACTTTATTTGACTTTGACAACTTTTGTTTTAATTTAATTGTAGCATTTTTCAAGAGCAATTACTTTTTTTGGTTTTAATCGAAACGGTAATTCGACGAATGAGGGGTTGAACGCCCTAGGTTAGGTGGAACGATGATTTTCGCAGAAAGTAGCTGAGGATTAAGTTATATGACGTAGGATTAAAGAAACCTATGTCCAGTAGAGGATCGAAATGGGCTGATGATCATCACAAGCATTACAGCTCACTGAATCGTCAATAAAACAACTGCATGAATAATTTAATCGTACTATTTATTTAGAAAACCTTACAATAGTAATTATGGTATATTTTAATGGAAGTAGAAATAAAGCAAAGTATGATCGTACAAGGATCGTTTGGCGCGTGGCAAAAATCGGAACTAACGCCGCCATCTTGTTTGTTCAATGCAATTTCTCCAAAAAGTTTCACAAATGTTTACCAACAACGGTGCCTGACAATGTCAGTCGAGCGCCAAATGATCCTTGTAGCAGTAAATACTATGTCTTAAGACAACCACACAAACATAACCATCCATTATCTCCCTAACTATTTGCGCAGCCTATAGATGCGTAGATGCTAATCGTGTACGAGAAGGCACTTCCTCTTACTCCTAGAATGTTGATGACGACAAAGCTCTGACCAAGTCCTCCGGATTTGATAGTCGGGATAGCATGCATAGTGTTCCCGATTCGAGCCACCTGGATCGAAGTTATATTGGTTTGATGTGCTCCGCGGAAGGTTACATCTTGATCATGAATTATGAACGCAGCAGCTGCAACGTTGTGTGTGATTCTGAAAAGGCATAAAAGTTCATAGTTTGAGAATTTGACGTCCATTACCAGCAGCTTCTAGAACACAGGCCTCCTCGCTGCGAGAAGAAGTGGGAAGTAATGCACCACGCGGGCGCAGTGCCGGTTGGTGCATGTAATGTACATGATCTAAATGTTTAGCACAGCTGTTTTTTTTAAAGCGACGAAAACTATCATCGCTGGACGTTTAAAACCATGTACTCAATTCATGGTTCAACATTTCGTTACAATGTCTCTCCAGTGATGAGCAGTTTTGGCCATGTGGTAACGGCCCCGACTTACGAGTTGTAGGTTGTGGGTTCAAACCCAAGCAGGCTCTTTACTTTCTGTAAATAATTTCACCACCAGTGTTCCAAAACGGTGAAGGAAAACATCGTGAAGAAACCGCCATGTCCTCGAACCAAAAATTCGAAGGCATGTGACATCTACCAACCCGCACTGCGCCCGTGTGGTAGATTGTAGCCCATTCACTCTCCTAGTAGAGGAGGCCTCTGTCCCAACAGCGAGAACAATATAGGCTGATTATGATGTCCCTCCACCGTCAATTTAATAAAGTATACCTTGTTATGAGAGTAGAAAGAGTAATAATGGCCTATTTTTAAATGAATGGTACCAACCTAGACACCAGCCTATCGTCAGGACCGACGACTCCCACGGTCAGACTTTGTCGAGATGCTGGTAGAGTACGCTTTGGTACGCCATCCTCGTCATATTCAATTCCATCATCCTCAGCCAGTTCTGCCACCTCGGCCACCTTAGCCAACTCTGGTACTTCAGCCGCTTTAGCCACTTCAGTCTTCTCGGGCACTTCAGGTACCTGATTGCTGACTGATGCTGCTGCTGCCGTTGCTAATAACGCGAAGAGAAGTAAGCTATTCATCTGGAATAAAAAAATGGTAATTATTAACTAACCTAACCTCGTATCAGCATAAACTATCTATATACTATTAGTACTTAATTGACTCAGGCGCGACTTTGAGAAAATCCATTATAAAATACAATAGACAGGTCGTGATGTCACAAGGGCGGCACCCTCATTTATTATAAAAAGGATCTATATTGCATCCCAATAGACCCTCCTGCCCTCTCTCTCGATTAGAAGTCTCAATCTGCCGCTTAGGCATGTCTGGCCATCAGCCGATCTCGCTAGTATCGGTATACCTCCCTCCCATAACTCGTATAACTCTTCTGCAAAAATGCTTATTTTGATTTTCATGAATGGGTATAGTCGCACTTCTGAGGGGCAATCCCCATATATTTGAGAACATTCGTTAATCTCAGTCTCAATCTGACAACAATACCTCCAATTTACCAACATTTTTGACAAGTTTTTGACATTGATTGTCGCCGAGATGAGATTATGACTAGATTTTGAACATTTTTAAATACGGCTATTGCCGTTCAGGTTCTCTTGCAGAAAAAGAATGAGTGTGGGCTGCCAGCGGCCACATACAGACCAGTGGAAACTCATTAACCATCAGGAAGAGAAGTCCTAAAAAAATTACAGGTTTAACCTAAAGTATGTACAATATAAGCTTGTAACTCTATAATGAACACGGTTTCAAACTCTTGGTTGTGTTCTAAATTCACAGAAAAATAACTCATTAACACTTTTCCCGGAAATCAAACCTTGCCTTGTGAGCACAGCAGTTAATATCAGTAGACTAACGAGGCATAATATAAATTGGAAATAAATAGATAGATTTTGGATGGAGCAGTTCTAAAACAAAACAAATATTATTTCAAAATCTAAAGCGATGACCCTATTTTTATATTTACCTAAAAAATTGCGGGGATTCATACTGAATCGAATAACATATGAAACATACCATTGTTCTTCCAATTTTTTGAAATACAAAAACAATAACATCACGCGAACGACCTCTCAAACATGCGTCATCGCGGCCATAATTTTTTTTATTTTTTTTCAACTACATATTAATTGGAAATGACTGAAACTAGTACAACAAACAAAAAACTTACCTTTGCAATTGTACTATGACTCGACCAAATGCTCGGAGTGCAGGTTAATTAATATTATAAATATACTCCTGAAGAAGACAGTATTTATATTGTATTACAATCGATGAAAGAATGATAAGATGATAAAATTAATCTTCTGCTGTTATCATAATGTATAAATTAATTAATTACTTTCATGGCCTACTTAATTTTAACTTTAACTGCAAAAACAAAATGTACAGACAGCGACAACAATCAATAATGATGAATCTGAAACTCAGGAGATATTACACAATATGTAAAAAAATCCTGTCCGATTCGTGAGGGTGTTTTTAAGTATCGTACTGAGAGTCTATTAATGTGGTAATTATCAGGAAAAACTAAAAAAAAAATCGCCACATTTTTTTTTTATGGGGAATTTTACCGGTTTATGGGGTGCGGGCGGCCATCGTTTAGCGGGTGTCTACAAGTCACAACTTAAAACCCTGTTGAAAATTTTGCTAATTTTTAATAGATTTGGGGTAATTTTGGTACAAAAAATATGAATTTTAAATAGCAATAACTTTTTATTTTCAATTTTTTTTTAATGTTGTTTCTGTACCCCCTTCGGATCGGACAGGCTTTTTTTACATTATTGTAGAACACAATTAGTGTGTGCGAAAAACACAGATGCACTCTCTGTTCCTTTACTCTTCAATAGAACGGTGATCCGACACGACCGGGAAGAAATCAGTCACAAGACTAACGGCTGTACGTGGTCTCCGAGGCACGGAGTGGTCTTTGTATGTTAAGAAAACGGTCACCCATCCGTGGATGGGTGACCGTTGGTACTGATGGTTGTTACTGAATAAAGCAGTGTTAATATCACAGAGCACGTAATCGCCTCACCGGTAGCCTCTAGAAACGGCAGTACCTAATATTTGTGGCGCCGAAAGTATGTACAGACGCCAGCAGGTCTACCAACCAGAAACTGTGAAATTTTCCCAATCAACTTTGAACCTTATACTTTAGTGATAAAGTTGAAAATCTATTAAAGAAATTAGATGACAGATTGTAGTAGGTTGATGTTTGGCGTCTGTATGTTCAGTGCACAATGTCACGACCGCCATTCAAAGTCATCAGTTTTATAAGTAATTTTTGTCGTAGTGCGAGTACTTTCATTTCATTAAGTCATTAACGATTTTCACATTGTGTCGAAATGCCGTACACTAAAAACTAAAATAATTTATAGATTATGTATCAAAAAAAAAGATGACCGACGAACTAAGAAAGTCCGCCTTTTTTTAAAAATAGAGTAGAAAATGATGACTACCTACATGAATGATAGGTTTCAAAATAGTCGACACAATTTTGCAAAACAAAATGATTATTCAAAATAGTTTTCAATTTCACTTGCAGGTATGACAAAAATAAAGTTAAATTCTATTTACTATACATACCATCGTTTATCGTTACTTAACGTTAAGAGTAAAAATATCATGTCAATAAAATAAGGCTAATAATAGTCTAGTAATTATAATGGACAATTTGGACAGGACAACGTCTGTCGGGTCCAAATAAGAGTTTATACAAAAATTTCCTTTTTTTTAATAGCTTTTACAATTTTTCTTTCCGTCAAAACTTGACTCGGACTATTTCAAACATTTTAAAACAAAAAAACAGCCAAATCGGTACATCCGTTCTCAAGTGATGCACTCACGAACGAATAGCATTTCATTTTCTAAATAAACTAATATTATAAAGAGAAAATATTTGATTTTGTGTATGTTTGTTTGTTTGTAATGAATAAACTCAAAAACTTTCACCAGTAGAATGCTATCACTGAGTAACATAGGCTATAGTTTATAAAGATATCACGCGGGCGGAAGCTAGTTATATATGTAGTTGGATAAATAATAAACAATCAACAATCAAATAAAACATTTCCATCCATTTATTCAAATAAAAAATTATAGTCACAACAACACGTCAAAAATCTAGTTAAATAACCCGCCCCTTACTGCTCCCGGCCCAAAGGTGCCCAAAACGCTTGCTACATTACCACGTTGGATGGCAATGGCTAACCTTTGCACCAAGAACGACCCGGAGCGGGAGCCACCCGTTTTGTCACGAAGCTTGTGCCCTATATCACTAATGAGCTTCTTGGCTTCAGTGCCCCAACACCCCATGGTCTCAACAGCAATGGGCACAAAAAGGTAACGGTCCGCCAACGGAGCGTACTTCACCCTCTTCCTTACAGCAGCGTCTAAAAAATATATTGACAGTTTTCACTGTCTGTACATCTTGTTTACATTGTTAAAGACCTCGAAAAAGTATTTAGCAATTTATTTAATATGATAAAAACATGAGATTGTTATCTTATTGTTTTTTTTAATGACAAATGACAATATAAATACTGTTTTCTTCATTAGGTTTTTATTATCCGTATCTGCACTCTAAGGAGCTATCATTTGCTACATCAAGTCACCGTGAAATTGTAAGGTAAATGTTTTTATTGTAATACTTATTTCTATAATTGAGGGCCTCGTGGCTAAATAATAACAGCCGCACGGGTCGATCGAAAGTTAAGCTACACTTGCCTCTGTCGGTTCGTGGATGGGTAACCGTCCATTACATATCGAGACCCCTGTGTGCCTCGGAATGCACGTTTAGGTCCTTTCCTCATTGGTCGGTGCGTCAACGGTACGGGTACCGAAAGGCCATCGAGCGCATGCTCGGTATGCGCGGGAACTGGGCGGGATCGTTTCGATTTACCACGTTTCGGTAGAAAGATCCAGTGCCCGCTTGGTGTTTATAGACACGTTACGCGTTTTAATTATAAATATAAAACATTTTGTTCAATTTACGGACGTCTTCAATAGCACGTTCGTTTTTTTCGTAAATGGAGATATATAATAACACCACAAAATCTTCATCACTCTAATTAGAACACACAAGATTTAAGCGATACCGTACAAATTATGTCGAAAACATAACGTCAGGTCCGTAAATGAAAGCAGTGCGGTATCGTTTCGGTATATAGAGCATACCGAAATCGCACTGCTGCTTACCGACCAATGAGGAATGGGCCTAAGCCGTTGGTTCAGGCTGTCATTCGTAGATCTTTGACAGCTGTTACAGGTAGTCGCCCAAAAGTCTGACAACCAGTCTTACTAAGGGGTATCTTATTACTCCGTTACTGGGTTGTGGAGGTCAGTTATGCAGTCGCTCCATGTAAAACACTGGTATTCAGCTGCAACCGATTTGATTGGAAGCCGACCCCAACATAATTGGGAAAAAGGCTAGGCAAATTGATAAGTTATTTTTAGTGTAGTTCGTACCGATAAAAGAGAAAAAAGACACCCATTTTATTATTCCAGATGAATAGCTTACTTCTCTTCGCGTTATTAGCAACGGCAGCAACAGCATCAGTAGTGAGCCATCAAGTTCCTGAAGTGCCTGACGTGGCAGAGGAATATGAGATTGACGAGAATGGCGTGCCATTACGGACTGTGCCAGAATATCGACAAAGTCTGACCGTGGGAGTAGTCGGTCCTGACGATAGACTGATCGCTAGGTTGGTACCATTCATCTGAATATATGCCATAACTTAGCTTTCTAAAGCGGCCGTTATAAGACATAACAAGCCGTCTGCCTGATGGGATTCCTTATGGACGATCTTCCATACAAAAATGTGTGTCGGCGGGACTTGAAGGTCGGGCGGCAAAGTGTAGTCTTTTAAATGGTGAATTTTCAAAAATCCTTTCTTATTGCTCACTTTTACGATTACTAGGACCACTTGGGCTATGCGTTAACTGTCAGTGAATTAAAGATTTTTATTACGGGGACTACAGGACCTAAACTTGCCTAAAAGCAAGGTTTCATAATCATAATCATAATCTTTATTCAAAAAGCCAAATACAATTCGTCCATCTCAACCAAAATATGTAAACGCCACTATAATACTATGAATACAACGCTAAGCATTATTTGAGACAGAGTGAACGTCTGTGTCTGTGCTAGTATAAACTGTGTTACAGACACAGGGTTTATGTTGCCTGAAAGTATATGATCTACTGCAGTAATGAAATCAAAAAATATATGATATTCTTCCTAGGAAGATAGTGTGTTGAAAACATAATAGAACTAATTTATGCGACGAAGATACCTCTAAATATTTCTTTTAACGATTAAAAATCATATTAATATACATGCAATAATTCTGATTATTTGTCAGATTATTCTTCAAGCAATATTTTAGCGTAACAGTCTTTTATTTTTTTAGTCAAATCAATAGATTTTTTGTAAATAGATTATCGATTTGAAGATTCTGAATTGCTTCAAATTTTGCTATAATTCACCTGCGTTGTGTCATCGCGTTTCTCTTTCTTTTCTATGCAGTCCGACAGTGACCGCGCTTTAGCTGTTAAAAGCCTCTTATGCCACTCTGTAGTAAAAGTTATCCAGCGAGTATAATGGTAGTGGGGCTGATGACCCAACTAGCTTCAACTTCCTGACTAGCAGCCCGATTCTTTAACACTTAAAAAGCGGCTGTAAATGATTAAATTGAAATAAATCCTTTGACTTTATACGACTTTGCAGGATCACCCACGGTGTTGCAGCTGCTTCGTTCATAATTCATGATCAAGATATAACTGTCCGCGGTGCAGAATACACCAATATAACTTCAGTCCAGGTGACTCGAACCGGGACCACACAGCATGCAATCCCGACTATCAAATCCGGGGGCCTCGGGCACAACTTTGTCACCGTCAATATTCTAGGAGTTAGAGGTCGCGCCTTCGATTACACGATTAGCGTCCATTCATCTATAGGCTGCGCAAAAAGTTAAGGACAGAGCTATTTCAGTACAAGTACGAGACGGTTCTTATGGTATCTTTTAAGTGGTAGATAGTAATATACCTACTTAGTTTACTCTTTAGTTAGTAGTTAAGGATATTTATTTCGTATGCCAGCGGCGTCGCCCACGTGGATGTTGGAAAATATCCCACGGGAATGTACAGACGCCAGCAGGTCAACCTACCCGAAACTGTCAAATTTTCCCAATCAACTTTGAACCTTATACTTTAGAGATAAAGTTGAAAATCTATTCAATAAATTTGACAGATAGTAGTAGGTTGATGTGCTGACGTCTGTACTACCGGGTTTTCTGGGATATTTACTGGGTTTTTTATGTAACTATTGATTTACGCGGCGCATTCCAGTAAAGCTTCCAGTTAGCACGACTTATTCCGACATCTTCAACAATTATCGTCATATTTCAGACAATTTACATAAAAGCTCAGTGAATTATACATTTATACATTAGGTACTCATGAATCATTCCGTCCATTGGTGAAAACTGTAGGAAAATCCGCTATGTACTTTTTGAGTTTCTCGCGTTCAGACAAACAGACGCGACGGGAAGACTTTTTTAAATAATATGTACCATATTATTTGGTACCTAGTGTAAATAGTTATTTGTGTTATTTCAAAGACAACTATCTTTTTACACCAGGTACCAAATTAAAAGCCTAGTTAACTAATTATACAAATAAATACAAAACAAAAGGACACTAGGCGTTGATTACGCGCATTGCTGTCATCCGAAACGTACTCAGAATACTGGCAGCATTGCCACGTTGAATGGTTATGATAATTCTTTAGATAAATGACGAGCCAACCCTCTGGTCAGGTGAAGTGTCGACCAATAGGCGAGAAATTTCCTTAACAAGGAGACTTCAAACAGACAGACAAGGAGAGTTTCTGCATTTGATTTCGGCAATTAAGATTCGCTGTCGCCTGTTCTTACATGTCAACTATTTAGGTCATAATTAGCATACTTGTTGCTTACTTGAATTTGAACTTTGTGCTTGAAAGATTACGTTTTATTATACAATATCAGGAAATATTGTTGTTTGTTTCATTTGTTAAGAAATGGGATATGAATTATTTGATTTAGAAAAGGTATTGAAGAGTCGCGAAAGGAGTCGAAGAGCGGTTAAGTGACAACCGAAATGAAACGTTAAAGACATCGTAATTAAGCGTTTTATTGTTCTACCAGCAATCACTCTGACTAGGTCAGTCACCCACTATCATAAACTGTAGTTACTCATACGGTCACGCCGCTTGTGATATAATGTTTGCGCGGGTGTTGGATTGTCCAATAGTGTAATTTTAGTATTTAGCTTTTAACGTTTCTCTTCTTTACCAACATCGTTTTTATGTATTTTTGTGTTTGCCCTTGTAATATGTTCTAAATCAGGGATTAATTCCCCCTTGGGGGACGTGTAGTGACTAATGGGGGGGCGCGGCGGCTCTGATAATAAACAATAGAATTATTACATTTTATGTTCTGATTTAGAAAAGAATAAGGCTATCCGATGCAGCGTGCTACAATTTTCGAGGTCACTGCTTGCTCTTCCATTCTACATTCTCTTGATTCTAAAACGTTACTGCGAAAGTTGACAAAGTAACTCCTTTTTCTGTATGAATGGGCAAAAAAAATCTTATCCTATCCAAGGGGGTGCAAACATTTTCGACCTCACTTTTACTCGCTTTTCATTTTTATGCTTTTCTGATTGTGTCGAAAACGTGAATCAGGGGAGAGTACTGATTTTAAAAGAAAGGGGCTCAAGGGATTTTAAAAGAAAGGGGGGGGGGGAAAGGTTGGGAATCCCTGTTCTAAATAAATAAGTTTATAAATTATTTCTGTGGTTTTATTCAAGATCAGCTCCCGCAAGCGGCTTCTATATCTTTATAAATTGTAGCCTATGTTACTCAGTGATAATGTATAATACTACTCATGGAAGAATTTTTAAAATTGCTCCAGTAGTTTTTGAATTTATTCATTAGAAAAACAAAAATACAAATCTCTTCTGTTTTTATTATTAGTGTAGATTTTTTTTATTCATACTATTTAAAGATACGCTATATTAGTATTAAAGTACTAGACACAAATGAACATATTATTAAAGTTTTCATCTTAGCTTATAATAAATTTGTTTGTTTGTATTCATTCTTATTATTTTATTTGTTTTTTTACTTCAAGTACAATATGTTGTGTTGTGTGCTTTTTTGTCTGTGCTAAATAAATGTATTTTCTTTCTTTTTTTTCTTTAAATAAACTGGCGAGAGTGGGAACTGAACTGTGATGTTACGTTGACCCCTATGGTCCTTCAAGCATAGCCTTGTTGATCGGAAAGTGATTCCCGTACGTTGCGAGAAGCACAGAAGGCTCCTCGCAACCAGCGGATTCCTGATGGGGATGGATCTGAAGTAGTCAGCCACCGTCAATTCATTTAATTCGTTGTTTATTGATAATTGTCAATAATGAACGCATTTTAAGCATGCGAGGACCAAAATTAGCAAGCCAAATTAGCTAGCCAAGTTAGCTAGACAAAATCCGCAGACGCGACGGGTATCGATATTTAAACACGATAAAATAAAACAAAAACAAATATGATTTAAAAAAATTGGGTCAATGAACGGCAAGTGAGCAGACGAGCCCTAGAGTGCCGAAAAATTCCGATCAGGCCCTACAGTCTCGACATAGTTAGCGATCGCTATTGATCGACCGAATTTGGCCGCAAAGTTCTAATGGCGTCTCTAGCCGCGCGCGATGTGCTTGACAAGAACGTGATTTTCGTGCTTGTCAAGCATTTTTGACCGTCTAGGGACGCCATTAGGACTTTGCGTCCGAATTCAGTCGTATAGCGATCGCTATCTATTTCGAGACTGTAGCCCCTGGATTGTTCGGTGCCTAAAGACGACGCGGTTCTAACTGGCAGATCGGACACGTGCTCAACACGTTATGTCTTGCTGTTGTTTTTAATCTGAGTATCACACATAGACAAACTCTATACAGGTGAAGCTTTAAGATCCCGAGAATTCTGCACCTTTTTATACAACTCTGACCTTTGTAGCGGCTAATTATTATTTGTTGATACGCAATCAATGGCTTCTATTAAAATGTTGGTTACCTACATGGTCAACACTGGACCGCCGGTTCCCACATCCAGGTAACGCTGCCTGCCTTCTGCGCTGTGCACCGTGATCTCAGCTACGTCGGTCAGATCAGCCCTATCACTGACGTAGATGCTCACATGATCAGACATAAAATGCAAGTACCCACGCTCGCCAAACCTGGCTACGTTAGTCACTTCGTTTCCGTCAGCCTCCTTAGATAGCTCCACCACGTCAGGCACTTCATTGCTGACTACTGCAGCTGTTGCTACCCCTACTGAAAACACGACGAGGAATAAGCTCTTCATCTGAAAAAGAATCAGAGATTTTGTTTTAAGAATTGCATTATATGTTTAAGAACCTATAGGGGTTTATTATGACAAATATTGTGGGATCGCCTATTGCAGTGTTCGGCAAACCACGGCTCGCGAGCCGCATGCGACTCTTTGGCCTATACAGTACGGGTCTGTACAAATGTCGATAAGTGCGAGTGTATAAGCGTGGGGGTCAGGGTTTCGTTCATTAAGCAAGATATCAAGTTTTATTCAAAATTCAAAGTATATTTCAAAGATTTATTTTCACCAAAAATTTACAGGGCATCGAAAATTAATCATTCACTGTAACATTTTAAAGTTTTCCAAGGTTAGCTTGTTAATAACTGAGGTGCCTTCATTATATTATTATCAGCCGATATGATGATGGTGATGATAATGAAGGCATCCTACTTCTTAGCAAGTTCATTTTAGGAAGTTGTGGAGTGAAAGAGGATGGAAGTTTTAAGGATTAAGTAAGAAAAGTGTATTGAGACAGTTTGGACACACCGAAAGAATTGGCTCTCATAAGAAATCTTAGTCGTTATAGTATTGATGTTTGACTCTATTGACTAATGATTGTGCCGATCACTGGCCTAATGAATAAGTTCAAAAATTCAAGCACTTGTCTTATGAATTCTTATCGAAGCTTGATCCACAAAACACTGAAGTTAAAACCTGTGAGTTTAAGCTGTATTCTTAAGGTGCCCCGTATTTATAGTGAAATTAAAAAGCGAACGCAGAAGATAAAGTTATTTCCACCTGCCCCTGCTTCGCTCGGGTGCTATCTACTGATGTGGCGACATGTCAAAACATCAAGATTTTTGTTAAATATTAATGTTTACACATAAACAGTTACATATACACAGTTACATATACACAGTTATAAACAGTTGAACAGCGGCGGCCTAGCGGTAACGGCTCCGAATTACAAGTTGTAGGTTTGAACCCAGGCCGGCGATTTACTTCGTGTAAATAATTTCATCATCACTGCTCTCAAAACGGTGAAGAAATACACTGTGAGGAAACCGGCATGTCCTAGAACCAGAAATTCGAAGAAATGTGACATCTACAAACCCGCACTGGGCCCGCGTGGTACATTACAGCCCTCTCCCTCTCGAAGAGAGGATGCCTGTGGACCAGAATTGGGAACAATATAGGCTGATTATGATGACGCATAAACATTCCAGAATTAATTTATAGAGGTATGAGGTGTAAAGGTCCTCCGACCAGACGGGTGACGTGCCTGGTAGGCAACTGCCCAACAATTGATGTCGGAAAGTCGGAAGAACACTTTTGGCCGCAGGACGTGGAGTTCCACAAGACAGCACAAAGTCAAGCTAGTGCAAAGTGAAGTGCTACTAACATAGTCTAAGCCTTATTTATTAACACAAGTTTTTGTTTATATTAAAATATGTATGTTTAGGTTAAGGTATTTTTCTATGGGTCTGTGTCGCCTGAAATAAATGTTATTATTATTTCGTTTATTCAACATTTTAAATATTTAAAAATAAACTATATTAAAAAATAAAATAAAAAAAGGTTGTGTTCCGCCGGTGTCCAGGAGGAGCAGAGTCCAAGCTACCGGTGGTTAGGGCTGCAGAGACAGGAACCTCCTCACAATACGAGCCGTATCGAGTACTGCCTTCTGAATCAGGCCCTTGATCCAACCGCCTAACAATCGGCACAATGATAGCCGAGCACACGTTCCACGTGTTCGTTCATGACGTTCGACAACCTCGTGTGCTAAGTCGAGATATTTTATTTGTTTCTCTTTCACAGCTTTCACGAGGTTCTCGTCATGTGGAATGGTAACATCAACTATCATTGCGCGGCGCGCTAATGAAATGAAATGAAATGAAATGAAATTGTTTATTCTGTAAATAGGATATTGGAATCACTTTTACACGTCATCTTAAAAAAATAATTAAAAATTAGCTAGATGAGTTCGGCGTTTCCTATCTGACTACTCTGAGAAGAAAGGCCGAAACAAACTCAGAGGTCATAGTCTCTTTTAAAGTCCAGATATAATCTTGGTCAGGCCATATGAGGACCATGTAGATTAGTGTCTGAAATGGTCTTTTGAGAAAAGAACCACACAGATTTGAGTGGACCTGTCCTGTCAGTGCAAGCATTTGTCAGTAATCGTGGAGCTCAACCCAGAACTTAAGGAGCTCAACTCGACGAACAATACCAAAGAAAGGACATTTGGGTAGGCCTCATAAACTACTCAAACTGCCAGACCATCATTAAAACTAAATAAGAAAGAAAAAATAATAATAATTAAAAAATCCACATAGTCCTCACATTCACAAAAATTTAAAAATAAATAAAAAAAATACTTTACAAAGTAATAATGTCATTTTGAATATAATGTTTATATAATACTGGTATTGATTTTATGATTTTAGCACAAAGCTTAGTAGAGCGAGCAGCTCAATCCCAAGCTTTTTTATCATCTAAATAATCTAAAATTTTATAGTACCCTTTTTTACAAAGTTTGGTTTTAATACAGCTTTTAAATCGTTTAATGGGTAAGTTTCGAATGTCGATTTCGAATCGGTCTATCACCACTATATCAGGCTTATTGGCAACAATAGTCCTGTCAGTAATGATAGACCGATCCCAGTACACAGTGACATGGTCATTTTCGAGAACCGTACCTCATAATCCACAATTTTATATTTCAAAGCAAGTTACTGGTGAATAATCCTGGCCACTTGGTTATGCCTGTGCAAGTACTCGCCGTTAGCCAGACGCGAACAACCAGAGATAATATGTCTGATGGACTCACCGGGACGGTGGCATGCCCGACACACGTCAACCGTCCCGTCCTTCATAATATATCTCCGGTAGTTATTCGTCAAGATAACTTCGTCCATAACAGACGAAACCTTCAGTTTCCTCGAAAAGGTCACCAAAACGTAGCCAGGATACGGACGCTAAGAAATCTACACCGGGCTCATGAAGAGCCCGATAGAAGCGCCCGTGAAGCATCTTGCTTCGCCATACTTCCTTGCGGTCATTTGTAGTATGTACCACAGGTTTGCGCCAGTTCTCTTTAGCCATGGAGACCGGGGTGATTCCCTTGTCCACTGCGACCACATCACGGTGCATACCCACTTCGGCTTTAAATTAATATTCCCTGAGGCTGCACACCTCGCGGTTATGGAGGGTCTTCGCATTTAAAAAGCCTCGACCCCCGCATTTCCGCGGGATGTACAGTCTCATCACCGATGAACGTGGGTGATGCATCCGGTGTGCGGTCAGGAGTGTCCAGGGCGTCGAATTCGGTCTGAGTCCATTTGAGTATGCCGAAAGAGGACATCAAAACCGGCTTGACCCAACCGTTGAAGGCGCGCACCTTGTTTCCACCCGAAAGAAGACTAATTAATACCTTCTTCAAGTGACCAAAGAAGCGCTCTTTCAACGATTGCTTCATGTCAGCAACGTTGATGCCTAACGCTTCCGACATACCCAAAAACTTATAACTTTCGCCTGAAGCGAGGGATCTAAGATATTGGGATCTAAGGATTTGGAGTACGTGAGTTGAGCTCCCTCAGACTCCATAATCTCCCCTTGTTTTACATGCATGACTGCACATTTGTCCACACTAAATTCCATCCTGATGGCGTTACTGAATGTTTCAGTTACCTTCAGTACATCCATTTTCAGAGGCAGACATAATTGAATTACTATCAAAAAGATCTTTGAACGAAATCCACTTATTGTAGTTTCCCTCAAATTCAGCTATCTCCATTTTAGGGGTAGATTTTTCAATATGCGCGACGGACCACATTTTCTTATTGATGTCTTTCTTGATTTTGTTATAATATTTCTCGTAATGAGTAAATTGTTCTTCGTACTCGGGGTTCGATCCGCCACACTCGTTGTCCAGCTCCCAATGAAGTGAGTCAATAGCAGCCCAACGAGATTGTATCGTCTTCAGGAGGTCTTCGAACTCCCATTTTTCCGTGACGAGATCAAGGTCGATGTTGGAAGATGTTCTTAAGAAAGCCTTAAAGTTGGTAGCTTGCTTTTTTAAGAGAATTTCGGCTCTACTCTCTTCAAGAGCAGGAGTTTTAGCAGCAGCTTGGGATGCGAGGTTTAAAGATTGAGATTCCGCAGTAGGCTGGAACGTAGGAGGTTTCAATTCAGGGGTTTGCGGTCTGTTTGCGAGAGGGATGTAGTTCTGAATAGTAGATTTAATGTTATTATATTTTTCAGTCATTTGATCGTATTGATTAGTACTGAAATATGTATGAGATTTATCACCAAAAGATAACAAAGTCATGTGATTATTATGGAACTCTGTAAAGTATTGTTCCAAGGTAGCTAATCGACGACGTAGGTAGTCTGAGGTCTTGCGCTCTGCACCATCCTTCTTGAAATTGGTGAAGAGCCCATTTATGGCTTCAATCAGTTGATGTTGGGTTGATAAAATGTCTTCCATTTTCGACATTACAGGGATAACAAAGAGACCTTACTTGTACTGAAGGATTCTTCGGAGATCAAATGTCCTTGCGATGGCTGCAAGAACAAACCTGGAGTAGCAGCGCGATGAGATGATGCGATGCTCTCGTGAAACCAGGTTCAACAGGATCAGCAGGATGATGAAAGTTTTGATTCACTCAATTCTGTTCACCAGGGTCTGGTTACAAGATTCAAGCGAGACACTCACACTGTACAGTTAGTGGATACACACGAATTGCACTAATGTACACGCGTCGGTCCCGCTATAATAGGCTCGAAGGACCAATGTTCGGGGTTGGGTTAAGATAGAGATAAAGGATGAGATAAAAGATGCAAGTCAGTTTAAGGTTAATAAATTCACTGTATTGTCTGTTTCCACAAATATAAGATTAAGATTAATTTATACTATTGTGAATGATATGGGATTATGAGTCACGCTCACGGTATGCCGCCGAATTACGTACTGAACTATTGCTGTGTAAGTGCAATAATATAAATGATGGAAACATACTGAGCGGGTGACACAATAATGATGACCCAGGTAAACGGACTGTACGGTGGTTGACCCGTACACAAATTGTGTTAATTTTCGCTCTCAAAATGGATGTTAGAAGTTTATAGACCGTTGGCAAACATGTGATCGGTCTATAATTCTTGGGTTCTGCGGGACTATCTGACTTATGGAGCAGGTGGGTTTATTATTATTATTATTATCACACCGTCAACTTTCAAACTAAGAAATGTATAATGGAAAAAACCCAATAACACTTTGCCCGACCCGGGAATCCAATCCAGGACCCCACGCTCAGCAGTCACACGTGCGACCACGAGACCAACGAGGCTGTTAACACTATTACGGAGCTTACCGAGTCCACAAATTATGAAAGTACGACCGAGACGACATTAATCAGTCTACATACTTCATCATCATCATCATTTCAGCCGAAAGACGTCCACTGCTGGACATAGGCCTCCCCCAAGCACCGCCACTTCGACCGATTCTGTGTCTCCCGCATCCAGCGGATTCCTGCGGCCTTTGCAAGAACATCGGTCCATCTTGTGGGAGGACTTCCAACGCTACGTCTTCCGGTACGCGGAAGACGTAGCGTTGGAAGGCCACATACTTATATCTTTATTTCTGTAATCCCCCTAATAAGTTATCACAGGTATTACTCACAAAACTACTACGTTCTTATCATTGTCCGATCAGCCAGGTATTCTATTTTTAAACCATTTTTAGGGTTCCATAATGAGTTACGGAACCCTAAAGCCCGTAACCCGTAACCGCTCAACTGTCGATTTGCAATTAGAAGTCAATAACAATAAACATTCTATTGTGTCTCGTTAGTGTCAGTTAAGCTCAGGATCCCTGCCTTGCCGTCTGTCTGTCAATCTGCCAGTCTGTCAGTCTGTCAAGACCCTTTTTATCAAGAACGTGTGGATGAATTAAGTTGAAATTCAATCTTAAGAAACATGTATGTACCCTGTTACGTCACCAGAGGCAAATATAATATTAGATGTAAGCACTTTTGTTTCTCATTCTAAGTAAACTGTTATAGTTCGTATGAGAAATAAATTCTTTAATCCTAAACCTAAATTAATATCAAATACCAAAATGAAATATGATCTCTTGGAGCTCCAAAAAAATCAAGCTTCTAAGTCGACGCAATACAAATATACGGCCATTTATGCGATATATTGTAATACTCCCAAAATAAATCAAAACCTACAGGGTACTTCCCATTGACCTAGATTCATGAAATTTGTCAACAAGCAAGGTCTCACAGCACAAGTAAGGGAAAAAGTCCAAAAACCATTAATTTGTAGTTCGTTCACTTTTTTTTTGCAATTTCAAACTTATATTTACAATTGGAGAATTGACCGTGACATATATCGATGTATGGGATCACATGTTTTTCAACTATAATATTAAGTTTGTTTTTGGGATAAATTCATCCCAACTACGGAACCCTTCATTGTGCATGGTGGACACGCACTTGGCTGGTTTTTTGTTTTTAAATGTAATCGATGTTGATATCTGTTGTTTTTGTTAAAAATAAAGAGGAAATTCATGTTGCATTGATAACATACAGTAGGATTCTTTCATGATTAATATTTATCACAAACCTGTAGTAGCTTAATGCAAGCAAAATCCATTTCGAAGATTGAATTATCTATTCTGATAATGGCGTTTATCTGTGAGTTTTTTCACTAACTGTGAAACATACTTGGACTTTTAACCGTATTCAGTAACTAGCAGTAGCAGTTCAAACTAAAACGAAGATTCTATAAATAACTATTATGTTGGGGTAGCAATCGAATTTTCTAAATAACTAATGGTAAAAATAATTGAAAAATAATTCGCTATTCGTTAATCAATGTTATTACTGATTATGTTATAAACTGTGCTTAGTTACCACCGCCTTTCTGATTACTCAACATATGCATAGTGTCGTCGTAGAAATAGTTTAATTAAACTTCACAGCTCTTATTTAGTATAGTTACTGTATTATTTTACTGATGATAGGAATTACCTTGATCCTTTTAGTTGGTGTACAACAGAATTAGCACCATACATTGTCAAGAGTCACTTAATACCATAATTTGTACTTAGAAATTATAGGCATTTCTTTATCAGATATCGTAAATTAGGAAAAATTGGCATGAACTCCGGCCCGTAACAGTGGTTAGATAGCTGGTATCAGTGATAACTGTAACGTGGTAACGCGAAGGTTCAAAGAAACACTTTATTATTTTCTTAGCTTTTGCTTTTATTGAAATTTCACAGGTTTAGATTACATCCTTACAATTAACAGCACCAACAAAAATCTGACTCCAGTAGTGCACTGCTTCGCGCAGTTTATCGTCCATATACTTCGATCTGGTAGTTATAGCCGCGGCTTCTAGCTGACTGAAGCCTGATTGTGACGACGTTACTCCCAACTCCTCCAGCCCTGATGGATGAGCTGGACCCCTGTATGGTCCCCACGTGCCTCACCCGGATCGCGGTTATCCGGAGGGAGTTAGTGCGGAAAGTGATGTCTTGAACGTGAACCACGTTGTTAGCAGCTCCCCTGATGTGACCGGTTCTGAAAACAAATGCTCATGAAAATAGAATTATTTGCAGTCCATCACCATAATGTTTCATAGTCAGCCTATAGCTGTCACACTCCTGGGACACAGCTCTCTTCTCTGTGAGAGGGAGGGGGCCGCAATCCACAACGTTTGGTGGTTTGGTGGATGTCACACATGTCTTCGAATTAGTTTCCTCGCGATGTTTGCCTTCTCCGTTTTGAGCGCAGTGGTGATGATTATATGACACAAAGTAAAGTGCCTGCCTGGGTTCGAACCCACGACGTACAACTCGTAAGTCGTGGCTGTTACTACGAGGTCACCGCTGCTCGTCATAATGTAGCGACTCATAAAAATATGTCGTGTTTATCAATCGCCCACCATAGGGTTATATTGAGTGTAATGCCGCCCACCTGGCGAGCAGCCTGCTGGTGCCGATGGTGCCTACGCTCAGGTTGTTCCGAGAAGCGACTGCAGCCAGCGGCGGCAGTTCGGCCACGTCGCTCACGTCAACCTCATCATGCGTCACTATCATCTCGGGCGCCTCCACCACGTCATGGCTGACAAATGCTGCTGTCGCCGCCGCTGCTAACAACACCACGAGAACTAGGCTCTTCATCTGTAATCATTTTAAGTCGATTTTATTGATCTGATCATTGTGACACACTAGCAAAGGCACACGTGGAGGTCGGAAATTATACTACAGGAACGTACTACCAGGATAAAAAGTATCCTGTCATAATCCAAATCATGGTCTACCTGTGTGCCAGTGTAGGTGTGAAAAGGTAACAGACAGACAGCCACAGTTATTTTTGCATTTATAATATTATGATGGATTTTTTGTTGTCAGTAAAATGGAGTTAACTGACTACTATGACTACTTCGCTCATCGTATAGTTTCAGATTTAGCTCTGAAGGCCCATCTCAAAAACTCACCCTGCATATTATTTTTTGGAAATATAAAATAATACAAATATAAAAAAATGGTTGTGGTTATCTATTAAAAATTTAAAATACACTTACCTTATCAATGTGACTACGACTTGATTCTCAAAACTCTTCAGCTGACTCCTTTCAGTTCACTGCTACTATACCTGCCTTCTGAAGAAGCAGTATTTATAGTAGAAATGCATTCATGATAAGAAGATTATATCACCTATCTAGTAAATAACAACAGTATGTAATGATACCGACTTTGATTAAAAGTATCTATGATTTATACAGCGGTTGTAAATTAGCATTGATAGGAACTGTGCGATAATATTATGGATGTCAGGGTATCTAAAGAAAAGTACCTTTTTTGATTGTGGAAATGGTCACGTAGTTAAATAGTGCAAAAATAATAGACAAAGCTGTTAGAGCCGAGGTTGTCTTTGGAAATAATATTTGTGATTTTGTCCAAAAAAGATGTTTCTACGTTTCTGCCTCTAACTGCATAATCAATCCTTATATCCCTTATAATCGTAATAGGTAATTTGTGCAATGATTTTAAATACGTAGATATTCCACAGCAAATAATATCTCATTTACTCTGTGTAACCTAGTCTAATCTGTTAGGCTATATCATTTGAAAACTAGTCTGGTCCTTTGGGACAAGAGGATCATTTTGACGTTTTTATCCTTTTTCTATTGCAGGATACATACTGTTTACAAACAGCAAAACTTAAGTTTCTCATACTTATCAAGAGAATAAAGTAGGTATTTAAGAACCATTCTCAAGAGCTAACTTAAAAATGGAACTTTTTAAATTAAAAAGTTATAATTTTAATACATAGAAATCGTGGATTATTTTGCTACCAAACGATTAAATAAGTTAAGATATAGATTGTTCTATATATAATCTAGCTTTGATCCCTTTCATGTCATAGTCTTATCTGAAAAATGTAATGCTAGTAAACAAAAATAAGACCATAATTTGAATTATTTATTTAAAAAATATGCTACATAGCGCACATAATTTTCTCAAAAAAAAAATTTCTTAAAAAGCAAATTATCTAACATAGACTTGAATTCTATAGTGGTATCCGCGGCCTGTAGCTGATCGTATCCTGATTGTGACAAAGGAGCTTCCAATTCCTCCATTCAAGATGGATGGGGTTGCGTTCTGCGAGGCCCCCACGCGGTTCACCCGGATCGCACTCACGCGCCGGTTCGTGCGGATTGTTATATCTCTTACGTGGAAATGATTCGCGACACCGTTCGCCCTGATCTCGCTACTGTAAACAGAAAAAATGGTCATCATCAGGAAACATGCAATTCATGTCCTATTCTTAGTTGGCATCGCGACCTAAGGCAAACTCCAGTTCAGTCTTAAGGCAAAATGGATCCTAAATGTACTTATTTTAAATAGAAATAAGTACGTTTAGGATCCAAATATAATTATTTTAAGATCTCCCAGAGTTATTGCATTTGTTGAACCCCATCCGACTGCTGAGTAGTGTGTAGTGCTGATAGTGACAATGTTATCTTATAATATTTGACCATTCACATTATTATTTGTTATGTTCCGTTTGTGGTAACTTACTTGTACACCAATACATCTCCAGATGCGATGGATCCCAAGTTCAGGTTACGCCGAGTGGCTACCGCAGTCTGCGCTGGCACGTCAGCCTCCTCAGTCAGCTCAGCCACGTCAGTAAGCTCATCCACGTCAGTCACAACCACCTCTGGCATTTCGTTTAGGTCCACGTCAGCCACTTCGTCTCCGTCAGCCACGTCAAGCATCTCCACAACGTCAGGCACTTCATTGCCGACTACTGCAGCTGTTGCTGCCGCTACTAACAACACGACGAGGAGTAGGCTCTTCATCTGGAATTATTGTATTACTTTTCTTAAGTACCAAATTAATTAATTATTTATATTAATTAATTTCCTTTCGAAAAGTTACACCAAACTTTAATTATTTTACATTATTTTGTTTTAGAAGAATATAATTGTTGCCTTTATTCTTCCACAGCAAGTCAAACGTTTTACTGTCCCTTATTATTGATTGCGTTTTAGACCAATTGTGAAGATCTAGATACTAGGAGTCTAGTCCATTCCTAGGCCAAAATTGTAAAAAAAGACTTACCTTTTCAATTTTTACTTTGACTTGATCCACAAAACACTAAAGTTAACTCCTTTGAGGACAGTGTGAGTATAAGTTGTATTCTGAAGGAGTCAGTATTTATAGTGAAATTAGAAAGCAACCTCAATGATAAGATAATATCTGACCTACATTTCGGTTATTTACATCCACATAATATGACAACTAATCACTAACGTAGTAACAACAAGTTACATTACAACGATTTAATTATAAAGATACTAGATTTTATCTCTTACTCATGCGATTAATTCAAAATAGTTGTTTGCCTAGGGAGCAAACAATTATTTTTAATGAATCCTGTACGCAGCGAGGGATTCTAAGTACGTCACTCGAGCTTTAAATAGTGTTGTTCCCGAAGTGAACACCCTACATTTTATCACCCTCTATGAGAAAAAAAAAACGAGTGCGATCCGACCCCCATCAGGAACGTAGTTCCTACTCACATATGATTTAAAATAAAAAACAAAATTCAGCCGCCATCTTGGTTTTCATGTTGACCTCACTATAGGCTTTAGCAGCCTTGAAAACCATGAAAACGATACCCATGATGATAAATTTTAAAATTTCAGAGCCGTAAATTTTAAAATTTCAGAGCCGCCATCTTGGATTTACATTTTGACCAAATGCACCCTTTCTCTCTCTTGCCGGTCTGTTACTTGTTCATACAATGTTCCTGATTGATCTCTTTGGTGTTTGGATCTTTTACTAACAAAACCCACATTCCAATTTCAAATCACTTTTCGTCCGTAAGGATTAAAAAGCTGTTTTGGTCCCTGCTTACGAAGAATAAACAAGCTCTTTTTGAATAGAAGTGATAATTTTTTTTTTTTAAGTCCAATGGGGACCTAATTACCTTGGTGCGAAATAAATACATACAATATTATAGTGGATGTCGTAATTTTTTAAATCTAGTGGAGAAGAGCTACGCGCTACACTGCGTGCTACGAGTAGCTACGGCGTAGCTACGAGTAGTTACGGCGTAGCTACGATGTTGTGATCTCCGCGCCTCCTAATATCTATATCAATAAAATCATATTCAAATTAAAGTCGCTTTCCCGTCTGTCTGTGTGACCGCGTTGTTCTTCTAAGCTACGCAACAGATTCTGATGCGGTTTTCGCCAACAGATTTATTCCGGAAGGTTTATGTGTATAACTATATAAAACACTTATATTAAACGTACATAATATGATACAGAAATCTACTTTGTGAAAACAGTTCCAAGGTCATTCATATTTTAATTTAAAGTCACAGACTGTATCTACCGTGAGCTGTCATCAGAACGGTTATGTACAATTGAGATTGTTCTATAAAAACCGTTGTCAATGGCTTCAATGCCTTTTTCATTTGATGCGGATTTGAATCCGCATGCGTGTCTGGCCCGTATACATGCCGCCCGCATTCTATCGCTTCGTATATACTTTTCCTGTCATGCATGCCACACGCACACGGAACGCGAGGAGATGGCGGGTCCATCAAACGCGCTAAGCTCACGCATGCTGGTGAGGCATGCACGCGGGCCCTACCCGCGTGACAGGAAAAAAGGCCAAAATCTCGCTCACAACAGTACATTTACAATCCTTTCAATTATTTTACGTCTGATTTTGCAGCACAGTAATCTTCATTCTTGTTGCTATATGGCTTCTATCAAAGGTAACGAACTGTAGATTAACTGTTAAGCTCATTTTGAATGTTAGTTTTACTCGGGGCTAGCCTCAAAATTCCGCTTGTAATGTATTAATCTTCAAGGCCATTCACGCTACCTCAATACTGATATTCTTGCTTGTTCATCGTTCTAAAAACCTCTTAGTTCAACTGCGTAATAATACCGGTACTTTTTTAATATCTATATAATTTATCATTAATAAATGCAATTATTATCTCAATGCCCTGCACCTACTTGTATACATTTGATAAGTTGGCTTATAAAATAGTTTTAATCATAGAATATGCTGAAAACTAGACGAATTAATTTCGCATGCATTTGTTTTTTGGCTCTAGGACGTTTCAGTTTCAAAGTCTACAGCAGCAGTTAAAGGGATTAAAGAGCTAATAACGAACATGAATATCACGAAGAATACTCAATACTCAATTCTTTATTGCATTCCATATGTATTACATAGATGGTATATAAAAGTATAAGATCAATATGGACCCTGTCGGGCACAGCAACATTAGGAGAGAGGAAGAGGGATAAGTATCAATTCAAGCGATTAATATTATTATAAACGAAGTATTAGATGTGTTTAAATGATGACATTATTATTATATATTATTAGGTTTGAGTATATAGGTGTAATTTTGAAATTATATATTGCATATGAATAATGAAGGTAATTATTATGAAATTCTTAGAAGTATTTTGGTTATTATTAAATTATGTTATTTTTTATGTATTCATATTTTCATATTTATATTTGATTTTCTAGTATGAAGAAGAAGTTTTTTAGAATGAAGAAGTAGTGGCTCAGTGGTTACGAGTACTTAGTCGTAGTCGTTATAGGTTCGAACCTAGTCGGTGCAATTTCTCTCATTTTTCAGTTATTCCCCTTTTTTGTAGGGAAAAACATGTTTTGACCTATTTCTAATTTTAGACATGCGGTGCCTGTAGGCTCCACTTTGTGAACGGTATGTAACATGGTGCGTAATAAACTGCGCAGGTGATGAGGATCATTTGCACATGTAACATGCGTGATTAACAACTTTATAAGTACGTCAGCAGTAGTCGTAACTTAATGGCCCTGCAAGCACAATTTGGAAAAATGGGACATTATAGATCCACGGATGCTGCGAATAATCTGGTCATTTACTGGGCACAAGACCTATCGTCAGTTCGACAAGAAGAAGACCATAGAAGTAGAAGTAGATTACTGAGTCCGTAAAATGTAGGTAGGTACGACGCAGCGGTGCTGACACTAATCAAGCTACTTACTTACTTTTCTTTATTTCTGTAATCCCTCTTATAGGTAATCACTGGTAATTTACTCACAAACTACTACGTTCTTATCATTACCTTATCAGCGAGGTATTCTATTTTTGCATCCCTTTGGTTTTTTTCAAGTAATCGGTAAATTATCAGGATCAATATTATGTATGATTGATTGTAGATCAAAATATTGGAAGGCATTAACAGTCTTTCCCCGAAATTGCCCTAGATTTAAAGGCTTCCGGTTTTTTGAATGAGAGTTCCCAAACGGACGAGAAAAAAAACTTTATAAAAATTAATAAGCGAAGCGCAAACATGATGTCCTGAGTGCGCACGAACCCCGAGTTCATGCATTGTTATCGGTAACTAAATAGTAAAAATGTAATGAAATTCTGTTGACAAACGGACTGTAACATTTCCTCATGAGAAGGTGGTTATGGTCGCCTATGGTTGATTACTCTCATGACACAATTTATCAGTCATTGATAGGTATACTATTCAAACCGGAACAAAGTACAACCGCAATACTGTAGATAGATAGATAGATAGATCATTTATTTGTCTAAAACACAAGTATGCAAGATGTTACATAAAATTATAGCACAGTCATGTTTTGCCTTAACGGCGTACAAATACAAAGTGGTAGGTTATTTTTAGTAGTAGGGTTGTCCATTATTAATAGCAATTAACATATTAAATGAAAACTTAATCAATCAAATTAATACTTAAATATACTACAGAATAGTGTCATCAAAATAAAATTAGGAAGTCAAAAGTCAAAGTAATTAGGAATAAAAATTACATATTATTTCACACAAGTCAGGTTAATTTGCTATTATACATAACATCAATAATGCACAACAAAAAAATAACAAAAAAAATAAAAAATAAACAAACAAATCAAATGTCAAAAACAGAATGTAAATAAAAAAATAATAATACAACAATAAAAAAAAAACTATATCAATACTTTGTCTGTTAAAAACTGTTTGGCAACATAAACCATTTGCAGATACCAGTATTTAGAATAAGACAAGCCATTCAAATTCATACCAATGGAATGCGATGCAACGCAGCGGAATAAAACTTCTGGTTAAAATCTGCAGTAAGATATCAAAAATTGATAACTATTGTTTTGATAAAAAAAAAATCATAACACACTTACAATTTTTTTTTTCTTATGATTAATATTTATCGCGAACCTATAGTAACTTAATGCAAGCAAAATCCATTTCAAAGTATGAATTATCCATTTTGAAAACATTTCAACAATCCATTTCAAAAACTCACAGATAAACGACATTATGTCGTTTATCTGTGAGTTTCTTCACTAACTGTGAAACATACTTGGACTTTTAATCGTATACAATAACTTGGCAGTTCAAACTAAAACGAAGATTAACGAAGAACGAGAACTAACGGTAAACATAATTGAAAAACTATTTCCCTGTTCGCTAATCAATGTTATTACTGGTTATGTTATAAACTGTTCTTAGTTACCACCGCCCTTCTGATTACTCAACATATGCAATGGTGTCGTCGTAGAAATAGTTTAACTACAGCTCTTATTTAGTCTAGTTACTTTATTATTTTACTGATGATAGGAATTACCTTGATCCTTTTAGTTCGTGTACAACAGAATTAGCACCATACATTGTCAAGAGTCACTTAATACCATAATTTGTACTTAGAAATTATAGGCATTTCTTTATCAGATACCTATCGTAAATTAGGAAAAAGTGGCATGAACTCCGGCCCGTAACAGTGGTTAGATAGCTGGTATCAGTGATAACTGTAACGAGGCAATGCAAAGGTTCAAAGAAACACCATAATATTATTTTCTTAGCTTTTACTTTTATTTGAAACTTCACAGGTTTAGATTACATCCTTACAATTAATAGCGCCAACAAAAATCTGACTCCAGTAGTCCACTGCTTCGCGCAGTTTATCGTCCATATACTTCGATCTGGTAGTTATAGCCGCGGCTTCTAGCTGACTGAAGCCTGATTGTGACGACGTTACTCCCAACTCCTCCAGCCCTGATGGATGAGCTGGACCCCTGTATGGTCCCCACGTGCCTCACCCGGATCGCGGTTATCCGGAGGGAGTTAGTGCGGAAAGTGATGTCTTGAACATGAACCACGTTGTTAGCAGCTCCCCTGATGTGACCGGTTCTGAAAACAAATGCTCATGAAAATATAAATTATTTGCAGTCCATCACCATAATGTTTCATAGTCAGCCTATAGCTGTCCCACTCCTGGGACACAGCTCTCTTCTCTGTGAGAGGGAGGGGGCCGCAATCAACAACGTTTGGTGGTTCGGTGGATGTCACACATGTCTTCGAATTAGTTTCCTCGCGATGTTTGCCTTCTCCGTTTTGAGAGCAGTGGTGATGATTATATGACACAAAGTAAAGTGCCTGCCTGGGTTCGAACCCACGACGTACAACTCGTAAGTCGTGGCTGTTACTACGAGGTCATTGCTGCTAGTCATAATGTAACGACTTAAAAAAAAAACGTGTTTTTCAATCGCCTACCATGGAGTTATATTGAGTGTAATGCTGCCCACCTGGCGAGCAGCCTGCTGGTGCCGATGGTGCCTACGCTCAGGTTGTTCCGAGAAGCGACTGCAGCCAGCGGCGGCAGCTCGGCCACGTCGCTCACGTCAACCTCCTCATGCGTCACTATCATCTCGGGCGCCTCCACCACGTCATGGCTGACAAATGCTGCTGTCGCCGCCGCTGCTAACAACACCACGAGAACTAGGCTCTTCATCTGTAATCATTTTAAGTCGATTTTATTGATCTGATCATTGTGACACACTAGCAAAGGCACACGTGGAGGTCGGAAATTATACCACAGGAACGTACTACCGGGATAAAAAGTATCCTGTCATAATCCAAATCATGGTCTACCTGTGTGCCAGTGAAGGTGTGAAAAGGTAACAGACAGACAGCCACAGTTATTTCTGCATTTATAATATTAGGATGAATTTTTTGCTGTCGATAATATGGAGTTTAATGACTACTTTGATTACTTCGCTCATAGTATAGTTTCAGATTTAGCTCTGAAGTCCCATCTCAAAAACTCACCCTGAATATTATTTTTTGGAAATATAAAAAAATGTTTGTGGTTATCTATTAAAAATTTAAAAATACACTTACCTTATCAATGTGACTACGACTTGATTCTCAAAACTCTTCAGCTGACTCCTTTCAGTTCACTGCTACTATACCAGCCTTCTGAAGGAAGCAGTATTTATAGTAGAAATGCATTCATGATAAGAAGATTATATCACCTATCTAGTAAATAACAACAGTATGTAATGATACCGACTTTGATTATTTAAACGTATCTATGATTTATACAGCGGTTGTAAATTAGCATTGATAGGAACTGTGCGATAATATAAATGAATATCAGGGTATCTAAAGAAAATTACCTTTTTTGATTGCGGAATGGTCACATAGTTAAATAGTGCAAAAATAATAGACAAAGCTGTTAGAGCCGAGGTTGTCTTTGGAAATAATATTTCTTATTTTGTACAAAACAGATGCTTCTACGTTTCTGCCTCTAAATCCATAATCAATGATTATACCCCTTATATATAATACGTATTCCACAGCAAATAATATCTCATTTACTCTGTGTAACCTAGTCTAATCTGTTAGGCTATATCATTTGAAAACTAGTCTGGTCCTTTGGGACAAGAGGATCATTTCGACGTTTTTATCCCTTTTTCTATTGCAGGATACATACAGTCCCACAGGAATCGGTCCTGGGGCCACACCCACAGGGATCGGTCCTGGGGCCGCATCTGTGGGACATCGGATACGACTGGGTGCCGCGCGCCGACCTCCCTAGCGGCGTCAGCGTTGTTTGTTACGTTGACGACACGTTGATCCTGGCGCAGGGGAGGTTGCACCAGGCGGCGGCCGAACTAGCGACACACGGGGTTGCGACAATCGTTGACAGAATCCGGCAATTGGGACTCGAAGTGGCCCTGCAAATAACGGTAGGAGGGGTTGACATCGGCGTCGAGTTGACGATGTAGTACCTAGGACTCGTCGTCGACGTTTGGCTCCCAGAATGGAGAGGGCCGGGACTGTATTGAAGCGACTCCTGCCAAATCTAGGGGTGCAAACGCCTCCTGCTGGAGACTCTACGCGTGGGTCGTGCGGTCCATGGCCCTTTACGGGGCACCAGTGTGGGCGCGTTCGTTGAGGCGGTGGCCAGCCGCCGGTTGAACGCGTCCCAGAGGGTAATGGCCACCCGGCTGTTCCGGGGATACCGCACGCTCTCCGGTGAGGCGGCGAGCCTCCTTGCCGGATTGCCGCCATGGGATCTGGAGGCAAAAATCCTCGCGCACATTTGGGAGTGATGCTAGGAGACGAAACGCCGTGGCGTAACTCCGCTGCCGCGAGAAATCACGGCACAGTGGACAGAGCTCCGGTGGGATCTCATGGCGTCATAGAGAGTGTGATTGTCGCAACCCAGTGCTGGGCACGCCACAATTGCGGCGATAAGTCCCCTCTTTGAGGAGTGGCTAGAGAGGCGCCACGGCGTCCTCACCTTCCGTCTGACGCAAGTCTTCACCAGACACGGTTGTTTCGGGAGGTTCCTGTTTAGTATCAGGCGGGAGGAAACGCTCGGATGTCACCGCTGCGTGGATCGCCGGAGTACACGGTGGAGATCTGCCCGGCTTGGGCAGAGCATTGCCGTGTCCTCGTGGAGGCGATCGGGGGCGCGGATCTCTCGCGTCCGGCCCTGGTCCAGGCCATGGTACAGAGCGAGAGGGCATGGGACGCAGTCACCTCCGAATTGCAGGCCGATTCCTGGCCACCGTAGGCGCGGGCTTGCGGACGTGGGCTTAAAGTATAGCTTATTGCAGTGAATCCATTCAGTGACCCTATCCAAGTCGTGCTGCAGCATGTCATGATCCACGGTGTCTTTTATGGCTGCAGACAACTTAAGGTCGTCAGCAAATAGCATGCATATTGACCTGACTACCTTTAGTAGATCATTTACCATAATAATTAATAATAAGGGCCCCAAATTAGTACCCTGACTGACGCCCGATCTGGTGTAGTAGAGCTCCGAGAAGTGTCCGCCACAGTCCACATACTGACGTCTATCTCGAATATAACTGGCAAAGAACTTTACAGTATGAAATGTGCAGACCATACCCAACCGCCTTGACAAGAGTATATCGTGGTCAACTGTGTCGAACGCCTTCTTAAAGTCCAGATAGGCTACGTCAACCTGAAGCCCAGCAACAGCTGGTACTAACTGTCATCAGGTGAAGCAAGTTCCCCGTTATACCGCGCCCAGGACGGAAGCCGTGCTGCGTATCAGACAAATGAGGGCCTGTCTGTGCATAAAGGTAATTGTGAACAGCCATCTCGAATATCTTGGCTGGTGCGCTCAGTACCGCAATTGGCCTGAAGTCACTGACATCCGTACCACCTCAACCTTTCGGTATAGGTACCAGCCGCGTAAGTTTCCAAAGACTAGGAAAGTGTGCCACCGACTAACAAACATTGAATATGCGCAGCAAAGGTTTTATTAATATCATGCGGCAATCTCTCAAAATGAAGGGCGGAATACCGTCAGGACCCACTGAGCGCTTAGGCGGCAGACCAGTCAGCGCGCGCCGGACGGCCGCCGCTCGGCGCTGCCTCCCCGCAAGCCGCCCCCGCGTTCAGCGTGCCCGCTGTCGGGCTGTACACAGAGCGATAGAATCGCGAATATTCCTTAGCGGATTCATCACCAGATAGAACTCGTCCCTCTTTGATCAATTTGTACTAACTAGAAGTGTCTTTTTTCGACCTTACGTAATAACAGAATGATTTAGCGTCTGTAGCGAGATGGTTCTGTACTCGATGTCTGTACCGGAGGTGAGAACTCGTGGTTTCCGCCTTCACCCTTGCCCGACACTGAGAGAATGCCTCATAATCACTTAGAGATTTGGTCGCTTTATATTTTTTGTGCAAATTGTATTTTAATTTAATTTATTTAACAAGATCTAAGTTATACCATTCCGGATATCTTCTATTACTAATATTTTTAGTTTTCGGAGGAAGACTAGCGTCAAAAGTTTCACATATTTTATCATAATACAAATTTAAAGCTAAATCAGGATCTTGAATACTGTATAAATCTTTCCAGTATATTAAATTAATTGAATAATATATCTTATTGTAATCTGCTTTACGAAAATTCCATTTCCTATACTGTTACTGAGGGTGTGGGTGTGGAATGTGTTGGTGTTGGCGCACATGACGCCGCAACGCCGACCGCAAGTGGCGGGTGATACACGACCACGGGCTGCAGACCTTCGTCGGCAGCGCACACCGTCAGCCCACCGCGCCCACTCAACACAAGGTCCAGTTGCCTATTATTACAATTCGGCACCATGTCACACTGAGCGACCTCACAAAAGCCATAAAATAACAGCTACATACATTTCTATTGCACGAAACTAAATAAAAATCTCCTAAAATTACTACATTACTTCTACACTTAATACACAATTTCTCTAATAAAGTAAACTTTACCATGTACTCAGTCTCTTCTGCCTTTGGTGGATATACACTACACAGCAAATAAATCTGCGACTCTGCTTATAAACACTTGCACATATTATTTCGAATTGTTGAGTATCAATAATAATATCATGTGGCATTTGTATTCGTCGCAGTTCAAAACACGGTGTGGCCACTAAAAGTACGCCGCCCTGCTTACGTCCGTCCACTCGGTCACAACGTAGAATCTGGTAAATTGATTCGTTACATCCCGTTTCAATAATAGCAAATATATCAGCATCCGACGATTCCAGCAGCGATAAAAATCTTGTTGTTTTGGTTCTTAATCCTCTAACGTTTTGGTATAAAATTTTGTATGCTCTCTTGTGTGTCGGTTCGTGGATGGTTTGATGTGGTTGTGGTTGAGGTTCGAAAAAAAATCCATTCGCAAAATTTCACATTTAGTGGCCAAATATCAGGGTTACATAATTTTTCAAAACTGTTTTCTGGTAAACCTATTTTAAATGACGAATAATTTCTTTCAGTTCTCGTTTTTATCTTTTCTACTATAAATTCCGAGTTATTTCCTAATATTTATATATTCCTTAATGCTATCTTCTGTAGTACTTTTGTCCAACATCCATACATGTAGATATTTTTTTCCGTTCTAACGCCTTCAACAATGTAATGTGCCTTTCTTTAAAGGATTTTTTCTTTTGCTGCTTTTCACTTCAATCTATTTATCATTGATATTTTCTGCAACCGCTATATTTCTGGCCACCGCTGCGTAGGTAGCGCTCAGCTGAGCCGTCGCGCTCGCGGGGCTTGGCTCGGCAACAGCGCGCGGTAACTGCGTCGTCGTTGAATTGCATACTTCTTTTCCAAGTTCTTTACTAGTTTGATTGTGTAAAGAATTGTGAACTAACTTGGTAGTACCAGCGTTCGGCTGCTTAGTAACAATCCTTTCGTTTTTAAGAACTTTAATTTCCTCTTCCAAACAAGTGCACTTTTTATTAGCTACACTTAAATATTCTCTCAATTTGTTATTCTCAAAGACCACAGTTGCTACTGAATTCTAAATCTCTTGTATAAGTCTTGTTTCAATAGTATTCAATCTAGCAGATATTTCTACTTTTAACTTTTAAATTTTTTGTTCAGAACAAGTTTACGCGACAATTGTACAGGAAGCTTTATGGGATACATCCGTTTTACCCGTTGATGTACCCCACTCTGTTTGTTCTGGGTATGGTCGGGTACAATGAATTGAGGGTGCGACGGGAGTTTACACTTGTCGCGTATCTTGTTAAATTACTTCGTGGCATCGAGCATAATCCGGGAGTGCTGCAGCGATTAAGTTTTTGCGTACCAGACCGCTGTGTGAGGAGGCGGCGGCGCCCACCACAGCTGGCCGTGCCGACGGCCAGGACCAACCTACTCGCCAAAACAACTGTGACCCGGGGAATTAGTATCATTAACGAACTTCATGGCAAAATTTATGTTTTCACGTGTCATTTGAGTGAATTCGCAAGGACACTGTTATTTATTTTATGTTATTAATATAGATTAATGTTGGTAGTATGTTATTGTGTTGTATTGAAATGAAATGAAATTGTTTATTCTGTAAATAGGATATTGGAATCAATTTTACACGTCATCTTAAAAAAAAAATTAAAAATTTGCTAGATGAGTTCGACGTTTCCTGTCTGACTACTCTGAGAAGAAAGGCCGAAACAAACTCAGAGGTCACAGTCTCTTTTAAAGTCCAGACATAATCTTGATCAGGCCATATGAGGACCATGTAGATTAGTGTCTGAAATGGTCTTTTGAGAAAAGAACCACACAGATTTGAGTGGACCTGTCCTGTCAGTGCAAGCATTTGTCAGTAATCGTGGAGCTCAACCCAGAACTTAAGGAGCTCAAGGAACTAAAGTTCCTATTATGTAACAAGTTGTTTTAGTCATTTACAGTATATTTAAGTTGTAAATAATTTAATAAGTAGATATAGATTTGTAAATGACCGCATTGTCGCATTGGGTAAATGCACCTGTAATGATAGTTGTAAGGGAAATTTTAATAAATAAATAACATATCCGTAACACTCTGGATACTTTCCATCATGTTAATTGCCGATGGCGTAGTATTTTCCTTAAAATTAGTCTCTTCACAACTTTTACTTGATTTCTTTTCTATCAACCCACCTCCTGAGCGGAAGCCGCGTGTCTGTGTATCATCTGTCACTCGTACACGATGTGTTATTTTTGAGCAGGAATCACACCTATAAGAACTTTCCAGCTGGATTTTTTGGATCTTTATACTTTAACAGTTCTCTTTACACACATTTTTAGCGTAGTACACCGCAAAATTAACCATTTATCAAATTAAAAACCGGGAGTGCAGCGGACCACGATGTCACCGGGAAAAATATAATGCTAGTAAACAAAAATAAGACCATACATTTTATTATTTATTTAAAAATTTACTACACAGCGCACATCTTTTTCTCAACAAAAATATTTCTTAAAAAGCAAATTATCTAACATAGACTTGAATTCTATAGTGGTATCCGCGGCCTGTAGCTGATCGTATTCTGATTGTGACAAAGGAGCTTCCAATTCCTCCATTCAAGATTGATGGGGTTGCGTTCTGCGAGGCCCCCACGCGGTTCACCCGGATCGCACTCACGCGCCGGTTCGTGCGGATTGTTATATCTCTTACGTGGAAATGATTCGCGACACCGTTCGCCCTGATCTCGCTACTGTAAACAGAAAAAATGGTCATCATCAGGAAACATGCAGTTCATGTCCAACTCTTAGTTGGCATCGCGACCTAAGGCAAACTCCAGTTCAGTCTTAAGGCAAAATGGATCCTAAACGTACTTATTTTAAATAGAAAGGTTAGGTATGGTAAATGTCTTACGGGGAAATATAATAATTTTAAGATCTCCCAGGGTTATTGCATTTGTTGAACCCCATCCGACTGCTGAGTAGTGTGTAGTGCTGATAGTGACAATGTTCTCTTACAATATTTGACCATTCACATTATTATTTGTGTTCTGTTTGTGGTTACTTACTTGTACACCAATACATCTCCAGATGCGATGGATCCCAAGTTCAGGTTACGCCGAGTGGCTACTGCAGTCTGCACTGGCACGTCAGCCTCCTCAGTCAGCTCAGCCACGTCAGTAAGCTCATCCACGTCAGTCACAACCACCTCTGGCATTTCGTTCAGGTCCACGTCAGCCACTTCGTCTCCGTCAGCCACGTCAAGCATCTCCACCACGTCAGGCACTTCATTGCTGACTACTGCAGCTGTTGCTGCCGCTACTAACAACACGACGAGGAGTAGGCTCTTCATCTGGAATTATTATATTACTTTTCTTAAGTACCAAATTAATTAATTATTTATATTAATTCATTTCCTTTCGAAAAGTTACGCCAAACGTTAATTATTTGGCATTATTTTGTTTTAGAAGAATATAATTGTTGCCTTTATTCTTCCACAGCAAGCCAACGTTTTACTTTCCCTTATTATTGACTGCGTTTTAGGCCAGTTGTGAAGATCTAGATACTAGGAGTCTAGTCCATTCCTAGGCCAAAATTGTAAAAGTAGACTTACCTTTTCAATTTTTACTTTGACTTGATCCACAAAACACTAAAGTTAACTCTTTTGAGGACAGTGTGAGTATAAGTTGTATTCTAAAGGCGTCAGTATTTATAGTGAAATTAGAAAACAACCTCATTGATAAGATAATGTCTGACCTACATTTCGGTTAATTACATCCACATAATATGACAACTAATCAATAACGTAGTAACAACAAGATACATCACACCGATTTAATTATAAAGATAGGTACTAGTTTTTATCTCTTACTCATGCGATAAATTCAAAATAGTAGATTGTTTGCCTAGGCAGCAAACAACTATTTTTAAGGCGAGAGTGTTTCAATGTATCCTGTGCGCAGCGAGGGATTCTAAGTACGTCACTCGAGCTTAAAATAGTGTTGTTCCCGAAGTGCACACCCTACATTTTATCACCCTCTATGTGAAAAAAAAAACATGTGCGGTCTGACCCCCATCAGGAACGTAGTTCCTTCTCATATATGATTTAAAATAAAAAACAAAATTCAGCCGCCATCTTGGTTTTTCATGTTGACCTCACTATAGGCTTTAGCACCCTTGAAAACCATGAAAACGATACCCATGATGATAAATATGAAAATTTTCAGAGCCGCCATCTTGAATTTACATTTTGACCAATTTCACCCTTTCTCTCTCTTGCCGGTCTGTTACTTGTTCATACAATGTTCGTGATTGATCACTTTGGTGTTTGGATCTTTTACTAACAAAACTCACGTTCCAAATTCAAATCACTTTTCGTCCGTAGGGATTAAAAAGCTATTTTGGTCTCTGTTTACGAAGAATAAACCAATTCTTTTTGAATAGATGTGATAAAAACAATTTTAAAGGAAAATCAATGAAAAGTAATTCCAATCGGGACCCAATTACTTTGGTGCGAAATAAATACATACAATATTATAGTGGATGCCGTATTTTTTTAAATCTAGTAGAGATGTGCGGCCAGCTAGCACATTTCGTAACGCTACGCGCTACACAGCGTGCTACGAGTAGCTACGGCGTAGCTACGATGTTGTGATCTCCGCGCCTCCTAATATCTATATCAATAAAATCATATTTAAATTAAAGTCGCTTTCCCGTCTGTCTGTGTGACCGCGTTGTTCTTTTAAACTACGCAACAGATTCTGATGCGGTTTTCACCATCAGTTACAGATACTTATTCCGGAAGGTTTGTGTCGATAACTATATAAAACACTTATATTAAACTTACATAATATAACACAGAAATCTAAGTCTTCTCTATTAAATTTAAAGTCACAGACGGTATCTACCATGAGCTGTCATCAGAACGGTTATGTACAATTGAGATTGTTCTATAAAAACCGTTGTCAATGGCTTTATGGATTATCTCAATCCCCTGCACCCACTTGTATACATTTGATAAGTTGGCTTATAAAATAGTTTTAATCATAGAACGAAAAGACATCATCGAACTGTCTGTTGAACACAACATTGAATTGTCCTGTGTTGAGCTCGATAAGCATGTTGTAGTATGCGTATATAGACCTCCAAGTTACCAGAATCTATCTGTGTTTGATTCTGTAATGGAAGATGTATTAAAGAAACTTAGTACTAGTAGTAAGTCAATAATCATATGTGGTGACTTTAATATTAACTTGTTAGAAAATAACTCGAATACTGTCAGATTATTAAGTCTTTTTAGGTCATTTGATTTGTCAAATGTTTTTATTGAACCAACCCGAGTGACAGCTTCTTCTGCCACCTGTATAGATAATATTTTTTGTAATTGTGATTACTTACACAAACAAATTGTAAACAAGTTGCCATCAGATCACAGTGGACAAACAATAACATTTTGCTCCTACATACCTTTACAAAAAATTCAAATAAGGTTTAGGGCAATTACATGTAAAAGTTTAGAGAAATTGAATAATTCTTTGGCCAGTAGATTATGTGTTCAGAGTTTTAATAATATAGGTGACCCAAATGAGTTCTACGCCGAGTTCTTTTCACTATTAAACACGCAATTTAATGACACTTTTCCACTAAAGACTAAAAATATTTACACAAAGTTCTTATTTAGTGATTGGGCGACTGCAGGTATTCGTAAAAGCAGGGAAAAACTATTTGAACTTTATGGCCTAAAGCAACATACGAATAATACAAGCTTTCATAAGTATGTTGCAAAATATTCAAAAACTTTTAAAAGTGTGTGCAAAATAGCCAAAGCTCTTTATATTAGCAATAAAATAAAATCAGCTGATGATAAAATAAAAATTACCTGGCAAATAATAAATAATGAAACAGGTAGGAAAAAACAGCGAAATACTGAATTTAATTTAGAGACTGCACATGGCACTATCAACTCAGATGTAGAAATAGCTCAGGAATTTGAAAACTTTTTTGCTAATATTCCCCTTAAAACTACTGAAGCTTTAAATTCCTCACCAGCGCTTTCTGCTGCCTTACTTAGACAGAATGTGAAGGCATGCTCTTTGGAGTTCAGGTTTCAGCATACAAACCCCCAGGCTGTTATAAAAGCTTTTAAAGATCTTAAAATTAAATCAACAGAAGATCTCTGGGGAATGTCTGTAAAAGTCTGTAGATCTATTATCGAAACCATTGCGCCCTATTTAGCTTTCATATTTAACACCAGTGTAGACCAAGGAGTCTTTCCGGATCTCATGAAACACAGTAAAGTAGTTCCATTGTTCAAATCCGGTGATAGTAAAGAACCCAACAATTATAGGCCTGTATCAATTTTACCAGTTCTCAGTAAGGTGTTTGAAAGGTTGATGCTCAATCAAATGTTACGTCACTTTAATAAAAATTCCATCTTTCATGAACATCAGTACGGTTTCACCAAAGGGCGTTGTACCACTGACGCCGGTGTCACCCTAATAAAGAACATTTTTAATGCCTGGGAAGAAGCACAAGATGCCATTGGTATCTTTTGCGACCTCTCGAAGGCGTTCGATTGCGTAGACCATGAGACACTTCTGCTGAAACTGGAGCACTATGGGATTAGAAATACAGCTCTTGATTTACTAAGATCATACCTGAAAGATAGAAAGGTTAAAGTTCAAGTAAACGGCGTAAACTCATTGGGGTCTGAAATGGCAATGGGCGTTCCTCAAGGTTCAATATTGGGTCCATTCCTCTTTTTAGTTTACATTAATGATTTACCCCAATTACTTCAAAATCAACCGAAGATGGTGTTATTTGCAGATGACACATCATTGATCTTTAAAATCAATCGACGGTCACACAATCTTGACGACGTGAATAGCTCTATTCTTCAGGTCCAACATTGGTTTACGGTAAATAATTTGGTACTAAATAAAAAAAAAACCAAATGCATTAGATTTAAATTACCTAATGTTAGAAGTAGCGAATGTGACATCATATTGAACGGAGAAAAACTGGAATTTATTAATCAAACTGTTTTCCTGGGAATCACATTAGACGAGAAATTACAATGGGGACCTCACATAACATTTCTTGCGGGGCGGTTAAGTTCAGCCGCTTATGCTGTTAGAAAGATAAGACAGTTAACAGACGTAGAAACCGCGCGATTGGTCTATTTTAGTTACTTCCACAGTATTATGTCGTATGGCATTTTACTGTGGGGTCGGGCTGCTGACATTGAATCCATCTTTATTTTGCAAAAGAGAGCTGTCAGAGCCATTTATAATCTACGTCACCGCGAATCTCTCAGGGAACTATTTAAAAGGATTAATATTATGACGGTACCTTGCCAGTTCATTTATGAAAATATTATGTATGTTAGAAAAAATCGACATCTTTTTAATAAAATAAGTGATAGACATAATTTTAATACTAGAAATAAAGATAAAATAGATCAACCATTTTTCAGATTATCTAAAGTACATACATCTTTTATAAAATACCTTGTGATATTTTGCAATTAAATGAAAGAAAATTTAAAGCTCATATTAATAAGTACACTTTGTAAACAAGCATATTACAAATTAGAGGATTATATCCAAGATAAGAATGCTTGGAAACATGCTGGTCCTGCTCCATAGGACAATTTAGAATCAAGACAAAATCAAACTGGTTGCAAATTTAAGTGTATATTTTATTATTATTTTTTATTATATGACATTGATTTTACTTTCTATGACCAATTCCTCGCACACTGACTTATTAATTGTGGAATCTTAGGAGGATCGTCTACTTTTACAATGTTTGTAAATATGTGAGCACCATGTATCTATCACATAATTAGTTTATCTGTTGTTGCTTCATTTTTAATTCTTAATTCTTTTTACCTATTGTGGTATAATAATTTTATTCTAGGTGCATCGTCCTCACATATAATTATATAACTAATGTACTTATACAAAATATTGTAAAACATTTTAAAAGAGTAACGGTGGAGTTTCTTGCCCATTCTTCTCCATACGAAAACTACCTTTTGGAAGGGGCAACTAGAATCAATTAATTTTTTTTGTAAATTTTTGACGTTCAAAAGTGCCTTATACGGGCCTACTTGAAATAAATGATTTGACTTTGACTTTGACTTTGACTTTGAACATGCTGAAAACTAGACGAATTAATTTCGCATGCATTTGTTTTTTACCTCTAGGACGTTTCAGTTTCAAAGTCTACAGCAGCAGTTAAAGGGATTAAAGAGCTAATAACGAACATGAATATCACGAAGAATACTCAATACTTTATTGCATTCCATATGTATTATCCCCATGCCATTACATAAAAAGCCGCATAAAATAGAATGTAGGCCTTATACAGCTAGTCGTTGCAATAAGTTTAAAAATAATATAGCTCATAGAATTACACCATCTATAATAGAACACGAGAATCCGAATGAAATCTATGGAGCCCTTTTTGATGTTGTGCAAAAAGAGTACCAATCTACTTTCAAGACTAAAACTATTAAAATAAATGGCACCTCCGTTGGCTTTAACCAATGGGCCACTCCAGGTATTTATAAAATTAGAGCGAGACTATACGAGTTATATGGTTTGAAAAAATATAGGTTTGATACTCCTTTCGTAGAGTATGTCAAAAATTATTCAAAATTATTTAAAAAGGTTAGTGCTTTTGCTAAATCTAAATTTTTAAGCGATAAAATTAAAAATTCCAATAATAAAGTAAAAACCACTTGGAACATTATTAATAATGAAATGGGTAAATCGGTTAAGCAAGATAAACAACTTGAGATTATGGTCGACAGTAAATTAGTTACTAAAGCAGCTGACGTAGCTGAGGCGTTTAATGAGTTTTTTGCAAACATACCTATAACCACGACTCGCTCCTTAAATTCGTCCCCGTCTAAAGCTGAAAACCTTTTGTTTAGTAGTGTGTCTAAAAGTAGTCGCTTATTCAGCTTCGAACATGTTACGCCGCGTGATGTAGTTAATGTTTTTAACACACTCAAGTCAAAAAACACTGGTGATTACTGGGGCATCTCCATTAAACTTTTAAGCAATATAATAGACATCGTAGCCCCATATCTAGCTGTTACTTTTAATAAATGTGTTGATTTAGGAACTTTTCCTGACCTCATGAAGAGTAGTAAAGTCATACCATTATTTAAATCAGGTAATAAAAATGATGTTGGCAATTTCAGGCCTATTTCTATCTTACCAGCATTTAGCAAAATATTTGAAAAGTTAATACTCAAGCAGTTGCTAATCCATTTTAATTTAAATAGCCTCCTCCATAATGAACAATATGGCTTTACAAAGGGTCGTTCGACCACAGATGCGGGTGTTGCTCTGCTGAAACACATATTTAACGCATGGGAGAACTCGCAAAATGCTATTGGGGTTTTCTGTGATCTCTCCAAAGCCTTTGATTGCGTGCACCATGACACGCTTTTGCGTAAACTGCGTCATTACGGTGTGCAAAATGAAGCTCTCAACCTTATAAATTCTTATTTACATAATAGGTCCCAATGTGTAGATGTTAATGGTGTGAAATCTTCCGGGCTACCAGTTCAGTTAGGTGTGCCTCAAGGCTCAATACTGGGTCCATTCTTGTTCTTAGTCTATATCAATGACTTACCATTCTATTTAAAGGGTATCTGTGAAGTTGTACTGTTTGCAGATGATACGTCACTTATTTTTAAAGTAGACAGGAATAGACAAGACTTTGACGATGTAAACAGTGCACTCTCAATGGTTACGGATTGGTTTTCGTCAAATAACCTAGTTCTCAATAGCAAGAAAACCAAATGTGTAAAGTTCGCCCTTCCAAGTGTTAGAAATCTAGGACCCAACATCGTCTTAGATAAAGAGTCACTTGAAACTGTAAACACGGCAGTTTTTCTGGGCATAACAGTAGATGCCAAACTTCAGTGGGGCCAACATATATCGAGCCTAGCGGGAAGGCTCAGTTCGGCCGCCTACGCCGTCAGGAAAGTAAGACAATACACTGACGTTGATACAGCTCGGTTAGTCTATTTTAGTTATTTTCATAGCGTTATGTCCTACGGTATTCTGTTGTGGGGCAAAGCTGCTGATATTCAAAATATATTTGTCCTTCAAAAACGAGCTGTTCGAGCAATTTACCAGCTCGGTGCCAGAGTTTCTCTGAGAGATTTTTTCAAAGATATCGGTATCCTCACAGTGGCATCACAATTCATTTTCGCCAACATATTATATATTAGACAAAATATACACTTATATACTAAAAACAGTGATATTCACAATGTTAACACTAGAAATAAGGACAAACTACGTACTCCCTTTCACCGGCTTCATAAGGTTCATAACTCATTTGTTGGGCTTGGTATAACTTTTTATAACAAGCTACCTTCTTCTTTGCTAGATTTGCCTTTTAAAAAACTAAAGTAAAATCCAACCTCTCTTCAAAGGCATACTATTCTATCAACGACTACTTAAATGATAAGAATAGTTGGTCGCTGTGATTAACTCAAGACAATGTTTAAATGTTCTTTCTCCAGAATTAGCTTACTTACTGACAGGTTATATGAGTTTATATAATTGTTTATAATTTTACTAATTTTACTTTATTTATTGTTGACATAATCTACTCATTACAATGTTTTTTTTTTATGAGTTGTATTGCAATATGTGGTTAGCTAGCGACCTCGATAATTTTTTACTTTACCTCAATGGTCCTAGTTTATCAATTATAACTTCTAGTTACAGCTATATGTAAGCGGGCACGCCCTTTATGTCTGGAGGCTTTTATTTAGATATTGTTTTCGTTAAGTTATTTTTATTTCTGCTTGAGTATAGTTCTCGATGTTTTTGGTTGGTATATTGGCGTGTGCTAGCTGTCATATGGCTATTAATTTTATAATTTAAATTATGTTTTGTGTTGCGTAATGTAAATATCATTTTGCATACTATTATATAGAATCTTTTTTACTGAACAGACAGCTGTGCTGCTGGGGAGTTTGTTGCGCCACTTCTTCTTCCCAGCTAAAGCACTAGGAAGTGGTGAAGGGTGGGCGTTTTGGGGGACTGTCTTATGTAATTTTGACATTCGAAAAGTGCTGATTCTCAGCCTAGTTTGAATAAATGACTTTTGAATTTTGAATTTTCTTTGAATTACATAGATGGTATAAAAAAGTATAAGATCAATATGGACCCTGTCGGGCACAGCAACATTAGGAGAGAGGAAGAGGGATAAGTAACAATTCAAGCGATTAATATTATTATAAATGAAGTATTAGATGTGTTTAATTGGGTGTATAATTATTTATGTATACATAATTATACATTATTATTATATTTCCTTTATTTCACTTAAACACCTATTAGTTACATTTTTAAATATTAGAGTATAAAAAAATATAAAAACATTTAAAAATATAAAAAATAGTAGCCCACCGGGAACAGGGTCCAAGCTACCGGCGGTCAGGGCTCCAGAGAGAGGAACCTCCTAACAATGCGAGCCGTGTCCAGGAGTACCGCTTTCTGAATCAAGTATAATTATTTATATATACATAATTATACAATATTATTATATATTATTAGGTTTGTGTATATAGGTGTAATTTTGAAATTATGTATTGCATATGAATAATCTAGGTAATTATTATGAAATTCTTAGAAGTATTTTGGTTATTATTAAATTATGTATTCATATTTTCATATTTATATTTGATTTTCTAATATGAAGAAGAAGCTTTTTAGAGTGTAGAAGTAGTGGCTCAGTGGTTACGAGTAGTCGGTGCAATAAGAAAAACATGTTTTCACCTATTTATAATTTTAGACATGCGGTGCCTGTAGGCTCCCACACTTTTTGAACGATATGTAACATGATGCGTAATAAACTGCGCAGGTGATGAGGATCATTTGCACATGTAACATGCGTGATTAACAACTTTATAAGTACGTCAGCAGTAGTCGTAACTTAATGGCCCTGCAAGCACAATTTGGAAACATGGGACATTATAGATCCACGGATGCTGCGAATAATCTGGCCATTTACTGGGCACAAGACCTATCGTCAGTTCGACAAGAAGAAGACCATAGAAGTAGAAGTAGATTACTGAGTCCGTAAAATGTAGGTAGGTACGACGCAGCGGTGCTGACACTAATCAAGCTACTTACTTACTTATCTTTATTTCTGTAATCCCTCTTATAGGTAATCACTGGTAATTTACTCACAAACTACTACGTTCTTATCATTACCTTATCAGCGAGGTATTCTATTTTTGCATCACTTTTGTTTTTTTCAAGTAATCGGTAAATTATCAGGATCAATATTATGTATGATTGATTATAGATCAAAATATTGGAAGGCATTAACAGAGACTTTCCCCGAATTTGCCCTAGATTTAAAGACTTCCGGTCTTTTTGAATTAGAGTTCCAAAACGGACGAGAAAAAAACCTAATAAAAATTAACAAGCGAAGCGCGAACATGATGTCCTGAGTGCGCACGACCCCCGAGTTCATGCATTGTTATCGGTAACTAAATAGTAAACATGTAATGAAATTCTGTTGACAAACGGACTGTAAGATTTCCTCATGAGAAGGTGGTTATGGTCGCCTATGGTTGATTACTCTCATGACACAATTTATCAGTCTTTGATAGGTATACTATTCAAACCTGAACAAAGTACAACTGCAATACTGTTTGGCAACATAAACCATTTGCAGATACCAGTATTTAGAATAAGACAAGCCATTCAAATTCATACCAAAGGAATGCGATGCAACGCAGCGGAATAAAACTTCTGATTAAAATCTGCAGTAAGATATCAAAAATTGATAACTATTGTTTTGTTAAAAATTAAAATTAAAATTCATAACACTAACAATTGTTTTTTTCTTATGATTAATATTTATTGCGAACCTATAGTAACTTAATGCAAGCAAAATCCATTTCAAAGTATGAATTTATCCATTTTGAAAACATTTCAACAATCCATTTCAAAAACTCACAGATAAACGACATTATGTCGTTTATCTGTGAGTTTCTTCACTAACTGTGAAACATACTTGGACTTTTAATCGTATACGATAACTTGGCAGTTCAAACTAAAACGAAGATTAACGAAGAACGAGAACTAATGGTAAACATAATTGAAAAATAATTCCCTGTTCGCTAATCAATGTTATTACTGATTATGTTATAAACTGTTCTTAGTTACCACCGCCCTTCTGATTACTCAACATATGCAATAGTGTCGTCGTAGAAATAGTTTAATTAAACTTCACAGCTCTTATTTAGTATAGTTACTTTATTATTTTACTGATGATAGGAATTACCTTGATCCTTTTTGTTGGTGTACAACAGAATTAGCACCATACATTGTCAAGAGTCACTTAATACCATAATTTGTACTTAGAAATTATAGGCATTTCTTTATCAGATATCGTAAGTAAGGAAAAAGTGGCATAAACTCCGGCCCGTAACAGTGGTTAGATAGCTGGTATCAGTGATAACTGTTACGTGGTAACACAAAGGTTCAAAGAAACATTATATTATTTTCTTAGCTTTTGCTTTTATTGAAACTTCACAGGTTTAGATTACATCCTTACAATCAACAAAAATCTGACTCCAGTAGTGCACTGCTTCGCGCAGTTTATCGTCCATATACTTCGATCTGGTAGTTATAGCCGCGGCTTCTAGCTGACTGAAGCCTGATTGTGACGACGTTACTCCCAACTCCTCCAGCCCTGATGGATGAGCTGGACCCCTGTATGGTCCCCACGTGCCTCACCCGGATCGCGGTTATCCGGAGGGAGTTAGTGCGGAAAGTGATATCTTGAACATGAACCACGTTGTTAGCAGCTCCCCTGATGTGACCGGTTCTGAAAACAAATGCTCATGAAAATAGAAATTATTTGCAGTCCATCACCATAATGTTTCATAGTCAGCCTATAGCTGTCACACTCCTGGGACACAGCTCTCTTCTCTGTGAGAGGGAGGGGGCCGCAATCCACAACGTTTGGTGGTTTGGTGGATGTCACACATGTCTTCGAATTAGTTTTGAGAGCAGTGGTGATGATTATTTATGACACAAAGTAAAGTGCCTGCCTGGGTTCGAACCCACGACGCACTCGTAAGTCGTGGCTGTTACTACGAGGTCACCGCTGCTCGTCATAATGTAGCGACTCATAAAAAATTGTCGTGTTTATCAATCGCCCACCATGGAGTTATATTGAGTGTAATGCTGCCAACCTGGCGAGCAGCCTGCTGGTGCCGATGGTGCCTACGCTCAGGTTGTTCCGAGAAGCGACTGCAGCCAGCGGCGGCAGCTCGGCCACGTCGCTCACGTCAACCTCCTCATGCGTCACTATCATCTCGGGCGCCTCCACCACGTCATGGCTGACAAATGCTGCTGTCGCCGCCGCTGCTAACAACACCACGAGAACTAGGCTCTTCATCTGTAATCATTTTAAGTCGATTTTATTGATCTGATCATTATGACACACTACCATAAGCAGAAATTATACCACAGGAACGTACTACCGGGATAAAAAGTATCCTGTCATAATCCAAATCATGGTCTACCTGTGTGCCAGTGTAGGTGTGAAAAGGTAACAGACAGACAGCCACAGTTATTTCTGCATTTATAATATTAGGATGGATTTTTTGCTAATATGGAGTTTAATGACTACTTTGACTACTTCACTCATCGTATAGTTTCAGATTTAGCTCTGAAGTCCCATCTCAAAAACTCACCCTGAATATTATTTTTTGGAAATATAAAAAAATGCTTGTGGTTATCTATTAAAAATTGAATGTGACTACGACTTGATTCTCAAAACTCTTCAGCTGACTCCTTTCAGTTCACTAATACTATACCTGCCTTCTGCAGGAAGCAGTATTTATAGTAGAAATGCATTCATGATAAGAAGATTATATCACCTATCTAGTAAATAACAGCAGTATGTAATGACACCGACTTTGATTATTTAAACATATCTATGATTTATACAGCGGTTGTAAATTATCATTGATAGGAATTGTGCGATAATATTAACGGATGTCAGGGTATCTAAAGAAAATTACCTTTTTTGATTGTGGAAATGGTCACGTAGTTAAATAGTGCAAAAATAATAGACAAAGCTGTTAGAGCCGAGGTTGTCTTTGGAAATAATATTTGTGATTTTGTCCAAAAAAGATGTTTCTACGTTTCTGCCTCTAACTGCATAATCAATCCTTATATCCCTTATACTCGTAATAGGTAATTTTCGCAATGATTTTAAAAACGTATTCCACAGCAAATAATATCTCATTTACTCTGTGTAACCTAGTCTAATCTGTTAGGCTATATCATTTGAAAACTAGTCTGGTCCTTGGGACAAAAGGATCATTTCGACGTTTTTATCCCTTTTTCTATTGCAGGATACATACAGTCCCACAGGAATCGGTCCTGGGGCCGCACCCACAGGGATCGGTCCTGGGGCCACACCCACAGCGATCGGTCCTGAGGCCGCATCTGTGAGACATTGGATACGACTGGGTGCTGCGCGCCGACCTCCCTAGCGGCGTCAGCGTCGTTTGCTACGTTGACGACACGTTGATCCTGGCGCAGGGGAGGTTGCACCAGGCGGCGGCCGAACTAGCGACACACGGGTTTGCGACAATCGTTGACAGAATCCGGCAATTGGGACTCGAAGTGGCCCTGCATAAATCCGAGGCCATGTGTTTACATGGTCCTCGGAACGCGCCACCGTCGGGTTCCCAAATAACGGTAGGAGGGGTTGACTTCGGCGTCGAGTTGACGATGTAGTACCAGACTGGAGCGGGCCGGGACTGTTATGAAGCGGCTCCTGCCAAATCTAGGGGTCCAAACGCCTCCTGCCGGAGGCTCTACGCGGGGGTCGTGCGGTCCATGGCCCTTTACGGGGCACCGGTGTGGGCGCGTTCGTTGAGGCGGTGGCCAGCCGCCGGTTGAACGCGTCCCAAAATCCTCGCGCACATTTGGGAGTGATGCTAGGAGGCGAAACGCCGGGGCGTAACTCCGCTGCCGCGAGAAATCACGCCACAGTGGACAAAGCTCCGGTGGGATCTCATGGCGTCATAGAGAGTGCGATTGTCGCAACCCAGTGCTGGGCACGCCACAATTGCGGCGATAAGTCCCCTCTTTGAGGAGTGGCTAGAGAGGCGCCACGGCGTCCTCACCTTCCGTCTGACGCAAGTCCTCACCAGACACGGTTGTTTCGGGAGGTTCCTGTTAAGTATCGGGCGGGAGGAAACGCCCGGGTGTTACCGCTGCGTGGATCGCCGGAGTACACGGTGGAGCATACGGTGGAGATCTGCCCGGCTTGGGCAGAGCATCACCGTGTCCTCGTGAAGGCGATCGGGGGTGGGGATCTCTCGTGTCCAGCCCTGGTCCAGGCAATGGTACAGAGCGAGAGGGCATGGGAGGCAGTCACCTCTGAACCGCAGGCCGATTCCTGGCCACCGTAGGCGCGGGCTTGCGGACGTGGGCTTAAAGTATATAGTACCAGTCAGCGCGCGCCGGACGGCCGCCGCTCGGCGCTGCCTCCCCGCAAGCCGCCCCCGCGTTCAGCGTGCCCGCTGTCGGGCTGTACACAGAGTGAAAGAATCGCGAATATTCCTCAGCGGATTCATCACCAGATAGAACTCGTCCGTCTTTGATCAATTTGTACTGACTAGAAGTGTCTTTTTTCGACCTTACGTAATTCCAGAATAATTTAGGGTCTGTAGCGAGATGGTTCTGTACTCGATCTCTGTACCGGACGTGAGAACTTTCACCCTTGCCCGACACTGAGAGAATGCCTCATAATAACTTGGAGATTTGGTCGCTTTATAAATACTTTTTGTGCAAATTGTATTTTAATTTAATTTCTTTAACATGATCGAAGTTATACCATATTTATACTAAAATTTTTAGTTTTCAGAGGAATACTAGCGTCAAAAGTTTCATATATTTTATCATAATACAAATTTAAAGCTAAATCAGGATCTTGAATACTGTATAAATCTTTCCAGTCTATTAAATTAATTGAATGATATATCTTATTGTAATCTGCTTTACGAAAATTCCATTTCCTATACTGTTACTGAGGGTGTGGTTGTGATTCGCGAGCTGCGGGTGTGGAATGTGTTGGTGTTGGCGCACATGACGCCGCAACGCCGACCGCAAGCGGCGGGTGATACACATCCACGGGCTGCAGACCTTCGCCGGCAGCGCACACCGTCAGCCCACCGCGCCCACTCAACACAAGGTCCAGTTGCCTATTATTACAATTCGGCACCATGTTACACTGAGCGACCTCACAAAAGGCCATAAAATATTCAAAATAACTACATACATTACTATTGCACGAAACTAAATTAAAATCTCCTAAAATTACTACATTACTTCTACACTTAATACACAATTTCTCTAATAAAGTAAACATTACCATGTACTCAGTCTCTTCTGCCTTTGGTGGTATATACGAGTACACTACACAGCAAATAAATAAGAAACGACTCTGCTTATAAACACTTGCACATATTATTTCGAATTGTTGAGTATCAATAATAATATCATGTGGCATTTGTATTCGTCGCAGTTCAAAACACGGTGTGGCCACTAAAAGTACTCCGCCCTGCTTACGTCCGTCCGCTCGGTCACAACGTAGAATCTGCTATCCTGGCAGTGAAATTTCCGAATCGTAAATTGATTCGTTACGGGAATGGGAAACGTAAAAAAAACGGGATGTATCCCGTTTCAGTAATAGCATCCGACGATTCCAGCAGCGATAAAAATCTTGTTGTTTTGGTTCTTAGTCCTCTAACGTTTTGGTATAAAATTTTGTATGCTCTCCTGTGTGTCGGTTCGTGGATGGTTTGATGTGGTTGTGGTTGAGGGTCGAAAAAAAATCCATTCACCAAACTGCCGCTTAGGCGGCAGACCAGTCAACGCGGCAGTTGCTTAAGTTTTATTTTATATAATCCTCTTCAACGTCTTACACAACCCGTCTTATCCTTCCTACCTGCGTGAGCGTTTTTCTTACGCTCGCCCTAGCGACGCACCGTGTAGGTCACACCTTAGATCCCTCCTTAAATCTCATCCTCATAAAACAAGCTACTATTCCTATTCCTTCTCTGTCCATGCAGTAAGGTTGTGGAACTCACTTCCGCCTAGCATACGTGATTTAAAAACTGTTTCACAATTCAAATATCGAGTAAAAGAGCATTACCTTTCCTCTCAACTGTGAGTATTTATATACCTATAGTATGTATTTTTATATATTTAAGCTCTATGTATTTATTTAAGTATATATTAATTTATTACGTTATATGTGTAGGTTTATTTCAATATTTTTGTATAAGACTTCGCATATTTATATTTTTCTCTTCTTGTTCTCACACACTAAAGTCTACATTTCTTTTTCGTTTCTCCTATCGCAGGTCTGCTGGAAGAAATTTCTTAAGAAATAAGCAGTACCTTTGTAGTCATCATTATGATTATGTCTTATCTGTATCTATTTTTCTGTGTGTACATAAATAATAAAATAAAATAAATAAATAAATAATGCTATCTTCTGTAGTACTTTTGTCCAACCTCCATACATGTAGATATTTTTTCCGTTCTAACGCCTTCAACAATGTAATGTGCCTTTCTTTACCGGTATTTTTCTTTTGCTGCTTTTCACTTCAATCTATTTATCACTGATATTTTCCGCAACCGCTGTATTTCTGGCCACCGCTGCGTAGGTAGCGCTCAGCTGAGCCGTCGCGCTCGCGGGGCTTGGCTCGGCAACAGCGCGCGGTAACTGCGTCGTCGTTGAATTGCATACTTCTTTTCCAAGTTCTTTACTAGTTTGATTGTGTAAAGAATTGTGAACTAACTTATTGGTACAAGCGTTCGGCTGCTTAGTAACAATCCTTTCGTTTTTAAGAACTTTAATTTCCTCTTCCAAACAAGTGCACTTTTTATTAGCTACACTTAAATATTCTCTCAATTTGTTATTCTCAAAGACCAAAGTTGCTACTGAATTCTAAATCTCTTGTATAAGTCTTGTTTCAATAGTATTCAATCTAGCAGATATTTCTACTTTTAACTTTTACATTTTTTGTTCAGAACAAGTTTACGCGACACTTGTACAGGAAGCTTTATGGGGTACATCCGTTTTACCCGTTGGTGTACCCCACTCTGTTTGTACTGGGTATGGTCGGGTACAATGAATTGAGGGTGCGACGGGAGTTTACACTTGTCGCGTATCTTGTTAAATTACTTCGTGGCATCGAGCATAATCCGGGAGTGCTGCAGCGCTTAAGTTTTTGCGTACCAGACCGCTTAGTGAGGAGGCGGCGGCGCCCACCACTGCTGGCCGTGCCGACGGCCAGGACCAACCTACTCGCCAAAACAACTGTGACCCGGGGAATTCGTATCATTAACGAACTTCATGGCAAAATTGATGTTTTCACGTGTCATTTGAGTGAATTCGCAAGGACACTGTTATTTGTTTTATGTTATAATATAGATTAATGTAGGTAGTATGTTATTGTGTTGTATTGTGCAAAAGTTCCTATTATTTAACAAGTTGTTTTAGTCCTTTATAGTATATTTTAGTATTCTCAAAGTCACAATATCCAGAGAAATGATCACTGTCCTGCACTTGATACGTGTTCACTTTACACACATTTTTAGGGTAGTACACCGCAAAATTAACCATTTATCAAATTCAAAACCGGGAGCGCAGCGGACCACGATATCACCGCGCCGCGCCATTTTTTCATGTTATAATCTTATTTGAAAAATGTAATGCTAGTAAACAAAAATAAGGCCATACATTTTAATTATTTATTTAAAAAGTATACTTCATAGCACAAATCTCTTTCACAAAAAAAAAAAATCTTAGTAAGTAAATTATCTAACATAGACTTGAATTCTATAGTGGTATCCGCGACCTGTAGCTGATCGTATCCTGATTGTGACAAAGGAGCTTCCGATTCCTCCATTCAAGATTGATGGGGTTGCGTTCTGCGAGGCCCCCACGCGGTTCACCCGGATCGCACTCACGCGCCGGTTCGTGCGGATTGTTATATCTCTTACGTGGAAATGATTCGCGACACCGTTCGCCCTGATCTCGCTACTGTAAACAGAAAAAAGGGTCATCATCAGGAAACATGCAATTCATGTCCTATTCTTAGTTGGCATCGCGACCTAAGGCAAACTCCAGATCAGTCTTAACCTCCTGGATGCCAGCGTCATACCTATATTACATAAAGAATTGAAAATTTGTTCTAAACTTATCTGTGAATTGTTTTCGGAACTAATCGTTTTATGGTAGTTGTGTAACCTTAGTAAACTAGCAATACTGCTCCAAACGTCATTTTGAGTTTGACAGACACGTCAAATAACTCTTTCCTTGAGGCGCCGTGAGGAAGATGGCACGTCGCTTAGATGCACGCGGTAAGTTATCCGAAAATTATTATTGCATCACTTTACTTGTCACGATACATATGCTTGTTTTGTACTAATAACATACCCGTGTAACTAATAAACAGATTATTTCTTCAAATGGTTAATTATTCTGGGCATTGAGATCAGAAACTTTTTAATGTCATACTGGTATTATAACGGTTCTCAGTATGACAATTGACTTATTTTTTATGTCATACATATATTACATCGATAATATCCAAATATTTTTTTTCTGGAATCCAGGAGGTTAAGGCAAAATGGATCCTAAACGTACTTATTTTAAATAGAAATAAGTACGTTTAGGATCCAAATATAATTATTTTAAGATCTCCCAGGGTGCATTTGTTGAACCCCATCCGACTGCTGAGTAGTGTGTAGTGCTGATAGTGACAATGTTATCTTACAATATTTGACCATTCACATTATTATTTGTCATGTTCTGTTTGTGGTTACTTACTTGTACACCAATACATCTCCAGATGCGATGGATCCCAAATTCAGGTTACGCCGAGTGGCTACCGCAGTCTGCGCTGGCACGTCAGCCTCCTCAGTCAGCTCAGCCACGTCAGTAAGCTCATCCACGTCAGTCACAACCACCTCTGGCATTTCGTTCAGGTCCACGTCAGCCACTTCGTCTCCGTCAGCCACGTCAAGCTTCTCCACCACGTCAGGCACTTCATTGCCGACTACTGCAGCTGTTGCTGCCGCTACTAACAACACGACGAGGAGTAGGCTCTTCATCTGGAATTATTAATTTATTACTTTTGTCAAGTACCAAATTAATTAATTATTAATATTAATGTGTATTTAGTAAAAATAAGTGTACACATAAATCTTAATATACAATTTACTAATTAACACTAAATTAAATACTAACTAACTATACAAATAAGAAATTAAAGTTAAGAGAAGAACTCATTGGGCATAAAAAAATTCGTCCGCATCGCTGTCAGCAGGAAAAGTGCCGACCAACCGCTTGACAAAGTCCCGAAATATTCGATGAGCACTCGGACCCCACGGCCCTAGTGTTTCAACCCCAAAAGTCTAAAAAATATAGCTACCAGTAAGGTAGCTATATTTGCGCCGTTTGAGGTTCTCTGCACCTGCAGCAGCCGCCCCGGCACAGCCCGCCGTGCTTGGAAGATGGGATGAAGGGTGTCGACACAGGTTGCATCCCACACCAAAGGCCTACCCAACTTCCAATGCATAATGGTCATTCCATCTGGCCTCTTCCCATCGTCGCGTACCAAGCCATTGGGTTCTGAGACAGCTCTAATAATTCATTTCCTTTCGAAAAGTTACACCAAACTTTAATTATTTTACATTATTTAGTTTTAGAAGAATATAATTGTTGCCTTTATTCTTCCACAGCAAGCCAAACGTTTTACTTTCCCTTATTATTGACTGCGTTTTAGACCAATTGTGAAGATCTAGATACTAGGAGTCTAGTCCATTCCTAGGCCAAAATTGTAAAAAAGACTTACCTCTTAAATTTTTACTTTGACTTGATCCACAAAACACTAAAGTTAACTCCTTTGAGGACAGTGTGAGTATAAGTTGTATTCTGAAGGAGTCAGTATTTATAGTGAAATTAGAAAGCAACCTCAATGATAAGATAATATCTGACCTACATTTCGGTTAATTACATCCACATAATATGACAAATAATCACTAACGTAGTAACAACAAGTTAGATGACACCGATTTAATTATCAAGATACTCATTTTTTATCTCTTACTCATGTGATAAAATCAATAACAATTTTAAAGGAAAAACAATAAAAAATAATTCAAATGGGACCCCAGTACCTTAGTGCGAAATAATTACTTATAATAATATGATAGCGATGGATGTCGTCATTTTTGACTCGGAGAAGTCCGACCAGCTGCCGCATTTTGTAACGCTACGCGCTACGTGACGCTACGGTTGGCTACGGCGTAGCTACGATGTAGTGATCTCCACACATACATATTTTACGCAAATTCATGATTTTTGACGCTGTAATTTTCAGCAGCAGGAAGATATTTCAATTATTTGATTATGAATAACAGTATTCTCTTTCTTGGTAAATTGGAGCTACACGTTTTAATTTTTCTTTTCGTGTAATTTACTATAAATACTTTACGAACTCAGTTTACAAAAAAACCGTTGGCTATGGAACTTTGACGCTCAAATTCACATTTTTTCATTCAATTCTAATAAAAGCTAAAATTACTAAAAGATAAGTTGAATATTTTACTTGTTTATTGGAGTTCTAGAATTTCTTTAAATTCCTTGAGTTTTCTCGAAAATAATCGTAAAAAAGCAATAAACGTAATTCAGCGTTAATTATATTACAAATAAACAGAATTTTATAAAATTAACTAATATGATTTAAAACTTCTATCTACAATGAATACGTTTCATTAGTTTTCGTTTCTCACCATAATAAGACAAAATTACAATAAATTGCATTAAAGCACTATATTATATGCCATGTCAATTCAGCAAATTACACGAAAAGAATGTGTAAATCCAACTACATGAACGAGAATGGCACTATCGTTATTCATAATGCATGCATAATGTAAAATATCTTACTGCTGCTGAAAATTACAGCGTCAAAAATCATGTATTTGCGTAAAAAATGTAATAGGGCTCTTAAAGTTACAGACTGTACAGAACGCTGACGTAAAGTCAGGAAAAAATGTTAATACAAGCTAATTGACTACCAACATAAATCGTCCGTATATTCAAATAACAGCATTCTTTGACAGTTGTATGAAATGGCTATTACACGACAAATTGATGTAAGGTGTCAATTTGCTTAAACAATTAATTTCCCCGACTGTATAATGAGATCGTTCTACAATAGATGTTGTCGATGGCTTATACTTCAAGTCAGTTTCAACATTACATTTAGGCCCGACTGCACCACAGATCATCATAGGTACGTTTACCGCTAAACGTATTTAAAACATCGCTCTGTTTCTGTCGATCTTTAGAAAATGATAGAGACAGAATAATGTTTTAAATATGTTTAAGAGCGTTCATTTCAAAAGTTGGCCACGTCGCAAATAGCTGTCAAAATATTTACCTCTTTTGATTAAGTTGGCAATATTACTGTTTGGAAATATTAAAATTAAATATCGCTAACTAATGGACTAGCGACCGAAAATTTAATAATGAATTGCAATTATAACACTAAATTAGATGCTGTAACCGTTGTAAATGTAAAAAGGGCAGTTGGAAAGTTTCTAAATACTATTTTTACATTTAAAACTGAATGTTTGGCCGTAACACCAAACATTCAGTTTTAAATGTAAAAATAGTATTAATGATTGCATTTCATAATTAATATTATAGTTCACTAGTTAGCGATATTTTATATATTCCCAAATTAATTAAAACCGCGAAATATTTGACAGGTATTCGCGACGTTGCCCACTTTCAGAATGCGTGCTCTTAACGCTAAACGTATTTAGTGATTTATAGTGCAAATGGGCCTTCCAGTCCTTTAACAGTTATTTTTCTCCGGTTTTGCATGACAGAGATCTTTATTCTCGTTGCTATATATGGTTGCTGTTACAGGTAAAATAACTGTGAAAGAAATGTTATAGCTCATCTAAAGTTACTTTTACTAGGGGCTGGTCTCGCAAATCGGCTTGAAATATATTAGTCTTCAAAGTCAGTTAGCCTTCTTACTTGTGCAAAGTTCCAAAAAACGGGCCTTAGTTCAACTGCGTACCGATATAATTTATAATGAAGTAGTTTTTTTTTGGGTGGGATATTATCAAATAACTTCTCCCGCTCTGGGTGGAGCAGGAAGGCGTGTCAGACTCTTACTGACTAAAACCCACCCGTGTTCCTTCCGTTGCCTGTACGTTGCCAGGGGCCACGGTATCCCTTTCGGACTTTCCCGCAATCCCGGCAGGCATCGGTCCTATCGGACCCTTTCACTTGCTGACATCTTTTTGAGGCGCGCTTGGAACACAACGCGCCGTCGACCCGGGTCTGGTCCTTATCGGACGGCGAGCTACCCATTGCTCACCGTCCGCAAGCCCGCGCCTACGGTGGCCGGGAATCGGCCTGATAACTAACTAGCTGACGTTGCCATATCCAAATTTAATTAATTCATACAAGATTCTCATAGAAAAAGCACTTTCAGTTTTTCCGATTTTTTTAATTTTTCCGGCAACTTTTAAAATTGTTTATTTCCGTAAAAACTTGATTCGGACTATCACGAACATTTTAAAACAAAAATTTGCCAAATCGTTCCAGTCGTTCTGAAGTGATGCGCTGACCAACGAATAGCATTTCAGTTTTATTTATATATCTCAATCCCTTGCAATTTCCCTTATCATGAGATTTTTCGGCTGTGATAAGTTGGCTTATTTTAATCATGGAACATGCTGGAAACTTCACGAATGCGTTTCGGATGCAATTGTTTCTTTACTCAAGGACATCAAGGTGTCTACTCAAGCAATTAAAAGGAATTAAGATTTAAACAAACATTTATGAACAATGGCGCTGTGATGACTCAGGGGTTACGAGTCCTTAGTAGTAGGTTAGCAAATTAGCTGTGTCGTTGGTCTCGTGGTCGCAAGAGCGACTGCTGAGCGTGGGGTCCTTGGTTCGATTCCCGGGTCGGTCAAAGTGTTATTGGGTTTTTCTATTAGGTACGAGTATTTCTTAGTAACAGCCCGGAGTTTGGAAGTTGGCGGTGTGATACCCCCGTGCCTCGGAAAGCACGTTAAGCCGTTGGTCCTGCACCTGATCTCTCTCCGGTCGTGTCGGATTGCCGTCCTATCGGACTATGAGAGTGAGGGAAGACAGAATGCACTGTGTCTACGCACGCACTTGAGCACATATCTCCCGATTGGCCGCCATGGCCGAAATACAGTCTGGAGAACTTTATATGTAGGTTAGACTTAGAACATATTTGTGTCATATTTTTTGCCATGTCCCTATTTTTTTGTAAAAAAAACACGCTAAGGACTATTTCCAACGTATGTAGTAATCAGTAGTAAGCTTCTGCAAAAACACACTTTGATAAAATATCCATAGATCACTGATACCCCGTGCGAGTGTGGTGCTCCTGACCAGACGATGGCCCACTTGTTGGAGTGTCCAAAGAGTCCCTAATTGTGCACATTTGAGGACATTAAGAACGGCTGGCGACGACCAAAGTAATTCAGATAACATACCTATCATCGATTCGAAGAAAGAAGATCATAAGTAGGTTACCGAGTTCGCAAATAATGTAGGCACAACACACTGATGATGAGGCTAATCAATCTTCATATTTACTTATCTATATTTCTGTAATCCCCTTAATAAATAATCACAGGTAATTTACTCACAAAACGACTACATTCTTATCATTGTTTTATCAGCCAGGTGGTCTACAGTTTTCATCATTTTTGTTTTTAAAACTAATCGGTATAATTATCAGTATCAAGATCATAGATAAAATATTCGAAGTCATTAAAGAGAGTGTTTCCCCGTATTTACCCTAAATTTTAATGCTTCCGGACTTTTTGTATAAACGCGTTGTATAAACGCGTTTGTCCACCGCTGCCGTCACCGGGACGTCACCGAGAACTAAATAACGGCGCTGAAGTAGTGATACATACATTTACTATGGCCTCGTGACCACCGCACGCCCTTCACCCGAGCACCGTCATCCCAGCCGCCGAATTTTCGAGTAGTTAAGCGCGACTCTGCGCGATCGCTAGAACTCGGCTTGAGATTTTGACGGGTCGATGTGCTGGCAATACAAATTACGTTTGATCTTATTCTACAGACTGTTTTGTCTATAATAGCGTAGTGAACCGCCGAGTTTGGTTGCGGTGGACAGACGATCGCCATCACTGGAACGTCAAATTCGGTTCGAATATTACGTTTCTCGGCGACGCGACGTCCCGGTGCATAATGTAATAAAAATCTTTCGACAGCAGACGTTGAGCAGTAATACACAATGCACAATATACATAGTTTCCGGTGGGAAGTTATTTTCTTTATTATATATTATAAAATTAAGCCGCTTTTCGCATTTGTGTGACCGGTTAGTTTTCCAAAATACCAAATGGATAAAAAAAACGAATTTTACCATAATTTAGATCATTTACTCGAAAGATTAATGTGTATAATAAGTTCATCCATAACCAACTTAAATTAAATAAATAAATTTCGATGGTTTGTCATCAAAACCGTGCGAAACAGGGGCCGGCCGTTCGCGTAGAATAAATAACATGGCATTAAAATTCATACCAAAGAAATCGATACAGCAGGATAAATTGTAATCAAAAAAATTGACAAAAAAACAAATAATTGGAGTCTCTGGTAAAATCTGCAGTAGGATATTATAATTGATAACTATTGTTTTTGTTAATAATAAAGAGGAAATTCATGTTACGTACATCAATAACAAACTGTAGGTTTTTTTCCTTATATTATATTTATTATAGATATATATTAATATATCGCAAACCTGTAATAACTATTTGGAGATCGGCGGTACTTGGGAGAGATTTTTTCAAGCGACATACTGCGGGCACGAATTTAGCGGCGGCCGAGCGATAGCGGCAGCGTAGCAGCGCAGGGTGGAAGCGACAAGAACAAACTTGTTTGTTTTAGCTGCTCGATGGCCGCTCGCTCCAACGGTTCCAGTATAGTGTTGAATTTTACCGCCAGTTTCGTGCCCACGCCTAGGCCGCTGCCGGATCGCCACGCCCCGCGCCGCTCCGCTGTCGCCATCGCTCGGCCGCCGCTTGTTTAATGCTGCCAAGAAGCCAAGAGAACAGGCAGATGTGTCGTCCTTTAAATTGACTTAGCCCCCAGTACACGTTGGGAGAGCCCGTTGACCGAGCGCGTTCGGCCGTTTGATTTGCGTGTATTTTCCCGTTGGCGCTCGCCCAACGTGTACTGGAGGCTTTACATTTAACAACCTTATCACCGACCATATCTTTTTGATGTGTAAAACCAAATCATAGAAATAAAAGATCATTGTGTTTTGTAAAACCAATTTACAGAAATAAAAGATGATCAATCCATCTGCCAAACGATTGATATGACTTCTTTTTATCCGTAATATTTTAAAGATTCTAACATTTGAGATATTTTGATGACTTTATAAACATAAATGATTGCAGTTGATTGCAATCACGATGCCGACAATGCTGACAAAATTATGGTATCAATTATATACCGATACTTATCGATTGCAACTCTTCATAACAAGTTTGACAATATCTATAATAATTTATATGACAAACCGCCACACCACAATTGAAAAAATACGATGACTTTCTGCCTACGCTATGAGAACTTAGTAAAAACAATCGTATTCTTCTTTGTTTTAATAACTTGTAATGTAAAAATAATTAATTAAGTTATCACTTACCAAACACTGATCTCCGTACCTTCTACATTTACAACAATCTTCGCGAAATTCAATGAAACCACAATACTTACTGTTTACTTATTTAAAAGTGCATAGAGTCCGCGCCACCACTCAAGTTTGTGGCGCTAGAGTGGGCCACGTCGCAAATAGCTGTCAAATATTTCGCTGCTTTTATTAATTTGGCGATATTACTGTATGGAAATAACAAAATATGGCTAACTTTTGAACAAAAATATTGATTATGAAATGCAATAATTAATATCGTAACACCGAATATTTAGATTTAGATGTAAAAAAGTATTTGTATTGAAACTTTCCAAGTGCCTTTTTTGCACCTAAAATGGTTACAACATCAAGTTCAGTTTCATGCAATTCATTATTCCAGTTCACTAGTTAGCCATATTTCTACACAAAACAGGTAAATATTTGACAGCTATTTGTGACGTTGCCAACTTTTTTGATGAAAGCTCTTAAACTATTTTTGGTCCACCATTTTCCGCCGCACTTCAGTGATGGCGCAGACTGTAGAAGTGCGTTTCATCAAATAGTTCCTTTGCCATAATATTGGCTCCACTGTGAAATTTTAAAAACCGGACCTATTAGGTAACGCATATATTCGCATTGGTCCTACAACAGTGGAGCCAACATTACGGTATAGGAACTATTATATTTGATGAAACGCACACTCATTCCACGATTTTATTCTCCCGCCATATTCTTTTCCACAAACAAAAAATTATTACTTTGTTACAACAAAACGAGTAGACCCAACACGAAAGTTATTCAGCCAGTATTCATTTTAACAAAGCGCGAAATTCATATTTCAAAAAGTAAAATTCTGAATTTAATTCGAAATCCAGACAGAACTGGGCGACGCGGACGGGCGTTCTAAGTTTAAAATTGCTTCCCATTCAGGCTCCCTGAACAATGGCCGTTGCAACGTAAACGGAAACTACGGAAGTAAAACCTACATTTATATAACAACGATCCAGGATTACTGTTAGACTTTTTACCTTTTACACTGTTACTCTTTTGTACTGCATTGGCGTTATTTCCGTGGTATTCAATAGTTGGCGATATTTTATTACCCGGCTTTTTGAAAAAGTCGTGTAGATAAATAAGTTGTTATAAAGCTGGAAAGCGATGGAATTCAACTATATAGGCAGGCATAAACAAAGTTAGTTTAGAAAACAATGATTTTCACTTTGAAAATATACTTAGCATTAAGAAATGATTTATTCATTTATTTTATTAACAAAAAATCTCTTTGTTAAACTCCGAGAGTTTAATTTTCAACCTTGGAATTAGTATGTACAGACGCCAGCAGGTCAACCCACCCGAAACTGTCAAATTTTCCCAATCAACTTTGAACCTTATGCTTTAGTGATAAAGTTGAAAATCTATTAAAGAAATTTGACAGATTATAGTAGGTTGATGTGCTGGCGTCTGTACTATATAGTTCATTAAGCTCTTCGTTTTCAACCACGGAATTAGTATGTACTATATTTTTCAACACATTGCAGTAGTTCTGACACAAAGAAGTACCTAGTAAATTAATTAAAATCTCTTTTCTCTTTTCGCAGGCGGTGTCGGATGAAATGCTGGTTGAGCTGAAGGCATGCTTCATGGAGGCTTACGACGACAATCAGGATGGCAAGATTGACATACGAGAGGTAACTTAGATTAAGAATAAACTAGATTCAGGATAAGCCACTCATCTGTAATAGTACAGGATAGTTCATACTACTCTTAATTCCATGCTGCCATGATAGTAGGTACTTGCTAATTCCATGCGACCGAGCACTGCTCGGGTGAAAATACGGAGAAAACTAATTTTGAACCCCTATATTGCAACTTTCACTGAAATCGTTACAGCCGTTTGCGAGAACGTGATATATATATACTAGTCAAAACAAAATAAGGGCCACTAGGTATTTAAGGTGTACCATGAAAATGATTAATATTAATAGCTTAGTTTTAATAAACATAAAACAATGTTATTGTTTACCGTTTATGCTAGTAACTGTTTAAATAAATTAAATTAAGATAAAAAACACAAACAATAAAGTCACCAAAAAACTAAAAAAATCTTCACTTTTTATTTATTTTTCTATTTTGTAATAACGCGTATGCCCTCCCCTTATAGCTTGGATTCCAGGCTTCAGGAGTTGCACTCCTCAAGCCTGGAATTCATGCTCTCGCTGAAATGCCTCGCGTTTTCAGCTGAAATCTCTTCCTAGGCAATTTTCAAAGCGTCAATCAGTTGCTGCTGGTTGCAGACCTCTTGCTCACTCTCTCTAACCCTTCGTTTCAATTGTTCCCACATGTGCTCTATTGGATTCAAGTCCTGACTGTTTGATGGCCACGGTAAAACTTGAATGTGAGAGTCTTCCAGCACAGACTGGGTCGCTTGAGCTGTGTGACTGAGTCGCTTGAACCCAGGACCCATTTCCTGTGCAAATGGGATCAGATGAGACCAGATGACTTCCTCAATGTAACGCTGAGCTATTACGGAACCCTCATTTCAAATAGCGAGCTCAAATTTGCCGTATGAGCTAACCCCACCCCAAATCATTAGGTTGGGAGCACCGAAACGGTCAACTTCATGTATGCAGGCTTCAGAAAATTGTTTGTTGTGTTGTCTCCACAACCTAAAGAGCCGATCGTCATTAAACAAAAATACTTTGCACTCGTCGATGAAAAGCACCATGCCCCGCTGATCACAGTCCAAGTATTTACGGAAGAAACTTAAACGATTGGCACATTAAGCCCTGGACAAAGAAATTAGAACAACTCGTCGTTTTGAAGTTTGCTGGTCTCCGTGGAATCGATTTCGGATAGTTTGGTCACTGACACGAGTACCCGTTGTCAACCGTAGGCGAATTTGTAACATACGAGCCGTTTCTGTGCGTACTCGGCGGACACTTAGCCGGATGTACCGATCCTCGTGACCAGTTTTAATGCGATCTCTACCTGAACCTGGTCTTTTTGCAATACTGCCGGTCTCTTGGAAGCGATTCCAAGCATTTTGGTTAGATCTTCGAGAAAAACCTAGTTGCAAACCGACAGATCGCTGCGAATTTGTTTCTTGGATCATTGTAACGGCTCTGGTTGCAGTAATTCTGTCCATATGCCTTCGTAATTGTGGCATATTAATGAAAGATATTGTTTTAACAAGATGACTAAACAAAATTATGATAATTTTCAAAATACCAAGCCGCTAATCAAAACAAAACTTAAAGAAAAAACGAAACAAGATTAGAAGTTTTTTTTTTTTACTAAAACCAGCCTACCTTTGATCTCAAGCATAACGTCAAAGAGGTTAGATATCGAAGAGTTTATAACATCAATGTTTTGCTACTTAGCAATTCGTTAAAATTATTTAACTAATTAAACTTTTAATTAACTTAAATGTAAGAATAACTTGTTACCCTTATTTTGTTTTGAATAGTATATATACAAATATTGCTCATTGCTCATTTTATTTTATTTAAAAGAGTGTCCGTGAAGTTTCTTGCCCGTTCTTCTCCATAGGTACCTACTACGCTTTGGAATGGGCGACTAGCTTTGGTGTGGCAAATTATCGCCCCATAGATCATATTTGATTGTGGGCGGTGTTCAGGTGTCTGTAGTCCGACCTTAGGCATATATTGCTGTCGCGGACATGTGAAGAGGGCATCAGAAGACTGAGCGGCCAGTGACAGCTAATGACGGTTGTCACATGTCAAAGTGCGCGTGCGCCTATCGGTCGCATTTTGATCTAACCGCAAACCGCATTTTTTAAATCTCAATTCATCGCATCCGCTGGAACTATAAACTAACGTGTATTATCCCGTAATCCTTGGGGATGTGCCATTCCATAGTTCTTCAATATTAATATATCAACCCGCGTCCGATTAATGTGTAAAATCATAGACTTTCAAGTGACCATTGTGTACGAGCTCGCCAGGTGGCCACCGGCTGAAGAATCATCAGGACTGAACAAGAAGACCTCTCAGGTACCGAATTGCATTATTTGCTGGGGTTAACTACAGACGCCACCTGACCGTCACCAATCTCTTTGCAATTTGTAGGACAAAATAGGCATTTTGAATCAGCGTGCATTCCAGACGCAGATTTTTCTCTCGTCCTCATCCCGCATAGGAAACACGGCTATTTACACGCCTGTCCCTCCATTTTATGGTCCTTCGAGCCGGATAGGTATCAGTTAATAAGTACAAGTATTTTACAAAATAACAGTTAAGTACAAGTCATTGTAAGTACCTACTTACTTACGATAACTTACCTACAATAATTAATATTAGATAGTGCCTTATAAATGGCTACTCATAAACAAGAAGCTAAATTAGCTCAGCTTAATGCTAAAAAAAATACGATTTTCGAGCGAGTTAATCGCATTTATAATTCTTCGAAAAACATCTCTAATTATGATTCACGCTCAAACGAGTTATTCCTAGCGCAGTCTGAATCTATTAGTGAATTGCACAGTAAGTTTGAAACAATAATTGACCAGATCAATGAGTTGCGGTTTGAAATTGATGAAACCCCACCAGACTATGCGTGTCTATGTTCTATTGAAGACTTATATTCAAGTATTAAATACAAACGTAATCTCATACTTTCCAACAATAAAGCAACATCAGATCAGAAGGGAGGTAGTAGCATAAAATTACCACCGATCGAATTACCATCATTTGATGGTAGAACTGAAAATTGGCCGATATTTTATGAAATGTTCCGCAGTAATGTTCATTTAAATACCGATCTGACGGACTCGCAACGTGTGCAGTACTTGATCAGTAAATTGACGCATGATGCCTTAAAACTAACTGCAGGCATTGTTCCCACAGGAGATACCTACAGTGTTATGTGGAACAGTCTTGTCAAAAGGTATCAAGATAAGCGTGGTTTAGGTATTCATTATCTCAATAATATACTGGACATTAAGATATGCGCTGGTAATGCTGCTAGTCTGAATGCATTTGTAGAACGATATTCAGCGTCTGTCGCTGCATTGAAGCAGTTAGGCATTGAAGACTTGTTGGATTTTGTGATATTACACTGTGGTTTAAGAAAGGTTGACGCAACTACTGTTCAACAATTTGAAAGCTGTGTGAGTGGGAAAGAATTACCTTCCTATACGGAGTTTATAACATTTATGCAAGACCATGTAAAAGTACTCCAGCGCTCGCACGTTAACAATCCACAGATGGAACCGCGTGCTAAGTCTAGTTTAGCTCATAATCGAACAAGTAATACGCAAAGTACCGCTAAGTCATTTGTGTCATGCAGCGAACTCGCTTCGAATAACCATTGCCCGCTGTGTGATAAGGATAACGTCGATCATCGACTGTTTGATTGTCCACAATTTAAAAATATAAATACACCGCAAGCTCGTTTCGAATTTATTAAAAAGAAACGCGGTTGTGTGAATTGTTTAAGTCTATCCCACTCCTTGATTAAATGCAAGTCAAAGAGCGTTTGTAAAATTTGTAAAAAAACACATCATTCCTTGTTGCATTTCTCCGAAGTAAAAGGTGATTCACCGCGCGAGCCTCTGGCTACCTCTGTTTCGCTCAGTGCCGCGGCCAAGACGTGTTTACCGACTGAGACAACTGTTTTGTTAGCGACCGCGCAAGTATATGCATATAATAGCCGCGGCAGAGATAAGCTTGCTATCAGGTGTTTAATAGATAACGGATCGCAAAATAATTTAATTACTGTGGACTGTTGTAAACGTTTGAACTTACCCATAATTAAATTACGCAATTCGTCTTTACAAGGTGTTGGTATGACCTCACGACCTGTACACGGCTTTACTTATCTCAACATAGAATCTCGGATTAATCCTCACATTAAGTATTATATACACGCGTTAGTTGTTGATTGCATTACAGATAGACTTCCCGTTAGTTTTATTAGATTATATGATGATAATAGTATGTCACATTTAAATACTTTACCGCTTGCCGACCCGACCTGGAATGTACCAGGTGGAATCGACGTTGTGCTTGGAGCACAGCTGTTTCCTTTTATTTATTTAGGAGATAGGGTTGACTCAGGCACCCCCCGCGCACCCCCGGCTATACTGACTAGTTTCGGCTATGTGCTAATGGGTGATATAAATTGTCATAGTAGTGACGTAACAAACGTTACACCTTCGTTTACCGCACTTGCCAGCATTGACTTCGAGTCAAGTTTACAGAAGTTTTTTGAGCTAGAGGAAATTCCAACTCAGCGTTTTATTAGTCCGGACGAGTTAGAATGTGAAAATAATTTTAATTCTTCAGTCTTATTTAAAGACGGTAGATACTTTGTCGATTTACCTTTCGCACGCAGCCCTTCTGAGTTAGGTAACTCACACGGTGTCGCTCACCGGCGACTACTGGCGCTGGAGCGTAAATTCGCGTGCGTGCCAACCCTACGCGAGAATTACAATAAAACTATCACCGATTATATAACTCAGGGGTATTTATCGGAGGTACCCATCTCTGAATTAACAGAAGAGGGTTACTACATACCGCATCACGCCGTCATTAGACCGGACAAAGACAGCATTCGTGTGGTTTTGGACGCTAGTGCCAAAACGCACTCGGGGTTGTCACTCAATGACATTCTGCATGTTGGACCTAATTTACAAGCAGATTTGTTTTTATTATTACTCGATTTTCGTACGTTCCGTGTCGCGATGACAGCGGATATAAAACAAATGTTCCTACGTATTGGTGTAAATGAGCACCACCGCAAATATTTACGAATCTTGTATCGTTTCAACAATAATGAACATATAAGCACCTTTCATTTTAACCGCGTTCCCTTTGGACTAAAGCCTAGTCCTTATTTAGCGATGCGCACATTACGCAATTTGGCGTTTGAGCATGGCGACCGCTTTCCTGAGGCTTCCAAATTAGTGGAAACTCAGTTTTATATGGACGACTATGTCTATTCTGTTCCTGATGAACAGATTGCTAAGCAATTATCCCGCGATTTAATTGATTTATTTAAGGTAGGATCCTTCGACTTGGTCAAATGGGCTACTAACTCACCCGCTTTATTGGAGATTCTCCCAGAGTCTCACCGCTTACCAGTAAATTTTTCTGGCATGGATGATGATAACAATAATTTCAAAATCCTTGGATTAACCTGGGAACCCGCTGATGATTATTTTTCTTTGACAACAGTCGCTGTAGAAGATAAATGCACGAAGCGCGCGATTCTATCGCTAGTTGCCCGCTTGTTCGACGTACTTGGCCTTGTAGCACCCGTTGTGCTGTACGCAAAAATCCTAATTAAGGAACTATGGCTAAATAAAATAGGCTGGGATGAAGTTCCTCCGGACTCCATCGCCAATCGGTTTTACGCTTTTACGCGCGATTTTCCCTCACTCTCTTCTCTAAAGGTTCCTCGCCACATTGGCGTCTTTAGAGAAGCTGTAGTGAATATCGTAGCCTTCTGCGACGCTAGCTTTAGTGGTTATGGTTGTTGTATTTATTTACACATTACTGACTCTAAAGATAATATCACCGTCCGGCTTTTATGTGCAAAGTCCAAAGTTTCCCCCGCTAAAATAACAACGCTAGCTCGATTAGAACTTGTCGCCGCTTTACTTCTGTCTAAACTTGTTCGCGTGGTCAAAGATAAGCTTTCCACTCGTGTACCTATTGCAGGTGTCTACGCTTTCTCGGACTCCACCATAGCACTCTCGTGGATCCACTCATCTCCCCATAGATGGTCTATTTTTGTCAGCAACCGCATTGCCAAAATACAGGAAAACCTGCCTGCCGCTTGTTTTAATCACGTGTCCGGAAAAGAGAATCCTAGCGATTGTCTGTCCCGCGGCATGCTGCCCTCTGATTTAATTGATCACTCGTTATGGTGGAACGGCCCTACTTGGCTCCATCTGTCAATGAGCGAGTGGCCTTTAAAATTCTCATCTGCTGAATGTGAAACATTGCCGGAGTTCAAATCAAAGGTTTTTCTTGTAGAAACATCAAATACTGAACCGCGTATTTTGGATACTGTAGTTGACCGTGTTTGCTCATGGAATAAATTGTTACATGTATTTATGTACATTCTTAAATTCACGAAAAGATTGCATAGTCATAGCTCTGTTAAAAATATTCAAACCGCCGAAAATTTCATTATTCGAATAGTTCAAAATATGCATTTTGCTAACGATTTAAATTTAATTAAAGCAGGCGAACTTCCATCTAAGAAGTTGCGCTGTTTGTCTGTATTTGTTGATAGCTACGGAATCTTACGTATCGGGGGCAGATTGTCTAAATCTGATTTACCATATGAAGCCAAGCATCCCGCGCTTTTACCTAAACGTGACCGCGTAGTTGATCTAATTATTGATCACTACCACAACACGTACTGCCACACGGGCCCTGGGTTACTGATGTCTATTATAAGGCAGCGGTTTTGGATATTGGATGGCCGAACAGTCATACGTTCCCGCTGTCGGAAATGCAATACTTGTTTTCGTCTAAATCCTACGCATCCAACACCCAAAATGGCTGAACTTCCTGGATACCGTGTCCGGGATGCTAAAGCCTTTGTACACACCGGAGTAGATTTCGCCGGGCCTCTTGCTTACATACCTATTCGCCGTAGAGGTCAACGTTCGCAAAAACTTTATTTATGTTTGTTCATATGTATGGTAACTAAAGCCATACATATCGAACTTGTATCGGACCTCACATCCGAGGCTTTCTTATCCGCATTTAAAAGATTTATTTCTCGCCGCGGTCCAGTGTCTGTCATGTACTCAGACAATGGTACCAATTTTGTTGGCGCTAAGGCGCAACTTGATGACATTTATTATTTCTTATTAAACTCGACTGTCCAAACGGATATTAAAAATGAGCTTCTTAAATCACGCATTGAGTGGAAAAGTATACCACCGCGAGCTCCGCACTTCGGAGGTATTTGGGAATCGAACATTAAGAGTGTTAAAACTCACTTATATAGAATCATAGGAAAGCAGCTTCTCACTTATGAGGAACTCTCAACCGTATTGGTACAAATCGAGTGCCTTTTAAATTCTCGACCGCTTAGTGTTCTCTCATCAGACCCTCATCCAGACGTGCTCACGCCCGCGCATTTTTTGATGTCCAGTCCCCTTACGTATTTACCTTCTTCTGAATTTACAGAAGAAAATATAAATTTAACAAAGCGCAAAAGGCTTTTGGATCAACTTGTGTTGTCCTACTGGAACAAAATGGCGAGTTGAATATTTGCACACGTTGCAAGTTCGCCAGAAGTGGTGCACTCAAGATCGCCCTATAGAGATCGGTACTGTCGTTCTCTTGGGTCAAGATAACGTACCACCATTAACTTGGCCATTAGGCATAATAGAGAAGGTTTTTCCGGGATCGGATGGAGTAATTCGAGTAGCTTCAATAAAAACCGCGTCAGGTACATATAAACGTCCTGTCACCAAGTTATACCCTTTGCCAACCCAATAGAACAATATTATGACGTAGTTTAATTTAGTCTGTATAGTTTATTCGTAGTATACTTTCTCAATGGTATGCCATTTCATACTTAATTGTAATTTAACTTAGTTCAGCCTTATCTTAATCAAATCAAACCGCAATTACATTCACTGGAATCTGATAATTCATTCCGAACGCTATAACCTTGTGATGGTGTTTCGGACTGCTGCTTGGGTTTCTCTTGATGCTCTCAGACTTCGAAATAAATAAACATCATCTCTTCCTCCCAACTTCACCAGCTCCATATCGATTGTCAGTTTTGAAAGTTGGATCTTTCAAGGTGGGGAGTATGGTGTGGCAAATTATCGCCCCATAGATCATATTTGATTGTGGGCGGTGTTCAGGTGTCTGTAGTCCGACCTTAGGCATATATTGCTGTCGCGGACATGTGAAGAGGGCATCAGAAGACTGAGCGGCCAGTGACAGCTAATGACGGTTGTCACATGTCAAAGTGCGCGTGCGCCTATCGGTCGCATTTTGATCTAACCGCAAACCGCATTTTTTAAATCTCAATTCATCGCATCCGCTGGAACTATAAACTAACGTGTATTATCCCGTAATCCTTGGGGATGTGCCATTCCATAGTTCTTCAATATTAATATATCAACCCGCGTCCGATTAATGTGTAAAATCATAGACTTTCAAGTGACCATTGTGTACGAGCTCGCCAGGTGGCCACCGGCTGAAGAATCATCAGGACTGAACAAGAAGACCTCTCAGGTACCGAATTGCATTATTTGCTGGGGTTAACTACAGACGCCACCTGACCGTCACCAATCTCTTTGCAATTTGTAGGACAAAATAGGCATTTTGAATCAGCGTGCATTCCAGACGCAGATTTTTCTCTCGTCCTCATCCCGCATAGGAAACACGGCTATTTACACGCCTGTCCCTCCAAGCTTCATATTTATGACTGACCGACCCCTTGACAATTCAAAAGTACCTGTAATTGGTTTATTTGAAATAAATGCTTTGAGTTTGAGTTTGAGTTTGAATAGTATAGGATTTGTTTTTACATTTTCTATGATAACAGAAACGAAAAAAACATTAATATATCGCAAACATAATTCAACTGTATATAATAATCTGAAATTCATGATATTTAAAATAACTTTTTATATATTTTTTATAAAAATGTAAGTACAAGTATATGCAAATGTGGCCAGTTGAGCAATGTGTTTTTGGGCGTGGTCCTTTATCTAGAATATTCTTGATCGAAGGGCCTAAGCGTCTTTTGCAAAGGGGCCAGAATCCCTGTTACCCTCTGCGGCCGTCGCCCTAAGGCCACAGTTCCTGTTGCGAAGCGCGGAACACGGCTCACTACCGTGTTCCGTGCCGACAGTCCCCCCAAGACTGTCATCCGATTTGGCTTATACTGTCACAGGTGGCAACTGTAAAGACCACTGTACACATGGGCCAAGGTGCTCGGCCAGCATGTTGGGCCAAAAAATCAGATCCCCAGAACGGTCGCTGTTTACTCATTGGCGCTGCACTGAACACTGTTTGCGGAGCGCGCCAAGATCCTTTGACGTGTACACAAAAAACCAACACTATTTGGTTGGCCGGCCAGTACTGGTCGCCAACTATCAACACACGTCAAGTAGAACTCTCCACGTTGGCCCAACATGCTGGCCTAAAAAAGATACAGAATCGGGAACGATGGTCCTTTCACGGCTATTTTACGTCTGATTTTGCATTACTGTCAATTATATCACACTTCATGGTTACTGTTGATTTGCTGTTAGAGGTTAATAACTGTAAAAAGGAGTGTAGGTTTTTTGTGGGTGGTAAATTATCAAATAACTTCTTCCGCTCTGGAGGCGTGACAGACTCTTACTGGCTAAAACCCACCCGTGTTCCTTCAGTTGCCTGTATGTTGCCTGGGGCCACGGTATCCCTTTCGGACTTTCCCGCGATCCCGGCAGGCATCGGTCTTATCGGACCCCGTCAGTTGTGCTGAGCTGACATCTCTTTGAGACGCGCGTGGAACACAACGCACCGTCGACCCGGGCCTGGTCCTTATCGGACAAAGAGTGTACTCCTGCATAGAGAATAGTATACCTTACCTACAGTATACCTTCATACAGTACACCTACAAATAAGTAGATAATAGTTTTTCCAACAGACAACTAATTGATCCTACCTACTTGATAAGCGTTCTACTATCAAAAAAATGCTGTCATTATCAAATGATTCACGGGTGAACTTAATTTTACGAGGGGACTTTACCTACCGTTATAGATCCCTAGATTATGCCATTATCAGTTACTAATTTCTGCCCGCGACTTCGTCGTTGTGGACTTCATAATTGGGAAAAAAGCACACAGACATATAGCGTTGCTAGTTTAATATATGTTTTTATGAGGAATAATTCCGTAATACATTGTTTTCATATAACTCAATTGGTTTACGCGCGCACACCAGTAAAGCTCCCAGTCGGCATCAGTTTTTCCGACATCTTCAATAATCATAGTCATATTTCAACCAATTTACACAAAACCTTAATGAATTATACACCTAAACCTTCCAAACTCAAACTCAAACTCGAAGCATTTATTTCAATTAAACAGGCACTTTTGAATTGTCAAAGAGTCGGTCAGTTAGTCAGAAAGTTGAAGCTAGTTGCCCATTCCAAAACGTAAATCACTATGGAGAAGAACTCCATGAATCACTCCATCTATTGGTGAAAATCTTGAGAAAAACCGGTGGCGGGGGACTTTGTTTTGTAATATGTAGTGATTAGTTTCAATAATTTATAAAACGGTTCTTACTTTAAATTTATTGTTTCTCCCGACTCAGCGTCACTGACCCAAGCGTGACGTTTCAGTTCCGTTCACTGTTCAGAAAGACTGTGCCTAAAGAAGTTTTCAGTTCAAAAATGGCGGTTATTGAAATCTTCAAAGTAATTTTTTACAACTTCTGATAGTCCTATGGCTTTGGAACGTTGCAAATGTACCTTTTGTAATTCTTATACAACATTATTATACATATTATTACTCGTACCAAACATGATAGTGCCTAAAAATGGTAGGTAGGATCTAGGTAGGTATGTATAATGATGATAAAACTCTGGCCAAACTGAAACGAGCGGGCGAGCGGGATGCGACTGCGTGAGTCGATTATTTAAATGACTCACGCGTCAAGGAGTCACGCGATTTTTCGCGCCAGTTTGAACACCTCCATTCCTGCCAGTTGGTTGACATAATTTCCCACTTGCTTCAGTGTAGTCAGTGCTTAAATTATGTTTAATGAGACACATTCGACGTGTAAAAGTACGAGAAATGTTTATACTATAGTGTTTGCGTTTCAATTGATTCCTTATTTGTCTATACAGTATATTTAATCTCCATCTATTGTTACAGTTAGCACAGCTGCTTCCGATGGAGGAGAACTTCCTTCTACTCTTCAGGTTCGACAATCCTTTGGAGTCCAGTGTGGAGTTTATGAAGGTAAGTCCAGTCTAGGCGGTCTATTCCGTAAAATCACACCGTAAAAACTTAAGTGGAGTGAGCTTGTAATGAGCTGAAACGTATGTAACCTTCGAACGAAAAAAATCAAAGGTTCCATATTGATGTCTACTTAAAGCTCAATTTACATTGCCGCAGAACGGAATGGAAGCGAATTTGTGTCACGAAATTGGGTCAAAGCATAATGAACTTTATGTCAATTGTGTAACGTACAAACTAGATATGAGCAGAACAACAGGTCGCGCGTTTTCCGGAGAATTTTCGTGCATTCTCGAGAGTTCTCGCAGCTAGCAGGACGAATCAAGTTTGTACGTTAAAAAATTGACATAAAGTTCATCATGCTTTTCACTATTTCGGTACAAAAATTCGCTTCCATTCCGTTCCGTCGCAATGTAAATTGAGCCTAATTCCACAAAAATATGGAACTGATTTTTTTCATAATTTCAGTGTTGGGCCGTATGGTAAAAGTTGTTCATAATGGTGAGTATGTAAAATTACCCCTTTTCAAGGTTAAGGTAAACCAAACCTAAGCTTAGACAGTGATATACTCTACTAAATGGCACATGTTAGAATAGGTAAAGTGGTTGCAGTTCGTTTCACAGCAAAAAAAGGATCATGATCATTCTACAGCAGTGTGCTACTGAGCATAGGCCTCTTCCAGGATGAGCCACAACACCCTGTAATCCGCTTCACGCATCCAGTCTATCCCAGCCACCTTTTAAAGGTTATCGGCCCAGATAGCTGGGGGGGGGGGTCCCACACTACACTTGCCGGTACGCGGTCTCCACTCTAGGACTCGTCTACTCCACCAGCCATCGGGCCTTCGACAAACATGCCTACCCACTGCCATTACAGCTTGCTTAGACTTGCGGCTGAGAGTTTGTCATGCTCACTTTAATGTCTCGCTGGCGGTGGCGCGTGTGTTGGATCATTTAGCTCCCTTCAAAATGGTTGAGCTGAATGGTGCTAATCCATGCGTCATGTTCGTGAACGGGTGCCGTCAGTAGAGACTGGTCATCTCTTAGCTGCCATGGCTTATTTTAATTTTTGAATTGTTCTTTGTTTTTTATATTTTTATTACGGACGCTTTTAACGTGCACGTCTTTCTACATTGTTCTCACATGTATAATTTCAACGTTAATGATGTATATGCCAATATTTTGTAAAAAAAAAAATATTTAAAAGAGTGTCCGTGGAGTTTCTTGCCCGTTCTTCTCCATAGGTACCTACTACGCTTTGGAATGGGCAACTAGCTTCATATTTCTGACTGACCGACTTCTTGACAATTCAAAAGTACCTGTAAATGGTTTAATTGAAATAAATGCTTTGAGTTTGAGTTTGAGTTTGAGCTTACTCTGCAACCTATATCGGTAACTCCAGTTATTTTCCGAAATTTAATTTCGGATGTAATGGTCAACGATGCAACAGCTTATTTCTTGACCTTGGTCTTTATTTATTTTTATAGGTGGGTTGATACATAATTTTCTCTGTAACAAAAACAGCTCTTTTTAGATAAAAAATAATATCATTTTATATAAGTATATCTATGTATACATATTAATAGGAATAAGTTTATGCTTTATATATGCATGTATTTATTGTATATGTAAATGGTACACCACTGACTACCTGCAGTATTTGTCTCTCCTGTTACCTTTAATCCATCCAAAGGTTGTCTGTAAATGATCGCTTTAAGCGATAAGACAGCTTATTGTGTCACCCTCTGTAAAATTTCTAAATTTATATCCGTAATTTTTATGGTGTACAATAAAGAGTATTCTATCTATCTATCTATCTCTTGTTCTTCTCACGTCGAATAGTATTTTTTGCCTAAACTAGCTCTCATACATTTTTGTGACGGTGTTGATACTTGTGATGTTTGTTTTTCAGATTTGGCGAGAATACGACACCGACGGCAGCGGCTACATAGAGGCCGATGAACTGAAGGTAAATAAAAGACTCTTTTAGACGGGGCGACAATATATTGGACAACTTGTCCTTTTTTTTTTTTTTTTTTGTTCTGGGTGGAAAATCCTCATGGATGTCCTCCGCCCTGGTAGGTCTGCCCCAACCTGACTTGTCCTGCCCCAACCATGTCCCATATGATTTTTTTTTTTCTAAAAAGTAGTATATCGAAATAATCTGACTACCCCAGAGAAAAAATGGCGAAAACAACTCAGGGGCATAAGGTAGAGTGTCGAAAGTATCCATACATCTGCACTTCTGAGGACCTAAAAAACCTCACTGTCGTGGCCACCTATTGGGCTCAATTCATCTAGCATAATACAATATTTTTACTTTCGGCATCGACTCGAAAAGAAAACCCATGCCAAATTACAGCTTTCTAGTACTAACAGACTCTGAGCTAAGCCGCGGACAGACAGACAGACAGACGGACATTGCGAAACTATAAGGGTTTCATGTTAAATAAGAAACCCTAAAAACTGAAGTGATAATCGACTTTTGTCGCTGACAGCAACAGAAACTAAATAGTTTTGTGGTTTACGTTGCCCTGTATCAAAAATGTTGTAGCTGGGTAAGTTCACAGCTGAAAAACTTGCAATTAGTCTGGGACTTCAAGTGTAAATATTTTAGTAATGTTGGAACTAGATACCTGTTTTAATTTCATTGTGAGTCTCTGTGCGAGCATTGGCCTTGGTGGCGCGCGGCGGAGAATTGCTATCTAAAATGTTGTTTTCCTTCTCGTAATTTGGTTTATTACCACTATAAAAATATTGCCAGGTTTTTCAAATATACACACATAACATCACCCCTGTATTCCACAAAGAGTTATGCAGAGATGCACCTATAGTACCTACACCCACATTTCGCCTTTTATGTTTAAGTCCCATGTAATAAGGGACGAGCCTATTGTCATCAACCGGGCACAAATCCAGACTCCGTGCTCCTACTAAGAAATTCCAGATGGAAAAACCTATAACACTTTACCCAATCCGGGAAACGAAGCCGACCACTAGACCAACGAGGCAGTCGACCAACAACCAATCAACTCTGATTGTTACTTTTGAAATTAGTTAGCAAAATTATTCAGGACAATTTTTTTTTTCTCCAGAATTTCCTCCGAGATCTTCTGAAGGAAGCAAAGAAGATAAACGACGTGTCAGAAGATAAACTCATCGAATACACCGACACAATGGTATCTTATCAACATCATCTTCACTACAATGTTCGCCACATAGAGAGCAGATCAAAATAATCCTAAAGTAAAAGCCATGAAAGCCTATTTTACAAGTATAACAAAGCTACAAGATTACTCTTACTAGGGCAGCATAATCAGTCTATAACGTAACCACTGCTGGGCCACAGATCTGCTCTCTGTGAGTCTCCAACACGCAGGCCTAGTGCGGATTGGTGGATGTCCCATTTCTTCGTTTGGTTCTAAGACACCTTAAATTCAGTCTACGCTACATTTTCGACATAATAAGGCCAGATAAAAGGGCTTTAGACAGTATACACATTCCGATTTCCGTACGCCTAATTCCTGTCTTAGGCACCCGTCCAAGCTGTCCTACCAATCAATCTGCCTATCCTTTTCCCAGCTATGTTGGGGTCGGATTTCAGTCTAAACGGATGCAGCTGAATACCGTATTTTACATGGAGCGACTGCCTATCTGCCCTCCACAACCCAGTAACTGGGTAATACGATACCCCTTGCTAAGACTGGTTGTCAGACTTTCGGGCTTCTGACGACCCGTAACGACTGTCAAAGATCCACGAATGACAGCCGGGACCAACGGCTTAACGTGCTTTCCAAGGCACGGAGGAGTCTTGGTATGTTAAGATGATCACCCATCCACAGACCAACCCCGGCAAGCGTAGCTTAACCTGATGGATCGAACCGTGCGGCTGTTATTACTTAGCCACGAGCTGCTCCTCCGTGAGCTCCCGGCTGTCCCACCGCCGGCTATTAATGAGAAGCGAATAGATCTAGCAACTTAATATTTAGTCTGTGCTAAATAAATGTGTTTTCTTTCTTTCTTTCTAAAAATGGTCAGCGAGTAGCCGCTAGTATTCGTATGTACCAAGCGTAACTGCGTAAGTCTCACAGCGAGTGTTCTGCCCGGCAAGCGACCGACGCTAAGCGAGTACTCTCTTTATAGCTCTTGTTTTACTTACACGGGACCTTCAATGTTTTGTACGTTTCTTAAGCGAGAAATTGATAGCTACTCGTTTCCTTGTCACCGGTGCAACAAATGCCTAGAAGAGGTTTAAAAGTTTGATAGTATGAGGTGTAACTGACGCTTGCTCATTAGCAATATCGGTGACAATGAATGGTTTATCTTTAGTAATCTAGCTGCTTAATCGTAGTCAATACTGGGGAAGAACCTAAGACAACCTCAATAACTATTTTATTATTATTTCATCTTTATACATGTTCCATTATCTAGAAGTTATTATTGTTTGCTACAAAGGTATCAGTGAAACGCTACGATGATTCGCTAAACCACACTGGGCACGTGAAGTGGTTTATGGCGTATTCCCACTCACGTAGATGAGGCCTGACTCTTAGCAGTGGGAATATTGACCAAAAGTCACCACGCGCAATGTGCGAACGCTCATAATACAAGAGCTATTTAGAATCAAGAACTACATGGATGTCTTTATTTTTTCCAACGTTGATTCTAATTTTATTTTGATTTACAGCTCCAAGTATTTGACTCCAATAAGGATGGCAGGCTACAATTATCAGAAATGGCCAAGTGAGTATACAATCCTTTTATACTCCTTTGTTTTAAAACTTCTAAAAAAATCAGCAGTCGTGTCAAAAGAACGGCAATGTTCTAAATTCGACACTAAGATATAAATAAAACACAAAGGTTAAACTTTGCGTTTTATTTATATCTTATATCAAATTACTTTCCGGTACGTAGTATTAAAAATATCCTTTTTTTGTACTAAAGATAAAAAAGATAACAAACAGATAAAATAATAATTAGTCGTGACATAATGAAGACCATGCTGCAGGGGAATAACAATTAAGGATGCGTAATCGCGTCGTATCTAAAGAGATTAAAAAGTAATTAATATTAATCTGACAATAATATTAGGATCAATTTATTGATTAGATAGCAGTAAGTATACTGGCTGACCTAATGGCCTTTAATTGGGAGACTACATAAGGGCCAGGACAAGTGGCAATCGATTTCAAAGCGTTTTATATTTATAACGTTTTTTTTATTACGACTCAATCAACAGGTTTTCGGTAGCTGTCAATTCAATACATTTTTGACTTATCCATCATCGTTATCGCTGATAGAATGTCTGTTTGTCTTGGCCATGTCTAGGCCCCAGCACGCGTAAACATGACCACAATAGAAACGGTTTTTGTCGACGGAAGAATAGACAAAATGACAGATTAACTGTCATGCTATTCTAGTCATGATAAGCGTGCAGGTGGATCTTTCACGCCGGTAGCACAACTCCGCCGCGTAACCATAGCAGCGAAACTGCAGTACTTACTTTAATTCAACTGTCTCGCGTCATGTTCCGCTACTCAACTCAAGGAAGTTTGGCAATAATTCCTTCTGCACATGTGGCTTCCCTGGTACCTCATTAACGGCATAACTATGTAAATATCTATTAACGGCTCCCAAATTACGATGATTATTTTATTTTATTTTACCTTTTTTTCTTTTACATACTACCTTGACATAATCTCTTCGTTATTTGACATTATATACCTAAAATATTATATATATATATATATATATATATATTTTTTTATAGCAAATAAGTATTGTTACATACAGCTGTAGTGGCAATTATGTCATTTGGTTTAAATAGCTTTTTATTTTTATTATTTGATTTTGCTTTTATATAGATTCTTTTCTTTTAGAATTTGTGAATGTGAGAACGTTGTAGGCTTAACAGACTGTAGATCTATCGACCATTTTCTATCTTGCTAAGTACCTGGTACTTGTTGATAGGCCTACACTGTCCTCTCATACCTATTAACTCTGTAATTTGAAAGCATTGTAAATACCATTTATTTTTAAAAGAGTAACCATGGAGTTTCTTGCCGGCTCTTCTCCATAGGAAACGACCAATTGGAACCGTGCATCTAGCTTCTGACGTTTCATAAGTGCCCTTATAGGTTTATGTGAAATAAAATATTTTGAATTTGAATTTGAATTGACTCGAGTAACATGACGCGAGCCAGTTGAATTGAACTACTGCGGTTTCGCGGCGAAGGTGTGATACAAAGGTGAAGGTGTGTTAAGGCCAGTGTTTAAAACGTCAAGTAAGCATTAAATAAATTAGAAACGAATATAACGTTAACTAGATATAATGTCAGTAAGATGTTAACCCTAGATTACTAAACTATCCTACCGGTGACATTGTTACTCTACATTCGTAAAAATGGAAATAAAACAGAATAAATTGAAGAATCGTAAACTTTAATAATTTTTGAAGTTAAGGTGGATCCGCAGTTGTAGCTCGCGAAATTCTTTTTTTTTTGGTTTTTTGCAATTAACAGGTCAGTGTCAGGTTGTATCTTGATCAAAATATGACTCGCGACTATAACAGATATGTCATTTACAGAATTATAATAATAGACCCATTACATGTCTTTAAGTTAGATCCTCAATACACAGATGACACCCGACTACAATGACAGTGCGTGGCAGGGAATCGTCGTTCTGCCGTCGTCATTTTTACGATAGTTTAGTAATCTGGGGTTAAAATATTGTGAAGTTTTACCAAAGAAATTATCACAGCTCCCAACCTCCGTAGAAGCGAAGCAAAGAAGCGTATTAGTGGTTGTAATGAGCAATTCATTATGTTTCTTGTTAAAGCCCATGACCATACTACTGCCAATCCTCTTATTATAACCCTTTAGATCCTTAAAAAAAGGTATGGTCTTTGCCGAAAAATCATAAAACTACCATAATCATTTCAGCCCGGAATCACCCACGCCTGCCCACGCCGCCACGCCACGCCGCCTCCCCTTTCTTCTGGCACACTTCCCGGCTCCGTGCGTCCCTCGTTCTGTTGCCTCCCGCGGCTTTGAAAATATCGCCAACCCAACGCGCTTTTGGCCGGCAATCAACCATCAATTACTATCAACGGTATCAATAAAGTTATACTCGGTTCATCAGATTAGGAACGAAGCAGAGATTATTTCAGGCCCGTTCTATCATTGTATATTCCGGTCATTCGTGGCGGAATGGATCCATGTCCCAAAACTTTTAAATAAATTTAATTAACCGAAGGTTTGACCATCCCCAACAGATTAAACGGTTGATCCGTTATTGATCCCAAATTCTGAACTGTCGGCATGCTCAGAAATAAATTCGGCGTGTGGGTAGTGGGTAGGTACCTACTCCGGGCTTACAAACGTCGAATTTTTTCCAAGTTTTAATTAAATATAAATAGCTTTAAAATTACATGTTATGTATGTGGCAATTAAAGTGACTTTATTACTCGCCTGTATTCTCCGGAGGATAGGCAGAGGCTTATCATTGCGCCAGTTCTGTTTATGCCCAACTCAATGCAATTGAGGTCAAGATTTTTACCATTCGCCTTACATAAATTCAGACTACAGTTCCGTTTTTAATCCCAGAGACTAATTTGACAGGTGCAAATGTCAAATTCCAAATTGAAAATAATCACTTGAAATGTCATTTTTGCCCACTATCTGTAGTCTCTGGGATTATCGGCACGAGCCGAATTAGAGCTCATGTGTAGTAACTGCTTCGGTTTCAACAAATACTGCCCAATCGAATGTGCCGATCCGAACGAGTGTGTACCGCTTACTAACACCCCCCCTCTCCCCCCTTTCTAACGTTTAATGTACCACTTCGTTCGGTTCTCGGCTTCTCTCAGGTTTGTCGTTACAGAGAGTCCAGTGAGAGCGGTTACTTCGTATGACCAGTTGTTAGGTGACCGGCTGTCAGGTTTCTTCCCCTCTATCTTGCCCATCACCACCAAGTTTTCAAGGTTATCTGATTTCCGACGGGCATGTGCTGTTCGACGATATATTTGTTCGCTCTCTTGGCGGTTCACAGTATACGGAGCGTTCTTCGCCAACACTACATGTCGAATGTATTTTTTGTCAAGTAAATGCAAAACATATTACTATCTATCCACATAATAACAGCCTTATTCAAAGAGACAAGCCTCCTTTGTATCATGCAGCTCTAAACGTAGATAATGGAAGGCTCCCGAGCTTTAAGTATTGTTCTTAAGCCGTTTAAAACTTGACCAACCGTGTAAGTACTCGTACGTCCATTTATGGATTAGCAACTCCTGTGATGGGCCTTTTTGTGAAAAAAATAAGTACATAATGGAGTCTCAAGTACCTTATTCTTTGTGGACTTTATTATTTGTAATATCGTATGATATTGAGCAAAACATAAAACATAATATCACGCCTGTAATTCCCGATGGGTTAGGCAGAGGTGTACCTACATGACTAACTTAACACATTTCGCCATTTATGTCCATTGTAATGGAGGGCGGGCCTATTGCAATCAATCGAGCACAAATACAAACACCGGACTGCTACTGAGAAATTCAAAATGAAACCTGCACGTTTGTGAAAAATGTGCTTGAAAGAACGAAAATAGCTCAGGAGTTTATTTCTTATTGAAATATCTATTAACGACTAGATGACCCGGTGGACTTCGTACCACGTGAGACGAAATTTAGATATCTTCGTTTTTTGGCTCTTCCTTTGGGTTTTTCAATTTTCTTTTTTCCTAAACCGAACAAGACAAAGAAAAAATCAAATCGGTCGAACCATTTTCGAGTTTTTGCGAGTTAGAGAAATCAACTGCCACAGTTGATTTTATATAATATAGAAATAGATGTAGGTACAAGTGCGTATTAATAATTAGATATCACATTCAATATCTTATCGTCATTCTGCGATATTTATAAGGAAAATATTTTTTTTTTTTTGTTGAGCCTACTGCTTTTAGGTAGGGCGACCCGCCCCTGCTTCGCACGGATGTAATTTAACTACTGATGTGGAGACATATCAATCGATTTCCTGCTATAATTAAGTTAAATATTTATTTATTATATACATAAACCTTTCGGAATTAATTCTCTAAATGATGGTGAAAATCGCATCAAAATCCGTTGCGTAGTTTATAAGAACAACGCGTTCACACAGACAGACGAAATGCGACTTTAATTTATAATTAGAAAAAGATAGTTCACACAGTTACTAATATTACGATCACATGTTGCAGACTGCTTCCCGTCAAAGAGAATTTCCTCTGCCGACAGGTCTTCAAGGTGAGTGACGTTTCATTTCCCGCCATTGTTCACCCAGACGCCATAATGCCAATACGCTTAGATGAAACCACAGAGTAAATAGAAAATATAGCTGGAGAATAAAAAGGGGCATTATTTTTATTGAAGTAAAACTCCTTATGCGGCGATTCTAGAATGGGACGAAAATTCAGTGAAATTTCAAGGACGCGTCACGTTTGGGCAAATTTCGTTACATGAGAGAGAAAAAAGATATAACTCTATCTCTCACACTAAATCTCTCTTATTCTTTATTTTTTCAGAAGTTTCACTTATATCACATGTACGGTGCTACCGCGATTTTGTTTTTTAAATAATTTTTGGTTAGAGTCAAATTACACTTTTTTATTTCTGTAAGTTATTGGGTTAAATTATGTAAAAATAAGTTCAAGTCTTAATAATATACAATTATAGGTTCATCTCATATTTTATGCTTAATGCCAAACATAATCAAAATAATTATTTTCTTCACTTAGTTTCAACACTTTTAGATTTTTCTCAATTTCCACACGAAATCTAATGGTATATAGCTACTATTGTTTTATTATGTTCTCAAGCATCCCTTCGATAGAATATAAGTAGATAGTCACATTATCATCGTTTTATGCACTCATTTCCTTTCTACTTAGTTTTGCTTTTAATAAAAAAAATAACAAAAACTAAAAAATAACTCCTAAAATAATATAATTGCAATTTCCAGACATTACATTTTCACGATGTTCATTACATTAACACACCTACATTATAATTATCATCACACAAGTACATAGACTACAAATAATAACTTTTTGGCACGTAGGCATAGAATTAAACAGCTATGCTTTAGAGGATTATGTCCTACTACCTATGAAATTTGGCCTGTTAAAAGTTTAGATTTACGTTCCACTTTTTTTCTCTCAACTCATCAGATGCACGAAGCTCATGTAATAATTATCAACAATTTACTTAACAATTCTATCTTTTCTGAAAACAAATGACTTTCATAATTCAAAATAATATTGGAACACCTAACTTCAAAACCATAAATAAAAGAAAATTTTAATTTTCTAAAAAAGAAATACTCACTCAATACTCTCTGTAATAAAGATTAAACGTAAAATGATAAATAATTGAAATGAGCACGTTACTATGATTGATTTGCCTGTCTGTCTGTCTGTCTATCCTAACACTAACGCTTATGTCTGCACTCTGCACTCCTAGGAGGGCATAGAGGTGAGTCCTCACGCTGCGTTTATACGTTGGCCCACACTAGCTCTACATGACAGCCATTGTCTCATAAAAACCTATTTGAATTATTTTCCCATAAATATTGATGAACATCAATCTGGAGCAGAGAACATTATTTTATATATTTTTAAGCTATGTTGGTTGGCCAACGTTTTAATGCAACGTCACTTATTTTTCTTAATAGTTACACAAAAACGAATTGTGCATCATTAAATTGTCTGCTTTTATAAAACAGTTTATCTAAAACTTTAGTTTTTATAAGACCTTTTCTTATTTATTTAGTATTATTGCACTGCGAAATGCTATAGAACTTATAAATTGTATTAAGTTTAATTATTTGTTTTTATTTTGATTTTATTTCCACATAAATAATATTATATTATATTTGTACTTAATTATAATACCCGCTTTCTATTTGTATAAAAAAAATTGGATAAAAAAAGTTGGCGCCCAACATGGGACAAGTCTTAGTTATTTTTTATACGGTTTGACACTAATACAAATATTGCTTTTGCTATCAGGGCGCAACAAAACTTACGAAGGATGATATTGAAAGGGTCTTCTCTTTATACGATAGGGTAAGATGTTTTATTATTCTTTTATAAAGGTATTTCTGGGACATAATCCTTTTTATAGAACACTTTTTTATAAAAGGATAGTGGCCCAAAAATATGGGTACGAAAATAGAAAACTTGAAGGTATTTCCGGAAGTTGTTATTTGTATCGGGGAAAAGAGATAACTGTGAAGAAAACTGCCAGGCCTTTGACATTTACCTAAAGAACGTACCTAATGCGTGTGCCCGATCAGCATAGTTTGTAAATTTCTCAATTTAGCAATATCCAAGTAATCCATGACCTATTTATTTAAATAATGAATTACTTGTGTTGAGAAAAAACTTTTGGTACAGTCATAAGCATAAGCAAAAATTAAAAACGTTTCTATGCGAAATAAAAATTTAAACTTTGAGAAAATATCTATTTCATAATACTATGGTTTCGAAAATACAATCTTCTTAACACCATAAAATATCTATCAATACTTCAAGAGAAAAACGCTTATGAATCCTGTTTAAGTGTAAGGTATTTATGTTCGTGACTGTAATCTGAAAAAGAACACGATTCCCTTCTACATTTTTTACAGAAAACTTGAAAAAAGTCGTATTTTTAACTCAGAAATCACAAAGAGAAAGTCCGGAAACTAACTCAATTTAAGTTATCTAACGAATCCATTCAAACTGTTCCAGGATAACAATGGCTCGATCGAGAACGAGGAACTCCGTGGATTTCTCAAGGATTTATTAGAATTAGTTAAAAAGGTTAGTGTTTTTGTTACAAACTTTTTATTCTAGCTTTTGAATTATAAAATAGAATCAGTTTGAAACTTTCAAATCGAAGAATATAATAAAGGGAAAACTGTTACGAAAAATAAAAGACTATAAAATATTATAACTTTTATGTAAATCGCTACCGTACTTGGGGCTAGTGGCTTTTAGTTAACTACACAATAACCTTTGGGTTTTTTAATAAAGTCCCTAGATATATTAACATAAAAGATTTTATATAAATAAATTAAATTAAAAATGAGAAAATCTGTGGCAAACCTATTTCCACCATTCTCTCCTCCGAGGTTTTCCCGTCATCACATCTATTTTTCTATATATTTCCAAAATATAAAGCATGCATCCATATTTTCCAGGACTACGATGCTCAAGACCTACTAGAGTTCGAAGAAACCATTCTCCAAGGCGTCGAATACAGCAGCGAAGGCAAGATAAGCAGAAAACAACTGACGATGATACTCCTAGCCCTCGCCAAGCACCATCAAGAAGAAGAACCAGCTACTCCATAATTGTTTCCGAACGCAACCGCCACTCCGTCCCAATATCCGAACGAATTTCTAGCGTCGCAACTTTTTGACACATTCGGCGCCATCTTGACATTCTAAAAATTTCAAATACACAATTAGAAATTTTCCTGCTTTAATTCTGAGCTTTTTTTTTATAAATTATCGTTCTATCGAGGTTATAGCTGTTGAAGTTATTTATATTAAGATGTTGTTCAGGAAACAGAGCAAAACCATAAATAATAGTCATAAACAATAACAAAAAACATAGGCAGTCATGGGAAATGCCGACAGAAGTGAAAACTTACAACTATGAAACAATGTTTTTGTGTATTTTCAAATTAATTTTAATATTAAACTTCAAAATGTCATAATTTGTAAATTAAATTGTAAAATTAAAATTATTCAAAAAATATAAATGCGTTCACTGCTGGCCAAGCGTAACACGTAAATCTCATAGCTACATCTGGTAAATTTAGCATGTCGGTGACGCGAACCCATAAGAAATTTTCCCCTATCAGAAATCGCTCAAGCGCCTAAACAAGTGTTCAATTCAAAAAGAAAATCTAAAAAATATTACAAGAGTGCAATGCTTCCTTTAAAACCTATAAATCATCTTGTTCAGAACATGATAACCACATCTATATCTTAACCGCCTCAGTGGTCTAGTGCTTACACCACCTGTCTCAGACCCAGGGGTCCCGGTTTCAATTCCCAGTGCGGGCAAATTTTTATGCTCTGTTTGGTTGGTGGTAGGACACGTTCTAAGTCCGCCTGGCTAACTACCACCATCTTATCGAAGACAGTCGCCATAACAACACTGTTAACAGCATTGTTGTGTTTCGGCAGTTAGAGGTAATATAGCCAGTTCCTCTGTTGTTGAGTATTCCGGGTGAAGATCGCTTCCAACTTCGGCCTGATCACTTACCATCAGGTGAGATGCAGGCCAAGAGCTACCCCCCTAGCATAATCAGCCTATAATGTTGCTGGGCCACAGCCCTCCATCTTCGAGAGGGAGTGTGCTGTAATCTACCACGCAGGCCCAGTGCGGGTTGGTAGATGTCACATGTCTTCGCATTTTTGGTTCTAGGACCTGCCGGTTTCCTCACGATGTTTTCCATCACCGTTTTGAGAGCAGTGGTGATAAATGATTTACACAAAGTAAAGCGCCTGCCTGGATTCGAATCCGTGACCTACAACTCATAAATCGGGGCGCTTATTACCGGGCCACAACAAAAGTAAAAAAAAAAAAAAAAAAACTATGGTTTGAATAATCGACTCCGACTGAGAAGCGCACATCCTTATCAGATTCCGACGTGTAGAAAGGTCATGTATCAATGGAAATGAATACGTACCTATACTTTCTTAGGTTAAGCTACTCTTGCCGCAGTCGTTTCGTGGATGAGTGACCGTCCATTAAATCATTAAATGTCGAGCCTCCTCCGTGGCTCGGAAAGCACGTTAAGCCGTTGGTCCCGGCTGCCGTCATTCGTAGATCTTTGGCAGTCGTTACGGGTAGTCAGAAGCTCGATATCCATCACTCTTACCAATGGGTATCGTGTTACCCAGTAACTGGATTGTGGAGGTCAGATAGTCAGTCGGTCCATGTATAATACTGGTATTTAGCTGCATCTGGTTAAACTGGAAGCCGACTCCAACATAATTGGCTAGACTGATTGATTGACTCTGGCTGGTTTTGCTCCTATAGTTTTCTTTCCATACAGAAAAACTGATTTATCAAAACAAAACACAAACTTTTTTTTTTGAGAATTATTTATGGCGTTGAATGTGTCGAAACAATTTTTAAGGGCTGGGATAAATAGTTGTAATATTATAGTGTATGTATTGATCGACTACGTTTTGTTTTTAATATGAAATAGTTCCATGATTTGAGATTGTGGCTAAGGGGTGCTACATAGTTGTTCCGGTCGGCATGGTTCGGCACAGGCTGGGCGACAAAATCAAATGTACATTTTGTGCCAAATCGTGCCAAATCATACCGTCCCGAAAAAGTGTGTAGCATGCCTTAGATTTGTTTTCACCTGAAACAAAATAATTCCACCAAGAATTTCGATTAAATGAAGCACAAATTAGTGGTAAATATAATCAGATAGAACTTTCAGTAATTATAAAACGAAATATTATATTTCTTGCATTAACGAAGTCGTATCTAGAAAGAAAGAGACCACAATCTCTTAACACTATAACTACCTTTTATAAAACACTTATTACTCACAATTTGATAACACCAAAACGTAATTTTTAAACTACAACATTTTTGTATTTATTTTTATATTATTACGAGAATATTACACGGTTCACTTTTCAATTTGTAAATTTTGAATCAATCAAATTTAATCTTGTAAACAGGTAAATAATACCAGTATATTATTAGAGAAGGCATTGATCACCACGCTTGCAACAAAAGTGAATAATTTAATATCGGCCATACCCTTGATTTCAGCGCCTTTTCTAAGTGAGTGGCTGAACCGTGTAATAATATTATCACAAAACTATTCGGTGTAATATACCGGGTATAAACAGACGCATGAGGACGCCATCAAACTAAGTTACTTTGTGCAAAAATATTTGCTGGGAAAAAACTTTTATTTTTGGTGTGAAAATTCGCTGTATATGGTAGTGCCCACGCAAAACATTGTACTTATAAAGTTAAAGGTACCATTCCGTACCCGACCGCGGGCGGCAACTGCAGGCGACGTGTCGCCGCGACACGACTGGTTTCTATGAATTTATATGAAATACCTTCCGTAGCTAGCGACACGTCGCTTGCAGCTACGAGCGAGCGACAGACGACACGTGTAGCCTGACCGTAGACCAGTAATGCCGCCAACGGTCGAGCGATAACACGTTTTTCTATCTTCTATCTACCGACTGGAATACGGGTTGCTGCCGCCTGCGGTCGGGTTCGGAATCATGGCTGAAGTGACATGACGCGGCGACACGTCGCCTGCGGTCGGGTACGGAATGGTATAACATTTAAAACTCGTTTTCGTAAAGAAAACGTCAAATAAATTTGGAACTTTAACATCTCTGTATCCACAAGGTTCCCAGCACGCGTAGCATGACAACCATAGTAACGGGTTTTCTACAGGTTTTGTCGACGGAAGAATAGACAAAATGACAGATTGCGATTGTTTATCTGTAATTTTGTCTATTCTTCCGTCGAAAAAACCCTTTTCTATTGTGGTCATGCTAAGCGTGCAGGTATGACACAGTACAAAAGAGAAAACACAATGGCAGAAAGAATAAGTGACTCTCGGCTTCATTGAGCGTCTTTTTACATCCGTTATATGGCAACACTGCAATTCGACTAAACGATTCGGCTCGACTATTTATCGTATCTCTAACAAGGAGCTTAAAATAATTCTTCTTTTTTTTAAAGCTTTGTTTTGCATTATCATTCAAATTAAGACACGTAAAATAGAGTGCAAATATTAATTATATAGAATATTATACAACGTGTAACGGAAAGGGTATATACATACCAAGGGCACGACTTCCTTGGATGATATCAAACGATATTGGAAGGGTTTTTTAATCCTACCTCTACATGTTCGGATGTTATGAGAATTTTTAATAAATTGATACCAGAAACCGAACTTTTCAAATTGAAATAAACACATCACTAGCACTAAGTCAGCTGATCGGTGTCAGCGAACTATTTGTAAGTAAAAATAAACCTCTTACTCCTGGTATTTCTAAATAAAAGGTTCCGCATGTTTTTTTTTTACAAAATATTATTAGTTATTACTGACTTTTCCTAAACTTTGATTATGTTTGTGAACTAGCTACAATACAATTAATTGGTCTGGGTATTAAAATTTAACGAAATAATATTTGGATACATTACACACTTGTTGGTTTTTTCGAAGACCGGTGAAATCGATTTTTTATTCGATTCACAGATCAAATCCCGTGCTCTTGAATCGATCTTCTAAAAATTCAAATCAATTGACTAATTTATAAAACACAGCTATGCAAATGTTTCAATCTTCGCTTAGTGCTACATAAACAATGCGGACAAGTTAAAAAGTGTAGGCATATGTATGTAATTGATCTTGTTTGAAATAGATAAACCTACCTATTCGCTGTTTATGATTGTCAGCACAATACTTTGGGCAAATATGAACTTAACTATTATGAGCCCTTATCATAATAATTTTTACACATACGATCCAGGAGATTCGATTCGCCTTACTATTTAATCGATTTGCTTGAAGATCGCATTAAAACGAATTGTTTCGAAAAATCGTCAGCTCGTACCATTGAATTGATCATAAAAATCGAATCCTTACATGCATCCCCTACCAGGAATTAATTGCTTAAATAGGTAAACATTATTTAGAAAAAGGATTTAGTAACAATTTATGTCCAACTGAACCCAAAACATAATTTCTCTTGATTTTTTCGCAACTTATTAGTTACTCCTAGTACAAATAAAATCACAGTGGGTTCCGTTCATAATTTTTTAAATAAGGTTACTATTTTTTTTAATAACTATGACGAAAACTATTATCAATAAGTTAATAGTTTTTTTTATAATTACAAAATAATAGCACGCCCGCATAATTTTTGTCTGTAGGACTAACCGAAAGAGTTAGATATCGGAAGTTCACGCTCTGTCGGTGCTGTTTGAGTGGTACATGGGTTTTATTGGTTTGAGCACGTTTAGTCTTAATTACAAATTCAAATGAATTCGATAATAAATGTCGCAAAACTGCATCTAACTGTGGAAACAAATTAATAAAAGTACTAGGACCGCATGAGTAACAGGAATTGTTATTGCCGAATTGAAAATCGTTTGCTCACAGAACCCTGATTACGTCGTTATGCACACAAAAGCATCTTAATGTGTGTAAATCTAATGGGTTAGGGTCTTAGGGTACGTGCACCAATTGTAGTCCGTGTAGTTTCAATTACTCCTGGTAAAAACAACTTATAATTCAGACTTCTAACGAGATACGCGGCCCATAATTATGATCTTTAATGGATTGAAATGAATGATTTTCCGGGGTTGCGGGAATGTTCTAACGCGATAACGCGGCCCCGGAATGCAAGGGCAACTGAAGGAACAGGGTGGTTTTTAGTCTAATAAGAGTCTAACACTTCCTTCCGCCCCCACACCCAGGGCGGTAGCTGAGTCATTGATAATTTTCTCACCCCAAAAAAAAGGATTTGAACTACGTAATTAGTCTGCTCTGGTGTGTTAGATTTACTTAAAAGTTTAACGGAGTTTAGTAGAAATTATTATTAGGATGTAAAATAATCTTGAATTTTTCAACAATATTTTTAATAGTAGTGGACACTAATAGGACAGCTACCCCATAGGTATCAACATTTAACGAAATAATATTTAGGTACCAGAATAGCAGGGAATAAGAGCTTTACATTATTAGCATTATTGTTATTGCTTTGCTCGTCAGTCGACTGTTCCGCCGCGTCTCCGACTAGTGCACTCTCGTTTCTATCCCTGTGATACGCGCATTAGTTTCACGTTTTTTTTGTTGTGTTTGCAAAATGTCGTTAACTAAATTTAGCGAATAGAAATAATTAGGTGTGGCGGAGACTCCGAGTCGGAGTAGAACATGGTAATTTGCGAGCTGCCCGAGAACTGTTCCGTCGCTCGCCATTTTATTGAGAGTAGACCAGATGCTGAGCGTCGACAGCTGCCTTCGTCGGCATGTTTTAGTCGGATCACATCGTCTGTGTCGGATCACATCGGCGTGGTAGTAGAAGCGTGGCTTGGCCTCCGCGATCCCCAGACCTAACCCCGTTAGACTTTTTTTGTGGTGGTACATTAAAAATGTAGTGTACGCAGTGCAGTGTGATACAATGGACCAAATGAAAGTGCGGATTGAGGCCGCTTTCAGCACAATAACACCAGATATGCTACGCAATGTTCAGGTGTCCATGAACAAGCGAGCTCGCGGCCTTGTGCATTACAATACCAAGGTCACCTCATCGAACCCCATCGTTAAAAATGTAAGTCAATTTACTAAATTGAGCAAGGTTTACTCGGTCACATAAGTAATAAATAATAAGAGATGAAACTAGTTAACCTACCCAAACTTTGTATCGATTTTTTACGTAAGTTTTGTTATTTCTGGCTTGATATTTACGAGTAAACTGTAAATCAATAATTACGCATTAATTTTTACATCACGGTAAAGTAGGTAAGTATGGTTTATTGCGCGCGCGCGCAATTTCTTTGGCCGCGCGGCGCGGCGGCGCGGCGGCGGGCGGCATGTTTTATTTCGTCAGTTCGCGCCGACAAAGAGAACACCGCATGCGGTAGGCTACTACAGTACTAGGCGCGCAGAATTACGGAAGAGATTTATCGTGATATTGGCAAGTAACGTGGAAAGTTATTGACCTACGTAGTGCGGTGACACCTTTGTTATGATTTGAATTTAAGAAACATACGAAACCGAAAATTTGGTATTAATTCTTAGATTTTTTAGAGTATTTTATTTTGAGTTGAAACTATGTATAGTGATTCTATACCAGCTTTTATCTTTAGTGCTTAAGGATAGCAATAGGGTTTCTGTTACACCCTGTATACATGATCATCTACAAAGCCAAATCATATGCCAAATATTTAAACCTAGCAATTTGATCGACTCTTGGTTGAAATGAGAATAAGATATACTTACCCTGTCCTATAAGGGTAGAAGTATTTTAAAATTGGAATGAAATAGAGGTGAATTGTTAAAATCGATTTAAAAGTTTCGTCGATTTAACTTACACATCATTTATAAAGTCAATTTATACAAGATTAGGCATATTCCCATTTTTAAGCCTAAGAAGCTAAAATTAATCGTTTATTAGAAACGCTATCTAGCTACAGCTTTTCCAGCTCCAGCCTTTTATCAAATATTTTAGAATGTATTTATAACCTCGCTTTATTATTAAAAAAAAAAAACATTATTTCTCTTTTTCATTTTTACCAAGAGATCCTTTGGTACTATTTTCATAAACCATTTTTAATGAAAGAAGTAGCTAAACTATAGGTACATGATGTATAAAGTTTCTGATACGTACATATCATTCCAAATCATTTGGCATTGGCACACTACTTTCGATAAATCCTGTTTCATTATGAACGTTGTTTTTTCTAAAAAAACAGTAATGGTACGAGTACTGTACCTACGTGTAAAGTAAAAAATTATAAATCACGAAGATAAAAAGAAAACATTAACGAAAGCAAAAGCCTACAAGTATCGAAACGCAGAAATAAGAAACGTTCATCTATCGATCGAACGATCAAACAAACAACGTTCATTGTGAAAATCTTTGACACAAATTCGCTCACTATAGTCAGGAACTCTTTTATTTCGCCTCTCTAATTCTATTTTAGACCTTACCCGACAATTTTTGTACCTAAAAAGTTGCGATGATGCAATCCCATTAATCTACAGTGGACACACAAAGTAATTAAGTCTAAAGGCGCCTACACACTATTTTTATTAGTTATTTTTCAGCCGTCAGGGTCGTTTCTGCGGCAAGCTTAGGTATACCTACCGGTCGGCAAATCGCCCCAAAGCAGGATGGCACGTCCAGTGGCCATGCCGATACTGTGTAGGAGTCTTAGAGCATGCTTTCACCTTCCAATAAATAAGTACCTATAATGTCCAAAGGTTTATAAATCGTATCAGATATCACCAAGGGCGTAAAGAGCAAGAGAAATTTACAACCAGAAAAAATTTACCCACGTATCTCTTACGAATTCTTTTTTTAAAGCATACAAATATTATATGGGACTTAATTATAACTTGTGAAATGTGTGTGTGGGGTGTGCGGGCCACGGGTATGCTTAACCCTTCGGGGAACAGGCGTGATGTTATGGCAATAAAGATCACAGATGAAAATGTCCTACAAAATACAATGGTGATACCTGGTTTTATACATTTTAATGGAAAATCAGCTCAAATATTTCACAAACTCAAAATTAATGTGGCCTAATTATTAAGAAAATTGTATTTTCCCTTTTATCTCTCTAGTCTATACCTAATCTATAGTTACCTTATCCTTCGTCCATCCATTATACAAAAGAAAACAAACGTATTACACTATGACTTAAAAATGTCTGCAAATCATTAGATTAATCGGTGTAGCTGTAATATCCCCTTAGATTTTTCTCTAAATGTCTTCGCTTGATGGTCCTTGTAGGCAGCTAATAATAAAATGTGATAATAAAAAAAACAACTTGAATATCTCGGTGTAACATTCGCTTTTTATTCAACAAAAATAATGAAGAAGTTGCTAATATCTTTTTTAAATCCTGGCAACATTTAAGCAAGTTTTATGCATGCAATCTTTTTTGAGCAACTTTTTTGACGCAGGTTTTGGATTATCGTATTTATAATCAAATTAAGTCACATGAGTTGAATGTTTTAATTGTATTTTTTTAAATAATAAATGTTGGTGTAATATAAAAAATATAACTTGATGTTTCACATAAGTAATGTTTTTTAATAACGGATAATAAAGTGATGTTAATTAGTATTTTGTATAAAAAAGGACTTGATAACTAGGAAGCTAAAAAATAAAACTTATACAAAGAGATGATGACAAAAGAATCAAGCCAGTATCAAGTTTTGTTTTTAATTGTTCTAGTCCGAGCTTAAATCGATGTTAAATATAAATGAGTATAACGTAGTAATTGTTGAAATACCCTGATTGTGTGTAGCGGCCTTCTGTGTATTGTTTAAAAAAATAACAAAAATCTATGGACGGTGAGCAAAAGAGTTATGTAGGCTATCTTATGGTAGGTAAAGGTAACTAACGACTTTACACTGGTCTGAAATGTACAATTTTTTTTTTTGCAAATGTCTAAACCACTACTTTTGACAGAATTTGGTATTTTTCTCCATGCGTAACTTCGTATCTGTGGACGAAAATATCAAATTCTTTCGAAAGTAGGTTTCCGTAAAGCTTTGGTTTCATAAGAACATTTTACACATTGTCGCCCTTTTTTTATGGGAAATTATCAAATAACTTCTTCCGCTCTGGGTGGAGCGGGAGGGCGTGTCAGACTCTTACTGACTAAAACCCACCCGTGTTCCTTCCGTTGCCTGTATGTTGCCAGAGGCCACGGTATCCCTTTCGGACTTTCCCGCAACCCCGGCAGGTATCGGTCCTATCGGACCCCTTCAGTTGCTGACATCTCTTTGAGGCACGCGTGGAACACAATCGACCCGGGCCTGGTCCTTATCGGACGGAGAGCTACCCATTGCTCACCGTCCGCAAGCCCGCGCCTACGGTGGCCGGGAATCGGCCTGCGATTCCCGACGCCCAGGGCGTCTCCTGCGGCGGCTAGGGACGTGAGGGCGCGAAATTTGCCTCTCCCTCACGCGTTCTGCCTCTTCCTTCGCGAGCATTACTGCTTCGCAGAAGGAGGTGACGGCCTCCCATACCCTCTCTCATACCAGGACCAGGTATCCTGGACCAGGGCCGGACGCGAGAGATCCCCGCCATCGATCGCCTCCACGAGGACACGGCGATGCTCTGCCCAAGCCGGGCAGACCTCCACCGTATGCTCCACCGTGTCCTCCGGGCGATCCACGCTATGATGACACCCGGACGTTTCCTCCCGCCTGATACGAAACAAGAACCTCCCGAAACAACCATGTTCGGTGAGGACCTGCGTCAGGCGGAAGGTGAGGACACCGTGGCGCCTCTCTAGCCACTCCTCAAAGAGGGGACTTATCGCCGCAATAGTGGCGTGCCCAGCACTGGGTTGCGACAATCGCTCTCTCCATGACGCCATGATATCCCGCCGGAGCTCTGGCCGCTGTATCTCTCGCGGCAGTGGAGTTACGCCCCGGAATTTCGCCTCCTCGCGCCACTCCCAAATGTGCGCGAGGACGTTTGCCTCCAGATCCAATGGCGGCAATCCGGCAAGGAGGCTCGCTGCCTCACCGGAAACCGTGCGGTATCCCCGGCCGCCTCAATGAACGCGCCCAAACCGGTGCCCCGTAAAGGGCCATGGACCGCACGACCCCCGCGTATAGCCTCCGGCAGGAGGCGTTTGGACCCCCTAGAGTGGGCAGGAGCCGCTTCAAAGCAGCCCCGGCCCGCTCCAGTCTGGAAGCGAAACGTCTTAATTTCATCTTCGACTCGACGCCGATGTGAACTCCTCCTACCGTTATTTGGGAACCCGACAGTGGCGCGTTCCGAGGATCATGAAAACACATGACCTCAAGACTTGTGCAGGGCCACCTCGAATCCCAATTGCCGGATTACACATTGTCGCCCTTGGATTTGTATGAACCCTTACACATGGCGCCGCCGCGGTGGCGGCGAGTCTTGAATAGTCTTGATACCTATTCATGTCAAATACCTTCTGGTGAAAATGACAGATTTTCTAACTGCTTTCCTAGGAAACCAAAGCTATAAAATAATAATAACACTTTCCTGTACAGTGCATATATTTTATGCTCATTAATTAGGTACTTGCATGCTTAACTCTTTTGCCGTTTGTACTTACGTATATTTTATAATAACAAAACATAAATATGTGTTGTGATGGTATAACGTCTAGCTTTAAATATCTACAAATGAGTTAAATATCTTACGTACAATGAAACATCGCTCAAATATTCCCTACTTTTAGGCGCCAAAATGAAAAATCATAGACAATTTGATTGTTATTCTTTTTTTAATAAGTATTTTCTTGTTATTTTGTTCTTGCCAGTTGCGGTTTAAATTAATGTTATTTGATGTTTCATTGTCGGTAGGTACTACATCCTACATCTTATCTAGTCAGGGCAAACTAACGATGTCGTCAGCGAGTCACCAGTGACTCGCCGGTGACTCGCTGACAACATCGCTTCCAAAAAATCGGCTGTCGTGAGATTTTAAAATCGCCAGCGAGTCCTCGGTGAACAAAGTCGCTGCGTGTGTAGCTACTAGCTAGCATAACAATATAATCAATGTTTTTAAAAATGGTAATAAAAACTCATATAAGCAGTGGTCGTGTTCATTTTAATTTTGAGTAAATAAATTTTTTTTGGACAACACCAAGTTAATTTTTATTGAACTTTTCTGAACACTTTAAAATCATGGGCCACTGCTTTGAGGTCTATCAGTCATGTCACTTGACAGTATTCATTTCCTAAAAATGGAAGTAGGTACCTAACTAGATGATACAAATGGCTACCTATTAATTCTTCGTCTGGCACTAAGTGTTAAATGTAAGGTTGGAATACGATGATGTTTGTTATAAAATGTTTATATTTGTAAATGTGCTGTTTCTTTTTGTCATCCCCAGTCGCCCGATTCCCCACTAAGTACACTAACTATTATACTAGGTAATAGACTACCAAGGCATCTCCACGCTCTGTGATCTAGGTCTAAAGCGGCAGACTAAAGAATAGTAGAGAAATATTTAACTAGACCAAAAGTCCATGGGCGAACCCAAGGGCGAGGCAGGGGAGGGCTACCCCCCCCCCCCCCTTAGATTTCGCACGTGTAAGTATCCACTGTTGTCGATAAAAGTTATGATGGAGTAGTCTTACTATACAAATTACAATATATTATGCATTCATTTTAGAGAAAACCGCGCTGCGCGGCCGGTCATGTTGTGTCATACAAAATACGCGAACACAGCAAGCAAGCATACAGTTTATTTAATTTCCCCTACTCACTAAATACACCTCCTACCTCATGTTTCGTGTGTAGGGTAAAACATGTGCGGGGGACCCGGGTTAAGAAATTTCTGATTTGCCCCCCGCGGGCCAAAAGTAGGGCATGCAAGTCACAGGCGTAAGTATCACTTGTAGTAGTAGCAAGGCACATCTAAATACCTACCTACTGCCCTACCAGGACCCGATCACACGTACCACAACGAACACACGTGGACGGGCGCCAATTTGTTTGAAAATGGATAGTTTATTCACACGGACCATATTTGGCCGTCAAATTCAAATTCAAAAATCATTTATTCAAACTAGACTGAGAATCAGCACTTTTCGATCATCAAAATTACATAAGACAGTCCCCCAAAATGCCCACCCTTCACCACTTCCTAGTGCTTTAGCTGGGAAGAAGAAGTGACGCAACAAACTCCCCAGCGACACGTCACAGCCACAGCGCAACCACCAGCGAGACCACGCACTAGCGGCCGGCCATATCGCAAAGACAACCTTGCGTCGACGCGACTACACTGTGCGCTGGAGTCCCGCCTGCGCCTGCACCTCTCAATCATTCTGTGTTGTGTTGTGGTATCCACAACGTAAAGGCTTTAACACTGTAGACCACATGTATAACCTGCCTCTTTGCTTAGCGTTTGTGGATTACAAGAAAGCCTTCGATTCGATCGAGACATGGGCTTTACTGCAGTCTCTTCAACGGTGCCAGATCGACTATCGGTACATCGATGTGCTAATGTGACTGTACGAAAACACTACTATGTATGTCAGTCCGACTCCATGACCAGATCTCGAAAACTATCCTTCTGCAGCGAGGTGTGAGACAAGGAGACGTTATATCTTCTAAACTGTTCACCGCTGCACTGGAAGATGTCTTCAAGGTTTTGGACTGGAAAGGGCTAGGCATCAACATCAATGGCGAGTATATCACTGACCTTTGGTTTGCCGACGACATAGTTATCATAGCTGAGACCGTGGAGGACCTCAGTACAATGATCGATGACCTTAGTAGAGCCTCCGAAAGTGGGTCTTAAAATGAACATGGACAAAACAAAGGTCATGTCAAATGTAAGTATGTAAGACCATGTAAGACCCACTCTCATGAAGATCGGAGATGCTATTCTCGAAGTTGTGAACGAGTATGTTTACCTAGGACAAACCGTCCAGCTAGGTAGGTCCAACTTCGAGAAAGAGGTCAATCGTCAAATTCGATTCCATACCACAGTGTCTCAAGACGAAAGTCTTTGACGAAAGTCTTTGTTTTTGAGTCTTTGCGTGTTGCCAGTGATGACCTATGGGACTGAAACGTGATCGCTCACAATGAAGGCCCATTGTGAGCGACCACGTTATCAGAAGGCTAAAGTCACCCAAAGGGGAATGGAGAGGGCAATGCCTGGAGTTTCCCTACGTGATCGAATCAGAAATTCAAATTCAAATAATTTATTTCAGAAATAATATCCATATATTGTTAGTAGTAGTATAAGAAATGAAGAGATCCGCAGGAGAACCAAGGTATCCGACATATCCCGAAGAATTGCCAAACTTAAGTGGCAATGGGCAGGGCACATTGCTCGCAGAACAGAACAGTGGATGGATGAACAGTATGGAGTGGTGACAGCGTACCGGAAGACGTATTGTTGGAAGGCCTCCCACAAGATGGACCGATGACCTTGCAAAGGCCGCAGGAATCCGCTGAATGCGGGAGGCACAGAATCGGTTGAAGTGGCGGTGCATGAGGGAGGCCTAAGTCCAGCAGTGGACGTCTTTCGGCTGAAATGATGATGACGATCCACAACGTAACTAAATTGCAACTACAAGCAGTAACGCAACCATATCGAATTTGTAGTCGATTTTGTAGTTACCACAACGCAACTGCAAGAAGTTGCAGCGACACTATTCACACGTAATCACTGCTTGCCCACATTTTCTCGCTGCGATGTGATGTGGTTGTGGTACGTGTGATCCGGACCTAAGTATAAAAGTGCCTTAAAGGCGGTGTAACTACTTAGGTTATAAGGTACAGACGCCAGCAGGTCAACCTACCCGAAACTGTCAAATTTTCCCAATCAACTTTGAACCAGAGCTTTAGTGATAAAGTTGAAAATCTATTAAAGAAACTTGACAGATTGTAGTAGGTCGATGTGCTGGCGTCTGTACAACAGTGGACACTTAGTAGTAGGCAAACAAACAGTCACAACAATAAAGTTATGTTTATTTAAAATATAAAAAGCCACTCTGGTGCAACATCGTCATTTCAGCCAACCGCAAGTACACTATCATTGTCTACTGCTGGACATAGGCCTCCCTTGCTGGGAGACCTATGTCGTTGCCACACCGACCGGTCCTATGTCTTTCGTTTTTGCTACCTCTAATAATCTGCTTCGTTTTGTTCCATTACCACTAATTGCCCAGAATATTTTGGCGGGCGGTGTAAAACAATATTCTTAGGAATATGATAATATACGTAAAACAAGATCGATAGATGGCGCCATTATCACAAGCAGTAAACAAATGTTTATTCAAGTGCGAAAATATCCTTGTAGCACTGTAATCCTATAGTGATGATTTGTACATTATGAGCATGTACATGTCGTCGCTGCGAGTCACGAGCCGCCATTTTCTTTCGACATTTGGGTAATATTTGTTTAGTTTGGTTCAGAAAATTCGACAACATTGCGATACAGTGTGAGTTAGTTTGTCGCCGAGGACGGCGAACCAAGTAAGTTGGCGAGCTTAAAAACCGCGTACTTTAAGTTCGCACGTCTATCACCCACTATATAGATGCATGTTGTACTACTCTTACCCGACGCCAACTTCCATTTCACATCTGAAAAAAATTGTCCATAGACAACGATTAAAAATATTTTTGTGTTGGCAACACTACAGATCCGCCATCATCATTAGAGAAAATCGGCTATTGAAAGCCGCAACGCGTGGTATTGGATTTAATATATCGTGTAAATATACTATCTAAACCACCATGGGTGTAAACGTGGAAACTGTTTCTCCCGGAGACGGTAAGTTTTCATACAATTTCCAGTTTTACTGCATGGTTAAATGTCATATGTGGAATGGTTTTTTTCTATCAGTTTTTTTTGCTTCTACAGCATAATTATACCCATTTTTAACTCATTATTCTCAAGAAAATGTCATTAGCATCATTTGAAGTCAATTCCTACGCATTGTGTTGAAATAAGTACTGTAGTTTTACAACAATTTTTTTTTTGCGGTCATCTGGACTGACGCCTCGGTCGTATCATTACGATCGTCAGGTAATTTGCACAAACAATGACTAATCTGTTTTCGATTAAGTACTCATTTCAATATTTACTTTCGCCATTAATCGCCAGCAAACATCCATGTCGTGTGAATTCTCATATTCGCAAGCTAGATTCAGGTTCTGGTAGGAAAGGGCTCCTCCCGGCATCTATATAAAATGCGTGGGAATGTACCACGTGTGGTACTACTGCACTATGCTAATATTTTTCCTCCAATTAAGTATATGACCTATTTAGCAAGACAAAATATATTCTCTGGTAATATTCTGTTATCTAATTTATATAAGTCGTGATAAGTACCTATGTAATGTAAAATAGATAACAAAATAAACATTAATAATGTATAACATGTTACATTATGCAAGTTGTTTGCCATATCAGTCCTCTTGGTGATACAAGAATATTGGGTTGGTTAATAAAACTCAGTCTTATGTGATCACTTGCATACCAGGGTTTCATTACGAGAATGGCATAAAGATCATCATTGCATCATGACTTAACTAAAAACATCCCAAAGTACTTTAATTAAAATTCAACTTTCTGAGTAGCAACCTAGAGTCTCGATTTGTGCTCGGTTGATGGCAATAGGCTCACCTCCCTATTATGTGGGACTCAAAAATAACAGGCACAATGTGGGTGTACTTCAGGTACACATCTGCCTAACCGGATTGCAGGCATGATGTTATGTTGAAGAAAAAATAAATAGATACAACAAAAAAGGTTTACTAGATTGATGTTAACAAAGTCTAAAACTATATAAAGGAGTAATATTTCATCACTTTAACATTACTTATTATATCATCCACAGAGTCTACCTACCCCAAGTCTGGCCAGACAGTGGTCGTGCACTATACAGGCACTCTAACTAACGGCAAGAAGTTTGACTCCTCCCGCGACCGCGGCAAGCCTTTCAAGTTCCGCATTGGCAAGGGAGAGGTCATCCGAGGTTGGGATGAGGGTGTTGCCAAGGTAAGAAGTAGTTTTCAATGGACAGAGAAGTCTTCCTCTTATAACTAGGGTACCCATTTCAAAACTTGAAGTCATTGGACAATTCTTTAATTTTTACCTTTTTAAAATTTTATTGAATTGAAAAGTCTGGACAAATTAGAAAGCCGGAAATACCAGACAGTGAGCCGAAAACCTGGACATTTCTGGACAAACTAAGACAAATAATCTTACATGTAACACAAGAATTCATGACTAAAAAGTGAGCAAGGCCATGCAGCAGAGTGTGTCATCATCATACTACTACTCATAGAAGCTACACCTGAATTTTCAAGGCTGGACATATTTAAGCCACTCCCACAATGAAGATATTGTGTATATCTACATGGAGCTAGCCCTCTTCCATGTAGTTTATTTAATGTGGCTGAAAATGATTATTATTTTATTATAAGGCTATATTGTCCCACCGCAGGGTCAAACTGCAAAGCACTCTCTTTTCAATCAAAAATATGTTTTTTAAATCACAAAAAGGATTTTCAATGTTTTGTGGCCTTTTATATTAAATGGGCTTTTATTTAAAATTCTAATGAAGGTCATCATTATGTCTGAATCAAGTAAAAAATTGCTGTACAAATTTTTAAGCAGCATTGTATTTTTTATTATGATAATCGCTTTTATCTCATAATTTGATTTTATTTGCATAAGTCTAACTGAAATATTATCTATTAGGCTTAGTCAAACATAGTAGATAACACATTCAGAATTTGTAATGTTTTCAGATGAAAAATGTTGACTACAATGTCCACTCACAATGCCATATGTGCATTGTTTTATAAACTACAGTGTCATTGTGTCACATGTTGGTTGTTTGAGTCTCATACTATTGTGTGAGGATAGAAGCAATATTTGTGTAGACTAGGATGTTAGGAGTTGCCCAAAATCGCTCTGAGGCTTTTAACGAGCCTTATTTTACCGCGCACTGGATTTTAAACTCGGTGTTGAGCCGAGATCTAAGAATCCAACAGAGCGCATCCTAGCCCATTTAAAAAGCTCACTGATGCGCGGTTAAAAAAGGGCACGTAACAAAAGCGCCCAAGCGTACATCGGCTGCAATATTAACTTCATTATTCATATAAAAAAGTTATATTTAATATCCAATGTATGTAGTAGCCAACTGTTATAGTTTCGATATTACTTGAAAACCTGTCAGTCTCTGATCCATAAATCTGCTACGAAATCTATTGTTACTTATGAGAGGAATTATTTGACATATTTTATATTGCCATTTTCATCAACTTGGGAATTCCTTCATTTATCATATACATAACGGTATTCCTCTTTCCTTTACAGATGTCAGTGGGCGAACGCGCCAAGCTGACCTGCACCCCCGACTTCGCTTACGGTCAGCAAGGCCACCCTGGTGTCATCCCTCCCAACTCCACCCTCGTCTTCGATGTGGAACTCCTGCGCCTCGAATAAAACCTTAATGCAACCACTTACTTATAATTAACATTAGAAATTATCTATTTCAACATGCAATTTTATTAACTAATAATAATAAAAACTTTAATATGTGGGTACATAGAAAATGTCTGAGAAAAACCACTCTTCAAACTGCCAAGATCAAATGTCAAAACTCCCCAGTTATATGAATTTACTTAGCTTGTATTCGAAGTGTGAATTACACGTAATTTTTTACGATAATTTATCACAGTAATAGCTTGTGTCAAAATGTGTTTAGTATTTTATATAACCATTTTATGAAATAACATCTTCAAGATTATTTACAAATGGAATTTCACACTTCATTAACGTCAATTACATTTGGCATTAGGTACTTGTTTACTCTTCATATTCATGGGGCTGTCAAAATATTCAAATTTATAGCAAAATATTGATGTATTCTTTCTTTCCAATTAGACACATTGTGAGTCAGTGGACAACCCTTAGCTCATACGACATTCCTTACGCATTTGGATTGCTAGAATCGTGCAATATTGTCTTAATAGTCACATTTAGAAGTCTTACACTCTTTAATTACAAATATAATGGAGATGTGTAAGATCATCATAGAATAAGGCCAAAATATGAGAACTGTGTCGACGCTTAAGCCCAAAACTGTATATAATGTATGCACAAGTTGTACTAACTTGAGTGGTCTCTTATTCTGAACGTGTGGTAGGTAAAGGTGATTTCAATGATAGCTTTATCATATAACTAAGATGAATAAACTTATTGTGGAAATTTTATATTTTATTTGTATACTTCAACACCTAAGTAGGTACTCCTGCGAATTGCTTTAAGAATGTGTGTGTATTCATTCTTACGGCCTACCTTGGAGAAACCGAACTGAAAAGGCGAAAACAGACATATAAGACTATTTTTGAAACCGGTTAAAAATATCAAGTAATGTACTGACATGAGTTTATATAACATGATGGTAGGAACGCGTTTCCAATTAGCATGCATATTCACATAAACAAAAGGTAAATTAGTCTTAATTTTTTTACGAATATTAGAGGAATTTCTAATAATCTGGGTATTGGGGAAATTTATCGCTGTTAGCGGAATTGATAAATCTGGCCTTTTAAAATTAAATAAAACTTTAGACTTGGGTTCATTTGTTAGTATTTTGGTGATAGTAGCTTTAGTTTAGTTTTCACAAATTATTTATTTATGTAGACCCATGGCTGTCCCCACCTAGTGTCCGTGAACGGGACAGTCTTGGGCTGACAGCGATCATTTTCAGAATTCTGTTGTCACTACCATGCAGGCGCTGTAGTAAGGAGGCCGCTTTCTTTCGCATGGTGGCATGGAAACCATCTGTGCGAGCCTCCGCGAACATTCCCGAAGCGCTACAACGGCATGGCAGTCTCAACAGCATCCTAAAAGCATGATTAAATTGAACACGCGGGACGTTGAAAGCTCGGTGCATGTATGACACCCACAGGCCACTTGTATAAAAGGATTGACAGAACGCCTTAAACTGAGTTAGGTACGTCTATAGTACAACGAGCGAAACTGCAAAGCATACTGCTCTTCACAGACAACGCCCTGCGCTCCCTCTATATCTACGTCATCTTTTAGGTCGCTCGTGTCAATGTGGCCAAGATATCTACCTATCAACAATTTTCAGTGCTCCCGTTGCGTTGTACGCCCGTTGATATTTATGGGCGGAACACTGCGCGGCTGCTGCTTAGGTTTTAAATATAAGAAGCTCACTCTTCTTCGAGTATTATGAGCCATGCTCCTCCGCATAGGCCTCGCAGGTCGATAACAACTTCTTCAACCCACCCATCGAGGGACTGAGAAGCACCATAACGTCTGCTTAGCTTAATTTTATTGTTGACACACGTTCTGTCAATGTGGCAGCCGTCATGTTTACCGCTCAGTCGCTAGATGAGCCTGTTGATACAAAGGTTAAATAGCAGAGGCGATAAACATCATCATTACATATAGTTCCTTGCTCTTGTTTCACGTTTATACTCGTAATTTTATATATCTAAGTATATATATTTATATGAATAAGTTTATGCTTTATGTATGTATGTATTGATTGTATATGTAAATGGTACACCACTTACTACCTGCAGTAGGATTGTCTCTCCTCTTACCTTTAATCCATCCAAAGGTTGTCTGTAAAAGATCGCTTTAAGCTATACGACCGCCCATTGTGTCACCCTATGTAAAATATCTAAATTTATGTCTGTAATTTTTATGGTGTACAATACTATATTATATCTATCTATCTATTAGGATAGATTTCTTCAAGGAAAATATTTCTTATTCAGACGACTTCTCTCGATTGTTATTCAGTGGGGAGCTAATACATTAGTCTTCCAGACCGTATTTCGGCCATAGCGGCCAATCTCAACGGAGACTAGCCTTCGGCGCGGGAGATAGTTATTATAGCGCACAAGGGTGCGCAGACATAGGTCTCACACTCATAGTTCGTACTCATAGACGAATGATGAATGAATGACAAATGATAGATGGATGATTCAGTGCGGATGAGGAGCTACAGAGCTCTAAATGTGAGTTAAGTCTGTTGATCTGTTTGGCCTGTCTTTAACACTCCAAACAGACCAACAATTGCCATAAGTCGTGTTAGCAGGTAACTAATATTCCCCATAATAATAAATAATAAAAAGTTTATTTCGGACAATAAAACAGGACTAAGTACAAGTAAAACGATGATAGCTGCAAAAGTATAAACTGTAGCGCAGCTAACAACGCCCTTCTCCAGATACAGTATGGAATGATGTTCCATGCTAAAGTGCTTAAAAGGTTATTACATTAGGTAATTTAGTAAATTAATAATAAAAACAGAAAATAACACAAGGTCACAAGGATAAACAGTACATAACAGGACATAATGATTTGGGATGTATTTTGACGTTGAATTAATATGGTGAGTGTTAAAATGCACTATCCATTGATTTATAATCACATATGGCAATTGGGCGCCAAGAAAATTCCTAAACTTCGGTGCTCAAAGTCATTAACTATTTAGGTCATTAACTTCGAACTGCCTAACAATTGGCTAGTCGTGTTTTTAGCAAAGGTTCTCCTTTAAAAGCTGTTGAGATTGGTATAATTAAGTAGGTACCTATACATACATACGAGGCTATTGGGCTTTAGGGCAGGTACCCATAGTTCGGTGCCCATTCTCCTTTGCATTAGGTAGGTACAACCGCAGACAATGCTGGTTGACCACTTTTCAACCTTATTCGTTATTTATTACTCAGAACATAGTACCCAAAGGTGAGGATCACCCGCTCGTTTGCCATTCAATAGTAAAAAAAAATAGGGTCAACCGCAATTTTCCGCGGTTGTACTTGCCCAATCAATGCTCGGTGGTGCAGCGCGAGCGCCATGTTCTCCGCAGGCCACGCTCCCTGCTGGCACGCCGGCAGGCGCTGCTGAGGAGCCGGTTGGCCGCTGCACGCACCGCCTTATATCGATCGGCGAATTCTTTGGTGGCCGTGGTACGAGAATGGAACCACAGCCAATAGGTAGGTATAAGTTGGCAGTAAGAACTACCACACGCTCTAAAATTTCAATAATGTACCGTCGTCTGCCCTAACTTCGCCTGGCGTTTGCCTAGATGAAAAAAGATGTATTTATCTTTTTCATTTTACGGTATGGAGATCGAAACTTAAAGTTCTAACTTTAAGTTACGGTAGACCGGTACAGACGCCAACATTTATTATAAACCTACTGCAATCTGTCAAATTTCTTTAATAGATTTTCAACTTTATCACTAGAGCATAAGGTTCAAAGTTGATTGGGAAAAATTTGACAGATTTTTTTTTCGGGTAGGTTACCTGCTGGCCTCTGTACCTACCTACCTAAATCGCTCCCATTGGGGCAGCGAATTAGGTAGGTATGTAATGTGAATGTGTAATAAGTATTTATTGTATTGTCTATGTTTATTACTTTACCTGTGTGTGTACTTATTGAAAGTTGGATTTTTTATCTGCGGGATATTTGCGTAACACTCGTAGCAATGGCTTTCATTTTGACAGTTCAACAACAATTATTTTTAAACCAATTGTTGAATGTAGATGTACCATGCTGTTGGTGTTCTTCAATTAATTAATAAATAAACATGCATTGCATTATTTACCTACGTTGTTGAGCAGACAAATTTCTCAAACCAACGACAAATCTATGAAATGGATTAACAATATCCTTCAAAATGATTGAGATACTTACCCGGAAAGTCTATTACTATTTCAGGTACGGCGCAGGGTCAATAAAATATTTCATTTCAATACAGATTTGTCTATTAGAGTTGTTGTGTTTGTCGATTTCTTGTCGAGTCTGCTGGTCGGTATTAAGGTGAGGTTGATGTGTCACCCTTTGGGGAACCTTTAGGTAAATAATAAATACATTAACACGACTGACATTTTCACACATTTTAATACGACAATAAATATTAACATTGATTTACGAGATCAAAAATAGCCCGCCTTAGCAGTCGGGTAGTAATACTTATGTAATTAATAACTCACTAATACATTCAACAATTTAATTAATTGTATAGTAGGCTGTTAACATTCATTAGGTCGCTAGCTTAGTCCGTCGTTTAGCGAGATAACTTTATTGAGACCTTGTTCTAAATAATCCGCTCTGGGGCGGCAGTCTCGACATACCTAGATCGCTATACGACCGAATTCGGTCGCAAAGTCGTAATGGCGTCCCTAGACGCGCGCGACGTGCTTCACAAGCACGAGATTTTTTCGTGCTTGTCAAGTAATTTTGACCGTCAAGGGACGCCATTAAGACTTTGCGACCGAATTCGGTCGTATAGCGATCGCTATCTATGCCGAGACTGCCGCCCCTGCGTGGATTATTTCCGTAATAATGTTATTTCTTGCATTGCCACTTATTATAATTATATTGTAGATGTTCCTGAAAAAGAAAAACATTTTGGTTAGTAAAGAAGTAAGTTTTCTCTAGAAAAAAACACCAACACCCTAATTGCGTTACCTACACACTTTCGATCACAATTCGGGTGTTTTGAAGGAAACTTTTAATCCATTGCTTCATAGGTTTGAAAAATTAATCTGGTGAACAACGTAAATAACGCAATGAACGTGAATTGCTGAATTGTCAAAATAAAACCCATTGCGATCTTAAGTGTGTTACCTACGCAATTACCCCGCTGTCTGTGTATACTAAAAATGTATAGCTTGATAATATGTCCTCATGCGTTCCTACTGCTGTGAATATTTACCTGAAAGAGTGTTAATTTCTTCTTACGTGGTCCAACATCTTTTTAATTGTCTCCAAAATTCATGATCTTTCATCTTGCAATAACATCTTCATATCTATCTATTTATAAAAATATACTTCCAATCTTCTTATATATAAATAGAAATACGTAATAGTACGTTTTCTACTCGCTTTGTCTTCATTTCTTATATTTAAAAACATCGATTTATTTTAAATGGCGCTGAGCCCAATGAGATTCCGCCATCTTTTTATTCTGACTTACTATGTAATAGTTAACATCAAAAGCATTTTTATGGATTAATATATATATAGATATGTACCACTCAGTAGTATTTTTCTTCGATGTTCATTTCGTAGTTCTTCAACAGCTTTTCCTTCGTTGTATTTGCCAGATCCTTGTCAAGACTTAGCCAGTAGGTACATAAATATATATGCAGTGTAAACTTACAACAGGTAATTATATAGCTTCCTGTATTCTAAATCCACAGTTTCAGGGCTATGAATATGTTCCTATGCTCAGTAATAATAATCAAATCTTCGGTATTTCCCTGTTCCCGAAACATCGTAAAGTTTTCAAACTAAAGCCTAAACTATTGTAGTCTTATTTAGGTATGGAAATTTGTACTCGTTTGGTTTTATTCAGGTAAGCCCGGTTCTCCGTTAGCACGTCTAATATGAAACACAGGCATAATAAATAAGTATTTTTCCTTCATTTCTCAGATTTATCCACTGAGCCAGGTTTTGCATGCCCCGTCAACTACTTTAGGGAATGCGGGGTCACAACAACAAATACGGCAGTTTCTGCTCGTATACATTAGATATTATTTAATCATTCTGAACATCTAGGTACTCTTATCAATATAAACACAAGAAAGTGTCAGCGTGGTCGTTTAGACCGAAAGGAACACGAGCATCGTGAAACATCCAATGCTCCTATTTGAGCAAAGAAGTGGTAACGGAGAAAAGAGTGAAAGCTTAAAGCTAATACTCCAGCAGCTCGTTTAGTCGCTGGAAGAGCTTACTCCGCCTAAAACAGAGAGAATGAGCGTTAGTGTTGTACCTCTATATGTATAAGGTATCTAAGTTAAGGGTAAAGGGAACTACACAAATGATTGGCAATCGTTTCCCAACACTATTATAGTGTCGCGACCGAAGCACTTATTTGATGGTGATTTTTTTTATTTTAACTATCATAGGTTCAAAATGCTTGATAGAAATAAACAGAAAACCATAATTAAGGAAAAACTAAAACTTGTGATTTAGTGAAACCCCGAAACGATCAATAGCAATTGTCAATTTTTACATGATTGATACCTACACATTGATGCGCAAATAGGTCGTTTACTAAATGCAATTGAAACTATTGACAATATTATTACAATATTGCAATCGATCGTTCCGGGGACCCTTTAAGTTATGTAGTGTGAGTAATTCTTCAACGGCTGGTTTTGTGAGGGTTCAAATGTTCCTCGACCCCTCTTAAACATCGACATTCGTTGGGAGACGATGCCGTTAACTTCTAGCAGATAATGCACTTACAGCTAGACTGCTTTTACCAATACTTTCAGCTTTTTATTGTACAAAATAGCTCATAATTTTCTCATAATCACTTTTATAATTGTTTTATTTTTTGGTTACTTTTGTAATTGTTGTAATTCTTATTTAATTCGGCGAGTTGTGCTGCTGTAATTGAAGGACTGCAGTAAGTAGACTATAACTTAGTCATTTTATCCAATTTCTATATTCTTTCAACTCCTTCCAAGCTTTTTTGACTCTTCCAGTAGATTTTATGTGAAAAATAATTCGATCTTATTGTTTTTGTTTTCTATGATAAAAATGGATATGGACAGACGATAAATAAAGAAGATCAAGTACCTATCTATCTTACTAATACCAATATGGGTAATAAAGAGAGCCATTTTGTACAAAGCCATAAGTCCTAAAACTGTACGATGCCAGCTTGGTTTTACTATGAGACTTTTAGGTGCGGAAATCAACGGCCCAAAAATGTTAATGCAAAACCTTTAAGGAACAACTTTGCATAGTTCCAGCGATAAAATATTTGAAAAATCATAAAAATAACGTCTTTACGTAACACGGAGAAGTAAGCAAATGGAAGGATAACTTGATGATGATCGCAAAAAATAATATGAGTCTTAAAAGGAAACGCGGTCACGTGGTCGTTGGCGTTCATTCCATACGATTTTTCTGTTTTTCCTAGTTAATGATACTAGCACAAGCATTTTTTTTCGATTTAGTGTATATCTACTACTGCCATGTACCAATGTTTTGTTTTTTGGCGTACTTAAACTCATTTTAGAAAAAAAAAATGGAAAAAGAAACCAAAGATACCTACGAACCTGGCCGTGGTAGATAGATTGTTTCGTACAAAAAAATTGCTCTAGTGTCATTCAATAACTACCCAAGTAGAAAACAGAGGAATACGTGTGTATGGACTGAACGTCAATGACCACGTGACCACATTTCCTCATAAGTAGTTGATGCTAATCCCGCATTCAATTCGGGGCTGTAACTAGGTTGTTCACATGCAAAATTAGTTTGCCTATGGGCGGTAAGATACTAGGGGTTGTTATAGTCCCCTACGCCGCCGGCATGATGTGTATGCTATGTCAATCTGTTAGTGGCAACCCTGCATAAAAACACGATAAAAGCATCAACATCATCATAATTCTCCGCCCTTATCCCTTGTCATAGTAACATGTCCTTTTCTTCCATAGGTACTTCTCTATAAGTCGTCATCTCGGTAAAGCATCAACAGCGGTGCTATTCTTTATTTATTACAATTAATGTGATTTGATATTTGAGGTAAAGTGAGCTTCAAATGAACTGTCATCCCACCTGACTCTTAGGATTGAGCTCACTTCAAACTCACTTCACCCAAGTTTTCACGGTAAGATTTTTACAGAATAGGCTGGCAGTTATTCTTTGAGTAATCTTTCTGAATTTGGAACGTCGCCATCGTCGAGTAATGATCCAATATAATATGGTATATCTCCTCCTACGCAGTTCATTTATTGAAATTAACTTTGATTCCAGAGAAATGAGATAAACTAACGCAATTCACAGGCGACTCTGCTTACTACTCTGTAGTAGAATTGAATGCCGTGTGCATTATCTGTTATGCATTTATTAATTTTTACTAAACCTCATTTATAAGTGTAGGTAAATTAATTTAAAAAAAAAACTGATCTCTACATTACGTAAAACAGCAGAAATCCGTTTTAATGTCTTTTTTAGTCTTCTGTGTTTAATGTTTAGTTTCACAATCTGTCTATTTTGAATTGTGATTATTGCAGCTGCCTTGTCATATTCAGTCATTTGTCCAGATTGCAGTAGAATTTTTATCTTTTGGGCCTCTCTAACTTCAGCGAGTGTTGCTTCAATTGCCTACAACAATATTAAAAAATGAGAAGCAATGATAATGTTGGGCAAAAATACATACATTGGAATAGTAAGGGAAGGGAGTGCTGTTACTCGTATTTATACGAAGGTTCGATCTCACCGAGTTCGTGACGTGCGTGGGGTGGATAAAACTATATTGATGAACGATAAAAACGTGCACTGACACGGGCTATTCAAGTTAATGAATTGTCAATCAAAAATCACTTAAGTCTGTCCAGATCACTCGTTAGATTACTGCATTAGGAAGTTAAATATTGTCATTTGACCAAACAAAAAAGCCCGCCTCAGAGCAACTTAACTTGTGCTCACTCCATTTGCTTACTACTCCGTGGCGCCCGAATGATAGTTCTCGCAAAAAAGGTTTGATTCATACAAGAGCTTTTCATTCCAAAGATTATACCAATAGAGAGCTGAAGGCGAATACTCATATTTTAAAACGTTTAAATTCAAGTTGAAATCTCATCTCAGAGACAATGAGGCTAAGCGTATGCTGAGACGCGGGTGAGTGGTGGCCCAGCACAGCACAGTACAGATTTTGCAGGGTAAAGCAAGCGAGGCAGACAGCGAGCGCATGCTGCGAGTGCTGCGACGCAGCTACACAGACACATTCGCGTCCTAGGTAGTGCAAACAATCTGTCATTAAAACAAAAATATTAGTATTTGGAACAAACACGAGACGACCTGTACCTCTACCATGAGTTGCCATCGAAAACTTACTCGCTAGCGATAGCGTATTAACACGTTCAGTGCCGGGAGCCCTCCTGGTGGGTTCACCTAGTCGCATATGAGATGCCGGGAGCCCTCGCGGAGGGCTAATTTTAAATGTAGGTTTTTCTTAGCGAATACAGCATTATAAACCATGAAAATAAAATTAGATGTATATTTTCACAAGATTTATTAATACATGAATTGGTTTTAAAACCCAAGCATTTTCATTTTCAAAAAAACATTTTGTTCACGGCACAAATATTCACTAAATATTTAAAAGGTTGGAAACTACGTGTAGCGACAAGACCCCCTGAAAACACTATTTTACTTAGTTTTACAGTGTTTTATAATACGGTTTTAAACCTAATGACGTTGACCGTCCGCGATGGTTAACTTTAGCGCAAACGTAATGCCGGTGACCCTCCCGGAGGGTTCACTTCCAATATGTATGGCGGCAAGGCGTATGAGCTCTATCAAAAGTGTGTGGCGTCGGAAGTGTTAACGTGGATCGAATAGATTTCGAAAATGCTCGCACCATGAGTTTGACGGAGTCTTACGCAGGCGCTACGGTAAGCTCGATAGATCGTTTTGTTTCTTTCTTTCTCAGTAATAAGAAAAGAGAACGGCTCATATGATCAAAACGTAGTAGTATCACTATGGTAACAAACAATGTTATTTATGGCAGTCAATGTCATGAAACAATCCGTCTAAATAGAAAGGTTGACGGTTAGTGGACTACTTATGGTATTTAGGGGTTGTTGAATTTGTATTCTTTATAATAATTATGTACGTCTATTCAATTTGTAATTTTTTTGAGGATGTGTGATTCGCGGCGTTTTTGATTTAAATTTAAAATGAACTACGTTTACAATTCAGACCAAATAAATCGTGGTGACCCCGACGTGATTACCAACAAGGAGCCCAAGATCCGAAACTCTAATTGAAGCTACTACTACTGACTAAACCAGCTGTATCAAAACATGCCGAACAATAACGACCAAGGTCAAGAAGTCTCTGGTGTTTCGACGTCACAGCGCATCCCACCTATCTGGCGCGACAGGATACGACTGTGGTTCGCCCAGTTTGAAGCCATCATATCTCCACAAAAAAAGGGGTACCAAACAATGTTTGAGCTCGTTATCGGTCAACTTGAGCGACACGATCTCGACGAAATCTCAGACATCATTCTCCATCCACCGGAAAAAAATCGTTACGACGCACTGAAGAAGCGGTTGTTCCAGGTTTATGAAGAATCCGAGCAACGAAAAGTACAGCGATTACTACCCGAAATGGAACTCGGCGACTTGAAACCATCGCAGTTGTTACGTCGCATGAAGAATCTCGCCGCCGACAACATGCTGCGTATTATGTGGACCAACCATCTACCATAATCCGTACGAGCAGTCCTCGCCGTCAGCGATAGCATCGCGAAACACTCCGATATCCACGAGCTGGCGATGATTGCAGACAAGATCCTCGAGCAGGCGCAACCACATGGTGCTATTGCTGCAGTAGCCACAAAACCTAACGCCCATGTACCTACATCGATCGAGGAGAAAATCGACATGCTCACAAAAGAAATCGCAGAACTCAAGGCAAGTCAATCAAACCATTACCATCGCAGACCATTCAGCAGATATGGTTCAAGATCACGTTCGTCAAGTAGGCCCAATCAATATCGCGCACAGCGCAGTAATACGCCCCGACGAGCCGAACAAACAGGAATCTGTTTTTACCATCGGAAGTTTGGGATACAAGCTCAACGATGCACACGCCCATGCCATTATGAAGACCCAAAGACGACCTCGGAAAACTAAAACCTGCGTTGGCTGAGGCGGCAACCGGCGCAAGAACACTATCACACCGTCTATTTATCACCGACAGGAACTCACGTCTATCGTTCTTGATCGACACCGGCGCAAACATCTGTCATACCGAAGAAAGCCGGTATGAAAGCTACACCTACAAGCTTTGCCTATATGCGGCCAACAATACTACTATTTTGACATACGGTGAGAAGACGCTCGAATTGGACCTGAAACTACGAAGACCATAACGCTGGAAGTTCGTCCGCCGACACAGCTAACGCTTCACTTACGGTTAGATGGAGCCTCAATATATACGTGTGGCACGGCGCGCAAGCACTGCGTCGACGCGACACCACACGGATTGATGGTGTACTAGACTCAACAATTCTCGACTTACCGACGTATGCTTTGATTTATTTAATTAATATATGTATGTAGGTAGTTGCTAATTATTTTGTAAATATTTTTGTATATAAAAAGTTAAAGGTTAAGTTTAGCAATAAAATTCATTCGCATCTCAATCGTCTTTCACTCCAGACACTATCAGGGACTCCTACCTCAACAAAACCAAGACAGAGCGCTGTCAACCAGTGATAGAAGTGAAGCCGGTTTCGTAAACATGTGCGCACTTTGTGTGGTGTAGTTTGATTGTAGTCTCATTGTAAATGTGTGCGTGTGACCGTCTATGCACAACGGCGGTGTAGTTTTGACATGTGTATTGTTCACAGCGCTCTGTCTTGGTTTTATATTTGGTCTGAGGTTTACAATAATAGAAAATTTTGTAAAGGAACTTATTTTGATTTTTTCTTGAAAGTCGTTAGTCTCCAAATTTAGCGGCCACTAACATATTCCATGCTAAATAAGCTCTTCCAGACATTATTTTGACTTTAATAGACTCAAAAACATACATAATTTTAATGTAAACATGTTTCACACCTCAAAATGCTAGCGAGTTACGTAACTACTATCGCAAGCGTATTTTTCGATAGCGTCTGTCGAATTAGTGACTCATGGTGCCGTTTTGTATGGTGACAGCTGAGAAACGTCAGTGACTATCGAATAGATTACGTTCGGTTTCTTACCTATCGAAATCTATAGTGCTCTTGGTACGAATTTTAATTCTTTCTGTGACCGCTAGGGGCGCTGTACAATTACTTTTCATATAATTCATATACGGAGACGCTAGCGAGTTTTGACGTCATCGAAATCTATTTGACTCACGTTAATACGCTAGCGAGTTTAACGCTAGCGAGTAAGTTTTCGATGGCAACTCATGGTAGAGGCTCTGCACGCGTCGCGCAGAAATCTGTGACAGCACTACAACGAGACGCAGAGCAGGACAGACACATGTCTGCGTCGCACGTGCCTGCACCGCAGCGTACGCAGCTCTCAGTACGTTCATGCATTACAAAATCTGCTCTGCACTGCGCTGCGTGGACCTGCGTCAACTGCGTCTCAGTATACGCTTAGTCTCAATGTCCTAAATAGGTGAATTAGGTCCTTTTTACCCGATTACGGCGAAGCAAAAATAAGGGTTATAATTATATATGTATAAAAAAATTACAAGACATATACCCTCTGATTGCTTTAAAAAATGCCTTTTTTTTCGCTATTTCTGCCTTAGAAATTTTGAAAAAAGCGCTCTTGTGAATTTTGTGTTATATGTTTGTTCGATGGGGCTGAGGACAAGAACTCACGGGTACGGTGCCCAGGTGACCCGCGAGACCTGCAGCGTGACGCCCGCGGCTCCTTGTCTTGTTCCTGTGAAAATTGTGGTGAGAAGTGCTCATGAATAACAGCCGCACGGTCGATCTTCAAAGTTAAGCAACGCTTGCCGAGGTTGGTCCGTGGATGGTTGCATACCGAGACCCGTGCGTGTTTCGGAAAGCAAGTTAAGCAGTTGGAGAGTCGATACGGGTAGTGAAAAGCCCACAAGTCTGATTAGCAATCTTGCCAAGGGGTACCGTGTTACCCAGGAACTGGGTTGGGGAGATCCGATAGGCAGTCGCTCCATGTAAAATATTGATATTCAGATGCATCCGGTTTGACTGGAACTGGACCTCACCATAGTTGGGAAAAAGGCTAGGCCGATAATGATGAAGTGCTCATGAATACATGCATTGACACAGCAAAGATGATGCATAGATTAGCAGTATTACATCGTACAGCGATTGTTCCTAATGCGTTTGAACTTAAGGCGAAAGTGCCAGGGTAGCCCGCGAAATTCAATTTTTCTTATACTTTTTTGCAATTTGCAGGTAAATATTAGGTTTTAAGTTTATCAAATCATATTTTAATCAGCGCACCCCAAAACCCTTATTTTTTCTTTTTTTTTTCTTGGTTTCAACGTCCACGCTCACCCCACTAAAAATAAAGGGTGTAAAAGACGCTCAAGCCGAGGATCCCTTATAAATACTCCGCGTCATTTTTTTATTTTTTTTACTAGAGCTTAAAATATGATTATGCGACCGTAACCCATGTATGGCCTGGGTTACGGTCGTGAATCATATTTTGAGTTGCGCTGATTCCAAATATGCTGTCCTTTCTTACGTAGCATGCTCTGTTCCAAGGATGCAGAAGTTAAATAAGGGATCCAGCTCCTGTTAATGAGTACCCTCATTTAGCATTATTGTCACCTCACCGTCCGCAACTCATTCCTCATCTTTACAATGGTTTGCTAATAGAATAGAATAGAATAGAATAAGTTTTTATTTCTCTCAAAAAGGTACAATTTGGTGTATAGTATATGGGTTGCAAGCAAAATTCAGACCTTTGTGAGAGCTGGAGTCTGTACTGGGTTTATGGTTTGTCTCATCCACAATAAAACTACATGCTTCTGTATTCGTTACTTTTATTACATTTCAGTGTTATTTCCTAAAAATATGTATGAAACATTTCATCACTCTGTTCAACATCTCAAATTTTAAGTTTAAGTCATACCAAAAACCTAAACTAAAAAAGATGAATTGTTATTAAAGTTAGTTGGGTCCAGTAAACAAAACAAACAAAATACACTGGGATGATGATGGCACAGTAGTAATTGATAATGAAAAAAATCCTGGAAATAATATTGTTGACTTAGTAAATGACTTGAGACCATTAAAAAGACGGGATCCAATAGGATGGGAAAGATTTACACTTGTAACTTACATTGCGAATCCAAAAAGAAGTGCGTATATCGGCCAAATTCTAGCAAAGTACCTAAGCTTCGTACCAGAAGTTGGTGGTGAGGATCTTTTAACTCCGAGTAGTGGAGATAAGAAGATTATTAAAAAAAAGAAGTTCGATTGGGAAAAATGGAGTCCGTACTAGAAGAAATTATTAGAAAATAGTTATATATAAATAAATAGTATTTATAGCCAGCCATATATAGGATCATTCCTGCTGGCTTTGGTAGTATAGACAAACTAACAAGAGCGATGAAGGGTAACATGTGTATGTAGTTAAGCTCCTGCACAGAAAACGGTGCATCAAAAGGATCCTCTGAAGAAATGAGAGACGGCTGATTATATTCTGCCTCCGATGGTACCTACGGAGGGACTAGTTTATCAAAGAACTTGTCAGCAGTCCCACGGGGGATAAGAGAAGAAAGTGAAGGAAAACATCCAGATCTGCACGTTTCTTCCTTCGCAGCAACCTTTTAGATTTAGCGAGAGCCCTATTATATGCTATTAGGTTATCGCTAACCATCGCCTCGTTATACACCATATATGCATTATCCCTTTCCCTTATCGCTGTTGTGCATTCCTGATCCCACCATGTTAGAGAGGGAATCTTCCCACGTGCTGATTTTTTAACAGGCAAGCATTAGTCTGCACTAGCTGTTATGGCAGAAATGAGGTTATTATAACAGTTTGACACGTGGCGGAAAGAGCATCAAAATCATGGCGAACTAAATTTGAAAGTGTCTCTTGTCCTCCAATAATGAGGAATACTTTGACCAATCAGGGTTAGATAAATTATACCTCAAGAGTGGAGGGCTTGATTTTTCTAAATAAGTTTTTTTCAGGCAAATAAATTATAATTGGATAGTAGTCACTGCCATGTGACAAACTGGTACACTCCCAATGACATGACGCTGCAATATTCAGTGAGCAAGAGGTGAGGTCAACACATTTAAGTTAAGGGGTTAAGGTAACGGGTTAAGGTTATCTAAGAGTTCAACTAAACCTTCCCCAAAAGAGTTCAGAACCCCACCTGAAGTGATGGCAGTTGAAATCCCCCATAACAAGTACAGGGCCTTCTATGTTTTCCAACGTACATTTTAAAATTGGGAGGAAACTTTGATGAGGGTGAGCTATATGAACAGATAGGAGGGTTCTACCCTACCAGCCACAATACTAATATCATCACCTAGAGGAGGCAGAGATACAACCACAAGTAGTACACGATTGTTCACGCAGAGAGCCGACCCGCCATAGCCATCAGATCGGTCGCATCTGAGAATATTAAAGGAAGGTACAAGGAAACTAAGACTTGGAACTAGCCAAGTCTCAGCGAGGGAACAAGCTAAAGGTTTATATTTGTTCAGAAGGAATGTGAGCTACGCCACACGCTCCTCACATTGAAGGAACACTTATGGAGCCATTATTATGGTATGAAAGTGAGTTAATAAGTAAAGTAGCGTTGATGGTAATTGACTTTTATTTGATGAAGACATTAAAGTTAACAGGAGTTTACAGGAGATTCTGTAAGTTGACTATTAGTTCTGCCATTAGACTGAGAAGATTGGGGAGTGCTAGTGAGCAGCTGATGAGCTGTTTTGTCATAAGAAGGAGAAAGGGGGGGTCTTTGGCTTAAGAAATACAGTTTTGCGGTATGACTGAATCTGCGATTTAGCCGTGTCTGCATAACAACGAGTAGAAATTGGAACAGTTTTACTAGCTTCTGAATAGAACATTACTTTCTGGGCCATTATTGTTTTAATTGTCTTCTGTCTTATGTACTTCGGACAGGCCCTGCTATTTGCAAAGTGACTTCTAGAGCTCAACGCACAGAAAGCTTCGCTCTCAGCAGTGCTACAACCATCACCGGGGTGATCATTGCCACACGTGCTGCAACGGGGTTGGAACGACAGAGAGATTCTACATGACCAGATCGGCAACACTTGCGGCATTGAATGGTGGGGTAGACATACTGTTCTACAGTTAATGATGTATAAAAACAGAATATTCTTTTTGATAATACTTGGCCATCAAATGTGACAAGTTTTTATGGGCATTGTATTCAATAAAACCATCTTTTTTAACCTTACTATTAAATCGCCTAACTTTTAAAATTGGATCACAGCCTACTGGAACTTTAAATATGTCAGGACTTCCTCTTCCGAGAAGTTACTAGGGATGCCACTCACAACACCCATACGGTTTATATTAAAAGACTGAATTACAGCCTCGTATAAATTTGTCCCTAAAACGTTATTTGAAATGAAAGCATTTGCATCCTGAGGGGATGCTAACTCAAACGATACACTGTTTCTACCGACACGCTTGACTGCAATAATATTGGAGAAAGTTTCATTTGACAAGAAGCGCCCAAATGTAACAGGGCGTAGGGTAGTTCCAGAATTAGGTTGAGCTTCCTGACGGGAAACATGAACTATATAAGGTCCTTTATCTGTGACCGAGTACCTAACACGGCCTATTGAGTTCTCGGTTGTTTGGAGAGACGATTGGATACATCATCTTCATTAACGGGACGTTTACGGATGTTAGATTGGCCAGGAAGGATTTGGGACTCCAGATTACAGACCACCTCTGCAAACTGGCTTAATGGGTTGGGTGTGGGACTGAAGTATGACGGGAAAAATCCGGAAAGGGGGGTAGTAGGGATATCATCAGGAGGGTCGGGGGGTTTATTTTTATCCATATTCATATTGGTTATGGATAATGGTGACCAATATAGTTACAAAAACAAACCCGATAGCAGGTGACACTCAAACAAACACAATAACAAGTCACAATATAACAAAAAAACAGCTCAAATTCTGAACACACGTGTTAACCCAAAAGTACACTGTGGCGAGAATTATATATTAGGTACTTAGTTGGTGTTGTCGAAAACTTTGCTGTCGTTTTCTTTGTCATAGTACTTAATCCTTATATTGGCATGTTTCCAATGCACGCATTGAAATTTTCGCCAGTTTTTTCATGTCGTAAACTTCAACTCTGATTAGGTGCGTTGACTGGTTCCCGTCATCAGAATTTGGTGTTATATAAGACACTCCTCCGGCTACAGCTCGAGCTACTGTTGATGATAGTCTTCTTTTTCTTTTTGTTTTTCGGTTGTACGTCGAAAAATTCTTCCAAATTGCTCGCTGAAGACTTCTTTTCCCTTGTATCACTATTCGTTTTAATCACCATTTATCCACTGTCTTCTTCATCACGAGGGAGAGAGAGTGGATAGTAATTATGTTTGTAAGTATTATCATCACCGAATGAATTCTGTAACAACACGATGATCATGTTAGACTCGTAAGTATAGTACACATCAGGTGAACAGTTATTTACACATTTAGTTAGAAATATAAAAGTAAATGAATCGCTTACCTCCATTGCTATTGCTGAGAGTTACAATTGACTGTTGCATTGTAAGTAATCCAAACTGTTGTCTTCCACCCACTCATCTGTATGATTTTAGCGATTGGAGGGGTTTATTATACCATGTACTAAGTGCTTTAAAATGATAGGTTACCATCTGTAGCAAAATTATTGTTAATGTTCTTTAATGTGCTTTTAAATGATAGGACACCATATTTAGCTTACCTACTTATTTGTAATGTTGTTTAATCATGCTTAATCATAACAACATTCCTATACGATCCACTGGATAGATTGGTACTGTAATTGGTTCATATCAATGACATAACATGAATATAACAAAAATACGGAAACATTTAAAACAAATTCATCCAAGTTTAGAAAGTAATGTATATGCTGCAATCCAGTGGCGAAGCGTGGTAAAATGAGCCGGAGCTTTAAAAAATAAAAAAAAAGATTGGTTAATAATTGCTATGACGTCACTTCAACTTTCATCGTGGCCGTGAAAAGTTACTTCTTGTTTACCTAACAAAATAACGGTATCAATAAACCGTTTCATTAAATTCCTATGTAGGTATTTCGATCTACTTTTCGGATAAAAGCTTCATGCAAATTAGTGAAAATAATTATATTCCTACCAGTCCCGAACTCATAAAACAGATACATGTTTTTCAGTCTGCACATGTTTTTTGATGAATTCGTCAGATTAAAATGTAAAATCTTTATTCCATAAACTACTAGAATCTAAGAAAAGTAAACACGGGAAACAATACATTTTATTTTATTTACAACTGCCAGTCAGCCATTGATATTTACCGTAAATGGAAACATTAAAATGTTTGAAAAAACCATCGTGTCGTTTGTAATTTTATAGTCATATCTGGGCGAGCACAGCCTAACTTATTTTATTTTTCAATAACCTTGAAAAGTACGTTTCCTCACAAAGCAAATAATCTACATGCCACCATCCTAATCCTACTAATTACCTTTGAAATCTACTCTAAATAAGTAATTTCAACTTAATAAACTATCTACTTACCCCAAATACCTAATTACAACGTACTTTTCTTTTACTAAACTCAAAACACATACATAAACACTATCTTAATGACTGTTCTATACCTACAACAAATATAACTACTACTAGTAATGAATTCAATTTATACTGAGCGAACAAAATGCTAATTAACTACTTAATTTTAAAAATTATATGGTTCTAATTCGATTAAGTCAAAAACCAACCACACATTATCAATCGAATGATGAATGTTATGATGTCCGAACTCCAAGCTGAACGCATTACGAAATTCAACGACAATAACCGAACAACTGAACGAACTGACCGAACAATATCTCGTTCATTCTCGTTTCACGTTTCACGACGCGCATGCGTATTCTATCGTAACTCGGTGCAGAGCAGCTTACCCGGCTGCTAAGAAATCGCGGTGTCACGTGACCGAAGTGACTGAAACTCCGGAATTCGAAAAAATATTAATTGTTTTTTTTATTAACCAGGATAAAAGAAAGCTTGTCTTATATATTGGCAGTGAGCGCACGACATTGTCAAACTAACATCAGCGAAGCGTTGCTAATTTCCAATGCGCACACGCGCGATGTTGCCGCTCAGGTGTAACGCGAGTACTTGTTTATACAAAATGGTTACAGAAAATTTTAAAAATATACATTTAAAAAATAAAGTTTTTAATTTCACCTGAAACCTGTCCGTCTTATACCTACCCGTCGCAGGGGAGGAGGGATATTTATCCATAATTCCTTAAGACGTGAATAGCTTTTTACAAAATTGTTTCTAACTTATTTAATAATATATATTTCAAATCCCGGGATTCCGGGGGTGTCCATATTAAGACAACGTATTGCAAGTACAAAAAATAGCTCTGCCTACTCCGATCACTGGTGATTATTCAATGACGATAGAGTGGTTGTGTTCGAAGGGAAGCCGGTAGGAATCGGATTCTTTGAAGCCATCGCTCTTGAGTGCAAACAGATTACTAGTTCATACTCAGGTACTAACGTATATGATAAGCAATTTCGATACCGATGATAAGCTAGGATCGCATTGGGTAGCCATATATGAGAATGGTGTTGGCCAATATTTCGATTCATATGGACCAGTCTTTCCCAACGTGGGCGATAACGCCCCCTTGTGGGCGCTGCAGGCCTAAAGGGGGGCGGTAAGAGACCCAGAAAAAAAAGGGGGCATTGTGTAGGGCAGTGATGTCAAACCCCCGTCCCATGGGGCCCTTAGGGCCCCACGTGAGATATTTCTTGGCCCCACTTATCAGTTAAGAATCCCCACCTTTTTGTGTAAAAGGCCCCACCAGTCGTTTGAAATTCCCTCTTTTTTGTGTAAAGGGGGGCGTTAAAAAATAATTTATTCTTAAAGTGGGCAGTAGACAAAAAAAGGTTGGGAACCCCTGATATGGACGAGCACCTAACTAAAGGAACTTACCAAATTTTTTTTTAAAGGAATTGTAAAATATGAAACTGGAATACAGATAGAATCTAATACGATTTTACATCAGTTTGTGGCGAGTACTGTTTAATGTATTTATTACATAGATTTTATGAATGTACAATGTTCAATTTTGTTAAATTACGAGTATTAAGGGATACTGTATATAATGATATTTTAATAGATGAAATGTTTCATAGGTACTTACATATTTTAGGAAATAACACTGAAATGTAATAAAAGTAACGAATACGTAGAATATAGAGAATATAGAAGTATGTCGTTTTATTGTGGATGAGACATAAACCATTAGCCCACATTAGCAAACCACTGTAAAGGTGAGGTATTAGTAATGAGTTGCGGACGGTGAGTTAACGATAAGGCTAAACGAGGGTACTCATTAACAGGAGCTGGATCTCTAATTGATTTCTGTATCTTTGCAACAGAACATGCTACGTAAAAAAGGAATGCAGATTTGGAATCAGCGCACACCAACACTTTTTTTTTTTGTTTCGACTTCTACGCTCCACTACCCGCATTCGAGAACCGGAGTATCCCCACTACTCTTTATACGCACTTAAATGTCGATACACGATGATTGATTAATTAAGCACTCCCTGTCCAAATCAAAATTTCTGATGAGAAATAAATAAATAAAATTATTGATACACGTCAACACGTGTAATAGAATATGAGTATAAATAACAATAATAGGGCAGGTGGGGTGCCCTTGAGGGTTCAGACATGGGGCGTTGCTAGGGGATCAAATGGGGAAGAACGAGGGAAGCGCTATAAATAAACATTAATTAGGGAGATGTTTTGATTTTTCTCGAATGTTCGTGATGACAGGTACTGTCAATTAATTCAAAGTACCTATATGGTTTTGTGATGTTTTTCATAAGGAAAAATGAGCTGGCACTTTTTTTGGATTTTATGTTTGAAAGGACCTCTCAGGTATCATCATCATGCAGCTATAAACTGCTGGACATAAGCCTCCCCCAACCATCGCCAAGACGACAAGGAAGCGCGGGAATCCGCTGGATGGAGGTAGCACAAGACCGGTCGATAAAATCTTAATCTTATATTTTAAAAAATATCTATAAATAACTTACTGTGAAATTTATTGGTGGCACATAAAGTCCAGACAGTTATTTCAAAATAACTAGAAAAAAATGTATGGCGTAGATATATTGTACTTATATCTCTTTTATCAGTCTCTGAAAATGTACAGTACTTATATAAAAATTTGTCACAATGTTTTAAGTGAAATACTTTTTTTAATTACCATATTTTTTTATAGTATTTATAAAAAAAACTGTCCTTTCATCATTGACCACCGGCACTGTATGATGGCGCTGCTTACAGCTTACAAATTACAAAAATATAGCTAATTCATTTGATAAATTATACATATGTAGTTCCAGCTGTAGCTACCCACCGTCATTATTGCGGCCCGTACAACGCTGGTCCTGTACCAACACAGCTAATTGATTAACATTTGAAAATACTGTTGGAGGTGCTGAATTTCGAATAGTACACTAAAAGTATTAGATGACGTTTGCTCAACTATTTTGAAAATATGAAAGATTTTTTTTGTTTCTGTTCGGTGTAAGTACTCTGGGCGCTTTTAACGTGTACACGTCTTTTTTTACATCATTCTCGCATATAATTATAAATTCAACATTAATTATGTATCCTGTAACTGTAACTAATATTTTTATAACAACTTAATTTCAAGATTGAGATTGTCCATGGAGTTTCTTACCCGTTCCTCTCCATAAGCGTACCTACGTACTACGCTTTGGGATGGGCAAATGGGCAACTAGCTACATATTTCTGACAGACCGACTCCTTGACAATTTAAAAGTGTAAATGGTTTAATTGAAATAAATGCTTTTTGTGGTACTTATTTCACAACAGAAGTTCATTCAACCATGCAAACTTCACAAGCCATCATACAGTGCCGCTATTACACTGCTACAAGGATCTACAGTGCGTTCATTATACCTTGTGCCGTGACGCGATTGGTAGCACTGTTCTGTCAGTCGCCATTTTGAACTCTACTGGTATTGAAACTAAGCTTGACAAGCAATGGTGCCAACATGGCGGCAAAGCACAAATTAAAGTGAACAGTCTGAATTGGCGCTCAAATGATGTTGACAGGGTTGCGCTTTTGGTAAACATTTGTGCATTGAATGCATTTTAAGTGACATTTCACGAAACAAACATTAATTTGTTAAAACTTACTAAAATCTGACTGACTGACTGTTGACTTAAAATGCATTCAATAAACAAGATGGCTGCGGCATTAGTTCCGATTTTGGTCACGCGCCAAATTATCCTTTTAGCGCTATACCTCTAATGTGCAATGAGACAATTCAGCGCTATATCTGCGTTAAAAATGGACACACAAGTTTCTCATACCTACATAAGATTAACTGACCTTTTTGCTTGACTTCCTCCTTGTCATTATTCTCTTGATACTCTCGAGTTTCTGTCGTCCGCGCTGGTTTTCTACCACAGGCGAAGTAGAAGGTTCTGGAATGTCTTCCTCAGCATCAGGGATGTGTTCTTGCTCGATGCTTTGCGTTACCGGTTCAGGTGTTCTAGGTGGAGGTAGACGCTCCAAGTGTGGGCGTAAGTCCAACTGTGGACGTAAGTCCAGTGGGCATGGATTCATTGACGACTGTAAATTAAATGGTAACAACTGATGGTATATTATGGAAGTGGTAACTCATTCTGCCTAAGTGCCTAGCCTTTTCCCAACTATTGGGGTCGGCTTCCAGTCTAACCAGATGCAGCTGAATACCAGTATTTTACATGGAGCGACTGTCTATCAGACCTCCACTGATACTTTTACATTCACCGCTCCCCGGCTGGTACATACCTTACCTAAGTAGTTCAACGACATCAATGGATTATCCAGTTAGACTTACCCCAACATCTCGGCGATAGCGCTCATCGAAACCCGAGGAACCAACCTCTTGGGAGTTGTCTTCGAAGATAGAGACAGGCAATCGTTGGCCGAAGTTACGTTCAGGCTACAAAAAAAGATAAACAGTTTGTACTTATTGTTATTATGGCTACTACCTATACATTTATCTATGAATGTATCTACCCGTACCAGTGTCTCCGGGATCCGTCATTGGCGATTCATCAAAACAAACGATACGTCATGACGGATGCAAGTTCACATTGCATACGGAAACGAGGTTTTTCGCGATTCGTCAAAATATCCGAATAGATGTTCACACTTGATTCGTGATTCAGAGTTCAGTCTTGGACGGTTCCGTCACAAAACAATAACGATACATGTTTTTAGATGATACGATACTTGATTATTAAAGACGTGTCCGTCATAAGACGATTGGTCAACAAAAAACACGAATCGTTCTTATGTGAACTAGCCCTTACTTATATTAGCCAAATATAGAACAAAACTAATGGTTTTTTTTCAACTCAGATTGAAAATACTTTATCTCTACCTACAGTAAATGGGATAAATTGTTCTATAATAATCTTTGACAGTAGATTCGGAACAAAAAGAAAAAAACAATTTAAATGGCAACACACCTTGGGATAAAAAAAATATAGGAACGTACCTCTTAAACTTTTGCAAAAAATATATAAAAATAAAAAATATATTTAAAAAAAATCTTAAGTAAACTAAATAGTTTTTTTTTAATATTTACCCGGAATCGCTCCCAATCTCCGGTACCATTTTCGTTCATGTCATATATAGTCCCAATGGTACTGTCTATGTCTGGCTCTTGATTAGCGGGTGCTGGCAAATTGAATGGCGCGAATGCACGGCGTGTCCCAGATCGCTCAGCTACTTCAATATTGTCTTCTGGTTCTTGGTCAGGTATCAGGACCTCGGGTTCCACTGCGATATCCTCAAATGCCACACTAGCTTCAGCTTCATTCACCTCAAATTTTACCTCCACATCTTCATCGAACTAAAAAAAGGAATTGAAAGCACTTTTATTAAATTGAATCCTTGGTTTAAGCCGGTCAATGATAACTGGATTTTTAAATTTGAATATTAGAACATGAACAGAATAGAACGCGGTCAGCATTTCTAAAACGCGTTCAAGAGCTGTCAGTGTCAAAAGGTATTGTTTTTTTTTAATATACATACAAAAAACAAAGGTAAATAATAAAAATGAGGAAATAAAATGTCTTCCAGCGCCCCTGCGACAGGATCGAAGACACGTTTTAATATATAAAAGAGAATAATATCGACAGTACTCTAAGGTAACACTATTTTTTTCTCATGTAAAATACTAGTTTATTCCAGCTGCATCCTTTAGATTGGATTCATCCGGTTAGATTGGAAGCCGACCTCAACATATTCAGATTTTTCCCTTTACACTAACACTAAATATTTTTAACACTTTATACAACTGATTGACTATAACTTCACTGACAAACTATCACAAACTTCACTAGCCTTTCTCCCCAACACCGAAAACAATCACAAGGAGAAATCTAGCAAAGTATACATACACAGTAGCAATATTTCCGTGAACCTATTAACCCCAAAGAGGAGATAAGTACATATATATGGGGATTAACCCATAATACCGGCACATCATTTTACAATTGACACACAGTACTTGGGACTCCCAGGGAGTGTCCAGACAGGAGGACTATTATACGTATGTACATAGAGGTGAATCTATCGGAGTCTGGCGATAGAGGTGTACCCTTCGCGGCGTGGGATGATAAATTACTAACAGAATTTTACTTTTGCGATGAATTTCGTTGATTTTCCAAAAGGTTGGCAATCTCGTAAGGAAACGGGGGGAATGATGTTTTTTTTTAATGAAATATGGAAAGTTTACGAAATCAATAATTCTTACCTACCTAATAAATTAATTAATATACAAATATACATTGTTTTTAAACTAAAATAATGCCTAACAATGCCTGTTCTTCACAAATAAACTAACATTACAAAACACTCAACAACTATCTAATTGTGTCACTGTGTGGTTTTTACCCTACTTGACTCATTATAAGAACCCAGATGTTTCCTGAAAGCTGAAATTGATGACAGCCCACTTTCCCTGGAGGCCTTTATTTTTTTTAAACTGACATGTGGCCTCACCTGACCTTGAAAATATCATCAGTTAAAATTGTTCGAGTTGTTCATCTATGAAAAAGTTCACACCTGTATAAAATGAAACCAGTACCCTAATAACGTAATACACGATCAATCGGAATTTGAATCGTTTTGAAACAAATTGCTAATCCATTGCAGAATAAGTTCGAAAAAAAAAACTGCTCAACAACATAAATAACGCAATGAATGTTGTTGAACTGTCAAAATGAAACAAATTTGTCGTAATCGTTTACGAAAATGTGTTGCGTAATTAGATAGCTGAACTCCTTAAGGGGTTAGGTAGAGGTGTTAACATGTCACCAGTTACATTATAGGGGCTGCCTCCAAGAATTTCCTAATTAATAAAATAAAAAATACTTACGTAGAGATCGCGGTACACCACATACTCGCAGGGGATAGCTGAAGTCTTCAGGTACCGTTTACCCGATCTCTTGATGAAGTAATCGTTGTCGCGGAAGTGACGCGAACAAATGAAGTCTTTGGGCGTCGGCACCCAGCCGTCTCGCCCTGTCATATCCACCCATTTTGCCCTGATCTCCGCGTTAGCGGGAAATCTGAAACAAAATGTTATCTTCACCTAACAGTCATCAACGACAGTTATTTATGGTTTGTGGAGGAGCTACCCCAGTTTGCCAGGTCTAAGGCAATAAATGCCTATGAAATCTCATAAAATAAATGATGCTACCAAGTTGCCTTTTCAACACGCGGTTCCTATTCTCGCGGATCAGTCTTCATTATGGCGTAGCGTCGTAGCCTCGTAGGCCTTCCACTACGAGGCTACGACGCTACGCTAAGAAGACTACGCACCAAGCTGCTACGAGTCGTAGCAGGTACCGTTACGATCAGTAAGTCCTTTCATGGGATGGGTTAGTTATAATTTTTGCCATAAAATGTAGGCGCAACGATATGCCTACCGACATAGAGCTAAAATAGTTTTAGAATAGAATAGAATATAATATCAGTTATTTCTTTCGATAGATTTAAATCAATAAAATCCATATTGTTTTAGTGCGAACCGATGTCGCCAGATTTGTCTAAAAGCGGATGTCATCTCTTTTTTTGGTTACTTACAAAGTTTCTCGAAACTTAGCAACTATCGTGAACACGTTTTGAACAAAGAAAATACACTTTTTGAAATTACGCGGGAATTAATTTTTCACTATGTAATATATTTTTACTATTTTGACACTGATTAAAATTAATTACGTTTTTTAACGACACTAACCACTTTGACATTTTAAATTTGATTTATTTTACTTACTGAAATCTGAAAATATTGCACAACTTGACGTCCAACAACTTTTGCGTGGATCCATTACTTCCGAAATTCGCATATTCTACGCTAAATAAAGCACAGCACAAATCACAAGAAACACTTCTAATAGAACTCGATACACTGTCTTCATCGATATTTCCTTCATAAATAAATAATCGGGGCACCTCTAGCCTTTGACCCTCACCATGAAACGCGTCGCGAGTTGACGACGTTATCGGTCGCGGCGTGATACACTGGTCTTTGTGATAGCGCGACGAATATTGACAGCGAACATCAACAGCAATGTATATCTTTCGCAATGCAACAGATTAATGGTCGGTGGAACAGGTGAATTGCAGATTTCAGATATTTTTTTTAAGTTAAATGAAGATTTGTACTTACAAATGAAAAGAAAGGCCTTCAGCTGCTCCATTATGGCCTTCCTGGCTGCACTTACACGTTATGACGGAACAAAGAGGCATTTTTGAATTTTTCTGAGCAAGAACGTTGCACCCGATGGGATCCGCGGCCAACTAAATACCGCATGCGCTTATTTCGATCGATAGGTGTATGACCAATTGCTGTTATGCGCAGCACCTCTCTGCCACCCCCAGATCCTATTTTTAGCTCGGCTTTAGGTCCTGGGAAAACAGGGAAGCAATTTATCAATAATATGCAACTTTACGTAGGCACTTCAAGCGCCATTGGAAATGCAAATGTAAAAGTTTTCTTTGTCAATTTATTCAGCCATTACATCGCTGCAACCTGATAATTATGTACCCACCTAAATTATTTGTTATGGTGCTTTTGAGTTATCGGTTGCAATGTTTGATTTTAAATGAGAATATTTGCCATTTTGAGTAACTTAGGTACTTATTTTTTTCTTTGTTCGTTTTTGAAGTATTTAAAATCTATTTTGATTTTAGTGTTTAGATTAACTTTTGAATCTGTTTTGAGAGTTATAGAGGGTGCTTTCAAAAAAGATTCTACCTAAACAAAAAGTTAATCTAAACACTAAAATCAAAATAGATTAAATACTTAATTCTAAAACGAACAAAGAACTTAACTAAAATATTTTCCTCCGTCCATCCGCGGGCTTTGAATTTCTTAAGAGCGAGTAGATATTTTTAAGAAATATAAGGATTCAAAAATATATTCAAATCTCTAAGATAAAATGTGTGAACAATATGTTAAGTAACATATCGAAGGTCCAGGCTGACTTTTACACCCTTTCTTGGTCCCGTAATACCAGCATAATTGGATCTACTTATGCAAAAGGGAACCAACCCACATAATGGCAGTTTCGAGAAAAAACGATTTTCAATAAAATTGTGTATAGAAAGTAAACGGTTCATAATTATGATAGGATTACTTTGCAATATTGTGTAAGATACTGCGTTTTATGAATCTATGTGAAAAAAAGTAGTTTTTAAATGTAAAATGTGTTTTTTTTAGTTCCTTGTTGAAAACAGCTGATTTGTGGGTTGGTTTCTTGTTAAAATAATATACTTGTAAATATTATTGGTGAAAATAAGAAAAACTCACGATCTTTAAGGAAATTTTGTTGAAAAATCTCTTATATACCTAAATACTTTTAAACTAGGGTAGTTAGTAGCTCGAGAAAGCTAAAAATTTTCACTCATCTGGTTCCTCTATCGCGAAATCAGGTTGCCCTGAAAAACGTTCCAAATCATCATAAATTTTATCGTCTCCCACAAGATTCATATTAAAGCCATGGTATTCTTTAGGAATGAGGTGCGCAAGGTTCTTTAGGTCAGGTTTTTTTAGGTCCTGTAACTTAGACTCGAGAACAGGCTTCCCGTTTGGCCAAAAAGGTTCCATCATCTCCCTCGTAAGAAAAAGAGTTGGCCTACCGCGAACATTTTTTTTATGCTAGGGTAATCTTCGGAACTGGATCAGATTCCGAAAATTCTTTCACTAATGGGAAACTACAGTTTTTCCGAGTGTCATAGGGTATATTTTATGTTAAATAGGTAAAACAAGAAATTTCACACGCACAGAAGTTAGTAGGTACATAAATAAATCGGTTGCCTATATTAGAATTGTTGTTGCATCGTGGGTTCGGTTACAGTTTTCCACCGACCGAATTGTCCTGTGAAAACACAGAAGTGAAAAGTTATTTTTAAAATGTCCTGCTAAGCATTTTAACGTACTTTCTCACTGCCCTTGACAATCCGTTAAAATGCGTAACAACTGCAAAATCTGAGGGTAAGGTACAGAATTACAAAGCCACAAGCTAAAGCTTAGTATAAGTTTATGCTATGTTTCGTCTCTGGATGTTACCCTCCATTTCGACATAGAGAGTCCTTTAGGTAACTAACAAACGGTTTCTGAAAAGACACAAACACTAAAAACTGCTACCAAACTGTTCAGGGCTTAAGGCGACACTAAGCGACTTTTAATGATTTTATACTGAAGATCACGTCTAAACGAGTACTGTTAATAATTTGAAAAAAATATTTGTTAAATAAGAGCATTTTCTTAATAACTTAATCTGTGAATATTCTTAATTATATTTGTAATTAATTTGTAAAAAAAGCTAAAATGTATGGCAAAAAATGTAAAGTCACAAACGATACACAAAAAAATAATAATTTAATAACATGAAAAATATTAAAGTTAATTTTCCATATTTTCATAAAGTCAAAGTCAAATAATTTATTTCAATTAGGCACGAAAAAGGCACTTTTGAACGTCAACATTTACAAAAAAATAATAATTGATTCTAGTCGCATAATTTTCCATAACCTATTAAAGTTAATTTTCGATAATTTTTCATGAATATTCGGAAAAATACAGGCGGTCACATAATATATGCGGCATTGTATATGTGGGTTTATTGAAGTGCGGCATTTACTGTTATGGCCAGAAAAACCTCTTTATCTAACTAAGAGGATGTTGGGTCCTAAATTTCTAAAGGCGTATATGCACGAAAGAACAAAACATGGATGGAGAATAATGGAACATGTATGAGAGGAGCTACTATGCGTTAAGCAAACATTAGCTCCGTACTTAAAAATCTTATAAAATAGTTATTGTGGTTAAATTATAACAAAAAGTGATTAAAGTTCAAGCTAAAAAAGGACATACAGTGATAAAAGTTAAAGTAGCAGTGAATTTTATAAAACCTAAAGAGAAACAGTGATAAATACCTCATCAACGACATTTATGTTCAAATTCTAAATTGTCTACCATCACCATAACAAACAGTGAAATTCCAGCAGTAAAAAGCCAAGAGCGACCAGAAATACAAACCTTAAGAAAGGTAGGAAACAATTACGAATAACGAATAATTTATCTCATTTTACTATAGTTATTAACAATAATTGCAATTAACTAGACTACACTGACATTTGATTTTGAAAACAATGCCATCTATCGCGGAATAGCGAAACTAACTTCAAATTGCGAACTCATTTTCCGGCAAACAACACCATCTATTGCCGACAAGAGAAACATACACCAAACGTCAATACTTCAAATACTATTACAATCCACTACTAGAGGGCGCTACTGGTCGTAAAAATAAACATAATGGCTTCTGAATAGCGGGATGTTATCAGAAAATGCAAGAAGTAGAAAACCTTACCAGTGCGCAGAAAAAAACATAAGACTTAAAATGTGCTAATTCATCATTTTACAAAATTGATGACTTTTGAGCATAAAATTAAGTGGCAATGTCAAGCTTGCTACTACAAAACCCCAAAAGTCGGTAATACAAGTACCCTATACGCCTACAAGACCGCGAGCCACAGATAACTATATACTAGTCGGAGAGCGAGCCGCGAGCTACCGCAACAGACAAAATCGCCTTCTGAAGAAAGTAAGTATCACCGTTAGAAGAATGAACACAAACAACTACACTTTTAACTCTGAAGACCTAACTATACTAGGCGACACACTGAACATAGATGAAAAGGAAACAGCCTCTCAAACCGAACTAACGCTACAAAATCTAAGTGAAATTATAATACTGCCGCCTTGAAAATACTACCGTGTAACATCACGCGAATACAGGCGTAATGTTATTTCGGTGAAGTTGCAATATATCGCATAAGTAGTCAAACAAATACAAATTAGAAGTCAGCAAACTGAACTCACCACTCAGCCCAGGTAGGGGGGGGGGGGGTCAGTTTACACTTATAGTGTGAGTCTTACCTCTACGGCGCACAATGGGGCCAAAATCGGCGCTGGTCGACATTTGATTTTTGACACATCAGTTTCAAATCAGTAGTCCCGATAGTGACTGAGAAAAAGTATAATTTCCATTTTCAATGTATGGATTGGAAACGGACCTTTCCAGTCGTTTTTAATTCCCAAAACTATTCAGAACTGTAGAGTTTATATTATGACTACCATCAACACATTGATACGAATTACGTCCGGAGTAGACCCCGTTTAGGAAATATGGAATTTAAACATTTCTACTTCTAGCATCTCGCTTCGAATAAGTTACGTTTTTTTTTTCTTTGAACGTTTATACAGAAATAGAAGTAAGTTTATCGACATATGCAGAAAAGTTAGAAAACTAAGAGAATGTAAGATGGGTACAACTGCGAGCGAAGCGAGCTCGAAAATTTAGCACACCGCCTGAGATAGGTGAGATTCTCTCAGTTATTGCTGAAGTTGCAGGAATTCATTCAATACAAAGTCAGAGTCGATGAAAATACAGTATGTAAGCGTACTCTTACTGCTCTTGTAGATTATAAAGTTCGCCTATGCGAAATTAGATTACAATAGGGATGATGCCTGGGTAAAACAAAAGAAGTTCTATGTAGTCCGATAATAAAAAATATTAGACACGTATTTTTTGCTTTATCATTTATTAAAAAATGACAGAATAAAATGCAGTGGAGGCTCGCTAAGTCACGACTCAGTACAAAATCTACCAAGGTACGACGTCATGCCACATTTTAACTCAATGTATCGCCATAATCTTTTGATTACATACGTAAAAAAAGAAAAAATACGAGGCAAATTTAAAAGAAAAAAAATGTTTATCATCCATATTAGCTGTATTAGAATACCTACGGAGGTACCCTAGGAGGGGTTCGATCTCTGAATTGAGATTCTGGTTTCTCACATTTCGGGGGGGTTTGAACCCCCAAAACCCCTGCCTACGGCCCTGCTGCCTTGTATTATATAAATGTCAAAATCGTATGAGTATACCCGAATCGCTTTAGCGTGGCAATAACGGTCATTAACCCACCTACATTTTCTAGGATTCTTTAATTTAAAAAACTGAAAATAAAGTCCGTTAACATCCCGAATCAATATCTTTCGTGATCTTCAACATCTTCCAAAACGAAAAATCATAGTGTATTGTTTGGGTTCCTAGTGTTCCTACGGGGAGATATTAGAGAAAGGGCAGTGACCGCTATAGCCACGCTAAAGCGGTTCGCGTATAGCAGCAATCTTTACGACAAACCCTGTACCTACGTGCAGTCAACCACACATTAGTCGTACTGGTACCATTTTGATACTGACATCGCCTTTATGTCGTAGCAGTATGGGTGATATTCGTACTGCTAGTGTTCCCACTGATGCGGTTGACTGGACATACCATAATATGGTTGGGAATAATGAATAAAAACCAGCCATAGTTATTCATAAATGTAATTTTAATCGTTTTCCTATGTATCTCAATTTTTCTCTTATATTAGATAGGTACATGTAAATAGAACTCAAATACAAAACTTACGATCACTCGTTTTTAATTAAACTTAAAAATAATCTCTTCATAATCTTATACTAAAGTTATATAATGCACCAAGAACGCGCATTTTTTACAAAGCCAACCAAAATCTATTTAATATTTTTTTCTTGTGTAGACAGTACACATTATGCTTACAAACTAAAAATAAACAATATTTGAATTCAGAATCTTGGATAATTTACATTTATTGCCACTTACTCAATTATATACTTTAGCATCATGTAGTCAAAGTTGATTTTTGTGTGACCATTTCAATTTTTTTCTTACAATGGAATTTGCACTTTGTGCTGTATGAAATTGAGTTTGTTGTTCTAAAACTAGATAATTATCTAAGATTCTGAATACAACCGTATTCGACTATAAAAGATCGGTTGATTGCACAACTTTCGAATCTCGAAATCATAAGGCCATCTACTAATTTAAGAAAATGTTTTAGGTTCAAAATGTAGCTTCACCAAAAACTAATTATTTCGTCACCGTCACAGACGCGATATACAGGGTCATATTACATTAGCTAGAGAAACGCCGCAGTTGTGATGATGGGTATCGATAACCAACACGATGAAATAAAAAAGATTTCATGTTTTTTTTTTGTTGTGGTCTTCGTTCCCCGTCTGCGAAGTTTACAAAAAAAAAAAAGTTTAAACTGACATTTAAAGTGACAACAATACCTGCGGTTGAAGACCCCAAAAAAACTCATCAAAATTTTTTTTTTGTATTCACATGTTTATCGATACTCATAACGTTTGCGGAGTTTCGCTGGATAATTTAATTGGACCCTGTATGTATTACTTATCACGGTCACAAAACGTGTTTGTAGTAAGTACATTCCACATGGGAACTAATTTAATCTTACAAAAAAAAAACATAATCGGACCGTGATAAATACTCGTAAGAATACAATACGGCCGATAAATCATGACCGGTCCGATTTTTGCGCAGAAACTTGCGCAACATTTTTTTTTTTTTAACCAATTTGTGACATGGCGAGTGTGAGTGAACGAACATGCGCAAAAGTTCGGAGCCTGTTTCGTCGACCGTATTATACCATATAAAATGTAAAATATAGCGCTGGAGTACTTCTAAATAATCAAAACCGTAATTTAGACCACATACAGCCTGTTAGTTGACGCCATACCCTCCCAGACTACTAGGAGCTAGTGGCTAAGTAATAACTGCTGAACGGGTGGATCCATCAGGTTAAGCTACGCTTGCAGGGGTTGGTCTGGGAATGGGTGACCATCTTTACATACAGACTCCTCCGTGCCTCGGAAAGCTCGTTAAAAGCCGTTGGTCCCGGCTGTCATTCGTGGATCTTTGACAGTCGTTACGGGTCGTCAGAAACCCGAAAGTCTGGCAACCAGTCTTACCAAGGGGCGATAACCCAGTTACTGGGTTGTGGAGGTCAGATAGGCAGTCGCTCCATGTAAAATACTGGCATTCAACTGCATCAAGTTAGACTGGAAACCGACCTCAATATAGTTGAGAAAAGGCTAGGCAGATTGATTGACCCTCCCAGACTACTACTCTCAGTAGAACATTATTTAAAAAAAAGAGTTCCTTTCGTTTTTGCAAACTTTTACGTAACAAAAATGTCGTGAAGGTCAAAATGTTACACTTTTTTCGGTCAACCTCTCAATCGTCAAGTGTGCAGAGTATAACGTACGATAAGGACCTTCAGCCCAAAAAAACTTTTGACAATATGGGAAGTAAAATAGCCGTAGAAGCTACATTCGAGCCAGTATAAACGTATTTATACAATTAGGTTTTCAGTTCCGTATACGTTATAGAACTAAATATAAGTACATAAGTGGCACTATGCATTAAGTTCAGTTAATGCAAAACAAAATACATATATTATAATATAATAGGTAATATAGAAACTTATAACTTTACTTATAAAATATATCTGAAATTAACACGTTGCAGTCCGTGACAAAAAAACTTTTAAATATTCATTTGTAAGTTTAAAAATAAACATTGTGATGTGATTAAATTCTCTAGCGAAACTTCGGACGTCATGGTCACTTTACTTATTATATTTTTCTTAGTTTTATCATCATAGCGGCCGTTCACACGTCAACATCCGACTGTTCATACGGATGAAAATAAATCCACTATGAAACTGCCATGTGATCTCAAAAATATACAGTAAAAAAGGGCGTGTGCGTAGGACCACACGATAATAGAAGTGGAAACTTAAATGATTTTCTAATTTTAAAATCAAATGACGACTGGAGCCGAGTATACCCGAATCAACGTCACCGACCCAAGCGTGACGGTTCAGTTACGTTTACTGTTCAGAAAGTGCGCAAGAAAACTTCTTTAGGCGAATAAATAAATTTTCTGTGAAAAAAATGCAGTATAAACCTGTAAAATTATACAGTAAAATGTCTTACTCATCAACGCTGAACCTTAATAAATATCGATTCCCATCACGTCTCTGCAGTTTCGCTAAGTAATTTATTTGTCCTTGTATAGCTTATTCCTACTTAAAAAACACACCATATAACGTATACTTACTAAACATGTTCTCGACATTATATAGAACTATTTTTCATTTTTGTTAAATTATTGCAACATTATATTATCTACGCTACTTCAAGTTTGAACATAATATAAGAATATATTATTAGACACTCCCGGACTCCTAAATCGAGCCACCGTGCAATTCCATGAAAGGTATAAAGACCTAAAACATCAAAACAATGATGAGTCAAAGAAAAAGTTTTTATGCAGTTTTGGTGCCGAGATACTGGCCATCATTCTGGTGTTATCGTTGTTCCAAATTTGAGTTCGCGAACATCTAAAGTTACTAGAAGACCTTTATTCAAAAACAATGCAGGCTGGCTCAATTCAGTAGAAGTGTATTATTAAAGTTGTCTGAAATTATCAGTAAGTATATCAACTTACAAGTTTATCTATTTACTAATAAGTATAAAAATAATTATGTAAATGGATACCGCTGCTTATCAGACATTTTGAATTATCAGTGAGTACAAGCATGAATTTTAACAAGGCGCTTTTGGCTTGCATATTGGAGGGCAATTTATTGAAAATGTTTTATGCGTTCATGTATATACAATAAATATAAACGCATTATTTCATAGCAAGTAATACTATTTAAAAAAAGTATTTACTAAATACTTTGACAAAATCAAATATTAAGCGCCTTGTTAAAATTGTATTTTCTCTTACTTAAGGAACATATCAATCAATTACATATTGTAATAAGTTTGTTTTTACTACTCTTTACATTTTAAGTTTATTACTTATATTTAAATAATGTAATGTAATGTTAGCAGTCATACTGGCAACATTGTGAGGAACTAAAGGGAGTAAGCAGAGAAACTTAAGCTTTTTTTTAATCTTGGAGACTCAATTTAACAGAAGCAACTTTTCTGTGGGTGAGTAATCAGTATCAGGCTTTGTTTCGCTGCGCTGTGCTGAACTGTGCTCTATTTGGCTAATTTGCTTTTCTTAAATTATAATAATAATATCAGCCTGTTACTGACCGACTGCAGGACAAAGGCCTCTTCTCATACAGAGAAGGCGCGAGCACTGATCACCACGCTTGCTCAAAACGGGTTGGCGATTTCAGACTTATATTAACTATAAGTTCATGTTTCCTCACGTCCTTTTCCTTCGCAGATGTCAGTAATGTCCAAGATAAACTCAGAAAGTACATATTAATTGAAAAAGTCACTTGTACAGTACTTGCCCGGATTTGAATCAATAACCTCGACAACCAACCAACCAACCAACCTCTTAAATAATAATGACTTAAAATACTGACGCAGCCCACCATGCAAAGCTCAAAGTTGTTTAATTCTTAACCGGAGTTCACACTTTGCGTTTCTTACTTAAAGAAGAACTTAACTTGATTTAATTAATAGTTAGTGTGCGCTTTTATAACTCCTAACGTCGTGATATTATCGTGGACGCCCACGTCCATGTTACGGCAGCACGATAACACAGGGAAATAAAATTTATGAAAATATATGTAGACGCTTTTTTTCCGTCCAGGATAACGTTATATGTATCTTCATACATTTTATGGACGTGGACGTCAACGATAATAACGTCACGTTAGAAATTAAAATAGCGCACATTGAGACTATCCGCGGACCTCAGTATAACCGATGCATTTATCGTATCTTGAACAGAATGAAATTATTATTATTATTTAAAATTTATCAAACCAACGGTTTAAGAAAATAACCAGTTCATATAAATCTATTTTTAGTTTTTATCGATTGTGGCATAATTATTTAAAATACCAAAAAAACTGATAACCTCATTAAATGTCAGTTGAGTCTCCGAGATTAAGAAATAATACAGATTAGCTGCTTATATAAAAATAATATACCAATGAATAAATTTACCAGCCAAGGCTGACTCTGAGCGGGCAACAAATCATAGACATAGGGTGAGCCCGGAAATCGTCCGAATCGTGTACAGTACAACTATTTTCTAATTGTCCCTCGGGAATCATCGCATTTCCGAATACAAACAGCTTTACTCCCATTTTTAAAATAAATATCATTAAGTTAAAAGAGTATTAACAACTCTATATACTTCCAAGTCGATTGAGAGCGTCCGGTCTGCACCAAGTGACATTAAGAAAATAGTTGTACTGTACTTGACTTGTAGTAACGTAAACTATACAGACTGTTTTTATGATAATTGATAATGAAATTTATAAAAAAAACATATGTCATCACAAGACTAAAGGTCAGGTGCGTAGTACTAGCACCCGGCGTGCCGGTATAACCAGATGTATCATGAACGTAAACGAAGCAGAAGGACATACTCCTTCTGCTTCGTTTAAGGATCGTAGCAGGTGGCGTTCTGTAGTGTGTCCCTACCCCCCCTATGGGAAAAAGGCGTAAGTTGAAATGGATCCTTAATTTATTATTCCTGTCTGTTCAAGGTTTGCTGCCACTATCAGTGATAATATCGCTATTGTACCCTTAAAGTTAACTGATGTTATCTTACTAGATAGAACAGTACAATGGCAATACAGTAGTCATATACATATTTCAGATGATCAGATAGGTTATGGAATGCCACAGATCTATCATATCATTTGTTTAGCACATTTCATCTCAATCACCATAAAATGAACATAGTATAGTAAATGTAAGACATACTCGGCTCGACTGTGACCCGTACGTAATACACTCCCGGACTCCTAAATCCAGCCACTGAACACATTTACATGTAGGTATAAAGGTCTAAAACATCAAAATAATTATGATTAAAAAAAAATATTACTCAGTTTCAAGCCAACATACTGGCCATTATTTTAGTGTCACCATTGTTCCATACTTGAATTCAGGAACATCTAAAAAGTTACAGAATTGTATACTAAATATGCACGTTGGCTCAATTCAAGTAGTGTAGTTTAAATCGGAACTAGTTTAGCTTTTCCTTGCCTTGACACAAGTTTTGAGATTACTTACAAAAATGTCATAAAATTAGTGATACATTTTTGTATTTTATCATACAATACAAGACTGAATTGTTTTCTTAACACAACTACAAGCCATGCCATAGCCATATCAAATATTGACCGTTATTAGTAAAATATAATTTTTCCTGCTTAGTAAACCTTTTCTTATTTCAGTTATCTAATTACAAGAGGATTTTTGTCCTACAAGGATTCCTATTTGTTGGATTAGCATATAAAATAACAAAGGTACCATACTAATAACATTATTCATAGCAGCTTTTTCCTTGTAATTTTCAAGCCTGTTATTATTTTTATTAATTTTTTTCTTACGTCTTCCGAGAGAAATATGACAAGACCATTCAATTATAATGGATATTTTTCTACAATTTATTCTATTTTTGTATTTCAACTAATGTAACTTCCATTTATAACCTGAAGCGTTTAGAATGCATTATTTATAATAAATTGATATCAGAAATTCCTTGACCTGCACTCTAATTGCATAGCACACTATCAATCACAATCTAAATGATTTTGAAGTATATTGCTAATCCATCGCTTCATATTTTCCAAAAAATTGTCTACTCGACAACATAAATAACGCAATTAACGTAGTTGAACTTTACTGTCAAAATGAAAGCCATTGTTACTCTGTGTGTTATGCAATAAAATTGTATTACATTCAAACAAGTGATTTGAATTCAAACATACTCCGATTTAATAAGCTTCGCAATTAGTATGTACTTAAGTGAATAATAATGATTAAGTGAAATATTAATGATTTCACATATTAGAAACACCCTTTAAATATTTCGAGTTCACTTAATAAAATAAAAGTCTTTTACAAAATGTTTGTGACCCCGTTTCAAATGTCTACACAAAAACTAATTAATCACAGTTTGCCACTTTCACACATTTTTCAACACATTCTGTTTATAAATACAGTCTATGAGTTAGGTAAAGGTTTAAGAGGCCCTAAACTTAGTAGTCCATCAGCTCCTAAAGCTTGCAAACTGTTTGTCATACCGTTTTGTACATTATGTACTGAGATTACTGGTATACCGAAGCATCCGCCAGCTTGCTCCCTATTCGCTAGCGGTATAAAACTATATATGCCTAAACTACTCAACCGTTTGAGGTTTTCTTCTTGTGATAGGTCCACAACGGGCAATCCGAGTTCCCTGTTGGGTCCGGTCACATTGTGGAATACCCTTTTATGATGTTGTAACTGTAATGATTTTGGGTAGGAAGCCGGACACTCATCACACTTGAAGACTGGAATTTTACTCTGAGGATGTGCGTTCGACATGTGAACAGAGAGAGAGTTGTGGTTCATGAACATTTTCTTGCATATCTTACAGGCTAGCATGCCACCACCGACTTTAGCCTCTGGTATGGAGAAGTTGCTTGATTTCGACGTGTGCTTGATGCTCATACCGGCGCCTAGGTTCGGAATATGAGGGATGGGACGCTCCGGAGTCGGGGACCGACTCTTCTGCTTCTGTTTGACGCTAATACCTCGCGATGCTAACACGTTAGCCATAGCATTAGCTTCTGTATTAACTTTCTTCTTCGTAATAGATATTTGGCTGCCTAGATTAAGTTTGTCTTTCGCGCCTTGTACACTCTGGATCATGGGTAAGCCTTCCCTCTGCTTCTGCATGGCCATGACCTGACAGTCTTCGTTGTCATGCTTGCCTGGTAGTAACATGTCTGTTCGTCGTTTCTGGCCAGGTCCACCGGCCATAGGCGCCGGTCTCTTCATGGGCATTCGCACTCCTGGTTTCTGCTGCCGAACTTGAGCATGTACTTGGATGCCTGGCCTTATTCCAGGTCGAGGGCCCCTAGGATTGGCCATGCGTGGTCTTGTTCCTGTAATATTCGCGCCGGGAGCCATTCTGATTTGGTTTGGTGTAGGCATTTGTCCGCCTACCATTTGTCCGGGTGCTGGTGCTTGTCCACCCATTTGGTCTGGTCCAGGCATGCCTATCGCCTGCCCGGCTGGGAAGGTTTGTACGTTTTGGATCTTAATACCACCTGCAGGTGGTTTCATAGCCCCGCCCGGGCTTGAGGAAGGTACGTAAGATGATCCGGGTGGACCCATTTGACCTAAGGCTTGTCCCAGCTGTGAGTTTATTCCACCGGTAGGAGCTTGACCATATACCGCTTGCTGCATACCCTGAAGTGGAGATGCCACGGAGTAAGGAGAAGAAGATGGCGGATACTGACCCTGCGGCATACCTCCAGGATAGCCCTGAGGTTTAGGCTGCTGGAACTGCCCATAACCTGGTTGACCCATATAAGCCTGACCTGGATATGGATGCCCTGGCATCGGTTGTTGCTGACCATACATATTATTGCCATAATCAGGCTGTTGATTCTGTCCAGGCTGATAACTGTTATACCCTTGTGGATTCATCATCATGCCACTGGCTCCAGGATAAGCTTGGATATTGATCATGACATTCTGCTGATGCGTGAACCCTGGGCCTGTTCCTCCGATAGTAGATAACTTTCCAACCTGGTCAGCTAGTTTCACAGGCAGTAAGCTAGAGAGAATATTAGAAGAAATATTAGAAGCCGGATTGTACGGCATAAGTGTTGACGATGATGGAAGAACTAACGTTTTTGTATGACCCGTCATCCTTCTGTGGTCATCCAGCAAGGATATGTCAGTGAATCTAGTATTGCATATATCACACGAATGCTGTGGGCCTAAAGTATCTAAAGATATGTATTCACTCGCATCTGATATAGACATGCTTTCTTTTTTTGTGGAATTCGATAGTAGGCTCTCGAATATGTCATCTGCGCTTTTTTCGAGCATATCCAAGGGTGGTTTGGAATCTGGGGCATTCCAGTTGAAGTTGTGTTGTTTTTCCAAGCACGGCGCGGTTAGGCGTGTGCCGAGCATTCCTGAGGTACTAAAGCTTGGCTGCGTTGGCGGGTACGCAGGTGGAGGGTAAGTTACAGGCGGATTTTCGGTTTTAGGAATTACTACGGGTTTAATATCCGGTGCCGGAGTCGCTGACACCACACAACAGTCATCATCTTCGTCATTAGAATCTCCGTTTATTTCTATAACCGTCACTATTCCTGGTTCTTCCTTTTTGGTAACTGGGAGAAGTGGTGTAGTATTAGACGTTAGTTGTAAAGCTAGAGCACTGGGTGGTGCACTCTGGTGTGATGCTAGGGCGTCTGGTTCCGATTTCACAGTGGCAAGTATTGGAGTAGATGCCCCTTCGGTGGGTGTTGGAGAAGCCCTTTCAGACTTAATCTGTGAGGAGAATATAGGAACGTTGGAGGACTGCGTTTCAACAGTCTCTACTTCTTGTTTTACTACAACGTTTTCCAAGCTTGCGCGTGATTCACGCCTTTCTGGGGTTGGAACTTTGGTTGGGGTAGTAGGCTTCAATGGAGCTTCCCGCTCCTGCAGAGTAATCAACGAAGTATCTTTGGGAGGGATTGGCAGATTCGCTCCTCTCTTTGGAGTCTGTTTGACAGCCGGCCTCGCAGGCGGCTTTAATTGCTGAGCAGGAACTTTAACCGGCGTAACAGGCGTCTTTTGAACGATAGACATCCCCTGCAAGTTTTTCAGTGGATTCTGTTTAGATTTCGGAGACTTCTCAGACTCATCGCTCTCGGATGTTTTACGAGTATCGGGGGGAGTTCGATCAGTTTCTCCCTCGGAATCATTTCCTGATTTGTCTGGATCTTCATCATCTTCTGGGTCTTCTCTACTCTCGTCATTCCCGCTTCCCTCATCCTCATCATCAGACGCACCAAAATCTTTTAGCCCATTGATCACTTTGAAAGAGTTAGCATTATTCCCATCTGATTTTAATTTCAGTTTGATTCCGCCGAGTTTGCCCAGTTTTTGCATCACATCGTTGGAGTTTTTTTCTGGTTCTGGTTCATTCTTGATCGGCGTATTACTCTTCTTTATAGTGAACCCTAATCCACTTAGTTTGTTCAGGGCTGAATCAGAGTCCTTATTGTCATTTTCAGCGGGTTTTTTCAGTGAGATGCCAGTATTTTTTAATAGTTGTGATATGTCAATTTTAGTCGGTGTGGCTTTCTGGGGGGTCTGAGGCGGGGCTGGCTCTTCGTCTTCATCGGACCAGTTTTCATCTCCGGATGGAGGGGCGTCCTCGTCGTCGGAAGGCAGCTTGTCGAGTACCACGGAGGGCAGGGAAACGTGCTGAATCAAGTGGTTCTCTAGTTCTTCCCAATCTCGGAAATCTTCGTCGCACGTGAAGCAACGATACTCTTGTTTGGGCTTTTTGATGAGAGCACCTGTAGACTGGAGTCTTTTCAGAATACTCGCAACATTGCTAGCTTCTGGCTTTATGGCTTCTTCCTCTGGTTCGGAGCCAGCTGAGTCAGCGGCCTCTTCGTCTGAAAAGCAGATAAAATATACATTAATTTATAAGTTAAGTATATTTTAATGTTTATGGAGATCTCGCATTGTATAGAATTTCCGTACATTGCGAGGTCAGCTTATACTGGAAATGGATAATTGGAGGTAGCAGACAGATAAGAGATATCCTAATATGAGCATTCCACTTATTGAGAGACTACTCGAATAACTAATAAATCAATTTAATTAGTTAGGTCTACAGCACATGCCCTCAATCGATTTAACGTTATTATAATAGGGTTTAATGATTTAATTGATTAATTTCAATTCAACCTTTAATTCAATTGGGTGTCTACTTGCACTGAAACTAAAACATGAAATCGTTTAAAGTGCTCCTGTGTTGAATACGTATAAAGTTCTCAATCAACCGTTTTCACCAAAAACAATTTTTGGTAGCGTTAAACGACAGATATGTACCAAAAAGGGTAAAAAGCCCCTGACAGACGGGAAGGAAGAACCGACAGGGGAACACAAAAGGATTCCGCTGAGACCCATTGAACGCAGCCCTAAAAAGCGCAAATAGAACATTGAACCTTATCACCTGAGCACTAGGTTCTATAATTAACTAAATGCAACTTTTGTACAACAGTGAGGGTCAAAATGAACATAATTGAGTCTAGTACTTTCAACGTATAGCAAAATTGTTATCGATTCTCACGACTTTGAAGGCGCAGGCTATAGACAAAAATACTGGTGTACCAAAATGGATACTCGTGGAACATATGAATACCATAGATGTTGATAGTTAATCAAGTAATGGTTATATAGGGCTTCTAATTCAAGTTATGCGTTGATCAAATAAAGTAGGTACAAGTTGTAGTTATTAATATTGTATGTAGTTTCATTACTTAGGAAACCACCTGAACGATGACCGTCATTAACAACTTTCAATGGATACTTGTAGAAGGTTCGAAAAACCCAAAAAAAATACAATATGTCATATTGTTGAGTTTCGAGCTAACAGTTCCATTTTTTTGACAGACGTCATTGATCAAAGGAGTTAAAATACATTTGAGCAATCATGGTAAGTATATGTATACGCAAAATTAATAAATAAGATTTTCTTTGTAAAAACATTTTTTTGGAGTTATAGAAAAAATATATAATCTAGGCATGGACGAAAAGGTAATGCCGCATGCCGTAAGGCTACATAATATCGCCGTTATACAGCGAAAACCAGTTATCTCGACATTTTGTGAAAAATTCTTAACAATACTATCCTACTCTATTTTTCGTGCTCTTTGCATTTATTGCAAAACAGGTTTTTGCATATCAATTGATTTTCGCTGTATAACGGCGATATAGCCGTAAAGATCCTTTTATTTATTTATTCAATCTATATTAACAATAACATACAAAAAGTCTGACTATAATATGTAGTCTAATTATGACACAGATGCCGCTTCCCAGCCCTGGGCATAAGCCCAAAATAACTTAGGGTTTAGGAAGTTTGTGAAAATTAAATCGATTAGCCCCCTATTCGGGCATGGACTAAAAGGTTATACGATAGGCTACATAATATAGCCGTAACGAGCCATTACGGAAAATAGTCAAAATTAAAGCGCTGGGCGGTTCGGTAATACCCGTCAAATATTATTACGCAGGTAGATGCCGCCGCCAAGGCCTCGGGCATAATTCCAGAGTAACTTATGAAGCCCACGGGAGACCGTGGGTAGAGCGTAGAAGCACCCCGGAAATAATATTCTGAGAATGGGATGATCTCGGAAATTACAGTTCTGTTCTGGGTCCATCTAGAGTTTTAAAAATATGATTTATGTGTAAAAGTGTTTCTACAAACCTACTTACAGACATAAAATCATATAAAATGTATCATTTATTGCTGATCTGATCCAGAACTCAAGGTGTTGGACACAAGCCCCGTAGATTGTTACTTTCAACTTATTAGAATCTCAATTCTAGCCATAAAGCCTTAGCAGACATGTTACTTATTAGCATCGGCGATCAGGTATTTTGCAACTTCATCGAAGCTGAATCGCGTACAGGCGATTTAAACGAACAGCAGCAGCTGCAACTGACTGTAAATATCTGCGTAATGTAGCGTACAGTCGTTGTATAGCATAATCAGCCTCTGCTCGGACACAAACCTCCTTTCAGTGAGAGGAAGTGGGCCATAATCTACCACACGGGCCCAGTGCGGGTTGGTAGATGTCACATGTCTTCGAATTTTCGGTTCAGTCGTTGTATCGAGCTTCCTAATAACGACTTAAGCCCGCTTGCACCACAAATCAATTTTATATGTTTAGAACTAAACGCATTTAGTCATTTGTGGTGCAAGCGGGCATTAAGAAGAGGCTCCCTAAATTGTATGTAAATTTGCATCAATATTCTGAAACAGTCACGCATACATCAAAATGGAACTTTAGTACATGATTTATTGAATCTTTTTCTTTGCATGTACAAGACAGTTACGTAATTGTAACATTTTCGCTCGATTCATTTTTATTCGAAAAACAAGTCCTTTTTAAAGATTATTTAAATAAAATCAAGATTACTCGGCTTTTATGTCTAAAATAAGCATTCACAGTAAGAAAATATAGTTTATTATCCAGCCACAAGATATTTTTTCTCTAGATCAATTATTATTACCTTATACATACTTTAGTTATAAGCGAAATAAGAATTGAGACTGCGCCATTTAGTTCCGTGCTCGAACACGATTAAGGAGCGCACGCGATATTCAACTTTTAATACTGATGTGTTAGCGTTTAGCACATGAGTGGCGTGGTGCATGGGGGCTGAGCTTACGTGGAAATTGTCTTTCAAGAGTGTCTGGTGTTAATCAATATTATCATATCTGCTTTAGCCCTAAAATGCCATCTCCACGGGCGAGAAAATCGCGGCGGTAGTCTCGCCGTGCCATCAAATTCAATGAAACTCTATGAATCAATCTCCACACGGCGATCTCTTTCAAAAAGGCAACTTTTTTGAAAAAGATGTCAATATGTGTATAATATAAAAGATAATGTCAGTCTTTATTCTCTGCCTGCATAGAAATCTCTGTTCAAGGTTGTCTGTAGCTGTGAAGACTAGTTTTAAGACGTAACAAAATGGTCAAAGCATTGCCGCATATGACGTGATCAGGATCTATTTATAGAACAGAAAAAAAAACACAACTGCTAACCAAATTTAGTCATAAATCATTATTTATTCTTATATAGTGTTCTGGAAAAACGACATGACTCTCGCTTCCCCTGACCGCGCCCCCTTCACATAGTATAATGGTTATGAGAATACTTGCTCAGTATTGTGCAGTCCCGAACATAAATAAATTACTATGAACAGCTCAGCAATAATATCTGATTACATGATTCATCCATTAATATCTGTCATCAAGATGACGGCAAATATATGTGACCATTAATTTGTGGAAGGCATATACAAGTGCCAGCACAAATATGTGACATCGAAGGAACTCCACAACTATCTGACGAGTCATCTTGACTACAGATATTAATGGATGAATCATGTAATCAGATATTTTTGCCGAGCTGTCCATAGTAATATACACACATCAAAAAAGTCTAAACAACACGCATCATTTACAGACTGCATGTTTTATTAATTGATAGGTACTTAATTTTTTTTTAACAAAGTAGTTTGGTATACAATCTTTTTGTTCTCGGAAACATACTGGATGATTTTAAAAAGAGAAACTTTTCAATTATGTTTTGTTTTCATTAAAATAAAAGCTAATTATTTTTTCCCTATTTCATGTTTCCGTTGCTTGATAAATTTGGTATTTATCTCACTTTTATCATTTAGACATACACTGTTTTTTAAAAAAAAAATGCGGTCAGTCATTTTTTATGTGGAGCGACGCCATTTGACTGCTGATGAAATGCATAGAGCTGTAGGAATGCTGCAAGTGGGAAGAAATCAATCCCAGCATTTGTCGTCTTTGGCAGCGTTACGTTAATACAGGGGATCCTGCTGAGCAGCACTCAGGACATGGAAGGTACAGTATAACTGCCCGACAAGAGCGATACATACAACTGACTGCAAGACGTCAGCCGATGTCCAGGAAGTGCATATACAGTGGCTCACACAGTGATGGTATGGGCGGGTATTATGAAGAACAAACGAAGTGAGCTCGTTTTTTTAGATAAACGCTGAAAGTTACGTTGAAAATGTCCTCGGGTCTTGCACAAAGTCTTGGCTCATATTGCACGCTGATGCATGACAATGCGCGTTCGCACACAGCTCGTAGGACCAGAGAGTACTTGGCAATGGAAAACATCCGGGTATTGCCGTGGCCTGCACAATCGCCAGACCTCAATCCCATCGAGCACGCATGGGACATGCTCGTGTTCTAGAGAACCTAGACGGAGTGTCGACAACCCAACAACTGAAAGACTTGTTAAAATTCCATTGGGAGCGATAGCCGCAGGATCAGATAAACAATCTTATAAATTCAATGAAAAATCGTTGCCCACAAGTTTTAAACAACAGAGGCGGTCACACTTTGTATTGAATTACCAAATAATTACAAAAAATGCCGTTATTTAATTTTGTAAAACATGAAAACTTTTAATTTCGTTTTAACTTTATTTTATACTACGTATGTTACGGTAGGTACACATATTGTCAATTATTGTGATTAAATGAACAATTGAATGAAGGATTTTGTTGCTTTAGTTACTAGTGCATCAGAAAATGCTTAGTTATTATTTATAAAAGAAATATAAATATATTACAATAGTAAAAATCGTTCAAAAGATCAAAACTGTACATGTTTCTTAGACTTTTTTGATGTGTGTATTTTTATGCTCGGGGCTACACTAAAAACAAGTGCATGCTATTCTCCAGTGCCACTTATAAAATGCATGTTTCACTTTCAAGGGTCATCATCATTTAAAGTTTCGTTCAACGTAGAAAATATGATATTTATTTTTGTATTTTCTTAGAATATTCTAAGAAAATACCGCAAATGGTTATGCCAAGCTTGTCCATACCAAGATCGATCTATCGTCACTGACATGACTGATGTACTCTGTGGAAACAGTATGGACATAAATCGATTAGAACGCGGCGAAATAAAATTAAAACCTTTTTTAGACAGAATGAACACAGGATCAGCTTTATTTGAATGTCAAAAATAGTAAAAACATGCTGCTACTAAAACTAGACCTCTAAATCAAGATTATACATACATTGGCAAGACGAAAATTTCTGTAAATTGAATACGGTGAAGAAAGCAGAGATCTGGGCCCTATTTCACAAAACCAGCAGCCGATAGATGACAGGTTACAGGCGTCAGATGACAGGTTACAGGCGTCAAATGACAGGTTACAGGCGTCAGATGACAGGTTACAGGCGTCAGGTGACAGGTTACAGGCGTCAGGTGACAGGCGACAATCAGACAATTTTACAAGTGTCTTTATTTTTTTTGTTTACTAAATGTTTGTTTAGTACCTATCGTAAAAATGTGCCAATCTTGTATTTTTTTGACAACTGTATGTGTCACATTTTTTGTTATAACAGGGCCCTGGGGCTTAGCAATGTGGACCCTGCAACCATTATCCTGACTAACTGCCGTCGTGGCAAACGGCCGAATCGATAAGATAAGGACGTCCGTGTGTGCCTCTACTTCACGAGAGTCAGTTGGGTCAAGTACTTGCAACGAACTCCTTGAATAGTCTCGAAAGTGAGACACGGAACTGCGTTAGATTTGGCCCTCGATAATACTGAAAAAAAAATACTACTAGTACGGAATTATTTTGAACTGCCAAAACTCAAAACCGATGCGGCGACTTTTCTTCGTAGATGGTTAATAGAAAAGTGTTTTTATAGTTTACAAGAATTTCTGCAACATAAAGAAAAACAAATATTTTAAGTTTCCTTTTGTTTTGTGATGTGCTTTATGTAGTTTAAAGAATTGTTGTTAGTACATAAAATGTTATTTTTAGGTTAAGTTTTGTTATGTGTGTACCTCATTATATTTAAAAAAAAACCAAGGTATTTTTCTGTACCTATAACTTATTAAAATATGTAGGTACTTATTAATGTAAAATTAATTTGCATGCCCTAAACAGGCAAAATATGGACTGTACATTAAAACCACCAACTTTTACAACTGGTAACACCTGTATTTTCTGCAAATAAATGATTCTTATTCTTATTGTTAAGAGGTGCGAAAATTCCTCGCAACATAGAAATGCATCCAATCGCATTTTAATTGTAATTACCAATTACCATTAAGTACCAATTTATGTTATTTTAGTCATGACACCAGCCTGATCTAACACAAAAAACACAGGGGATCTATAAAGGACATTGACTGGCTTACAGCGTTACATAAGTCTGCACTTACGAGAGAACAACGCTCAAGTCGTCTCAAGTTCACGCTAAGCCCTACCGAACAGTACTTCATATTATATCGCCAACGAAAGGACTTATGTCCGAGAACCCGAAGCTAACACTAAAATCTTTTAACATTAAGTAGAATTTAGCGGGTGGCATTTTGTGTGAGAGTTTGAATTTCCGTAGTGGGTTTAATCATAGGAGAAAAGCTTGAGGGGATACAAATTTATCTTAGAATATGGAGTAACACGTACCTTTGTTGGAAACTTAAAATTGGTGCCACATTTTAGCTAAGTCTGCTTTGCGAGCGAAAATAAAACAAAACGTAACAGGTTCCAACTCCTTGTTCTTTGTTTCTTGAAATACATTGCCACCCTTTATCTTTTAAAGGTACTGCGATTATAGTCCGAGATCCGGCTGCGAGACTACTACGTTCATATTGTTTTTAATCAAAATCTAATTTTTACATATATTTATGAATGGGGGAATATATTTTTGACGGGGTGCCTATTAAAATGTGGCCGCAAGTATTTTTAATTAAAATAACGTAAATTGATTTCTGGGAAAAAATACATTTACTTGTTTTTTAAATAAAATATAATCCACGTCATAGCAATTTAAGTAAAGAACTTGGAAAGCTATGGTGCCATTGTAAATGTTGACGTTCAAAAGTGCCTTTTTTGTGCCTAATTGAAATAAATTATTTGACTTTGACTTTGATTGCGCAGTTGGCCGCAACCTCTTCGCAGCCAGGTGTAAACAGGTAAGTATCACTTTGTTACGTTTATTCGTTCATGACGATTATTCATTATTTAGATATCAAATTAAAGCCAATTTGTTTCTGTGTATGATGGAATAAGTCTGCCCCTATGTAAAAGTGGCCGCAAATTGGGGTTGCCAGCTGTTAAAGATAGATTAAAAGATAGATTAGAGTTAAAGAGAGATTGCGCGCAACATCGCTCGTCCGACGAGGATAGCGATTGCCAGCTGTACGAGTTTTTAAAGCCATTGCGCATGCGTCGAAAGCTAGTGTTATCAACCAACGGCGCAAACAGTAGCAGGAACGACTTTATAATACTCAAAAATAAATATACCTAATGTTCGAAAGCTAGTCTTCTCAACTGAACAACGACATTCTTATTCTGACCACGTTGTCTTGGACTTCGTAATATACATTACGAGGGGCACGCTAAAAGAAGTTGAGATATTCTTTACTCATTTGTTTGACACTGGCAAGATAAACACCAACTTATAGGCTGGTTGTTTATTGATATATTTGAAAATAGAACACGCATCATTTATTTTTTGTTTTATTTGGATTAGCATTATATTTTCGAGAATCTGGCGGGAATTCGCTTGCAGTGTTAAAGTAAAAGTAATCTTTAATAAAAACAAATTAAGAAGTGTTTTCTGAGTAATATAACCAATAATGTGCTTGACATGAATAGTACATCATCTAAAAAGTGTTTGTCTATGTTATTGTTTCGTCACAAAACAAAAAAAATACCATGACATTTTATTAATGCAATCTATAGACGATTTTGGATAACTTAAAGAATATCTAAAAAAAAACAGTTTTAAAACAAAAAACGATAAGCACGAATTCCTCTATGAACGTAGAAATCTTGCAGCCGGATCTTAGACTATTGGCCCTGCAGTAGGAGTAAGCTTTAACAATATTGTACGTGTAATTTCAGCCTCTCTGAGATCTACCTATCTATTATGCTGCGGCCGCATCTGCGTCTGTCGTGACGAAGCTTCGCACAGTGATACGATACACGGAGATGTGACCAACCATTATCGGTTATCGTCGCGATAGTTCGGGCTGCGTAGCACTAGTTGCCCGGGTGGGGGGTACATAATAAACGTGGCGAAGCTGCTAATGTGACCACCGCATTAGAGCGATACAATTTTAGCGAGTAAATCACACGAAGCTTCGACACGCATTGCTTTGTCACGATAGACGCAGATGCGGCCGCAACATTATCATATCACGATAAAAACTGTTGTACCTTGTAATCCAATACAACATTAGCTATAGTCCTTATCCTGGAAAAAAATATTGTACTCAGATACCCAGGCCTCGATAAACAAACATCTCGCAAACGATCTCCGAGTAAGTTTCGAATAGCCCTTACAAACCACCAGTGGTGGCGGGCGCTAGGCGTCGGCGAGCACCAACGGCCTCACGCAACGGGGACAGGCGCGTGGCCTCGCAAAAAAGTTTTAGAATTTATTAAAATTTTAGTTATCGTATTTATTTCCCTCCCGGCACCCGGTCCTGGGGGCCCCCAAATTTCGAGAAGTATTTTTAATCAAATCCCAGACAAGGCCAAAATACTAATCATGTTGGAGACGTTGGAGGTTACCTACGTATGGAAAATATAAACTTAGCATGCTGCAAAAATGTTCGCTACACTCGCTTTTCCATAGTACATTTTCTTAGTTTTCAAACTTTTCTGCATAGGTCGACGAAATAACTCCCATTTCTGTACAAATTTTCAAAAAAAAATTACGTATCTGAGAACGGGTGCTAAAATTTTCGAGCTTGCTTCGTTCGTTCTATCAGTCTATAATCTTCTCAAACCTTTCTGTATAACTCAATCTCCTACTTCTGTGTAGGTATGTTCAAAAGAAAATCTTACCTTTCCGAGGCGAGGTGCTAAAATGTTCGAGCTCGCTACGCTCGCTCTTCCGTCCTGCATTCTCCTAATTCTCAATATTTTCTGTATAACTTAACAAGATGTCTCCAAATTCTTTAAAAATGTTTAAAATACAACAAATTTAAACCATCCGTGGGGCGTGCTAAAATCGAACTCGCTTCGCTCGCTCTTGCATCCTACTTCTCAAACTTTTCTGCATTAGAAATAGCGGCTGGTGTTAGCTTTGAAACATAATTATTATAATCTTGAAAAAATTCAATGAGGCTAAAAGCCGATAATTTCGTCTATTTTAATTTGCATTTGTTTATTTATTTTTTGTCATCATTGGATTAGCAATAAAACTCATATTATACTCATACATTAGTGTACAGTTCAGCTCATTCAATTTAACCTTTTTCTTTCGCCTGGGAAATGAAGATGACGTCGCAAAGCTGATGTCGCCGACGTCCACGTTTGGTCGAGCGAGACCACTGCAAACTTCACTAGATAGATCGTATCAGGCGGCAAAAACTTACTGGCCTAACTTATTTGGCCAAATGTGGCTTAACGCCTACTCTCGGAAATAAGTTATTGCGAGCTCATGGTTCAAATCGACGACCCCCAACTTTAAGTAGCTTTCTGACCGAACGTTGACCGAAGGTGGCGGCGGAACAATTTGTGGTTTATAAAAATGAACAGTTAGTAATAACTTCCGAAACTACTTAATTTTCGGAGTGGCAGACTCAGCTGGTTCTTATTTAATGGCAAAATAGAGACCTCAATCAAATTCAAAGCTAATTGGCTCCTCGCTCAACTGTACAGTTAGAAAAGGGGTTAATCAATCATTCCGTACCATGAATAGCTTAAATCTCCACCCATCTATAGAAAATCCACAAATACAAGGACATCATCAGATTGGGAGTGTCGCACTCCGATCGAACCATATATGCAGGCTACAAATGATTAGTTTCGTGTTTGTAAACTTTGCACAAAACGTATAATCGACCGCACGTCAGTGGTAACATTTTGACATTAAGCTGGCCTAGCGTAGTACCAAAGTATAAATACCTACCTAAGTAACAATATTATATTTTCATAGAAAACGACCGAAACGACGCGCTTCGAAATCTCAGTGTATATCAGTATGCAACAGTATCGAGTGTGCGGCAGTTACGCATGGACACGAAAGGTATATTTACCGAACGGCCGAAGGTAATCAGGTTTCAAAGTCACTAACGAGATATAATACTGTACTTATTTATACTGTGCTATTACGGAGATTCAATAGAATAAGGTCAATTCATACCGAGACGTGACACAACGCGACGTTGCGCGCACTTTTTAAAATGGCGATACAACATCGAACTTATTTATCCTTCACGCTCTCACTGAACTGAACTTTTCGTGTAAAAATAAGTTCGATATTGTGTCGGTATCTTAAAAAGTACGCGCTGCGTCACGTTGCGTCACGTCTGGGTGTGAACTGACCCTAAAAGTCAGCTTATCCTGGTTATGGTCCACTAACGTGGAGCCACCGGCCTTCTGTACTTAGAGAAAAGTTATTATAGCTATTCTATTATAGCTTCTCGGCAAAACCAGATTGTTAGCCTCATCGCTGTGCCTCAAGATCTCATAACCGGTTTGGTCTAGACCTCCTGAACAGTGAGGTTTCATATTTGACTACGAAATTAATTCAAGACTTAGCAATTTTTGGATTTCTACTTCTGCTAAATAAAATTAATAGGCGTAAAACAAGGTGATGCTTTAACCCAAGCTTTCTAATAGCGGACTTGAAGAAGTATTTAAAAAGCTAACGGCAAGTTGGGAGAAGCGGTATTGAAGTCGGTGGGGTGCGGTTAAATATCCTGCGCTTCGCTGAGAACATTTTCGTATTTTCCTCCACGGCGGCAGAATTAGAACGAATGTTAAACCAACTAAGGCCTGTATTACAGAAACTTACTCAAGACTCAACCATTACTTAAAACTAGTTTCAACCAATAAAAAGGCTTACTGGTTAAACGAGTTTTAAATAATGCTGAGTTTTGAGTGAGGTTCTGTAATACGGGCCTAAATGATGCCTCGAGGTAGGACTGGCGATGAACATGTTGAAGAACAAGCTGATGTCAAACACCACTAAACATAGGATCAGAGTGAATGGTGAGAAATTGTAATATATCCATCAATACATCTACTTGGGTCAGTTAGTCTCTTTCCAGTCCAGACAAGGAAGTCTTAAGATAAACCGAAAATGCCTAGATGAGCTACTGGTCCATGAGTTTATGAAACGAAACCTGCATTTGTCACTCAAACGAAAAATTATGGACATGTATTCTTCCCATTTTGACCAATGGTGGCATCCAGCAATGGTCTTTGACAAGCATTCAAAAGTCGCAAGCTCAAGGTTTGCCAACGTTGCTCAAAAAGCCGCAAAGTTGAAGTGAGGTCTGGCCACGTCTGCCACAAGCCCAATATCAGCTGCGGGACAAAAAAACCACTATGTGGAGCCCTGAGACAGCTAGAAAGCGTTGCCCCGTAGAAGATGGCGCGATGGCGGGACGAGCTGGACAAAACAAACGACCAGTGGTCCAGATTAGCATTGGATTGCAAGCACTGGAAGTCATGTGAAGAGGTTTTTGCCCAGCAGTGGGATGATTCAGGCTAACAGTAACAGTAGTTCAGGCCATACATATTATAAAATAAAGTGCCCCCGCCGCGTCTGTCTCTCTGTCTGAACGCGATAAACTCAAAAACTACCGAACGGATTTTCAATCGGTTTTCACCAATGGACGGAGTGATTCATGAGGAAGGTTTAGGTGTATATATATATATATATATGGTTTATGTAAATTGGCTCAAATATGACGATGATTGTTGAAGATGTCGGAAAAAATCATGCCAACTGAGAGCTTTACTGGCCTGCGCCGCGTAAAACGAAAGAGATACATTAAATTTATAAAGTTCAACAAAAAAGTCGACGATAGCATAACCATTTGTATCAGAACTTGATAAAATTTCGGGCAAAAGGTATTACAAAAATTAAATTAAATTTCACAATACTGCAACAGAATAGATCAAAATAGAATAAAATGTCAATGCAATTAAAATAAACGAATGAGTGGGTACAAATTCTAAATGTCACAGAATGAATATAAAATGTCAAACGATATTAAAATAAACGAATGAGTAGGGACCAATTCTAAAGGTACAATTCCGTAGCCGAACGCAGGCGGCAACAGCAGGCGACGTGTCGCCACTACACGACTGGTTTCTATGAATTTCTATGAAATACCTTCCGTAGCTAGCGACACGTCGCCTTTATAGAAATACATAGAAACCAGTAGTGTCGCGGCAACATGCCGCCTGCGGTCGGCTACGGAATCGTACCTTAAAGGCCACAGAATTAAAATAAAATGTCAAATGCAATTAAAATAAACGAATGAGTCGGAACTAATTCTAAAGGTCAAAAAATTAAAATTAAATGTCCTATGTAATTAAAATAAATGAATGAGTAGTACAAATTATAAGGATCACACAATAGAAATGAAAAATAAAATGTCAAATTATAAAGGTCACCGATGTCAAATTAAATAAAAAATAAAAACTTTATTTTTAACAATACAATACAAACAACGGCGCTTTTTTATAGTAGCTGAGGACAGGAAAATGAGGGACTGGGTTTATTTTTACTGCTGTACTGGCCGAATACATGCGAGTGCCCGGCCGGCAATGTTTGTATGAAAATCCATATCCATCCGTGTTTAGCGGCCAAATAAATTACTATGAAAACTCATATCTGTCGCGTTATTTAAAAATGGAACGAACTTATTACTTCAACACAAATGGCAACCGAAGAAGTAACTTTATTTAAATTTCTATTTAGCTTGCAAATAGAGCTGTTTAAAGTAAAGAAGAAAAGTACTTCATAGTGATTGTTTGCCTAAGGAGCAAACAAATATTTTTAAGGCGAGTGTTTCTTACGTACTTGTTTCGTACTTTTGTAAACCAGTACGTCTCTCGAGCTTAAAAAAATGTTGCTCCCGCGGTGAAAACTACTTTTTATCACACTCCCCCTGGTCCGACCCACTTCAGGAGAATTTCCTTCTCACGTACGATTTAAAACAAAAACAAAATTTTCATAGCCGCCAGTTTGGATTTAAATTTTGACCTCGCTATCGGCTTTAGCACCCTTGAAAATCATGAAAACGATACCCATGATGATAAATTAAAAAAAATTCAGTCGCCATCTTGACCTCACTATCGGCTTTAGCGGCCTCTAAAACTATGAAAACGACACCAACGACACAAATTTGAAATTTTTTCAGCCGCCATCTTGGATTTTCATTTTGACCAAATTCACACTTTCTCTCTTGCCAGCCCGTTACCTGTTCATACAATGTTCATGATTGATCTCTTTGGTGATTGGAACGTTTACTAACAATATTCAAATTCGAAATTCAAATCAGTTTTAGTCCCTAGGGATTAAAAAGCTATTTTAATCTCTGTTTACGAAAAATAAATTAGCTTTTTTTGAATAGATCTGATAAAAATAGTACATTATGCAATTAGTGAATAAAGGACGGATTTAAAGCGAATGCCATAAATGAATCATGAGCAAGTGAAGCTAGTGATTCATTGCCCTCGATATAAATCCGTTTTATTCAATAGTTGCATACTATACTTTATACCATGACTACGAAAAAAAGAAAGATTTAAGCAAAAATAGATATTTAATGAAGAAAAGTGGAAGGTTAAATTAATTAAAATGCACATTAACCGACAATTGGAACAATTTGTGTTCGTACAACTTACAGTATTCAAAATAGCGCCAATTTACTAATGACAGCAAAGAACACTAAACAGTTTTTATTCTAATGGTAAACTCCTTGTCGAAAATGTTGACCAATCAAATCTCAAGGAGTTATTTGCACAAGGAGTTTGTATCGAGTATTTTTTCGCAAGGAGGTTGTTGTGTTCTAATTTCAAACACCAAAATAATTATTAAAAGTGCTTTTTATTCACTGTTTTCAGTGAATAAAATAAGCTTTTTAGAGGGGGATTGGAATAAAGATATTTATCACGTAGTGTTTTGTTTGGAAGTCGGTTGTATTTTTTTTTTCTTATAAATTTTGACGGTCAAAAATGGCTTTTAATGACTTACTTGATATAAATGATTTGACTTTGACATTTGATGTTTGATGGTTCTGATTCTCAGTCAAACTTGAATAAATGACTGTCAACTTTTGTTTTGTTGTTTGACCTCGTTGAATACTTATTACGGCCAACAAGTTTATCCTAACGTGAGCGATATTTCTGTTTATTTCCTGTTCACCAAGATAAGAAGAGGTATACTGACCAGTTAAGTAGTAAGTAACGTTAAGAGGGCGGGAACACAGCTCGCAACCGGGACATTCCGAGAAAAATTGAACCTAAGGAAAAAGTACTGTCACATACATTTACAAACAATTTACAAGACATTCTTATTCTCTATTGAATGCAGTTTTCTTTTAATGTATTGTTTAGTAAAAAAATGTATAACGGAGTCGATTGTTGCTAATATATCTGATTAAAAATTAAAAATAAGAAGCAAAAAGGCAATTTTATTTAGCGTGTCACACCTCCTGTCGCTAACTTTAACTAACCGATATTCATGGTTTTTTAAGACACACCTCAGCGTTTTTTGTGAGGTTTTAAAGAATACTGTTTAAAAAAAAAATTATACCATTATTTTTATAAACAAATCAGCCTGTAGCTTTATCATACCGATCGAAAGGCTTCATCATAAGGATTATTTTTTGCTAAATAACATAGTGTCACAAATAAAAGGAAGACCGTGGCGGACAGTGTGTAGTGAGTGTGTGAATGGATAGATAGCTATTATTAACTGTACTTGCAACGGCATGGCGGCATTTATATTATTTGTTAGTAATTAGGTATGTTCATTATTTACTTTATTTTTGTTGACTAATTTGGGGAATCGTTAGTGAATGCGAGACTAGTAATGCGTTTTTAGGAAATTTCTTTTCCATGCCGATATTTCAATATATTATGATATCTCGACTAATCTCGAGATCTAGGCCTTGTAGAGAAACTCTAGCTAGTAAATACGTCATACAAATAAGGTACCTGCATATACATCGTTATCAAGCGTGGCCTTGGGGGCAAATCGGCCGATGAACGGCGCTAGTTGTCATACGCGTAAATATACATTATTGGGATATTTATAAGTATTGTCTTAATTTATTTTAAGCCCAGCAGGGCTAACATGACAAGCACGAGAACGCTTTCTCTCGTTTTATCGAAATTTGTCTACGAGTCGGACGTTATTCTAATCCCTAACATGACCGTAAACGACGAGTAAACTCGAAAAAGCCATTTTGACACTTCTATATCTCCCGACGAGAGACCGATGTTGCAAGTTATTAAAAACAAATTATTTTTATGATAGCAACATCGGCTTGAGATTCCGTTTCATTAATTCAATGGTGCCGATTCTCTTGCCACAAACGCCTCTAAACTAGACTAAAAATCACCAAAATTTAGATTATTCCTGTCAACCGTCGATTTCCCATTCTGAAATAGACTAAAGTGACGCAACTTAACTAAGTATATTTTAGTTTGACGGCACTAAGATGGCACTGAGTTATTAATTTTGTGGAAATGGCAATTTTGCTATTCTGAATTTTTCAGTTTTTCCCCTAAAATTTTGATTGTCGAAGTATTTAATCACGATTAAAAAAATTTAGAAATTCATTGTCATGAAATTCCAACACCATACCAAAAACAACACCTTCGACGGTGCAAAAACTACTTTTTTTTTTCTTTTCTCTTGCTTATATCTCGAAAACGGTGGTGTCCTATCGCAAAAATAATGAAGATTTCGACCCCCTTTATGAAGCCCATAAACCCCTAATACTCAACATGTACTTAGGTAATAATTTTTCATATTTTCCATACAAAAAACGAAAAATTCCATATAAAACACGTCGTTCCAATATAAATAATAGTTTAAAACTAAGTGTTTTCATTATTAATATATTGTAAAATAAAATAATGACTAAAATAAGTACAATTATGAAACTGCCATGTTATTTTGGTGTTTTTTTTTGTATCATAATACTGTCTACTCTTCTCGTCGTCAAAATCGAGGACGAGTAAATACGACTAAATGACAGAAGAATCGGAGATAATCTCGTGTTGAATTGTAAAAAATCGAGATAACTAAGGTGCCATGTTAGGGTTTGTCGAAAAAACATCAAGTTTGTCAGAAGGAGTTAACTATTTTGTATGGAAGCGCTGTCAGAAAACGAGAAAAGTGACAGAAATAGACGACAATTACTCACGCGAGAATGAGTAATTGTCGCGTGTGTCATGTTAGGCCTGCTGGTTCACACGACGACCACATTATATTTCATTTTTCGATCGTTAGGTTGGCGTGCCGAAAACCGATTTTGGTTATCGGAACACTAATGAATGCATTTCTCACTTTTGATTAATTTTGTGTTCAGACGTTTCTCTTCGAGTGTCTATTATCTGCTTAAGGGTAATCTAAGTTCTTATTCAGCAAATTTTAGTGGCCCACCTATGGTTTCATAAGTAACTTGTTACTTCAACAAGTAGGCGATAAGAACTTGCACGGTAATAATTATGAGCTCAGCCATGTTTGTTTCAACTGTGGTAGGTACCTATTTAGTCAGCAGTTATATAACTGCAGGTCAACATTTTCAGAAGTTCTACTCTCAACAACTCACCTGGATCTCTTGGTTTGAAAAGGCTCATAATATTGCGCAAGGAAGTGCCGGTTAAATGGTCAGACGAATTAAATGAATGAACCGACCGGTTCGCATCTTATAGACCGCATAGCGATGAAGAAGTGATCTCAAAAGGTCAGACCGCCAGACTTCCGAATAAATTAATTTCATGATGTTGCTTTTTAAAGCACTGTACGTAACGAACATCACTTTAGAAAAGGACCTCGGGACCAGTAACGTGAAAGACATGTCCCTTTATTATACAATTTTAGGAGGGCCAGTATGAACAAAGAATTTACATAAATACACTGCATAAAAGTTGTAGAACCCCAAAAAAAATAAGCCAGAAATTCTTATATTTCTTATAAAAATTTCTGGCGTATTGTTTTGGGACGAGAGTAGCAAAAGCAACTTAAGAATCATTTCTAGCAAGACGAAAAATGGAATTATATGACGCGGGAAGGCGAGAATTTAAGCCCTATGCTAGTGTTTCGTAATTATAAAATATGGAGAGAAGGTGGCGTAAGGGGGGATTCTTAAACAATATTAATGATGGTACAAAAACGGAGATTTTTGGTCCTTCGGGCATTCAATAAACTTGGGAGAGGTTTATGAAGATTTGCTCATACATTAGGCGGAAGAGGAAAAGAAAACATCATCTCAGGTGCGGTGATGAAAATACAAACAATATCGAACTCCTCCATTTTGTCGCCGCCCGTGGGACATTTTGGGAATTGGCCATTCTGCACCTGAACTGAAAACTCTTAAGCCGGGTTCACTGCGCCAGTTTTGTAAGAAAATATATTATGTATTTAATTTAAACAGAAGGAGCGTTGGCAGACCAATAGCCAAGTAGGTGGACGAACTACAGAAGATCGCAGGGAAGACCTGGATAAGACTCGCATAGACCAGGGAAGCGTGGCTCAAAAGGGAGGAGGTCCATACTCAGCAGTGGGTAGAAGAAAGCTGCCAATGATGATGATGAACCAAATTGAATCGGGTAAACATAAAAGTGAATCATTCAATGTCGGTCTTACCCTTCATTTCTGCGCGTGCAATCAAACCGAATCAATTTCGTTAAGTTGGGTACTGTCGGTTTGGCTAGAATGCTAGTTATAGGTGAATGAAACTGTAAACTGAAGAAGCCAATCACTGCACGTTTTTAAGGGATATCACAAAATATTCCGGTCTAAGCTGACTTTTTGAACACCCGAAGCAGTTTTGCTTCTCCATGGTTATTTGTATAATAAAAAGTGGACCATTCGTAGAAACTTGTGAGTGATTCACGAAAAAAGTGACAGAATTAAAATGCTCGGTCTGACGCGAGTTATAATTTATAATGCCGCATGTCTAGCCAAACGCGTGTAAAATAACTGACACGCTACGCCCATCTGTGATTCATAGAGATAGTGTTTCTGTTTACCTACACGGGCAAAAAAATACTTAATTTTATGATTTAAAGATAGTTCTGTTGTCAGCAAAGTGCTGGAACCTGTTAGATATTAACGTTTTAAGTAACATACCTAACATAGTTTGATTTAAATACTTTTTGTGAGTTATGGTAAACTGGACGTTCATGGTGTATTTCAATAATTTTATAAGAAAAAAGTAAGAGAAGATTAATTATTCGTTTTCATTGTCCATCGTTTGACATAGGTATTATAGTAGCAATTAAACATCGTCTGATGAATTCTAGTATTAATTTAACATCTTTAGACGAAATAAAGTAGTACTACCGTCTGACATATTCAAGAATCAATTAACTATCATCTGACACATTCAAGTATCGATTAACTATCGTCTGACGCAATCAATTACCAATGAACTATCATCTGACACATTCAAGTATCGACTAACTATCGTCTGACGCAATCAATTACCAATGAACTATCATCTGACACATTCAAGTATCGACTAACTATCGTCTGACGGAATTAATTACCAATTAAGTAACGTCTTACACATTAAAGTATCGATAAACTAATAATATGCAATCAATTACCAATAATAATTAACTATCTTATGACACATTCAAGTACTATCGTCTGAGGCAAACAATAACCAATTAATTATTGTTTGACACATTCAAGGCTCAGTTAACTATCGTCTGAAATATTCAAGAATCAATTAACTATAATCTGACTTATTCGAGAATCAATTAACTATCATCTGACCAGCTATCTAATTACGAAACAGATTTTCGTAAACGATTACGACATATTTGATTCATTTTGACAGTTCAACAACATTCATTGCGTTATATTTACGTTATTGAGCAGATTTTTTCTTCGAACTTGTGAAGCAATGGATTAGCAATTTGTTTCAAAAAGATTCAAATTCTGATTGACCGTGTATCGTGTGCTCCAACAGCATCCTAAAAACATTATCAGACAAAATACACAGTCCCTTTATAAGGCACTGGATACGGAGGCACGTGCCAAACTGCCAACGTGTGTTGGGCCACGTCAGTTTTAGTTGTTTGTTTGTAAAAGTTTACTAACATAGTTGTTAAGTCATTGTTACTAACACTATATAAAACTATATAAAAATGATGTTGGCAATTTTAGGCTTATTTCTATCTTACCAGCATTTAGCAAAATATTTGAAAAGTTAATACTCAAGCAGTTGCTAAGACATTTTAATTTAAATAGCCTCCTTCATAATGAACAATATGGCTTTACAAAGGGTCGTTCGACTACAGATGCGGGTATTGCTCTGCTGAAACACATATTTAACGCATGGGAGAACTCGCAAAATGCTATTGGGATTTTCTGTGATCTCTCCAAAGCCTTTGATTGCGTGCACCATGACACGCTTTTGCGTAAACTGCGTCATTACGGTGTGCAAAATGAAGCTCTCAACCTTATAAATTCTTATTTACATAATAGGTCCCAATGTGTAGATGTTAATGGTTTGAAATCTTCCGGGCTACCAGTTCAGTTAGGTGTACCTCAAGGCTCAATACCGGGTCCATTCTTGTTCTTAGTCTATATCAATGACTTACCATTCTATTTAAAGGGTATCAGTGAAGTTGTACTGTTTGCAGATGATACTTCACTTATTTTTAAAGTAGACAGGAATAGACAAGACTTTGACGATGTAAACAGTGCACTCTCAATGGTTACAAATTGGTTTTCGTCAAATAACCTAGTTCTCAATAGCAAGAAAACGAAATGTGTAAAGTTCGCCCTTCCAAATGTTAGAAATCTAGGACCCAACATCGTCTTAGATAAAGAGTTGCTTGAAACTGTAAACACGGCAGTTTTTCTGGGCATAACATTAGATGCCAAACTTCAGTGGGGCCAACATATATCGAGTCTAGCGGGAAGGCTCAGTTCGGCCGCCTACGCCGTCAGGAAAGTAAGACAATACACTGACGTTGATACAGCTCGGTTAGTCTATTTTAGTTATTTTCATAGCGTTATGTCCTACGGTATTCTGCTGTGGGGCAAAGCTGCTGATATTCAAAATATATTTGTCCTTCAAAAACGAGCTGTTCGAGCAATTTACCAGCTAGGTGGCAGAGTTTCTCTGAGAGATTTTTTCAAAGATATCGGTATCCTCACAGTGGCATCACAATTCATTTTCGCCAACATATTATATATTAGGAAAAATATACACTTATATACTAAAAACAGTGATATTCACAATGTTAACACTAGAAATAAGGATAAACTAGGTACGTACTCCCTTTCACCGGCTTCATAAGGTTCATAACTCATTTGTTGGGCTTGGTATAACCTTTTATAACAAGCTACCTTCTTCTTTGCTAGATTTGCCTTTTAATGCGTTCAAAACTAAAGTAAAATCCAACCTCTGTTCAAAGGCATACTATTCTATCAACGACTACTTAAATGATAAGAATAGTTGGTCGCTGTGATTAATTCAAGACAATGTTTAAATGTTCTTTCTCCAGAATTAGCTTACTTACTGACAGGTTATATGAGTTTATATAATTGTTTATAATTTTACTAATTTTACTTTATTTATTGTTGACATAATCTACTCATTACAATGTTTTTTTTATGAGTTGTATTGCAATATGTGGTTAGCTAGCGACCTCGATAATTTTTTAATTTACCTCAATGGTCCTAGTTTATCAATTATAACTTCTAGTTACAGCTATATGTAAGCGGGCACGCCCTTTATGCCTGGAGGCTTTTATTTAGATATTGATTTCACTAAGTAGTTTTTATTTCTGCTTGAGTATAGTTCTCGATGTTTTTGGTTGGTATATTGGCGTGTGCTAGCTATCATACATAAGGCTATTAATTTTTATAATTTAAATTATGTTTTGTGTTGCGTAATGTAAATATCATTTTGCATACTATTATATAGAATCATTTTTTTTTCTAACTGAACAGACAGCTGTGCTGCTGGGGAGTTTGTTGCGCCACTTCTTCTTCCCAGCCTAAGCACTAGGAAGTGGTGAAGGGTGGGCGTTTTGGGGGACTGTCTTATGTAATTTTGACGTTCGAAAAGTGCTGATTCTCAGCCTAGTTTGAAAAAATGACTTTTGAATTTTGAATTTTTTGAATTTATATGGATTTTATGTACTTGTATGTGTAGTCCGAAATAAAGAATATATTATTATTATTCTTTTATTTCACTATATATACAAAAAAAATATATTTTTAAATATAGTGTTCCGCCGGTGTCGGGAACAGGGTCCAAGCTACCGGTGGTTAGGGCTACAGAGACAGGAACCTCCTCACAATAAACCGCCTTCTGAATCAGGCTCTTGATCCAACCGCCTAACGAGAGCCTCGAGAGATGTTAATCGAGGCTTTCGGCCATCAGGCCATTGGCCGTTACGACAATCGGCGCAATGATAGCCGAGCACACATTCCACATGTCGAAAACCTCATGGGCTAAGTCGAGATAATTATTTTATTTGTTTCTCTTTCTCAGCATTCACGAGGCTCTCGTCATGTGAAATGGTAACATCGACTATCATTGCGCGGCGCGCTAATCGGTCTATCACCACTATATCAGGCGTATTGGCAACAATAGTCCTGTCAGTAATGATAGACGTACCTCAGAGGCAACAAGTTTATATTTCAAAGCAAGTTGCTGGTGAATAATCCTGGCCACTTGGTTATGCCTGTGCAAGTACTCGCCGTTAGCCAGACGCGAACAACCAGAGATAATATGTCTGATGGACTCACCCGGACGATGCCATGCCCGACACACGTCAACCATACCGTCCTGCATAATATGTCTCCGGTAGTTATTCGTCAAGATAACTTCATCCATAAATGCACAGAGGAAACCTTCAGTTTCCCCAAAAAGGTCACCGAAACGTAGCCAGGATACGGACGCTAAGAAATCTACACCGGGCTTATGAATAGCCCGATAGAAGCGCCCGTGAAGCTCCTTGCTTTGAAATGAAATGAAATTGTTTATTCTGTAAATAGGATATTGGAATCACTTTTACGCGACATATTAAAAATAATTTATTGAAAATTTGCTAGATGAGTTCGGCGTTTCCTATCTGACTACTCTGAAAAGAAAGGCCGAAACAAACTCAGAGATCAGTCTCTTTTAAAGTCCAGACATAATCTTGGTCAGGCCATATGAGGACCATATAGATTAGTGTCTGAAATGGTCTTTTGAGAAAAAACCACACAGTCTCAACCAGACTGTCCTGTCAGTGCAAGCATTTGTCAGTAATCGTGGAGCTCAACTCAGAACTTAAGGAGCTCAACTCGACGAACAATACCAAAGAAAGGACATTTGGGTAGGCCGCATAAACTACTCAAACTGCCAGATCATCATTAAAACTAAATCAGAAAGAAAAAAATAATAATAAAAAAATCCGCATAGTAAAAATACTTTACAAAGTAATAATGTCATTTTGTATGCAATGTTTATATAATACTGGTATTGATTTTATGATTTTATCACAAGGCTTAGCAGAGCGAGCAGCTCAAACCCAAGCTTTTGTATCTTCTAAATAATCTAAAATTTTATAGTACCCTTTTTTACAAAGTTTGGTTTTAATACAGCTTTTAAATCGTTTAATGGGTAAGTTTCGAATGTCGATGGGAAGTTTGTTGTAAAAGCGTATACATTGACCCATGAACGAGTTGCCTACCTACTCTGTGGAGACGAGTGCGGTGTACAGCGTGGTTGTGTTTATTCCTGGTATTTAAACTATGAATATTGAAAATCTTCTTAAAAAATGATATATTTTTGTGTACATACAATAGGTTTTCAAAAATATATTGTGAGGCTACAGTCAGAATATTTATCTCTTTGAATTTTTCTAGAAGGGAAAATATCTCTTTGCCATACCTCCTTGCGGTCATCTGTAGTAAGTACTACAGGTTTGCGCCAGTTCTCTTTAGCCATGGAGAGCGGGGTGAGCCCCTTGTCCTCTGCGACCACATCACGGTGCATACCCACTTCAGCTTTAAAAAAATATTCCCTGAGGCTGCAGACCTCGCGGTTGTGGAGGGTCTTCGCATTTAAAAAGCCTCGACCCCCGCATTTCCGCGGAATGTACAGTCTCATCACCGATGAACGTGGGTGATGCATCCGGTTTGCGGTCAGGAGTGCACGGACCCTCCTGTCCAGAGCGTCGAGTTTGGTCTGAGTCCATTTGAGTATGCCGAAAGAGTACATCAAAACCGGCATGACCCAACCGTTGAAAGCGCGCACCTTGTTTCCGCCCGAAAGAAGACTAATTATACCTTCGTCGGCCAAAGAAGCGGTTCTTCAACGATTGCTTCATGTCAGCAACGTTGATGCCTAACGCTTCCGACATACCCAAATACTTATAGCTTTCGGCTGAGGAGAGGCATCTAAGGTGTATTAAGTCCGTGAGTTGAGTTCCTTCGGACTCCATAATCTCCCCTCGCTTTACATGTATGACTGCACATTTGTCCAAACCAAATTCCATCCTGATGGCGCTACTGAATGTTTCAGTTACCTTCAGTAGCTCTATCAGTCGCAATTTGTTGGGGGCAAAGAGTTTCAATTCATCCATGTAGAGGAGGTGAGATATGACCTGACCACCTCTCCTCAACCGATAGCCCAGACCTGAATCCTCCAACAGTGTGCTTAGAGGATTCAGGGCTAAGCAGAACCAAAGTGGGCTCAAACTGTCGCCCTGGAATATTCCCCGTTTAATCTATAAAAGTTCATCAGTCCCCTGGATCTGTCGACATCCTGGAAGTGAAGTGAAGGAACGTCCTCCACTGTCCCATACACGACATCAGGAAGGAGCGCAGAGTTGCATCTATCTTGTACAACTCCAGCACCCTCATGAGCCATGTATGTGGCACCGAGTCATAGGCCTTCTTATAGTCTATCCAGCATGTCGACAGATCCTTGCGGGATCGACGAACCTTTTGGCTTATGGCCATGTCAATGAGGAGTAGCTCCTTAGTACCGCGGGACCCTTTCCTACATCCATTTTGAGAGGCAGACATAATTGAATTCCTGTCAATGTGTGTGTTAATTTTCGCTCTCAAAATGAATGTTAGAAGTTTATAGACCGTTGGCAAAAATGTGATGGGTCTATAATTATTGAGTTCCGCGGGACTACCTGACTTATGGAGCAGGTGGGTAACGCCTGTTGTTAGAAACTGCGGTAGCGACCCAGACTTTAGGGAAGACTGGAATTAAGATGCCAGACGCATTAGCATTCTTTTTTTCTACAAGGAGGGTAGTCGGATATTTGTTATCACTTCTTTAGTTATTGTCCATCGTTTGCTCAGACGCGTGTATTTTTGCTGCTTTTTTTGGTCAATAATGGATACATCACCTCAGGAAGCAGCACCACTTCAAGCAGGCGTTGCGCAACGTGAGGTCGCTCAAAGACTTCGAATCAGCAGATCTTCAGTGCAACGAGTTTACAGAGATACCTAGGGCTACATCAGCAGCAGATGATCGTTATATCTAACTTACTGTTCTGCGAAATCGCCACCTCAACGCAATTCAAATCCAACAAAGTTTGCGTGACGAACGCCAAGTACTCATAGGTTCAGATACCATCAGAAGGAGACTTGTTGAACGGAACCTGACTCCAAACAGAGCTGCAACAGGCCCAGAATTAACCCACCGTCGAGCAAATTGGCACATGGAAGTGATCGACGTCAGAGTATATTGACGCCCTGGAGAACGTTATTCTCAGTGTTGCATCGAGGAAACTTGCTTATGGAGGAGGATCTGTAATGGTCTGGGGCGGCATCTCGGTAACCTTACATACAGCGTTAGTTTTCATCGACCCGACGGGCCGTACACGTGGATTGACTCATCGCTACATTACTGAAATCCTCGCAAACCATGTGGTACCTTACGCAGAATATATCGGGCAGGATATGCAGTTGATGCATGATCATGCACGCTCATGTTGCTCATGTGGTGACCCAGTATCTACGCGACGTCGGCATTCGTACGATGGACTGGCCAGATCGAAGCCCGGACTTGAATCCGTTAGAACACATATGGGATGAGCCGAAACGTCGGGTTCGAGCCCGGTTACCTGCTCCAACAAGGCTTCCAGAGCTGCGAATCGCAATTGAAGAGGAGTGGAATGTAATTCCTCAAGATTTCATCGTCAGGCTCGTGAAGTCGATGAATACGAGGATGCTGACAGTTATCCAAGCAAGAGGAGGGAATACAACAAACTGTACTAGTAAACAAACTGTGTCTCAAGGTACCTAGAGGTGTTATTCGAAGGGGTGTGCGCGTCCCTCAACTGTTCCATACAGACATATGCAGAACCAATGCTGAGGAACGAGCACCTCTGCGTCGCCTTGTTGATAATTATAACACGTATTTTATGGAACTGGATATATTTTCTCAATTAAAGCAATTATTTAAGAAAATGGCTCTTGATGTTTTAACTGGCGAGGTGGTTTAAGTTATGTTAAGCTAATCTTAGCAACACAGCGTTATTGTGGTAGCGACTATGGTTTTGTTGTTTTCGTTTGTTTTTGTTTTTGCACTTGTCATCAGCACTGCTGTTAATCTTTAGTTAAAATGAGGACCATGGTGTGGGTTACATGTTTGTTAAAACTTAGTTTAAGTATATCTCTGTAATCTGCAGCGTGTAACTGTTTTTTGTCCCTAATAAATAAAATAAAATAAAATACTGAATACTAACCAAAAACATTTTTTAAATTTTTTCTTTGTTTTTGGCTTTAATAATTGTTTTCATTTTATGATTACTAACGATTAACACGACTGGAAAACGAAATAACTATCATTCCATGTTCGACTTCGTATGTTCATCGATATGTTTGTCGATGTGGACCGATTTTGAAATAGTTATTTGTGCAACAAAAGAGCAGTTTGTTTTTGCTGTGAGTGTTGATTTTGAATCCTGAGTAAGCGAAGGATTCAAAGACACGCGATGCAAATAACTTTGGTCTCGTGTAACACACAAATTTTCACATAATTATTATCTAAAGGTAAAAAAATACAACATGGTAAAAATTTAACCACATGTATATTTGTAAAACAACAATATCGAAAAATTTAAGTTAAAGTAAAATTATTGCACTGACACTCTTTTCAAAAATGCAATAATTATGTTTGGGATAGGTTTCAATGTACACGTCATCTTTTGTCTTTATTGTGGCTTTCAACATTGAGTAAATACTCCACATTGTGCGAGAATTATCCTCGTTTGTAATAATTCTCGGAACTATGAAGTTCGATAACAGAACAGTACAGTTTCCGAAAAAGTATTTGTACTCTTTGTAAGTCTCCATTGCTTTCTAACAACATAAGTTTTTAGATTATTTTTCGCGAGACTTTTCAGGCAGGAAACTTAGTTCTGCATGTTTTACATGGTGCTTCAATTCTTCCGGGGGTAAATAGCAGACTTCGTCAGGGCTCACTCATATTTGTTTATTATTATTTCCTTTATTTCAATATTTACATATAAATATTATTATTATTATTATAATAGCCAACTTGTATCGAATTTTGTAGCCAGCGTAACAGAATAAGAAATCAATAAAAATTTAACTCCCGCTATTTTTTATAGATGCGTTCTGAAACTGCACCCGCAGTTTCTGCCACAATATTAAAGATTGTTGAAACTATAAATAATTATGTACCATGATAAACTTCGTATTTTTTTATTATAAAAAAATTTAATTCGATTATTTAGAAAAAAATATAATAATTTACACTTAAAAGCTTAACAGATGGTTTGGTTAAATAAAAATAAAAAATGGCAATTTTACGGTTATATGTGTATCCGAACGTTTTATTGTTTGTTTCTTTTTTGGGCTTAGGTATCGAATTTCAAAATCGAACTTGTTTCTATCTCTAGCTTTTTTCGTATCGGGGTGAAAGTGACAACAAAGTGAAGCACAAATCTTTCGAATTTTGTGAGTAGACCCAGCACTGTTCTCGGCATTAAAATATAATACAAAGTTACTTTGCCTCACGCTCGCTGCAAAATAGAATTTTGCTCAGTCTTTAAGAGGGAAAAGGGGCTGCAAGGAATTTGAAAAATAGGTATTTGAAGAAACTATTGCCGTTGTCTTAACTCAAGTCTGCCTCCGTAGAGTGCGATAGGGACAGCTGCAGCTCAGACCGATTATATCACAAAAAAAATTGACGAGATTGACGTTTCGTATTCCCCTTTTTTTTCCTTGAAAACAGAGCCGATTCAATTATTTTTTATATTTTTTTTTTAAGAAAGTAATTCTAGGTTCCTATCATTTTATTTTATGTTTAAAACTTTTCGAATTTGTCTGGTAGTCCTCTAATCACGGCGGTAAATATGGGGCATTTTTTGTAATTTTTGAAGGGTCATATTTTCTTTATCAATAAGTTGCTGAAAAAAAGGAAATAACAGGGACGTGTCTACAGCAGACCTTGATTTTAGGACAAAAAATGAATGCTCTAAAGGCATTATTCAGGAAGAAAAAAGGGGAATACATTTGTATGAGAGATTCGCAGGCCTTGTTCCCTCTTAACAGCAAAACCTGCTTGTTTGAGGTGCTAAGGTAAAAATTATTTATTCCTTTGGTAGACAAAGCTTGCGCAGATATAATAAGAATAATTTATTGGTCCATTGTTACTACAAAATATACTTATACTATAACTAGAATATTTCATATAGTGTTAACACAGTGATCGCCAAACTAGGCAGCGCCAATACCTATCTTAGGTGCTTGAGATGCGTGATCTTAAATTTTAATTCGAAACATGTTTGCTTGGGTAGTTTTTGAGTTAGCTTCAATAATACGTAATTTTCCCACTTAGTCTATATGGATGATGTTATAGTTCCTGTCACTCTTATTTACATAGCAGGTAGTGGTACTTATTTGAATTTGTGTGGGGTAGGTAGTCACAACGAAAAACTGAAAAAAAAATGAACTTCCAAATGTAACGAATGTTTAAAAAAAAATACCTTGCAGCATAGTAGCAAAAAATATGCATTTTAATTTTTTTTTCTTTTTAGTCTTTTTTGTTTTTGGTACTACTATATAATATATTATTTCGCCATCTACTATATTTTTACAAGCAATGCTTCGGAAATACTATATTTGATATAAAAAAAGCTGGCAACCCTACCTGCGTCTGACACATTCAAGTATTAATTAAATACCGTCTGACGCAATCAAGTACCAATTAATTATAGTCTGTCAGACTATAATTAATTCAAGGTTCAATGAATTATCATCAAACGCAATCAAGTACGGCAAGTACGAATCAACGATAGTCTGACATATTCAATAATCAACTGATTATCGTCCGACATATCCAAGAATCAGTTAACTACCATCTGACAGATTCAAGAATAAATTAACTATTGTCTGACGCAATAAGTAAGAATTAACTATCGTCAATCGCATTAAGTATCAATTAACCATCGTCTGACGCATTCAGGTATCGGTTAACAAAGAGTCTTAACGCATTAAAATAAATGTGTTATTTAATTAAACATCAATCGAGTCACTGCTGATGCATCTATATTCAATAATTAAACGCCATCGAACGTAATAAAATAAACTTATTTGCGTATTCCTGCGTGACCCGAATGACCGATGGCCTGAAGTACTAACATGTTCCTAACTTACTATCGTTTTTAAATCAGTAAAGCTTGAACTAGTATTGCAGTAGGTAATAACAATATTCAGAAGCACTGTAACACTAAATACCTAATCATTGTTTGAAACACTTCAGCTATGTAAATAAAAAATGTTTCATAAACTAAAAAAAATATTATAAATAATTTTATGCCTTAATTAAACTACTATACTTAAAAAGTAAAAAAATGATGCATTTAACTACTTACTAAAAATCATTTAATGAACTTAGCCACTAACCAAAAATAATTGAGAGCACTCAACCACTTACTGAATAAAATACATTAAAGTGCACTCAACTACTAACTTAGATACATTTAGTACACTAAACTATTTACTAAAATATATTTAGTGCACTAAACTACTAACTAAAATATATGTAATGCACTAAACTACTTACTAAAATATATTTAGTGCATTAAACTACTAACTAAATATATTTAGTTCACTAAACTACTAACTAAAATACATTTAGTGCACTAAACTACTTACTATAATATATTTAGTGCATACTACTCACTAAAATCATTTGAAATACTCAAGTACATACAATAAAATTTCTTGAAATTGAGCATGAAGGTGAGTAGGTAGACTTAAAGTAGAATTTAAAATAATTGTTTCAAAATTTAAATTTTTCAACATTCATAAGCAAAATATTGCTTTTATGAGTGCTGAAGAATTTAAGTTTTGTCATGGTCATCAACATCTATTGCCAGACTGTTGGTCAAGGTCGGTTACAGGGCAGGGCATTGTAGCAAAAAGTATGGGGTGGTGTTTTCAGATTACAGAATTCAGGTAAATGGTACAGTCAGCTAAAAAAACGCCATTCCTCACGATTTATTTTTGATGCCAATCACTGCAATTTCACGCAGTTTCATATAAGGATTAAAAGACTTAGCACTAGAAAAGTTACAAATTGCAAAAAAACTTTTCCAAACCGTACTGCTTGTCTCAAAAAACCACCCTGCATATTATGCTGTTTACAGCAAGCTGTCTACAGTCATCAATTACCAACTATACTGGACCCATAGCCAATTTCTTTAAATGAAGCGAATACTACTCTTCAAGTCAGAGACAACTTTGGAAGTACGCCAAAAATGATAAGCATGGTTACTAGCATCACATATTCCACATGTCTCAAAGATAAAGCACACTATAAATTTAAAAGAAAAGCATCTTTAAAAGCATTAAAATAAAACACAAAAACCTTAAAAACTAACCTGATTCATTGTTCGTAGGCGGTGAGGAAATAACAGGCTCATGCTTAGTAGCCATCATCTACGATACCTGTGAACAAGTTATAATATCATCCTTATGCATCCTCTTTGGACAATAATAATTTTGTATTTTGTTCAAAGATAGAAATAGCTTTCTCTATCTACGATTTTGTGCTTAGTATTTTTCATCATCTATGGTGACATAAGTATTCTCTTATTTGTTTGGGTGTGCATTTGCACAAGGTAAGTCATACAGCCTAGTTGGAAACTTTTCGTTAAATTTGTATGCTGTTGTTACTTATGTGTTGGAATTTTGAATTGTTATTGGTAGGTATATGGATATAAATAATGTTATAAACTCATTCACAGATAGTTTTTGTTAGTAAGTAAACAGCAATATCCATCACATCACAGACACTAATTTCAAAACATTACAATTTCTAAACAATTAAACTGATAAGCTTTGGGAAATGAAGTTGTTTTGTTTGTAGTTGAGCTTGATTTTTATAAGTTGAACTGTATACCAAATAAAGAATTAAGTCGGTAAGTAATTAGAATTAGGTACTTACTTACAATAAAAGTTAATAATAGTCAAAATTCAAAGTTATTATTATTTGAACATTCAAATTAATCTCTCTCAACTTCATACACATTCACATTGATGAATTATATAAAGAAACACAACTCAAAACATTATACATTATGTAGACAGACATTCATGCCGCAAAACTATAGAAGTAAATCTTACTCACGATCATAATCTAGTTTTTGATGAAATCGTAGCCGATTCTTACACGTACATCGGTTTATTTTGGTTAATATCCACACAATCAACACTTTAAATCCGGCACAATCGTGTATGTTACTTTACAATCCAATTTCAACACTCAGTCTTCTTCAAGCCGCAACGAAAACAACAACATATTCGACCGCTTTCCTGGTTTTCACTGTTATATGATAACCTTGAGAAAACTATCACAAATTCACAAACACTGAGAAAATACAAATTATTTATTTTCCACGAACTTCTGTCACTCACTTCGCTTCTGCAGGAAAATACAAAATGGCCGTCCAAATAAACGAGCACTGTCAAAAAAGTCAATCAAATGTATCGATAACCCCGGCGTAGGCACTGCACGCAATCTGCGTTTGTCTCTGTCATCTTGCGTCAAACAGGTTAAGTTTACAATTACTGTAAACCAATTATGTAAATTATACTATTATTATGTTCAGGTTAAATTAGCTGAGCAAAGTGGCTGACCTACGTCTTTCGATCGAAAATTCGAAACGCACTCTCAGTTTGCCGAGGCAGACCAAAACTCTGTTCCTTTCACTCACAGGCAGACGCGGAGAGACGCGGTTGCCAATGCCAGTATGGCGGACTGCCAGTATTGGTCGGCTGGCAAATTCCTAGCGGTTGTCGGCAGTAGCGTGTCCTATCTCTGTCTAACGAGGTAGGTGGGGACCACAGTCGATATATCTGTCTCTGTTGCTCGGTTCGTAAGCGACGACATTCAACATAGGTATAAATAACTCTCCGGGCGACATAGTGGTATATTATCGGAATGGTTCGCCCCCATTTTGTCCGTAATGACCTCGCTCGCTCGCTCGGCTCGTGCTCATGGCTCGAGTGGCAAACAACGCAGAACGCTACGTCGTAAGTAATAATAATACTGGTTGCGGATTGAACCGAAACGTTGAGTCACGGAATGTATAAATTGAGCCAAGTGGGCTAAGCCGAAGCATAATACGCTTTGCTCCGCTATGCTTCACAATTACATTGATTGATCGAATAACCGAAATGTAAATCAAATTGAATTATGATTTCTTGCTTCTTCAATGCTAATTGCACAGTGTGCTAATTTGGCTTTATCATGCCTAACCTTAGATTATTTTCCTTTTAGGTAGGTATACCTATATTTTCATTCTTAAAACTTACCGGGAATAGAATCTACCTTGGTAGGTACCTACCTACCCAGGCAAAACACACTTAAGCGTTAAGGCGTACTTTTCTTAGGCACCCTATGATAATGATGCCTAAATATATTAGGTATACATATTGCAATAACAATCATTTGCATTATTTTGAATAAATCGGTACATATAGGTATAACTACATAACCATGATAAATACAAGTTAAATAATGAATGTAATTTTCAAATATTGCCTGGAAAAGAATGTAATTTTTTGATAGTCGAACAATACGAGAAAAGAAAAAAAAGGTTTGTCTTCGTTTTGTTTTGTTTCGTAGTTCGTCGTTGTCGGGCGGGCCTCCCACCCACCGCAGCATGCATCGGTCGACCACGGCACTGTAGTCTGGTTCAAACCGGTTCGCGAGCAGTCAAGCGAATATTCTATTTCTATCCCTCTCTAGCAAGCAGGCAATAACGATTTTAGTATTATTATTGAAACGTTGTATTTTATGCCCTATCGGCGCAGTGAATGAGTGAAATCGAATGTAGGTAGTCATAAAACTCTAGGAAAGCAGTCGGTCTATTTCTTGGCAGCCCATTATATTATAATTAAGTTGTTATTCTAACTAGGTACATATGTATGTACCTATGGCCTTTATCATGTGGCTCAATGGGTTTATCAGTGTATTTTGCTATGTAGCCTGACCTTGACGTGTTGCTAATGCTGACGTGACCTTTAGGAATGTAAATTAAGTACGACAACTCGTACTGATTTACGAGTTGGCGTTTTAAGGTTAGGTAACCCGAAACGCATGCGTTTTTGGAAAGTAGGGCTACGTTTTGGGTTTGTTTCGCACGGTTTGCATTTATGTTGTAGTTTGTTGTGTTGTAACTTGTGATACCTACATGCTCCCGTGGGTTACCTTCCTATGTTTAACGGAATCTTTTGTTGGGTACAGCACTGCCTGTAGGTAAAATAGGCCATTTAATTAACTACTTAGTTACCTATAGAGTAAGTAAGTACTAGTAGTAAGTAAGTAGTTAATTAAATGCTAATCAACTAAATTGTAGGTACAATCGACCGCACGTCGGTGGTAATACGAGGGAGACACTGAAAGTTTTAGAAAATAAAAAACTGAACAAACTAGCAAGTTATTAGTTTTATTATATCTTTTCAAAATAGTGTCCATTTACATTATACATCGCTGCATCCGATGGAACCACTGAGAAAAGCACTTTGCTCATTCGTCCTTAGGGGTCTCTTCGACTGCCAGGCGGGTCCAGCCCTCCAAAAAGGTTATGGTCACAGCCACCCGAAAATTGGCCAAATGCGAGTCGGAGTATGTACTTGCTCATGATCGATATAGTGCATTCCAAAAAAGGAGATGTTTATAAAATGTATGACGCCCTCACCAAGATTTTGTACACTGTATAGTTCCACGTGGGCAAAGCCGTGGGGCGAACACTAGTAAATTAATAAATCTGTAAAATGTTAGTTTGTTCACTCACGAAAATTACAAAAGTAAATGTGTTTTTTTTGCACATCACAGTGTCACATTTATTTTATTTTATTAAGGCATTGGATATAATATCATCAACCTATGGACCTCAATAGACCGTGAAAGGGTGCCGTCAGGAGTCTATTAGGGTTGTGGGCATGCCCATCGTGCCCACAACGGTGGATCCGCGCTTGTCGACTGCATTTTGAAACACAGCCACTCGGCGTCCATAAAACGTTTTCTTCGAAGTTTATATTTTATTTTCGGAAATAAATAAAAATTGCAAGGTGCGAGGTTGGGGCTATAGGGCGGGTGACCCAGTAATTCCACGTCTGACGTCGCCAAGTAGTCGATTGTTTGCTTGGCGGTATGCGACGAGGCGTTGTCGTGGTGAAGGAGGATCCTACTGCGAGGTCGTGTCTTCCGAACTTTTTCCAAGACAAGTGGCAAACAATTTTTAGTGTACCACTCTGCAGTAACTGTTTTTCGATCCTCTAAAACAATTGTTGCGTAATAACCTATCCTTCCGAAGAACAAGACAATCTTTTTTCCCACGCTTCGACCTCTCTTCACTTTAGTTGGCAACTCCTCGGAAGGAAACACCCAGACATCAGACTGTCTCTTAGTTTCAGGATCATAACAAATAATCCAGCTTTCGTCACCCGTTAGTATGTCGAACACAGCATTTGAGTCACGTCCGTTAAATCTTTAAATCATTACACGACACCAATCAACACGACGGAGTTTTTGGGCCTCTGTTAAATTATGAGGTATCCACCAGGCACGAAGCTTCCTGACCATTAAATGTTCATGGAGGATTTTGTGCACGTGACTCATACCGATGCCTAAGCTTGTCCGAATCTGCTGATAAGTCACTCTTTTGTCAGTCTCTATCATACGCCGCACAACACTGATGTTATCTTCAGTCGTCGCCGTAGAAGGCTGTCCCTTACGCAGATCATCGGTGAGATTAGTGCAACCACGTTTAAACTCATTAAACCAGTTGTAAACAGTGGCACGAGATGGGGCTTCATCGTGAAAGGCCAATCGAAGTCTATCATAACTTTCTTGTTGACTTAAATGACATCGAAAATCATAAAAATCCTACGAAAATTTTCTCGCGTTAAATTCATGCTGACGTGACACAGACAATTTTCAATTTGCCGCCAAATCGTAAACAAATGACAAATTAATAAAATAAATACACAATAATATTGGCAAAGAGTTCCATTTTCATAATTTTCACCTATTTTTTTATTATATCGTTTACAAGTGGCCAGTTCTAAAAACTTTCAGTGTAGCCCTCGTATCTACTTTCAATTTGAGCTGACCTGGTGTAGTACCTATGGAGTTTTAATAAGCCGGCGCCAGACAGCAACAATATTTGAACACTTATTTGAACACTTATTAAAACACTGGTGATTACTGGGGCATCTCCATTAAACTTTTAAGCAATATAATAGACATCGTAGCCCCATATCTAGCTGTTACTTTTAATAAATGTGTTGATTTAGGAACTTTTCCTGACCTCATGAAGAGTAGTAAAGTCTTACCATTATTTAAATCAGGTAATAAAAATGATGTTGGCAATTTCAGGCCTATTTCTATCTTACCAGCATTTAGCAAAATATTTGAAAAGTTAATACTCAAGCAGTTGCTAATCCATTTTAATTTAAATAGCCTCCTCCATAATGAACAATATGGCTTTACAAAGGGTCGTTCGACCACAGATGCGGGTGTTGCTCTGCTGAAACACATATTTAACGCATGGGAGAACTCGCAAAATGCTATTGGGGTTTTCTGTGATCTCTCCAAAGCCTTTGATTGCGTGCACCATGACACGCTTTTGCGTAAACTGCGTCATTACGGTGTGCAAAATGAAGCTCTCAACCTTATAAATTCTTATTTACATAATAGGTCCCAATGTGTAGATGTTAATGGTGTGAAATCTTCCGGGCTGCCAGTTCAGTTAGGTGTGCCTCAAGGCTCAATACTGGGTCCATTCTTGTTCTTAGTCTATATCAATGACTTACCATTCTATTTAAAGGGTATCTGTGAAGTTGTACTGTTTGCAGATGATACGTCACTTATTTTTAAAGTAGACAGGAATAGACAAGACTTTGACGATGTAAACAGTGCACTCTCAATGGTTACGGATTGGTTTTCGTCAAATAACCTAGTTCTCAATAGCAAGAAAACCAAATGTGTAAAGTTCGCCCTTCCAAATGTTAGAAATCTAGGACCCAACATCGTCTTAGATAAAGAGTCACTTGAAACTGTAAACACGGCAGTTTTTCTGGGCATAACAGTAGATGCCAAACTTCAGTGGGGCCAACATATATCGAGCCTAGCGGGAAGGCTCAGTTCGGCCGCCTACGCCGTCAGGAAAGTAAGACAATACACTGACGTTGATACAGCTCGGTTAGTCTATTTTAGTTATTTTCATAGCGTTATGTCCTACGGTATTCTGCTGTGGGGCAAAGCTGCTGATATTCAAAATATATTTGTCCTTCAAAAACGAGCTGTTCGAGCAATTTACCAGCTCGGTGCCAGAGTTTCTCTGAGAGATTTTTTCAAAGATATCGGTATCCTCACAGTGGCATCACAATTCATTTTCGCCAACATATTATATATTAGGCAAAATATACACTTATATACTAAAAACAGTGATATTCACAATGTTAACACTAGAAATAAGGACAAACTACGTACTCCCTTTCACCGGCTTCATAAGGTTCATAACTCATTTGTTGGGCTTGGTATAACCTTTTATAACAAGCTACCTTCTTCTTTGCTAGATTTGCCCTTTAATGCGTTCAAAACTAAAGTAAAATCCAACCTCTCTTCAAAGGCATACTATTCTATCAACGACTACTTAAATGATAAGAATAGTTGGTCGCTGTGATTAACTCAAGACAATGTTTAAATGTTCTTTCTCCAGAATTAGCTTACTTACTGACAGGTTATATGAGTTTATATAATTGTTTATAATTTTACTAATTTTACTTTATTTATTGTTGACATAATCTACTCATTACAATGTTTTTTTTTATGAGTTGTATTGCAATATGTGGTTAGCTAGCGACCTCGATAATTTTTTACTTTACCTCAATGGTCCTAGTTTATCAATTATAACTTCTAGTTACAGCTATATGTAAGCGGGCACGCCCTTTATGTCTGGAGGCTTTTATTTAGATATTGTTTTCGTTAAGTTATTTTTATTTCTGCTTGAGTGTAGTTCTCGATGTTTTTGGTTGGTATATTGGCGTGTGCTAGCTGTCGTATGGCTATTAATTTTATAATTTAAATTATGTTTTGTGTTGCGTAATGTAAATATCATTTTGCATACTATTATATAGAATCTTTTTTACTGAACAGACAGCTGTGCTGCTGGGGAGTTTGTTGCGCCACTTCTTCTTCCCAGCTAAAGCACTAGGAAGTGGTGAAGGGTGGGCGTTTTGGGGGACTGTCTTATGTAATTTTGACGTTCGAAAAGTGCTGATTCTCAGCCTAGTTTGAATAAATGACTTTTGAATTTGAATTTTTGACTTGTGAGGCACTACGGTTATTTGGGTAAGTAGGTATTTGTTCAAAGTTTGATCACACATTTATGTGAGCGCCTGACACAGACACATATTTAACAAATACTGATAGACTGCTTACATTTGAACACATGTTTGTTTTACCTGCCAGACATAATTTGCAGCACGTTCCCTTCACAAATAGACAACAAACATTAATGACGATTATTTTATGGACGCGGTATACCTTTATTATTTAAGAGTATGTAATTATTATTACATGTGCAAAAAATAAACCAAGAAGTCCTAGAAGAAGGCGCGAGTGGATATACGTAATGTATGGTAATATAACAAGGTAGGTACTTATTTAATTAATGAAATTGTCTATGTTTTTAATTGATATTTTTATAGAACAATGTACTGTCAATTTAATAGTTATCCTGACCCAGGCGTCATAGACCATTTTTTTTTAATGATGTTTTCTTTTTGGGTTCCATATGCACGGTTCTCCTTCAAGCAACTCAATAAATTCCAGGACACTTTCGTTGCTCCCGTCCATCTTGCGACTGAACAATGCGACTGTTCCGCTCAGTGATTCGATCAACTTGACTTTGTGCAAATGCAAGTGTAGCAGGCTATGCACACATTTGAACTTTGAACGCTTTGATGTGCGCTCGACAAACTGACACCAAATGGCAAAGTTGAAATTTGTGATTAAACTTTGAACAAGTACCCAAATACCCGTGCCTGACAAGTGTTCAAACAACTGTTCAAATATTGTTGCTGTGTCTGGCGCCGGCTGGCGACACATAAAATGACAATTGATCGTAACACACTTATAAAGACAATTGATCGCCATGGGTTTTATTTTGACAGTTAGCCCACGTCCATTGGGTTATTTACAGCAATGGATTAGCAATATGCTTCAAAAATCTCGGATGGTGATTCAAAGTGTTACGCAATAAGGGTGCTGGTTTAAAAAAACGATGAAAAAAGACCCCAAAAAACGTCGGAGTTGTAGAGCCATTTTGACATCTAAGATTACGCAAGTGTAAATCTACCGCATGCATTGCGTTATTTACGTTGCTGAGCAGACGAATTTTTCAAAACTCTCGGATTGTGTGATTGAAAGTGTGTTTCGCAATTAGAGTGCAATTTATTATACCTACAAGTTTTGTTATCACTGGCGTGCGACCTACTGTACACCTACACACGGCTACACATCAAGCTATATATTTCCAGTATAAGCTGACCTCTCATTGTATGGAAAGCCGATGCGAGATCAGCTTATTAGGGAAACATATAGCTTGATATGTAGCCGTGTGTACCTACATACGATTAGAAGAAACAGAAAAAAGGGGAATAAAAATATCGCACACATTCCAACCCGTGGCTGATATTCAGTCTGTAAGTAGATATAAATAAAAAAGGGAGATGGGGACAGGCTAGGTTTTGTTGGGAGTTTTGGGCTCGGGAGCCCTCAGCCCACCGAAACAACACAATCTACCCTTCTCGCCCTTTTTCGGTGAAAAGTCCCAAGGACAAAGTCGCTAGTCCCTTCCCTACGCACTATATAAACAACAGCCAAAAAGGGACGGAAACTAATGAGTACGCCGTTTCGTGTTTCACATCGAGTCCGAATTGTCGTACTCATAAATGAAGTTAATACGTAAACAGTTAAAGTGGTGCTTAATTGATTTATTTGTCAATATTTAAACATGAGTTTTACTATACCTAACTGTTGAATTTTTCTATGATTTCTGTCAGTTAGGTAAGTAATTTAAAAGTAGGTAGGTACCTACCTAAGTATTTGTAGTTACCATTTTAGCTAAAAAGCAGGGAATAACTTTTGTATTTTGTAAAAACTAATTAAAATTACCAGCAGGTACAGTCGACCAAATGTCAGTGGTAACACTGACTTTAAGCTGGCCTAGCGCAGTACGAAGTTTCAATTTATTAACAACGATGTGCAGCTTACTATACCTAGGTTTATTAATTAAAATTCATCCGTGATTCTCGAAACTCGCACTGTTACAGATAAATTGGGAGGTAATCATATCAACGTCGTAAATAAGGAAAATGTGCCTGGGTATAGTGGGTATCTACATAGCAGACGATTTTACCTTAACTTGGCTGCAGTTTAGCTCCTAAACTATACGAGTATGTATTTCGAACAGTAATTAGGTAGGACACGACACACGACCTCTAAATTCGCATAGGATTTTGTCCATAAAAATCTGGATCTCAATTTGTAATTGATTGACCTGTCCTATACATAAGTCTGTACAGTTATTATAACATTAGTAATTACAATACTAACTAAAACAAATTTATATAAGCAAGCAAGTGGGTGAAGTCTGAAGTCTGACTCTCTGTTAAACTAATTATTTTTTCATCTGTGGTTCCGAGCCCGAACTACGCCCGAGTTTTTGTGTGTGTTTGTGTTGTATGATTTTGTGTGTAAGCGTGAGACTGTGTGCTGTACGAGCACCCACGCGAGCGCGACCCACAGGGGGAAACCTTTTATGTGGCCATGATGGGTTTGAGCGTATTATTATTAGCAGTGAAACGAATAGGGTGACGCGTTCACTATGAGGTTTTGAAAAGACTTAAAATGCAATATTAGTTTATAAATAAATCTTTATTGAAATAAGTTAAATTACAAAAACCTATGAAGCCTCTGAAACCCAAACTAGGTAAAAACCTGTATGTCAGATTTCAGCGCCTTCTCCCAATTCATTACATTATATTTTTATACCAATTAAGATTTCTAATGAACATGATAATTTTGAGCATGCAGAAATTACAATAGTACTTAAGGCTAAGTTTATTTATTATACAGAAAATGTGGTAGGCATAGACGTATAAAAACCTTTTTTATACGTCTATGGTGGTAGGATAAAACGCGGATAAAATGCCGTAAGATAAGTAATAATATGACAAACTATAATGTCACAAGACTGAATACCGATTAATATAGAAGAAGAATCTATGAATGTAATTGTATTAGGTACCGCATTTAAAGCAAATAAATGACTTTGACTTTGAATGCAAAAAAAAAATACTAGTTTAAACTGGTTTTACCTTATTCAATTCAGGTGTAAATGTTTATTGTCTTTTTTAGCTCATTGTATTGTTCACAACCGCGTTGTTTTTTTATTACTGAACTAGCTTCTGCCCGCGAACTTCCTCAAGAATTAGGCTATCCAATGCAGAAAGAATTGTTCAAATCCGACTGCTAGTTCCGGAGATTACACCCTACATACAAACTTACAAACAAACAAATTTAATGTGTCCTCTTTATAATATTAGTGTAGTATAGATTCATTTTCAGAATTAGGTACTGTTTTGCTACCTAACAATTAATTTTTCAGTAAATATTAAATAGGCTAGATATAATAAAATATGTGTATTGAGCTACCAATTACAATATTAATCACCTTAATCAAACGGTTATTAGTAAGAATAATTAAAAAGTGGTTATTAATGAAACTCATTTTAAAGTGGTTATTAATGAAACCCATTTTAAAGTGGTTATTCATTAAATCCATTTTGCTGTGGTTGTTATTGAAACGTATGTTGCGATGGTGATTAATACAACTTATAACAACATTAACATTAGAATTGTCACATTATAGGTAGGTATTTAGTTTATCGTCTGCCTGTAATTAATTCCATAAATCAAAAATATTTTGCCTATTCAAGTATTAAGTAATTATCTTTTCAGTATCAAACATTATGAGTAATATCAAACAACACAATTTTTTTTTTCATTTATAATCTAAAATATAGCTAGTCTAACTTTAAAATGGGCCAGTAGTTCTGCTTGCCCTACTGTACCACAACCTCATAGATTCTATTAATCTAGTCTAATTTTCTACAGAAAAAGGGAATTACGAAACACTTTCCCAATATAGATTTTTCTATACCTACCAGAGTTAGACCCTGATCCCTGGGGGTGTTACGAGTTTGTGAATCTTTACCACAGGGCTGGGGTGGGCCATCCCTTCCCATTGCCCACCACACCACACCTCCACCCTGTCTGCGTTATACTGGTCTATATAACATACTTTATGTTAGGAGCGGCGTCACGGAGTTTTGAAAGCATTTTTATTTCAATGCTTCTACCACCACACACCAGCTATTTTTATTATTTAGGTACTTATTAACAGGACAGTCCAAAAAGGAGTGTAATGTTTTCAGGGTTCACTTACGTATGTCAGTTTCTTTATTCCACTATAACTTTTAAATGCCTGAACAGATTTGGATGTATGGGGTGTATCCTTAGAATCCTTACCTACATGATCGCGAGTGCCGAGTACGAGTGCGACACGACTGCTGCCCTGCCAAAAAACGAACTATAAAGTAAAAAACAAGTTGTATTAGTTAATCTGTAGGTATGTACAAAGCGAAAGGTCACTCATTTACTCGCTGACTAAACAGATAAATAAAATTGTCATTGCAGTCGGGGGATTAAAAAGTGTTCCACACAACGACACAACACAACGGTCCCCCGACAGCAATGTTCTCTGTTTAGAGAAAAGGTCCCCAAACTTTTTTATGTTGTCGACCATTTGGCAGGTTTTTCGGTTTTGGGTAGACCCCTCCTACCCCTGCCCACCTGCCCAGCTATATTGAAATTTAGCAAATTCATCAACTTCCTATGTGTAGTTGACAGCTGATATAGTGCTATTCACTTTGAAAGATTTATTAAATTTCTAACTGTAGTGAAGTGTAGCGTGAAAAACAAAAAAAAAATATTCAAGTTAAAAGAAAAGAATATTTATACTACAGTTAAAATTTTCATTTTTTCTGTGCACTATAATATTCCCACTTCACCAGGTACTAATATTATAATTGAGGCTTCAAAAAAATATTTTTTACACGATAAAAACTTACACGCAGAGAAAATAAAAACGTAACTTATCTATAAAAGTTACGTTTTAAAAAATATTTTTCCGTAACGTAACAACAAAAACGTAACTTATCTATAAAAGTTACGTTTTAAAAAATATTTTTCCGTAACGTAACAACAAAAACGTAACTTATCTATAAAAGTTACGTTTTTATTTTCTCTGTGTGTAAGTTTTTATTGTTGATCATCATTCTCCTGCCCTTATCCCACTTTATTTGGGGAACATGTCCCTTTCTTCCATACTTCTCTATTAGTCGTCATCTCGGTCATATTTCATGAATGGTCCATCCATCGTTTGTTTGGTCTTCCCATACTCTTATAGCCATCGACATTCATACTCAAAACTTTCCTCACAACATTTTCCTCATTACCGAACCGAGATACCGAAAGTCGGAGCAGACTGAGAGAAGCGTGCCATCAAGCGCTATGGCTCCAGAATTCGAGAGACCGCCGAAATCGCAGAACATACGTTCGTTCTGCGATTTCGGCGGTCTTTCCAGTTCTTTTCAGGTTTGGTTCTGCTGCCATTTCTCCAATCAGCTCTGGATCTCAGGTTCATCTTCACCGACAAGAACAATGTCATCGGTAAACAGCATGCACCAGGGTGCCTCTTGCTGTATGTCCTTTTGTTGGCTTTAAGTCTTGAGTCTCTTCTTGTTCATTGTGGATGCTCTATCAACAATCAACAAGAAGAGGTAAGGACTTAAAGCCGACCCTTAGTACAAGCCTACAGCCACACTGAACTCGTTGGTATTTCCAGCAGCCGACCGGACGTACGTACAAGATTGACTGTACATAGCACGACTTAACTCTACATACTTCTCGGGCAAACCTTTCTCTTTCAAGGCCCATCACAACACATCCCGAGGTACCCTATCGCGCTCCGCTCTACGCTTTCTCCAGATCAATTAACACCATGTGCAAGTTCTTGTGTGCATGTCTGTACTTCTCGCACAATGAGCGGAGTGCAAAGGTGGCGTCCATTGTTCCTCGACCTAGCATAAACTCAAACTGGTTTGGGATAATCTCACTCTCCCCTCGCAGTCTTTTCTCCATTACTTTCTCACATACCATCATACTATGTGACATGAGCTTTATCCCTCGATAGTTGTTGCAGTCTCGCTATTGTAAGATTCTTGTGGGATCCCCCCTTCATGCAAAAACTTATTAAAGAATAAAGTCAGCCACATACATCCATCTTCTTTTAAACATTTCCATACTTCTACTGGTATATCATCTGGGCCTATGCCCTTTCCATTTTTCATACTTTGAACTGCCTTTCTCGCTTCATCCATGCTAATTTCCCTCACCACCCATATTTACTTGTACCTTTTTGAGCACACCATTCCATTTATTCTCTTCGTTCATTAGCTTTTCAAAATAAATCTTCCACCGTTCTTTTATTTCGTCATCTTTGGACAGAACCTTACCGGCGACGTCTTTTATACATTCAATGTGAATTATACCTCTCGTTCTCCTTTCTCTTGCTTTTGTAATCCGGTAGAGCTCCTTCTGGCCTCTAGGGCTGTCGAGTGCGTCATACAACTTCTCCTGCGCCTTAGACCTCGAAACTGCTACCGCCATTTTTGCCTTTCTCCTCCATTCTTCATAAATCATCTTCTTCTTATCATCTTTCAAACTATTAATCCCGCTTTCCCTGCCATTCTTTAAACTCAATTTTATTTTCTTTATGCATCTTATGCACGTCTTTATTCCACCACCATGTACCCTTTTCTATCCTACCTTTCCCTTTCGATTCTCCAAACACATCTTTAGCTACTCTCCTTATACAATCCACAATGCGCCATCTCTTTCATTAATTCACAGACTTTCCTTCCATATCCTTCATTTTAATAATTTTATATACCACTTGACTCTTAAACATACTGGTGCATTCCTTTTTTTCTATTAAACGCCATCTGGCTTTGGGTGGGGGCCGTTCCTTGTTCCTACTGGACGAGACACTGACTTTTACCTCCATTATTAAAAGTATGTTGTGTAAGTTAGTCTTTTGTAAGTTATAAGATGATATTTTTGTTTTTCAAACCACGTATAGTTCTCTTGTAGGAGTTGTAGGTATGTATAATATCTATACACACCTACGATCCATTAAAGATTTACATTAATTTTTCAGGTCGTGTTGATACTGGCCATAAGTTGCGCTTGCAGAATCAGTGAACTGGTGAGTATGAAGGTACATGACACAGAGAAACAAGGTGCAATAATACTAGTAAAGAGGTACTAAAACAAAAGTTGACCGAACCTTCGTAGTAAAGAAAGAATTTGTACAAATAATAGAGAAATACCAAGAACTTCGACCTAGTGATATGGAAAGATGGAAACAGATCTTAATTTACCAAATCCAAACTTATATTCTCGTCACTGCTTCCGCAGAACTTCAGCTACTTTGTGAGCTGATTCAGGCGCAGATTTGATTACAATTAAAAGAGACGGTGGATGGAAATTGAGTAAAGTAGCCGAAGGATACATAGAAGAAACAGTAGAAAATAAAACTAAAATATCAAGTAAAGTAACAAAAACAAAAAATGTACATTCCTCGGAATTCTCTCCGTATCCTAGTATATACTTCCAAAGACTATCCGGAGCGAAGTAAAAACCTTTCTATTACAGCTGAAGAAAATTACAAAATATTGGTTTTTCCAACATTTACAGAAACACAAGAAACTCAAGTTTCACAAAAATCATTCAACATACTCATATTCAATATATCAAGAAAGAATCTTACCCCTACGTTTAATTGCTCTAATTTTAATATTAATTTGAAATAGATTTTATCTTACCAATATTGTATTAATTAAATATTGTTTGTTTAAATAATCAGGTTTTTATTTACTTTCCTCATATTAGAAATGAAAAGCAGAGTGTTTACCTCGGGTGAAAGACCTATTTAGGTACTTGAACCATTGGCGCTCTCCCTCACTGCGCTCGTGCGCCAAACCATCTCGTGCTAAATAGGTCCCTTTCATCCCTTTTATAATAATCTACTATTTTTAATTATTTATTTGTTATATAAAGGTGCTGTTAATATGTCCAACTGCTCATACTAGATCTTTATTAAAGCCTATTGTTTACTATAATTGAATACCTACCTAACATATCGTAGCTCCATCTGCCTAGCCTTTTCCCAACAATGTTGAGGTCGGCTTCCAGTCTAACCGGATGCAGCAGAATACCAGTATTTTACATGGACTGCCTATCTGACCTCCACAACCCAGTTACTGGGTAATACGATACCCCTTGGTAAAACTGGTTGTTAGACTTTCGGGCTTCAGAAGACCCGTAACGACTGCCAAAGATCCACGGATAACATCCGGGACCAACGGCTTAAGGACGTGCTTTCCGAGGCACTGAGGGGTAAAGATGGTCACCCATTCTCGACCCGTGTGGCTATTATTACTTAGCCACAAGTCCCTTAACATCTCGTAGTTCCATTATGTGTAAAATACTATTGTGTATCCAATATGTTTCGTTTTAAAGTAAAGAACTTCTCAGTTACTGTACATAAGTGTTTTTCTTCTTCTTCTTCCCTCTTATCTCTAGGTGGAGAATGTTCAGAAAAAGATAAGGTAACACACTTAAGTAGTAGTTAAAATATTTAGATAAAACCCTTATCTTATGTCTTGGTCACCAAAGATAAAACCTTATCATATTACTTACACGCGTAGTCTACGAGTCTGTGTTCATTATCTTTTGACCTTCATATCGTGTATTTTTTTCTTGCAAAAGTAAATACTTAATAATTATTATTGATTCAGCTTGGCGTGTGGCCGAGACAATGACTGATAATTATTTACCTACACTAATAATATTATACAGAAAAAAGATTAGAATTTTTGTTTGTAACGAATAAACTCAAACGAACTCAAACTGGACCGATGTTTTAAAATTCTTTCACCAGTAAAAATGTAAAATGCTATATTGTCATTCACGTATACGCTATTTTACGCGGGCGAAGCCGCTTGCAGAACCAGCAGTGCTATTCTGTAACCATCTCACCGTGAAAACTTAGGTGTAGTGAGCTCGGAGTAAGCTGTCAGTCCCTAGCAGCAGATGACAGCTCACTCCGAGCTCACTGGTGGAATGACAGCTCACTCCGAGCTCACTGGTTATAGCTTGTTATAAGATACTACCTTCTGTCAGCAACTTCATTCGCGTGAAATTTCGGCCCCCGACCCAGCGCGTCGCATCCCATTGCCCGCCCGCTCTGTTACTTCGTTTTCGCTTAGCGTTGTTTCTGTTTTATTTTTTGCCCGACTCCTAAGGGTCGTAGTGTGATGTTATATAGCCTATAACCTCCCTCAACAAATCGGCTATCCAAAGCAAAAAGATTTTTTCTAATCAGACTGGTAGTTCCGGAGATTACCCCCTCAAAAATTGACAAACAAACAAAAAAAAATTACCTCTTTATAATATTACTAGCGACCCGCCCCGGCTTCGCACGGGTGCAATGCTGATACTAAATACACTACAGAAAAACTGTGAACGTTGTATATAAAAACATAGCGGCCCGCTCCGGCTTCGCACGGGTATAAAATATATAGCCTATGTGATTAAAATCGATCCAGAAGTTTGATTTATTCATTACTGCCCGTGGCCCGCACGCGTTAAATTTGGAGTAAAACAATCCCCCTTTCCCTATACCATGAAGATTTCCTGCTATCTTTGGAATATCTAAATTCATACACTACATTTTTACTTATTTACTTTTTACATTTTTAACTATTTATTTTATTTTTACAACATATTACAGAATGTCTTTATAAACAACGTTCACAGCTTTCTTGTCATTAGACAATACAAACATGTTTTCTCTGGAGGTCACTCTTGAAAGAGCGACATACAGTTGTCCATGTGAAAAACAGTCAACGCTCAAATCTAAGCCTGCAACGTTGAAGGTTTGACCCTGCGATTTATTAATGGTCATTGAAAGAAAGAAAGAAAATACGTTTATTTGCGTTTATTTGCATTGCAAAAGATGTCTTTACCGGAAACTGTAAACGTTTAAATTGGAAGGGTAAATCCGATGGTATCAGAGGGATTCGGGGAATCAATACATCTTCTCCGGTACCACATCCTGTGAGTATTGTGCACTCTATTATGAAAGTTTTCAATGATTTTACCGCAAACGCGTGCCATTGCAAAGTTTAGGTGGATTCAGGTTTCTTAATAAAATAACAGGACAACCTACTTTCAACACCATTTTGTGAGGAGGGAGTCCAGACGGGTTCAAAGAATTTAGAAATTCTGTAGGAAAATGAACAGCTTCTTCCAAATCGAGAACAGTATCGACCGAGTAGTAAATTTTCGTCGGCGCATCAATCTTTGAATCGTCCTTGAATTTCAATGCCAAGCAATGTTCACACACTACTGACATAGTACCTATTGATACTATACGATCGTCCTTGTAAGAAATCGAAGGATCGTAATTCATGGCAGAATTTTCTTTATTCACCCATGAATTAGTAACTCGTGCTGATGATTCTCTGGCTCTCAGTATTCAATGTCTTTCCCTATCTCGGCTGCGGTGAACCTCACGCTCTACTGAAGATTCTCTCTCTCTCTCAGCTCTATATCTATCCCGAAGCTGACTGAGGCGAGCCTCACGCTCTACTGACGATTCTCTGTCCCTCTGAACCGTATGCCTACCTCGATCCCGGCTGCGGCGAATCTCACGCTCTACTGAAGATTCTCTCTCTTTCAGCTCTATATCTATCCCGAGCCTGACTGAGGCGAGCCTCACGTTCCGTTGACGATTCTTCATCTCTTGCTGAACGTACTCTTCTGGCATTCACTGTACTACGACCTATGTTCGAACGACGACGTCTTCCAGACATGACTTTATAATTTCTGTACAAAATTTACTCAATTCTATATGTATGATTACCTGTGCACAAATTGCCATATTATTAGTATGTGCCGCAGTAAAAAATATCTAAATTCTTACCATTTAGAAACAAAAGCTAATTAATAATTATAAAAAACAAAAGATACCTATTCTATTCAGTTCTTTTTTTTTTTACTGAAATACCTCAACTTAAACAACGATTTCAATTAAATTAAAAGTACTTAAAAAATAATTTGCTATTCGTGCGACTAAAAACAAAAGATAATCAACAATCATCAACAACAAAAGATACCTATTCTATTAAGTACTTTTTCTGAACTTACATATCTCACCTTAAATCACGATTTTTGAAAATAATTTCCCTAATATTAAATTGATCTAACTGTAAATTTTAATCAAGATCTTAATAGAAAATTGCAATCCATAAATTATGGTTTTATTTAATCTAATCTTATCTCACCTTATGTAGGTACTTATAATTACTATAAGTGCGATTTAAAAATTAACCTTAGAATAGAATATAATTTATATTTTAAAACTACTATCATACAATTATTTATCGTAACTTACTTATAATTACTGATACGTTGTCGCGCTGAAAAGCACGTTTTTATTACCTAAGTATTGCTATTTTCCTCGCTGGAGAGCTCCGATATAATAAACGCGTCCGATCGCTGCTAAATTCAAAGTGCTATAGGGAAAACCGCGTTTTTTTTTTGTGTATGGCATCTCGTAGATGACCTCTGACTGAGGCCATGACTACTTAACCGGGCTTTCCTGCGGCTGCCTTAAGCTACTAATACTCAAAGCCTCCCGCGGCCTCAGACGCGCTATTTATAGGCACGCTCTTGCCGCACCGGGCGGCCGGCCGGTCCCGCCGCAAACGCTACGTCCCGCAATTTTTAAATCTGTAATATCTTCGAAAATATTCACTTAAATCATACGGTGTAAAGGGCCATATAGATCTATATTAAATGAACAATGTATTCAAGGTATTTAATTGGTTAAGGATTAATGCTGTATTGGTTACAATCGCTTCGAAAATTAGCCATTATTTGTCGTAAAAAGTAAATGACAAAAAAAAGTTATTGTGGGTTATCCATAAGAGATAGACATATACCATCACGGACTTTTCTGTAGACCTTTTCAATGTGTACAATACTTAGTACATTATTTTGATAAAACTCGTAGGGTTCAGCCTGCGTTTGCAATGTAAGCGGAAAAAATTTAATTATTTACGACATCACATTAGAAACCTCAAAAATAACAGTACTTCTCCACTATTTAATGGATGTTATTATACATATAAACCTTCCTCTTGAATCACTCTATCTATTAAAAAAAACCGCATCAAAATCCGTTGCGTAGTTTCAAAGATTTAAGCATACAAAGGGACATAGGGACAGAGAAAGCGACTTTGTTTTATACTATGTAGTGATTATTTGTATAGACATCTATACCAATATTATAAAGAGGTAAAATTTATTCCGTGCTCTGGGGCTGCAGTCTCGGCATAGATAGAGATCGCTATATGACCGAATTTGGTCGCAAAGTCCTAATGTGACACGATTAGGACACCACTAGACGGTCAAATTGCTTGACAAGCACGAAAAAATCACGCGCGTCTAGGGCCGCCATTAGCACTAGCGATCGCTATCTATGTCGAGACTGCAGGGCCAGGGCCTGTGCACGGATACATATTACATACATATGTATTCTATGATTTTGTAAGTGCACAGAGCACGGAATCGCTTCGGTAACCGCTACTAGAAGCGACATTTAATACTTTCCATACAAACCGCGTGTCACCGTTTTCTGACGGTTTTGAAGGCGGTCCGTGACAGAAGTTGTGCGCTCAACGCACTTTCGGCACCACAACTTTTATTAGTACTGCCAATGCCGTATCTATACTAGACGCTGCTGGCGCGGCGATTCCGTCCTGTGTGGGTAAGTGTCAAGGCTCCCACAGATAAGCGCGACGCGACTCCACACCGGTAGAACAATTTCCGTGAAGATTTTTTTAAATTTCAGTCGCGTCGCGATTTTCTGCTTGGGAGCCTTCAAAGGCCAAACTATAAGACAATGTAAGTTGCAGACTCCCAGGCAGAGAAAGTATCGATTTTCACACTGAAGTCACTCTTTGTACTATTCTCGAACCCCATTCCTAGCACAAACAAAGCTTAGTAAGCAGTTAACCACCTGCATTGTACCACAGAACAAAACAGATCGTCACAGGATCAAGTCAAGCTTAAACTTAACGTATATTCTGCCTTCTGTAGATTGAATACGAGCAAAATCTGCATTCTGAAGAGGAGAAGCGAGGGTGGGAGATATGCGCCGATAGTACCCCCAGTCCCGGGGTACTACAGCCAAGGGTGGATTCTGGGTGGGAGTCAAATAGGGGAGGGTGGCGTTCCCCCAACACCCTAGACTCGGTGTTAATAATAATAATCTCCAGTTTGTGAGTTTTGTTTGATTGATCACTCGAATGAAATGATACGTAGCGCTATTCACCATGGATGCTCGTGCTGTATAAACAATTAGAAATTAATCGAATTATGAATGTTATGAAGAATAACTTTATTTTGTTTGATCCGTTATTATAACGAAATCAATGTAAAACGGTTCTTAAGTGGTGATACAGTTGAAATCTACAACCGTTTTTAGTTGGTGATTATCGTAGGATTAGTCTTTTGTTCACTGTTTTAAAATGGTGATTAAAAACTTTTAGTCTTTAGCTCCTTACAAAAGGTACCTTAGGTAACTCCGCTGTTACTATTTCAAAATGTTTTACAATATTATGTGGAGACGATGCACCTAGAATAAATTTACTATACTTACCACAAAGGTAAAAATAATTAAAAATGAAGCAATCCTCTAATTTGTAATAAGTAGGTATTATTATATTTACAAAGTGTATTTTTAGAGTTATAAATTTTCTTTAATTTAATTGCAATATATTACAAGGTAGACTAATACTCGGCGAATCTAAACGTTGCATAATACTCATTAAAAGTATCTACACAAATCTAGTTCCGCGCTGTTCCAAGTTCCTCAAAACTAAAGAGATATAAAGACGCCAGCACATCAACCTACTACAACCTGTCAAATTTCTTGAATAGATTTTCAACTTTAATAATAAAATGTAAGGTTCAAAGTTGATTGGGAAAATTTTACAGTTTCGGATAGGTTGACCTGCTGGCGTCTGTACATATAAAATGTTTCCTAACAAAGTAGACAACAACTGAAAATAAACTTCATGCTATAGAGTTAAAAGTTGATAATGGCTTGCGGTAGATTTACACTTGCGTCATCTTAGATCTCAAAATGGCTCCACAACTCCGACGTTTTTTGGGGTCTTTTTTCAACGTTTTTTTTTAAATTAGCTCCATAATTGCGTAACAATTTGAATCACCATCCGAGAGTTTTGAAGGATGTTGCTAATCCATTGCTGTAAAAAATAACCCAATGGACGTGGGTGAACTGTCAAAATGAAACCCATGGCGATCAATTGTCTTTATAAGTGTGTTACGCAATTACCCCGCAGAATAGTAAAAAAAAAACCATTAAATTTTATGAATTACTGACGCAAACTTATAAAATGTGAAGGATGAAATCGTGCCCCCGACTCCCTAATTGCGTAATACACGATGAATCGGAATCTGTATCGTTTTGAAACAAATTGCTAATCCATTGCTTCAAAAGTTCGCAAAAAAAAATCTGCTCAACAACGTAAATAACGCAATGAATGTTGTTGAACTGTCAAAATTAAACCAATTTGTCGTAATCGCTTACGAAAATGTGTTGCGTAATTATATAGATAGCTGTATTACCGCAAAGTTTTACTGTGTTGGCTGCATATTTTACCTTATTCGACTTCCTGGTCATATAAGGTCAGGTTTCTGTAGTATCTAGGTACCTACTTAAGTAGTATGTATGTAGGGTTACCAACCCTACTATACCTAAAATAAACTATCCTGCTCTACTAGAGGCCTAAATAGGTAGGTAAGTACTATATTTTCATACATTCTGAATTAATGGTTTTGTAACCTTAATTTAAAGTGTAAAAATAGTTATGAGACATTAAAAACCTGTTTTTAAAGGTTCATAGTAGAAAAAATGTGCATATAATTATAGAATAAAAATGTTTTTGAAAAATACCTACTATATTTTTTTGTTTTATTATTTATTTGGTAGTTGTAAAAAAAGTTGGCAACCCTACATGTGTGATACCCTTGTTTTATGAAAGCAAAACTTATAATAATAAGTCAATCATACAATATTGTATAGACTGTTATCCTGTAGGATATTAAATTAACGAATACTTGTTTGGCCAGTAACGGGTATCCGACCAACCTATAAATCGGATATCTTGCCGCACATTAATTTATCATTAGATATAGATTATCTGAGTGAGCCCACAGGGCTAGGTGAAACTCGCACGATCGCGATCATGCAGATTCGGGCACCGCCGGATATTGATTTATATCCAGTATCCGGCCGGATATTAAGCCAGATTCTGGATAGTTGCCAGATTTTTTGTTGGACGGTGGTCTGCTATTTTTATACAACGCACATTACTTACACTTTTTATTTGTCTTCTTTTTTTACTTGTAGTACTATCCTTAGGTACGAGTATATAGCTTTAAACCGTAATATAGTTATATAAAAGCGGTCCATACTGTCGGAGTGCCCTAATTTTGTTACTGCGACAAATTTCGACGTTGCGCTCGCCGGCCGCTGCCGCGGCACCCCTCGCTCCGCTCGCTCGGCCCGCGCGTAGTTGGTCACAGTTCTAAGCAAACCAACTTATTTGGTCAGAGTGCCCTAATAGTTATATTAGTAGATCCTGCTCGTTATATTCCTAGTAAGTGTTTGAAGAAGTGAAGTGGTTGAAACCGTAATATAGTTATATCCCTAGATATCCCTAGGGATAGAACTATATCACGGCTTCAACCATCTTACTGGAACATATCCACTAGCCAGAATGTTTGAAGCAGCCCCAAGGTCATTTGGATTCGAAACTAATTACTATTCGCACGGCTCATGAGGGTGATTCAAGAGCGACAAATAACCAACAATTAGGTAGGTACTTATGACTCGTCTTCAGGCAAGTTTTCCTCAAGGCGCAGCGTGCCTCAGGTTGAGGCAACGCCTTCAATAAAGGCAGCCTCGGGTCAAGGCTGCCTGCTGCCTATAATACGACTGCGCTGCCATAGCGCAGAAAAGGAACGTTTTTATACCTCTATCTACATAAGTAGGTACACTTATGACGCAAGTCCCCGGCCTTCCGCACGGAGGCACACTATAGGAGGGTCACTGCACTCTGCAGCAGTGAGCGCAGCGCTCTCTGCACGCGACGCGGCGTCGCGCCGGGCGCTCCATTCTTCCCTACCGGTGAAGGACGACTCAACTCAATGACTCAACAACTTGAGCCATGAATATTCAGAATAAAGTCACCGATGCACGTGTTCGGCCGCACGTCAGTGGTACCTAACACTGACCTTCAGCTGGCCTGGCGTAGTACGGAATTTCAATGGAATAAGGGCCTATGCACAAGGCGTTTTTTTTACTACGGAACCTTAACAAAAACATAAAATAGTGTCATTCATAGAAATTACTTCCAAATTAGTAAAACAAATTGTATTTTTTTTTTCAAAAAGAATAAAAATATTTATTCTGAGATTTATGGTAAAAATTGTTCAGATACTTAGCTGGTTTGCAATGTTTCGACCTCTTAACGTTGGACCATTCTGTATACGTGCGTCGACGGCGCGGCGGCGGCGCGGCGGGCGGAGCGTAAAAAAACGATGCAATATCGCGAAAAATATTATGCGTGCAGCCACAGAATAAATTGGTGCAGCACCGTACGGCACAGTTTTTTCCGCGCCATCGCTTTTTTGCGCGCCGTCGACGTGCATGTCGATACTTAGTCTGCCATATTAACCATTTTTTAAATTAAATTATTCTGTTCTTTTGTTTAAATATTGGAATCAGTTATTATTTGACTATTTTAGAATCTGCATTATTTGGACAAGTTTTTTAAATAATTAGTACCGAGTTACCGACAGTGTAGTATTTTTTTACATTTGCGCACCCCAAGTAACATAATTTTGTATAGATTCGAGTTAAAGTAATAAACACATTTTTTCTTGATTCCTTACCTTTAAAATTACAAAGTAACTTGCATGCACATCTATTCCGCAGTTATAAACAAAAATACTCTAGCACGAATGCTGTATCCACAGACTGGCATTGCACCTCCAGCTCCAGAAATTCGTAGGACCATAGCCAGCTGCACTGAGCGGGCAAAGCTACAAACTGACCCACGCAGCCACGCTACTCAATGCACAATAACGTCTATCAGTGCCTGAGACAGATAGATAGATCGATAGATAGATCATTTATTTTTCTAAAACACAAGTATACACACATGACATGCAAGATGTTACATAAAATTATAGCACAGTCATGTTTTGCCTTAACGGCGTACAAATACATAGTGGTAGGTTATTTTTAGTAGGGTTGTCCATTATTAAAAGCAATTAACATATTAAATGAAAACTTAATCAAACAATATACTACAGAATAGTGTCATCAAAATAAAATTAAGAAGTCAAAAGTCAAAGTAATTAGGAATAAAAATGTACATATTATTTCACACAAGTCAGATTACATCACATAACATAACATCAATAATGAACAACAAAAAAATAACAAAATAAATAAAAAATAAACAAATAAATCAAATGTCAAAACAGAATGTAAATAATAAATAAAAAAAACTATATAAATACTTTGTCTGTTAAAAACTCGGAAATATTATAATAGACTTTTTGAATTAGAAAGTTGTTTAATTTTTTCTTAAATAAGTTCACATTCAATTCTTTAATGTGTGGCGGAATGTGATTGAATATATTTGGCGCCATGCAGAACACACTTTTATGCATCAGTGCTGTATTGGACTGTCTTACACATAATCTACTATAATCTCGTCGACTTCGGGTCGTAATTAGTATCTGATAGCTTCTTGAAAAGATTTGGGTTTGTTTTAACGAAGACCGCCACCTCGTAAATGTATAATGACAGGAGTGTTAATATTTTATTTTGCTTTTATATGGCTTACATGTCACACACAATAGTCCAAACATCGCTCTGAGACACCTTTTCTGTAACTTAAAGATTAGTTCTCTATTACACGAGTTGCCCCAAAAAATAACCCCGTATCTTAATATTGAGCCAACGATGCCATGATAATTATGCAGTGAGCAAAGAGTCGGTACCTAACATCGAAGACAGTTTATAAAGAGCATAAGCTGATTTGCTTACTCTTTTGCTTAATTCCTCTGTGTGTACTTTCCAATCCAGCCTTTGATCTATATTTAAACCTAAAAATTTGGTAGTGCCTACGCTTTCAATAATTTTGCTACCGTGTTCTATTATCATATTAGAAGCCTTTGGTCGTTGACTGAACAACATTAATTTTGTTTTGTCAATATTTATCCTAAGATTATTATTATCATCTAGCCATGTGACTATTGATTGGATAGTTTTGTTAATTTCATTTTCTAATTGTTACTCGCTAGTATTATTAATAAATAAAATAAAATAAATAAAAATGATTTATTTATTTAAACCTAAAAGTCGTAAAAGTTTTCTCGGGTGCGTGGGTCGAGCTAATGGCAACGCCTCTACGGCAAGACGTGATCTCTGGCGGGTGCTGACATAGGTTTATAGGAGACATTCATACGTCGAGAAGCAATGGCTTTTATTTTGACAGTTCAACAACATTCATTACGTTATTTTGACAGTTCAACAACAATCATTAAGCTTTGTGCAGACTAGCGCTACGCGACACAGGTTATTGTTGTACAGACGCCAGCATATCAACCTACTACAATCTGTTAAATTTCTTTAATAGATTTTCAACTTTATCGCTAACGCATAAGGTTCAAAGTTGATTGGGAAAATTTGACAGTTTCGGGTTGGTAATCATCTTTGAACCTTATGCTTAAGAGATAAAGTTGAAATTAACAGATTGTAGTAGGTTGATGTATCTACTGGCGTCTGTACGACGTTTTCGCCTGCCATCTGCAACATCACTGATTGACGATTGTGAATGTAACTGTTACAGGCAGATGGTTATTCAGAAAACGATAATATTAATCAGTCGCATTGCTCTTTTGTAAGTTAATCAAAATCATGAGGTACGGTCACGAGCTTTAATTTGGGACCCATTTCCGTTAAATGTTGTTAGAACAATCATAATGCAATAAGGTCGAAACTTTGAAACTTTGCTTTAAGGTTGAAATGTTGAATGTCAAGTTAAGACATAAAATGTCTTATCTAATCGACCTATGAAATGATAACCTCGTTGCAAAAAGCTATCATTACGATTTTCTAATTACGAACATGTGTCGTGTCAGTGTCATTTAAGAAAATAGTTTAATGTGATATTTTCACAAAATATAATTTACCAATTAATAAAATGCTTGCGGCTAATCGTGACCAAATAAGGCTCCAAATTATTGATTTGCACGAACAAGGAGTAGGCATTCACGAGATATCGCGACGAATAAATGTGACAAGAAACACAGTTCGCCGCTGGGTTCGACGCCACGGGAACGAGGAAAATATTATTGACTTACGACGAAACAACCATCACCCGCAAGTTATAACACAAGAGCAGAGCCGCTTGATGCAAAGGCAATACCTGATGAATGGATTTACGCCAACGAGGCATTTTGCGGAAGCGTTTGAAGTCCACCCTTCAACAGTTAGAAGGCATCTTAAAGCTATGGGACTGCATCACAGGCGGCCTGCAAAAAAAATTGCGTTGACGGATGCCCATAAAGCTGCTCGACTTATTTTCGCACGTCAGTATCTAAATTTTGATTGGACGACGACGGCTTTCATCGATGAAAAGAATTTTCAATCTTCCCAAACGGGCAGACTACATATTTTGTGGCGAATTGACAGGACGCGATACACGGAAGACCACGTCATAGCTAACAACGCGTCTGGTCGCATTACAGTTAACATGTCTGGCTGGATTAGTTCAGCCGGCATTGGAGAACTAATAAATTTACCACCCAGGGCCACTGCTCAAGATTATGTCGATTTATTAGACGAGAGTGAACATTGCAACTATATTATCCACAAGAAGATGTTGCTCCAATAAACTTTGTTCAAGATAACGCAACAATTCATACGGCAAGAATCGTTAGAACTTGGTTCGACAATAATAGAGCAAATTTAAATCGTATTCCGTGGCCTTAGGATTTAAATCGGCACACTTTGCAAAGTGTGCCGATTTAAATCCTATAGAAAATTTATGGGGCTTAATGGTTCAAAAATGGTCAAATAGAAACGAAAGAACTAGAGAAGCACTTATGGATCACTGCCTCACAGCCTGGGAAAGTTTAAGGGGTACTGACATATGTGACAAATTGATTGGATCCATGCGTAACCGGCTCCAGGCTGTGATTGACAATGAAGGTGGATATACGCGGTTTTGAATATTTATGATAAAAAAATTACTGGAGAGATTTAAATTAATTTAGTCGTAGCCTTCGGTGATAAGTGTTTATTTTGTGCACCGCTAACCATGCTTTCTATATAATTGTGTTAAGATTGAGGTTTGTGTCATAAATGTCTTAATAAATATAAAGAATAAAAAACTTTGTTTTTCTAAAGATTTTATTAATCAATATTTTAGCTGAAATCTTCTAAGCCCCCATAATCATAAACGGCCTTTAAACCTATTTTATTTTAAATATGTTGTTTTGGTCCGTCACTTTGATATTTATGTTTGAGAAAGAGACAAAACTTTTTAACTAATATAGGTTTGAAGAATAAGCGGGTTAGTTGACTAGCTATCATATATTGACAATATAATTTTGTTCTTTTTTATTTGTTTCTTTTTTCTTATTGGACCACAGGACCAAAAAGTAATTATTACTCGGAAATCGGTAATGATCGTTTGCCCTCGCTCCAGTTGACGTTAGCCCCTAGAAACGTAAAGTTGTCGATGGTAAACATTATGACGTTTATTGTTTGTGCAGTGACAGCGTTAACATAATAGCTCTAAATGGCGAAAGTTTGCTACACGATATTCAACCTTAGGTGGGTCCCAAATTAAAGCTCGTGACTGTACTTACTACATGTGGGATATCATATGAAAGAGCGCTATTTGCACATTCTCAAACATTTTTCTATTTTTTTAGGCCCGTCGTTTTCTAATTTTGGCGAAAAAAAAAAAAAATAGGTACCGTCCCCCCTTATCTCGGAAGTTTGCATAGAGAAAAATCTGAAATTATTCTATGTGATAGAAGTTTAAAGATTACCGGAAAAATAAAACGATGTCTCTAAATAGCACAATTTTTTATAAATCATCGACAAAATTACATTTTTTTTTTTTTTTTTAAAAACGTTGCCCCACACTAGGAATTTCTCCTGTATCGTGGGTGCGTTTACAAACATTTATACTCACATACACAAACAGCCAGACCCGGAACAACTACTTGCAGGTCATACAAATATTTGTTCCGTGCGGGAATCGAACCCGCGACACGCAGTGCAGCAGTCAATCGCTTAACCACTGCGCCAACCGTGCCGTCAATTAACAACATTAGTTTCACTATCGGTCAATAGATAGCGCTGACCTAAAACTGAAATATTCTACACCGCAGTGTTAAAATTCTCTGACGAATCTATATAGGCCTCGCCGATGAAAATTTAAAAACATTTGACGGTTCACAACCAAAATGTCCTCCTTCCTACTTACTCGCAGGTTGCTTAGGGTGAAGCACAGTTGTAGTTTTATCTGGGCACAGAACTATTTAGGTACCTATACGAATGAAGCTAATAGTAAAGTACTGTCCGCCTGTTCGCCTTTCCACCTGTCCGCCTGTCCGCCTGTCCGCCCATCCACCTGTCCGCCTGACCATCTATCCTAATTTCAAAGGACTGTACGTAAAGTAACACATCCATAATATTGATATATGATGGTACGGAGCTTTAATTTATTTTTATTTTTATTGTTTTTAATTTTTAATGAGTGTGTGTTTAGTTTAATTGAGACCTGTGCTTGTCCAAATAAATACGTTTTCTTTCTTTCTTTTCTTTCGGTGCGCGAGTCCGACTCGCTCTTGACCGGTTTTTTTTTGCTAAATAATGTACGGTTGTACGGAACCCTTCGTGTGCGATTCCGACTCGCACTTGGCCGGTTTTATTTTCTCTACTGCAATCGGTCGTCAGACCATAACCGAATTCGTTAAAGAAACCCTTCGGTATTTAATATCTTATAAAAAATCTTACGGGAGAACCTAATTTTTTTGTAGGTTTTTCTAGCAACGAAAAAAAGTATAAATTATATAAGTACTTAGGTACAAATTTTTGTATGCCAAAGGTTAGCGCAGAACCGGTCGCAGTGGCGGTGCTTGGGGGAGGCCTATGTCCAGCAGTGTACGTCTTTCGGCTGAAATGTTGATGATGAAATGGTAGAATGTACAGACGCCAGCACATCAACCTACTACAATCTGTCAAATTTCTTTAATAGATTTTCAACTTTATCTCTAAAGCATAAGGTTCAAAGTTGATTGGGAAAATTTGACAGTTTCGGGTAGGTTGACCTGCTAGCAACAACACCTGTATCTGCATTCAATGCAAATAAGTAAGCTGTTTCGACAAGTATGTCTGTAGATAGCTAGGTATTTGTAGAATGACCTAATTCATGAAGTAGAATGCATTCATTTCTGAAACACGATGCTCTGCGGTCTGCGGTTGAGTGCTGGTCTGCGGTCCGACCCTCCGTCGAGTAAAATGCGGTAACGGTTCACAGAATGTATATCTAAGCTACCTACCTACCATATTATACTAATATCTGCTACAGCTAGTGTTGTGAAAATGTATTAATTCGCTCTCATAACGCATTTATTACCACCAGCCTACAATACCTACCCTTCTAGGATGAGCAACAGAAAAAATGACTGACTGGCGCAAGCGTGGTGCAAGCTTGGTGTAATGCTCGTTCCTTCTCTGTTTAAAAAGACGTATTTGCCCTACAGCACTTTAGATTATAGATAGATCACTTACATACATGGCAATACCTTTAATTTTGACAGTTCAACAACATACATTGCGTTATTTACGTTGTTGAGCAGACAATTTTTTCAAACATAATGAAGCAAAGTATGAGCAATTTACTTTCTTTCGGATTGTTATTGAAAGTAGTAAGTATGTATATTGGATAAGGATGAGTCGATTAGCTAATGGTCGACTGTTTCAACAGCATAAATTATCGCGGTCAAGACTTAGTGCACTGTGCAACTACGATACCCTTTTCGTAGGGTTTACTATACTTACAGCATGTATCAAAAAGGTGTGGGGTCTGGTACTGATAAGGTTGCCAACATTTTTATTTTAAATATAGTATTATCGAAGCCATTGCCTGTAAAAATATAGTACCTACTACCTAACTGGCGAGAAAAGTAAAAAATATTGTAATATAATTCTGTAAATGCATATTTTTTGGTACTATGAACCTATAAACAGTTTTTTTTTATGTACTCATATATATTTTTATAGGTACAGACGCCAGCAGGCCAACCTACCCGGAACTGTAAAATTTTCCCAATCAATTTTGAACCTTATGCTCCAGTGATAAAGTTAAAAATCTATTAAAGAAATTTGACAGATTGTAGTAGGTTGATGTGCTGGCGTCTGTACTCTAAACTAAGATTACAAAATACCAATAATTCAGCTTTTATGAGATTAATTACTGGTCCTATTGCGGTCATCTGGCCATTTTTATGGAAAAAAAATTCTCTAATGTAGCATATTATATAGGAAGTAGGGTTGGCAACCCTTGGTACAGATCATGAAACTGAACAATTTTCTCCATGGGAACAACATCGCAATTTATTCCGTTGTTCAGTTTGATGGTCTGTACTACACCCTTAAAATAAATATGATACATGCTGTAAACCTATTATAGTCACAAGCGCGACTCAGGAAATATTGTTCTTTTTTAAAGAAATATTTCCATCTTACCTACAATTTTAATCACGATGTAGACCGTGGTGTTTCTTATCAGGTTTCAGTTCAAAATAATTCAAAAGTCAGGCAGTTAACCCATTTTATTTTTATTACGTACCTACAGGCAATATACCTACTGAGGTTTTAAGATAAGCTGACCTCAAAAGTGTGAAAGACCTGTTTTTCTGCTATTTTTGCGATATCAGAAGCTCAGAACCGGTCTTCGTGGTAGGTACTGCTGGCAACCCTACTCGGTTTTCCAAGCCCAAAAATATAAAAGCCGGACACAGATTCATATTTAACCGAACATTTTACCTTGAAAGCATGACACCGGTTTTTAAAAGAAAAAAAAAAGACATGTGTATTTATTATTGATATTCATTTGAGACTTACTCTACTCTTAATTATGAATCACATTTTGCTCTTAATAAAGTAGGTAATTTGTAACTTCTTCACATTGAAAGTAATTAAAACAATCAATAATCAGGCATCTTTTGGCGGGGCGGGGTTGACCAAAAGCCTGACAAAAGCCGGACTTGTGTATATTTGGCCGGACACGATTGTAAAAAGCCAGACACCTGGCAACCCTACTTGGGAGGGGTCTATAACCAGCAGTACCAGCAGACCAGCAGTACACGCATTTTAACTAAGATGATGGCATGGACCTCGTTCCAATAAGAGCATGCATTTATCTATAATGGTAAGAAAGTAGAAACAGAAACAGAAAGAAATGCGGAAGAAGTGGCGTCTACAGACGCCAGCACGTCAACCTACTAAAATCTGTCAAATTTCTTTAATAGTTTTTCAATTTTATCACTAAAGCAAAAGGTTCAAAGTTGATTGGGAACATTTGAAAGTTTCGGGTAGGTTGACCTGCTGGCGTCTGTACACATACAGGGTGGCAGGGACATCGACGCGAAAACTGTTACCATGGATTCAGTAGGTACATGATTCTAAACCCCGCTAAGTTGAAATTTTTCGTCAGTTATTTAAAAAAAAACAGCTGTTCCATACATTTTGACCGCGGAGGCACTTTTCTATGAAACAGCAGATTCTTTTTTAACCGACAAAAAATTTCGACGCAGGGAGTTCAGAATCATGTACTGAATCTATGGTAACAGTTTTCACGTCGATGTATGCCACCCTGTATAGAATGTCGTGATGGCCTCGTCCCTCATGCACGCACGACGTTGTGGGTTAAAATCCGGGCAAGTAGGTACCATCGCGGTCACGAATATCTGACCACTTTGAAAACAAAATCCCGTTCACACGACCCTATTTTTTCGTAGGTAAGCGTTACTATAGTGGCCGAGCGCTGCAAGCAGGAATAGATCTTACGGTGTTCAGATATGCGTGATATAGTCCCAAAGTGATTTTTTTTAACACTTTTGGTTTTTTGAGTTCATCTTGGACATTACTGCCGTTGGTGAAGAAAAACATCGTGAGGACTATAACTAATATTTAAGTTTGAAATCGCCAACCCGTCTTGAGCAAACGTGGTGATCTTGCCTTCTCTATGTATGAGAAGAGGCCTTTGCCCTGCAGTGGGACAGTAATAGGCTGATATTATTATATAAAAAATAATATTTGTTTATCCTGTGTTCGATCCTAAACCATTCATTCGATTGGGTGAAAATTTGATAGGTTGTCGTGCGCACACACATTGGAATCAATGATGTAATAAAATGAAGATAAGGTACAATTTTACTAAACAAGTTGCGCGCGGCTGCGTCCTGCGGAATAAACCGGTTTTTGAAAACGTCATTTCGTTTTCGTTCCGAACAAAATGTTTTATAAAAGAAGAACGAGAACTGTTAGAATAATTTTTAAAATTTTTACTTTATTTTAAATAACGTTTCCGAGCCCTGGCACACCCGCGAAGGTAACTACAGACGCCAGCACATCAACCTACTACAATCTGTCAAATTTCTTTAATAGATTTTCAACTTTATCAATAAAGCATAAGATTCAAAGTTGATTCAAAAAAATTTGACAGTTTCGGGTAGGTTGACCTGCTGGCGTCTGTACAAGTACCGCGGGAATGAACATGCGGACATCGGCCAGTAATTAATAAAACAGTTACATGGCGTGGGTCTTTGATATCAATGTAGGCATACTTGGAACGTTATCTGGAGTTTTGTAGCTTATTTTCCTCAAGCCTCGTTGGTATAGCGGTCGCAAGCGCTATTGCTAAGCATGAGGTCCTGGGATCGATTGCCAGGTCAGGCCAAGTATTATTGAGTTTTTTAATTAGGAATTTCTCAGTAGCAGTCTGGTTTTGTGCCCGGTTGATGGCAATAGGGTCGCGCCCTATCATATGGGACTTTTACATAACTGGAAAAATGTGGGTGTACTATAGGTACACCTCTGCCTAACCCTTTGGGGATTACAGGCGTGATATTGTTTTCCTCAACTTCGAGTTGAGGAAAACCCAGATTCGTTAAATGACGTAGGTAGAATTTTCAAGACGTTCAGTCCCTGTTGCCAAAAATATATATAATATTTTTATTTCTTTCTTATTCAACTGAAACTCAAACTCAAAGCATTTATTTCAATTAAACCATTATTGAATTATCAAGGGGTCAGTCAGTCAGAAATATGAAGCCTATTCTAAAGCGTAGGTTCCTATGGAGAAGAAAGGACAAGAAACTCCACGGACACTCTTTTAAATCATAATATTGTTACAAAATATTGGTTACATCATTCATGTTGAAATTATACATCTGAGAACAATGTAGAAAGACGTGCACGTAAAAAGCGTCCGTAATAAAAAGATAAAAACAATTCAAAAATTAAAATAAGCCGTGGCAGATAAGAGATGATATGACCTCAACTGACGGCGCCCGTTCACGAACATGACGCATGGATCAGCACCATTTAGCTCAACCATTTTGAAGGGAACTTAACGATCCAACACACACGCCACCACCAGCGAGACAGTTGAGTGAGCATGACATACTCTCAGCTGGCGGGGCACATTCAAGTCAATGAAAGACGTACCCAGTAAATGGTAACTTTATAGAAGGTCACATTGCTCACACATGTGCTATGCAATTATACAATAATAAGAGATTGAAGTTATAAAATTCAAAGATAGTTTTTGCAATCTTCAGCAGCTCCGACAATATTTTCGAATGCTAATCAAATTAGTTTATGCGCCCTTGTGGAGCTGGACCAGCGTTGAGCCAAGCATTTTTGTCAGCGATATAAACCCCACAGCTTACCTATAATATGCTTGGCTATGCGTTTAATTTAGTTGTAGTATTTGCAAAATAGTTGGGCAAATATCATCTAAAAGTATTTCAAATGTCAAGTTGATAGCATTAGTAGTTCTTGAGATATTCAGTTCTGACAGACAGACGGACTATTTTGCCATTTTTTTACCATTTTGGTACGGAACACTAAAAATGAAAATACTAAATGAATTTTTGTATTTATTTTAATTGTATTTCATAATGATACTGTGAATTACAAAGTTATTTTTGCAGTTGCAGAAAATCACCCATATTTAAATAAATCCATTATAAATCGGCGTTTTTATATACAGAAGTTTAAAATTCCTAACTTGATTAATTATTGTGATAAGAGCTCGTAAAAATATGGTCTAAAACTAACTTTTACGGCCCTATTAGAGATGTCCTATGAAGATAAAAAAATAAAAAAATGTTCTCTATTTGATGAGCTCTAGACAATAACTTACTTAATGGGTTAGATTTTTTTTTTCAAAATCAGAAGTTTATTGTATTTTTAATTTTATTTAATTTTTATTATTTGTTGTTATAGCGGCAATAAAAATGCATAATCTGTGAAATTTTCAACTGTCTACCTATTACTGTTCATGAGATACAGCTCGCTGACAGACAGACGGACATCGGAGGCTTGGTAATAGGGTTCCGCTTGGTTTCCTTCTGGTACAGAACCCTAAAAAGGAGGAAATATTTATTTATTTATTTATCACAAACACTGCTATCATTACAGGATATTCCTATCGCGGTAGCGTGGTCCTTAATTAAACTACCTTAAATAACAACAAATACAATATTATTTTTGTGAATTCATTCGGAGAGCAGGAAAACAAATCGATCCTGTCAGCCGTGTCATTCAGTGCGTGCAAGGCGCGCGTCAGTGGCGCTTTGCTGAGCAAGTTGGTTCGTGCGTGTGGCACTGCTAGTAACCGTAGCTTCCGACGCCGCCGAAGGGCTCTAGGTGCCGGTGGAATTATAGACTCATGAGACATTTCTACCTGTCTCTAGGAGCCCGCGTATCATTTGGTCATAGGATGACATTGTACCTGCGATGGTATTGCGGTGACCACTGACCATCTGATGTCTGTTTGTCTGACACTAAAGAACTCAATAATATCTACATATGTACTTACACAATCAACTTTTAGCGTCTCCCCACAGACATTGGCCCATATTCCATTCTGCACCGTATGCTCTAGGTATCACCTGTGCATTTGATGATCTTAAGAACAATTCCCGTAATTAAAAACGTTCAGTCGCAAAGATATAAATATTTCTAGAGAGACAGTCAAAGCTTCTCTCCGACCCAGATGACCCCATAACTCTCCTCCAGGAGAGCAGTAGGGCCACCAGTAGTGCACAAAAACAAACGACACCCGTCATACCGACCTCGCCGCGACCGCGACCCCGATGTAGTGCCCCCCCGACTCTTGCTCGATGAAACGCCAGCCTGCGCCGAATCTGAGCCTGTAGCTTCAAATTCCCCGATTAATAATAATATATGTTTGATCCAGCCTGTCGCTGCTCCCCCCAGCGACGCCCTAAGGCGAGGTTCGTACCCCACAGGGGGTGCCCTTAGCGAGCGCTCGCCTAGTTTTAATTAGAATAGTTTTTGCCCCTGGCTGGCTTTGAGTGTAGAAGCTTAAGGCAGCCACAGGGAAGTCCGGTTAAGCAGCTACGACCTTAGTGGTCATCTACGAGATGCCATAGATAAAAAAAAACAAAGCTGTCTACTCGTCGAAAAAAATTGCGTTTGTTCAACGTCACGCACACTAGAAAATCACAATGACAGCACAATGACGTGGCGCGAGTGTCAGTCGTAGCTGTCAGGCACGCCAACATAACAAAGTTTTCTTGTTTGTTTTAGTTCTTTTGCAGCGCGACACTATCTAGACATCAATAATCAAAGTTCAGTCGCAATCTAATCTCAGCAACAATCCTTGTCAAAAACTTGTTAAACATTTAGGGAAATAAGCTATTTTTGACGGATTGAGGCTGAGATCAGACTGTGAACGTTTTTAAAATTACGGGTTTGACCCCTCTGACGACAGCGTCAGTAAGCGAAATTCGCGCAGCTGAATTTTGGCGCGAACATGTTTGAACTTTTTGCCATCGATACGCTACGAAGAAAAATCAACTTTTAAAACAAAACAACCCAAATCTTTAACATAATCATTTATTAAACAGATCCAATACATTCAACATCACTTCTCCCCTTAAATATTAAGATTCAAGCTCTCCAAATAGTAGCCTTCATATTCCATAAAAGTCTTCCCATCAACGGTTCTGTTACAAGAGATATATTTCTTCATGTCATTGTCAGCCCATAGTCGGAGATGCTCGTGGGCTACGTCTAATGTTTTCGTGGTCTTTTGAAGGCTGATAAGGTTCTCGTTGAGTTGTTTCTTCATTTTGTCTAGGGTTCTCTGTTCTTCTTCTGTTTCTGACGATATGCCTGGAATAATGGTTTGAAATTACGAAATGACAGGGCAATTTATAGGTCGTGGCAAGTCGTGAGTTGGATCGCCATTAGTGGCACTTTTGATTCGAAAAAATGTTTTTTTTATCGATTTCAAAAATGGAGGAGATTCCATGTTCATCCGTATGATCTGTTTTTTAATGTATTTTCATCAATTTCGCAGTAATTACTGGGCTGATGATGTACGTGATTCTTTTATCATAGGAAGGTTGGTATAGGAAGCTTGCGTGGTAGTTCCATATAAATTGTATCAACTTTGCTTGGAGACTTTTTGAGTTAGCTTCAGTAATACGTATTTTATTCACTTTTAGCGTAATAATACGTATTCAGTGTGATAGCCTAGTGGTGTGACCGTCAGACTGCCAAGTCATAGGTCTCGAGTTCGAACCCAAGGCACGCACCTCTGACTGTTCGGATTCATGTGCGTATTGCATAATTATCAAATCAGCTTCAAAAACGGTGAAGGAAAACATCGTGAGGAAACCGGCATGCCTGAGAGATGTTTCTCGACGGCATGTGAAGCCAAGTCAGAGCCCATAGGCGGCTTTAAAACTCTGACACCAGATTAACCACACGAAAAAGAAAGAAAATCCACTTTGTGTATGTTGATGATGTTTTATAAGCTTTTTAGCTTAGTTGAAGGGTGTATTTTTGATCAAAGATTGACTAACTAGAAGAGTGAGATGCATATTCTTTTGTAATAAAACTAGCGACTCGCTTCTGCTTCGCATGGTTTTTTGACTAGATAAAACATCGAGATTTCTTAGGTAAACGTAACTTAAATATTAACGTAGTAAACACATAGGTAAACCTTCCGGAATAGATTCTCTAAACGATTGTGAAAACCTCATCAAAATCTGTTGCGTGGTTTAGAAGAACAACGCGGACATACAGACAAACGTGAAAAGCGACTTTGTTTTATAACATGTTACACTGACGGACTCATACACTGCATCAAAGTTCAGGATTACTTTCGAATTAATATTTCTGATAAGTATGCAATCTTTTTAGATTAAACTAAATAAAAATGTCGAGACTTTTGTTTTTTTTTATGATTAGATAATAATATAAAAAAAAAAAACAAAATTTTAAAATAGAATAGAAATTTAGAACTGCAGTAAAAGATAAAATTGTAGCCGGGAAAATAAAATGTATGCATATTCATGTGTTATTAAAGTTTGAAATTATTTTTTATTTTTTTTAATTTGCGCTTTAAATTATTGTTACCAATACTGTTGATTATTTGTCTTTTTAACACAACAAGTTTCGTAACCATAAATATGGATACTTCGTCCGAACAAGCCGCTCAAATTGTGGCATTGGTGCGGGAAGGCTTGGATCAACCGAAGGTTTGTAGACACGGGTTCTGACAAAAGGAGAACCGGTACCGGCAGAACTCGAGCAACCACCCGTCGTGACGATCGATTTATTGTTTCAACTTCCCTACGAAATCGTTTCCTCAGGTCAGTAAACATCAAAACAGAGCTGAATGAAGTGCGTGGAGTAAACGTGAGTACACGAACAATAAGAAGGAGGCTTAAGGAAGCGGCAATCACCCCTTTTAGACCAGCAAATGGTCCAAAGCTGTCTGCAGCTCACAGACAAGCTCGTTTAAGATTTGCGCGTGAACATCGTAATTGGACTGAAGAGCAATGGGCCTCCGTATTGTTCACCGATGAGTGTAGGACATGTTTTAATGGTGCAGACGGTCACAGAAGAGTCTATCGTCGACGTGGAGAGAGATATACTCAAAGTTCCATTGAGGAGTGTGTTCCTTTTGGAGGTGGTTCGTGTATGGTGTGGGGTGGCATTTCGATGATCGGGCGAACGGAACTTGTGTTCATCGATATGGTTCGTCAAAACGGTAGAAGAGGAGGTTTGCCGGCACAACGCTATATAACAGAGGTTTTAGAAGCTCACGCGGTACTTTACATGGGATTAATAGGCGAAAATTTTACTCTAATGCAAGATAATGCCCGACCCCGCCGCTGCATAAGTTCGACAATATTGCGAAGAGGTTGGGATGCGTACCATGAATTGGCCAGCACGCAGCCTGAATCTTAATCCCATTGAGCATGTTTGGGACAGTTATAACCCTAATTAGATCTATGCGGAACCGATTAGAATCTGTAATAACGGCACGTGAAGGCAAAACACCTTATTAAAAGAAAAAAAAACCTGTGCTTCAACTTTTTTTTTTATTGTAAAAACTAATGTTTCAATAAAACCAATTCTTGTTACATTTATCGTTTTTGTTCAAAAAAATTGAATGGTCCTTTTCCAGTATACAAACATACACTTAAGGATATGATACACGCTGTTATGAAGTTAACCAAACTATAAGTTTAAATTTGTATAAAAAGTTTGAATACTTGGTTAAAATATTTATTTCAAAGGCGTCTTGAACATTGATGCAGTTTATGAGTCCGTCAGTGTATATGTTTTAGATTAGCTTCATTATCACGGGTTGCCACTCACCGCGATAATTTTAAAGGAAACCACTGTTTTCCCTGCAACGAGTGAATGACGTAACAAAAGAGTGGTACGGTCAGTAACAAAAGTCGATGAAAGCTTCAGTTTTTTTTAAATTTTAATTATTGTCTAAATAAATCATAAAAAATCTGTACCGATATAAAAGTTTTAGCTATATTCATACATATTTAAAAGTTACAGTGTTAATCGGCTTTTGTTGCTGACTGGACCAGTAAGTTCCACCGAATATCGTGGAATATCGCTGCCAGTTACAGTTGCCAGACAATTCTGAATTGGACTAGATAGACAATTAAAAATACGTAAATACGTAAAAATGCTCTTCAATTACCCGTACCTAACAGCAACAAAAAAAATATACAGCGATACAAAAATAATGACCATAAAACAACTATATATATATATAACACATGCATCTTTATCAGAAAAGTTCTAAACAAAACCATCCACTCAAATATCACACTTACCCAACACAAACAAGTTAGTCAACGAAGCACTCGGCGAGCAAGTTTATTGGTTTTACCAAAAACTAGGACCAACTATGGTAAAAAAATGCTTACATTTGAGGGAGCACAGCTATACAACAAAATACCATCACGCATAAGGAACCTGCACTCATTTAATGCATTCAAAACCCAGCTGAGCCATTACCTGATTGCAAATCAAATATTATTTGAAAAATGAATGCTTTGGATGGGACAGGTTTTAGTTTTAATTTTAAGTTTAATTAGTATTTCTGTTCATGGATGTTGTCGAGCCTAAATTTGTTTTTTTTTATGTGTTAGTTATTGTTCTCAAGTAAGTGACATGTAATTGTTTTTATTGAGAATAAAGTTTCTTTAAACCTAAATACAAACAACTTCCTTTCCTCTCAACTGTGAGTATTTATATACCTATAAATATGTATGTTTACCCCATAGTATGTATGTTTATATAATTAACCTCTATGTATTTATTTAAGTATATGTTATTTTATTACGTTATACGTGTAGGTTTATTTCAATATTTTAGTTTAAGACTTCGCATATTTATATTTTTCTCTTGTTCTCACACACTATTGTCTACATTTCTTTCTCATTTCTCCTATCGCAGGTCTGCTGGAAGAAATTTCTTAAGAAATAAGCAGTACCTTTGTACTCATAATTATGATTATGTCTTATCTGTATCTATTTTTCTGTGTGTACATAAATAATAAAATAAATACATAGACTGCTAAAATCACAACCCTTCCTTTTGGCTTTGCCGTAGTCGGGTAGAAAGTTCAATCGACAAGGAACAAACAGAAATCTTAAAAATGTCCTCACCTATAGCCACATCCTTTCTCTGACTACCCTCCAACGCCTTCAAAATCCCCTCCATATGTTCCTTCTTCTCCACCATCTGTATGAGCCGCAGCAGATTGCGCGACAGATTCACGGACGGACAGACCAGCGAGCACGTGACGTCATCGCGTTGCCAACTCGAGTGTAAGCGGTCGATCGAGGATTGAAGAGTTTCGAATATCCAGATTTTTTCGCCACTGTAAGAAGAAAAGATAAAGCCTCTCTCTCAAACAGACACGGCCTGCGATAGCGGCTAAAAATTCGGTCATACGCAGCAAATACTCGCTGCGAGAACTCGCTGTGTGCGACAGGCTAGTCGCTGCGACTGGATTCATTCGCCGCCATTAGAATTGAGCACGTTCAATTTTACTCGCGGCGAAGTCAACTCGCTGCGAGCATTCGCTGTGTGCGACAGGGTACTTTTTTTTTTTTTTTTGGGTGAGAAATTATCAAATAACTTCTCCCGCTCTGGGTGGAGCAGGAGGGCGTGTCAGTCTCTTACTGACTAAAACCCACCCGTGTTCCTTCAGTTGCCTGTACGTTGCCAGGGCCACGGTATCCCTTTCGGACTTTCCCGCAACCCCGGCAGGCATCGGTCCTATCGGACCCCTTCACTTGCTGACATCTCTTTACTCGTTGTGAGAAGCCATTCCGCTTAGCGCGCCGCTCTGTCGAAATTCGCGTGTAGAAATCGCTGTGTGATAAGCAAGCAGCGAGTACTCGCTGCAAGTATAATTCGCAGCGAATTTATTCGCTGTCGAAAAAATGACACATTGTGATTGTTTTACTGTCATTTCATTGTCTATTCTTCTGTCGACAAACCCTGTTTGAATTGTGGTCATGCAAAGCGTACTGATCCGGCAATGTTTTTGGGTTTCTTAGTACCAGCCTGGTCTTCACATGATCTGACCAAGATTATGTCTGGACTTCTACTGAAAAGAGACTGAGCCCTTAGTTTGTTTCGCCATTCTTCTCAGGGGTAATCAGATAGGACATGTCGACTCCATCTAGCTTATTTATGTTTTTATATATGACGTGTAAAAGGGATTTCGATATTCTACTTACAGACTTGATTAGTGACCGACTAAATCAAGATTTTATAAAACTTCTGAAATCTCGCCAATTAATTTTAAAGGCCATGTAATATGTTTACTATTGCTTACCTATCCAACACCAATTTTCTATTCTTCTCCAATTTGAATTTCTTCAAATATATTTTGAGCTCATCAATGAATGTTGGATTCGCGTTTTCTGAAAAATCAATATTAATGTCATGGCAAGGCAAGGAGTATTCAAAGTTTTTAACTCAATATGCCGAGGGGTATCGTGTTACCCGGTTGTGGAGGTCAGATAGGCAGTCAGTCCATGTTAAATACTGGTATTCAGGTGCATCCAGTTAAACTGGAAGCTGAAGTCAATATAGCTGGGAAAAGGCTAGCTAAGCTAGAAAAAGCAATTATGCTGCACCTCCAATATCCTGCCCTCAGTGCCCGTAACATGCAGTCAAAGTGACCTTTGCGCTGGCGCCGATAACACCGTAGAAGTGGCGCAGTTTTAGGCCGACGAAATCTGAATATCTGTCGTGCCAGCGAAGAGGAAGAAGTTAATGAGGCCAAGCGGCATTGTCCAAACGTAGTTTGCAAAAATCAATCCTTAGTTTAATTCCCTTTACATTCTGATCTAGAATTTGTATGGTATGATGGTGTTTACCTGCAGCATCATATGAGCAGTTCTCTGAAGTATCTAGGTCCATACTCAGGTTGACTTTGTTTCTATGCCTCTCTCGAGTCTCCTCGTAGAACCGGCGAAGAGTCGATACTGAATCTTGTGGAAGTGATAATTGACCTAAACAAATAAAAAAAATGGTGAAAGGGAAAAGGTGTTGACGACCATCATCACAATGAAAGATTCAATTTCTTTACAAAAAAATAGGAAAACCGGTCGTTCTTTGTGTACCAGGCATTCCTATGGAAGCTGTTGGGTGAGACACTGGCACGTTCTGTATCTTGCGCTGTTATAGGGAGAGTCGTATACCAGTAGACTATAGGTACTAGCTGTAGCACATACCTCCAAACCGGTCGTTCTCCGTATACCAGACATCACTATGGAAGCTGTTGAACACAGTGATGAGACACTCTCGCACGTTCTGTATCTTGCGCTCCGTTATAGCGAGAGACGTTATCAGACGCTTTAGCTCTTCGCGCTTACTTTCCTGTAAATAATCATTCGTATATTATTCAGCCTCTTTAATTAAAATAAAAAAAGCTTAATATATTCAAATTTGGCTTAAAATCTGGTACATTTGACCGTAAAAAGTAACAAGACACTCCCCAAAACGTCCACTTTTCGCCACTTTCTCTATATCTGGATATCCCCGATTTGGGTTCGCATTTCAATCTGGGAATATTTACACATCAGAAGATAGAGAATATTATATATTTTTAGGGCTTTCTGTGTATCCAAAGGGAACAGATTTTCAGCTCTGTGGAATTTAAAATAAATTTCTGGAAATTACTGACAATAGCCTTATCAATCATTCCAATCTGCTTGCCAGCTTGCCTATCCCCCGCACTGCCCCCGGGCGCCTCGAACATGCCGCGCCGTGACGTCATCTCGTCGTGCAGTGCACGTAGCGCGAGCACGCGTGCTTCAGCGCGGGCACGCTCGCAGCGGACCACTAGGAGCTCGCAGGATGGGCCTGTTATGTACTCCTAAAGAAAAGAAAGAAAATGATTATTTGCGCCTAATGTATGATATACACCGGCAGGCGCACGTCGGGCCACATCGGAGCAAATGTGTTAAAGAGTATTTAAGAGTTTTTATCTTATGGGAGGAGTTAAATGTCATAATTCCATGGAATTATGTAAAAGCTTGGAACCAGGTTGGACCCGTGCGCATGTGTCGGTAGCCGGTCGGTTGCATCGTACGGTTACAAGCACGTGTGCTCGGGTGTCGACGCCGACCGGCTAGTTGGGACAGTTGAATGCGGCGCTTATGCGCGCGCATGCGCCCCGGGCGGACGCTATCATTGCCGCCGCCTCCGCCACGTCGCGCTGCGCTGCGCTCCGGCGTAAAGATAAAGCAAAAAAAAAAAACTTGCGTCACATCCGCGCAAAAAGGAAGGAAAAGATAAAATTATAAATAAATGCGTTTTCACAGAGTCAAAGACTCAAGGTGATTATATGTTCCTTGGTCTGACGAATGAAACTGTGTCTAATACACAGTTTCATTCGTCAATCAATTCCATTATGAATTATGAATGACTGGTGGAACGATAATCATAACCCGCGCACGTAAAGAATGAGAAACTAATTAAAATTGGCGGCCAAATAAAGGAGCTAATTAAAATTGCGGCGCTTATCATTCATTTCATAACAAAACATAACATCACGCCTGTATTCATTTTATTCAAAATATAATGTGCGAGTGAGAGGGAATGATTAGCGTCGCCATTTTAATTCGATTCTATATTAGACACGGGCTTTATCGGGTGGCAGGGACATTGACGCGCAACCTGTTACCATGCATTCAGTACATGATTCTGGACGCCCGCCCCTGCGTTGAAATTCCTCGTGGGTCATTTTAAAAAAAATTGCTGCTCCATACATTTTGACCGCGTAGGTATTGCACTTTTCTATGAAACAGCAGTATTTTTTTTTTATTACCCACGAAATATTTGTACTCTATGGTGTTCAGAATCATGTGCTGACTTAATGGTTACAGTTTACACGACGATGTCTTTGCCACCATGTATAAATATACAAACGTATTCATCACTTTATACTGTAGGTTATCCGTCAATGGGTTGCGGGAAAGTCCGAAAGGGATACCGTGGCCCCTGGCAACGTAAAGGCAACGGAAGGAACACGGGTGGGTTTTAGTCAGTAAGAGTCTGACACGCCCTCCCGCTCCACCCAGAGCGGGAGAAGTTATTTGATAATTTCCCACCCAAAAAAAAAAAAAAAAAAGGTTATCCGTCAATCATAGTCAAACAACTACAGTACGTAAAACCAACCGTCTAAAGGACGCCTAGCGCTCTTCAGCAGCAGCAGCACTCGCGGCATCGCATCGCTCGGTAAATAAGATTTTTGTAGAAACGAAAACTACCGGCAATAATGTTCAAAGCGTTCGGACCAGAAAAGAAAAAAAAAAAACCCAAATTAGTAGCAGCCCGTAGTCTTCGTGCACGGCTGATGGCAATAGGCTCGCCCCTTATTACATGGGACTTAAACATAACTGGCGAAATGTGGGTGTACATAGGTACACTTCAGCGGTCTCTGCTTAACAATTCGGGGTATAGGCGTAATGTTATATTATAAGATGTTGTTTTCCCAATTAAAAAAAAAGTAAGTTCAAAACCTAAAACCTGACTACTGAAAAATCACGCTCTGAAAAGTATGAAACATGAAAATATATCAGACAGAATTAGTTGACAACCCTAACACCCGCGTTTGATTTCACAAAAAGGGCCTAGTTGAGATACTGGTCGTCTTTATACTGCGGCCAGGCGGTCAGGCGTGAGGCAAAGGCAAGACGTTCTTAACGCCGCTAGCACACCTCCGCCGCGAAACCACAGCAGCGAAACCGCAGTGGTTTAATTCAACTGGATCGCGTCATATTCCGCTACTGGCATCCGATTCGAGTAGCAGAACATGACGCGAGCCAGTTGAATTGAACTACTGCCTTTTCGCTGCTATGGTTTCGCGGCGGAGGTGTGCTACTAGCGTAAGAGTGTTCATTCTAAAAGTTGGCAACGTCGCAAATAGCTGTCGAGTATTTACCTGTTTTGATTAATTATGCAATATTATTGTATAGAAATATGAAATATCGCTAACTAAAGTTGTCACAATCTAAGAGGCCCGATTTGACACCTATCAAAATACTTTGTGAAGTGACGGAAAAAAAAATCGGTAGCTTTAAAAACCGATTCTCGAGACATATCGATTTATCATACTTAGAGTTTGTAATCGACAATTTATTTACATTGGCCTTTCCAATTGCACGCCTTTCAGCTCGATTCTCGGCAACTCTCATCATGCTACTAAAGCTTGTCCACTCTGAAATGACGCGCCCCACTACCGCATTTACGCACACAGTAATACGGTAGTGGGGCGCGTCATTTCAGAGTGGAAAAGCTATTATATTGACCTAATAAATATCAAAATAAAGTTAAAACTATATATGATCAGATTTTGTTTTTATGTTTTAACATTTGATAATACAGTAATTATACGTTTCTATCTTTTCTAAATGTAATATTTGTAAAAGTATCGATTTTTCAAAACATCGATTTCATTCGGTCAGAAAATGGCTTAAAACGGTCACAGCACTACGGTAACGAACCCAAAGACATGACAATGTAATGACGTCCTGTCGGAATATTAATCAACGATTAATTCGTGTTTTTTAATGGATTTTTCCAATATAAAGTGAAACTTAGTGCTTACGAATGATACCCATTGTTATAGTGTATGGATAACATAATAATTAATAAGGATTATGAATTAGATTTTTAGATTTCTTACGTAGACGTTCATACAAAGTTATCGCGGCATGAAATGAAATGAAATTGTTTATTCTGTAAATAGGATATTGCAATCACTTTTACACGTCATATTAAAAAAATATTTTAAAAAAAGAAGAAAATGCTAGATGAGTTCGGCGTTTCCTATCTGACTACTCTGAGAAGAAAGACCGAAACAAACTCAGAGGTCACAGTCTCTTTTAAAGTCCAGACATAATCTTGGTCAGGCCATATGAGGACCATGTAGATTATTGTCTGAAATGGTCTTTTGAGGAAAGAACCACACAGATTTGAGTGGACCTGTCCAGTCAGTGCAAGCATTTGTCAGTAATCGTGGAGCTCAACTCAGAACTTAAGGAGCTCAACTCGACGAACAATACCAAAGAAAGGACATTTGGGTAGGTCGCATAAAGTACTCAAACTGCCAGACCATCATTTAAACTAACTGAGAAAGAAAAAATTAAAGAAAGAGGAAAAACAATAAAAATAAAATATCCACATAGTCCTCACATTCACAATCATTCAAACAATATAATACTTTACAAAGTAATCATGTTATTTTGTATATAATTTTCAAAAATGTCAATATGTATATAAAAAAACTGGTATTTTTAATGATTTACATAATAATTAAAATGTCAAATTTTATGGTTTTATCACAAGGCTTAGCAGAGCGAGCAGCTCAATCCCACGCTTTTTTATCTTCTAAATAATCTGAAATTTGATAGTACCCTTTTTACAAAGTTTGGTTTTAATACAGCTTTTAAATCGTTTAATGGGTAAGTTTCGAATATCAATGGGAAGTTTGTTGTAAAAGCGTATACATTGACCCATGAACGAGTTGCCTACTCTGTGGAGCCGTGTGCGATGTACAGCAAGGTTGTGTTTATTCCTGGTAAACTATGAATATCGGTCATTTTCTTAAAATTTGATATATTTTTGTGTACATGCAATTTCAAAAATGTATAATGAGAAACGTCAAATCGGGCTTCTTAGATAGTGACAACTTTAGTCAACTAGAATATTAATAATTAATTGCAATTATAACACTGAATTTGATGTTGTAACCGTTTTAGATGTAAAAAAAGCATTTGGAAAGTTTCCAAATACTTTTTTTACATCTAAAACTAATTATTTGGTATTACAATATTAATTATTGCATTTCAGAATCAATATTTTAGTTCACTAGTTAGACGAATTTCATATTTCCATACAGTAATATTGCCCAATTAGTAAAAACAGCGAAATATTTGACATCTATTTGCGACGTTGCCCACTCAGAATACACGATTTCAGTATGTTTCAATACTTATTTTTCACAGAATTTAAATTCCGAAATACAACCCACCTGCAAAAAATACTGATCAGTATTTATTGAACGTGCACAATCCGTTTCGTTCGTTCGGGTACGTTCATTAAATATTGATCGAGTGTCGCGTCAGTACGGCATCGTGCTGCGTACTGAGCACACGTGTTAAAAATAGTAAAAATTGATACAAAGGCAAAATTTTAAGCTTGTGTGGTTAATAGTTTAAAAAAGAAGAATAAACAGAAAGTGATGGACTTTTATATTTCAATCTCTAAATAGTTTATATAAAACAAAATATGCATTTCGTGTATATGTATGTGCTTAGTTTTTCTAAACTATACAACGCATTTTGATGCGGTATTCACAATAATTTAAATAATTTACTCTGAAACGTTTATATAAATTCATTTTAATCTGAGATATAGTACGGAAATAACGATTTTTGACAAGAACGGAGTTTTTTTAAATAAACAAAACCCGCATGTCTGGTTTTTTATAAAAATTTAATTGATTGCAAATTGATAGCAATGGAGAACGCCGTTTTTAAAATTGAAAGCACGGAACCGGAACGTACGCCGTCGCCGGAGGTCTCGGAGATCGAACCGGCAACAATGGAGAAGATTGTTTTAAAAGAGTTCATTTTAAAGTACGAAGCACTGCCCGAGCTCTGGGATAATTTCTCACAACATTATCAAAATTCAATTAGAAGAGGAGCAGCATTGAGGAAGTTACTGAAAATCTATAAAAAAATTAAAAGTGACGCGACCGTTGACGATGTCAAAAAGAAAATTAACAGTATAAGGTCAAACTTTAGGAGAGAATGGAATAAGCTGGAGGCATCTAAAGGATCGCGCGGTCGCACCGGTGTTGTGTACAAGCCTAGATCATGGGCGTTCCATTTATTAACATTTTTAAAAAAGAAAGGCCAACCATTGACTCGGGTGAGTGTCTATGGTCTATTCATTTTTTTTTTGTTTTACTTATCGGTTACAAATAACATAAAAATTCGCGAAAAACCATAAGACGGGGTGATTTGAGGGGCGTAATGTGTGACGGGGTGCTTTTTCAAATTGTTCATGATTATGATTAATTACCAATTATTATTTTTTAGATTAATTCAAAAACAGTTACCCCATAACAAAATAATATTAAATTAAATGGCAAAACTTACTGGCAATAATTGCAGGGTGGCGGCCGTCGATCAGCCGCTTTGTTGACCCCAGAATTCACTTAAAAGTAGCACATTTACGATCGACGTAAAACCATTAGTAAGTCATTGCAAAGTAACTCTTATCTCGGTAAGGTAAGGTATAAATTAGAATGATTGCCGAGAGTTTTATCCAACTCACGGCAATCATTCTAATAAACTATAAATATTACATTGAGATAAGAGTTTCATTGCAATGACTTACTAATGGTTTTATACGTCATTCAAATTTTACCGTGAATGTTGTACTTAAACTTAGTTCAGCCGATCGGATTCGGTGACTATTAACTACGATCGATCGCTTGACCCCTTTCAGGTTTTTAGTTATTTCAATGACTTCTTGTGTACAGGTAGGAACGACACGGCAAATGCAGCGGTCCTCTAATATAAAATTGCACGCCCTTCTACTAAAATTTCTATACAAACAATCATTTGAATTAATGTGTATGCAACAACCAGTGAAGGGGCGGGCAATATTAAATTAGACGACCTCTTCCCACATTTTAATATAAATAATACATTTAAGTATTTATTTGTATTTTTAGCGCACTTCTACAGCATCAGAAGATTCGGAATCAGAAGGGCAACATGGAGAAAGACTGGGAACAATTACTTCCCTCCCGCCGCCCCCAAAACGATGGAAACAGCCAATATCAGAACAAAATGAACTAGAGGACAAAGCTGTAACTAATATATCTATGCAGCTGTAATGCAGCTTTGTGGTTATATCAATAAATATAAATAAATATTATTTTATTATAATATGAGTTTTAATTAATTTACTAGTAGTCACCGCCTGAGGTATGTGAGCAGTGAGACGGGACGGGGCGCTATTAACAGAATTGGCATACTGAGTTAGCTTGGTCTTTGTCCGATTGATCGTGTATTACGCGATTACGCCTTAATTACGTAATACACAATTAGTCGGAATTTGAATCGTTTTGAAACAAATTGCTAATCAAATGCTACATAAGTTCGAAAAAAAAATCTGCTGAACAACGAAAATAACGCAATTTGAACTGTCAACAAACAAATATGTTGTAGATAATCGTTTACGAAAATGTGTTGCGTAATTAGATAGCAGGTCATCACCTGTGCCAAAATTTATCCTTTTTTTTTGTCTAGGGCATCTCGTAGCTGACCTCAGAGGTCATGACTACTTAACCGAGCTTTCATGCGGCTGCCTTAAGCTACTACACTCAAAGGCTCAAGCCAGGGGCAAAAACTATTCTAATTAAAACTAGGCGAGCGCTCGCTAAGGGCACCCCCTGTGGGGTACGAACCTCGGCTTAGGGCGTCGCTGGGGGGAGGACAAAGATATTTCATGATTATTATTCGGGGAATTTAAAGCTACAGGCTCAGCATCGAGGCGGCCTGGCGCATCGTTGAGCAAGGGTCGGGGTGAAATTTATCCGTTCAGCCATTAAGCCCTTAGTACACGGCACGGTTTCTTTACGGTACGGCGTATAAACCACGCCGTAGAAACGTATCTGTCAACAAGCTTCCATAGTGATCCATACAACCATATCCATCCATACGCACAGTTTTGTGTAAAAGAAAAGAAAGAAAATACATTTATTTAGCACCGACAAAAAAGGCACACGACACAAAATAATTATAACACAAGTAAAAAAATAAAATAAAAAAAGGAAACAAATAAAAAGTGTAAAATAATAATTTAACAGGAAAGTGTGCCTCGAGGCTGCGCCAAATAGAAGACACAGAGCCTGCACAGACAGAGCTACGAGTACTATTGCATTTATAGTATTATTAAATAGTACAGTACAGATAGTACCATCCACAAAGAGGTGCTCCACTCTTTTCCCTAATCGCTTACAGTGCGAGTGTGCATCCTTTCGCTAGCTGCAGTGTTGTAGTGCCGTATTACGTACGCACGCACACTATGATGAATCTACTAACACGATAAAGAGCGTTACGGTCAACTAGGAAGATGCTCTACTTCAATTATTTTTTGATGTCGTCCGATGTGGGTATTGTATGTTAATGTAACATAATATTACCATTTTAATAGGGAGCAATTATAAACACCAATTAAATACGAAAAAAAAAGTTTTATTGAACTTTATTGAGAAATTACATCCGACGTATCAGCGACATCCTAACTAATTTTATTGTAATTATAAATGCGAAAGTGAGTTTGTTTGTTACGCTTTCACGCTAAAACGGCTGAACGGATTTGGATGATATTTGGCACATAGGTAGACTATGGCCTGGAGAAGGACATCTCATGGTACTTTTCATCCAGGATCGCAGACGAAGTCGTGGGCAACAGATAGTTTATAATAAAAGTAAAACTGAAATCAAGATCACAGTGTCTTAGACACTCGTCTTCTATTTTTTTCTACGTGCTGACAAGTATGGAACCAGACGTCTTTATTTACTCGATACATTTTCTCTTTTTCATAGGTGAATTCAAAAGTGACGTACTTGCTTCATTTTCAGGCTTAATATCCGCTTCCGTAGTTGGCTCTGTTGTATGCTCCGTGCTTGGGACTATAGCGACTAACGTATCCATGGCTTTGGTATTAGATTCTACAGCAGGTACTCTACTTAGCTTTATTGCATGTGCCTTTCTTTCGCTTAGTATTCTAGTCACTGTGCTTTCAGATACTCCAGCAGCCTGTGCAGTTCTCCAACGTGCGTCGGTGAGTTTTTCTGCATAATTATTATTTGCTTCTTTTTTCATAAAATCATACACTTTAGAAATAATTTCTCTGGCCTAGAATAGAAAAAGTACAATAAATAAAGTAAGCTACTCGTAGAAATATAGCCAATTTTTTTTGATGTCTTTTAGTTTCTACTAGTTCTAATCAATACAAAATTATTATATTACATACCTGGCTTTTAAGTACAACACGCTGAGATTTTCTAGACATTTTAAAAATATTAAGTAGAGTTACTTTCGTGCCAAGTCTGCATTTACCCAACGTGAGATATACACGTGTGCATCGAACCTCTGTTGGCTCGCAACTGACGCTCGGATCAACCTCCCCAGTCCCCACACCCCGCGGCCCCCTCGACAATAAAATTGTGGGGCGCGTCTTCGTGGATGTATAGTATATAATATAGCATGGATGAACGTAACGAAACACACTACAATATTGAAAGTGTATAGTAGTGTATCTGTCGTGGCCAGATCTTAAAATTGATAATTTCATGAAATGAACATCATCCACTCACTGGTCACATCATGATGTGGCCTGGCCAGATCATTGAATGCTCAACGTTTAATGATATGAACAGTTAAACGCACGACTACTTCATGATGTGGCCAAACATTAGTGATCATATCGTAAAATAGTTTGATTTTTGTTGTGCATCATGGCGGCGGCATACAATAAATAACACAAAGTAGGGTGACCACGCAAAAAAAGTCGATGGACTTTTATTGTGTTTCCAAATATTAGGTATATTATGGAAAGCGATCAACTTGGAAGTAACGCTCGCCGGCCGCTGCCGCGGCGTAACATGCAACATAGCACATAAGATTACTTTCTAAAAATTAAAAATTTACGCCGCTTATCTGGCACCCCGACCAAATGGTTAGGTTAGAACTGTGACCAACACCGGCGAGTGCTACTCCCAAGTTCGTCGCAGTTACTTGACTATTTTTACTTCACCTTACACCATGGATACCCTACATTAATGATATGGCCAAACGTCGACCGACATATCATTAAACATTGACGCTTAAACGATATGGCGAATGCTAGCCGGCCATTTCATGAAATGGTGAATTCTAAGATCTGGCCATGACATATCCATGAAATACGGATTGCGATCCATCAGGTAAGACTGATGGATCGCACTATATATTTTATTGAACGTCAATCCCTCGCCTAAATCATTGTTTGGACTTGGCGGGGAAATACGGAAAACGGACTAAATAAAGCTTTGGTTTAATACGAAAGCGGAGGTCCCCACATAACGACCGCAGTGACAGCCGTTATGAAAATGATGGAACCGGGCTTTGACTTTAAAGTTTATAGAAGGCGCTCTCCGCATTTTTGGTATTCAAAATTTAAGTCATTTATTGAAACTAGGCTGAGAATCAGCACTTTTCGAACGTCAAAGTTACATAAGACAGTCCCTCAAAACGCCCACCCTTCACCACTTCCTAGTGCCTTAGCTGGGAAGAAGAAGTGGCGCAACAAACTCCCCAGCAGCTCAGCTGTCTGTTCAGTTAGAAAAAAATTATTCTATATACGAAGCTACAAGTACGCTGAGTGCCTTGTCAGGCCAATTCAGTGAGCGTAACGTAGTCAGAAGTTAGAGTTACACACGCAATAGAAAGAGGCAACTAAAAAAAAAGAAATAGGCACAGCGCCTGACCAATTACCTACAGTTGTATTCACCTTAATATAACTGTGGGTAATTGGTTAGGCGCTGTGCGATCTGAATTGCACTTTATTGTGTCGTACGAAAAGTTGCTTTTTATTGAAATGATTTTGAGGAATGAACCATCTGTATTAATCTGTGACGGTGTCAAAAAACTCTCGCTAGGAAAACACGAACTTACTTTCATAAATAACAGTGACGTCATTCAACGGTATATTGCGGACGCTATGTGGCGGCCACCGCAGTCTTAGAGCGCTTGTAGACGTTCGTTTTTTTCACCGGATAACGGACCGTGTTTTTTGCCGGATTCGCGGTGGTGTATGAATTATAATGAATGTGTGTACATGCACCGGACATCGGTCCGGCGAACAATTTACGCAGGATGCACCACCGCTTCCCCTCGGCGCGACGGACACCGGTCCGGTGTAAGAAAGGGCGGTCATCCACGCCAGTTTATTGGTGCGTGTTGACGCTGCCGGACGTATTGCCTGTTTTCTGTTAATTGAGTGCCGTCTACCTGCGTTCTTTTAAAAATAGGTGATATTGACATGGAATTGTTAATAAGTTTGGTTGAAAATAGTCCTGTACTGTGGGACAAAACCCAAGAGTGCTATAAAAATAGACAGTCGAGTTTTGCCGCTTGGAGAGAAATTTGTCTTGCGTTAAATGAATTGATGGTTTTGAAACGATGCCCGAGAAAGCACCAGCTGTCCGAAAAAACTACCAGTTCAAAACTAACGCATATAGACGGCAGTCCATCCATCCGGTAAAAAAAAATGTATACAAGGATAGCCGTTTATTGACGGTCCGTTATCCGGTGAAAAAAACGGACGTCTACAAGCGCTCTTAGGATACCATAGCTTAAAGGAAACATACTCTTCAGTAAAGTTGGACACACGCGAATGCTTGCGTCGTTTGTTTTAATGATTAGGAAGCCACACGACTCTTCGCGTCAATTTGAATACCTCCATGAGTATGTTAGTTGACACAATCGGCTTCGTCCCGCAACCCGCGGGATAAAGGTACGCTGAGGAGCCGAAACGTGGAAACTTACGATACGGTTGGACCATAAATTCATGGTAACCCAGCGAGCTATGGAACGGGCTACGCTTGGAGTCTCTCTGAGGGATCGAATCCGGAACGAGGCCCAGTATGTTAAAAGCCTCAAAAAACAGACATCGGATTTTTTATTCTTCTAAACGATAGTATACACTGTTTTGAATGCTAGAATAGAACTCCCAGAAACCAATTTAGCTTAGAACCAGAGCTATAATTTGTATTCAGCTATCTAATTACGCAACACATACTTACACGTAAACGATAACGACAAATTTGTTTCATTTTGACAGTTCAACAACATTCATTGCGTTATTTACGTTGTTGAACAGATTTTGTTTTCGCATTTATCAAGCAATGTATTAGCAATTTGTTTGAAAACGATTCAAATTCCGATTGATCGTGTATTACGTAATTAGGGTAGGTACTGATTATCCAAAAGAATTGTATGTATGCAACGTTTTTATATTTTAATAAAAACATCATAGTATGTATACAATACATTATAGTATGCGATAAAGCCAAATATCTGCTATTTTTACAATGTTTTTTTTTAAATTCAGTTTAAAGCTAATTATGTATGTTTATGAATAAAAATAGATTGAAGAGATTTAATAATAATGTTCTTAGCAATCTCTCAACTGCTAGTTTTGATTCACAAGACCCCAATATAAACTACGGTACATTATTTTCTACAGTATGCCATGAATTCAATAAAGCATGTCCTGTGAAAAAAGTAACCATCAATGCTAAACCAAAATTCAATGAATGGGCCACTGCTGGCATTAAAAAAAGCAGAGATATTTTATATAATTTGTACTACGAGAAATCATTAACTTCTGATCAAGCCCTTCATAATTATGTCAGAAACTATTCTAAGATATTCAAACGAGTCTGCGCCCAAGCTAAATCTAAATTAATAAGTAACAAAATTAGTATTTCAAATAATAAAATAAAAGCTGTGTGGCAGGTAATTAACAAAGAAACTGGAAACACAAAACAGCGAGATCAGAATGAATTGTCTCTAAAAATTAATAATGAAATCATTTCAGATAAGTTAAAAGTTGCTGAGACACTAGAAAATTTCTTTACCAACATTCCAATAGAGGTTACAAAATCTCTCCCCTCATCATCTATATTAGCTGAATCTCTTTTAAAAGAAAACTTCAGTAAGGACATTCCAAGTTTTGAATTCAAGCCTATTTCTATTGACACAATTAAAAAAGCATTCCAAAGTCTTAACATAAAAAACACAGAAGACTTATGGGGGATTTCCGTTAAGGTTCTTAGAGATATTATTGACACAATTGCCCCTGTCCTAACAGGCATATTTAATCAATGTTTAGATAGCGGTACGTTTCCTGATTTAATGAAACATAGTAAAGTAGTACCAATTTTCAAATCAGGTACTAAGAGTGATCCCTCCAATTATAGACCTATATCTGTGCTACCAGCATTGAGTAAAATATATGAAAAAACTTTTTTACAAAAAAAAACAACCGACTTCCAAAAAAAACACTTAAAAGAGAAAAATAACTTGAATTTCGGAAGTCGGTGGCAAAAACAATAGTATTTTATTAGATACATATATAGTAAAATATACCTACCGTAATATATATGAAAGCAATTCATAACTATTTCCCTAGGGATATAACTATATCACGGCTTCAACTATGCGAACTGCGAACCATCTTAAAATATAACTATATGGATCTGTATTTTCGTTTTTGCCACCGACTTCCGAAATTCAAGTTATTTTTCTCTTTTAAGTGTTTTTTTTGGAAGTCGGTTGTTTTTTTTTGTAAAAAAGTTTTTATTTTTTACTTTTTAGTTTTTTATTAAATTTAATTAGGTACAGGTAGGCAGTAATTAAGGTATTTTGATTTTATAAGGTAAAATTATTTTTTTCTTTTCAGTGTTTTTAAGTTTTCGCTTTTAATTTTTTAATTCAGCCCACTCTAGTGTCTGCTGAGGAATCAATTCTCGATGTCAACGAGTATGTCTATCTAGGACAAGATATCTTCTAACTCCTGATCGATAAGGAGTTGTACCTTCCATCATCAGCTCAACGGAATATAAGAATACAAGTAACGGTCTAAACGTGCCTATAATATTCAAAGAATTATCCCCTAACCTTCTAACCTTTCACTGTAAGTTCCTATATGTACTGTTCACCGATGAGGAGTTCCATGCGGTATCTTCGAAGACTATAATTAGTTCACCACGGATGGATAGATAGAACCAGCAATTATTTTTGATCTTTAGTACAATATCCAAATCATATTACGTGTACTGTTTGTTTTTGAGGAGTTCCTTCGTTTATCTCCCAAAGTATACATCAAATCTTCACAAAATTAATATGGGACCACCTCAGGAGTATACCCTTACGAATAAAAAAAGAATTTTCAAAATCGGTTGACAATTGGCGGAGAAATCGGTGAACATACATAAAAAAAAAAAAAAAAAATACATACAGTCGAACATATAACCTCCTTTTTTTGAAGTCGGTTAAAAATCATGCTAGACCAGATGTCGTCACATTTTAACTCAAATGGAATTTTACATAGTCACCAGTTTGGTTTCACGAAAGGTAGGTCGACGACTGACGCAGGAGTAAAACTCATCAGTCACATTTTGGAATCCTGGGAGAAATCCCAGGATGCAATTGGCATTTTCTGTGACCTCTCAAAAGCGTTTGACTGCGTTGACCACAAAACACTGATCTGTAAATTACACCACTACGGAATTCGTGGACCTGCTGCTGATCTTATTCTTTCATATCTATCAAATAGGCAGCAAAAAGTAAACGTTAACGGGGCGACGTCCTTGGGGTCTCTAGTAAAGATGGGCGTGCCTCAAGGATCAATTCTTGGCCCTTTTCTATTTCTAGTTTATATTAATGACCTTCCTTACATGATGGCTAACTTATCAGATATAATTCTATTCGCTGATGACACTTCTCTTATTTTTAAAATAGATAGAAAAGATACGGATGTCACACATGTCAATGATAGTCTGGCAGTTCTTTCGAAATGGTTCGCAGCTAATAATCTTTTACTTAATGCGAACAAAACTAAATGTCTTAAGTTCTCATTACCAAATGTACCTCAAGTAGGTCTAAATTTAAAACTTGATGGCAAGAAACTAGATGCTATTACGGAAACTGTATTTCTAGGAATTACTTTAGATTCGAGATTGCAATGGGGCGCCCGCATTAGAGCTCTTTCAGGTAGATTAAGTTCAGCTGCATACGCTGTAAGAAAAATAAGGCAGTTGACTGATGTAGCCACAGCTAGGTTAGTATACTTTGCTTATTTCCACAGTATTATGTCTTATGGCGTTCTGCTGTGGGGATCGGCAGCTGACGTAGATTCAATTTTTATTTTACAAAAGAGGGCAATTCGCTCTATCTATAAAATGGGTCCCCGCGAGTCCCTTAGAAATAAATTCAAAGAAATTGATATACTAACGCAGCCTTCTCTTTATATCTTAGAAAGTATTTTGTATGTTCGCAAAAACTTGGGACTTTTCAAAATAAGAAGCGATTTCCATAATATAAATACACGTAGTAAACATGAAATTGTGATACCCAAATTTAGATTAACTAAAACTAGTAAGTCATTTGTAATAAACAGTATTCGATTTTATAACAAGTTGCCAAAGACGATTACAGAACTTAGCGATGGAAAGTTCAAAACCCACATCAAACGTGTCCTTATCAAAAAAGCATATTATAAGATTAAAGACTACGTTGAAGACAAGGAAGTTTGGCAATAATTCCTTCTGCACATGTGGCTTCCCTGGTACCTCATTAACGGCATAACTATGTAAATATCTATTAACGGCTCCCAAATTACGATGATTATTTTATTTTATTTTACCTTTTTTCTTTTACATACTACCTTGACATAATCTCTTCGTTATTTGACATTATATACCTAAAATATTATATATATATATATATATTTTTATAACAAATAAGTATTGTTACATACAGCTGTAGTGGCAATTATGTCATTTGGTTTAAATAGCTTTTTATTTTTATTATTTGATTTTGCTTTTATATAGATTCTTTTCTTTTAGAATTTGTGAATGTGAGAACGTTGTAGGCTTAACAGACTGTAGATCTATCGACCATTTTCTATCTTGCTAAGTACCTGGTACTTGTTGATAGGCCTACACTGTCCTCTCATACCTATTAACTCTGTAATTTGAAAGCATTGTAAATACCATTTATTTTTAAAATAGTAACCATGGAGTTTCTTGCCGGCTCTTCTCCATAGGAAACGACCAATTGGAACCGTGCATCTAGCTTCTGACGTTTCATAAGTGCCCTTATAGGTTTATGTGAAATAAAATATTTTGAATTTGAATTTGAATTATGTTTATTTTATTTTTCTCAGGTTTTATTGCGTTTATAGCAATTTATTTTCACACACATCATACCAGATGCTTAACACGAAAGAATTCAGATTTTTGTAGTTCAGTTTTTTTATTAATTTATGGGTTTTTTCACTAATCAAAAATCTGAAACCATAAACATTTGAATATTTTATTAACAATAGAAAATTAATTGTCTCACAAAAATTATAAGTTATGCTGTAAGTGATAACCCTATTATCAGAGAAAAAATTGAAAACCATAGAATCATCATATATCTTCGATTTCCTGATAGATTTGCATTTTTATAGTAAGTAGTACAGTTCTGAAGAATATTTTAAGATCAATATTAGGTGCTACTTACAAAAGATGTCCGAATGAAAAAATAAAAAAGGAATAAAGATAAAATCAGGAATATTTATTTTTCTATCATAGCGAAATCTTTTCTGATTTGCCTATATTTCAATAAACTTCAAAAACAAATGTGCATATATTTTCATCACATAGTTTATTTTTACGTTTCTCTGAAAATCCGAAAATAATCTAATAAAATTATAACTCTGTTATAAAGTATATTTAAGATCTGGGAGTTCTAATCTCGCATTCAAAATAGTTCATACTTTCGATGGAATAAAAAGGTGATGTCCATTTTTTGAGGCATTTATCATGCGTAAATACAAAGGCGGATGCAACACAGACACCCATAGTCTATGCTGCATTATCTTGCGAATGGTTTAAAGCAGTAATAGTCCGTCCGAACCCAGCTGCAACACAGCGGTTTGTAATTCTGCCGCATTTGTATGTGTAAAAAAAACATGACACTGGTATTATTTCCGTTAGATTATAAACTGTTGAAAAATTGTGAACTGAGTGAAATGGGTTAGGTTAGAACTGTGAACAACCGCGCGCGAGCCGAGCGAGCGTAGTGAGCGTTGCCGCGGCAGCGACCGGCGAGCACTACTTCCAAGTTGCTCGTAGCTAAGCAGGCTATTTAGTATTAGTGCAAGGTGCGTTACGTCGCAAGCAATTTTGATACCTGCAGTGTAGAGAGAGCGAGTACGTATAAGCTGTATTTCAGTCGTTTTTGTTAAAACAATGTCTTTCGGGACCGATCACATTGCAGACAGTTTTCAAATGTCTGTGGTGTAATCGTGTTTGTAATACTTTCTTCATACAGACGCGGCTGCGTTACAGAACAGCTACTGTCTGTGTTGCATCCGCCTTTGTATCTACGCGATCCGGTAGAGAACCAAAGTTGTCGACATAGCTTACAGAATAAGCAAGCTGAACTGGAAGTGGGCCGGCCATATTAGCCGTCGAACCGATGACCGTTGGGGTAGGCGTGTTCTTGAGTGTTGACCGCGAATCGGCAAACGTAAGGTAGGACGCCCTGAGGATAAGTGGAGTGGTGATTTTCGCAGGGTGGCTGAATGAGATATGTCCAGCAATGGACTGCTAGATTCTGATGATGTGGTTACCTAAGGTCTATTCAAACTCAAACTCAAAGCATTTATTTCAATTAAACCATTCGGTCAGTCAGAAATATGAAGCTAGTTGCCCATTCCAAAGCGTAGTAGGTTCCTGTGGAGAAGAACGGGCAAGAAACTCCACGGACACTCTTTTAAATCAAAAATGTGATACAAAATATTGGTTACATCATTCATGTTGAAATTATGCACGTGAGAACAATGTAGAAAGACGTGCATTCTAAGGTCCTTGTTTCTAATTGATGTTATTTCTACATAAACAAACATCAACTTTATGCTAGTGTAAATAAAGTTGATTTTAGAGTTGAAAAGTTATAAAAAATATGAAGTTGTAGCGGAAACTGAAACTTTTTCCTAAAACTTGTGTCTGTTTACATGTTTGGCAAATAAATTGCGAACGCAAATTATGTCCGGCAGTTTACAACATGTAAAATAACCCTGTCCGATCAGTGAGGGTATTGTTAGGTCTGCCAGGGTTCCGGGAAAGTCCGAAAGGGATACCGTGGCCCTGGCAACGTACAGGCAACGGAAGGAACACGGGTGGGTTTTAGTCAGTAAGAGTCCGACACGCCCTCCCGCTCCGCCCAGAGCGGGAGAAGTAATTTGATAATTTCCCACCCAAACAAAAATAAAAAAAGTGTATTGTTAGGTATCGTACTGAGTCTATTTATGCGTTAATTTGCAGGAAAAAAATAATAAAAATCTCCACATGTTTTTTCAATGGGGAATATTACTGGGTTAGTACATGGAGCGCGGGCGGCCGTCGTTTAGCGGGTGTCTACAAGTCATAACTTATGACCCCTGTTGAAAATTTGCTCAAACAATAACTTTTTTATTTTCAATAATGGTAATGTTATTGCAGTACCTATGTACCCCTTTTGGATCGGACAGGGATTTTTTTAGATATTGTATAATAAAAGGTACTCACGTTAAGTTGTGCGAGTGTCAAAGCCAGCTTTTTCTGTGTTTGTTTGGTGTGCACTTTGTTCTTGACCGCGTTGAGAGCCAGCGAGCAGTGCAGTGACGCCGTGTGGGTCAGCACCCATTGAGGAGTTATCCTGTACAAATATACAAACAATATATCAATCTGCTTAGCCTGTTCCCAACTATGTTGGGGTCGGCTTCCAGTCTAACCGGATGTATCTAAATACCAGTATTTTACTCTCTACGGTTCTCAGACTTTCGGGATTCTGACGACCAATAACGACTGTCAAAGATCCAAGGATGACAGTCGGGACCAACGGCTTAACGTGCTTTCAGACGCACGAAGGGGTCTCGGTATGTTAAGATAGACACTCTTCCACGGGCTGACCGCAGCAAGCGTAGCTTAACCTGCTATCTAATTACGCAACACATTTTAGTAAACGATTACGACAAATTTGTTTCATTTTGACAGTTCAACAACATTCATTGCGTCATTTACGTTGTTGAGCAGATTTTTTTTCGAACTTTTGAAGCAATGGATTAGCAGTTTGTTTCAAAAGGATTCAAATTCCGATTGATCGTGTATTACGTAATTACGGTACTGATCGATCTACCCGTGCGGCTGTTATTACTTATCTACGAGCCCCTCCCCCTCCAAAATATACAACCACGTATGTAATGATAATACATCCCACGACTAACGACTAAAGGTTAAGAACATGTGCTCCGGTATGGCTAACGTAACATATCTTGGCAGTGATGTTTGTATAAACTCAATGTAAGGCAGAAACAAGAAAATTCTACATGCTACGATGGATGCTTACATACTCCGTTTGTTTCGTCTATGGTCATACATTTGCGTACATGTAATGAAAAAAAATATGATATTCTATTTAGAGATCGGATATTCGGATGCATATTTGCCTAAAGTCGGCTGCTTGCAGCGTATTGTGCGATGAAGTGCACGGATTAATAAATATGTGTTGAAGCGTGGAAGTCTGGCATCATTCAAAACAGGTTTTGTTGGTTTCGAAAGATTTCTAGATCTTTCATGCGTCCGTCTCATTTATTTGTCAGTTTGTTTTTGTTATTGAAATATTCGTTATTATTATCTTACACAAAACACACATTGCAGTATAAAACTGATTTACATCCGTCACCTCACGCTTCAGGTCCAGTTGAAAACCAGCGTCAGGCACTAGTTGTCTGGCATTTTTGCTGAACTGGGCCTATTTGGCGCAGCCGCGAGGCACACATTCCTGCTAATATCTTACAATCGAACTTTACAATGTTTTATTGTTTTATTATTTTTACTTGTAGTACAATATGTTGTGTTGTGTGGCCTTTTAGTCTGTGCTAATTAAATGTATTTTCTTTCTTATTTCATTATTTCTAAAGTTGATTTTTGGCTAAGAAATTAAGTGTGAAGTGAAGTGGCTTCTTAATATTTTTTTTCTAAATATAAATTACAGAATTCAGTAAAATCCGGAAATGCACAACTAATGATGACTTATCAGTCCTCTTATTAAGGTTACTTTTGCGGTGTTAACATAATAAACAAAATTATATACCTACTTTTAACACTTTTTAACGAAACTCGAGGCACCGAAATGTTTGTCGCTATATGCTATGCCAATTTTGTAACCTACTTTACAACATTAGCTAGCATTTCTATAGTCAAAAAGAAATAAATTTATTAATTCCGGAATCGCGAGATTTTTGCGATCGATAAGTAGTGCATTCCTTAACTATACATTCGATTCTTTAATCAGAACTCAAAATTTGTCGAACCCGGGATTTTTTTGATACAAAAGTGCTTTCCATAATTAATAGCCAACACCTCAACTTTGCATCCGAATATCCGATTTCTAATTAAAATGAATGAGTTTGTCCGTCTAAAAAAAAATTGTTTGGCACTTGTGTTGACGGATCAATTACTTTCGGACGGGCACTGGCGAATGGTTGCAGTGCTCCCCAGTTTCACGGCGAGACTACGCGCGCGGTTCAGTGGTTTCGGCCAAACTACAGTGGATCATATTAATATTTTGGTTCGTACGGGCTGCGCGCAGCACGAACAGCGCAAGTTCATTTATGCTCAAACTCAAACTCAAAGCATTTATTTCAATTAAACCATTTACAAGCACTTTTGAATTGTCAAAGAGTCGGTCAGTTAGTCAGAAAGTTGAAGCTAGTTGCCCTGCTCTATTCTTTAAGCTTTACACTACATTAGTGAACCAATATCATACCTGTTAGTTTCAGTAGTGTCATGTACAGAGGGCGCGGCGAGTGCGGCGGTGAGCGCGGCGCGACGTTCACATAGTTGCGGCCACAGCGACCTGCCGCATTTTACTAGAGAAGATAATAGCATCTGGTCTTCTGTAGTGACAAAAAAAGTTTGTTTATAGTGTAGACCTCGGAAGTTTAGCAATTAAAAAATTCAAAATTCATTTATTTAAATTAGGCTGAGAATCAGCACTTTTCGAACGTCAAAATTACATAAGACAGTCCCCCAAAACGCCCACCATTCACCACTTCCTAGTGCTTTAGCTGGGAAGAAGTGGCGCAAGAAACTGCCCAGCAGCACAGCTGTCTGTTCAGTTAGAAAAAATGCAAAATAATTTACATTACGCAACACAAAACATAATTTAAATTATAAATTAATAGCCATATGACAGCTAGCACACGCCAATATACCAACCAAAAACATCGAGAATCTCAGGCAGAAATAAAAATAACTAATTTATAGTGAATAGAAGAAGATACTAAGCGCCTATCGAAACAGAGCGGAGATGATAAAAATCACCCGAAAACAACATAACATAACATCATCCTGTATTCCCCGAAAGGTTAGGCAGTGGTGTACCATCAACAAGTTCATATCTATACACCGTAAGGACTATTTCAGGTTGCAGCGCTCGGCCGCTATAGCAGCGGGGCGGTAACAGATGTGGTCATCGTGTTCACGGGATTTTGTTTTCAAACTGCTTCGATAGTACCTCTAGTACACCCACATTTCGCCAGTTATGTTTAAGTCCCATGTAATGGGGGGCAAGCCTATTGCCATCAACCGGGCACAAATCCAGACTCAGGGCTGCCATAGAGAAATTCCAGATGAAAAAATCCATTAACACTTTACCCGACCGTGGAATCGAACCCAGGGCCTCATGCTCTAGACCAACGAGGCAGTCTATCCAAAAAGATCATAATAATAATAGAAAAGAAAGAGAAAAATAGGTTTATTTGTCACAGAAACACGTGCATACAAACAAAACAACAATATAAACATAACAAAAATATTCGGCAGCTGCACGTCATGACTGTGACAAGAAGGCTTCCACTCAGCATAATCACTATCATTTATAAAGTTATTATTATAATAGCTCTTTCTTCAAAAAGGTATAGCTTCTACGCGTTGGCGGCAGTCGTTGACAAAGTGCGGCACGTGTATTTGAGTACCGTACTCAAATACACGTGCGGAAAATTGTCGACGGCTGCAGTTGCTTCTGCCGCTGACGCGTGCCGCTCGAGTGAATCAACACTATATGACCGGCACAAAAGAAAACCAAATTTTGGGCGTACATAATAATAGGCTTTACGTAAAAAATTATAGGTCAGCATAAATTGTAAATTAATACTTTGGTACTTTTCCAAATGAGCCAGTGTAGTTACCATGAATTGAGAAAATCTGTTTTTTTTTTGTGTAAATTTCAGACATGACTGAATTGATATCTAAACACGATAAAACATACAATATAACCGGCCAAGAAGGGTTCCGTACCACCGTACGTTATTTAGCAAATAAATGAAAATATTAAACGAAGAATAATATTATAGTTTTCATTTAAAATTTCCAAAATCGCAAAGATAAATTTGTATCACATAATGATACTATGAATTACAATGTAAACTGCAAAAATAGCAGTTACAGAAAATCACCCTTATTTAAATAAAATACCTTATGTATCGGCGTTTTTAGATTTTTTGATTATATACAGTATACAGTACATAATATACAGAAATTTCAAATTCCTAAATTTTTTAGTTGTTGAGACAGAGCTCGTACAAAAATGGTCTAAAACTGACCACTTTTACGGCACCACATTTCATCACTTTTGAAAAATAAAATACATAATTATTATACTTGTTCTCTACTTGATAAACTCTAGACAATGACACCCCACATAGGGGTTGGGTTAGTTTTTTTTTTTTCATAAATTTTTTACTGTATGGAAAAATAAAAACGAAATTAAATTAAATTTTTATTTGTTGTTGTTGTATACTGGCAATAGAAATGCAGAATCTGTGAAATTTTCAACTGTCTATCTATTACGATTCATGAGATACAGCTCGCTGACAGACGGACAGCGGAGGCTTAGTAAGTCCGTTTTTACGGAACCCTAAAAGTACAAACAACATTTCTTGCGGTCGTCGACTGCCCGAAACAAAAATATTTTTTTCATCATTATTACTATTAGATACGATATCAATCACGTCTATGGAGTTTCGTTAGATAATTTTATTTGATCCAGTAGTGAAAGATAATAAGGGAACTTACCAGTATCATTAAGATCTCCATTGCTCGAGGCGGCGGACGAATTCGCCAGAGGTGCGACGCTCACAGATAGAGCGGCAGGCGGCCGACTGTTCTGACGACGAGATGTCACCCTGTCCAACTTGCTCTAAAATTTAAAGAAAAACGAAATTTAGGTAAACGGCTACGTCAAATTTACATTTGTATATCTTGGTTGAGTTGATAGCAGAGGACAATAAATTTACAAGGCCCAAAATAATTGAGCTGAAATTGCAAAAAACAGAGAAAATGGTAGGCAGGCCCTGCAGTGGAACACAACAGACTCGTAATAATAAATAAATAATAAAATTACATTTCAAATTGAACCCGAAAGAATACAAGTATTTGTTGAGCAATTTTCTAACAATGTATTATGCATTTATGATATCATTAGCTGTTGCCTGCGATTTGGTCTGCGATCCAGGATGAAAAGTATAGCCTATGTTAATCTCCAGGTCATGATCTGCCTATGTGCAAAATTTCATTCAAATCCGTTCAGCCGTTTTAGCGTAACAAACAAACTCATTTTCGCATTTATAATATTAGTTAGGATAGCACGTCAGCTATACCCCGAGATTTCTCCCAGGTTGTACTTCTTGGCGCGCATCTCTTCAAGCTGCTGCAGCACCAAGCATACGATAATGTATGAAGGTAGTTACCTCAACATCCTCACAATCCTCGACGCTGCACAGCGCGTCAGCTATACTCCGAGCTTCTCCGAGGTTGTATTTCTTGGACCGCATCTCTTCGGCTAGCTGCTGCAGGAGCCAAGCGCGACGCTGAGCGTTCTGCACGCGACCGCGGAACAGGTTGCGGTGCGATACTGCAGGGGATAGCATGATCCTTTAATATTTTAGAATAGTGTAGAGTATTGTTTATTGTTAAAAAAGTATCCCTACAACATACCTCTAGGGTGTAACTTAAAAGTAATTTAGAGCAGTAGCGGATCCAGGGGGCTAAGGGGTTCAAGCCCCTCCCTAAAAGCATCTGAGTTCTTCCGTGACAAATCTTAAAGAGAATCTGATATTATTCTAATTAAACTTTTTAGCAAGCATTACACTACTACCTAAGGTACAATTGTCATCAGTTATCCTTAAAACGGAACAGGGGCAATTTGAAAAATAGGTATTTGAAGAAACTATTGCAGTCTTCTTACCTCAAGTCTGCCCCCGTAGAGTGCGATAGGGATAGCTACAGCTCAGACCAATGATATCACAAAAAAAATTGACGAATTCGACGTTTCGTATTCCCCTTTTTTCTCCTCGAAAACTGAACCGATTCAATTATTTTTTACATTAACATTTTAAGAAAGAGTACGTCTAGGTTCCTATCATTTTCATTTATGTTAAAAACTTTTCAAATTTGTTTGGTACTCGTCTAATCACGGCGGTAAAAATGGGGCATTTTTGTAATTTTTGGAGGGTCATATTTCTTTACCGATAAGTTGCTGAAAAAAAGGAAACAGGGACGTGACTACAGCAGACCTTGATTTTATGAAGAAAGAATTATTGCTCTAGAGGCATTATTCAGGAAGAAAAAAGGAGAATACATTTGTATGGAGAATCGCAGGCCCTGTTCCCTCTTAACTTAATAGGTATTATGTTTTCCAAGTTTTTTTTGTATAATATGATGTTTTATTTACTTGACGAATTTTGAATCCGTGCGCCACTCATTCTGCTCCTCACGCTGCCAGGTTTGGCCGCCATGTATTACATATTCACCGAGATATCTTAAGTACTCTACAACTTAACGAAGTCATTGAGGAATTTGCGAAAAGTAGTATGCAAGGAGGCTTTCTATGCGCTATGCAAAATAAAATGTGTGCTTTTTTAGTGTTATTTTATTACTGCACGCCCCCCCGAACGACAATCCTGGATCCGTCACTGCTTTAGGGAACAAGCACTTTTATTTCTACTTACACCTGCTAGAAACTTTATCCACCAGCTTGTTCAACTCCTGCCTGGCTTGCAGTACTCTCGTTTCTGCATCTTGTACTCTCTCTCTTAGCGCAGTCTGTTGCTTCCATAGTGACAGCTCTTCGGGCACCACCACACTTGAATCGGGCTGCAAAGGTGAAAGTTTTGTTAATCAAGAATATTGAAAAATTATGTCTTTGATTAGCTATAAATGTTGAAGAGAAAATAAATAAAACTGTTATGTAAATAAAGGCTACAGTTTTAGCTGAAAATGCTTCAAATGGGAGAATCTAATGTTACTGCTTTTTAACAGTTAATTACTGATGTTGATGTGAGTGTACCTCCTTTATATAACTGTTGGTAAAATATAGAAACTGGGCATAAGTGTCTCAGAAGAGTCTGTTAGATGCAAGTACAGAAGATTCACTCCACAAAATCATTTAATTTTATAGCGACTTGCTACGACACGATAAAGTACAATTCAGGTCGCACAGCGCTAATTACCTGCAGTTATAATTCACCTAGAAGTTGCCTTTCTTTTGATCGTGGAACTCTTATAACTTCTGACTATGTTATGCCTACTGTATTGGCCCGACTGGTCGAGCCCGCCGCGTACTTGTAGCTTCATAACTAAAATGGGAAGTGCGCCTGGCCTGTTTTTACCCAAGATCTTGGTAATTACTATAGATAAGATTTATTTTTATTCTTTATAAATAATTGTTTTGTTTTTCACCACAATATAAAAAAAATACATTTTCAAATGATCATAAGACAATACATAATAGTTTGAATTATATTGTTGGAGACTGGTGCTTGAGCTAGGTGTAAGGCCTGTATTTCAGGACACCAGGTCTCCACCCCTTTGGAAGCAGTTACATTTATTAAGGATTATGCACTTGTACACCAATACAGTAAGTTATATAAAACCAGAAAAAGAGAGATTACACTATTGATTATTCTACTATGGTTATAGGAAGCAAACTCATGCCTTTTATGATTTAAATAGGGGTTAAAATTCATGCACAAACCTTGCAAAAAGCATTCTTCTTCTGGCAGCGTTGCACGTCATTGTTGAAGACTTGCAGCCTCTTCTGTCTGATGCTCTCCTTGGGCTCCACATGCTCCATCAAACTGCGCCACACCATGTAATACTGGCCACGGCATATCCTGTAAAGAGTATTGAGATAAATACATAAATTATATGTAGATGTATGGAGTGTGAATGTGGACAAAGCAAAAGTAGTATGTAAGGATCTTAGCCGATGGTGTTCTGCAGTTACTGCATACCCCTATGGGAAAAAGGTGTGAGTTTATGCCATTTATATGTAGCAGAGGAGTATATTCTTAGGCTTGACAGCCATAGGAGCTGACTCACCATAGTTTCTGCTATGGGATACAAATAGTGCTGTATTTTGCAGGCCCGGATTTAGAGACCCAGGGCCCATGGGCACTTCGACATTTGAGCCAAAGCCATTTTGTAAATATAATGAACTACTTTTATCTGTGTGTCAATATGCACAATGGTCCTCCTGAAGGACTAAGTGCGGAAACCAAACCCCATAGCACAGAACATAGAATGTAAGTTGAAAAAAATTTTTTACAATGACTGGAACATACCAAAAAGACATAGGTTTTAACGCATTCAAGGACACTGTACGAGACACAATAGAAGTTTTATTGTTATGATGCCTATGAGCGTATAGTGTCCTTCAAAGTGTTAATGAGACTAAATGAGACCTCAAGATACAACTATGACTATATTTCCAATCCCTTAAATTTTTCGAAAAGAGTCACACAAAAATGTCAATATTACATGTGAATTTTAAAATCACCCCTATTTTACCCTCTTGAGCCTATTTTACCCCGAGACCAGTGCAATTTGTAGTCTGTGTGTTTCGCAGAGGGAAACAGTGTGGGTCTATGTATAAGAATGTATAAAAATACATGAATTTCATGGGTTTGCTGATGACTTGAGCCAAAAATGTTGAGCAATCAAATTTTATATAACACATTAGGCATGAACTTAACATCACTAAATGGTTATGAGCCTACTTGTATTAAATAGCAAAATTGAGGTTTTACAACAGTAGTGTATTGTTATATACTTAAGAAGAATTTCTTCGGCCAAGTGTGAAAGTTTAATGAATGAAGTTTATTATAAGCCAAGCTATTCAAGTTACAAATATAATATCAAAGATTAAAATTTTTAGTTTTTAATTAACTTTTGCTTTCAAATATACAAAGAATTGCTGAATTATACATTATTGAGGTGAAGGCTTCAATCAAAGTGGAGTGAAATTCATCAAAATTATTTATTTTAAACTGTCTTCTTATTTTCTTAGAAATATAGGTGCACACTCCAAATACTATTAATTTTTATATTTAGATTTTCGGAAAATAGATCATTTTCATGCAAGTACACAGACAAAGTATATTTGGTATAGAACCAAAACTCAAAAAAGATTTTCCCGTACCGGGAATCGAACCCGAGCCTCCTGGGTGAAAGCCAGGTATCCTAGCCACTAGACCATACGGGATATGAGAGACTTGGCGAATTTTGAGTTAAATACCTAGAGCGTCGGAAAACATTATCAATACCTAACAAAACCGTAAATATTATCTTAAACTATTCAAAAGTTTCATAATTAAAGTTCCAACGATATTGGATATTGCAAAGAGGTTGAAAGAGACTCACTCGGCAAGTTTATCTACGGAAGGCACTTGATCCGGCGGACACCCCATAGACAGAAGCCATTCTGCGAACTTCTCGGGCACTTTATCACCGCTCAATTTTTCTTCATTCATATTAGTCAATTAACGTATTCTACAGTTAAATAAATGCTATTTTGCAGACAATGACCAAAAAGCAACAACAAGCAACAGACGAGAATTCAAATTTGACATTGTTGTGACAGACAGATGACAGTTTATTATTGACAAATGAAACTGACATTCTCGTTAAGTTGAGAGTAAAGCGCGCTCAGACTTTAGAAACAGTAACCGTAGCCGAAATCGCCATGGGATGGAATAGTAATATTATTAAAGCGCGCCACACAAAAAGCATAAAAGTTATTTAATTGCGTTATTTTCGTTATGAGCAGATGAATTTTCAAATATTATTAGATTGTGCACATGAAAGTTAATTCTGCGGTTGCGACCGAAAATATCTTAAAAACTGACTTAGATGGCAGTCACAAAGCATCTATGCAGCGTCAAATTAAATTAGCTAGCGAAACTCCGCGGACGTGATGGGTATCGATATCTAAAACATGTACTCTAAAACGAAAAATAATATGAATCATTGTTTTTTTTTTTGTGGTGTGCCAATGGTATTTCAAAATGACGGCTGTCCGGCATACTAACTAGTGGCCATGCGAGAGCATTTAGATAATGCCTTTCAAAACTCATGGATTGGTAGAGGTGGCCCTATTCCTTGGCCCGCACGGTCCCCATACCTGACGCCTCTGGATTTCTTGGTTTGGGGACGTGCAAAAGAATTGGTTTACCAGATAGAGGTGCCCACTAGGGAAGTTCTTATTGAACGTATAACCGGCGCGTTTGAAATAATGAGAGAAGAAATGCGACTAAATACATCGACTGTTGAAATAAGAAACAGATGTCGAGCATCCATACGAAATGTAGGAGGTAATTTCGAACAAGATTTGTAACTTTCATAGTTTCACAGTTCATAAAAAACATAATAACCGTAAAAAAGTATTTTCTTAACCACGACTGACATGTAGCATACCCCTAGAAAGGGTATAAGCTAAACAACTTTTTTAAATAAAACTAAGTTCAAAATGGCTTTTAGTTTTTTTATACTGAATTTAGAATTTTTCACACATTTTAAAACAAAATTGACTTTGGAAGCACATAAGCATTTACATTTACAGATCAATTTAATTAAATAATGATTTATTTAGAATAAGAATACACAATGCAATTACAACCATAAACAAAAAAGTAATGACGATTTAAAAGGCGAGATTCCGGGTAATTTTGGGAAAAAAATCATATCTTAATAATCACTTAGGACATGAGGTCATAGGGTGGGTGGAAGCTCGTAAATTACCCTCCCAACCCCCCAAAAAATTGGGTCTGTCCATGCGCCAAACACCTGTACATATGTATAATTATTAGTTCCTGTTATTGCCGGTTAACGTACATACTAATTCCATGCGTGAGACGGAGTCTAAAATGTAAAAAATTGGCAACTGTCATGAAAATGTAGACGTCATTTAATGTCAAATTGTCTGAAATTGTCAAAGTAAACAATGTTGATGTTCTTTTCCCAATATTTTTATTAATTTTAAATAATGCTAGGTAACCTTAAGGACTTTATTTCTGTTGTGCAAGATGGGATAACATCTAACAACAATATAAGGCAAACGCTACAAGAAGTGCAGAGGGTGACAAACATATTTAAAGACAGGCAAAAAGTTTCTCACGAACACGAAAGCAAAGTTAATTACGGCGCTGGTGGTGCTTTACTGGAGAAATATCAAGAAGATTGGGCTAAAATACATGAGAATGCTGACACAAATGCTAAGGCAGCTGATGAAGTAGATAAATTAATTGTAGAGTTACACGAAGTGGCAAAAAAGCGTTTACAAAGTGCGAATGAGTTGGCGCATAATTTGTCGTTTATTCCTAATTTAACTGCCTCCGTGGCGCAATGTGTGGATAGTCTGAAGAATGTTCAGGTGTTGCTGAATTCTGTTGAGGAGGAGCTAGTTGAATTTGAGGATATTGTTGAGAGGAGCAAGATGGAAAATTGGAAGCTAGACCATCACTACCATCTTACTGTATATAAAGAGAAGAAAATGGGTATGTAATACAAAACTCCTATTTTACTAACGTGTGACCAAGTTAACAGGTTTTAGTCTGATATTTTTTATCTAATTATTTTCCTCTGACCTACTTGAAGTCAAGTGCAGATGAATTTTGATAAGGATTTGGCCTTGTTTCGGCTTTAGTTATCTCAAATATAAATATAAAGGTTTAAAAGATGTCTGTTTAAGTTTAAATGTGCTGTTTTGCCTGCTTGAGATTTAAAATATATTGGTAATTATCAACTTACCAACTAATTAAATAACAAAATGATATACTATAGTAAAAGTATTCATAAACTAAAATAAGGCATCGAAAAATTCATCCATATAGCTGATGACTTGGCATAGTTTATTAGGTACAAAAAAAGAAAGAATACTGTTTATTTGGACACAGTTCATGAAAAACAAAATACAAACAATAAAAAAGTAAAATAAGTAGGTAAAGATAATCTTTTAACAATAATGTCTGTGCCTTACGGCTGAGTCAAAAAGGTTCCTTTCAGCATTAATGCCAGACAGATGCTGTCTGACGCTGGTTTTCTAATGAACCCTTAAGGACAAGTGATGGGCAGTACATACAGTTTCAACATACCTAATACATAATATTTATATTATTACAAAAACAAAATGATACGAAAACAACAAGAACTGTCCAAGAATAACCTGTTCTTAGCAATTAGCCAGATTGATTTGGGCACTGTGCACTCACAATTTCACTTAACGTTACAGGCCGCCAACCGCGGCGGACAGATACACCAATTACCTATTTCCTAGTAATGCAATAGAATATCTATGATGATTTAGCTATGACAGTCTTTGATGATCCCAAAAAGTTATTGTTTCTGAATTTAATCTAGTCTCAACGTTATAATCTGTATAATATACACAATCTTAAATTCAGCTGAGAATGATGATAATTCTGTCTCCCCATAGCACTATCTCCCAGATAAATTGAGCGAATCTTATCTGGAGGTGGTGAAATAGGCCATAGCAAATATAAGCCAACACTCATAATTATAAATTGTCAATTCCAGTGGCACTAGAAGAAGTCCGCAACAAGCTAGCAAAGGAGAACAGCCAGCGGAACTATGAGAGAGAGAGACAACAACTGGCAGAGTACCAAGCTAGAAGAGAACAGAGTTCTAACGCATTCCAGCAAGATGTCGCCAAGTACTTAGCTAGCGGTGCAGTGTCCACCAGTAAGTTGTTAACGAATTCGTTGTAACTTTCATTTTCATAATTTCTTCAACCCTAGAGTACTAATCATTGCCGCAGGGGTGCCTGCAGTCGTTTTTTATTGGTTAAGTTGAAATTGCGGGGACGCATCGGGTTGTGCGTTCGTGCCAACTCAGGGAAACCCGCAACGCGTTATCCCGCATCAAATTTACCCCCGCATTAAAATTACGCAAAATTTACATTTAGTACTAATTATCGCATCCCAGGATTTCCAGGTGATATCGTAGTCAATGTCTTAGTAACGGTGTAAGCTAGCCGGGCGCGGGATCACCCTCTAAAGCCGCGTCCTATTCAAATTCAAAATCAAAAATTGAAATTCAAAAGTCATTTATTCAAACTAGGCTGAGAATCAGCACTTTTCGAACGTCAAAATTACATAAGACAGTCCCCCAAAACGCCCACCCTTCACCACTTCCTAGTGCTTTAGCTGGGAATAAGTGGCGCAACAAACTCCCCAGCTATTTAAAAGTGATCGTCGCATGAATACGCGATCGGTCGCGTACATAAAACACTTTTTGGTCGGAAAACCGGAAAGCGCCCTCTGTCGGCGCGACCACACGTTCAGGTTCACCGAACAAAAAGTTCGAACGATCGTGTATTCGCGCGACTATCGCTTTTAAATAAGACGCAAGGCCTCGCTGTACTTTCTTGGATGAAGGAATTGAAGACACTCGCAAGCTCTCACAGAATTGGAGCCCCGCCCGCTTTAAAGAATTCCGTGGTAATTCACTATCATGGAGGGTGGTATTTTCACCATCCACGTCGATTACGTCGATGACGAAGACGAATTATACGTCAGACGCCGCCGCCCATAAGAAAGGCACCGGGGCGCCCACCTCTAAAGTGCTCGCGACCGATCGCGTGTTCGCGCGACGATCGCTTTTAAATAGGACGCGGCCTTTATCTGGGGCCGTATTATGACGTATTAATGCCACCATTATTCCAGTGTGAGTGAGAGACGGAGCTATACAAGGCAGCTAGCACCATCCTTTTTTCGCAGTGGAATAATGATGGCATTAATACTTCATAATAAGGCCTCTGGACAAGGTAATGTACCTGTGCATGTTTTGTGACGCGGCACCTGTTCAAAGAACTGCCTGAACTTTGTAAATCGCGTTGCTATATTTGGAAAAATTGATTGTCAATTTTTTTTAAACCGGCCAAGTGCGTGTCGGAAGGTGCGATACAAAGGGTTCCGTACCACCGTACAACATTTAGCAAAAAACGCCCAAAAAATACGTTTCTTGTATGGGGAACCACTTTATTATTTTTTCTTTATAGCACAATCTGTGAAACGGACGGACGGACGAACAGCGAAGACTTAGTAATAGGATTCGGTTTGGCATTCTTTGGGTACGGAACCCTAAAAAGGTCACAAATAATGTCTCTTTTCCTCCTGTTCCAGGTCAGCCTACAACACCAAAAATAACCCTAGAACAAATTCAACTAGATGACGACGGCACGGATCTGGAGAAATTCTTAGACAGTTGATGTGATCGGTCTCACGGTGGGGGGCAACAGTATAGTGATATCAGAGCTTGTACAACTAAGACTTATGCATTCTATTTTATATTCCAAAGTTAATATAATATTGTTGAATATTTTTATATTGCATTTTAATTTTTTTTAATCACTGATCGGGGTCATTCCGTTTATCCACCCCAAAAAATCCACCCTAGGGCGGATACTCGGAAACGTATGTCCGAGAATCCACCCTGGGCCTAGTTAGATAAACGGAATTTATAAGCTTAGGGTGGATTCGGAAATACGTTTCTGAGTACCCACCTTAGGGTGTATAAACGGAAACGCGACCCAGTAGATTTAGAATTTAGAAAATGTATGCAAAGTAGGTAGTTTCAGTTTAAGTATATTTATTCTCAAAAAAGACAACATGAGAACAATATGCTTCTAAACTAAATTACAAAAGACAATGAGCAGAAGTGGTCCAAATTTCCACCACTATAATTGAGGGCTATGTAAGCTTAAAGTCGACTAAATACCATACAAATTTGATTACTAGGTGAAAAAAATATATTCACTCAGAAAAAAGTTATGACTGTTTTAAAAATACGTATTTTTAGTTATTTAACCGTTATTTTTTTTCGCACATAGCCACATTTCAAGCAGTAAAAACATGGTAGCAATGATGACGCATTCCCCCTGTTCTGTAATGCGCTCAAATCGTCATGGTAATTATTTGGTATTTTGGATGGGCGAGACACCAACCCACAATTCTACTTCCAGCTGCGAATCTGGACAATGTTATTGTGGATGAAGACATATGAGATGTATTCTTTTAAGGACAGACTCCACACTGTGAGACAGGAATAAATAAAACTTGTGTGAAATATTTTTGTGTTTACATTCTTCCCAGTATTACAAATATTTTAAAATAAATATAAGCATTGTAAAGATAGCTATAAGTCCTTTCATTTGATTTGATACCCCACATGATAGGGTTTGATTTTTTTGACGTAGCGAGGTACCTACCGCGACCGCCATATTGTTTATATTTTGGCTCATATAGCTTATATCAACCAGAATAACGTATGAATTACAACGAAATGTCATACACCTAAATCAATCGAGTAGTTTAAAAGATATAGTGAAATAATGAAGCGTAAAAAGGTTTTTAAATTGCAAGTTTTCATGGGGTCATAACTTTTTACTGAGTAAATATTTTTGGTTGCGGTCTTCTTATAATGATTCAGAACGCAGTGTTCCATCATATGTCATAGTTCTTATTGATGGTGGAAATTTGGACCAAGCTCCATATATTTTTGCCCATTCTTCTTTAAAGTTCGTGACAGTCTTCACTGTATATTTTTAAATATGAATTTATTTTGTTGTATAATTGTGTTCCTTCAAAAGCTAACAGTCTTTTGCCAATCTTTGGTGAAATCAGAAAACTAGCTGGGCCAGTGTTATCTTCTGTAACTTGTTTTACTTTAGTAAACGATAAATACTTTTGTTAACCGCCTCTTTGTTCTAGTGCAGTGTTACTCAAAGTGTGCTCCACGGAGCCCCAGGACTCCGCAAATCCTCTGTAAAAATACTGGTTCATTGTGACCAGTATTTTTCCCACAGTGGCTTTAAGCCCAGCTTCTTTAACAGCTAATTTTAGTGTCCATGCAGGATACAATGGAGAACTACTTTTTATTCGTGATACTGCTCCTACGTATAAAAAAATGAAATTTGGACCCAGTGGAACAAATTATGCCACATATGATTTGATTAATCAAATGCCGCCAAATCTAAAATTAGTTAGAGGAAGCGGTAACTAATGAATTTCGTCAAAATTCATCCACTGCAATCCCGATTGTTTTCAATATTGTGTAAAGATTATAGCAGCAAACATAAAATACTGCTGCTCCATACAGAAGTGAGATGGTTATCTCGGCGTAAATCATTAACAAGGCTAATTGAACAAGCCGGTGTCCGGAGTTACAAACTGTGCGAAACGGGATTCTCAACTCAAGTTATGCAGCTATAGCTATGTAGCTAGACCTGATATGACATGTGACTTCAACTCACTACAAAAATCAAGCCTTTTTTTTTTTTTGGTGGGAAATTATTAACTAAATTCTCCCGCTCTGGGCGGAGCGAGAGGGCGTGTCGGACTCTTACTGACTAAAACCCACCCGTGTTCCTTCCGTTGCCTGTACGTTGCCAGGGGCCACTGTATCCCTTTCGGACTTTCCCGCGACAACAATCAAGCCTCACATCAAACAATTGACGAAAAGTAAAAATCTTACACATTTGCATCTAGCAAATGTTAATGTCAATACTGATTACGATTATTAATTATTGACTATTTTAGGGTTTCGACAAATATTTCGTTTTGCAAAAGGGTTCCGTTTCCGTTGCCAAAAAAGTTTAAGAACCGCTGGTCTAGTGGTTAAACCACCTGTCTCAGACTCAGAGGTATCGGGTTCGATTCTCAGAAATTTTCTGCTCGGTTTGGTTGGTGGTAGGGCTTGTTCAAGTCTGCCTGGCTAGCTACCACCATCTTATCTAAGTCTGTCGATATATATAGTCCTCCAGACCGTATTTCGGCCACGGCGGCCAATCTCAACGGAGAAACGCACTAGTGTGTGCGCAGACACAGGTGCACTCTCTCTTCCCTCACTCTCATAGTCCGATGGGACGGCAATCCCGACACGACCGGAGACAGATCAGGCGAAGGACCAACGGCTTAACGTGCTTTCCGAGGCACGGGGGTATCACACCGCCGACTTCCTAACTCCGGGCTGTTACTAAGAAATTCCTAATGGAAAAATCCAATAACACTGCCCAACCCTGGAATCGGACCCAGGACCCCACGCTCAGCAGTCGCACTTGCGATCACGAGGCCAACGGGGCAGTCTGTCGATATAACAACAATGTAAACAGCATTGTTGTGTTTCGGCAGTTAAAGAGATAAGCTAGGCAGTTTCTCTGTGGTTGAGGATTCTAGGTGAAGCTCACTGCCACCTTTGGCCTGATCATCACTGACTATCAGGTGAGATGCAGGCCAAGAGCTACGCGTTGAGGACAAAAAAACAAATGTGCGTTATGGATGGAAATACATAACTATCGTTTGTAATTTTAGTTTCTTCATAAATTGTGCATGTTGATGGGTACCTACTAATAATCATTTTTATTATTTTGTTTTGTGCTACTTGCAGACTTGCTAGCTTCGTCTTGTCTAGTACGCACTGCCACAAATATCAAGCAGATACAGTAGGTGTGCTTTTACTAAGGGCGACGCGATATTGTGACGCAATCTATGTGAAATACATCGAAAAATCTTTCGGACGGATCTATATAGTGACGTAGGCTTTTTTGATATGATCCAAATGAACAGTCCACGATAGAGAACTATCCATTCTTAAGCCAAGATATTTTTCACAAGGTTTGTGCTTTAAGGGCGTACACTGGTTATAACTAATGGTTCATGTGCATGGCACGTTTTAAAAATATATATCGTTGACGAGTTATATTGAAACCATGAAAGCACACCCGTTATCTTCTTGAGTCTGGGAAACGTAAATCATGAATCAAATATCGGAAATAAAACAAGCAAGTGTCATCTGCATTGGTATAGAGTAATGTGAATTTCCTGAATATTATTTATGTAGATTAAAAAGAGCAGACGCCCTAAAATTGATCCCTCGGGAACTCCACACGTTATAGATAATTCGCCACTTTGATAATTATTATCCGTTCTAACAAACTGCGACCTGTTTTAGATAGGAAGGAATCGAACTTTTTTAAGACACTGCCGGTAATATTGATGGTTTCTATTTTTCAAGTAGCAATTCATACGGTGACGAAAGGATTTTTGAAATAAATAATAATAGGACCAAGGAATATGTTTTTTCCATCTACATTTTGCTTAAGCTTTTGTTTATCCGTGCTATATGCTATCAAAATCAAAACCCTGAAGTTTGAACAATTCATATACAATTTATTTTAATGTTAATACCTAAAGAATTCAATTTATGTACTGTTAACCTTTTTTTTTAACTGAAATTATTTTTCTTATTCAATAATAAAGTCAAAAATACAAAAATATATATACAAAGCATTTATGACTAGTAAAAATAAGCACATTGCTAAAACAGCTCTTTCGGAACAACACGGTTCACGCCGTTCGCGACATAGTTCGATACAGGTTTACGGGGGGGGATCCCACAAAAACTCCATTCACAGCAATAATTATATATCAAAATCTGACTCCGACCACTAAGAGTTGACGGACGTATCATATAAAACAGTCAAAAATATATCTGTACGCCACAAACACAAGGAATTTACTAATACGACAACTAGCACTGGGGAAGCTTCGTCAGTGGCCGGCCGCGGATGCCGCAATTCACAATTTTCCACTGTTCTTCAACTGTCAGTGGCGGGAGTGCGTGTAAAGTGTAAAAATATATGAGTAGCAAGCGTGTAGGGTTAGCTGGACGCCGCGAGATGGCGGCGTCTCGTTTACTCTGCTACGTCTTCCTCATGATTGGGTGCAGGTCGCCGCCTCCGTGCGCCGACATCTTGACCTTCCCCGCGACGTGGTTCTTGATGCACGGCCCGGCGTCCTTCATGGACACGCTGCCGTCCTCGATGTCCTCGTCGGACGAGAAGTCCGTCACACACAGCGTCAGGTGCCGCTTCTTCGGCGGCACCACGTGCAGTGTCCATCGCACGGGGCCCTTGTGGTTGCCCTTTAAATTCTCCCGAGCTTCGTAGTCCGTATCGGAGGCCGCTCGCTGGGACTCACTTTTTAAACTCCGCAAGTTCTTACTCGGTCTATGGGTTTGCTCCTTTTTTTCCCCCCTCGGGGGGGTGTGGAAGTTTTTTAAATTCATTACACTGGACGTCTGTCCCTTGGAATTAAGGTCGGGAAAATTCTGGGAGTATATCACGACGCTGTCTACCGGTTTCTCTTTATGAAATTTTGCCGGCTGCTTGCTTTTCGTATCACTCTCTGAGGGCGAGCTGGAGGCTCGCTTCTCTGCCGAAGTGCCACTGCTGCAACTAGTGTTACTGTTGCTCGTACTGTATTGCTCAACAGCCTGCTTTTCTAGTTCTCGAAACTTTGTGTCTATACTCTCATCGGAAGCTTTGTACTGCTCTAGCGCTTCTTTCTCTAGTTCCTCGAATTTGTGATCAACAGTCGGTGGCCGCACCCTCGATCCAGGGAGCACTATCTTTGCATTCAGTTTCAGGAGGCCAGGCGTCACTAATTTCTGCGCCAGTCTCACGACCGGAGTGAGTCCTATCGGCGCGGGCGCGCTCATGCTGAGAACTGTGCTGTAGAGGCGCTTCTTCCTCAGTCCGGTATCCATGGCGGCTGCGCTAGTGGATGGTAGCTGGCCATCAGTCACGATTTTGTCTTGCGTGTTCGGACTTTCTGGCTTATCACTTTGTGAGGTCTGTGGTTCGGTCACAGGGACCACAGCCAGTTCGATAGTAGTGCTGCTGCTTGCCTTCTCCTCGGGAATGTCTACCTTCTTGCCCTCTTCTGTTTCCGTCCGGTCGGGTGCCTTGGAAGCGGCGGGGGTGGCGGGGGCGGCGGCGGGGGCTTGGACGTGCGTGAGGTGGAACCTGTGGTCGAGGCGCGGCGAGAGATGGTCTCGCGGCCACCACACGCCGTAGCGCCGCTCGGGGCAGCGCGTAGGCCGCGGGGCTGTGGGCGCGTAGCGGCTCACGTTGGTGCCGCGGTATGGGGGGCACCGCGCTGCCGACGCGCGCATCACGGCTTGTACGCTAGCCGACAGCCGTCCCATGGCGCGCTGACAGTCAGTCAGCTGAGGAGGCCGCGGCGGATCGAACTGAAACTGACACGAAACTACTATGAGTCTATTCGGTACAGGTATGCTCGTAACACGACTCAGTAAAGGCTACTGCAGAGCTATTCACAACCGCTCAATTGGCTATCGAATAGGATAATTAAGGGTCGTTTTATGAAGAACGCCACAAAGTGTAGAAAATTTTGTAAGTGATAAATAAATAATAATTAGTAGGTATTTCGTACCATAAGTGCGAACTTTAAAAATCTAATCCGATAGCCAATCGAACGGTTGTAAATAACTGTGCTGGACTATTATGAAACCATTTAATTCTGGTATTCTCGTAACTCGCCATAGTAGGTACTGTCGGGGCCGAACGGGAAAGTGTGAAAATCATCATTGTTCCAGTGCCAAACGAGATAGAACTACAGGTACAGAACGCATAGCGCCTTTCCCCACTTATATCACTCAAATTACCAATAAAACTTACTTTGCACGTCGGGTCGCAGAAGAGTTGGGCAGGCATGTCGAGGCAATACGCGGGCGGCGGAGGAGCAAGTGCTGTCAACCGCCTCGGCTGACGACGTCTGGCCCGCATCTTGCGCGAGACGGCCGGAGGGCTGGGTGTTCGGGGCCCCTGCGCATGCGAAGCGCCCCTCGACGTCTGGGGAGGGGCCCAGAGTGCCCGCACGCTGAGCACCCGCGCCGCCAGCGCCGCTTCTTCGCCTGCGGCTCGCGCCCCACTCGGGCCCCAGCGCTCGCTAGCTGCCGATTGGTGCCAATTAATTCCTCTACTCGCTAATCTTAGGCTACTGTTTCCTCTGCTCATAACTTTTAGCCAAAACTTATCCTTAGTCTCCCCAGAGAGAGTTATATCTCTGCAGCTCTTATTAAGAAACTTAAAGAATCACCAAGGTTCTGATGACCAAAAGATGGTAAGATAATAAAAAAAAATTTTTGCTAAAACCGAGGCCGGAGACAGGTAACCGCGTCATCTAATCAAGAGAGATGGTTTTATTGCTCAAGAAAGTGCTCGCGGAACAAAGTGACAGTGAGTATTATATGCTCCTGGTCTGCCAGGACTCCTACCGAGGACTACTATCGTCAGAGTCTCAACTTGTCGACCTAAAAGAAAGGCATTGTACTGACTGACTAAAGTAACATATTAACTAAGTTAGTGAGATAAGATGGACGCACAAATCCTCGTCGGGCAGCATTCTGTACTGACGACGCCGGCGCGGGAACATGCTGCGCTCTGCTGACTCGTCTACCAGCTTGCGAAACCAGTACTCCACCTGCATACACAAAGTAGGTACATATGCGTTTAAAACCACGGATATAAAATAGTGTAACCCGTGGATTAAAAAATGGCCGGTATTTAAGGGTGGTGCTGCCACGACTACGATAAATGTTCACCAGCACCTGGCTATGTGCTGCCTCATATAACTGTCCAATTAAGGCGTTTTACATGTAACTGTACACGTAACACTGGATACAACGAAGCACCCCAAATATCTCGGCTACACGCTTAACTGGACAGTCATTTTGAGCGCAATGGTGGCAAAGCAGGCTAGGCGACCACATCGCCATAAGTCCGCTGTGTAATCTAGTCAGTCACCCATCACACAAGTTCAAAGTGTTTTAATGAACCAGCTTCAAGCAGAGAATGCTGAAGTCGGGATATGCACCCATTTTGAAAAACTAAATAATGAAGATAAGTCATAGCAGTTACGTTGAGCAAAAGGACTGGACTTCCATGAAGTCCACTACTCCTTTTAAAGGGAAGCTCTTTAGTCAAATGATTACCTCAGGCAGCATCCAGCATTCCGTGAGGTCAGAGTTTTCGCAGCCCTGTCCGTTGTACCCGCGCAAGTTTGTTCTTTCGTTCGTACTTGTATAACATTTCTCTCTTGAAATAGAAAAATTTCTAGATAAAATAAAATTCAAATAAAAATTGATGATGGTTGACATGATTTTACCACTACTTTTTCTGCTTAATAATGTGTTACAGCTTTCTAGTACTAGAAGTCTCTGAGCTAAGTTGCGGACATGGCGAAACTATAAGGATTTCTTGTTGATTACGCAACCCTAAAAAAGACATAATTTGAATGGACAACCTGACTTCGTCGTAATAAAAATTTCCATAGAATTGTGCCAATCTGGACTCTGGTATCACGTCTTTCACACTTTTTCTGCCACTACTGCTTCCATTTTCCTGGCTTTGGCTTGATATTGCGCGCTTATTATCTACAATTAATGTTATTCATTATTAGATTGATTATAATCATTAGGATAGGCAGTAGCAGCATCGTCTATTTTTATATGGATCATATCATACTGCAATCATGATCTTTAACTAGCGACCTGCTCTTGCTTCTCAAGGGAGTACTGGTGGACATGTCAATATATCGATGTTTCTGTGCTTTATCCAAGTATGTATTTGATACACAGACAACCTTCTGGAATTAATGTTCTAACTAATGATGAAAACAACATCAAAATCCATTGTGTGTTTAGAAGATCTAAGCCGACACAGACAGACACCTAGTTAGAGATGCAGAGGTAGGGAGTCTATCGTTCGAAAGCAGCCTATCACAGAAATGGAGTATACCATGTTACTTTAGGACTGTGTAGAGCTTACGTAAGTACTCTGTTTCCAAAACCTGACGTACTGTATGGGTCGGATAGCTGGGCCGTGAAGAAGACGGATGAGAAAAGATTGGATGTCATGGACATGAGACTGATGTCGAGATGAATGTGTGGACTGACATGACTGGATAAAATAAGAAATGAGTATATTAGAGGAAGTTTTATACTGGTGCCAGTTACAGAAGTCTTGGGCTATGGGCTTGTGATGAGGAGGGATGAAAAGCATGTAACTAAAAGAGTGATGAATATTAATGTTGATGGAGGGACCGGGAGAGGAAGACCAAAGAAGAGATGGATTGTGTGAGGGTATGATAGAGTGACGGCTGATAGGGAAGGAAGGAAGAAAAAACGTGTTGCGCCGACAGCAAGTAACATGGGACAAGGGCAGGAAGATGATGACCCTGTTTCCGGACTGGACTGCCTCATTCTGCTTTATGAGCAAAGGACTTGCAGCGTTTGGGATTATATTATTTCTCTTCGAAAAGGCTAAGTTATTTTTAGGGATGGTTAACAACGCATGTTACGTGTTCTACCTTAGGACTTGCAAAACCTTATCAGACCAAATAGGAGGAAAAAGAAGGAACAGAGGCATTTTCATTTCATTCCTCAGCAATAGGTTGAGTTACAATCTTCTATTTGAATGCATCCACTACAAACCACCAAAATAAACCAGTTCCACTAACAGACACGCTAAGAACTCAAAATTATACGGAAATTCGTTCTAGTAACGATATAAATCTATGTCTTATTTGCTACTTTAAGTTCTGACCTGTTAATTCGCATTGATTATTCGTTTGCAAACTTTGTGATTCCAATGATGTGTCTTGCAGAACTTGGGAGACACGACAATGTTGTGTCCAGAGACGCTGAAAACGAAGAAACATCATACCAGAAGGAAAAACTTACGTCAGGAGAAGTTTTGTCCAAAAAAATCAGAAGTTTCGGAATTTTCTGTATGGTACCTGATTAGCTATAATGAATTCATCGGGAGGTTCCGTAGCCCATGTGAGATCCGCACAAAGGGCGATATGTGCCCACGCAGACGAGTACCGATCCACTTCGAAGCTCATTCAATGTGACATTTCACACATACAATTAATTATCTTTAGAATAAGAAACGAACTAATATAATAAATAGTCACTAAATTTTAAGAGAAAAATTAACGGTAAAACAATTAATAAAAACGAAGAGAATTTGAAAGACATTGGTGGTTAAATCTACAATAACAAAATTTTCCTCTTTTTTGATAGATACATGATATATTTTTTTCTTTTAATTTAAATCGCTTTTCGAATTTCGTACCAAATGAAATGAAAGAAATTTGTCATCGCATTGGCTTGGGCGGATGTCCGTAAGCAGTTTTTATTTGTAGCTTTATGGTGGAAGCTTTCACTTTCCATTATTTTATATTAAATTGCTCTACAACTATTTCAACAGCGCATTTAAAATGTGCGCATACAATTTAGATTAGAGTTTTATACATATTAGTGCGGTTTACTTGAACTGAAAATCTTTCTTTTGTTTTCATGTGGCAACATACTGTTTATGGCGTATTTTTTTTTCCATCATGCAACATAAGTGGTCCCGCCCGCCAGCGCCCGCCCGTCACCCGTTATGTCAGTTTGGCTTGCGCAGCCAGGTGGCATTGTCCTCACGGACGAAACGCGCAAGCGCGCACAGCTGAGGTGGCTGAATGAACATTGACAGATCAGTTAAATAATTACAATTTATTTTATTAAATAAAAATAATAAACCTAATGAATTAAACAAACTTGGGCTTTTATTACAAAAAGTGTTACAAAGTATTGACATAATCAAGTTTGTATTGTGAACAATCTAAGAAAGAAGAGTTTAAAAAAATCGATTACAAACGACAGATCGTATTTTCGTTAATATTTCTGTGTGTTAAACGACTTTAGTTTTGCAACAAGTGTGAGCCCCGCTAGTCGTACTAAGAACGGGTTTCGGGACCGTTGGGTTTTTTGTTTATGTATATTTGTTTGTGGTATATATATTTTGCGAGTGAGTGTGGTGTGTCGTGTCCGTTTGTGATGCTGCAATCGGGTGCAAGTGGTCACCGCTGAGCCGTCTCGCCACCTCTGCACGGTGAGTGACGATCCTCTATTGCTCGTTATATTTGTGCTATAACACTGGTTATGCAAGTAACGTCACTGGAAAGTGCGCTCAGTTTTGTACTTGTTTGAGTTCAGTCCGTTTCATCAAGCGACGTGAACTATCTACCTGTACCATGTGGATGTACTTGTACCTGTTACTTTTGTTCGAGTAACTGTCCTTTCTAAAGTAGAAGCATACCTAATATTTATCGTATCTATCTAAGTATTCATAACACTTATTATTGTTCTACTGTACCCACACTAAAACAATTAAATCGTTCGCATTGTTTCACGATTGATTGGGACATCTATTCTTTGACTAAGTTTATTTGTGAATTGCAATAGCCTTAGTGGATATAGTTACGGTTATTTTATCAATGAATCAATTCAAAATATCTTTTTGATTTACACAAAGGAAATTCTGACAAAAAAGTAATGATTTCGATTTACGATAATATTAGAACACTTGTTTTTTATTATTATCTATACCTACTTACTATTACTGATTTTTATTTACATAATAATCTTGTTTAGCTCTTGTATGCAAATTGTTATTAGTAACATTACAATACATGACCGATCATACATTATTCATCATTTGTTATGTAGGTTAATAGCACAGTTTATCAATCAGATTTATTTGATAAGATACGCTTTGAAGAGGTTTTGGTTTTATTCATAAATATTCCTAACATTTATAAGTACCTGGGTATATACTCGTACCTATGTGCATCTCTGTTTTTATTTAACTTGAAAACTATACGGGAAGACCAAAGAAACGATGGATGAACTGTGTGAAATATGATATGGCTAGAAAGGGGGTGACTACCGAGATGACTACTAATAAAGAAGTATGGAAGTTGCCAACCCTACTATATTAGAGGCCAAAATACTATATATCTTAAGAAAAAATATGGTAGGCGAAACTACTATATTTTAATTTTAATACAAAATGGCGAAATGATCTCAATAGGGCCAGTATTCATCTCATAAAAACTGAATTAATGGTAACCCTAGTTTAGAATGTATGAGTGATTTAAAAAAAACTGTTAATAAAGGTTCATTTCATAGTAGCAAAAAATATGCATTTAAAGAATAAAAATATTTTTGAAATACCTACTATATTTTTTTGATTTTTGTCATCTACTATATTTTCACAGGCAATGTCTTCGATATGACTATATTTGATATAAAAAAGTTGGCCCTAATGGAAGTAGAAGATAAATAAATTGGGATAAGGGCAAGATAATGATGATGAGGAAATAAGTGAACTCTGAGGGTAGGATGACTGAGACTTACGCTTCGATCTATCAAAATCCCGCCATAATGCACTGATTTTAACAGATCGAAGCGTAAGTTTCATCTCTGTATCTTGACGAAGTTAAAAAAGTCGTGCTACGGCGACCTCAAATAAATTGGGATTAGAAAGAAAGAAAAAAAAAATTGCAACAGTTCGTGAAACACGACATTATACAAATAAAGAAAAAGTGAAATTATTTTTTTTAAACTATGATGATGCTAATGCCTATGCTACTATTTAAGTGTAGAACGCCTTTCTGCACGGTTCATTATTATACTAGCTTTTTTCCGCTTCGCCCACGTGGATGTCGGATTGTATCCCTCAGGAACGTACTACTGGGATAAAAAGTATTCTATGTCCTAACCTGAGTCATAGTCTGCCTGTGCGCCAAATTTAATCGAAATCTGTTCAGCCGTTGAGGCGTGAAAAAATAACAGACGGACAGAGTTACTTTCGCATATCGTAGCGATCTAACACAGCTATCATACTACTCTTCTATATCTATTCAAGTATTGTATATTATTCCAACCACTTCTGACACTCCTCCTACAAAGATTGAATCAATGTTTTCCAGTTTCTCTCTTTCATCTTTACCCAACTATCCTGGCTGCAAACTCCAGTCTAACTAGATGCGACTGTGTACCATTTTTTATCTTTTTCACTGTCATTAATATTATGTTTTGTTTTGTTCAGGTTGGTTGAGGGCTGACAATTGACTTGGCTTGAATTGGCGATAATTACATCATACTAATTAATGCTCGCTTCTTTATTAACTTGCTTGCTTTTTAACTCATTAATAATACATGTATGTTGCTAACAGTGCACTAATTTTTGTGTCTGATCGAATTGGTTCACGACAAAGTGATCCGTCCGTCTTATGAATTAAAATAAAATGATCGAGCAAAATGTTTGAACACCACTTTGAAGATCAAAAAGTGTGAACCTGAATTCGACCAGACTTGCTTTGCATTCGAATGATGTAACCAATATTTTGTAACCATATTTTGATTTAAAAGAGTGTCCGTGGAGTTTCTTGCCCGTTCGTCTCCATAGGTACCTACTACACTTTGGAATGGGCATAGCTTCATCTTTTTGACTGACCGACCCCTTTTCTGTAATTGATTTATTTGAAATAAATGCTTTGAGTTTGAATGGAGACTGGTTTATTTAATTTTTTATTGCATTTTAGAAATCGGTTGCCATACTTGATAAAAAAAATGTGTTCAGATTATTGAATCCTTTACTAGTGTTTCCATGTTTGGCTTATGTTGCGTGTTGTGTAACTAAAATGGATACAGGTACTGGCTTAATAAAGATAATAAAAAAATTGTTGTCATCATTTCCTTTGCTTTCCACAATCTCACTCCCATTCATTATTTGCACATTGCAATAAGTAATGATTTGTCTGTACGTAGACGAGTACAAGCTCAAGCATGTAAATTAAGGAGCTAATTAACTAAAACTACCCAACCGTTCTGCATAAATCCTCACTTACAGAGAGCTCTGACTGTTTACCTAATCTTTGTTATCCGTAAAAAGGGTCCACATATTGTTTACCACAAGATTACGTACCTCGGCGTATAATATGACGTAAGCAGCCGTCCAAACATTACATTACTGTGTATTATCCCGTGCTAGATCCCCTAAACACTGCCAGGCCGCGGGGCTGGCCTTGGCCTCAATTCCCAATCCAAACCATCTCTAAGGACAGTCTTGGTATATTTCGGAGGATGTAATAAAGCTGAATTCTCTATGCGGCATAATTTCACCAAAAGAAATGGGTGTATGAACATTTTGAGATCTTAATATGACAAAAGAGTCTTGCCCTACTCTAACGTATTTAAAAGCACTGACAGCGACTATTGAAGCGAAACCTTTTCCAGTCCTTAACCAGTCATCTATGAGTATTCCATCAAAAAAGTTCAATCAATTAAAAAATATGCTTAAAAAGCACTGCAAAGTCTTTCATCCATGTGGATCCATCATCGAATGCAGTCATTAGAAAATCGGCTAACCATTGCGATAACATTTGCTTATCTGTAGCCCACATTTCAAACTACATGTTTCATATCACACCCAATCATTTTACTGCACTATTTACCCCTCGTCCGTACCCACCGAGTTTTTCATACGAGGCTAAATAAATATGTATCAATATAACTCCCCAATTTTTTTGTTGCGTCTGATACGTCTAGCATGCAGTATAAGGCCCTTTGTACAATTTTTTTTTGCCGTGGAATACTACGGTTTATTCGCCGTGTGTAGGCACGGTTGTCGGTGTCGAAGCTTGTTGACGGACACGTTTTTTCTACGGCGCGGGTTTTGTATACGTCGTACCGTAAAGAAACCGTGTCGTGTATAAAGGGCCTTAGTTCCGGCTGTTTCCGACCTTGCCCCATTTTGAGAAGCTACACGCTAGGATATTTTCATATGGCTCTTATTTAGATAAATTATTCTTCGGATGTAACTGAGGGCGCTCGTGTATGTTTTTTTGAGAGGGTTAGACGCTCGTGCTACATTTTGAATCGATATGCCCGGGTTACACAAGGCTAGTTTTTAGCAAGCAAGTAATATCCTTAAAAACTATCCTGGCTTGGCACATTTATTATTATTTTTTTTTTTTTTTTGATACTTAAAGCACACAAATGTACAGAGGCGGACTTAATGCCATAGGCATTTTCTACCAGTCAACCTTCGGGTGATGCAGAGACAAACAGTGGTAGGTGCAACAGAGAGATTTGAAGATTTTTTATATTTAAATATAAAGATATACATATATACCTATTAAAAACTATAAATATAATAAATACACCTAATTATACATAAATATAAGTACAAATAAGACAAACAATGGGAAAACATTACCGTTGTGATGATACTGCCAGCACATGCTAGAGCTGTTTACACGATGCCTATATTGCGGTGACTAAGTCCGTAAAATAAAATGATCCAAATGGGTTCTATCTTCACCGGCCACATGAGGATATTACACAACCCAGGATAGTAACTCAGTGGAGGGGGCGCTATTAGCTCAAAAATAGAACACCATCCTAGCTTGCTAGCTTACTAGCACTATCTTTGCTATCTTAGCCTGAAAAACTAGCCTCGTGTAACCCGGGCAATAGTTTTATTGGGGTGAGAGAAAATTATACAGATTTTTCTAAATTTTTTCTTATCTTTGCAATTTGCATTGTACACGAGAGTTGCATGTTTGCATTCTTGGCATGTTTTTATCTTCAGTAATAATTAGATATAAAGAGATTGCATTATGTTTGCTATGTAATTTTTCAAACAGCATGTTTCAAGCAACTGTTTTGTATATTTTTTTCTTAACATTGCATAATCAATATGATTACAGCCCATTACATACCTTACCTAGCGTGAAGATTTGTAACTGTTGAAGCTTATGTCGCTCTGTAAATAATGGGCTCAAAATAGTGCCTTGGTGAATTACTTTTACTCCTTAGTTTAGGGCTTTTCACAACTATGTTGGGGTCGGCTTCCACTGCTTCCAGTCTAATCGGGTGCAGCTGAATACCAGTATTTTACGTGGAGTGATTGCCTGCCTGACCTTCACAACCCAGTTACTGAGTAACACGATACCCCTTAGTAAGACTGGTAGTCAGACATTTGAGCTTCTGACTACCCGTAACGACTGTCAAAGATCTACGAATGACAGCCGGGACCAACGGTTTAACGTGCTTTCCGAGGCACAAAGGGGTCTCGATATATAATGGATGGTCACCCATCCACGAACCGACCGCGGCTAGCGTAGCTTAACCTTTGATTGCCCCGTGCGGCTGTTATTATTCAGCCAAGCCCCTCATAGATGGCATTACAGATGAGATTGCCAAGACTATTAATTCTCTTAATCACATTGCTTCGTTCAAAGAACCGGCCACAGTCAGTTACAGACTAATTCAAATTCTCATTAATAGTTGCGTAATGAGAAGCCTCATAAAAACAGTATTGAACAAACCGTCGATTTTATGACGCCCATAGCATGGTTGATTCGCGTAGATACTGCCACTGTTTACTGCTGACCTACTTAGGTTAATTTTTGATTTTAATGTAAACCGCCGGATGAAAAGAATTATGGTGTTTATGTAGTTATTACAGAGTCTAAAATCGTTGGGAGTGTGTCGGATATTGCAATATTTCATTTTTTATCAGGTCATTATGATGCAAAGATCGACGATCGTGCCTGATATAATTAGGCTCTGTAGGAGAGCCAGTGGGCTGATGACGATAAAGATAATCATAAGAAGGAAATGTTTCAACAAAGCTTTATTCTGATACGGGCAAAGAATAAAACAAAAAGAAAGGAGGCTATTACAGCGATCTACAAATAGATATGGGCAATATTGTTGGCAAAGTGAAGCCCTTTAATGGTTTATAAGATCGAATAAAAATTGTTAATAACCCGAATAGTGCGGCGATATAACTATCGTCTAAAATGAAGTGTAGATTACTGTGCCACATAGAATTACATCACACGCAGCATTGAATGGCGATAGGTGATTAGCTTACTAGTCGGTTGCATACGCAGCGCTGAGCTCATAATAATTAACAACATCATTGATTAGTTACTACAGAATCTTTGCTGCGTGAGTGAGTTCTTAAAGGTTAACTATGTCTAAATCAATATCAAGATATATCACGTATTTGTTTTCTGTAATGAGGTCAAAGAGTAGGCAAACAATGTAAGCAAAAATATTTGAAGACATTAGAGATATTCAAGTTGGCCTAATGTGTAGTGAGGCAGTGTTGGCTCATTGCCCATAGAGGGAGGGTATTTAAGATTAAAGCGGCTAGATAAACCTGCTGAATGAATCTTATAAACGTGGAGCTGACGATAAAACTCTTTGTTTGGAAATCGGAATAGAAAATGGATTATTATAAACAATTTTGTCCCATACATTTCTTAAAACAATAAAACAAATTGGGAATAGTCATTAAGTACCGCTTTTAAACGAAAAAGAACATGGCGTATGTATCTGACCATATTTAACTACAACATTCAAATTTGAACCCTACATGATGCACTATCGACATGAATCTGCTCGCTAGCACGAAAACACATTACTATACATACAGGCATACTATACATATTGAAAAATTAAAACAAAATAACAATAGTTTTCGTTAAAGGAACAAGGAAGTTAAAGACTACAAAGAATAGCAGATTGTGCTGATCGTATCAAAGTGTGATGCGTTCAGAAATGCATACAATGTACATCGGAGACCATGAAACTATGTTTCGCATAATGTGCGTAATAATTTTCTTTGCAGTGTTAATAAAATGCGATAATTCGACTTTACCTCCTCAGTGTTGATATTAACAACCTAGTGCTACTGACTGATGCAGACATAACAGATACGTAATACGTTGATTATGATAGCAATGTTTACTCAGTTAAAAAGTATGATAAATAAATAAACAATTGTCATCCGGTTGTCATTACAACTATGCACATTGCGTTGACCTGAGCCTTCGCATAATTATATGCGTCTGTGGTTCTGTGCTCCAAAAGATATTAGGTTTAAAATTAAAGGTTCTGAAATAGAACCGTCACCACAGCTATTTTACCGCCAAGTAGTGGTACTGTATTCTAGTTTGAAGGGTATGGATTTCAGTGTAATTACAAGCATTGCAACTTTGTCTCTGGGATGCCAATGCACCTACTTTGTCGCTGGTATTATAGATGACCACAGGCGGTGGAGAGCACTTACCATCAAGCGGACCAGGCCCAAAAAATAAGCTTTTACAAACAAAAAGTCAATAGCAGACCTACAGCGTACGAACCAGATTTTAAATTGCCTCTTGCAACTGTATTCTGCATCTCGAAACTTTCAACCGTAAATTCAGTCGTGCTGGAAACTTTGCCAATAAAACTACTAGGACTACCGAAGTACCGAGGAGCCACTTCAGTGCAGTAAACAGTCGACTCGTCCACTGTTTTTCAATTTTTATTTTACTTGCCCTCTTGAATGTGCTCGCGTTATGAGCTCTATGCTTATTTTAGTCTTCTAACGCTCTTTCAGCTGTTAGCGGAGTACTTATCATAAATTTATAAATAGTGACTGCATGAAAATTATTATTATGGTTCTTATGCTGGGATGGTTTTACTTTTAAGTGATATGTTTTATTATAAAGTAATGTAGGATTTGTTGTTTGCTGTGTGGTCTTGTGCTAACAATAGATGATTCTACCGTATTCGTTATCAACATGCTACACCATTGCATTATTTTAGATAAGTTAACCGTTTTTACCTTCCTCTTTCGAGATAATTTTTACTCTCGTATGCATTTTCAACCGTACCAGATTTTGTGCATCCTTAACAGCTCAAAAGCTGGGTAACGTTCTCAGAAATCAATGTATCCAAGATAATCTAACCTTACTCGGCTCCAACGTCACAATACGAAACGGTACACCATGCTACGGTAACTAGATACTTAATTCACTCTCCCACGCGTTCCCATCATATTCCCATAACCTACTGATTCACTATACATTATTCACTAGAATTATATCGGTTTGATACGATTCTGAGTCCTATTGCTTTGAAGTTAAGGAAGGAACTAGTATGTTTAGACTAGATCGTGACTTTAGGGAAACATGACCATGTGTTTCGATGAGAAAGGAAATGAAATTAAACAAAGTAAGAGAGAGTGAGAAAGATTTAATTGAAAGACATGAAGAGAAGAACCTCAAGAGTTCTTGAGTATTAACGGCGTATACTCAGAGGAGCTCGTGGCTAATTAATAACAACCGCACGGGTCGATCCATCAGGTTAAGCTACGCTTGCCGGGGTTGGTCCGTGGATGGGTGACCATCTTTACATACCGAGACTCCTCCGTGCCTCGCAAAGCACGTTAAGCCGTTGGTCCCGGCTGTCATTTGTGGATCTTTGACAGTAATTACGGGTCTTCAGAAGCCCGAAAGTCTGACAACCAGTCTTACCTAGGGGTTTCGTTATTACCCAGTTACTGGATTGTGGAGGTCAGATAGGCAGTTGCTCCATGTAAAATACTGGTATTCAGCTGCATCCCGTTAGAGTTGTTGGGGTCGACTTCCAGAGTCGACCCCAACATAGTTGGGAAAAAGGCTAGGCAGATAGATTGTTCCTCGAAATCTGTCAACCTATCATTTCGTCATCATCATCACTATCATTGGCAGCCTTGTTCCATCCACTGCTGAGTATAGACCTTTTGAGCCATGCTTCCCTGGTCTGTACGAGTCTTATCGAGGACTTCCCTGCGATCCTCTGTAGGTCGTCCACCCACCTGGCTATTGGTCTGCCAACGGTCCTTCCACCGTATCTCGGCAACCATTCCGTTACGGCTTTGCTCCACCTACCATCACCACGACTAGCCAAGTGTCCTGCCCAACCATATCAATTACTGAACTGAAGGCGGAAATATTAAACAGATCATCGGTTTATTGTAAATGGGTACCTACTTGCTAGCTTTTCTTTTAGCCATTTAAAGATATGTCTTTAAATGGCTAAAAGAAAAGCTATTCATGTATTTTATGAAGAGGATTAAATCATTTGCAAGAATTTCTTGCGGAACCGCATGTTACAACTTTTTCTGAGAAAAAAAGTGCGTGTTATATACATAGATAACTCATTGAGTAATTTAAATAAATAAATTAAAATGTAATTCTGTTCGTTGGTAAACGCATCACTAGCTGGACCGATTTGGCTATTTCTTGTTTTAAAATGTTCGTAATAATCCGAATTTGGTTTTTAAGAGAAAGCAAAATTGGAAAAGTTGCCCCGAAAATTGGAAAATCGGGGAAACCGTAACCGTTTTTCTATGGGATTTTGTATGAACGATTGTTTGAATATACACCGTGACATTTAAGTCCTCTTAAAAAAGCAGCCCACTTCATATATCCAATGACTACTAAACATTCATTTAAAAAAAAAAATACTCCACATTGTGACATTTTAGTCGTTGGTGTAGGTAGGATAGGAAAACGTCTGTTAGATAAGCTTGTTGTTAATATTTAACTAAAAATATAAAAAATAGAGAAAATCATTTATTTATTACGATAAATGATTTTCTCTATTTAAAAAATTAGGATAATTTTCGCGGTATTTAAGCTATTCGCCATACTCTTCTTTTCATAATCTCAATAAAGAGTTCCTTGACTTTTCCATGTACAGAAACAATTCTGTTTTCTAGAATCAATTTGAATGGCACAGCTTGCAAAAATACGGATTCTTGAAAGATAAAAACAATGATGCATACAAAAGCGTTGCAAACATCTGTTTCATTGTTTGTCATTGAATGGATAGCATGTGGGGTAGAGACTCAAGACTGTATTATTAGTTCAGTTGCACTGAGCAAGAGTTCTTTGAGTAGCGATCGCAAACATTCACAGATGTTGAAATAATTGAATTTTTTTATTAAAATTAATTTTATAGTATGGATACCTATTCGACGAGGCTTTAGGATTTATTCGTGAGAATTAGTTTCTAAAACTTGAATCTGTTTTGTGCTATCTTGACATGAGTCATAGAAATATATATATAGAAAAACATTCTATAGAAATTCAATATTTATGTCTGGGTATAGATATGTTAACTTTGACTCTCTCTATATCAACCTACTTTGTCAGAAAAAAATCAAGCCGAGAGAACAACCTTCTCTAAACCCATTTCAGAATTAAATATCGGCGAATTTTGTCGAAATTTTGGAAGATCCCGAAATTGTAATTGCCTCAAAAATGTTGCTTTGATTCTCTCTAAAATCCTAGAAAATTAGAGACCGTACAATACTACCTATGACGAATGCTTGTAGGCACAAGCTACACGGAAAAAATATCTCGTTACAGTTACGAGAATATCGCAAATTCAACGAGAATGTACTGTGCTTATAATATGTGACGACTATACTTTTAATTACTTTTTATGAACACTACAAGACCGTTCTCGTTAAAAGAAGAGAGTAAAACAAACAAATTACTGTATCGTAATTATTACCGAATAGAATTGATCATGTTACGTGAGACACTGGTGCCGATTCTCTTGTCACAAATGCCTCTAAACTAGACTAAAAATCACTAAAATTTAGTTTATTCCTGTCAAACGATGATTTCCCATTCTGAAATAGACTAAAGTGACACAACTTAACTATATTTTAGTTTGACAGCACTAAGATGGCACTGAGATTTTAATTTAGTGAAAATGACAATTTTGCTATTCTGAATTTGACGTTTTTCACCTAAAATTTTAATTTTCTACCTAAATCTGACCATTTTTAATCGCGATAAAATATGGTGTGGAGTACTATTAGTTGTCACGAACTAAAATTCACACGAACGCCTCGACTTCAGATGCAAAAACAGTACTGTATATATATATTTTTCTTTTCTTTTGCTTATAACTCGAAAATGGTGTGTCCTATCGCAAAAATAATGAAATTTTCGACCCCCTTTATGAAACCCTTATACCCCTAATTATCAACACGTAGGTAATATATTTTTTTATTTTCCATGCAAAACGTGAAAAATTTCATATAAAACACGTCGAGGCTGCCCCCCCTGCGCACCTCCGGCTCTAATAAATTCACGAGGTAGGGCAAACAAGTATAGTACCACGTGGAGTCGCGATTGTCAGATTCGATTTAGTTGTCAAAATAATTTTTAAGTTTAGAAACTTTTTATTGCAGAATAGCGTTAAGATTCTCATAGTAAAAAGTAAGGAATTTTAGTGATAGTTTAGTTAGTTTAGTTCGGTGTACAAGAGAATCGGCACCAATACGTCTTACGATTAAACTAGACTAGACTGAAATTAGATTAAACTAGATTGCGTATTACTAGAATTAAATTATTCTCTTTGCAATTTGATCAGTATCTGCTAAACAAATTCTCGTTATCGTAACTATTATTTTCATAACTATGCCTTCTTGCAGTACTGTAGAAAATATTTTTTCCGTGTATAGAACGACTCTCGCCCCTAAACAATCGCCTCGTCAGTGACTTGCCAATACTGCTTTCCACACCATTATGTTATTGTCTCCATCGACAATAGATACTGGTGGTCTTCTCCGGAAGCATCCGAGAGAGGCCTTGAAAACTGCTCTTTCAATAGCGCCTCTTGGCATTTACTTAGTGGTGGCGGTTAAATGACGAAGTGTCCTTGCAGACTTGTAAAGCCTTCTTGTGGGCAGATGGTGAGGTTGTGACAAATTCGAGTGTTTTGTGTATATGTATATCTAAGGGTTTAATTATGTTTGTTTTTGACGTTTGTTCATCATGACAATCAATTTGTAAATCGGTCACTTCTTAGAGGGTAGGCCTTTGACAATACAGGCTAGTTAGATTAGATTAGACTTATCTTTTGAAGCCTGCTACTTGATACTGCTACTGCTACTGATTTCCTCGTTTCCAACTTTAGTAACGGTTGATTACTTTTCACAAATCTGGTCCGTTTTTTCGAGGATGTCTGCCGATTGATTGATAACCATTCTAAAAGTCTAGATTAACTCCTCTGTTGATAAATCTTTCTAAGGAATCATTAATTTCATAGGAAGAACCGTCTACCGAGCTCACCTACTAAACCTATAAGGCTAAAATACCCATGCTATTAAAAGCATGCTTGTTTGCTAGTAAGTAGCATGCTTATCATGTATTAAATCATGTTCTGTGGTCCATGTTAACAGGTTATGCGTGGATGTCCCTACCACTCTGTATAGCATTTTATTTTTTATTTATTTGGCTCACCAACTATTAATTACACCGATTCAAAGATATGATATACATTGAATATACTTATAGACTAGTGTACCAATTTCTTACAGGGAAGAACATAGAACATCATGCATTACTTATTTGTCGATTGATATTGAGCGCCTACTTAAAATTGGATAAGTTCCTATCTCATCTCATCCAACATAATAATTTTTTCAACCAAATTCCAATTTATCAAATTAAAATTTAAATTCAAAATTATTATCATAATTAAAATCACATAAAATCAAAATCAACACTAAAATTAAAATCAAAATCAAAATTACACTAAAATGATTGAATGAGCATGCTGTCCGTGTGTGTAAAATGATCAAACTCTTTTCGTATAGGTACTATCGAATTCTCAATTCTCAATTCTTTATTGTGTACCATAATGTATACAGTTGGTAGGGAAACAGTTACATAAGTCTCAATTATGGACCCTGTCGGGCACGGCATAAAGAACTTCATATCTAAGCAGTTTGAAAACAAAATCCCGAGAACACGATGGCCACATCTGTTACCGCCCCGGTTCTATAGCGGCCGAGCGCTGCAACCAGAAATAGTCCTTACGGTGTATAGATTATGAACTTCTTCGATGGTACACACGCTAATTGTGATCTACTACTACTAACAGCTGCTCGAAACTAGCATGCTTTTGGGCTACGTAGCTTGTGTATGTCATAATCCAGGCTATATTTTATCCACACGCAATTTCTTCAATAATAGGTGTCTACTATTTCCTTAAAATAAGTCCCACAATGTATGTGTCATCAACTCGTCACAATGTTTTGTTTTCTTCCTTTTTTATTTTTTGTTTGTTTGTTTGTATATTGGCACCTTGCAGCTATTTCCTAATAGCTAATTAGTCATTATTTAATCGTGCTTTTATATGTTGTGCTGTGTGCACTAAATAAACTATTTATCTATCAAAATAATTTCCTTTTACCATCTCTCTCAAAATGAGACTTTTTAATGAGTAGATCGTTCCATCGCTTCACAATGATTCGTTCGGAATATTGCTCGGTGGCAGTTTTAAAATTGAACTGTCGGTATTATCAACTTTGCACTTTACCAGTGATTAATGAGAAAGCTATTGGAAACTTTGGATCTTATATTTTTGGATTTCAAATTAAAATATCAAGTTAGTTGGCAGTTGTTTGACTAGTTGATCATTAGCTTGGCTCTTTCCATCTGATATCTTCATAACAACTACTACTTCTACTTCATACTAACAGCATCGTTGGTGTAGTGGTCGCAAGCGCTACTGCTGAACATGAAGTCCTCGGTTCGATTCCCATGTCGGGCAAAATATTATCGGGTTTTTCCTACAGACATTTCTCAGTAGCAGCCTGGAGTCTGGATTTGTTCCCGGTTGATGGCAATAGGCTCGCCCCCCATTACTTGGGACTTAAAAAAACATAACTGGCGAAATGTGGGTGTACTATAGGTACGCCTCTGCCCAACCCTTCGAGGAAACAAGGCGTGATGTTATGTTTTATGTTATCTTCATAGATGTGGTACCTATTAATGCCTAAAGTAGGTTGGTATAAAGTAAACTATTTTAATTATGCTTATTATTTTGTCGTATATCAAATCTTTTCTCATTTATCAGCTATTGAGAAATACCTTTGATTATTTACAATCTACTGTTAGACACAAGCAGTGTTTTCGGGTTTAATACCCAAGTAAATTGCTTTATATTTACATGATATCTTTATAGATAAGGCGTTTATAATGAATATGAACTTATTTCTTTACTACATGTGAGAGAAATTATAACAGCCCGAATCACATGCTGCGCTGCAAATGTAGCACTCCCGACCTATAATCCTGCCTACACAATCCCAATCCTAACTAATATTATAAATGCGAAAGTGAGTTTGTTTGTTACGCTTCCACGGTAAAACGGCTGAACAGACTTGGACGAAATTTGGCACATGGATAGACCACGACCTGATTAGGACATAGGATACTTTTAATCCCGACATTCCCACGGGATCAAGATCGAGATTTATGCGGGTGAAACCGCGAGGCGCAGCGAGTAATAATATACAATAATATATGTAATAATACACCATCTGTTGGTATACACCATTAAGCAAGCCATTAATTGAACTGTCATGTTCCCTACATCTACATGTTATAGTGTCAAACTCTCCGACACGCTAACCATACGGTATAAGTCCTATTTCTCCAAGAACATCCCTATTTAGTAGTCCAACAGTGGTTGAATGTGAAATTAATTTCAAGTGTTATGAATTCTGTACACAAAGGTTATGTTGAACACATCCACTTCAATGTAAAGTAACAATAATTATAATTCAAAACCACAGTACTTCTGTATGAATTACTGACACTGCCCAGAACTTGAAACTACGTGTAACTAATATCTAGGACCTTTTTTCGGAATAGAAATAGAAAATAGTTTATTATCCTAGTAATAAAGTAAACAGGATCACGGGTTAAAATCAAATGGATGAATAACTTATAAAATACTAGTCCCGCAGTTTCATCCGCATAAGTCTCGATCTCGAGGGATTATCGGGATTAAAAGTATCCTATATCCTAGCCCAGGCCATGGTCTACCCATGTGCCAAATTTCATCGAAATCTGTTCAGACGTTTTAGCGTGAAAGCGTAACAAATAAACTCATTTTCGCAAGAATATAAACTAGTTGTATAAACGGTTTCACCCGCCTAAGTCTCGAACCCGTGGGAATATCGGGATAAAAAGTATCCTATGTCCTAATCCATAATGCTAATCTTAAACTGCTGTAGCCAATTCGTCTACCAATACTGATAATTGTGACAATATTATGCCCTATGTTATACAGAATTCTATTCGTAGCGCCTTATGGTCTGATATAATCATGATTGTCAGCAATATTTTTCTGCATTCAGTATGACCCATACATATGCAAATGCATGCCAGACCTTGTTGCGACATGTTTTACAGAGTAGTTCTGCATATGCGACACGATTGATATACTAACACGTGTTTCTGACATAGGTTACATTTATTGCGGTATAGGCTAGCAGACCTATTGTAGCATAATTTCTAAAGGATTACTTTGAACTCTGACAAAACAAACATAGGGTTCAAAGTTTAATTGTTAGCCAAGTGTAACAATACTTGACCATGTCGTTTCAAAACTACGTAGGTACCTACTATTCCCTAACGAGTATTAGGTGTCTCCCAATCACACTCATTCACACATAAAAATGGAAAATAAGAGCTTTTTTAAGACAGGGCTCCCTAAATAGCCAACTCTTTACCAAGAATTAAGAATCCATATTGATAAATGACTGACAACCAATGTACAGACGCCAGCACGTCAAGCCACCCCAAAACTGTAAAATTTTCCCATTCAACTTTAAACCTTATGCTTTAGTGATACAAGTTGAAAATCTACTTATGAAAGAAATTTGACAGATTGTAGTAGGTTGATGTGCTGGCGTCTGTACGACGCTACAAGATTCTTTTGGCGCGTGGCCTAAATCCAAACTAATGCCGCCATCTTGATTTGTCAATACAATTACTGTGACAATTTCACAAATTGCTTACCAACAATGGATGAACGGAAGGATTTTTTGGGGCCTGAATCACATTGACACCCCGGGGCTGTTAATGTGACTCAGGCGCCGAAAAATCCTTGTACTTGTAGCACTATTCATTAACTTAATGGTGATAAATAAAAGTGTTTAGAATTCAGACTGTCAGATACTGAGAGCAAAATGCAGTTGAAGTCAAAATATACAAAAAATTCTCGCCAATAGGTACATAAACCCAACGTTCTTCCTCAAGAATCCGCAAAGCTAACCCACTTCTAACTGATCGTGCACAGGTATGTGCAGTGTCTAAAGATCTAGACACGACTGAGCGACCATCTGGCTTGATGTACTTAATACCTGTCACAGATTTGCAATAAATGGACTAGCAGCTATCTTCAGCAACCGTGTTGATTCTAATGTGGGTAGTATTTGAAATGGTGTAACTAAAGTGGGTATTTCGTAAGTAAGTGATTAGTCAGTTTAGGTAAATGTCAGTGGTTTTAGCCGAGGGTTTCTTAATTCAAAATTAAGACACCCATTGCCAAATGGTATTAAGACTTTCTACCCTTTTCCGGCCGTTGATATGACAGCATCGTCCTTCCAAAAGCAGTTAGGTTCGTTTTTATCTCCAATTCAAGCAGCATCTATATATGTCTGCCTACTACAAAATCATTTGTGATTTAAAAAACCACGCAAGGTCACACTTTGATAAAAACAGTTACTAATGAGACCATTACGATACATTATCGATCTCTGCTCTTCCATTATATCAAGAAAACTGCGCCAAAACGGTGTTAGCCGAGTACCTACGTGCGTTGGCGCAACGAACGGCGTGAAATTGTAAATTTCTTATATACCCACTAATGATAGGAACATGCCCGGCATTGTAATGCTCTAATAGGTTTCATATGAAAGCAGTATTGGGGCTTAACGGTCACGATAATGTTTCGATAGGTACGGCCAGCAGCAACGACAAAAGTCGATTATCACTTCAGTTCTTTCAAACAAAATTTTTGAGCATCAAAAAAAAAATCGAGACTGAATGTAAAATTCAGATTGTGATGTTCTTCAGAAAGGTCAAGTGCGTAGCACTTGCATTCAGTGGCGTGCGTGTATGACCATTTATGAACGTAAACGAAGCAAAAGGAGTATGTAAGGATTGTAGTAGGTGGCGTACTATAGTTTTTGCCTACCCCTATAGAAATAACGTAAGAGTGTTAATCTACTGCTGACCGTACCTGCCTTCTATGCGATCGTTGCGCATGAATTCAAAGACTTGAGGTCACATCTCATGACCTGAAGGTGTAAGAGATTTTGTGGACTGAAGTTCGGTTTGATATGAGGCTTGTCAATTTAGGCCAGTTGTTTTCTTGCAATTTGATGGAATGTAGAAAATGTTGCGTAATAGTTAAAGAAATGACTTTCTGCGAAATTATAAGTAAGCCCAGGTACACACGGGCGATTTTTTTTCGTGCGTTGTATTCTCAACGCTCGGCACAACACCGAGAGTTGAAAATCCAGTGCGCGATAAAATCCCGCCGCGATATTTTTACGTCCGTGCGAACGTGGGCTAAGTGTGACTGCCTCGTTGGTCTAGTGGTCGCAAGCGCTACAGCTGAGCATGAGTTCCTGGGTTCGATTCCCAGGTCGGACAAAGTATTATTGGGTTTTTCCATCTGGAATTTCTCAGTAGCAGCCCGGAGTCTGGATTTGTGCCCGTTTGATGGCAATAGGCTCGCCCCCTATTACATGTGACTTAAACATAACTGGCGAAATGTGGGTGTACTATAGGTTCCTCTGCTTAAGCCTTCGGGGATTACAGGCGTGATGTTATGTTATAAGTAAGGGAAATTGTTATTTAGAGAAACTTCTAGTTCAGTTCGGATTGTATTGAACTTATGTCCTGTTGCGTCTAGTCTATTTTTTTTATGTCAACACTGATTTAAAATTTGCAAAATTCTAAATTTAAATTCTAAATTTTGTTGTTTTTTATGACAATTAAATGATTATTGGCTCATAATTTAGAATCAAAAGCATGCATTGACCTGTGTTTCGATTTTTAAAAAAGCTTTGGATCATCTTCTACAGGATGAAATTGAATTCATGCGACAACTCTTCAGGGGTCATTGTACTCATCATTATGAACAACTTTATTTGCCCAAGCCCGAAATCGTGAAAAAAAAACAGCTGTTCCTTACATTTATGTTCGCAACTTGTCAAAATGTAGGGAAGAGCAGATTTTATTTCTAGCGGAATAAGTCGTGGGCAGAAGCTAGTCATTTGTCAAACAGTCAATAAAAATCCATAATTCACTCCTCGATTTGTAACTACCACGTTCAGTGAATTTAAAACCACGAATACCACTTGGAAGTCTATTCAAACTTCAACGTAAAGAGGCTTTAGATAAGTTGGAAGACTCTCCAAAGAGTTCTGAAAGCAGGACGCGGTAACTGGCAACTTCCTGACCACATCGCAGAGCGTCCTTCCGCTCCTGAAGCCGTTAGTCTGGTATCTCATTCAACTGTTTATAAAAGTCCACTTCTTTAAATAAATAAAAGCAGTGACGTATTTTTTATCTGGCAACATTGTCTTTTTAGTCTGTTGCGTATTTCATTTTTTTAGTTACGAACTGTTTAATGGCCAGCGGCATTTTGTGTATCAATGTCGAAAAACGTCAGGAACAGAAATTGGTTAATTTTACACTCCATGTACCGTTATTATTTGTGCGACAGTTTTAATAGGGCTTGTCCTAAAAGTTGGCAACTTCGCAAATAGGTTTCAAATATTTACCTGTTTCGATTAATTTGGCAATAATACTTATGAAATGTGGCTAATTAATGAACTAAAAAATTGATGATGAAATGCAATAATTAATATGAATATTTAGTTTTAGATGTAAAAAAAGTATTTGGAAATTTACCAAATGCCTTTTTGAAACCTGAAACGGTTAAACATCAAATTCAGTGTTATAATTGCAATTCATTATTAATATTCTAGTTCGCTAGTTAGCCACATTTTATATTTCCATACAGTAATATTGCCAAATTAATCAAAACAGCGAGATATTTGACATGTATTTGCGACGCGACGTTGCCCACTTTCAGAATAAACACTCTTAATTTGGCCCACAATGTAACAAAAAAATACCGTGTGTATTAAAAGTACCTATAAAAATATAAGGCCTGTGGAGAGGTTATCTTGCTTGTTACTTAGGTACTTACAGACAAAACAATTCCTTTTTCGTTCCATCCTGTTTGGTCCTTTGAAACTCTTTATGGAATTTAAGCATGTTCTACTAAAGTAACACCTACGATGCAAGCCTAAAAAGACCAAAAAACGATTTGCCTTATTCAGTGGTTACCTTTTGAGTCAAAACAATGAGACTCGACAAATAGGTGCAAGATTGGGTGCAATTTGTATTGTTGTCATTGTTTTCTCTCGACTGTTGCGAGACAAAATGATGATTTACTAGATATGTAGTATGTAGTTAATACGGCATCTTATCTTAGGTAACCCAGTAAGGCTGCCTGTTCACTGGAGCGGAGAAGTGAGAAGATCGGAGCTGTGCCAGTATTACCAGTACCAATAGAATCTAAACTCTGTTGCGGAGTTTATATTCTATTGGTTAACACTATCGACTCTACCCACTTTTCATAAAACTCATACGCCATGTCGCCATACATATTGGAAGTGAACCCTCCGGGAGGGTTGCCGGCATTACTTTTGCGCTAAAGCTAACCATTGCGGACGGTCAACGGCATTAGGTTTAAAACAGTGTTGTAAAACACTTTAAAACGAAGTACCTAAAATAGTGTTTTCTGGAGGTCTTGTCGCTATACGTAGTTTTCAAAATTTTAAATCATGAACAAAAAAAAAAAGAAAATAAGTGCTTGGATTTTAAAACCAACGCATATACTAATAAATCTTGTTAACATATACATCATATTTTATTTTTACGGTTTATAATATTGTATTCGCTATGAAAAACCTACTTTTAAAATGAGCCCTCCGCGAGGGCTCCCAGCATCCCATATGCGACTAGGTGAACCCTCCAGGAGGGCTCTCGGCACTGAATGAGCGTTGAGAATCCAACGCGCTTGGACGCACTCTCAACACACGCATATACACTTTGAGTGTGTTTAAAATGTTGGTGTAGGCGACTTTACCTAAAGGTACCTACTGTTCTACTGCTAGGCAAGTCCCCTACAAAGGTTTCTTGCTACTACGCCTCTCCCTGAGCTGCTTTTACCAAGACCCTATTGATACTACTATGTCGATGAGACTACATTATATCATATTAGTAAAAATACTACTTACATAGTCAGAATTCCTTAATCAGTAACCCTGTACCTATCAATCAACAGACATAGTCTAGAGTAAACAGTCTTTTATTACTGAATTTGGGTAATAATGTCTTCGAATCCACCATTGTACATGTGCACTATGGCAGTTAATTCCCCCCAGAATATACCCCAGTAAATGAATCGAAATGCGTTCAAACTGAAGTGCAACCGACCGTGGACTAGTGTAGAGCCGCCATCTTTTTGGAATTTTGTGGACAATTTGTTTGTTGGGGACATTATTAGGTAGCAAGATGGGTTTTGGATTTGGACGGTGACCGACTAAATATAATTAGAAAAATATATTCTAACAGCTAAAGCACTAGGAAGTGGTGAAAGGCGGGCGTTTTTGGCGACTATCTTATGTAATTTTGACGGTCAAAAAGTGCTGATTCTCAGCCTAGTTTGAATAAATTTATTTCGATTTTGATATAATAATTGAAAAATCCGTTTTTTGTGTCTCAAATTTAATTGATTAATTGAAAATGTGCAATTTTTTAATAATGTTTGGCACTGTGTTGCTGTTAGTGCATTTCTTTTACGTTAAAATTAATTATTACTTAAGAACTGCACAAGTACATATTTATTTTGCAATGTTTGAGCATATAAATTGTCGAAAAGCATTTGTCAGTCTAGACAATTGTTTTTATTAAATGCTTACTCTCCAACTCTTGGATTCCCAAGGCCTTTTAAACACGATTTGTGTAAATATATCCTAGATTTTACCGTTGTATCGACAATTTAACATGATCTAACACTTACTCATTTAAATATTCACAATTCAGGTTTTAACATAAAATCACGCCTGTATTCTCTGAAGAACTAAACAGAGGTGGTTGGTAAAGCCGCAATTTGCCAGTTATGTTAGCCAAGTTAGTATCAATCTGCCTAGCCTTTCCCCAACTATGTTGGGGTCGGCTTCTAATCCAACTTGCAGTCGAATACCAGTATTTTACATGGAGCGACTGCCTATCTGAGGCCCTAATGTGTTTCTTTTAACCGTCTCGACTTTACGCATCGACCGCGTTCGGCGCTCCGATTGGCAGCCGGCCGGCCGTCACCAGTGAACGGCCAATCGGAGCGCCGAACGCGGTCGATGCGTAAAGTCGAGATGGTTAAAAGAAACTCACACTAGGGCCTCCGATCTCCACAACCCAGTTACTAACAACGTAACACGATACCCTTAGTATGGCTGTACTAACCCGTCCTCACGACTGTCAAACATCTACGAATGACAGCCGGGACTAAAGCCTCGTGCAGACTAGAGCGACGCGACGGCGCGGCGCTACTCTAAAAATACAATTTCGAAGAAAACTTCACGGTAGAACAATTGACGGTGTCGTATCGCGCCATTCTGCACGACGCTTAACGGCTTAAGAGCGCTTATCCTAAAAGTTGGCAACGTCGGAAATAGCTGTCAAATATTTACCTGTTTTGATTAATTTGGCAATATTTGTGTATGGAAATATGATATGTGGCTAACTAGTGAACTAAAACATTGATTCTGAAATGCAATAATTAATATCGTAATACCGAATATTTGGTTTAAGATGTAAAAAAGTATTTGGAATTTTCCAAATGCATTTTATACACCTAAAACGGGTTAAAACATCAAATTCAGTGTTATAATTGCAATTCATTATTTAATATTCCAGTTCGCTATTTCATAATTCCATACAGAAATATTGCCAAATTAAACAAAACAGCGAAATATTTGACATCAATTTGCGACGACTTTAAAAAATAAACTTTCTCAACGTGCTATAAGAGGCACGGAGGGGTCTCGATATGTAATGGATGGTCACCCATCCAGAAACTGACCCCGGCAAACGTAGCTTAACCTTCGATCAACCCGTGCGGTTGTTATCTTTGACCACGAGCCCCTCAGTCAAGTTAGTAATAGTTAGTAGGTGGCGAGCCTATTGCCATTACTGCCACTGTTGAATTCCGAATCAGGTTTTGATAAATTCTAGTTTTTAATGGTTTTGTTGCAAACTTGTCTCAGTCATCGCTCCAGACAACAGGCCACTAAATAATTGTTTTTATAAAACCTACGGAACGGGCTCTCGAGCAAAAAACTTGTTTAATTACACCTAATAGGATTTCTTTACCATATTGATATTGACTCTGTGCTCATGACCGTTCAAACTATGAAGAGTATAATGTCAAGGATTTTATACATAGATCAATTACTTCGATTGTTTTGCTTCGTAAATTGACTAGAAAACATTATATTTAACGGTGCAGGATAGCCTTTACCAGAAGTGGTCATCGTATTAGTGGTTCAACAGCTTCAATACCATCAAGACTGTGGCGGAATACAGCAGTTCGTCGTGGTACGATAGTAGCTCCCCAGCTCCCCTAACCTCATCTCTGTCATCAGAAGACAGCCGCCACGCAACCATCGATGTGACGTACTGCTAAAGTGACTGTCACCAGCCAGTGTCCCTCTACGGTGCTGCCTAGTAACTTCGTAACAAAACTAGGCGGCGCCACTTGCTGCGCCGTCATGTTTAAATATTTAAAGATTTTTTACGTTTTCAACAGAAGGTAGAAAAGGTAACACACGGGGAAGAGTGGAAAGCTATGGGGAGACCTTTAGTAGACTATAGAGGATGAAAAAATAACTGAAGGTAGGTAGGTATTTGCAAAACTTCGGCTAGTTGATCAAGTAAATCGAAACGTTACTTACTTCATAGGCTTTACCAGTAACATCAACAACAACAACAACAACAACAACAACAAATTCGTTTATTTTCTCCCTTAAAACATATTTACAATTTGAGTCAATACAGAATTAGAAGAGAGACAGGAGCCCAAACTAAGCAAAGCTTGTGTCTTGGGTCTCCTGGCCCCAACCGAAGATCTTAACGCTACTTATTTAATACATCAGAGATGTATATGGGAGTAAAACTGGACGAGTACCGTGGGTGCGAGGGTGTGTATAGGTGTATTGTTGTGTGAGGGTGTGTGCGTATGGGCAGGTGTGAGGGTGAGTATTGGATGGTGAGGGTGAGAGTGAGTGTGTGTTTATGAGAGAGTGGGAGAGTTACTGTATATTTGAGTATGCCATCCTCTAAACTATGGTTTTGTGGTGAGTCTAAATGTTTCTGTGTCTGTTTAAGAGTGTTTCTGTTTCATGGTAGTCAAGAGTGAGAAGCCATTTTGTGATATTTAATTTGCATTCCATTTTGGTTTTGTGGTAAATTTTCAGGATTGTAACATCGTTGCCAATAAATTGGTTTCTCAATATACCTACTTACATATATACTTTTTATTCATTTCCTTACCTTAGTAGAAAATATACTTTTACGTTCAAAAAGGAATTATGTTCCATAATTTATTTAAAATTATATTTTTCTTTCTTGGACCCTTACGTGTGGTCACCGTATTTCTTATGAGCGGCTGTTGCACAAACCCTTCACGGTGACTGAATGTCTATGGGCAGAGCGCGAAGATAAGTGCTGCATAAATAATAATAATTAAATGTAACTGACCTTTTGATCAAAACTGTTCTTTGTTCCGTTAGATATTTTAAAACTGGAAAATTTTGGTAATTTTCGGTGTTAAGTACCTATAATAAGTTTTTTAATATTTGATATCGAGACTTTTCTGGACATCAAAATCCAACATACGATTATCAAATAGGTACTTTAATCGGCAGAAAGAGGGGTTTTCTACAATGGTAGGTACCTACCTACTGCAGTTATTTGACCAACATTACAAAATGATGTTTTAAGCTAATGTCAGTTTAGAAGTCATTAATATTTCTTGCTTGTGGTTAAGATACGTAATGCAGGTACCTACTTTTGAGTAGTTGCATAAACCCTTCACGGTTGCTGATCACGTTTGAAGGCAGAAGAAGATGTATTACAAATATTGTTGCCATTGTACAATATTGTTGCAGAGTTTTAAAGCTGTGCTAAGTAACTATTGTTTAGGAAACGTTATTGTAACTTGAAAATACGTTAAGTTGTTGTTATGTAAACATAAAGTGCTTTAAGTTATATAATTTGAGAAAACATTAGTAATAATAATAGGAAAGTGTATGAGGATGTCACATTTTATTTGTAACGTTATATTAAGTTTTTTTTTTAATCTAAACTGACGCCATTTTATTATGGAATTTTTGTGCCAATGCTTATCTCATTTTGTGTCTCTTTTTTAGTTAATATTGGTAAAGGTTTAGTTTTATATATATAACGGCCGTCATGAAAAACTGTCATAGTCACCAGTCCTATTTGACATTAATGTGTCAAAAAACGCTCTGAACTTGTACAGCCGTTTATGTGACCTTTAACCGCCTTCTTAGGAAACCAAAGCATAAAATTGAAAACGTCCCTTCTTATTAACCTTGCTTCAAAATCATGGCACTGGTTCATAAACCTCTATCGTGCTTGGATTCAATTATACACCTCGTATATTCCGCTAGGCTCTCCAATGCTCCATTTCGAACAACGTTAGACGATTAGCCACAGTCGAATTGGCGCGTGTTCTCCGGACGATCATAGAGATTAGTCTACACGATGAATCATCATAGACTTAAGATACACTTGTGACACCCGCCACAGCACTCGAGCTTATTGGCAGAATGTTTGCGTCATGTGGTGCAGAGTGTTACAAATCTGTTACGTGCGTTATTGATTGATGGTGAGTGGACTAACTTCCAATGTTTACGGTTTGAAAAGATGTTAGTGCAATAAAACCGTTTGTTTATGTTTAACTCCTTCCGGGACATAGAGTATATTATGCGTTCGTTGATTTATTATGGCTGTGGTCGTCTTTTGATAACGGAAGACCACCGTTTCATTAACACGACTGTCGTTTAGTTGGCCGGTTCCTTTAACCAGCAACGAGTCGACATTTTTGCTAGTGTAATTTCCAAATCGGCAAGTAAAGCATGCTGGTATTGTGCCCTAGAGACGACTTGACCAAAGGGTTACCTACCAAATATTTCTTTTATGGGTTCGGATTAACGAAATCCATACATATTTTATTTCTATGAAATATTAATTTTAAAAGGTCCATGGAAGCTGCGAAGTTGACTTACAAAAAGCTGTCTATTTTGGTTAACAAACTGAATTTGTTGGCAAAAAATTAGCACCCACGTATAGAAAAAAACACCATTGCTAGGTTTTCTATAAATGGCCTGATTTATTGTCACCTTTATGGCAACATTGGTATTTATTTCATAGCGTGATATTCGTACTGCATAGAAATTCAAAATGGCTGGCGTGACAACCCGCGATAAAATATAACTCTAATAAATTGGTCGAAATAATTCAGCACGCTAGTTTTTAAAGGCAGTTGACCTAACTGTATCTTGTTGTTATATTTTTATGCTAAATGGTTAAACATTTTTAATTTCCTGGTTCTGATAATAATTTGAAACATTTGAAAGCACGTTAACAGTTCGCGTTGGTTCCGGCTGACATTCACAGATCTTTGACACTGACAGTCGTCGGTACTAAGACAGAAGCCCAAAAAAGTCTGACAACCAATCTTACCCAGGGGTATCGTGTTACCCATCAACTGGGTTATGGAGGTCAGATAGGCAGTGGCTCCATGTAAAATACTGGTATTCAGCTGCGTCCGGTTAGCCTGGAAGTCGACCAAAACATAGTTGGGAAAGGACCATTTAGGCAGATTGATAGACCTCCAAACAATTGTGGCAATGACAATTCCAATTTCAATTTTTTACGAGGAAGTGACTAGTTCCTACCATTTGAAACAGTTTTTATTGGCGCCAATTTCCGTTTAATATAAAACGAGATTATAAGCAATAATACAGCTACCTCGTTGGACTTAGTTAGTGGTTGCATGTGCTGTTACTGATCACGAGATCCTGCATTCGATTCCCTGCTATCTAATTACGCAACACATTTTCGTAAACGATTACGACAAATTTGTTTCATTTTGACAGTTCAACAACATTCATTGCGTTATTTACGTTGTTGAGCAGTTTTTTTTTTTCGATGCATTGGTTTAGCAATTTGTTTCAAAATTCCGATTGATCGTGTATTACGTAATTAGGGTACAGGTCGGGTAAAGTATCATTGAGTTTTTTCATCATGAGTTTCTCAGTAGCAACCCGGAGTTTGGATTTGTGCCCGGTTGATGGCAATAGGCTCGCCCCCAATTCAACATCCCTATTTGGCGAAATGTGGGTGTCTCTGCTTAACCCTTCGAGGATTACAGGCGTGATGCAATGTATGTATGTATTACTAGCTAGTTATTACTTAGAAACCTGACAAATTACAGTTTATTATCACGAAAACATGATTAAACAGTCACAAAATCACAACTGTCCGTTTCACGCATCACAATTGATTTCACAATACTTAATTATTTTTGAATAATTATGAAATTCAATTAGCAAAATCGGCAATTTTATGTGAAGGTATTACATTGCAATATTGTTATATTTTTTAGCACAGGCAAGCGTTGCATTTTGTATGACGTGCGAAACTCTTGGAGTAAATTGCTGACAGCAAGTTAACACTAGCTAGACAGTTGGTCTATAAAATTTCCGGAACAACGACGATATCAAAACACTGCAAATATTTATCTTTACTTAAATTATAGCTACCTACCTACTTATACATAATTTGAACGTTGCTGCAATCCTAGAACAGCTTGAACATTGGTAAAAATATGAATCTTTCTTTATTTCGGCCTATTTGGAGAGTTAACACTTTCTCAATAATGTTAGTTACCAGCTTCTCTGGTACAGATCTTGATAATCTAAGAAAGACACATAACGAAATACTCCTTTTAAAACGACCCTTTTCAATCGCGCGATTATGAATGGAGTTTCAACATTCGACTCAGCACCTAAAGTTGAGAATCCAACAGCGCGCTTTTATTTAGGCAGTCATTTAGGTGTCGAAAGTGGTCTAGTGATTCTGGAAATGGGCATAAATCTACCACAAAAGCTTCCTCAATCGATCACACTCCATTTTTTTCACCTACGTGGTTTGCAAAACCCGTCAACTTTCAATCATGTACCACCAAGAGTCCAAGTTCATTGTACGAGCAGATTGAATTCGCAGTGATTGCTTGATTTTCGACACTCCTGCCCGTTAAAATACGATGTTGGATTTTGAACGCTCGGCTCAGCGCCAAATGTTGAGAATCCAACAGTGTGCTTTTATTTAGTGTTTGTGAAACCGGGCATCAGAACCATTCGTGATCGAAGCTAGCCCGTCTGTTTCATTGGTGAGAGTTTGTGATTTATTATCTTTTTGTTTGGCACTATGAGGATAGAATGAAAGTGTTTGAGAATATAGTCAATGGTGTTATTGGTCTTGAGATTCAGTAGGAGTAACAACAAAGGTTGTGGTTACGACTGCCTCTTTGGTCGCATGCGCTACTGCGCCCCGTGAGGTCCTGGATTTCGATTCCCAGGTCGGGCAGAGGTAGTCAGATAGAAATGTCGACTCCATCTACCTTATTTTCTTTATATGGTGTGTAAAAGCGATTTCCTATTTCTAAAAGTATATAAAGTACGTTACCAACTCTAACATTTGTCTCATCCAGTCAATTTTAAAATTATCTTTAAGTCCACTTTATTCTCACAATTCAAAACTTTTACATTTTTTGCAGCGATCTAGTTCCGTCTGACTCTGAAGTAAGTAAGCCTTTATTTCAGAGAAATTCATGAAAAGAGAAAAAAGTAGTCTGGTACTGAGCCGTACAGTCGCCGATCGCCCCTTCCCTTCTGGTTGGCGTACGCTTTGTAGCAGTTTTTTATTCACTTTAATATTTCTGTCTAGGTTCATTAGAATTGCTACTTTTCCCTGCCATCTATAATTATTCAGTTAGGTACTTAGAATTTTATTTTCTCAGTAGCAGTCTGGAGTCTGAATTTGTAATCATTTGGTGACATTTATAGTCTCGTCCTCGACGTCCGCATCGTCATCTTCATCATTATTATCATTCACTTGCCCTTCTCACCCTTTATTCAATCAATCTGCCAAGTCTTTTCTCAACTATGTTGGGGTCGGCTTCCAGTCTATCCGGATGCAGCTGAATTCCGGGTTTTTTGTATGGAGTGACTTCCTATCTGACCTCCACAACCCAGTTACTATGCAACACAATACTTTCCTCTTGGTAAGACTGGCGACATGTAGGTGTACTATACAATATACACCTTCCTGTATGAGTCTCCCTCAGGGAAAACAATGATAATGTTGATCTGTATGGGATCTCGCGCACTAGACGACCACGACCGCGACCAGGTAAACTATAGAAATCGATACGAATCGCGCACTTGGTCGCAACGGCCAACTAGCGGTAGACCGTACATAGCACTAGACGGCCAGGACTAGCCGGGGTCGTGGCCGTCTAGTACGCGAGATCCCTAATTCCCCGCAAATCTTCATCTGTGAGTATGTGAAAACGCACTCGCATTGTGAGTCACAATAATAAATGATTATTGCAGGGCACCAGTACCCTAATTACGTAACACACCATCAATCGGAATTTGAATCGTTTTGAAACAAATTGCTAATCCATTGGTTAATAAGTTCGAAAAAATCTGCTCAACAACGTAAATAACGCAATGAATGGTGTTGAACTGTCAAAATAAAACGAATTTGTCGTAATCGTTTACGAAAACGTGTTGCGTAGATACCAGTTTTGAAGTGAAAACTTCTTAAGGTGCACTTTGCGCTCTTTCTGAACAGTGATGACACTGAATCGGGTTTACTCGGCTCCAGTCGGTCAGTGACGTTGAATCGTGTATACTCGGCACTGAGTCGCGTAGACCTTGCTTCTATCCTGTGGTCATCATAATCACACATCTTTTTTATTTCGATTTTCAATTGTCTTCCCCAGCCATTAAGGCCACTTCCATTGATCTGCTTTCGGAAGCAGTTAACACGTATCTCTAGAGGTTACAACGGAAATTGTTGCCACTTATTCAGTGTTATTGGCACGCATTGTAATACAATCAGTGTTGACAGCCATGAGAAAACCGCATGGAAATCGGTTCAGTGGCCCAGGGAACGTTGGCCGTTCTACAAATTGCTTCTCTCTGATTTTTTTGTCTCAAGAGTGTTAGGTCAATTTTGTTGTATGTGTCGGATCCGGTCATTAGTACGGACACGAAACGAATCGCAAGCGCGCCACTGGTAACATCACGTGATCTACCCACACCTAAAGCGCGCTTCTACAGAGTCGTGATGTTTTAAGTCCACGGCGAGGACGACAGTTAGTGTCTGATCGCATCGGAGTTACGACGTCGCGGAACTGTACTCGATTCGTTGTGAATTATTGTGTTAATTGTAATTTGTGTTAATTTGTGATTTTAATAAACGCCGTGTATCGTACCCAGTGTATTTTCATAGCACGAAACCCAACTTCTGCCCACATAATGTCTGAATCGAATGGAATAAATCCTGACGATCCTACATCAGAAGTGGGATCACATAGTGCTAATGAGATCACACGCGGGGACAGTGACAATAACAATCAGTGGCGGTTACTTTTTGAAATGCAAAATCAACAAATGCACGCGCTAATACAAACTCTTAAAACCCAGCCAGTGAATAGACAGTTAGTGTTACCGGAATTTGACCCCGACAAACCCGATGTTGATGCACGATCATGGTGCACTACCGCTGACTTGTGTTTCGACGGGAATGCAGTGGAAGGAAGCCAGCTTATTTTAACAATAAGCAAGGCGTTGAAGGGCTCCGCATCTACATGGCTGTCGCAGATAACCTATCCAGGTATGACGTGGGACCAATTTAAAGAGTTGTTCAAGGCCAGGTTCGTGTGCGTCGAAACTTCTGCGGCTACCCTCATTAACCTGAGCAATGACAAACCAAAGGAGAACGAGACCTATGCCGCCTATGCTAGTCGCCTTATGACGTTTTTGTTGAACCGTTGGAAGGATCTGAGTGTTGAACAGATTGCGGTGTCGGCTGTTATTGCTCACTTGGCGCAAATTGATACTCGCTTACAACGTCTCGCATTTACCACGGAGGTGACAACGCGTCATAAGTTGCAGCAAGAGCTTCAAGCGTTCTCTTATCTGAAGAGGAGGGCACCTACTGATATGCGTACTGACGGCGGAAACGAGAAACGTCTGAAGTTTTCTTCACTACCACCAATCAAGTGTCACGCATGCGGCAAGCTAGGACACAAACAAGCGGATTGTCGCACTAAGAAGAGCGACGTGAAGAAGCCGTTGCCTGTGCCGGCGGCTACGGGCGTCGTGCAACGACAACAAGCCAGCAGCAGCTCACTGGTGTGTTTCAAGTGTGGCACGCCGGGCCACATCGCCAGTCGCTGCTCAGCGGGCGGGTCCAGCGCTGCTGTACCGGCGGAGAAACGAGTCGACCTTTGCACTGTCGAGCCTCCATCAGGAACATTAAAGCATTTTGGTGAGTGTTTTAAATTTGATTTTGATTCTGGTGCTGAATGTTCTTTAATGAAGGAGAGTCTTACTTGTAAATTTAGAGGTCGAAGAGTAAATGATGTGGTATCTTTAGTTGGTATAGGCAATAAAAATGTTAATAGTACTTTGCAATTACTGTGTCAGGTAGAAATTAACGATTTTGCGACAGAGATTCTATTCCACGTTTTGCCCGATACGTACTTGCGTAGTAACATTCTATTAGGTCGAGAGATTTTGAATAACGGTTTCTGTGTGAGCATGTCTGCAACCGATTTAATTTTGAATAGAGAAGGAACTATAAACGTGTGTAACGCTATTCAGACTATGGCAATAACGAATAATTTTGATAAAATTGACACTGATTTACCATTTGTTAGAAGACGTGACCTTGTTAATATTTTAGAATTATACTCTGACTTTTTTATTAACGGTTTTCCGACCACACGTGTTAACACTGGTTCGTTGGAAATAAGATTGATCGACCCTAATCGTACGGTGCAAAGAAGTCCTTACAGACTGTCTCCGGATGAACGTCGAATCATGCGCGATAGAGTTAACGAATTGTTACAAGCTAAAATAATTAGAGCCAGTAGTTCGCCGTTTGCTAGTCCGGCCCTTTTGGTTAAAAAGTATGATGGATCAGACCGTATGTGCATAGATTATAGAGAGCTTAATAATAATACAGTACCAGATCGTTATCCATTACCGTTGATTTCTGACCAAATTTCACGACTCCATGGTGCAAATTACTTTACAAAATTAGATTGTGCCAGTGGTTTCCATTTAATTCCTGTCCAAGAGCAATCGATTGAACGCACTGCGTTCATTACACCTGATGGACAATTTGAATTTTTAACCATGCCGTTCGGTTTACGTAACGCTATATCTGTTTTCCAACGTGCAATCATGAATGCACTTGGTGACCTTGCATACCAGTACGTAGTTGTGTACGTCGATGATATCTCCATCATCTCCGACTCTATAGAGCAGGGCCTAGAGAGACTGCACACTGTGTTAGAGGTGTTAACAAAAGCGGGGTTCTCGCTGAACCTTAAGAAATGCTCTTTTCTTAAAACGCATATAGAGTTCCTGGGTTATGAGGTTGAGGCAGGTAAAATTAAACCAAACAAGCGAAAGATTGAGGCCTTGTCATGTTTACCTTCACCACAATCACTTACGCAGGTAAGACAATTCGTAGGTTTGGCCTCTTACTTTCGTCAGTTTGTACCGAACTTTTCCCGCCTCATGAGTCCGATCTATAGATTGACATCTGGAAAGTCTCCGTTCGAGTGGACACCCAGCCGTGAACAAGTTAGACAGAAGGTAATCGAAATACTAACTAGTGATCCAGTGCTCATGATCTTCGACCCGCAGCATACAGCAGAGCTTCATACCGATGCCAGTTCAGAGGGTTATGGCGCGATTTTGTTCCAAGTTGTAGAAGGTAAGCAACATCCTATTGCCTATTTTAGCAAGCGCACCACACCAGCAGAGTCTCGATACCACTCGTACGAGCTGGAGACGCTGGCTGTCGTAAACGCGGTGAAACATTTTAGACAATACCTGCATGGTCGAAAGTTTACAGTAGTAACGGACTGTAATTCCTTGAAGTCATCTCGAACCAAAATCGACCTGACACCGAGGGTACACAGGTGGTGGGCATTTTTACAGTCGTTTGATTTCGACGTTAAATACCGCGTAGGTAAGCAAATGGCGCACGCTGATTTCTTCTCTCGTAACTTATTGCCTCTACCATCAAAACAACAAGCTCGTACTGTTGAACAGAAGCAGGTAAACCTTACTGAATTGTCTGACAACTGGCTTCTGGCAGAGCAGCAGCGAGATGAAGAGATCAAGAAAATTATTTCTAATCTAGAGCAAGGACAGCTCAACGACGACGTAGCTAAGACGTATGAGGTAAGATCAGCTATACTTTACCGAAAAGTTCAACGAAACAGTCGAACGAAATGTTTACCTATTGTTCCTCGTGCTATGCGTTGGTCTATCATCAACAATATCCACGAGTCCATTATTCATCTAGGATGGGAGAAGACACTAGAGAAGCTGTACAACCATTACTGGTTCGAAGGTATGAGTCGCTACGTAAAAAGGTTCGTAGACAACTGTATCACCTGCAAGATAGCAAAGTCTCATTCAGGTAAAGTACAGGCAGAACTTCACCCTATACCCAAGACAGCGATTCCATGGCATACCGTGCACATCGACGCTACTGGAAAGCTGAGTGGTAAGAGTGACAACAAGGAGTACGTGTTCGTGATGATCGACGCATTCACCAAGTACGTATTGTTCTTCCACAGTAAAAACATTGATACCAAGAGCAGCATCAAGGCTGTGTCGGATAGCGCTGCACTTTTTGGCTCTCCGGTACGTATAATCGCTGATCAGGGACGGTGCTTTTCGAGCAAAGAGTTTCGCGACTTTTGCCAAGCTAAAAATATCAATCTACACCTTATTGCGACTGGTTCATCTCGTGCGAATGGTCAGGTGGAAAGGATAATGAGTGTGCTCAAGTCAATGTTAACCGCGATAGAGACTGATAAAGATCGGTCGTGGCAAGACTCGCTAGGAGATGTACAGCTAGCTCTAAATTGTACGGTTAATCGCGTTACGAAAGCTAGTCCATTAGAACTTTTAATAGGTAAGGTAGCACGCCCTCTTCAGTTAATGGCTAATGACAATGACGACATTATAGACCTTGATGATACTAGGAGATTAGCATCTGAAGGCATTGAGAAGTCTGCGCGTTATGATAAAAGTCGTTTTGATAGTACAAAGGCAAGCGTGAGTAGGTTCTCTGTCGGTGAATTCGTGCTTATTGAGAACGAAGAGCGTAATCAAACTAAGCTTGACGTGAAGTATAGAGGGCCATTTCAAATTGTTGAAGTGTTAGATGGCGATCGGTATGTTTTAAAATCTCTAGTTAACAAGCGTACTTACAAATACGCTCATGACCGTGTTCGGAAGATGCCCGAGGGCCAAGTACCAATTGAGATTGTAGACGAAATAGATGATGAGTTGGCATCACTTTAGATTGTGTAAACAGGTTCTCGGTTCAGTGGGTCGGAGACTATACCAGAGTATCGTAGCCGTAGCCCGTTGGAAATCGGTATCTGCTCAATGAGAAGTCCGTGGGTACGCGGTAGGCGGTAGCTCTGGGTGGTATAGTCGGGTTTTGCCTAGAAGCAAAGACCATAGAGTCGAGGGTTGACTCGGTATTCCCGTGGGGAATAGTGTGTGAGTGTTGTTGACCATGAATGAGATACCTGAGGTTTTGTTTTTGTGATTAAATCATTGTGGAATTATTGTGCTTGGTCTCGGTAATCTCGAAACTAGATAGTTCAAGTTCATAGGTTAGCCTAGTTTTTTTTTGTTGTAAATTAAAACAGATTAAAAAAAGTCTAGTCCCTTTTAATTGTTTCATCAGTCTACATAATTATGAGTCAGGATTGGACGAACAGAAACTGTGGCGAAATTTTGTATTTTCCAGATTAAAAACACACGAGGACGTGTGCATCGCAGGATGGCCGTGTCGGATCCGGTCATTAGTACGGACACGAAACGAATCGCAAGCGCGCCACTGGTAACATCACGTGATCTACCCACACCTAAAGCGCGCTTCTACAGAGTCGTGATGTTTTAAGTCCACGGCGAGGACGACAGTTAGTGTCTGATCGCATCGGAGTTACGACGTCGCGGAACTGTACTCGATTCGTTGTGAATTATTGTGTTAATTGTAATTTGTGTTAATTTGTGATTTTAATAAACGCCGTGTATCGTACCCAGTGTATTTTCATAGCACGAAACCCAACTTCTGCCCACATAATGTCTGAATCGAATGGAATAAATCCTGACGATCCTACATATGGATATTGCCATAATTATAGGCACTGCTGATTTATACATTGATTCATGATCGTGACTGTGAGTCATGCTTGGCGGCGGTGCTTTTATAACATCCAAAAGTAATAAAAGCTTTGATTCACTAGCGAAATACGGCCTTTTGTCTTATGCTAAAAGTGGTCTAAAATGGTAAGATAGATCTTTGAATCCCTAAAGCTTCCTCTCCTCTAGCAAAGCAGGAGATAACACGATGATTTCTTGTATCTAAGTACCTACTTATAAAATATTGTTTTGTCCTTTGAGATCAGCCGGCTCAACCACACTATTGCCAGCACGCGTGGCATGATCACCGTAAAAACGAGTTTTGTTGACGGAAGAATAGACAAAATGACATAAACAATCTCATCATTTTGTCTATTCTTCCGTCAACAAAACCCATTTCTACGGTGGTCATGCTACGCGTGCAGGATGCACTTACAAGGATAAGAAACCATTTTGAAACACCCCTGAGTCAGTACCCTCCTAACACATTTTACAAATCTTATAATATTGTCAATTCAGATATCTACTCTTGCTTAGCTATGCACACCGTTCTAGCGGTTCATAAAGCACGGAGAATTGCCGCTGCGTGACGGTCGCTAATCTTAATTTACTTGATTACCAAAGCATGAAAATTGACGTCTGATTGGCTTAATTGTTTGTCACAATTATGTTCTTTTTGTTTTTAAGGCCAGTACTTACTTGGATATTAATTAAACCACAGATTAGAAAACGACATAATACGTAGATAACTGCAGTTTTTAATTTTGTATGAAAGCCGTACAATCTTCGAAGATTTGGAAGTTCAGTGTGCTTATTTTTGACAGATTTTCTGGTGCAGTTAGTTACCCTAGGCATGACATAGGACCAAATTATTTGAAAGAAAGAAAGAAAAAAGTATTTATTGGGACAAGCACAGGAGATCTTAATTAAACTAAACACACTCTCACTAAACATAAAAATAGAAAAAACAAACAGAGTAAAAATTAAAATAAAGTGGAAAGTCCTGTGCGAGGCCAAAAGGCTCCTATCTCAGCATGATGATTCAGATTTGGAAGCAAAGACCACAATAAAGCTTTATCTCGGGAACTATCAGTAATTACAATTACCTACAACATCAATATAAGCATAGGTAACAATGTAAACAGGTAGGCATAACTTTCTGCCAACCCAGACTCTATCCCTCGTCCTAAGACAATATATCACGTTCCGTTTACATAGTTGTCTACATAATCTTAATCTATTCGTAACAGAATCTTCCAATACATGCTGTCCTTGTCAATTAATGTTAAGACAACAGAGTCTGGCTGGCCGCTGGCTGTCGCCGCTGTCGGCCGTTGTCAGTCGGCCATTTTGCGCCGCGTGACTGAATATTTTATCTATAATAAACTAATATATTATGTATAATAAAGCTGAAGAGTTTGTTTATTTGAACACGATTCCTATTCTCTGGAACTACTACTGGACTGGTAGTTTTGCATTTGATAACCCTATTCTTGAGGAAGATAGGCTATTTAATATCACGCTAAGGCCCTTATTAGGAGCCGAACACAAACAAAAAAGTCAGAAACAACAATAAGCGAAGACGAAGTATAGCGCAGGCGGGCGATGCGATGCGACGCGGTGGGTCGGGGGAACAAGCACGCGGAAGAAGTTGCGGGTAGATGCTAATAAAGAATAATAATATAATATATTTATTTGACGTACAAATTACACATACAGGTTGACACTTAATTAAACATGGAAATAGCCTGGTACAAAAATATTGATCAAGGACCCCTATGCTAGGAAAAACCTGTATTACACAATAGTTGAACCGACTTCAAAAAAAGAGGAGGTTCTCAATACGACCGCTGTTTTTTTGTATGTTTTTTACGCGATTATGCCATGCAAATATTGTTTTCCTGAATTTATTAGTGGGCAACATTCTGATGCCTGGGAGTAAATTTGTTGAAGATTTTGATTGCCATGCAATTGGAATTCCTGCTATACTTACAAATGTAGTCTCTGGCTAGGTGCAAGTAATTTATTTGGGGTTCTCTTATCAACTCTTTTAGAAATGTATGTTAGACCAATTTTTTTTTACGATATGAAGTACCTATTCCTATATGTTTGGTTTTTTGGCGTAATTATATTAATTGTAAAAAAAGCAAACTAAAATTTACCCTTTCGATGATTGGGGTAAAAGTAAACCAATAACTGCTACTAGAAACGCGACTTTGCCGATTAAGGGCGATAAATGTCACGCGTTTTTTGTCTCCCCTTTTTTCATTGATAAATGCCCTTTAACACCCCTAGACGCGTTTCATAAAACTTGGTCAGGTACCTATAAAAGCCGTGGTTTCAGCTATCTGTCTGAAATGTCAAAACCATTCCTTTGGCCACTCGAATGTGAAGCCGAAGCTTTCCCAGAGAGGTATTCCATTCAAAGAATCGTTGTTTGTCATTGATTTCATTGTGTTAATGTCCAGAGTTAACCCAGTTTTAGATGTCATTCAGCGAGCATTGTCTTTTACTCTGAATAGACATCGTTATGTAGAACAAGACAATTTGTAAAGCGAATTAGGGACTAGCTCACATTAATCACTGAGTTACTGTCTCTTCCCTGTAAATAGATTCATCAATAAAATACATCGAATTGATGGACTCGATACAATTAAAGTCCAACTGAAAATCACGACCGATAAAGTCCGAAGTTCCGAACCAAGGACCACTAGCCTAAGGAGGTGGTCAAAAAGTAGTTCCTATTTCGAATTCAAACTGCAACGGTTCTATTTTATTTTTCGAATGTAATAGTGACCATTAAAGTTGCCAGTGTAAAGTGGCTATTAGACACTGAGAACCAGTGTACTTACTTTTAATGACGTAATTTGTTGCCAGTGTCAAAATATTGTAGGATATTATTGGAGCCATACTAGTAATTGCACTGCGTTATTTTATGATGATTCAAATTGTAGGTTAACGTGGTAATTCTCCGCTGTTGTTTTGTCCGTTGAGGCTACGCAAGACTCTATTTCAGAGGTTTTGTTTATTATTTAAAATGAAGTTGCTTCATAGTTTTAAGAGAATAGAGTAATATTTAAGGTTGCTTTAAAATGTGCTTTTAGAAGGACATTATCGCCGGATGTGCACAAAATTAAATGACCACATTATTACTTTACTCGTTTTCTTAGTATTACGCCTGAAGCCATGCGTCTATTGCAAGAGTTAACTTTTTAACCGATTTCCAAAAAAGAGGAGGTTCTATATTCGTCTGTATGTTTATATTTTTATGTATGTCCATCGATATTTCATCAATTGTGGACCGATTTAAAAAAATCTTATTTCATTTGGTAGTGGAAGAATGCGCTGTGGTGCCATAACCCCCTGCGTTCAAATTTATCGTCGTTTTTTTTTTTTTTTAATTTGCTGTTTCATAGAAAAGTGCAATACCTACGCGGTCAAAATGTATGGAGCAGCTGATATTTTTTTTTAATAGTTCCGGTTAGTTCAGAATCGTGTACTGAATCCATGGTAAAAGTTTTCGCGTCAATGTCCACCTTGTATTTTTTATTAACTTTGCTTGGGTAGTTTCTGAGTTAGCTTCAAAAATACGTATTTTTCGCACTTAGTCTATGTGGATGATGTTATAATAACATCCTGTCACTTTACATAGTAGGAAAGTGGTAGGTATTCGAATTTGTGCGGGGTAAGTACTACAACTAAAAAGTGAAAAATAAAAACAACCGACATAAAAAAAGACACTACAAAGTGAAAAAGTACTTTAATTTCGAAAGTGGGTGGCAAAAAACGTAAATTCTAAACCAAAGACTTCCGAAATTAAAGTTATTTTTAACTTTGTAGTGTTTTTTTTGGAAGTCGGTTGTTTTTTTGTAAAAAGTTTTTATTTTTCCTTAAAACGATCATTTTTATCATTAGCTGGTGTTCAGTTATCTCCATGTTGGCTCGTCCGCCATGTTGTTACGAATAATCTCTGATTTGAAACAAACTGCCGTTTGCAGTAGCTATTTTATAAGGACTTAGTCAGTAGTATTATTAGTATTATTAGTAGTAGTATTTAAATATAAAACACTTACACACTATAAAACTGATTTACATCCGCAAGACGTCCTCGTAACATAAGGTCCAGTTGAAAACCAGCGTCAGACACTAGTTGTCTGGCATTTATGCTGAACTGGGCCTATTTGGCGCAGCCGTGAGACACACAATACTGTTTTAAGCTTTCTCTGTTTTATTTGTTTTTTGTGTGAATATTGTGTGCCTTGATCTGAGTCAAATAAATTTATTTTCTTTCTTTATTTCTTTCTTAGTAAGTAGCTAGTAGGTTACTGCTGTAACATCATCGTACGATACTGTGTTAAATAAACGTTTTCGTTCTTTATCAGTAGTCTGTAGTATAAATCAGTCCCTTTAAGGATTACCTACCTGTTTCATTAAATACACTGTTTTAATTTTGTTTTACCAAATATACTGTAAAATACAAATCAAAAAGCTATCAATTCTCTCGTCTTTCTGAACTGTCTACTGCAACATATTGAACTTTGCTTCTAATTCATCACAATAAAGATAAGTTGCATCGTTTATGTCAGCTGACCATAACAATTACAATTTATTGAGTGCCTTCCGATTCGTCCGAAGTCCATACCTCGATATAACTATGGTAGAAAGTCCCGAAACCTTCCGTGTGTACTCAGTGAATCACAGCCATTAAACGTTTTTTTACCAAACTGTGGCAGTACGAGGCTTCAATCACGAATAGGGTTGGCTCTGATCCGGTTTGAACCGGATCATCCGGTTTTAAATGTGATTTGTTTGCGTGCACAGCGAAAGCTTATTTATAATTTTGTTGCTTTTATCGAAATTCAGGAATTCAGGTTAGTTCTCTGTTTGGTTATGTGTCTTCAGTTTTACGGCTGGGGTTTGTGTGGCCTGTAAATAAAGTAGGTGTTTTAATTAAATTAGTAGGACCAATACATACCGGGTAGATACAGATTTTTCGGTGATAATTTGAATTTAGTCCAGTAAACCTACCTATGTAACATTTATCGAATAAAACTATCTAGGTACCGTACCTCTAGTTTTATTAAAAAAACAAACTTGCTACATGTAAGTTCAAAAGCTTTTGTCGTTTTATAGGAGTCCTTTCCTGCCCCTGTCCTATAAATGTGGACTGCAATTTACCAGCCCTAATCACAGAGCGAATCAAAGCCCGGAGGCGTAACGAAGTTTTTACAAAAAGTTTCCAACTCGTGGGTGCACCAAACGTGACTGCCGCTAATCGCAAAAAATATACAAAATGGTCGTCGCTTTTCGTGGAAATCAATAATGGCGGCAAAAAGGCGGGTAAATATTATTGAGGTTATGTTTTCGGTGGTTTTTACTATCAAATGTGCCTCGAACATTGTGGTAGTTCTATAAAAGCTTTGATTTAAAAAAGTGGTAGATAGATAGAGAAAGTTAAAATATTACTATTGTCACGATTCCGTACTTTTCGGACATTACTTTTTGTTTTAACACTTACAACGAGAAAATTTTATTCAACACTTTAAAATTCTGCATGAAATTGTCTTTGAATTATCATTATCTTCTGCGAAATATTGAATCTCTATAAGTATGCCGAGTGCATAATTTTACCGAACAAAACAATGTCCTCACTGAAAGTTGTACAGACACGAACATTATTTTAACTAGGTATTTATTTAGGTATACACTACAACTTCAACATTAGAAGACGTGCTGCCCCAACATCTAATTTTCCTGTTATTTTTCCAAGAAGTGTTCTCTTTATAATAACTTTTTCCTGTGACTCTTTACGTCAATACTGCTTTGCTGCGGTTTTGTAAAAGTAACACAATACAATACCTTGTACAGTGTGCTATAATTGTTTGTCCTGTAATGGTGGTTGTAAGTAGATGAAATAAACAAACAATTAAATAAAAAACACCTTATTGATTTGAGATTAAAGAGTGGCGTGTGGAATAAAGAGAACATAACCATGAAGTTCCTTGGTGATTCAAAAAGAGGATTATAATCAAAACTAACGTGGATGAAAAAGCTTATCAACCCCTCTACCCCTGATTTTTTAAAGACTAGTCAAAACTGCTGTCAAAACTGATCAGATGTTATCCGAAACTGTTCTAAGTTACCAATAACCAATCATATCTTATGACAATAAATTAGAATCAATTGAGGAGGCAATAAAAATTTCGGGAGCTACGGCCGCATTCATGTAGAACACTAGGGTAACACTTGTCGACGCCGACAAGCGCTGGTATTCGCCGATAGGCGCCGACAAGTTCCTATCTGATTAGTCGGCGCCACCCGTTTCACGCTGATTCGGCAAAATGTATGAAAACTGCCTGCGCCGACCAGCGTGGCCAACCAGAGCTTGCCGGCGCCGACAAGCGCTAGATCGGCGCCGGTTACCAAGTTCTACATGCATGCGGCCAACCCATGTCTGTCTATCCATCATTTATGTTTAGACTAGCAAACAAATGAGCATCAAAAATTGACAAGGCATCGAGTTATTCGTAAATATAGCATCACTATTTAATCCCAGGACGTTATCTACCCTTGCACCATCTGCCCAGCCTTTTCCCGACTAGGATGTTGGTTGGTTAATGGTTAAATTATACTTATATGGTATTTATTTCTTTAAGTAAATTGGTTTAAAAAAACACTTTTACCCGTCAATCATAACTTATATTTCAAAACGTGTTTCTTAACTGACACTCTGAGAAGAAAGAACGAAACAGACTCAGAGGTCACAGTCTCTTTAAAAGTCCAGACATAATCTTGGTCAGGCCATATGAGGACCATGTAGATAAATGCCCGAGATGGTCTTTTGAGGATAGAACCACACAGATTTGAGTGGACCTGTCCAGTCAGTGCACGCGTTTATCAGTAATCGTGTAGCTAAACTCAGAACTTAAGGAGCTCAACGACTCGAAGAACAATACCAAAGAAAGAAGATTTGGGTAGACCTCATAAAGTACTCAAAACTGTCAGACCATCATTTAAATTAACTGAGAAAGAAAAAAAAAATACCCGCATAGTCCTCACATTCACAATAATTATAGTTAATATTATAATTACAAAGTAAATATTAAAGTCATTTTGTATTGACCCTTTACTTGGTAATAATAATCAACCTGATTCGAATTCGACCAAGAATTTAATGTGTTGTGATTACTATACGTTAACCATCGGTATTTCCAATCTAAATAAACTGAAACAAAGCTATTTACGATCAGATATATTGGCTTCTGTTGATAGTAAACTGATAGTTAAATGTTTTAGTTCGGCTTACGGCGGCCATTGCTTACGGTAGGTCAGTGACCGACGAGCTGAATTGATTGGAGAGAGTACATGTCGGATTGTGGACTAAAATGGTACTGTTTGGTTTATTTATAGGGTTAATAGGAATAATTGGTGCTAAGGGATGAGTAGGATAATTGGTACATTGATAACTATCTATTTATTCTGTAATAATCTCACTGAAAAAATTTATGTGAAGTTAGCTGTCATTTCTACCTGATGCTAGGAATTGACATTATTGACAGCTCACTTCAAAGTTTTCACGGTGTTTTGAAATTGGAAAATTCTATGAGGTCCTGCTTATCTTATATATCCAAGATAAGAATGCTTGGAAACATGCTGGTTCTGCTCCATAGGATAATCTAGAATCTAGACAAAATCAAACTGGTTGCTAATTTAATCGTTTATTTATTTTTTATTTTTTTTTTATATATAACATTGCTTTTACATTCTGTGATTACTTCCTCACACACTGACTTATTAATTGTACAATTTTAGGAAAATCGTCTACTTTTACAATGTTTGTGAATATGTGAGCACTATGTATCACATAATTAATTTATCTGTTGTTACTTCATTTTTAATTCTTTTTACCGTTTGTGGTATAGTAATTTTATTCTAGGTGCATCGTCTTCACATATAATTGTAAAAATATTGTAAAACATTTTAAAAGATTAACAGTGGCGTTTCTTGCCCATTCTTCTCCATGCGAAAACTACCTTTTGGAAGGGGCGACTAGAATCAATTTAACTTTTTTGGAAATTTTGACGTTCAAAAGTGCCTTATAAGGGACTATCAAAATAAATGATTTGACTTTGTCTTTGCTTGCCTGTCAATTGCATGCTAGAGAATACTACCTATTATTGATCATTCTCAAGTTATCGCATTATTAGAAAGTGGTTTAGGGGTTCAGTGGTTTTAAAAAACGAATAGAATTATAATTAAAGATTTCATCAAAGTACCTATACTGACTCCCATTTAGATAAATATCCATCTTGGGTTATGCAAATAACAATATGACTTGACATAACACCGAAAGGCAATAAATTAAAGATAAATACGGTTCCTATTTTCGTAACAGATGATATCATTTTGATTTATTGACATGAGCGGTGAACAAACTGCCTCACATTGATTCGGGAATTAATTCTAACTGTACTTGGGCGGAAGCCGCTATTTTTGCTTTGTAATATACCCCATTTCTTTTCTGTGTGGGTGTAGTGTCCGATTATCGGAAAAATGGGAGCAACATCCCGACAATCTGTCGCCAAGTATTGCTAGCACGTTTTGAATGGTTCTGGTGAAATTACATGTCAAAATTGAAACCTAGATTTTGTCTCTGTCAAAGTCGAATCAATTATTTCAATTAGGCACATAAAAGGCTCTTTTGAACGTCAAAATTTACAAGAAAATAAAATTGATTCTACATAGTTGTCCCTTCCAAAAGGTAGTTTCGTATGCATAAGAAACTCTATGGAATTCTCTTTTAAAATGTTTTACAATATTTTGTTTTCTGCGGTCTATGGGGGGACTACAATTGGTGTTGCAAGTGATTTCAGCTATGGTGAGCACTGCCCATCATGACCGCGATGGCTTCTATGGCTTTTTAAATCTGGATTTTTTGGTCCTTTGTTCCAAACGCACAACTGCACACTTCAAACGAGCAAGGCAAGATCTTCTTTCGAAGTTTTTCTCTGAGATGGTTAGCGTATGTAGGCTCTTACATCCTAAAAACACATTTCAATCTACATGTAAGGAGTATTTATTCCAAATGTGCAGAAAATAAGCCTTTACACAGCGTTAAGGCAAAACCGCTCACATAACCAATCCCAATACCAATAAAAAAGATAATAGCTGCTTGAATGGCATCAGATTATTCGTTCGAATCAAACCGTGGTGTACATACGTATCGAGCGACCAGTTGCTATAGCAACCATCCGACAGATCGATACTGCGTAAACAATTCTACATCCCAGCGACTTTCATTGAGGCTGGGATCAGTTGTGGAATAAATTATAGAAGAAACTAACTGTTGAAGGCTTCCTTTGCATACAAACTTTAAATCCCGTTAGACAACCCAACTCCCTGGGGTTTTGCAATCATTTCTTAGTGCATCTCTACACCCTCTAGGGCTAAGTTTATATCTTCGGAACTGTCTTTTAAGGTTGGAAATTTGATAGATTGACCGTCAGCGTTGTCTCGACCGTTGAACTAATCTATCTTTGTTTAATTCTTGTTCTGAATCTTCGGTATTCTCGGACTTTCACTGTTGAGCTTAGAGAGTAGTTTAGCTCTTTGTTCTGTGATTCGATTTCATTTATCACCTACTAACACTGACATGCGACACATTCATTATTTTATCACAATCTTATACACATAAGTGCCTGTCCAGAAATCGCCTTTTTTCCCAGAATCATTTATGGTAGATACTAGATATTTTTTTACTAACAGAATAGGTTTCTTAATTGTAAAATACATTAACAAAATTAGATCTCATCTGCATTTAAACTCTCATCATTGTAACGACAATTCCCTCACTCGTTTCATCCAATATCACCTCACGCATCTAACGCATCTAAGTTTGGTAAAGCAACATTGAAAACAAAATGCTTAAGATAATTCCGAGTGAGATAATAAGTTAGCATCAAGTTTCGACACCCAGTGGGCGTGTGTGGGCAGGCCTGTTTGAAGTAATCTAACCGAATCTTGTACTGTCGGTTATCAAGGACGCCGTTATTTATTGGGTTAGTTAGTAACCGTATTTGGTTAACTGAGTGGTAGTTAGATTTGCATTTGGAACTGGGAATGGTTAAATCGAAGTTACGAAAATAGGCAGATCAAAGAAAGGATATATAGATAGATGAATGTATGAAGGACGATATGGTAAAGAACCCAGATGATGTGATGACGACTTAATAAGAGAATATTTTACGAATAGAAAGACGCTACTGAACCAGTCCCAAATAAATTGTAATTAGGTTGGGAGGATAGCGATTTAATGTTATAATGCAATTTATCGTTCATTTTCCGGTAGACAGACACACACTCCTCTTATACTCTGCAATAGATATCATTAAAGACAAATAATGTCAGGTTCTGAACTGCTGGCTTTATCAATTTAATTCTACTCTAAAACTAGACATAGGGCTGTCAACAGTGAAGTGAAGCCGGTTTCGTAAACATGTGTGCAATTAGTGAGGTGTAGTTTTATTGTAAATGGTTGTACATGTGTGAGGGTGTATGCACAGAGCGGAGGTGTAGTTTTGGCATGCTTCACTGTATTGTTCGCAGTGCTGTATTCGTTTTTTACTTGGTCTGAGTATATACCATTAGAATTAAACAATTTATTCGTGGAACTGTGTGCGAAGTCATACTCACTCAGTTACGTATAGGCAGCGTTCTTCTTTCATTATAATAGATCCATGTGAATTCTGAGCCTAAAACTGTTTGTCTAATTCTTCCATATTATGATCAGACTCCGATAAAAGTAGTATGAACAAAAAACTATTGAGATTTCGAAAGTGAGCTTGTTAAATGTTGATTTTATTTTCATTAAATGGCGTGCCTTAAATTCAGCCCGCCAAAATAGCTGTTCATTTTGGAGAAAAAACTTTTGTTAAAGCTTGTTAAAAGTTTTTAATTAAATTTTAATCAATGTTGGGTTCACAGTCCACGCATCCTCTGGGGCTAAGGCGGATTTGTGGAACTGAAATACCTTTTTATCAATGGATCTTAGTTAGGATATTGAGATTGATATCTCCTTTACTTTCCTTTGTTGTAAAGTTATTTATTTACTTAAGCGTATATTTTGCGTCTATACCTTCACAATAATCTAATTTTATTTACGCATTGTTGATACAATTAATATGCCGGACGAACCGTTGGGAACCTAATTACTTTTTGGTTGTTTTCAGACGCTATATTTTATATTGTATCGAAGAAGCTTCAGGCCGATAATTATGCTGGTTTCTTTGTCTGCTAAGACTGTTATTTAGGACCAGTCCATATATATATCTATCTACGAGTTTTACCCAGTGTCCTCTTGTAATCTTCACTATGTCATCCTATCGAACTTTGGGTTTCGAGGCTACCTCACTTCTGTCAAAGATAACATTTCTTCTGTAGCCACCATTAATATTCACTATGTAAATAATTAAGTGCCTATGTAGGTATTATGTATATTTTTCCGCGATTTTCCTCATATACATATACGTCATATACTTTTACTTTCTATTACCGACAGATCTCACATTGCATCGCATTATGTAATCGATACTACCTTTAGGGAAAAGGTGGCATCTTGCTGCCTATGCTTTCCCTAATTCGCGGTTCCAAATACCCAAAAACGGATCGTTTAACTTACCAATCGTAGCGTTGATCAACATCATCATCATTTTCGTGCACTTATCCCAATTTAATTGTGGTCACCGCAACGTCTCTTTATCTTCCATACTTTTCTATTTGTCGTCATCTCGATATTCACCTCCGTTTCTAGCCATATCATCTTTCATGCAGTCCATCCACGTGATCATTCAGTAAATTATTTATCTGTCACATAGTTCTAGAAAGAAAGAAGAAAGAAAGAAAGAAAAAGTATTTATTGGGACAAGCACAGAAGATCTTAATTAAACTAAAAACACACTCACTAAAAATAAAAATAGAAAAAACAAACAGAGTAAAAATTAATATAAAGTGGAAAGTCCTGTGCGAGGCCAAAAGGCTCCTATCTCAGCATGATGCTGCGACATTTAATAATAAATGTCGCAGCACTGGTATTCTGATAGGGCCTGCAGTGATGTCACGGACAGAAAGATTCATATACAATAAATACTAAATAAAAGTAATTAAACAGATGTTTAAATACATTAAAAAATAAAACATAATGTTGTCCGCGTGTCGGCACCCGACGTAACATCCGTTACTTGTCTATGCTTTTACTGTCTTCGTTCTACCTATGTTCTGCTAATAAATACTTGATGTTATTGATCCTACTTATTACGCTTCTGCTGAACATGAGATCCTGGATATGATTTCCAGGTCGGGCAAAGTGTGATTGGGTTTTTCTATCTGGAATTTCTCAGCCCCGAGTCTAGAATTATGCCCGGTTGATGGCAATAGGCTCGCCCCCTATTACATGGAACTTAAACATAACTGGCGAATTGTGGGTGTACCTACTCTAGGTACACCTCTGCCCAACCCTTTGGGGAAACAAGGCATGATGTTATGTGATAGTGATTAATGTTTTGTAATCGTTAACTTGTTGTTTGAAAGGTTTCCGGAGGTACCTTTACCTTTAGGTAAGTTGGTAAAGGATAAAAAGGTTACACTTAGCTTTGAAAAGTTTATTACGCAATTGACATCAATGTTGCAGACAGCCTTTAGGTCCCCCTATGTATCAGTTATTTCTGCGTAAAGTTCAAATAAATTAGCATTTTTAATACCTACCTAGATATCGATTTCATCATTTATAGGGTAACCTCAAAAAGAAAAAACGGAATCATTATAGGATCATTCGTGTGTCTGGCTGGCTGGCTTTAAAGAGTAAGATGTCAAAGTGTAAAAGATTAACAATTCAATTATGATGACAAAGTATCATTCAAATAGTCGTTTAAATTATAATAATATTTAATAGCGAGTCTTTTAGTTTATTTTTAAATCCATTTAAATCCAAGCAGAATATGCTTTTCCAAATTACGGCTGTTTTGGCTCTCCGTCGTAAATACTGTTGTATATGATAGGTGGGGAAGCAAGTGTGCATTTAACTTAACAAATAAGGCAGTTTCATAAATATGCAAAGCCGGGATTGTCAGAATTTTGTATTTTTTGAAATATGGTTCACAACGGTCCGTTACTTGAAGTCTAAACATGGCTCTGATGGATTGCTTTTGTGCTTTAAAAGCGGCATCTCTGTTTGTAGAACCCCAAAATATAATTCCGTATCTTAATACAGAGATATAAAATGATAGAGGGCTTATAGCGAAGATCTCAAATGTTTTTTTAAATAAATTTTAAAATGAATGATTTTAAAGATTTTTAAGAAAATTGACAATTTCTCCGTTACCTCCGAAACCACAGAACCTAAAATTTTGAAAAAAGAAACCGAGAATTGTTGGTATGGTGGAGTAATAGATTACAGAAAAATCTATAATAAGTCTATGGTCTTAAAATAACATGGTAAATCTCTCAATATTGTGCGTAGAAACTTACATTTGCAGTTGGAATGTATGAGAGAACATGTTTTTCAACAACAATGTTAAGTTTGTTCTTGTGATAAATTCATCCCAACTACGGAACCCTTCATTGTATATAGTCCAACACGCTCTTGGCCGTTTTTTTTCTAAGGCTTTATCAGATGTCATTCTCGTTTTCTCTACCCACGTTAATGACAAAAAGGACATCTTGTATTAATTCAAGGAAAAATCAATTACGAACAAGTAAGAAAAGGCGACATTTTGCTGATTGATGTGTCTTAAATATAAATTATGTTGTTCTTTTCTTACAGTCTATTCAAATCCTTGTTTCTTATTGATGTTATTTCCACTTAAACGAGTATCAACTTTATATTATTGGGAATGAAGTTTATTTCATAATTACAGAAAAAGTCATTAAAAAAATTGAAGTTGTATCGCAAACTTTGTGAATGTTAAAATTGTTTTTCGAAAAACACATAGTTTACATGTTTGGAAACGAAATCGCGAACGCAGTATAACTCTTTTGGTCCTACAGCTTCCTTTTAACCTCGTAATCGAACCCACTTTCTATAAGCCCTAAAACATGGTAAGTACATAATAAGTGCAAAGCCTTTAATTGCCTTCTAATACATTAAAATCAGTAGAAACCACGTTATATCGCCGATTAGCCGGTGACAGCAAGCAATGGACTGCACCGGACCAGTATTTACGTAAACCGTGTCTGTTCCGATCACAAACTCGATATCTTGAGGCCTACTATGAGTTTTAGGATATGGAACAGTTTTTTTTACGAAGGTAAAACATTAGAACAAAAAATGCGATGTTTTAAGTCTCAATCGAGACTTGCTTGGTTCTTCCTGTTTCTTTTATGATACTGTATTTTTGATTACCTACTACTGCAACCTTCTCATTTTGTAGTCATAAAAATTAAATGTTTACTTACTACTTTATTTTCATGCCCCGTCAAAATACAAGCTAGTCATAATACTGACCAAAATTACATGCAACTAAACTCTATCCTCGGTCACTCTCTTTAATCCAGACCCTGATTTCAAACTGTTCAGAGCAGTCTACCTCCTGTCTAAGAGATCAATTTGGCTTGGATCTTATGCGAAGCAATTCAATTCCGAAGATAAAAATAGCGCTGTCTATAATTCCGATCAGAAAGCACTTGGTTTTAAAAGAATGACAGTTAATCTGATCGGTCATTCCTTTCGATGATCTAAGCATTATGTTGCATAAACAATTCGTAATGTTTTTTTGTTTGAAACTCGTAAAAGGCGTGAACTGTTTCATTCGAGAACTGACTTGTATTTTCACGCAAATTTTCTTCTTTGCGATTACGAATAACAGGTCAAAGTATCTAAATTGATCACTGACCGATTTCGCGGAAACACTCGATTCGTTTCAGAAGATGTAATAGACATAAAATGACATAACTCAAAAGGTAAGCAGAAAATTAAGAGATAGCTATTTTGCAATTTTTATTTTGTGCTACGATTTTAAATTTAAACAAATCATGCTTTATGGGCTCTTCCTCTTCCAAGATCAAACCATATAATTTATGATGATATGAGTTGAGTATGTTATTCCCCATCTGTTCTTCTTTATTATCTCACTTATTCCTACTCGCATCTACAAGTTTCCAGCCATTCTTCAATTATCCTTTTGAATTTTGAATTCATCCATACCAAATTCACAGTTCCGTAGTAGCCCTCTAGGACGGTTGCAGGCAGTGCGACCGGTTCCCACGGTATACGTTATAATATATCTGGTCAGGCAAGCAGTTTGCATGCCTGTCCTATCCCAGTCACCAGCCCAGCGTGAATGTAACGACGCCATTTTCAACCAATGGCGGCGGTGCGAAATGTTTGTAATTATTCGCCCATTTGCACCACAAATCCCTTAATGCATTTTGCGCTAAACAAATTTAAACCCCAGGTCTGGCAAAGTGTTATTGGGATTTTACGTCCGAGATTTCTCAGTAGCAGCTCGGAGTCTGGACTAGTGCCCGGTTAGTGGCAATAGGCTCGCCCTCTGTTACATAGGACTTCAACATAACTAGTATAATGTGGGTATACTTTAAGTACACCTCTGCCTAACCTTTCGGGGATTGCAGGCGTGATGTTATGCAAATTTAAATCATTGTTATATGTTTTTCAATCGTTTGAAGATGACAGATCCAGAATGATTTTTAAAACCTAACGTTTAGCGCTAAACACATTTAATGATTTGTGTTATAAGTGGGCCTTAGTGTGCTGTGTTTTGAAGTTATTTTTGCAACGCGAGGGTCGAAATGACTCCGTTGTTTTTCAGTTCTGTATACCTACCACCAGATAATTAGCCAAACCCAAAACAACTAGGTGTTTCTAAGCGATGCAAATATTTGTTTTTTTTGTGAAAGAAACTCTCGTAAAGAATCTGTATCTGCTCTAACGCCAACAATAACTCTTCCTTGGGAAATATATATGTCGCAGTAAGATGGTTATAGCCATGATAATTGATAAAAGTGGTTCATAACCTGTCGGAGTGTCCTAATTTTGTTACTGCAACCAATTTCGACGTATCGCTCGCTTGGCTCGCGCGTATTTGGTCACAGTTCTAACCTAACCTAACCTATTTGGCCGGAGTGCCCTAATTAATTAATTATTAGTAGATCATGCTCTTATTCCTAGTAAGATAGTTATGAACTGCTTTCATATAACTATATTACGGTATATATCTATATCCCTAGGGATATAACTATATCACTAGGGCTATAACCATCTTACTGCGACATATACATTGATATAAAAAGATAAGATGGATCATGGGTTGCAATGATGTAAAACTTGCTGGTATTGAGAAAATTTCTCATTTAATGTCAAAAAAAAAATGTATCTCAGGTCCTCTCAAATCATGGGTGATGAACTACTGTGGAGTTGTACAAAGATCTTTAGGCGCGTGTCCAAAATCGTAACTAACGTTGCCAACAATTTTTTTCAATACAATTTCTCAAAATGTTTACCAACACATCCTTATTGCACTCTAAGGGCGAATTTCACCACAGAAACTGATCGCGACCAGCACTTATGCCACGTTTAAGGGCTGTCAATGTCATAATTTTCTGTGCAATATTGACAGTGACAGCTCTTGAGCGTAGTTTAGATGTGCTGATCGCGTTCAGTTTCATTGGTAAAATTCACCCTTAGTAGTTATACTGCGGTTTAACCTGTAATATTGAGCAGACGACAAGATTAGGTTACTTACCTTTACACCTAAGTTAGCTATATTCAACTATACTTTCTCAAGCAAATAGTCTTTCTCGTGATTAGATTGCTTAAACGAAAAGACGCCAAAAATGCACCATCATGATAACAGCATCCTTTTCTGTCCGTAACAGACGTAACCTTGAAATTAAAATAAGATTATAATTTTAAAGACATAAGTAAAACCAGTTTTAAAATGAATGAGACTCCTTGGAGTTATCACGTTACAAGTAAGATATGAATGAAGCCGTATGAACTCAAGTGGTGTGAATGTAAGCCAGATTTCCTGCCCTTATTGGATATGTACAGAATATAAAACGGATTAAACAAATGTCAACAAAGCGATCTATAAGAGGCAGGATTATGAAGTCTATTTTGCTTTTTTTAAAAGAGCATTCAAGTGTCGATGATTATAGGTACGGTAGACCAAACATCTGTGGTAACTTGTTGGTACAGTCCGTTTCATCAAATAGTTCCTATGCCGTAATGTTGGCTCCACTGTTGTAGGACGAACACGAATACGCTACGGCGCTACCTAATAGGTCCGCTGTTAAAGTTTAACAGTGGAGCCAACATTACGGCAAAGGAACTATTTGATGAAACGCACTACAGTGCTTTTCATATTGGCGTGTGCTAGCTGACATAGGGCAAATAATTTAATTTAATGTTTTGTATTGCGTAATGTAAATTATTTTGCATGCTATTTGTATAAAATCTAGTTTTTCTTAACTGAACAGACAGCAGTGCTGCTGGGACTTTGTTGCACCACTTCTTCTTCCAAGTTAAAATTGTTTTGTTACATGTTTATAAAACACCTTTTGTCTCTAAAAGGATTTTTAGGTACTGAATGATAGAAAGCTACATTATTGCCGAATATCATTTGATAAATTTTATGTTAAAACAAGAACCTTCACGCTGAAGTCAAAGACAAATCATTTATTTCAAACAGGCACAGAAAAGGCACTATTGGATGTCAAAATTTACAGAAAAATATAATTGATTCTGGTTGTTCCAAAAGGTAGTATAGTATTGAGAAGAATAGCCAAGAAACTCCACCATTACTCTTTTAAAAATTATTTACAAAAAAAAATAAGTGACTAATATAATACCTTAATTAGCATAGAACGACAGCTACGCAGACGTATAAGGCTATCATATCCGTTAGAGCTTTTGTCTTTCAACTTGCATATAAATAGCGGTAAATCTTTATAGTCTATGCTAATCAATTTAAATTCTGTGTACTTAACTCATTTGACGTTTATGAGGTGTTAAATCTTTGTAAGGATAATTTTGTTGCCAAGCACTCTGAATAGTAATTTTAGCACTAACATAATAAGCAACACTGATGGAAGAGAAGAGAGAGACCAAAGTAAACATGGATGAATTTTGTAAGGCATGATATGAACGAAAATGGAGTGGATGAAAACGTGACTACTGACATTTAAAGAGAGAAAAAATTCTTGCCGATCCTAGGTATTAAGGTATTTAAGCAGAAAAGGAGGTAAAGAAAAAGAGAAATCTAGGATTCATTATGATCTGATATCGCCAAGACTGAGATTGAGATAGCTTATGATAATGCTGGCCATGCATTAGGCTAGCCTCCTATTACATGGGACTTAAACGTAACTGGCGAAATGTGGGTGTACTATAGGTACACCTCTGCCTAACCCTTTGGGGATTACAGGCGTGACTGATTGAATCAATATTTACACACTGGAATTTTTCTTATTTCATTCATATTTAGTTACTGACTTGATGTCCGTACGTATTTTTCGGGTGACCACTGAAAATCAGCGCTGTGCTGTGGGTCCCTCATAGCACAGAATTATGCTGAGTGGAAGACTTCTTGTCACAGTCATGACGTGCAGCTGCCGAATATTTCTGTTGTTTATATTTTTGTTATTTGTATGCACGTGTCTCTGTGACAAATAAACCTATTTTTCTTTCTTTCTTTATGTTATGTATGATATTTTTTTCTCTATATGAGACGAAGCCTTTGCTGTAATAGGACTAATACCTATACCGGCTAATATTCTTAGGTTTTGTTAAGGGATGGGTGACTAACAAGATTCGAGTTCGACCTTCTATGTTCCTCTCATCCTGAGTTGCTGTTGCACTATCCTTAATTATAGGAAAAGCCCCTTATTCAAGCTCTGCATCAAAATACTACATTATAAGCTAAATAACATGTACTTGTATTATCATTACCTCTTCTAGGACCACCCTCATTTGGAATAAACTTTGGCGTGTACCCAAAACCGGCTGCTGCTACAAAAGCTTTTAACTCGTCTCCAGCATGAGTCTCGTTTGCATCATATTGACTTTAAAGTCCGTTAAATAAAAATACATTCGTAATTTAAATATTCAATTTGTTCGCGTTTTTACTCAGGAGAGGTTTTTTTCATTTGTTTTCATTTTTATACATGTTTTGTTTTCTAACTTTTTCCGTACCCAAAGGGTGCCAACGGGACCCTATAACTAAGACTCCGCTGTCCGTCCGTCTGTCACAGGGCTGTATCTTTTAAACCGTAATAGGTAGACATTTGAAATTTTCACTGAGTGTACCTACTACGGCCGCTATAACAACAAATGATAAAAATAAAATAAAGTAAAAAATTAAAGGGGTCATACAAGAAACGTGAAATATTGTACGGTGGTACGAAACCCTTCGTGTGCGAGTCGGAGTCGCACTTGGCCACTTTTTTTAAAATCCTCTTTTCCCGAATTCAAAGAGTAAAAAACATAAAAAATGGGTTTATAGAATAAATAAAAGTATAGGTACTTTTGCTATCCTATATCTCGTCATGTATTATTTGCCTAGCCGCTTGCCGGAAGTCCGGTCATTTATCTATTGCCTCTTTGATATCAGCTGGTTTTTATACAAGTTTAATAATTCTATGCGTATTTACAAGCATGGTTTTGTTGGTTGTATCTACCTATCTCTGTTTGTATTTAGAAGGGTGTTTCATTGATAATAATGTTTATCCACCCTGTTGTTTGTTTTCTTGACTAGCTTCTACCCGCGACTTCGATAAAAACATCCAATGGCACTTGGCAGTAGTGTAGCTGTCTATCAGTGAAATAATCTAGTAATCAGATCAGTAGTTTCGGAGATTACCCCCTACATACAAACTCACCCACTTTAAAATATTATAATATAGATTGGACGTCATCAAATTATTGCATTTTCGTATGAAACAGTCGATTCTTTTGCGATAGGTTTTTTTGTTGGTCCTCTATTATGTTCATATTCAGGAGTACTTCTACCCGCTACGATCAGCCTGCATAACTAACCAAACCAAAATACTTGAAACTTACATGTTTAAAATGTAATTGTTACACTATAGAAGGATTTATATGACGTGATGGCCCAGTGGTTAAGGCCGCACGAGGTTGTTTGTGGGGTCAAACCAATGTGACATTTTTCAATTCATATGTACCAGGGATTTTACGGAAGTCGTCTTACTGGAACCGGAACCGGAATCGGAGGTTTTAAATTTGTGTTGATCGGAATCGGAACGGGAACCGGGACCGGAGTCGGAGGCGGAAGTAGAAGAAAGATGCGTTAAGCTAATAAGCCTTCCCGGCTTAATAAAAGAATATAAATATAATTCAGTCTCTTTAATCAGTCTCTTTAATTACTCTCTTTAATCAGTCTCTTTAATTAGTCTCTTTAATCAGTCTCTTTAATTAGTCTCTTTAATCAGTCAGATATTAGCGATAACATCCACAAACAAAACAATAAACTAAAAACTTCGAGCGCGAGCGTGTATCAAATAAACAAACATTACGCTGGCGACGAGTTAAAACTTGTTTGTACACGCTCTAGTCACGTGCATCGCTGCGTTTCGAACTTCGGTGTAACTCCGATTCAAAATTATCGGAACCGAAGTCGGAATCGGAGGTGTAAAATTAATCGGAAGTTTCGACCTTTCGTAATCGGAACCGAAGCTCCGTATCATCCCTGATATGTACCTACCTACTTTCCGAATTTACCTTATACATATATGTCTGTAATCGCCAATCCGTCTGGAGCAAGCGTGGTGATCAATGCTCGTGCCTTCTTTGTTTGAAAAGAGGCCTTTGCCCTGCAGTGGGACAATAATAGGCTGGTATTATTAGAAGGATTTATAGCAAGAAGAGTAGCTAATTTCCTTACTATCATTACTTTTAATGCGCATCGTCTAAGCGGACATCCGGCGATCCATCTACGATTCCCCTTCGATTACTCACCGGGAGCCATTTGAAACGGTAATGGCATTGTTTTGTGGCCTTCAAAGGATGGCAATGGCGGCGTCGGCCATACTTGACAGTTGACACTTTGATTGTTTGCTGTCATTTGTCGGCCATTGTCGATGAATTGATACAATTTGTGGTGCGTTTGATAGAGAATGTAAATTATGGAGATCTATTATTTTATTCTTGGTTTTTGGAAATCTGGTCATGTCTCCCATCAGTAAAGCATCGTGAAGACAGGCGCGACGTGACTCTAACAAAACAATTTCTAAGAAAACTTCACGGTAGAACAATTACCGGTGTCCTGTCGAGTCGGTCGTCGCGTGGCGCCAGACTGCTGTCTGCCTACCCCCATTTAAAGAAGGCGTGGTTTTATGTATGTCAAAATAACGTTTGCATTCTAATGTTAAATGTAAATGTCATTCTATCTAAAAACCCTGTAATCTACCTAAATTTTGACAAGTTTTTGATATTGCGATGAGATTATCAAATAGTTGCTTTGCCTTAATGTTGGCTCCACTGTTAAACTTTAACAAACGACCTATTATGCGTTTTCGTGTTCGTCCTATAGCAGTGGAGCCAACATTGCGGCATAGGATCTATTTGATGAAACGCACTGTACCTACGACTTGAATTTGAACGTTTTGATCGTACGAAAATTGGTCTTCAGGATCAAAAAAAAAAACCCATCATTGTACGTTGAAAAACTGAACGCTGGCAGTTCAAAATCACATAAAGAAAAATTGATAAATTACCATTATTCTTCCCATGTGTTTTGACCAGACAGTTACAAAACATCTGAGAACAGCGAAAACAACAAAGCAATGATTGATTATGTTATCGTTCTTTTGGCTAACCTATTTCTAGAAAAACAGAATCTCATCTAACAAAACAAATGTTTTTAGACAAAGCGGTTTGGCACAAAATTCTATCTTAGCCACATTAATGTCTTTTCAGATTCATGTGCGTATTGTATAATTATCACTTGCTTCAAAAACGGTGAAGGAAAACATCGTGAAGAAGCCTGAGACATATTTCTCGACGGCATGTGAAGCCAAGTCAGAGGCCCATGGGCAGCCTTAAAACTCTGTTATTACATTGACGATTTGTCAGCGTGTATTCACCGAGGTGATTTGCGAACTTGCTCTCCGCGGGTGCGAAGCGAGCCAGCAGCGACCACGCGACGTGTTTTTCGCGTTATACACTCGCATATCTTGCTCTCTCTTGTAAGATAAGATAATCATTTGTGGGCGTCCAAGCAAAAAGGGTCCGGTAGTGGGGTATTGAGTTAAGACTAGATTCAGTATCTAGAATAGTCAAATTGATAGTAAGGATTGAAAAAATATTCAATAACTGGCACATATCAGACTTTTGAAGTTGAAATTCTGAAAAATCGTATATAGTCATTTACTGTATGAAATTGCAGATAATTCGGCATTTATTAATAATCAATTAAAATCGCAAAATGCAATTTTTTCACCAAACTTTACAAAACTTCTTATACCTTGGAAACGAAATGCCAAGAACTGGACCCTATTTGCTTGGACGCCCATATTTATTTTCTCAAACATGAGTACAATACATACAACACAAACACACTCACGTCAATCGCTCTCGTTCCGCAAACGCAGCGAACACGCTGCGCACACGTGGCGTGCTCACTACGCACACACAGCGAGCGCGTTACACGATCGCCTCGTGGATAGCACGTTGGCAAATCGCCAGTGTGATATGGTCCTTAGGTCTTTCTGAAATTAGGTGTATATATTCACTCCACCGCGGCTGCACTGACTGTTACCAATCTAGGTCATCCAATAGCTTGACTTTTATTACCTACATAACGATATTTCCCATTATCATTTCATGTTCTACCGTGGAAGTGAAACTCATTAAATTAATGCCATACCCTGAAATGGTAGAAAATCTAGAATTTTACAAAAAGCAAGAGTTAGAACATGAGTTATATCCACCTACCTACCTAGTAAAAGTTCACAACAGCATAAATAAAGATTTCATGAGAAAAAAAACAAATATCCTGAGGGCACGTCTTCCCTACCATTACCGCGCCCCCCGGTCTACTCCTTGATATGCAATGGCTTCTGTAAGTGCAAATCTTGGGGTTCATTCGATTTATTGAGTCTGGTTAAACCACGCTAGTATCGGTGCAATTCATTCATTCATTCATGAGAAAATAACAATGGCAGCGCCCTTCTTACCAAAAATCAGCAATAAAATGTGTAGGTACCTACTTGGATATATGTGTGAGAGGTATGTACGCATAATAGCTCCTTAAATTCTGAGTTGAGCTCCACGATTACTGACAAATGCTTGCACTGACTGGACAAGTCCACTCAAATCTGTGTGTGGTTCTTTCCTCAAAAGACCATTTCAGACATAAATTTACATGCTCCTTATATGACCTGACCAAGATTATGTCTGGACTTATAAGAGACTGTGATCTCTGAGTTTGTTTCGATCTTTCTTCTCAGAGTAGTCAGATAGGAAACGCCGAACTCATCTAGCAAATTTTTTATATATTTTTTTTTTTTAATATGACGTTAAATGTAATTGCAATATCCTATTTACAAAATAAACAATTTCATTTCATTTCAATAGAAACATGGCAATACCCTCCATGGCCCTCTTTTAAAAGTCGGTTAAAAACGTCTGTCATCTTCAAATGCCAGAGTGCCAGTAACCCCAAGCACAGTTCGAAACTATGTGACATATTCAGCTCTGAATGCATTCCGCTGTCACTTGAGAGACAATGGCTACCGAATGGCGGCGCGGGCGCCCGCGCAGTCAAGCGGGCATGCGGGCTTCGAGATGTTTATCAAGACTGAAGAGTTACTTAAAGAATTGCGAAATGAGGATATACAGGGAACTTGGCGGTATGCCTGCTTGGTATGGTTTTGAAAAAACATAGAAATGTCGTTATTATATAAGTATTCGTTTAAAATTAATATATTATACATGATGGTGAAAACCGCGACAAAATCCGCGTACTTTAGAAGAACAACGTGGTCACACAGGCAGACACGAATTTAAAAGTGACTTTATAGATAGATTAAAACAAGCAAAGGCAAAAAAAGAAAATTTTATAAAGATTGAAAAATGAAGTCAACATTTTTACATTTAATGTTTCCGATCAAATTACTTGACACCGAAGTCAATATTGTCATTCCATGAATGTTCATTTGCTTGTTGTATAATAATATCCCTCTCATTTAACCTATAAACAATGCAGTATTGTTTTCTTTTATCTTATTCAGTGCAATGTCAATACTGGTAGCTATTGTACTCCCGATTTGGGGGGTAAATAATGTAAATCTATGTCATCATCTGCCTAGCCTTCTCCCAACTATGTTGGGCTACCACAACCCAGTTACTGGGTAACACGATACCCCTTGGTAAGACTGGTTGTAAGACTTTCAGGCTTCTGACGACCCGTAACAACTGTTAAATATCTGCAAATGGCAGTCGGGATCAACGGCTTTACGTGCTTTCCGAAACACTGAGGGGTCTCGGTATGTAAAGATGATCACCCATCCACGGACCAACCGCGACAAGCGTAGCTTAACCTGATCGATCGACCTGTACGGCTATTATTATTTAACCATAAGCCCCTCCCTCAAAATAATGTAAATCTCAGTGCAATAGCTATATTCAAACTCATCATGCTTTTGACAACAATTCCAGAAACACAGACAAATACTCCTTATCGTTATAGGACGTGCACGTCATAAAATGACAAGGAATATTCGACCTTGGGGTGATAGCAATACAGAAGTCAACCATTCGCTATTTGGGGGGTAAAATAATGTAAATCTAAGCCCAGTAGATACTTAAAACGAGTCGGCTAAGTAGTGTAATATGTAAAACAGATGTATTGTCGCAGTTATCATGTAAAGCCGAGTACACAATGTTTGTCGCGATGTGAACGAACGGAGAGACGTCGCAGTGAATAAATAATGCACTCCGTGTACACTCACATGCAGCGTACGTTAGTACAGCTGATTGTTATCAGCTTATGACAAATGAATTGGAGGAAAAGGGAATTGTAAATAATCTTAGAAATAGTCGTCTGAGACTGGAAATAATTTTGACACTTTTGAGATGATGGCCTGATAGGTCGTGAATCGTTCCAGTGTTATGGGGCCAAATTAGTAATTTATATAACTTTTTGGCAAGTTTTACACCTTTAAAAGGTCATTGACTTGCTGGGAAAATTTGCTATGAAAAGTCATTAATTTTTCAGCACATACTGAGTGCAGATTAGAGCCCGCACTACTTGTAACCAAAATTGTGTATTATACGGTAAAAATATTTGCCAGCTATCAGGGTTCGAGTTTCTTACGGCACCTACCCAGATCTCATGACTCATGAAGACGAGAAATCAAAGAAAACAATCCCACAGTCACTCCTTCTATGACACTACATCAAAGGACATCTTAAACGTTATCCACACTGTAGACTATTCAAAATACTCGTAGGACCACACAACATTAAAAGAAACTAAACAGGAATATCGTTAGAAGTCCACAAGAAAGATTGTCGGTCGGTAACCACAAGTGTCTGTTTCTTTTAAAGTTAAAACACACTTGGAGTAAGGATTACTCTTTGTTCGTCTGTTATTTGTATCTTTTTACACTTTACACCGAATTAATGAGTGCATACCAAGCTTTATGTTGTGTAGGGAACAGTGGGTTAACGTTTTAGGTTACTTTTAACTTATTTTATTTATCTTGATGACATGGCTAGAAAGGTGGTGACTACCGAGATGGCGTTGGATTGGGTTAATGGTAGGAGAATGATGAAAAAAAAAAACCTAGGTATTACAAATATCTAATGTTTTATTTAAAAAGCTTCACTAAAACTGTCAATTGCTTAGTAATTTATTAACATCGTAGTGTTGATGTGGATAGATAGCATAGGTACCGGTTCAGTATCAAAGATTTGATCAGTCTACAGTGATGTCATATTTATTTAACTTTGTAAGCATGTCAGACAGGTGCTTATTTTGACATTAAGCAAAACTACTAGTTATTGTACGGACTTATGAAAGGATTATTAGGTATTTTATATTCAAATAATTTCCATAAGTTTCTGAGAAATTGGTGAAACTGAGAACTTTTCAAATCAAATCCGTTTTGCCAACAAAATCAATTTCATATTGGTAAAATTATATAAGAGTTGATTTTTACAAGTTTAATTTTAGATTTTGGTTCTAATTATAGGTAAAGTAAGTAGGCAAGGTATACGTATAAGTATCTAATGACATTCCCAGTCTGTATACTAAAATTCAACAAAATATTTTCTATAGTTTAGTCATTATAGCTAGTCAAAGATTGGCAAAACCCATAGTCGGTCCATCACTACTATTTAGTTTAATTAAACAAATCACTATTTTAACTTCGATGTTAGCATTTATTTGATAGTTTCTAAATAAATAGATTGCTTACGTAGGTTTTCATTGTTGTCGTATTTTCGCCTCTACATCGTATATTATTTTTTGTATTCAATATGCTACCGCATCACATAGCGAGAGTATCAGAACGGTACTTTATGTCGTAACTCACTGCTTGTCAAAAGCTCCGCGACTGATTTCGGTCACGTTCGCAACGGGCGACAAAAAAACTTTTTAAATGTCTTCTGGGGTCAAGTGAGAGCGATGGACCGGCCGATTGTTGTGATGATTTAATTTTAGAACTCCTTTGGAATCTCGTCTATGGTTTTCGAGACCATAGAGTTCATGAAAAAGGTTTTTTATCAAGTTGCGATCTAGAGTTGTTGTGGTCTTGAAGTTTTTCACTGCTTATGGCAGATTTGATGACCATTCGTCAGACTCGCTACGTATTTCGTCGCCATTCCTACCAATACCTAGGTCATTTTCACTAATACGTCACCTTGCGCATCTGGTCAGCTTTCTTAACTCGTTCAAAAAAATTAGCTGATTATGAATGATAAGTATGCGGACACAAGTAAAACAAAGGATAGCTAGTAGCACACTGGTTTATTTGGACAAGCGACACGGCTTATATAGGAGTGGATACAACCAGCCTCATATTACATATATAACATTCCTCCCCGTAGCTTGACAACATAAACATAATAAGATGTATCTAGTAAAATTGTTTGTAATCCACCCTAGGTACAGTTCGCAGTTTTGTTCCGTCACTCATTTGCCTTTTTGACCCCACAGGGGTCTCGCCTGACCTCGCCTCCACGAGAGGTTCATCATGAGTCCCGTCTGATGCCTCATGGAATTCGTCGTCTTCGTCCTTTGATTTGCGAGTCATTGTTTCTGCTGCCACTATTTCACCTGTCTCACTATTCTCCTCCCCTCCTGTGTCTGACGTCTTATCATCCACTGTGAGTATTGGGTTTGGTGGTGAAGTTCCTTGTGGTGTAACGTCTTCAATTTCAATGGGGCAATCCTCTATCCCGTGAGTAATCGTCGCTGTACCTTTGTATGCTATTAATTGATTTTTGTGTTTTTTAATATTACACGAAGTTATATAATCTTTAACTATATATATTACTTTCCCGTATCTTTTAATTACTACACCTTTATTCCATGACCCTTGTTTATTTATGTTGGTTTTTTTATACAAAACATAGTCCCCAACCTTAAAATCTTTGCTAACATTGTAGTCGTTTAACACCTTAGACTGCAAACACTGTTTGTTTTCGACGGTTCGAGTGAGAGTGACTGACGACGGCGAAGGTGGGTTTGGATTGATTAAATCTAATCGCGATCGCAGCTTATGTCCGAACACCAACTGGGCAGGTGAACAGCCCGTTGCCGAATGAACGGAATTCCGATAATCAAATAGATATTTAAATAACTTGTTATTCAATGCCTTGGTATTGTTATTATTGCTTAACAGACAGGATTTTATTCCCTTCTTCACTACCTTTACGTAGCTTTCTGCCTGCCCGTTACTGGCCGGATGATAAGCTGGCGACGTCACATGCGATATTCCGTTAGATGTACAAAACATTTTGAATTCTGTAGAAGTAAACTGCGGGCCATTATCACTGACTATGGTGTGTGGTAGACCAAATCTGGCCATGTATTCATATAATTTATTAATGAGCGTACATGACGTCGTACCTGTCCCCATATCGTAGGCTTCTACCCACTTTGAATACGCATCTACAATTACTAAAAACGAACGATTATGTATTGGGCCGAGAAAGTCAATGTGAATACGATAGAACGCTTGCGGTGGTTGTGGCCATAGCGCTAGCGGCGCTCGCGCTGGTAACTGTCTCAACTGTAAACAAACCTCACAGTCCGCTATCATTTTTTCTACCGCATTATCTATCCCCGGAAACCAAAATCTACCGCGCGCTTCAGCTTTCGTTTTCACGATTCCTAAATGTGATTTATGAAGTTCTGATAATAATTTAATTCTAAGTGTTTCGGGTACTACTACTTTATGTCCTCGCATAATACATCCGTTTTCGTAAGACAATTGAGTTTTACATAAAAAATAAGGTTTCATTGATATATCTGATAACCGCTCAGGCCATCCCTTAACAATATATGATAAGACCCTTTTCAATATGGCATCCTTAATAGTTTCATTATGAATTTCACTACGCGTAACTGGTAAACTGCCATCGATAACGAAGTTAACATAGGACGCGCGATCTTCTACCGGTACTAAACTATCGTCGGCTTCGTAGCCGCACCCCCCTCTTAGCGTCGTTAACTCGTGGTCTGGCAGACTGGCGCGCGACAAGTAATCTGCGCTGTTATCACCGCTGCGTATGTATTCAATGGAGTAATTATAACCACTTAGAAACATCGCGTAACGCTGCAGTCTATTTGCAGAAACTTCTGGTATTCCACGATATGGACCGAAAATAGATAAAAGAGGCTTGTGGTCTGTGCGAAGCACAAATGGAATGGCCCTCCCGTATAAATATTGGTGGAATCGTCGCACCCCGAATATAATTGCCGTAGCCTCTTTTTGAAGTTGAGAATACCTCTTCTCTGCGGAATTTAGTGTACGAGAGGCAAATGAAACTGGGCGTTCCACCCTGTCAGTACCTATCTGTGATAAAATAGCACCTAACCCACTGGGCGATGCGTCCACCGTTAATATTATTTTTGCATCTTGATTAAAATGCGTTAGAACCTGGTTTGAGGCTAAACGTTGCTTGATTGCATTGAATGCTTGGTCATGTATGACCTCCCATTTCCATTTACTGCCTTTTTGCAACAATGAGTAAAGCGGGCCTAATATTGATGATGCGTTAGGGACGAAGTTCCTATAATAATTGACTAATCCTAGAAAAGACTGTAACTTATTTACGTTTGTTGGTGTAGGTGCCTCAACGATTGCTTGGACCTTTTGTTTAGATTTACTTAAGCCATTCTTATCTATAGTATAACCTAAATATTCTATTTGGTTCTCAAAAAACACACACTTGTCTTTACGAAGTGTTAGACCTGCGTCTTGCAGTCTTTGCAACACTGCGCTCAACCTCTCTAAGTGTTGCTCTTTTGTATCTCCCGTTATACATATATCGTCGAGCATGCACATAACACCGTCCAACCCTGATAATAAACACTCCATTGCCCGTTGAAAAATAGCCGGGGCACTAGAGAGACCAAAAACTAGCCGCGTATACACAAACAACCCACGGTGGGTATTTATGCAAGTTAAATTCTGAGATGCCTCGTCTAAGACAAATTGCGAATAAGCTTGTGTTAAATCTAACTTGGTAAACTGCTGTCCCCCATGTAATTTTGTAAACAGTTCGTGTGCCGTCGGTATCGGATACTGTTCGATAACTAGCTGCTTGTTTACGCTTACAGAATAGTCTACACACAACCTAATTGAACCGTCTCGCTTTAATATAGGGACAATAGGCGATGCGTAATCGGAGTGCTGAACTGGCTTAAGTACTCCTATACGTACCAAACGATCGAGTTCGTCGTTTATTTTATCTTTAAGTGCAAATGCTATGGGCCGGGCTTTGAAAAAAACCGGCTTCGCGTCCTCTTTCAATTGTAATTTGACCTTATATTTTGTAAATACCCCCAGTTCGTCTGAGAACACAGATGGATACTTAAGTTTCAACTGTTCGGCGATATTATTTGACTGACAATAATTTATTTGTAACATTTGTAATCTAAACATTGAAATAAAATCTCTGCCTAAAATTGGTGGTCCACCATCACGTATCACTCGCACGTTAACTATGTGTGTTTTATTCAAATACGTAATTGGCAATTGTAATGTTCCTAGACAGTTGATAACATGACCTGTATACGTAAATAACCGATCTGACGTTGATATTAACCGAAAGAATTGAAAATGCTTTTTGTAAACCTTCTCGGAAATCGCTGTGACTGCTGATCCGGTATCAACTTCGAACTTTAGCTTTATATTTTGTATCGAAACTATTATCGTCATTGGTTCGCCGCTACGTGAACATATTTTTGTTCTCTTACCGTCATCGTCACTTTCGCTCGAACCGCCTGTTCCTACGAAATTTATTTTTTTACACATTCTTCGTAGGTGACCTTTTACGTTGCACTTTTTACATGTATAGTTAGCAAATCGACACTGAGACGTTTTATGATTTTTATAGCCGCACACGGAACACTTTTCTTTGTTAGCACTGGGTTCGTTTGTGGTCGCGATCTTAAACAGCGCTTCGCTAGACGCTGGCGCCTGCGCCGACGCCGACGATGATGCTGCTGCTCCCTTGCGTGCACTGCGCACGCTCTCCGCCAAATCCACCGCTTTAGCCAGGGTCAAGTCTTGAAGGTCACGCGCAAACAGCTTGTCCTTCTCCGCTCCCGGCAGCATACCCATAACAAAACGGTCACGCAGCGCCTCTTCTACATTCAGAAATCCACAATGTGTAGTGAGGCCACGTAGCCTCGCAGCCCATTGTGAAAATGTTTCTTCCAGACCTTGAGTAGCAGCATAGAAATTATACCGCTCACCAAATCCGCATTTCTTTGGTGTGAAATGCCTGTCGAGAAGTGTGAGTATGTCTTCGTATGGCGTCTGCGTCAGCTCCTTCGGTAAAGCCAAATCGGCTGCCAGTTTGTAGGTGCTGTCTGTGAGTGCACTCAGCAATATCGCCCGTCTTTTCACTCCCTTTGGATCCTGTACACTGTAAACGTCGTTCGCAATGTACCATTGTAACAATCGCTGTTTATAGTTTTGCCACGTATGTACGTTGTGGTCAAAACTCGACAAGATTCCGAAGTGAGACATTTTTATTTTACTTTTCTAAGTCGCGGGTAAGCTCTCGTCGCCACTGATAAGTATGCGGACACAAGTAAAACAAAGGATAGCTAGTAGCACACTGGTTTATTTGGACAAGCGACACGGCTTATATAGGAGTGGATACAACCAGCCTCATATTACATATATAACAATGAAATTAGTAGAGGTGGCCCATGTCGTACTTCTTCAAGTAGATATCGTCACTCGCTGTATGGGCAGTAATGGCAACTTAGCTTACAATTTGAAAGAAATTCTAGTCTGTGCTTTTTGAATTTAGTCTTAGCTTTTGATGTTAGATTGACTAACTCTGTTTTCTTAGCAAGCAAGCCAATCAGCGTGCATAATGGTGCCGATTCTCTTGTCACAAATGCCTCTAAACTAGACTAAAAATCACTAAAATTTAGTTTATTCCTGTCAAACGATGAATTCCCATTCTGAAATAGACTAAAGTGACACAACTTAACTATATTTTAGTTTGACAGCACTAAGATGGCTCTGAGATTTTAATTTAGTGAAAATTAAAATTTTGCTATTCTGAATTTGACGTTTTTCACCTCAAATTTTAATTGTCTATCTAAATCTGACCATTTTTAATCGCGATAAAATATGGTGTGGAATACTATTAGTTGTCATGAACTAAAATTCACACGAACACCTCGACTTCAGATGCAAAAACAGTACTGTATATATATTTTTTTCTTTTCTTTTGCTTATAACTCGAAAATGGTGTGTCCTATCGCAAAAATAATGAAAATTTCAACCCCCTTTATGAAACCCTTATACCCCTAATTATCAACACGTAGGTAATATTTTTTTTTATTTTCCATGCAAAACGTGAAAAATTCCATATAAAACACGTCGAGGCTGCCCCCTCTGCGCACCTCCGGCTCTAAAAAAATTCACGGGGTAGGGCAAACAAGTGTGTACCACGTGCAGTCGCGATTGTCAAATTCGATTTAGTTGTGTCAAAATATTTTTTAAATTTAGAGACTTTTTATTGCAGAATAGCGTTAAGATTCTCATAGTAAAAAGTAAGGAATTTTAGTGATAGTTTAGTTAGTTTAGTTCGGTGTACAAGAGAATCGGCACCAATATCAGTCATCTCTCCCAGTGTTTTATTGTAACGGCACAAACCTTTAAAATCAAAAGTGATTTATTCAAACTTACTAAGGAATCAGCACTTTTTGTACGTCAAAATTACATAAGACAGTCCCCCAAAGCGCCCACCCTTGACGACTACCTATTGCTTTAGCTGGGAAGAAGAAGTGGCGCAACAAACTCCCCAGCAGCACAGCTGCACAGCTGTTCAGTTAGAAGAAGTTGATTGATTGTTCTATACAATAGTAAACTTTATTTAACCAAGATGCAACCGAAACTGCCACAACTCCACAAGTTCTCAAAGAATCCCATGTGGTGTTATTTTGATACGAACAATAATAAAACTAATAAAAGCGCCGCGGTGTGGCATCGTGTCGCGTGTACACATCCAGATATAACGCGCATCTGTGTCATAGTTTGTGAACACCACGGGGATGTGATTTTTTAGGATTTTTCTTGGAATTGTGTGGAACATTCGGTTCCCTACAAAATGGTTGAGCTGGATGGTGCTGATCCACGTGTCATGTTCGTGAATGGACTTTTTTTACATTGTTCTCACATATAGAAGCAACAAGAGTAATGTACAGACGCCAGCAGATCAACCTACCCGAAACTGTAAAATTTTCCCAATCAACTTTGAACCTTATGCGTTAGTGATGAAGTTGAAAATCTATTAATGAAATTTGACAGATTGTAGTAGGTTGATGTGCGGTCTGTACCCAGGATTTTGTAATTTCAATATTTAAAAGAGTGTCCTTGGAGTTTCTTGCCCGTTCTTCTCCATAGAGATCTACGTTTTGAAATGGACAAGCTTCAACTTTCTTACTAACTGACCGACTCTTTTACAATTTAAAAGTGCCTGTAAATGGTTTATTGAAATAAATGCTTTGAGTTTGAGATTGAATTCTTGCGAATTTTTCGAAGAACTTGATCTTTATCTCAAGTTTCTATGTTTTGGATGCAGCTCTGCGAATAGACCAATAGGTACGTCTTTATCAATGACTCGGTAACAATAACAACGGGTACAGTATCTATAGGACAGTAGTCCGCAAGGACTTGACGGCTCGCTTGCTCTTATGTTCTATTGTCTTTTCCTCATTTTAATTTCACCCACTTGCGTGGTTGTCTTCGCCTCGTTTTACAGTTTTCTGATCTTCTAATAGTTTGATACCCCATCGTCAGCTATTCTTGACGATTTTCCCATGTAATTTTGATCGGGTCAATCCACAGCGCTAGTCGTAGCTATTGTATAATTATTTTTACTCTCTCTCTCTTTACTGCTAACTAAATCCTTATTTCCAATTGATATTATTTCCACTTAAACAAACATCAACATTATATTCGTTTAAATAAAGTTTATTTTAGACTGACTAGTACTGTTGAAAGAGTCATTAAAAATATGAATTTGTAATGCAAACTGAACCTTATGTGTAGGTATTACAGTTGTTTTTCCTAAAACTCGTGTTTGTTTACTTGTTTGGCAAAATAAATTGCGAATGCAGATTACTGTGCCAATAGGTACTAAATAATATGTTGTATGCTGGATGTGCTTTATCAACAGCTTTATATTTTCAAAAATCCACTCCCATATTTCCAACGCGAGCCAAAGCCCTACAAAATGTAAATGTAACTAGGAACTGTCCCATTACCACAGTGCATTTGGTCTCCCATTCACCCCGCGGATGACCGGGCGAGCACCGATAACTGCTCAGAAATAGTATCGATTACATTCTGCAGCTTCCGTGTTGTGTGTCACAGATAATATGTAGTTATATGACGTTTGTCGTGATTTGTATTACATGCTACACTTATGTTATTGCCTCTGGCTTGCATTGAATGTGCTACAACGACAGTCTGTTTAGGAAATGATTGGTTGCAAGTGTTGCAAGCAAAACACGTGCCAAATGCTTATTTTAGTCGTTAGTCCTTTTGGCATGACATATGTAATAGAAACTTTGATTATTTCACAATGTTTGGCTTTTATTTAGGTAGTAAGATCTGTTTACGATTTTATTTCTGCTTGAGTAGTTGTCAATGTTTTTGTTGGTTTATGGCGCGTGCTAGCTGACATATAGAAAATTTAATATAATTTAATTTATTATTGGCTCGTGTGATACAGAAACTCTTAGTACAAGAGCCAGGGCTACACACGTGTTTGTGTCTTCTGAAGTGATTTTTTTTTTTTTAATGATGTGTTTCGTAAACTTAATTATTTTGCATACTTATTGGATAGAATCAAGTTCTTCTAACTTAACAGACAGCTGTACTGCTCTGCCACTTCTTCACAGGAAGTGGTGAAGGGCTTCAGCGACCGTTTTATGTAATTTTTACTCAAAAGTCAGCCTAGTTCTCAGCCTAGTTTGAATAAATTACTTTTGATTCTGAATCGTAGTACCTAGCGATATTGATTAAACTGAAAAAGCAAAACGATTTTTTTGAATGTGTCACGTAAACCATTAAAAAATTTAACATAGTACAAACAACTACCTATTTCTCTGTGATTTCTATATTACCTACTTACTTTTAAAACGATATATCTAAATTAATATTTTCTTTTTTTTCAGGTAATTAAGGCGAACTTGGGAGTGATTGAGATTGTCAGGTATAATTTAAATATCTAGGAGGAAATCGGGCAATTTTCAACAGCCAGATTTTTACATCCAGACTTTGTGGATTGGATATCTCTCATCAAAACTATCTTTTGTAGGTGTTTATTTCTATTTAATCATTTATCTTTAATTCAGCTACACAGTCTATAAAAAAATGTTACTAAAAAAGAAGGCGTTAGTAGGGTTGTCAGTAGAACACACAAAAATAAAATAAAAAGGTGTTAGTAAACAAAACAAGTTACACAATAATTACTTAAGATGCAGATATATGCCAGTGACTTTGGGTGGTTAGCTTGCGTGTTCTATACTGAGCTCACGCAACACGTCGTACGTCCAGCCGGTAATAGGACTCGCCCACCAAGGAGCGCTGTCCCAAATTAGACGTAGGTATTCTTAATATATTATAGATAAAACAAAAGGTATTTTAATAAAACACGTATACTAAAAGATAAATAATTAAATTATCTTTAAAATGGTACAGGTTTTAGAAAAATACGCTTGATAGATGTTGCGTGATTCTTAGTTTTTTATTCGCGTTAGACATAACTTTGCAAATTAATTTCACTGTGTAATATAAACATAATCTATAATATTCCTATATTAAGTTATTAAGAAAATGCTCTTATTTAACATATATTTTTTCAAAATCACTAACACTACTCGTTTAGACGTGATCTTCAGTATAAAGTCATTAAAAGCCGGTTATCGTCGCCTTAAGTCTATTACCTATTCCTGTGCAGTGTGTAGGTGTACACCTGCCCAATACACAGTAAATGGACTATCAATTTTGCACGCTAAAGTTCCGAGGATACTACCACACTGTTGGTGGTACCACAGACCCTGCTCATCAATGGATGCATCCGCAAGCATTGCGAAAGCACTGCGGTATCGGGGGGTTAGGGGTATTTAAACCGCGACCACGATGAAAACGAAAAATAAACAAACAGTTTTACGAATGGTAACAAAACTAACAAGTTAAACTGTGATTACCGTTAACAGTTTAACTATTATTACGTTAATGACCGTGTTACCTATCTGTAATGAAGGCTAAAAGCCGATAATGATAATGAGGCAGACTGTAAAAGTTTTTATTTACATAAATAATAACCTACTGCTTAGGGGTCGTCTTTTAATCACGTGAGGTTCGAACAGGTGAGAGGGGGTCAGAAAAAAATCACGATTAATCATGATGAGGGGGGAATGTTATACTCACGTGTACTTTTCGTGCGAAGAAAAAAATTTATTAAATGTGTAACTTGTAAAATAGTTTTTATCAATAACGAATTGAACTTGCGACCATGTAAAAACTCAAGCGAGCGAATAAATCATTCAAATTCTACCTGTGTCTCTGTTTCTTCTTTGCAACTCTGTAAATTCAATAATAAAAAATACACGTGATACTGGGAGGTGGGGAGGAGGGGTAGTCGAAAACCTCAGGACGGGGACCTCAGTACTAATTTAGCGAAAAAATCCTCACGTGATTAAAGAATGGTCCCCTAGTAAAAATATTTGTGGATCGGCATTTATTTATCGGTTTTTCGCTTCCCCTGACCGATAATTGGTCGCTTTTGTACTTATTGCAAATTGGCTCTTACCGCCAAATTACTTTTTGACGGGTGACGAATTGAATTTTCCTTCGCTCGAAAATCTAGTTAGTGCTCATGGTTTGTTCGATGAAATCTCCAAACGACTGGTTGACACTTCCCGTGACCCAAGGGCTGGCTTTTACCTCGGCCAAAGGCTAAGCATTGCCATACAACGTGGCAATGCGGCCAGTCTCTTGGGTACAATACCAGTCGACAGTGTTGCGGATGAATTTTTCGCCGCTATATTTTAGTTTGTAAGTATAATACTTAGTTAGTTGTATACACATAGTTCAGATAGTCCCTATTGTTAGTTAGTTAAACAGTTTGGTGGCCTGCAATTTAAAAGATTAAAGAGACATTGATAGCGTCCCAACTCTGCTGGAAAGATTCATGTAATTGGTTTGAGAAACTTAACTGCGAAATTATCACTTAGCTGAAATGAAGTGAAACTGTTTATTCTGTAAATAAGATATCGGAATCACTTACACGTCATATATTTTTTTTAAATAAGCTATAGTTATGAGTTTATTGAGTTCGGCGTTTCCTATCTGACTACTCTGAGAAGAAAGGCCGAAGCAAACTCAGAGGTCACAGTCTCTTTTAAAGTCCAGACATAAATCCTGGTCAGATCATGTGAAGACCATGTAGATTAGTGTCTGAAATGGTATTTTGAGGAAATAACCACATAGATTTGAGTGGACCTGTCCAGTCAATACAAGCATTTACCAGTAATCGTGGAGCTCAACTCGGAGCTCAACAACTCGACGAACCATACCAAAGTAAGGACATTTGGGTAGGCCGCATAAAGTACCTACTTAAACTGCCAGACCATCATTAAATTAAAGAAAAAGAAAACAAAAAAAAACCACCTGGTTCTCACATTCACAATAATGAAAGTAATATAGGTATTATAGCTCCATAACATAACCTAAGTAATTAAAAAACCTACAGATATCGGACAAAGAAGTAGCTTATTTTTGTTGACAACAGATTAATGCGATGCAGAAAGTTATACATATGAAGAAAAGATAATATACAGGTTGACGAATTGACGAAACGGTTGTACCTACCACAATAATATTAAGTTACAGGGGCGAACAAACAATTTCTTTATTCCTTATGCATTCCAAGATGAGCTTTCATTTGGCACAAATATTTCAAAATGTCATAAGAGCTGGTTCACTTGTCAAATGGTGGATCTCTGGCACACCCTAGGGAAGTCCCAAGGTCAAAGTCAAAACATTTATTTCAAGTAGGCCAATATAAGGCACTTTTGAACGACAAAATTTACAAGAAAATAGAGTTGATTCTAGTCTTGTATGAAGAAGAACGGACAAGGAACTCCACGTAGTTACTCTTTTAAAATAATATTTTGTATACGGGCGGTCGGCCCATTACCACCTTCCTGAGTAATATTTTTATCTAGAAATGAGCTATTGAGCTATTCATACATCCTAGTTCGTCCTGATAAGAGAAAGAAGTAGGCTAAATTAATAGCCAAAGGCTTTTGCAGTCCTAACCGGCAGTAAATATCAATCAATCTGCTTAGCCTTTTCCCAACATGTTGGGGTCGACTTCCAGTCTAACCGGATGCAGCTAAATACCAGTATTTTATATGGAGCGACTGCCTATCTGACCTGCACAAGTTCCATAACCCAGTGGGTAACATAAAACCCTTGACCCTTGATAAAACTGGTTGTCAGACGTTTTGGGCTTCCATCTACCCAAAACGAAAGTCAAAGATCAACGAATAACAGCTGGGACTGTTTTCCGAGGCACGGAGGGGTCTCGATATGTAATGGTTGGTTACCCATCTACGAACCGACCGTGGCAAGCGCAACTTGACCTTCGATCGACCCATGCGGCTTTACCATTTAGCCACGAGCCCCGACAACCGGCAGTAAACATAATAACCCTGTATCCAACTATTTTAAACCTACGTAAACACGCCAAAGGGATGTAAGTTTGTTCCAAACATAATTATCGGCCTGTCAGTCTGTGGAGCGACATGCGGCGATAACTCCGATAAGCCCACTGTGTGCTGCTCTGATATAATTAACGAGTTCGAGCTGGGGGCTTTACCGATTTAATTATGAAAGCTAGGATGGCTGTTGTTCATGTCAATACCTACGAAACTATAATGCAAAAACTACTTCAGTTATGGTTTATTATGAGGTATAAAAGGTTCTCGATAGCCACTTGTGTAGGTATCTAAAAGGGGATCTCTAGATTTAAGAGTGAAAATATAAGTAAATCATCTTCTCCCTAGCCTTTTTTCCCAACCTTGTTGGGGGTCTGCTTCCAGTCTTTCCGGATGTAGCTGAATACCAGTATTTTACATGAAGCGACTGCCTATCTGATCTCCACAACCCAGTAACTGGGTAATAAGAAGTAGGACCTAACCGACAAAATTATTAAAAATAAAACATGAAAAGCCAAAAATGTTCATCCCTAGTTCATAATTAAAACCACAGGCCTACAGATGAGTAATTTTATTACGATTATAAATATGAATATGAAGGACATAAAACAATATTCCCACATTATAAAATTATGATCTTTCTTCCAAGAAGTAATCACAAATAATTAAGAGCAATACATTCACTGAGATTTATGTGCATCAGACTGTCCCATTGATGTTATTAATTTGATTTAATGGACTTATTAATAAACTGATTTGCAGCCTGTGGGGGGAACTAAAAATAGGGACGTTACCGTTACAGTAGGTACAAATGTTAAGGTTTGAATAGAGCGGATAAGATTTAAAAAGCAACGTAATATCTTGGACGATTTTCGTCTATCACTATATAATTAACTTTAACGGCACGGTTGGCGCAGTGGTTAAGCGATTGACTGCTGCACTGCGAGTCGCGGGTTTAATTCTCGCACGGAACAAATATTTGTATGATCTGCAAGTAGTTGTTCCGGGTCTGGCTGTTTGTGTATGTGAGTTTAAATGTTTGTAAACGCACCCACGATACAGGAGAAATTCCTAGTGTGGGGCAACGTTTTTTTAAAAAAAGAAAAGAAAAAGAAGAAAGAATTAACTAGCTTTTCTGCCTGCGACTTCGTTCGCGTGGAAATCGTAAGATTAATATACTAAAATAACAGACACATTTTTAATAAAACTCCCTTGGTCCCGACCTACCGCGTGGCATCGTATCGCCCAACCGCGCTATTGCTTCGTTTTCGCCTAGCATTCTTTCTGACTTTTTTTCTTTTTGCTTGGCTCCTCAGGGTCGTAGCGTTATGTTAAATAGCATTTATCAAGAATTGGGCTATCAAAAGTAAAAATATTTTCTAAATCAGACTGGTAGTCCCAGAAATTAACGTATTCAAACAAACAACTCTTTAGTTTTATCATAAAGAGTGGAACAAAAAGAGACGTCATAAAAAAAAAAAATGATGCCTCATATCCAGGGGTATTCAAGAATACACTTACTATAAAAAAAAACATGAATTTTTGAAGTTCCACCGGCAAATAACTCAAAAAAATTACAAAAATAATTATAACTCGAATACTACAAAAAAAATCGCGGAACATACCTACATGGTGTATTTTCGGATAACACTGGACATAAGGAATCATTTTTTTTTATGACGTCTCTTTTTGGTCCACTCTGTATTATTTATGGTATTTGCTCCCAAAAATTTTCCGCAGATTTATGAAATAAACTGTCCTATTGAATCCAGATTATTTGTTCATAACTATTACAACATCACGAGTACTAAACAATGTTTATTAAATAATTACTATTCTACGTACCAACATGAGTGAGTACAGACGAACGAGCCGTGAGAAATATACATAATAGAAATGATAATGTTTGTAAACATTTTGATATTTTGATCGGTATACAATACAAACATAATGTTTGGCTTATTGCATTGTTTCTCAAGACTGATAAACGTACGGTATGGTAAGAGAAACAGGGTGTAAAATTCACTCATCCTCCATAGAAAAGGGAGGATTCTACGACCGAGACGGGTGTTGTCTGGTGGGCAACTGCCCGACGATTGATGTCGGGACGTTGTATATATGGTAGTCGCGCGGTAAACTTTGCTTGCGCGATGTAGGATTTTGCGTGACATCATTGTGATGCGTAGTCCGCATGCGGCGATGTAGAATGCCGGCTACACAGACATCTTAATAGACATAAGACATTAATTTTGTGCAGGCAGATAAACGCAGTACTGCGTCTTTGCCTTAGGGCCAGCGCATACCTGGCGAGGCGCAGCGCGGCGCGGTTGTCACCGCCAAACAAATATCAACGTTCCTAGCCTAAAAATAAAGTTGAAAATAAATTACTTGAGAAGCGCGCCCCTCTCCGCTTAAGCGCGCTTTCAAGCTAATGGAAGTTTATTAACTTTCAACTTTATTACAACTGATCCAAGGTCCATATTTGTTTCGCAGTGACGAATGCGCTGCGCTGCGCCTCGCCAGGTGTGCGCTGGCCCTTAGATGGGAGAAAGCCCCATTCTCAAAAAAATGTTTTAAAATTAAAAGAGTGTGGAGTTTCTTGCCCGTTCTTTTCTATTACGTTTTGGAATGGGCAACTAGCTTCATCTTTTTGACTGACCGACCCCTTGATAATTCAAAAGTGCCTGTAATTGGTTTAATATAAATGCTTTGAGTTTGAGTTTGATGTAGTATGCAGCAATTGTTTTAATACTTAAACTTTAAATTTGGTACACCTATACCACTGTCAGTCAATTCAAAATCACAGCTACAGAACGGTGTCCCTAACTAAAGAATGCGGCGCAAGATAAGGAGTGAGCCATGTCTGTGGAGAGACGCTACATACTCACCGGAGATATGGGGGTGCGAAATCCGTAGTTTCAGCCGAAGTTACCGTTGCTTAGTTCTCTGTCTCACTTACGGTATGTCCGTAAGTGAGACGGAGAACAAGGCGCCCGCAACTACGGTTTCGCTACATGATCCCCCACTTGTGGTGGTTGTCTTTGCTGCGGCCTACCTCCCATCTTGCACCGCATGCCCTATCACTTGCACACGTGAGGACCTTATGGCTGCGTCAACAAACGATATTCTTGTTGCTGAATTTTGGGCCGAAAAAATTTTAAATTGCTATATATTTTGCCATCGACACGTTTACAAGAAGAACTAAAGAATCCTTGTACTGTGCAATTCCCAAAATGAATGGTATAAAAGGGTTAACTGATGTGTGCAAAAGCACTCTTCCGTTCTACCCGATTGTAAAGAAGGCTTGTATGACTTTTTACTGGTCTTTTGTGGCGCATTTCAGTTCATTCATGTGTACATACTTAAGGTCTATTTAAATCCTTGTTTCCAATGTTGATTTTAGACTGACTAGTACTGTTGAAAAAGTCATAAAAAATATCATGTTGTAGCGCAAACTGAACCTTATGTGTAGGTATTGTAGTTGTTTTTTCTAAAACTCATATTTTTTTACATGTCTGGAAACTAAATTGCGAACGCAGATTACATAGGCTGTGATTTGACGAGTCTTTTTTTCGTCGGCTACATTCATTCATATATTGGTATATCAATGGCTACATTATATTTTTATCGCCTGTAAGTCCTGTAACCACACCGAGGTCGTCTGTGGTGAGCGGATATGGATGTTACTTCTCATAGACCTTTGACTATCTCGCAAGATGCATGCATTTTACTCAAAATATTCGCCGTTCTCAGCACGCAATTTTCTATACACCAGTGTGAGACTTTTTGGAGTCTCATCTGGTCTGTACCTTAATTACGTAATACACGATCAATCGGAATTTGAATCATTTTGAAACAAATTGCTAATCCATTGCTTCATAAGTTCGAAAAAAAAATCTGCTCAACAACGTAAATAACGCAATGAATGTTGTTGAACTGTCAAAATGAAACAAATTTGTCGTAATCATTTACGAAAATGTGTTGCGTAGTCCGTGATTTGATCTTACTATCCAATACTCATAGGAAATCTATATTTAGTTTGATTGAATGATCCGACTCCTATCCATACAGAGCTGGGCTAGGAATCTAGAATCCATAGGGTTAATTGCGTAGCACATTTACAGCAGCAATGGCTTTCATTTTGACAGTTCAACAACATTCATTGCGTTATTTACGTTGTTAAGCAGACAAATTTCTTGGACTTATGAAACAATGGATTATCAATATCCTTCAAAATTATTCAGATTATGATTGAAAGTATGTTACGCAAATAGGGTGCAGACACAGCAGATTCCTCTCAACACTTTCTCAATATAAAAAAATATCGCAGTTAACAAGAAAAATAAATCGTTATGGACAGTAGTTTCAAGGTCATATACTGAGAATAACTGCTGGTTAATTTTAACTACCATCTCTTAACCGATTTATTGATTTTAACTACCTACATTATTTCATGGTTCTGCTACGGCTTGTTATATTTAACGGGACTCTACGGTTTAATTATTATCGATAAATTTATGTTATGTCCGTGAAGAAGGTGCTTGAAACTATTACTTAGATGGTCCGTGGAAATTGTTAATGAACTTTAGCTGAGGTCGCTAAAAAACGAAAACATACTAGCCTAGATATTTATTTGAATCTGTGTTTCTCCAGAACAAATCTTTAGTAGTATTAATTATTATTAATTAATTAATTAATAATATTATAAAGAGGTACAGTGCCTGCCACTAAAGATGAGACTTGACGAACCACGTGGTTATACTTGCGCAGTAGACGATTTATAGGTCTCTTTAGTGGTATGAGGTCTGAGCCGGGGGGGGCGTCATCAAGTCGAGGCGCGGTCAAGTCTCATCTAGTGGCGGGTATTGTAGTGAGTTTGTGTAGTGTGTAGGGGTAATCTTCGGAACTACTGAGACCTTAGTGTAAGATTCTTTTAATCATCTCGACTCGACCGCGTTCGGCGCTCGGATAGGCCCTTCACTGGTAAAGGCCGGCCGGCTGCCAATCGGAGTGCCGAACGCGGTCGATGCGTAAAGTCGAGATGGTTAAAAGAATCTCACACTAGGGCCTCTGGTCCGATTCTGAAAATTATTTTAATTCACTAATGGTAAGCTACATTATTGCCAAATTTCAAGGGATATATTTTATGTTAAAACAAGAAATTTCACACAGCGGCAGGCAGATGAGGGATTTATATTGGATAAGGAAGGCTGGAAAGAATTGTGCATCAGCCCAAATGGGTAGATTTTGCGAAGCCGCAACAATCAGCAATCTAAATATTTTATTTCGTGCAAGAGTAACCCAGTAACCATTCCATTGACCAGCTCTTCTAAAGTCAAAATTTAACGAAATGACCTGGTCCCTTTAAATTTGATTAAAAGCCGCCCATTGACCAAGATCATCGCGGTTTTGACCTTGCCACTAATTCAACCACCATGAAACTAGTAAATGGTGTACAAATTAACCATGACATTACGTAGTATTCAATTAATGGGAAGTGCTGCCATCTCGTTGCATGTTTTGATAATTTTGTTGTTGATATGAATGAACTTTTGACATTTGAATTGACAACCTTTCCAATGAATAACGGTATTTTATGAGACTGGTAATTTTTTACCTAACTGGGTAGGTATAGTGGACCTCGTAACGGCCTATCTGACCGCAACAACCAAATTACTGGGTAACATCCAGTAAGTAATAGTAAGACTTAGTAAGACTGGTCGTCAGACTTTCGGGCGACCCGTAATTACTGTCAAAGATCTAGAAATGACAGCCGGGACCATCGACTAAAGTGGTTTCCGAGGCACGGACAGTCAACGGAGTCGACTATACCTTACAAATAATAAACCACTAACTTGTTTTACGCCATTCTATATTTAGCCCAACTCATTCAGTGCAAAAGTGTAACGCAAACAACAATAAAATTGGAACACAGGTATCTATTGTTACAAACTCGAACATTAGATGTGGGTGACAGATAACAGCAAGTGCTAAGATCGTAGTTACCTGTACGCTATCAAATAGTTTATTGTTGCTGTTGGCAGGTGAACAAATAATAATTGTAGAACACTTATATCGATCTCTTTGGAGTGGTAGACAGAGTTTGTAGACCTGGAGTACTCGCGCAGTTACGAAATTAAGTCCAAAATCGGATTTGCACGATAACTTTTGACCCACTGAAAACATATAGCGGAGCATACATTTACTTAGGGGCTGATTTAGCTAGAAACGGGGATGACCACTGAGATGACGGCTAATAGAGATGTATGAAAGGCGACGACATGCTGCGCCGATCTGAAATAAATTGGGATAAGAGCCGGAGAATGGTGATACATGGTGATCAAATCCATGGGTGTTATTGAAGTCCCCCGTCACCCAAATCCCCTAGATCATCTACCGCATTAGTCTCTTTATGTCATAAGTAGATCTATAGTCCTAAGCCATAATCAGCTATAATGTTCTCACTGCCGGGACGGTCCGGACGATTTTTCGGTTCTATGTTATGTTTTTGTTTCCTCATGATGTTTTCTAATAGCAGTATCATCTTTGCTGTCATCAGCTTTTATTTATGAATTGACTTTTTAATTTATTAGTCCTTTCTCGGCTACTTTTCTGAACATTCTTCCTAAACAAACAATACACCATGCATGAGTACTATCTAAATCATTAACATATACATTTTGATCTACGTTCGTCATCCTCGTTGCACTAGTCACATACAAATAGGCTGTATCTAGATTCTAGTTGGATCTCATGCTCGGCCGCGCGCGCGCAATATTTTGCAATGTAATGTACAGTTACTCTGTGGTGATGTGTGTCTGTGTGTGGTATGTGTTACATGAGATAATGTATCTAGGTTTTTTCGGGTTGTTTATTTTTGTGAGTGTAGTTTTTTTTTTGCAGAAGATAACTTTTTTAAGTGAAAATTTCTTTAGGCGTACTTTGCGTTCTTACTGAACAGTGAACGAAACTGAACCGTCACGCTCGCCTCGGTGACATTGAATCGGCTAAACACGGGTGCAGACGGTCGGTGACGCTGAATCGCGTAGAGATACTAGGCTCCAGTCGTAAGTTTTCACTTCTATCGTGTGGACTTAAGCACACACCCACTTTTTTCCTTAAGGTTCTATAGTATTTTTTTGAGGCTTGTGTCCCAGTAGTGGGGACATTATAGGCTGATTATGATGAAATAATATTTTGGCATATCAATTCCCACCAAAGGACTCCCCCCCGACCCTCGCTCGACGATGCACCAGCCCGCGTCGATGCTGAGCCAGTAGCTTTAAACTCCCCGACTAATAATAATAATATATCTTTGATCCAGCCTGTCCCATCTTGCTGTCCTCCCCCCAGCGACGCCCTAAGCCGAGGTTCATACCCCACAGGGGGTGCCCTTAGCGAGCGCTCGCCTAGTTTATAATTAGAATAGTTTTCGCCCCTGGCTGGAGGATTTGAGTGTAGAAGCTTAAGGCAGCCACAGGAAAGTCCGGTTAAGCAGCTACGACCCTCTTCTGAGGTGAAATACGAGAGGCCCTAGTCGAAAATAAAAAAAAAACACCAAAGGACAGGAAGGAAGGAAATGACGTGCGTAGGTCCACAAGACGATCATTCTGATAGCTATAAATAGAATAATTTAATGCCGGTCCCACACGCAGCCGTCACCTACTTAGTTTTATAAATAGTTCCTCGCATACAATTGATATTTAAACGCACATGAAACAAAACACATGCAATGCCACTATTAACTAATGCATAGATTATCATCGATGAAGACGTCAGAATCCCACGCCGAATTAGGCCTACCGTCTTATAAAAATAATAAAAGATTATTAGGTCGAGTACAGTCTACCTTTTATTTGGTTTACCACCATTTTGAATATCACTGGTACGTCATAAAACAGCACCCCTATTGCGTAACACACGATCAATCTCAATGTTGTTATTTTGACAGTTCAACAACATTCATTGCGTTATTTTCGTTGCTGAGCAGACACATTTTTCGAACATATGAGGCAATGCATTAGCAATATCCTTCAAAATCATTCAGATTATGATTGAAAGTGTGGGTGCAGGTCCGTTTTTGCATGTGACAGATAGTTTCAATCTTAGTGAAGCTTCAACTTATTGGGTTTTTTGTTATGAAGCAGTGATTATACTTGAGCCATTCCGACAAAAAATGACCCTAAGGAAAAAATACTGTCACAAACAATTTACAAGACATTCTTATTCTCTATTGGATGCAGTTTTTTTTAACGTACTGTTTAGTTCGTATGCTTTAAAAAAAAAGAATAACGGAGTCAATTATTGCTAATATATCTGATTAAAAATTCAAAATAAGAAGCAAAATAGGCAATTTTAGCGTGTCACACCTCCTGTCGCTAACTTTAACTTACCGATGTTCATGGTTTTTTAAGACACACCTCAGCGTTTTTTGTGAGGTTTTAAAGAATACTGTTTTTTCTTAAATTATAACATAAATTCTATAAACAAATCTTATTGTATTACAATAAAATTCTTAAAATAATGATAATTAAATTAGCACCAAGGTGGAGATTCCACTTTAGTCACTTCTGTTTTATTTGCTTTCAATAGTACAAAACTACCAAAACAAGTTATTTTATTTTCATGGTAACGTTATTATGGTAGATCAGCCATTTCTTTTTACCCATCGGGCAACCGTGACACGGTAATCGGTGACGAAAGGCGTACGAACTACAGGTAGTCAAATAAGAAGTCCACTATACTCGTAGTCACAGTTATAACGTGATACTGGGAAGTTCTTAAAACATTCTTTCATTTGCGAATGATACTTTATGTATGTAATGAAATAATGATTCCCTCTAAAATAACAAAGAAGGAGTTTTGTCGTCATTGTTGTTGGTAAAGCGGGAATTCGTTACGTCCATTTAGTGGCATTTTAAAATTGTACTTTTTGTCCTGCTTAGTAATGGGTCAATTTTTCCCAGAATGGCTCACTAACCCTATAAAACATAACATAATATCACACCTCTAATCCCCGAAGGGCTAGGCAGGGTAGTACCCACATTTCACATTATCCTATGTAAAGGTACCTAGTAAAATCATGCCTATGATGGCATTCATTTTGTATGCAGGAATTTTATTAAAATAATAATAAGCAAGTACAATTTGAAATAGGAATAGTTGTTTTTTAACCGACTTCCCAAAAAGGAGGAGGTTATCAATTCGGTTGTATTTTTTTTTTTTTTTTTTTTTTTTTTAATGTATGTTACCTCATATCTCCGTCATTTATGAACCGATTTTGAAAATTATTTTTTTATTTGAAAGGATACACTTTCCGATTGGTCCCATTTTTGTCAAAATTTAGTTCTGATGATGGAATCCATGAGGAATTGAGGGAACTCTTCAAATATTATAGGCACACACATAGCGATTTAGGTATTTTCAGCTACAAGTTAAGCATTTGCATTCAGAAACTATCATTTAGTGAAGTGGAACTGATGAAGAAGACCACAGATTGCCATCGGAATTCCTCAATGATAGGTATTCCACGGGTGGCGCCATTTATGAACCGATTTGGAAAATTATTTTGTGATTTGAAAGGATATACGGCCAGATTGGTCCCAATAAAAAAAAAATCAGTTCTGATGATGGAATCCATAACGAATTGAGGGAACTGCTCAAATATTATAGGCACACACATAGCGATTCAGGTATTTTCAGCAACAAATTAAGCATTTTCATTCAGAAAGTATCATTTAGTGAAGTGGAACTGATGAAGAAGACCACAGATTGCCACCGTAATTCCTCAATTATAGGTATTTCACGGGTGGCGATACTTATGAACCGATTTGGAAAATTATTTTCTGATTTGAAAGGATATACGTCCAGATTGGTCCCATTAAAAAAAAAACAGTTCTGATGATGGAATCCATGACGAATTGAGGGAACTCCTCAAATATTATAGGCATACACATAGCGATTTAGGTATTTTCAGCAACAAATTAAGCATTTGCATTCAGAAAGTATCATTTGGTGAAATGGAACCGATAAAGAAGACAGATGGCCACCGGAACTACTCAATGATAAGTATTTCACGGATGGCGATAAGATATCTCGATTAAGATAGTTAAACGACAGTGAAGCACGTTTAAATAAATAATTCTGATGACCATCGAACTGATCTGAAGATGAAGCCGGAAGGACGGCACCGGAACTCCGTCATAAAACAATGTATCCTAGCCGTGTTTGGGCTTATTCGAATTGCCATGAGATGTACTCTGGCTATAAATGATTTTAATGGTAATATCCCGGCATCAAATTGCGCTACTTGAGTCGTATGTTATGTGTGGCCTTGATTGACAGAAGACAGATTTTGTAGCCTCGTTATTTCCGTCAATGATCTGCGGCCGTGTGGTCGCTTTAATAATTTGTTGGCGTCCAACTCTGATAAAACTATGCCTTCCAAACTTCTGACACGACTAAGCGCGACGTATATTTGCTCTTTTGCAAAGTTTTTTTTTACCAAAGTCGATCACAGCTCTTTCGGGGGTGGTAGCCTGTAATTTATGGACTGTGACCGCCCAGCTTAATATTAGAGGCAGCATACGCTCCACATCTCCGTTACCCCTTGCCGCCTGGAACGTAGTGCTTGTTGGTGGTATGGGTCTCACTTTGAAAACTTTAAATTAGCATATCTTTTTATTGTATGAGACGATTGCAATGAAACAAAAACTAAATGTTACATCGTGATAATATTATATTTACAATTTTAATAGGACTGTAATTAAATTTCAAAAATGTTATTTCTGTTAAATTGAATGTAGAAAAATGTATTCCAAAATGTGTACCATTTTGGGCCAATAGATGTCATTGAGATGCAAAAAATGTTGTAACCCCCTTTCTACACTTTCAAGCCAGTTTTGAAAAATGTATGATTCCATCTTTATTATTACTTAGATAAGTTTATACCACGTTTTCTAAACCAAATGAATAATATCTTTCATACAAACCGTATCCCCCCTTTTCATCCGCAAAAATGTCAATCATTCCACTTTGCCCCATCAAGTCGCCCCACTGGTGGGGCAAATGCATTCTGCCCCATGGCATGGATTCTTCCCTACAAGGGTTGGCACCTTATAATTTGTGTAAGTAGGTATGCTCGTATTTAATATTTGATTAGAAAAGAAATAAATTTATGTGTAAGTAAAATGTAACTAGGACTTGTATTTAGTTAGATTTTATTTCATTTGTAACAAATCGTGTAATTAACGTATGATTTACAACCCGATTCCTTCCAGAAACAACTAGTAAATAAAAATTAATAATAAAATAATAATACCAGCCTATTACTGTCCCACTGCAGGGCAAAGGCTTCGTCTCATACAGAGAAGGAACGAGCACTGATCATCACGCTTGCTCAAAACGGGTTGGTGATTTCAGACTAATATTAACTATAAGTCCATGTTTCCGCACGATGTTTTCCTTCACTGATGTCAATAATGTCCAAGATAAACTCAGAAAGTTCATATGAATTGAAAAAGTCACATTAGAACCCACAATCTCATGCATGAGAGGCGAGGCCTTAACCTCTGGGCCATCATAACATATTAAATTACCAAAAAATATATATTTTACTTAACTATACATTTCTTTCTTTTCCAAACAAATATAAAATACGAGCATACCTACCTACACATTTCTAAGGTGCCAACCCTAGTGGGGCAGAATCCATAAATATTTTAGACTAGTGGAATCTGCCCCACCAAGTCGAACTAGTGGGGCATATTCCACTGAACATTTTTAGGCATTCCTCTTTGCCCCACCAGCGGGGCGCTTGGAATGATTCGTTAATTTTTGAAAAATCTTTTGTTATGTTTCCATTATTCGACTGGTATACGAATTTGTGCGGGGTAGGTATAAGCACAACTAAAAAGTGAAAAATAAAAACTTTTTTACAAAAAAAACAACCGACTTCCAAAAAAAAACACTTAAAAGAGAAAAATAACTTGAATTTCGGAAGTCGGTGGCAAAAACGAAAATACAGATCCATATAGTTATATTTTTAGATGGTTCGCAGTTCGCATAGTTGAAGCCGTGATATAGTTATATCCCTAGGGAAATAGTTATGAATTGCTTTCATATATATTACGGTAGGTATATTTTACTATTTATGTATCTAATAAAATACTATTGTTTTTGCCACCGACTTCCGAAATTCAAGTTATTTTTCTCTTTTAAGTGTTTTTTTTTGGAAGTCGGTTGTTTTTTTTGTAAAAAAGTTTTTTTACTTTATAAACCTTTTGCTTCTATAAAAAAGTATCTAAGTAATAAAGTATGTATTAGTAGATTTATAATAGCGGTGCATAATAGAAAATGCTTACTTAAAAAAAATACAAAAATATTTTTTAAAGCTCCTGCAATTTTGGCATCGCTCACGAAATTCATAAAATCACGAGGCGCAGAATCGCGACAGTTTCGCTCTGAAATCGATACCACTTGAAACGGCAAGCGACTTATCATTATCAGCTGTCAGAGCATTGAAAAGCCGATACTCCTGAAATGAAAACCTTTTACTAATGAATAAAAATACAAAACTTGGAATTTCAAATGAAAGACGAAACTAAAAAAAGCGATTGTTAGAATTAGACTTTGATTTTGGTGTATTTATTTTAGGTATTTTTTCTTAGTAAAGCCACAAAGAACCCATGTCTAATTAGGCATCCCGAATTGATAGTAATTAACACATCGAAGAATTTTGTTGTGCTAATTATTGGTTCTAATAACTACGTACAGTAGGTATGTCCTAATTAGAGTACTTAGTAAACTCTCATTATTGTACGGCCTTTTGTGCATTATTTGTTCAGTACATAAATTGATATTGCAAATTGACCATTCATTTAGTAACGTTTTTGCGTCTGAAGCGAACGCACCCGCTAGTCTCTACTGATATTCTCGGTGCGCTTATTCAATCGAGGAATTAATTGAAAAATATGTGTGTGGGTGCAACAGTGATGTTCTAAATTTAAATTCGAATGCCATAGGTAAAAATTGTGTGATTTTTGTTTACGGAGACGTCAAATGAGCTGGGAAATTATGTAAGTTTTTAAATTATCCCCATTCCCGCCTAAATCTTTCTCTAGATTACAGATTTTTGTCTCAATGATCTTCTTGGTCTTCTAAAAATAGAAAAAGTGAAGTGTTAGTCTCAGACCTACTTATTACATATAGGGCTTTACCTCGAATAACTCTATTATCATCGGTATAGGAAAGATAGAAAACTAGTGAGAAATATTTTTTTAAACGACGTAATTAACTTTTCTTTATAAAAAAACTAAGTGCACCTACTTTCTACAATTCGTTCCGATCAACGTGAATTTAAAAAAGTCGTGTTCCACATTTGAAATTAATAAAATAGTGTGCAGTGCTCCACTTGCTAACTAGGTAATAATAACAAGTGCGATGCTCAGTGCTTTTCATTAGGCTTATATAATGTGAACGTAAACATTCATACTTGTTGGGCTATGAAATAAGCGCGAAGTTACACGCGGTAGCGATAGAATGAGCGGGAATTAAAATATAAGGGGCGTTGTCTTTGGAAAACCACGTTAAGCCGTTGGTCCCGCCTGTCATTCGGAGATCTGTGACGGTCCTTATGGGTAGCTCAAAAAGTCTGACAACCAGTCTTACCAACGGGTATCGTGTTACCCAGTAATTGGGTTGTAGAAGATAGGCAGTCGCTCCATGTAAAATACTAGTATTCAGCTGCATCCGGTTAGACTGGAAGCCGACCCCAACATAGTTGGGATAAGGCTAGGCAGATTGATTAGGGTATTGTCTTTGGTCTGAAACCAAAAAGAAAACTGAGCTCTAAACTTTTTAGTAAATTAGATCTTGGAAGCGCGGTCTTGCTAAATGCGTCCCTTTTAAATGTTATCAAATAAGAAATTTCCAGAAAATAATTTTCTTTTCCTTAATGATCCTTTGAAAACAAATGGCAAACTGCCAACACACAACTTGAAAAAGTTATTTTATCTGCTAATGACTTGTTAGCCGATAAAAATGGGAACATTTTCACTTCAAAGTCGAATCTTCATCATTAGGTAATGAGCCAAACTGTACTTGGAATATTTTGTTATTCCAAAAGCTTTTTGGCTAAAACCTCTTTTCATAAAACAAAATGGCGTAGATTCTATTTTCTAAAGTATCAAGCTAGATAGATTATAGATCCCTATTGGGAGTAGTTCCCGTTTCCTTTCACAGATGTGGTAGTCAGAGCCAATCAAATAGCACATAAAATGAATAGGCTAAACACAGCCGTTGATCCACATAGGTACAATTCTAATCTTGCTGTTGCTGTTTCTAGTAATTGGTCCTCGAAGCCGATGTAAGTTAGATTAGCTTTATCTCACTAATAAATTTAGTAGATAGAGATTCATAAATAAATTATATGGTTACTCAAACATCAATGATTTTGTACTTTTGTGGTAAAAACCTTTCAGAAGCCCTTATCATTTACGGGCTACTGAGAAAATCAGCAACTTTGTATTCAAAATAGCAACAAATTAAAATTCCTTTTTGTTTCTCTTGTTAACCTGTGCTGTCCCACTCCGGTACCCTAATTGCGAAATACACGATCAATCAGAATCTGAATCGTTTTGAAACAGATTGCTAATCCATTGCTTCAAAAGTTCGAAAAAAGAATCTGCTCGACAACGTAAATAACGCAATGAATGTTACGTTGAACTGTCAAAATGAAACAGATTAGTCGTAATCGTTTACGAAAATGTGTTGCATAATTAGATAGCTGGGCAAAGGCTTCTATCATTCGCGAGCCCGCGCGTCCTCCGTCCAGTTTCGGCGGAATCTGTTGGCAGGTGTTGAAACTAATTGACTACATTTAAAATATCCTATCCCTTTGTTTTCACAATCGCTTATTTCGAGGCCCAACCCACACATAACGAACATCATACACAAAATATTTTTATATATTTATGCTAATTTATTTAGTAACATCCGACATTATTATCTTATGGACCGTTAGTCCCTTCTTTGAATTTAAATCTCCGTTTTTATTGCTTGAAACAATATGAATAATTTAACTACTTATTATAGAAATAGGCGATCTTGTAACGATTTATTGTTGAAGTGATGACACGTATGCTGGGTAAGTGTAAACTATGCTACGACGATTAAGTCTGGTAGTAATAAAGGTTTTGACTTTGACTTTGACTTTGAGTGTCAAGAGGGGCAGACCAATATATAAGATGGATGGATTCTGTTGAAAGATGATGTCTCGGAATGAAGTGAACACTGAGAAGATGGCCGATTGATAGAGATTTAAGGATGAAAAGGATGTACTGCGCCTAACATAATTATAATGTGTGTTACAGTCACGAATCGTATTTATATCAACATACAACCTGATACTGACCTGCAAATCGCAAAGAAGTTACGAAAAACAATTTGAAATCATTTTGAAATAGATTGCTAATCCATTGATTGCTTCATAAGTTCGAAAAATGTTTCTGCTCAACAACGTAAATAACGCAATGAATGTTGTTGAACTGTCAATATGAAACTGATTAGTCTTGATCGTTTACTAAAAATGTTTACGCCATTAGATAGCAGGTCAAAGGCTCTCATACTGAGATGGAACGAGCTTTGATCATGCACCATGCTTGGATGCTTGCTCATTGCGAGTTGGTGTTTTCGTAACTTGTAACATAAACTACGCCTAGGTTTCCTCACTATAATTTTCTTCAACATCACCATTTCACATGAACTCATATGGTACGTAAAAGTTAGTTTTCTTCTCAGAAACTGTAACAATTATGTAAAATACAACGCTTCGTGCCCCAGTGCGCACAGAGGGCAGGCTCACGTCCGGGTCAAAGACTGTAATATCTGGAATAAGACAATCGAAAAAAAAACTTTTCAACAACGTAAATAACGCAATGAATGAAGCATTTTGAAACAGATTTCTAATCCATTGCTTCATAAGTTCGAAAAATGTTTCTGCTCAACAACGTAAATAACGCAATGAATGTGGTTGAACTGTCAACATGAAGCAGATTAGTCCTAATCATTTACGAAAATGTGTTGCGCGATTATATAGCAGGTTTGCCGTCGTCGCCGCCGCCGCGCCCGCTAGTTTGCCGAAGTCCTTTAAATTAAAAAACACTTTTAGACGAAGTATACCTTTAGTCTGTAACATTTTAGCATAATAATGAAAGCCAATAAGTTGCACAACTTTGTTACGACTGTAGGTACCTTCAAACTCGTGACATGTTGTTTGAAATTCTCATTTACGTGCTTTTGGGTCAAGGAAAAAATAATAAATTGTGAGTAGGTAATCTTTGCGTTTATTGTTTATTTATTGCGAATGTTACATTATTTTGATGATATAAGGGCCTCCTGGCTAAATGATAACAGCAGCATGGTTCGTGGATGACCATTTAATACATAGGTATCAAGACTCCTGCGTGCCTCGGAAAGCACGATAAGCCGTTGGTTCCGGCTGTCATTCGTGGATCTTTGACAGTCGTTACGGGTCGTTAGAAACCCAAAAGTCTGACAACCAGTCTTACCAGGCGGTCAGTATTGTGTTACCAAGTAACTGGGTTGTGGAGGTCGGATAGGCAGTCGCTCGATGTAAAATAGACTGGAAGCCGACCTCAACATAGTTGGGAAATTTAGGCAGATTGATTGATCATAATAAGTACATACAGCACTGAAAAGTTTTAGCAAAACTAAAGAACATTCTTCATAAAAAATTCTGTGAGTTGTACAGACGCCAGCATATCAACCTACTACTATCTGTCAAATTTCTTTAATAGATTTTCAACTTTATCACTAAAGTATAAGGTTCAAAGTTGATTGGAAAAAAAATACAGTTTCGGGTAGGTTGACGTGATGGCGTCTGTACAAGCTAAAATTTTTAATTAGAAATTATTCTTGAAAATAGAGTATCTATCAACTGTTTTTCTTAATAATTCGGTAGGTAGACCCTTTCCTACTATGGATGCGGAATTATAGAAGGTCGAAAAGTCTAAGCTATGCCAGAATGATGATCTAAAGATGTCGTTTTGCCAAAAGCACCCTTCAAGGATTTAGAATCTGTTGTAACTAAAATCAAACAACTGCGAGTTGGACTCACACACGAACGGTTCCTTACCACCGTATGACGTACAATATTTATTTAAACACTACATTTTTTAATTTCCATCCTTTCTTTTGGGCATCCTTTAATTTTTATCTTTATTTTATTTTTTGTTATAGCGGCAATAGAAATACACAATTTATGAAAATTTCAACTGTCTTACCTATTACGGTTTATGAGATACAGCCCGCTGACAGACAGACGGACGGACGAACGGACAGCGGAGGCTTAGTAATAGGGTTCCGTTTGACACCCTTCTGATATAGAACCCTAAAAACACTGCTGGTTTGCCGGGGTTGCGGGAAAGTCCAAAAGGGATACCGTGGCCCCTGGCAACGTACAGGCAACTGAAGGAACACGGGTGGGTTTTAGTCAGTAAGAGTCTGACACGCCCTCCCGCTCCGCCCAGAGCGGGAGAAGTTATTTGATAAATTACTACCTAAAAAAAAAAACGAGTCATTGGTAAATCTAAGTACACAAAATCCGAAAAATACTAGATACATTAAAAAAAGTGCTTGCATTCGCTAGTTATCTAATAAAAACAAATGAAGCACAGAGTAGTCACTGTCAGTAATTGTTAGCCACAATGATTACCGTTATAGATGACGCTGCGCTCGCATCACGTCCGTGCGCTTGCGCAAGCCTCGGGTGTCACCGCAAACTACTGATCTAACAACTAGTGCCCACATCTGCTGAATACGTAATTTGTTGCTTGTTTATATTTCCTTGACCGGTGATATTATGTTAGCTATTTTATTTATTAGTTCCGGGGTTTCTAGATTACTTAATGAAATTTTGTGCCCTATTTGGTTAGAAATTAATTTGTCACCATGAAAAACTAATGCGTCATCCTCCGACTCCACGACTCCTACCGTCAACTCTTTTTCATTTGGGGTCGGCGCAGGACCTACCTTCGGCTTTTCTTATCTAAATCATTCAACTGTTATCTCCCAACTTGAATATTTGCCCCCGTCTTGTTCGTTTTTGTGTTTCTTTGCGTCATGTTTACCAAAATAGAGGTTTTTTTTCTTTCTCTGTTTTCACTTATAAACTAAAGGAAGTCATTCCTTTAGTTCCATGTTTATTATTATTTATTTATTTATCATGAACAAAGTTTATAAAAGTCTTAACTTCAGAACTATGCCTTTTTTTGGGTGGGAAATTATCAAATAACGTCCCGCTCTGGGTGGAGCGGGAGGGCGTGTCAGACTCTTACTGACTAAAACCCACCCGTGTTCCTTCCGTTGCCTGTACGTTGCCAGGGGCCACGGTATCCCTTTCCGTTTTCACGGTTTGTCTGTGGGGACAGAACACACATTACAAATAAGGTCTTATTAGGTATTAGTGCGGACACTTAATTTCCACTTATTGCACTTATATAGTATCAAACGATAATATCCTATCTTCTAAGTATGTATGGGACACTAATAAAGGAAATCTCTTTCCTTAAATCAAATGACTTATATCTAATAGAACTACTTAATTACTTATTTGCTCTCCATCAACAATCTACAAACCACTTTCCTAAAAACATCGGTCAGAAACTCCTGAAAAAGAACTGCTTAAGTAGGGGAAAGTCGCGATCATTGGACTAGCTCTTTCGTTGGACCACCAAGGTATTTCCAAAACTGTCCAAGCTAGCAACACCCAAACTAGTCGAAATGAGTCCATGCCGGCTCAGTTGCACCCCTCTCATACCTCAGTGACGCTGCACCACGTAGCGAGGAGTGATGCGTGAAGTTGTGTTTGCGGCGGTCAAAATCTTATTATTTGACTCGGAACAATTTGATGTAAGTATCATTCTATTCATATTTGTTTGTGTGCACTGGTATGAAATATTAGATAATTTAATTGTGATTCCATGAGTGTTATTCAATTCTGTCTAATCATGTCCATGTATATTTAAGATTTTCTTTTCTTAACGAGTACCTTGTTGCCATCAATGGACCTCAAGATAGTTCCACCGTTGGACCGGTCCAATCATAGGAACTATTTACTGTATTTTTTTTGTCATAATTATGGGAGTATTTGGCTGGCATGTGGCTTCGAGTATTTCACTAATTATGGAAAAACACTTGAAAAATGATTGTAAATTTATAATTTCAGAATGTCGCCGAATAAAAGAAAATACTTAACTTGGAATGAAACTACCATGAACCTCGCTCTAGAGTCAGCGGGAAAAAAAAAACTGGTTTAAATGAAGCTAGTAGAATTTACGGAGTCCCGAAAGCAACACTTAAACAAAGGTTAAGCCTATAACTATACCTAGTTTGTTTGCTTGTCGTAAGTGTATGAGTATTGTTTGTCTCTCCTCGTATGCCATAATTTAACCTAATTATAATATGTTACCTTGATTGGACCTCTAGAACATATTTCTCGAAGTCCATTGACGGCAACCTGGTGGTTCAATGAAGGTGCCCATGGTCCAAAGAAGGTAACAGCCCAAGATTTAGTTTTCTTCGTTTATACCAAAAAGTGTAAGCCCAAATTGTTTTTGCGTTTGCTTATTATAAATAAAGGTCCTACGAAACAAAAATAATAAACTGCTTTCATTTTACCACTTATATTTTTTAAGATATGTTGTCGTAAAGTTAAGTGGTCCATTCATAGCAACCTTCCCCTAATTTGGCAAATATACCTTTTATTTCCTGACTTCTTACGAGTATACATATCAGTAGGCAATTGGTGGAGAAGATATGGTACGCTTTTATCAAGCCACCTACCTACTCATCATTCTTCACCCAACAATCTAGTTACTTAGGTACCTATTTATCTTTTATCTTTTCGTTTTTCGTTTCTAGATGGGAAACCGATCTTAACACTAATAATAACATAATTAGGAAAAACTAACATAATATCAGCCTACGTTAATTTAGGTACAGATGCCATGCACATCAAACTACAATCTGTCAAATTTCTTTAATAGATTTTCAACTTTATAACTAAAAGGTAAGGTTCAAAGTTGATTGGGAAAATTTGACAGTTACGGGTAGGTTGACCTGTTGGCGTCTGTACAGTCAAATGATATCTCTAATGATGCTCAAGTATGAATCTTAAAGTTTGAAATATTATGTTAGCTTTGAATTAAGTAAAATGCACTTTACATATCATTAATAATTATAAATATTGTCTAAGTCTAAAAAAAGATTCTCTATCTACTACGCCATGAGCCCACGACACTATGCTATATCCGCCTTCTTCTTCACAATCGTTTCTTTATTCACAGTGATATCGATTGGTACTTCCTCTATTACATAACGTATTCTTCTCTGACACTCAATGAAGCGTCATTCATCAAAAACAGTTCAGTAGTTTAAGATAAAACAATAGAGCTCTGTAAGTATAACACAGAATAGATTATTCTGATACAAAGGGCGATTAATCTATTTTTCAATTTCATTGTACAGATTATCTGTCTCATCTAAGACTATTTTGTGTTACTGTATGTACGTACTTACTTATTATTCTGCCAAAACGAATGTAGGTAATTTTTATATGTAATTTCTTTGAGGATAATTACAATTTTAGTAATCCCATATATACCTATTTTATTTAGACGGAATTAAAAAACAGTCGCTGATAGAGTAACCCATGGTCGACATAAATGAAGAATGAGGCCTATTTCCAGCAGTGGACACTGCCTATTTGCTACAGGCTGATCAGCTGATGTTTCTGGAGGCAGACCAAATTGTGGATTCTGAACAAAATGTTCCATTATCCATCGAGCTTTCATTTCTTGTTATTGGATAGTTCTACTTATTTGCTTATTTAAACAATTATCCGCTGTTCACACAGCTCAGCTTAATATTAGTAAGTTCCTACTCTACTTTCTATAAACAAACATAACTGTTTTCTTATTACTCCTAATTTCTCAAAACTATTACCTACCTCAAAAAGGTAAAATTATCAAAAAAATACTTAAGTACTCCATAATGAGTGGCCCTAAAGACTTGTAATCTCACCCACTGTGTGTAAACTCATTCAATTGAGTCAGGCGTGGCTTTAGTCGCCTTTGTTTACCGAGAAGTTTCTCATAAATGCGGGTAATTTGAGTAGAAAAAACTAGATAAACACTATGTGTACCTGCTTTCGTTTTCCCGTGACTTGGTGAATGCTGACAACTTTCTATACTGCATGGTGTTGTGGATACAGCTTTATTTTTATGAGTATTTAGTTCATATTATCATAATATTATTGGCTTATTGTCCCGAAGGGTTAGGTAGATGTATAAGTGGGCGAGCCTACTGCCATCAACCGGACACAAATCCAGACTCCGGGCTGGTACTGAGAAATTCCTAATGGAAAAACCAGGACCTCATGTTCAGCAGTAGCACTTGCGAACACAAGACCACCGAGGCCGTTCAGATTACGTTTATTTGATAGCATTGTAGCCTGCCAGAACCAATCAAATTCGCTGCTGAACTTACGAATCTAAACATGATTTCACAAAATGACATTTTAAAAATAAGCATCCATAGTTTTCGAAGCACGTTAATTGGTCCCGACTGTCTTTTGTAAAAATTCAAAATTCAAAAGTCATTTATTCAAACTAGGCTGAGAATCAGCACTTTTCGAACGTCAAAATTACATAAGACAGTCCCCCAAAACGCCCACCCTTCACCACTTCCTAGTGCTTTAGCTGGGAAGAAGAAGTGGCGCAACAAACTCCCCAGCAGCACAGCTGTCTGTTCTTTGTAGATCTTTGACCGTCGTTACGGGTACTCAGAAGGTATCGTATTACCCAGATACTGGATTGTGGAGGTCAGATAGGCAGTCGCTCCATGTAAAATACTGGTATCCAGCTGCATGCCTGGCGCCCACCCCAAAATAGTGTGGAAAATGCAGATGATGAACTCTCGAATACGCTTGTTTTGTACTCTAGAAGTACATTCAAATCTCCTTATAATCGACATTTGGATAGGACTATCCTCTTTTGTTTAAAATGGTCCTTAGAGCCGCAATTACTAAACAGCTATCTAATTACGCAACACATTTTCGTAAACGATTACGACAAATTTGTTTCATTTTGACAGTTCAACAACATTCATTGCGTTATTTTTTTTTTCGAACTTGTTTAGTAATGGATTAGCAATTTGTTTCAAAACGATTCAGATTCCGATTGATCGTGTATTTCGCAATTAGGGTACAGGTTCTAAATCTCAACTGTTTTTGGGGAGTAATAGTTACATTATATTATACCAGCAAAGAGTGAGAATAATCAAACGGGCTGCTCTGATAATGGAAGCCGAAGTTAATTGGATTGAACTTACTGAAATCGTTTCGCAGATCCACAAAGCCCGTTAAAAATTAAATTGCAACCGCGTTCATATTAACGTGGCCCAACCAGCGATGGCGCACAATAACCTCATTATAGAGCGGTCAGTATTGTCACTCGGCTTAATAAAGCTAAATATATGCGCGGATACTATTCATCAATATTATGGCCAGCCCGAATTGCGGGACGTGGCCCGAATACCGGCCAATTGACTTGTGTTTATCTGTTTTAATGGTACATCCACCCCGAAATTAATTCTGTAGGGAAACTCGTAGGCCTGAGTTTAGTTTGCATAGGTCTTTATTTGAGGCTTGCTGAAGGTTTAACCCATTTAATAATGATCTGGGAGGGATGTTGATGAGAGAGAGAGGGAGAGGACCTAAGAATAGATTAATGAATCGTTTGAGAAAATTATAATTACTTATATAGGAAACGGGAGTGAATGTTAAGTTGACGAACAACAGGGGAGAATGGATGAGGAACACATGTTAAGCTGACCACAAGCAGCATGGGACAAACACATACAGAAGAAGCTTAGTTGTTCTTTGTTTATCGTGAATTAGCAGGTCACTTGAAGTATGGTCCCGACTGTAAACGGGGTGGCAGAGATCAACGCGCAATTTGCTACCATGGATTCGATACATGTTTCTGGATACTCCTGCGTTGAAATTTTTCGTCTGTTATTAACATAGATCTTAAGAACATTGTTACTAACACTTATATGGATTCTGTCCAAAATAAATGGCAATAATAATTCTTATAAAAAGCTGCTGTTTCATACAAAAGTGCATTAGGTACCTACGCGGTCAACATTTCTAGTCCTGGATCATAGATTCGTTAATTATCTGTCGTATTTCACCAAGTATTTTATAGAATTCCATACTAACGTGACCATATTTACATAATGCCTTTGCTAATAATTGGCTATATAGCCATTTAATATAATATGTACCTACTGTCGGTAGGTAATTAGATATCTCCGATTTGACATGACAGCATTCGCTAGCAGTTTCACATTATTTTGCAAATCATGCTCTTTTAAACAGACAGTCATCAAATGAACATAAAACATCAGTTACTCTTCACTTTTGAAACAACACAGTATAGTTTTCTCTGCTATTCTATTAGTCTTAACTATTACCCAACTGTAGGTAAGTAACTGTCGCGTCATTCAGTGAAAGTACTGGTTTCAAATATTTAACTTTATTACATCCCATGACAGGTTATGTAAAGACTAACGAGTTAAATTTAAAGTAAAGCGGTTTTTGAACATGACGGTTAAAAGGTAATATTGTATAAGCAGAGTTCTGAAGCGTGATTTGATGTTTTATGCCTGAGTTACGCGTTCTTCAACATTCAATAGTAATGTAGACAGAGTGGAGAGTAGAAAAAACTATTTAGTCCGTCAGTAAGATAATAAAAAAAAATTAGACACGTATTTTTTGCTTTATCATATTAATAAAAATATGTTATGGTGTTAGATAAAACGCATTAAAGTTGGGAAGGGGGCTCGCTACGTCACAAGTCAGTATAAAATCTACAGGGGAGTGACGTCATGCCACATTTTAACGTATTGTGCCGTAATCTTTTGAGTACGTAAAAAAAGAAAAAATACGTATCCAATATTTTTTAATAATCTACATGACGGACAAAAAAAACTTTTTTTTTCAACATTCTATTGCATCATCATTAACTGTATTACGTAGGCATATAAGGTTAGGTATCATAATGTATGCATCCTTAAAAACGAATAGAAGATCAATAAAATACGGCCATTGACAACATTGATTTAAAAAATTTACAACACAAACTACTTGTTTGGGAAACATTGTTCGACCGACTTCCAAATGGATGATGGTGAATCCATTTTTAAAGTCAAAAGTCAAAGTCAAAGTCAAATCATTTATTTCAAGTAGGCCCGTATAAGGCACTTTTGAACGTCAAAAATTTACAAAAAAAATTAATTGATTCTAGTTGCCCCTTCCAAAAGGTAGTTTTCGTATGGAGAAGAATGGGCAAGAAACTCCACCGTTACTCTTTTAAAATGTTTTACAATATTTTGTATAAGTACATTAGTTATATAATTATATGTGAGGACGATGCACCTAGAATAAAATTATTATACCACAATAGGTAAAAAGAATTAAGAATTAAAAATGAAGCAACAACAGATAAACTAATTATGTGATAGATACATGGTGCTCACATATTTACAAACATTGTAAAAGTAGACGATCCTCCTAAGATTCCACAATTAATAAGTCAGTGTGCGAGGAATTGGTCATAGAAAGTAAAATCAATGTCATATAATAAAAAATAATAATAAAATATACACTTAAATTTGCAACCAGTTTGATTTTGTCTTGATTCTAAATTGTCCTATGGAGCAGGACCAGCATGTTTCCAAGCATTCTTATCTTGGATATAATCCTCTAATTTGTAATATGCTTGTTTACAAAGTGTACTTTTAATATGAGCTTTAAATTTTCTTTCATTTAATTGCAAAATATCACAAGGTATTTTGTTGTAACATTTAACACAGTACCCCTTAAAGAAGTTATAACGGTGTCTACATATTTGGAAAACTAATTAATTACCTACCAATTTGGTAATTTTGACTAATATATTTTTTACAGTAAAATTGGGATACAAAGCTATTGTAGGACGTCTTTGTTGTCAATTTCTTACAAAGTCGATTAACTGCTCCTTAAAAATACCTTTATGGAGACTCAAACGCTCTTCTTCAACGAAGAAGTCTTTAAGAACAGCAGGAGTCATAAAGTATTTGAAGCAATCCTCCCTGATTAGCCCCAATCGCGTTCATATCTTTTATCTATAAACCATGTTTCAACATTCTAACATCACCTCTTCTTTGTTCTAGAAGCCAGTGATAGTAGCGGCGGTGACTCCTGTGCGCGGTTCGAATGATGAGCGGCGCCGGCGGCGGCCCCTGCACCCCGCGCCTCCCCCGGCAGCCCCGCCCGAGACATGGCCGCCCTCTCCTGCTACCAACCCTGCAGGTCGCACCTCGCACAGCCTGCTAGGTAAGACTCGGAAGACCAGAAATGTTATGCTCTTTGTAACTCGCGCTCGAAGGACCAGATTGCACCGCGCAACCGCCGAGATAAAACTGAAGAAGAACCCTATTTGTTACGGTCGCGAATCATATTTTAATTAATATACAGCCTGACCTTGGCTAATAGCAAAAAATTGAATTTTGCGGGCTAACATCGCGCATCCCCCGTAAGATTCGGAGGGACCAAAAATATTATGGTCTTTGTAACCCCCTGTATAAAACTTGGAAGGACCATAAACGTTTGGTTTTCTGTTTTAAAACCGATCAACAACTGCACACAGACTTTTTTTAAGTCCTCTTATTATTGCTCGTGATGTTAACGTTCTTTCAAAGGAACGAAAATTATTTTTAACCGCTTCTGTGGTCTAGACTTACGCTCATTAAATAATGACCATTCACTTCTAAGTCCTGTCTCTAGAAAATTACATTAAAGCACTTAAAAAAGTAATTCAAGTATCAAGGCTAAGCTGCAGACATGCGACACTGCACAACCAGTGGATGCCAGTCGATTGCAGTAGGACTTAGTAACTGCATGACACAACACTAACACGCCTTACTGCGTAGAATACAAAAACTTTTTGGTTTACTTAGATTAGGCATTCGAATACCAAGTTCCAGTGACATTGTGGAAAAAATCTAGCTCAACGCAATTATTTCGGCATCCAACAAGCTGGCCAATTGTTATCGTGTTTCGTCAATGGAACAATTTTTTTTGTCTGTGACAATTTCTGAGCCCAACTAAACTTCTTCGATAAAGTAAATTGAAGAAGTGCATAGCTTTGTAGTGTGCTTCTTCGTGTGGCCCTTTAATATGAAACCCCACAGAGGCAATGCCTCTAAGTTTTGTACCACCGCGCTTTGCAATACTGTCACAGATGAATACAAATGGTTCGCTCCGCAAAATAAAAAGCGCCTCTAGCTACGGCACAATAAAGTGCAATTCAGGTCGCACAGCGCTAATTACCTACAGTTATATTCACCTAGAAGTTGCCTCTCTTTCTATCGCGTAACTCTTATATCTTTTGACTACATTACACTCTTCTTCGACTTCATACCTAAAATGCGGAGTGACCCATCTGTAGTAGTTCACCTATAATTGCACGTTTGTAAAATGTTTTATCTCGGTCGGGTTACCTATTCCAGTCGCAGATCGTCATTTCCGAAGATAGACGATGATTTTCGAAGCGCATACATTTCCATGGAGATAGATCTGTAGGTACCTGTTCTTTTTACTCTGATAAGTAAGCATAAAACCTTATTCCCATTTCTAGGTGTCTAGACGACGACGAAGATCATCACCAATCAGTGAACTTCTCGCTCCGGCGACAACAGTTCATCGAGAGATGCCACGAGGCGCGGGGCCTGCGCCCCCGTGACACCATTCCCGAGGTGTCGGTCAAAAGGACCAGGGAAGAGCTGGCGAAGCATGCGTCGCAAGCCACACCGCTAAACCGCCGGCTCAACGTGGAAGCCGGCTGGTCCAAGGTCGAGGAAGTGCGAAAGAAGTTTGAGGGTGCTGCCAATTGTCCGGCGTTTTCGAGGTCTTTTGAATCGCCGCCCAGGTAAGAAAATTAAACGTCCTGAGCTGTACTTTATTTGGAACTAAGTGCCTTTAAGTTTACCTTCTACCATATCAACATTATGTAAGTATAGCTTGTCTACTCTGAAATGACGCGCTCCACTACCGCATATTACGTACACGGCGCCGCGGCTTGTTTTCAGACTGGACAAGCTATACTTTTTATGTTTCTGTTATTGGTGTTGTACCGTTTTAATTATACTTTTATATAAATATAATAAATAAATGTTTTCCCCTATTTGTAATATGGGGAGGTCAATCGAACAACTCCTTGTAAGTGAAAGGTAATGAAAAGATAATGAAAAGAAGACTCTTGTCTTGGCTTAACAATGAAGATAAATTCCTTAGTCAAAGACTTACTATTCAGTTCAAGACGCCCATTCCTTTTAGCCCAGAAGCACTCAACTAGGAATCTAGGCAGACTAATCAAATGATCACAGTTTCTCATCGCTCCCCAGGCGTCGTCTCGCAGACTCATTGTTCGCGAGTTTCAAACTCCCGCGCAAGTCGAGGGACGGCATGGCGGCCCCGCGGTCTATCGCGCAGCCGCAGCAGCAGAAACGGAAGTCTGCTGTGGAACTGCTAGCAGAGACTAAAGCTTTCTATGTGAAGTCGGAAACTGTGCTGGATCGGAAGCAAGAGTTGCCGTTGAGAGTGAGTTGATTAATGAAGTAATATTTGGGCGGCTTTTGAGGAGTTATGGAGATGTTATCAGTGGCCTGCATTATTTGTCTGGTCTCTCGGGTGTTGGATCCTCCGTTTGATACCAAGGTCAGGCAGTGTTTTCAGGGTTTTCGAATGGGAAGCTCAGTAGTAGCCAGGAGTCGGTTCATTGCGATATAAACTCCCTATCTCTACAAGAGACGCGATCAGAATTATCAAGAGTCAAGACTGGTGATGATTACGGGGGCAAGCAGTTGCTGGAAAAAATCTATTTATAAATCTCAATGTCTACGAGAACTTCAATAGTTTCATATTGCTTCACAGATGAGCAGTGGTCTGGGGCAGGCGATAGCGGCCGGTGGCTGCCACCTCGTCAGCTCCGGCACTTTGAACAATGATGCCTGCTGCAACCCTTGTAAGTATATATTTATACTAGCTTTTGCTCGTGGCATCGCCCGCGTGCATGTCGGAAATTATCCTATGGGAGCGTACTACCAGGATAAGAAAGTATTCTATGTCCTAATCTAGGACATGGTCTCTACCTGTGTGCAGCCTTTAGCATAATAAGCCTATAATGATCCCGCTACTGGGTCACAGGCCTTACCTCTGTGAGAGGGAAGTGGGTCGTAATCCACCGCGCGGGCCCAATGCAGGTTCAAAGTCAAATCATTTATTTCAAATAGGCCCGTATAAGGCACTTTTGAACGTCAAAAATTTACAAAAAAAAATAATTGATTCTAGTCGCCCCTTCCAAAAGGTAGTTTTCGCATGGAGAAGAATGGGCAAGAAACTCCACCGTTACTCTAATTTTACAATTTTCGTAATAGACGATTTTCCTAAAATTTTACAATTAATAAGTCAGTGTGCGAGGAATTGGTCACAGAATGTAAAATCAATGTCATATAATAATAAAATATACACTTAAATTTACAACCAGTTTGATTTTGTCTTGGTTGGTGGATGTCACATGGTTGTCTCACGATGTTTTCCTTCACCGTTTTGAGAGCAGTGGTGATGGAATTTACACAAAAGTAAAGCCCCTGTCAGGGTTCGAATCTACAACCTACAATTCGTAAGTCGCGACCGTTACCACTGGGCCAACACCACCAGAATTATATTAGTGTGGATTAATTGGAAGTTGATCTAGTGGCCTGCTGAGCGTGGGTTTTCTCCTCAGGTCAGTTTATTGTCATTGGGTTTCATTTCTCAGCCTGTAGAGTAGACTCCGGGTTTCTGCCTGGTCAAAGAATTGAAACACCTACCTAGTGAAAAATATGGGTGTACCTACTATACCTACACTACTACCTATGCCTATGGGGAATGCAGGCGTGATGTTTTGTTATGACAACAATAATTATAGTCTGAGTTGTGCCCGTTTGATGGCAATACGCTCGCCCCCTATCACAGATTAATACAGATGGGACAATTCGCAAAATCATTCGAATAAAAAGCGACTCTTGCTACGACACAATAAACTGCAATACAGGGCGCACAGCGCTAATCACCTATAGTTATATTCACCTAGAAGTTGCCTCTCTTTCTATCGCGTAACTCCTAGATCTTCTGACTACGTTACACTGAATTGGCCCAGCAAGACGGGCCCGCCGCGCACTTGTAGCTTCATACCTAAACTGCGCGGTGTCCCATTTGTGCCCCTATTACAAATTGGCGAATTGTGGGTATACTACAGGTACACCTCTGCCAAACCCTTCGAGGAAACAAGGCGTGATGTTACAAGAATGTAGACAAATCTATCTCCCTTCGATACGCACTGCATAAAACCGCCTTGTTTTGACATCTCGTCTAAGATTAATTGCGAAGTCTCGGCATCGTTAATTCATGCCTTTACCTACACTATCAATCATTGTCAACCGCATTCGAATCGGAACAGATTTGTGCAAGAGATCGTACCTACTTTCGTTATTTAATGGTGTTTTCAGATTTTATGGGTTTGAAAAACATCTGTTTTGATAAACATCATTTATTATCTGACACAGCTTAGCTATTGGCCTATTAGTATCTGGGGGCTATTACATACCTTTTAAATCCTAAAAATGTTCTTTGGGTGGTTCTAAGCGATGAAATCTATGATATTCAGTAATATTCAGTTTCAGTCAAAACCCTTTTATAACGACTTCGAAGGGACCGTCGGATTACGGTTGTTATAGGCGATAGTCTTTATAACCAAACACTATGTTAAGTAAAAAGAAAGGGTGGGAAATTATCAAATAACTTCTCCCGCTCTGGGCGGAGTGTCAGACTCTTACTGACTAAAACCCACCCGTGTTCCTTCAGTTGCCTATACTTGCCAGGGGCCACGGTATCCCTTTCGGACTTTCCCGCGACCCCGGCAGGCATCGGTCCTAGCGGACCCCGCCAATTCTACTGACATGCTCCTCAAAATTTTGTAAGCAACTGTTAACCATATCCAAGAGTTGCTTACACACACCAAATCAACTACCTCCCAAGATACCACATTGATACGATTATAAAAGTGCATTCCAGATGCTTCTCTCTAATTACTTTAAAAACCAGTAATCCAAAAGTCACACAGTATTCTAACTTATATTATACACATACATAAACTCACGCCTTCTTTACATGGGGTAGGCAGAAACTACAGTACGCCACCTGCTACGATCCTTACATACTCCTTTTGCTTCGTTTACGTTCATGTTCATAAACGCACGCCGGTTGCGAGTCTACGCACCTGACCTTTCTGAAGAACATCGCCATCGCCAATAAGACCCCTTTAGTCTAGGGTATGCTAACTTCTAGCCCATTATTTCCAGACGCCACAACCCGCAGCATGGGCCCCGCCCGTCGCGCCGTGAGTGCAGGCGAGGGGCTGCAGAACACACTGAGACGGCTGCTCGAGCATGCCGACAGCAGGGAGAATGTCTACTCGCCGCCTTTTGCTGTTTGTAAGTATATTACCTAAAAACTGTGAGACGTGTCGCTGAGAAGTTTGTTACAGCACTTCTTACCAGCTCAAAAGCTTAGACACTTCCTGGAATACTGTTTCAATATTTCACCATTATTTTGGGTTTTTGGTCTTTTGTAACTTTTGACATTCTAAAAGTTCTGATTCTCAGTCTAATTATACTGTAACACGTGTTTTTTTTTTTTATGTGTCTGCATTTAAGATCAAATATACATTACTGTTCTGATATCAAAGGACATCTATTAAACTTAACCATTTTCGCCAACAGGTACACTTTCAGCGCACAAAGTATACGCTGACACAAGACGGCTGAAGGACTCGTACCCTGAACGGGAAACCATTCCTCGCTCGCAGCACAACTCGGGAACCTTTTCCGGGACTTTCTCGGGAACCTCCTCATCCGGAACCTCAGGGTCTAAAGCCCAGAAGTCCGACCCTGACCATAGAGAGAAGATGAACAGGCCCTTGAGCTTCGGCGACGCGAGGGTGTTCTTCCCGGAGTCTTTCGTGATACCTCGGCAGAGGCCCAGTGAGGTGTTGATTAAAAGTGGATACTCTATGCGTGAGTATTGTGGTTCTTTAGGATTTTAGTAGAATGACTTACTATGACAGTTTTTGGTCCTTCGCTGTGACAGTTTTTGGTCTTTCGGCCCTTAAGTTTTGATCTTTTTATTGAAGCAGGAAATTACACTTGTTAAAGCTCACATTAACACTTTCGACTCCACCCACTTTTCATAGAACTCATACGCCATGCCTCCATACATATTGGAAATGAACCCTCCGGGAGGGTTGCTGGCATTACGTTTGCGCTAAAGTTAACCATCGCGGACGGTCAACGGCATTGGGTTTAATACCGTGTTATAAAACACTGTAAAACGAAGTAAAATTGTGTTTTCAGGGGGTCTTTTCGCTATGCGTAGTTTCACGTATTATTACGTATTATTTTCACGGCTTATAATGCTGTATTTCCTAAGAAAAACCTACATTTAAAATGAGCCCTCCGCGAGGGATCCCGGCATCCTATATGCGACTAGGTGAACCCTGCAGGAGGTCTCGCGGCACTGAACTGTTGAGTTATTGTGTTTTTCCATCAGAAATATCTCAGTAGCAGCCCGGTCTCAGGATCTGTGCCAGGTTGATGGCAATAGGCTCGCCCCTGTTACATATGGCACTTAAAAATAAAACTGGCAAAATGTGGGTGTACTACTACTATAGGTACCCACATCTCTGCCTTTCCCTTTTTTTGGGTGGGAAATTATCAAATAACTTCTCCCGCTCTGGGTGGAGCAGGAGGGCGTGTCGGACTCTTACTGACTAAAACCCACCCGTGTTCCTTCCGTTGCCTGTACGTTGCCAGGGGCCACGGTATCCCTTTCGGACTTTCCCGCAACCCCGGCAGGCATCGGTCCTATCAGACCCCTTCAGTTGCTGACATCTCTTTGGCCTGGTCCTTATCGGACGGCGAGCTACACATTGCTCACCGTCCTCTCTGCCTTACCCTTCAGGGAATACAGGCGTGATGTTATGTTACATGTGTTTGTAGTGTTGAGTCTGTTGAGAAGGTATGGGGTGTGTCCTACGGTTGTCTGGTAGAAATCGCTAATTGTAATAAAACCGGCCATTGTAAAATCCATTTGATTTTACCTTTATTTCTAGACTTTTAGTGTAAACCTATCTTTCTATCTGATCTAACAATTTATTCCTGATGTTCCAGCGAGTTCCCACTCAAGTCCCGAGAACATGGAGCTCCCTGAGCCAGTAGTGAGTGGCTCGGGCTCCCCGGCGGACCCTGTGGCCGCCATCAGTCCGCCGGCGCAGTACGCACACTCCGCGCCGCGGTACATCAGGTATGTCTTAACATAACACAGAATATTATGAGCTCCCTTAACTTAAATCATGTCGGTTTGCCTATACTTAGGGATCTCGCGCACTAGACGGCCACGACTCCGGCCAGTCGTAGCCGTCTAGTGCTATGTACGGTGTGCGGTAGTTGGACGTTGCGCCCAAGTGCGCGATTCGTATCGGTTTCTATAGTTCCCCTGGTCGCTGCAACCACTGGTCGTAATCGTGGCCGTCTAGGCCGGCGAGATCCCTAAGGTACCTAACTGAAAGTCTATTTAATTTTTAATTGCTATCAATTTTGTAATACATACACGCGCAAGCTGTTACCATGAATTCAGGACATGGTCCAACCAAACTCAAGAGCGCAGAAATCAGCTGTTTTATACGTTTTGACCGTGTAGGTAATTGCACTTTTGTATGAAACAGCAGATTATTTTTTTTAATAACCGACGGAAAATTTCTACGCTGAGGGGACTAGAAGCATGTGCTGAATTCATAGTAACAGTTTGCGCATCGATGTCCCTTACACTGTGTATATGATGACCAACTTTGGCCAAAACTTGGGTGTGGGTTTTTGACAGCAGAAAAAACAATCTCTAACATAAACTTCCAACTTCTAGTACAGTACAACAATTTTCTTAATGTCCCTCGAGAATCATCGCATTTCCGAATACTTAGCAGCTTTCCTCCCATTTTTTAAATAAATTAAATTAATTTAAAAGAGTATTTACAACTCTATATACTTCCAAGTCGATTGAGAGCGTCCGGTCTGCACCAAGTGCAAAGCCCAACTGATAGAAATCAGACGACAGACGAAACACGAAGTTTGCCGAGGAATATTAAGAAAATAGTTGTACTGTATTTATTTCTAACTATTCGAAGTATTTCTTTAATAATAAGTGCGCAGTTGTATGTGCAGGTCCAACTCCCACTCGCAGCCGAGCATGCGGGAGGAAGACAGCGGCTGTCCCAACATCAACAGTCACAAGTCTCTGCCGGATCTGCACACGCAGACCAGATGCTATCCTGAACAGTGAGTATTAGTAACTTTTCATACTACCTGCTCGATAACGTCCAATTTGATGTCCTGCAAATCTAACCTAAAGCAAGTAATTTTGCCGGGCAATAATATTGTACTGAATTTCATTATAACCCGTTAGTCAATAATGTGTTTTAAATTTGGAACCTTAACTAAAAATTCGTTTGAAAACTTTTACACAATTAAAAAACGAAAATTGAATTGCTTTTTATTACCTCCCAGAAGAGGTAAAAAGTAGAGTATTCTCCTCGAGGATAAGGTTGTATTAATCATATATGTCATAATCATTTTTTATCAAAATTATAGATTTTTCTCTAAGTAACCTTAGAGAGCCATTTCTAGAGACGCATTTTCAGGATTTTTGAAATGGATTCTTTAAGTCCTTTTCTTCAATGTATTTTTTTCTTTTTTTTCTATATGGTTTAGGAGCTTAGTTACACTAAAGGGTGTTTTTTTATTTTATCTCTTTTCAGTTTTTTTTTTCCGGTTTAATTTTTAGCAAAAAAGATTTTTATTTTTCGCTTTCGAGTTAACATTTATTGTTTTCCTCAAGTAAGGAATTCCCTCAACAGCCTTCCCTCTTCATCGTCTGACCCTCGATGACAGTCATACCCAGCTAGCTCGTCTTCCGTCTCCATCATCAGATCTACTCCAGGTCTTTATTATGTGGTTGTGTCATCAGAACTACATATGTGTGCGAAATTACAACAGAATCGGTTCGCAGTTGAAAATTCAGTAGGTGAAAAATCAATCAACCCCAATTTTTGTATCCTTAGGGGTGAATTTTAGTTTTCAATTTTACATGGGACCAATTTCGGGGTATACCCTCCCCAATAAAATAAGAATCGTTCAAATCAGACTTCCCAGCAAAAAGTAATGCGTAAAAAAAAAAAAAAAAATTACGCGTCGACTCGAGATCCTTCTCCTTTTATTTTCGTCGGTTTATAAATCGATCATTACTTTCTTATAGTGACTGCATTATTTTCGCCTTGCGTGAAATCACATGTCTCGCGTAATATTAGGAAAACGTGTGTTTTCCTAATATTACGCGAAACGTGTGATTCCAATACATACCGAAAAAGTAATAAACTTATTATAGAGAACCTTGAAATCCTTACTTTTGGTGTCCCCTTAACCCTCATAGAAAAAAAGAAATAATTCATAATGTATCTTATTCCTGAACCCAGCGGAAACGTAGGCCACAAATACACATTAGGGCGCTCCCCACGTCTCCGACGCCACTCATTTTTAAGGACGCATTTTCTAGGTTTCTGGGGTCTATTCAAGGTTTTTCTTGATGACATAATATGAAGCACTTCTTAACACATCATTTCCGTCGACCCCCAGCGCCAACGCGGGCCGCAGCCCCCCGCCGGGCCGCTCGCCGCGCCGCCGCCGCCACTCCGCGCACCAGCGCACCGCGTCGTGCTCGTCCAAGGGCACGCGCTCCAACCACTCCTCGCTCATGTCCTCGTGCGACGCCTTCTCGGAGCACCCCTCGCCGGGCGAGGACAACTATCAGTCTTATAACAGGTAAACACGGTCTTTCTTCGACGTCTACTGCTGGTCATAAGCATCGCCACAACGGCCGGTCTTGTGCAAAAATGCAACCATGGGTGATTTTTCTATAAAACGCCATGTTTCGGATGGCGGCAAGATCCTCATGTGTTTGAAGACAGTAAGATGATTGAGAAAATATTAACGTTACGATTATACATGATAATGCACCAAGGACCAAAGCGAGATAAAACGTATTTTTTACTGTTGCACGAGAAAGTTGAACAATGGTGCCGATTCTCTTGTCACAAATGCCTCTAAACTAGACTAAAAATCACTAAAATTTAGTTTATTCCTGTCAAACGATGATTTCCCATTCTGAAATAGACTAAAGTGACACAACTTAACTATATTTTAGTTTGACAGCACTAAGATGGCACTGAGATTTTAATTTAATGAAAATGACAATTTTGCTATTCTGAATTTGACTTTTTTCACCTAAAATTTTAATTGCCTACCTAAATCTGACCATTTTTAATCGTGATAAAATATGGTGTGGAGTACTATTAGTTGTCATGAACTAAAATTCACACGAACACCTCGACTTCAGATGCAAAAACAGTACTGTATATATATTTTTTTCTTTTCTTTTGCTTATAACTCGAAAATGGTGTGTCCTATCGCAAAAATAATGAAAATTTCGACCCCCTTTATGAAACCCTTATACCCCTAATTATCAACACGTAGGTAATTTTTTTTTTTTCCATGCAAAACGTGAAAAATTCCATATAAAACACGTCGAGGCTGCCCCCCCTGCGCACCTCCGGCTCTAAAAAATTGACGGAGTAGGGCAAACAAGTGTGTACCACGTGGAGTCGCGATTGTCAAATTCGATTTAGTTGTGTCAAAATATATTTTTTAATTTACAGACATTTTATTGCAGAATAGCGTTAAGATTCTCAGTCGAAAGTAAGGAATTTTAGTGATAGTTTAGTTAGTTTAGTTCGGTGTACAAGAGAATCGGCACCAATGTCTCTAAACTTATAAAAGCACTAGGATCACTTTTTACTGGGATAACATGCGGCTATGTCCAATTTTCATCTGATTGAGTCTAATTGCCAGCCTATCACATAAAACCAAACATAACATAGCATAGCATAGCAGAGGTATACTTAAACATAACAGTTATGTTTAAGTTCCATGTAATAGGGGGTAAGTTTATTGCCATCAACCGGGCTACCGAAATCCAGACTCCGGGCTCCTGCTAAGAAATGTATAGGTATATTTTAAGTTGCTTTGTTGTATGTGAATGTCGTGTAGGTACACCTGTAATTGATATATACTATATAAGAGCCCATACCTGTTAACTTTTAATATTTAATGTAAAATATATCGTTGGTTAAGAGGTAAAACTCACTAAGTGACATTTTTGGTCACTTTTTGGCACTTTCGTCACTAATTCGGCATAATCTTTCATAGGAAAAAACTCATCAACTGTACTGATTACTAAAGTTTTCGAGTTACGCATTTTGAAAATTCCGTAAGTAAAGTTTTTAAGAAGATTATCAAGAGGAAAAAATCATTATACATTTCACAAAACTGATATTATTGAGAGATTGCCTGAACCTGATGTAAATGAAACTGAAATTGCAGATTGGGGTAAGCATTAGGCTTACCCCAATCTGCAATTTCAGTTTCATTTCGTTCAGTTTTCGTTCTTTTTTCATTCGTCAATTGTAGATTAATTTAGTATTAATTTCATAATATTGATAACGTTTTGAATGTTATGTACTTTTTTTGTTTTAATTTCATTAAGTACGTACTAAACGTTAAAAGCCGAGTAGCTTAAGAAACGTCCTAACAAAAAAAACCATTAAGTATATTTTTTTAATTATCATCTAAACTAGTAATTTATTGTTCCTCTTAAAACGATTTTTAGATGAACAGTCATAATAACTAGCTTTTATGTGAATACCAAAACATTCAGTTAAGGACTTTTTTTTCAGGCTGAAAAATGTATTCTCTACCTAATTATACTTTTACCTTTAAACCGTCGATATATGCTGTTGGCGTAAGTACCTATTTTAAATAAATAAATAAATCCCAAATAGAAAAACCTAATTAAAGACCCCGCAGACGGTGCGACACCGGTAGAACAATTTCCGTGAAGTTTTCATAGTATTTGTTCCACAAGAGTTGCGTCACGCCTGTCTGCAGGACCATTAACAGTTTTCCCGATCTGGTAATAGAACCCAAGACATCAATCGTGGTCAGCAGTAGCGCTTACGACCACTAGAGCAACGAGGCAGTCACACAAAAGATCACAATATCAATATTTACTAAGTATATTTTATACCTATTTTAGTCGTTGCGGCTCTTCGTTCGCACGTGACTCGGGTGGCTCAAGCGGCCACTACACGCAACGCAGTGCACCCGCACAAAACGCGCCGAATCAACACAGACGCACCGACTCCGGCTCCTCAACGCAACACGATCATGAACACGCTAGGTGAGCACTATATATACAAACATGTTGTATAGACGTATAATAATGTAACTAGGTTTGTCGCTAATCCGGCTCGAAGGACCGAAAAATGTATTTGCAAAGCAAGTGGCAAAATAAACAGTTGATGACAAACAGGAGTACGTCAATTCCACGCAGATCAGTACTGACACACACTGACACTGACTGAAATGTACAAAAATTAGTGAAATCAGTAAATATGACCAATATCTACTAAATACATCTTGAGACAGAATTAATTGTACCAAAAGTGCAGATCATTTTTGAGCAGGTATCATCGACCACGTAATTGTTTGAGGTACAGAATCGATAATAGTATTGACGCCTCAATCAATCTGCCTAGCTTTTTCCCAACTATCTCGAGGTTAGCTTTCAACCTAAACAGATACAGCTGAAAACCAGTATTTTACACGGAGCGACTGCCAAACTGACCTCCACAGCCCCATAAATGGGGATTTCGTTACCCCTTGGTAAGACTGGTTGTCAGACTTTTGGGCTTCTAACGACCCGTAACGACAGTCAAAGATTCCCGAATGACAGCCGGAACGGCTGAACGTGCTTTCCGAAGCACGGAGGAGTCTAGGTATAAAAAGATGGTCACCCACTCACGGAACAACCCCGATTTATTCTAGTCGATTTTTATTTTATTTATGTAAAAGTAAGTTTACATAAATAAAATAAAAGTAAGTAACAAATTAACCATAAGCCAAAAGCTTATTATCTCTCAATAAAATTATCATAATACTAAATACCTCCAAATTATCTCACAGCCGCTACAACTCCTACGTGTCAGAATACGGCGCATCCCTGGAGTGCTACGTGTCAGCCCCCCCACAGTTCCAGGACGGAGCCCCCGAGCCCCCCGCCCCGCCAGCCCCCGCAGCCCCCCCACAACACCATGCTCATCATCACCATTATGCCCATGCGCCTAGGGTCGGAATACACTTCCAGGTAACTATAGTTTAGCCCATCAAAAATCAGGGTTCAAACAAAAATTCTGGCATCGTAATCAAGAAAAATAGATTGCCACCTACTTTGTACTATGCTAGGCCTAGAATGAAATCGTATTAATCCTTATGCAGAGACCATCAGGAATTCCAAAACACACCTTGCGACAAAATAATACAAAATACGTACTAAATGACAAGGGAACAGGTCCAAAGGCCTAAAGGTTGAAAATGACCAACAAAGATCTCATCAGTGTGAAACATTGCATCGTGATTTCGTGAAGAAATTTTTCTTCACACTTCAAAGCTTGGAAGAAACCTTGCTATGTTATGTACTTAACCATTACTTCTTCTCTTCACCAGGCTAGCGCTCCCCCGCCTCAGTTCCAGGACGAGCCCCCCATGTATGACTACGGCGACTACGAGTGCACGTACAAGACGCCGCTCAAGTGCCTCAACGTTGGCCGCAAGGAGTATGCGAGGGAGTATACTAGGTAAGGCAGTATACTTAGTAAGGACCACCTTTAGATTAGAGCCCCCCATGTACGACTACGAGTGCGCGTACAAGACGCCGCTCAAGTGCCTCAACGTTGGCCGCAAGGAGTATGCGAGGGAGTATACTAGGTAAGGCAGTATACTTAGTAAGGACCACCTTTAGATTAGAGCCCCCCATGTACGACTACGAGTGCGCGTACAAGACGCTGCTCAAGTGACTCAACGCTGGCCGCAAGGAGTATGCGAGGAAGTATACTAGGTCTTCTCCATACGGAACTACCTTTTGGAAGGGACAATTAGAATCAACTGGAATCAATAATATTTTTCTGTAAATTTTGGCATTCGAAAGTGCTTGTGGCTATTTGGAATAAATGATTTGTCTTTGACGTTGGTAAAGACTTCAGGACCAACTTATACCAAGAGTACATTCAGAAACAAAACATTTTTCTGTAAGACTTCTAACAGTGCCAGAGCAAAATTGGCAACACTTGTTTTTCGAGAGGATAGCCGTGTTTCTAAAGTGAGCGAGGAATAGGGCGTATCTGACCTATCTTTAGAGGAGCTCTGAGAATATAAAAACAAAACCACTTCTTGGTCCTTTTGATTATTTTGGTCCTTTCATCATCAGTAATCTGCCCTTATACCGGTTTATTTGGAGTCAGCGCAACATCTTTTTCTTCCATACTTCTCTATTTTGGAGGAGCTCGTGGCTAAGTTATAACAGCCGCATGGGTCGATCCATCAGGTTAAGCTACGCTTGCCGGGGTTGGTCCGTTGATGGGTGACCATCTTTACATACCGAGACTCCTCCGTGCCTCGAAAAGCACGTTAAGCCGTTGGTCCCGGCTGTCATTAGCAGATCTTTGACAGTCGTTACGGATCGTCAGAAGCCCGAAAGTCTGACAACCAGTCTTACCAATGGGTATCGTATTACCCAGTGACTGGGTTGTGGAGGTCAGATAGGCAGTCGCCCCATGTAAAATACTGGTATTCAGCTGCATCCGGTTAGACTGGAAGCCGACCCCAACATAGTTGGGAAAAGCTAGGCAGATTAATTAACTTCTCTATTACTTTGTTCACCTGTAATATGGTTTTCATATTTTCCTCTTTTTGACAAAGCTTTATTGCGTATTGGGACTATCTTGAATATAATGGTGAGACCGATAGCACTGTATTTTGTCTAAGTGTTCTGTTGAGTGTTTATAAGGACTAAACATAGTTAATGATAGCGTACATTTACTTAACTCCATAATAAAATTTTGATGGGATTATCTGTTAATGACTGCGTGATTAAGATCAATAATAAATTTAAATAAAATGTAACTTCATTTTATATTTTCACGCCGAAATTAAAGGCAGAATAAGAGAACAATTTTGTACATTTTGCCAACCTTCTGTAGCTTATTTAGCAAAATAAATGATTTAGTTTTTTTTTTAACTCTCAGGTACCACGAGCCGAGCACAGAAGTAGTGAACAAACAGCCGCAGTACCAGGAGCTTCGTATGAGACCACGAGTTGATGACAAACAGGAGTACGTCAATGCCACGCAGGTCAGTACTGACAACTAGATCAGGAGACAGAAATTTACCAAAATTTGTGCAAGCAGAGGATTAAGGTAGAATTCCATAGTCGACCGCAGGCGGCAGCAGCAGGCGACGTCTGTTGCTGCGACACAACAGGTTTCTATGTATTTCTATGAAACCGACGTGTCGGTCAGCTACGAAAAGTATTGCATAGAAATACATACTACTAAGTACTATTGAAGAACTTCATATCTAAGCAATTTGAAAACAAAATCCCGTGAACACGATGACCACATGATCTGTTACCGCCCCGGTTCTATAGCCGCCGAGCGCTGCAAGCAGAAATAGTCCTTACGGTGTATAGATATGAACTTCTTCGATGGTACATCTTGAGACAGAATTGTACCAATAGTGCAGATCATTTTCATCATCGACCACGTAATTGTTTTACCACCCTTAGGTACCGGTACAATAATATCCATTTATTTCGAACAGAATCCATAAAAGTGCTGGTAGTGGCGGTTTAATATCACGTGAAAGTCATAAAATTTCAATGTCTGTTTTTGTTTTCAAGACAGAGATCTCGCGCACTAGACGGCCACGACCCCGGCCAGTCGTAGCCGTCTAGTGCTATGTACGGTGTGCGCTAGTTGGCCGTTGCGACCAAGTGCGCGATTCGTATCGGTTTCTATAGCTTACCTGGTCGCGGTCGTGGTCGTCTGGTGCGCGAGATCCCTTAGACCGTTTTAACCTTAATGAAGTTTCAATTTACTGGGAGATTTTTTCAAAGCAGTACTTTTTTACGAGTGTTTTATTTGGGTGCATGGGTGCATCTAACCTATTTAAGCGCGGTCACTGTCGGACTGCATAGAAAAGAAAGAGAAGCGCGATGACACAACGCAGGTACATACAATTATCTGTTTAGAAAAAATCTATTGATTGGACTAAAAAATTAAAACACTATTAGGGTATGTAATAAGATGCTTGTAAAATAATCTGACAAAAAATCAGAATAATTGTATGTATTTAATATGAATTTTCTATCATATCAAATTAGTTGTATTATGCTTTCAACACCATCTTACTAGCATATATCCTGAAGAAAATCATATATTTTTTATGATTTTGTTTACTGCAGTGAATCATATACCTACTTTTAGGCATTATAAAACTTGCGTTTTTAACCAAATAAATAGATACTGCTGTACAATAATTTTACGCAATCGCTTTTTCGGGGTTGTTTGTAACAGAACCAGTACCCTAATTGCGTAATCCACGATCAATCAGAATCTGAAACTTTTTGAAACAGATTGTTAATCCATTGCTTCAAAAATTCGAAAAATATTTGCTCAACACCGTAAATAACGCAATGAATGTTGTTGAACTGTCAAAATGAAACAGATTAGTCGTAATCGTTTACGAAAGTGTGTTACGTAATTAGATACCAGCGGCCCTAGTGTGAGTTTCTTTTAACCATCTAGACTTTACGCATCGACCGCGTTCGGCGCTCCGATTGGCAGCCGGCCGGCCTTCACCAGTTTTTTTTTTTTTTTATTGTTTTTTAAAAAAACGTTGCCCCACACTAGGAATTTCTCCTGTGTCGTGGGTGCGTTTACAAACATTTAAACTCACATACACAAACAGCCAGACCCGGAACAACTAATTGTAGGTCATACAAATATTTGTTCCGTGCGGGAATCGAACCCGCGACACGCAGCGCAGCAGTCAATCGCTTAACCACTGCACCAACCGTGCCGTCAGTGAACGGCCAATCACACTAGGCCTCTGGCTGTCTGATATTTATGGGTTCCGGTTGACTCCGAAAGTAATCTTTCTTACATTCATTATCTTCTAAAGAAAGAACTCGATTTTACGCAAAACTTTTTTTATTTCTGTTGTATACCTCATCCTTCTTTAAAATGGCAAACAACATTGCAGCATAATTACTAACAAAGATACTTCCTCTTCTAGATATGCCAGCCATCAGAAGAGGTGACGTCACCTCTGGGCACGTTCAAGCGACAGCGATGTCTGCGGTACAAGCAACGGCGACCCCGACCCATACTGCGCTCCAAATCTGACATATCTGAAAGGTAAGATTTATTTCAATACTCAATATCTTTATTGCTTTACCATAATGTGTACTTAGGTGGTAACTATATAATTTAGATCATTATGGACCCTGTAGGGCACAGCAAAAGGGTCGGAGAGAGGAAGTCCTGCTTTAGGAGATAATTAAGTTGTTTTTGTTGGAACAAGTTTTAACTTACATATTATAATAATCAAAGTCAGGAGATCGCGAATAAGATACTAAGTATTTCACTTATCTACTTATTATTTATGTATTATGTTATCTGCAAAATGTACTTAAATGTTTTAGATTATTTTATATACCTGTACATATGTATTATACAAGCCGCGCTGACTGGGAATTTCCATCAGCAAAAATGATGAACTTCCATACAAACTTTCATCACCTATTTAACCTCTTTGGGGGGTGAATTTTCAGAAATCCTTCATGAGTGCTCGTCTTCGTTATAAAAGGCATCATTGTGCATCATTTCAAGCTTCTAAACCCCGGCAGTTTAGGCTGTGCGTTCTCTTCCTGTGATATTTTTATTTTAAGTACATACAAGTAGAACTCCTCTTTCAAATGAGATTAGTTTATTGTGTAAAAAAAATCGCGGTGCATTTAATGTATTTTTTTTTTTTATATCGCCTTCAATTTCATATCCTATACTATATAGTATTAAATGAGCAATATTTATATATATAAATTTATTATTATATATATATTTGTAATCACGTTCTGGAAAACATCTCTAATGTTTCGATGAAAGTTGCAATATAGGGGTGTACGGGGGCGAAAAATCGATCTAGCTAGGTCTCATATCTGGGAAAATTCGTTTTCTCCGTATTTTCACCCGGTTGGCCAAAGTTTAGAATAAAATGGCTACCTTAGAATAATGACATGGCAGCATGGAATTAGTAAGTACCTACTATCATGGCAGCATAGAATTGGACTTATTTTACAGCACTATACATGGAATTAGTTTGAACTATCCTATACTATTAAATGAGCATTCTCTATTTTCACCAGAGCAGAGCTCGGTCGCCAGGTACTTTATTTTAAACACCGTAAATAAGTTAGCTCTATATAAGTTTCCCGAATAGAATAAAATAATTAAATTAACAAGTAATATAAAACACTAATCTAAACCACCTTCCAGATACCGGCGCTCCGACGGGCGCAGCCCGGCCTCCGCCCCGTGCGAGGGCGAGGACTCGCCCGACAGCCCGTCGGAGGAGGGCTCGCGGCTGCAGGAGTTCTTCGAGAGGCTCGGCCTGGAGCCGCGCCAGTACGACGCGCTGGTGCGGGACGCGCCGCCCGACAGCCCCGTGTTCTTCTCGTCCGCTTCCACTGTGGACAGCAACCAGTTGGCTGCTACTGCTGATTATACGGTGAGGAAATAGGTTTGAAAAACAGTATGCTGATTGTATGCGACAGGCCAGAGATGGCAGGACGAGCTGAACTACTTTTTAGGGCCCGAAAATAGAACGGGTAGGTTAGTCAACTGGACTGACTTCAGGGCACGAAGTCAGCACTGAACTGGGTTGAAACTAGTGTCTATATCGTGACCAGATCTTAAAATGGATCATTTCATGAAATGAACATCGTCCACTGGTCACATCATGATGTGGCCTGGCCAGATCATTGAATACTCTACGTTTAATGATATGAACAGTTAAACGCACGACTACTTCATGATGTGGCCAAACATTAGGGATCATATCGTAAAATTGTTAGATTATCCACCGGTAGAGGCGTTGGTGTCGCTTTGTTTTTGTTGTGCATCATGGCGGCGGCATGCAACAAACAAAGTAGGGTGACCATGCAAAAAAGTCGATGGACTTTTATTGGGTTTCCAAATGTGATATTATGCCATAATATCACATTTGGAAATCACTTTCCATAATAATTATGGAAAGTGATCAACTTGGAAGTAGCGCTCGTGAAATGCAATAGCACTTAAATTTATTTTTTTTTAATTATAATTTACGCTGCTTATGTGGCACAACGACCAAATGGGTTAGGTTTGGTTAGAACTGTGACCAACCGCGCGCGAGCCGAGCGAGCGAAGCGAGCGGTGCCGCAGTAGCGGCCGGCGAGTGCTACTTCCAAGTTGGTCGCAGTTACTTGGCTATTTTTACTAGACCTTACACCATGGATACCCTACATTAATGATATGGCCAAACGTCGACTGACATATCATGAAACGTTGACTTTTAAACGATATGGCCAATGTTAGCTGGCCATTTCGTGAAATGGTCAATTTTGAAATCTGGCCACGACATCTACACGAGCCCAGGTGCAAGTCAACGTTGGACTGATTTACTGTATTGTCACAGATTAATACAGATGATTCACTCCGCTATATCATTTAAATAAAAAGCGACTCTCACTAGGACACAATAAAGTGCAATTTAGGTCGCACAACGGTAATTAGCTACAGTTATATTCACCTATAAGTTGCCTCTCTTTCTATCGCGTGACTTTTAGATCTTCTGACTACGTTACACTCACTGAATTGGCCCGCAAGTTGAGCTCGCCGCGTACTTTTAGCTTCATACCTAAAATACGGAGTGAACCATCTAAACTAATCTGTGGTATTATCACATTACTGGGCGCGTATAAACCTACCTAGGATTGATCTAAAATCGCAGTAGATCAGAAAACGACGCAGTAGACAGAAAAGAGATGGGCAACGAATGGGAGGCTTTTGCCCTGCAGTGGAAAACTGTAGGCTTATTATAATAGTGATTCTGGATAACCATTCTGTTCACGAAAGTCGAAGAGTCCTACTTTCTTTGATCAGCTATCCACCAGTATGCGTAATCTAGGGTAAAGCCAAAAACTCTAACCCTGCGTCCTCTTTAACAGCGATTGTCGCGCGAATACACGATCGTTCGAACTTTTTGTTCGGTAAACCTGAACGCGTGGTCGCGCCGACAGAGGGCGCTTTCCGGGTTTCCGAACAAAAAGTGACATAATAATATGCACGCGACCGATCGCGTATTCGCTCGGTTTTAAATAATATGCGGCCTAAAGTTGCAAAGTAGGGAAATTGAAAAAAAAAAATAGTGTAGGTATATTTTCCACATTTCCAGGGCTTCAACAAATGTTTATCCATTCACTTATATTTATTATAATATTCCAGGTGCAAGGCCCAGGTGTTCAGAAACAGATCTACCGCAACACAGAGCCCCCTAGCGTCGTAGAACGGAACGCGCGCATAATTAAGTGGCTTTGTCAATGCCGGAAGACGCAGATGCCGCCACCACAGTAAACATCACTAGCTCACATAGATAGCAGCGCCCCAAGGAAAGATTTAGATAGGTACAACACTAGTACACTTAGTTCAACCTGTCGTAGGAAATTTTGCAAGGATAGTCCCGCTGTAGAAATGTTTGTAAACCCTGCTAAAGATGCTATAATATTTATTAATTAGATTTCAGGATAAAGGATGTAGAAAAAATCGATTTGATACTCGAGAATCGATTTGAAACTCGAAAATCGATTTCTAAAGATACGCTCAATGACTGACTTGTAATAATCGATTTAAGAATGAATATGAAATGTCAGAAACGAGATTAATACGTGTATTCGATATTCATACTCCTCATAATCGAAATATGAAGTACCTATATAGGATGCGACTAAAATTTAAATTAAGCTACTCGACTAAAAAGTCACTCGACTAAACTGAATAATTGACTATCGAAATGTTACTATAACAAAAATGAGAGAACCAAATGTTGCTCATACGTCAATGTAAATGACGCTTAATTCTAATTCCTAAAACTAAGACTAGATTTAGGCGATAATAAAAGATAGATTCAATATTTAATGACTTCTTCATTTATAAATTAACGTCTTCGCAATGATAATAAATAAATAAGTTTTAATATTGAGATGATCTGGTCCAGATAACACAGGCTCTGAAACTCGAATTAAATGTAAGAATCTGCGGGTCTATTCTGAAAATACCACCGTGAAAACTTAGGTGAAGTAAGCTGTCATTCTACCTAATGCTAGGGATTGACAGCTCTATGATGGCAACGCCCCTGCAATTTTTCTGGTTCTGCAGATGACCAAAGGTGACGGTAACCACTTACCATCAATTGGGCCGCCTGTTTATGTGTCACCTTGTAATATCGAAAGAAGGCTGGAAGTGAGAAAAACCTCTGCATGGTAACAAAACGACTATTTGGCGATATAAAGTCGGCCAGACAGCGAAGTGACTGTTTCATACAATATTATGGTTTGTGCCCAAATATTACACTTGGGGCAAAATGAGTCATTGGCTAAACTCAAGGTATCACTCTATTTAGCTTCACACATAACTTATATTCGTGGCAGATCCAAGCTCACCAGCAAATTAACAGTGCGATTAAGTTACTAATGCCCGTTTTCACGAACACTAGGCGAAAGCACACTATTGGATTTTGAACACTCGGCTTACTGTCGAAAGTTGCAAATGCAACAGCGCGCTTTTATTGTGGTATTCGTTTAGTGTTACAGGCATAACTATTACATAAAAAGACTGTGCGTATCTGGACGAGTGACACGGCGAGCGATCGCCGTCGACTGCTGGTATTTGATAACTAAGCGATACTAGTTCATTAGTCTGTACGGTTCTTAGAGTAAGCATCGACATAATAATAATATTCTAAATTCTAAACCTTTTAATAACGAGACTAAATAATAGCATGGTTGGCATTTAAAAAAAAATCTGGGCCTAATGTGGTGAATGGCCTTACTAAAACCCCAATGCATTTTGCAATTTTATTCTTCGCTTGTATTTTAGCTTATAATGCAGCATGCTCAATTTTAATGTCTTTTTTTTTAAATTACTGTGTACCGATGTAATGGGAATAAAAACTATCACTTGCTCACTTCAGATGTCGCTTCTATCACTAGTCCAAGAATTGGTCAGCTAGCCGTCACTGTCCATACATTTTTTTTTACTAGCGACTTCTTTATACTTCACATACACAACAATGGCGGTTTCTGGACTAACAATAATGCTGCCATCTATGACGAGCTTTCAGTTTTAGCTCCATTCGAACTCCATCATGCGTGATACAGTTTACTGATGTAGGCTGTCATTTGCATTGCTACTAATCGATTAGTTAGTCGATTTTTAATTGATGCAAATCCAACCATGTGTTATTATTTAGTTTCAATTAAGAATTCATACGTAAAAGTTTAATTATCTCCAATATTTTTGGTCAAAAGGCCATAAAAGTTGAAAGTTTTGATTGTAAATAGTAAAACGTATTTTTGTCTCAACAACTATGTACAAGTCGCGAGCTTAGTAAGGCGGAAAAGAAGTTATTTTCGGAACGGAAAACATACTGCATAGCTATTCACAACCACGCTTCCGTGCGGAATCGAATATCAATCAATGTTATCGAAGGACTCCTCTTTAAAACGCTTTTCAAAAGTCCGGAACCCGAATGTTGTGTATTGAATTTGTTGAAGGTTGTTGTTGTTTTTTTCTGTGTAAAACCAAATAGACGACTAGTATACTAATAGTGGTCGTGTATTTGGTTTTAACTGTCACAATAAACCAACGGCTATTTGTGGTCGAGGACTAGGCAAATCAGGTAATCGAAAACGTGTCATTTTCGAATCCGAAGCCTGTCGAATGGTTGTGTGTGAATAGCTTTGCTAATTCGATAGCTTGACTATCGTACGGTTTCTACTGTTTTAATAGTTATTTATTTACCTATTTTATATTTAAAATACGTAAATTCATTTCACCAATATTACTTGTTGTTAGGTCTTATTACGATCTAATGTTAGCCCAGGTACGCACGGGCGATTTTTATCGTGCACTTCAACGCTCTGCTTAGCGCCGAAACTTGAAAATCCAACAGTGTGTTTCCTTGACGCGCTGCGATGCAGTCTGTTGGATTCTCAATGCTCGAATCAATACCGAGATATGAAACTCCGCGAAAAAATATCGCCCATGCAAACGTGGGCTTAAAGTACCCAGACGTTAATATGAAACATCGGGCTTTAGGAAGAGACAGTCACACAAGGGTGCGGGTACTGTACTTATTTTCGATTATACTACGGCTATATCGAAGCGGTAAAGCGAACTACACTTCGCGCGCTCTCTGTTGTACAGCGAGACATCGAGCGGTGTGCGAGAGAAAGCGCGCGAAGTGTAGTTCGCTTTATCGCGCATTATGACTGCCTAAATGTACAATAAGCCATTGTTAGGCCTGTTATATGTATCTGTTGATTTTTCTAGGTAAATAGATATTCAAATTAACTTTTCCTATTGGGCTTTCATATTTGTATTGTAATGTTGAAGTTCTACTCATGTTTTAATTAAATGAATAGCTGAAATATACTTTGTAAGTAACTGTTTGTTAGCTAGCAGCTAAAAATAGTGAAAACATTCTAAGATCAAGTTCGCACGGGCCTATTTTTATCACGGTGTTATTTTTTTGCGTACTGGATTTTTAACGCTGTGCTCAGCGCCGAGAGTTGAAAACTTCAAAATCCAACAGTGTGTTTTGATGTGATGCGCTCTGTTGGATTCTCAATGCTCGGCTCAATACCGAAACTTGAAAATCCAGTGGGCGAAAAAAAATCGCCAGTGCGTACCCGGGCTTAGTCTAAAAATAAAATCTCACAGGCGCAGTAGAAACCAAATGAAATACGAAATATTTGTAAAAAAATGTTCCTGTTATGGATTTGTCTTAAATATTTTCAAGTCTGTATTTATCTATACTATTTATATATTAATGTTATTCTAGCTATATAAGGCATATTTACCTTCATCCCCGATTTGGGAGCACAAAATGGATCAAAATATTATCTGATGCTGTATTTTTGTGCCAAAAATATTTACCTAATTATCTATTTAACTATGTTTTGACTTAAATACAGTGTTAGTGGACTTAGTTCAGTTTTAATAGTGAACTTAACATATTACCAATGTTTCAAATTACTCATGTATGTTAAACCGAAGACCTGTGCTGCATTTAACGATGGAATGACTAAAAGCCCGATCACACATACCATAACCACACCTCAACCACAACCACACCACAACGACTACACGTGGACGGACGCTAATTTGTATGAAAATTAATAGTTTATTCACACGGACCACAATTGGCCGTCGAAATCAATCGAGTGAGCAATACCGACCACATCAAGGCCACGTCGCAGCCACAACGCAACCACTACAATCTGTCTGTCTGCGCAAACATAACTAACTAACCACAACCGCAACTACTAGCGTGAACGCAACATCATTGAAATTTTGTAGTTATCACAACGCAACTGCAACAAGCTGCAGCGACACTATTCACACGTCACCACTGGTTGCAAACATTTTGTCGCTTCGATGTGGTGTGGTTGTGATACGTGTAAACGGGCCCTAAATCATGGCATTATAAGTTTAATAACTTTTGTTGCCACAACTCTTTGACTATAATTACACCTAATACCTACCTAATATTACCCGGTACCTAATATTGCATTTCATCGTAAAATGCCACAGAGGCCTAAACTATTACCTACTAGTGATTAATATTAAATATAAAATTTGTCTTCTTCAATAAGGCCATTTTTTGCATTATGTCTGACAACTACTTTGATTCTTCTGCCCGTCTTTACTAACACCGACCGAAATATCGGTATTGCCTAAATATTATTGCATTATAGGATTTTCAACTCACGGCGCTGAGCCGACTTCTTAAAATCCAACAACTGCCTCTCGGCCTACTGGGCTTACAATTAAGCTTAGATCAACCTCGCTCCTCATGTTTTGCTAAATCATCGAAGTTGTCAAACAAAATAAAAACGATTACATTCAAAATCATGGACTAAAGACAATATAACAAGATCGAAATATGTTTTTGTCTTATAGCATAATATTTAACTATAGTTCCAGTAACGCAACAATTACAAGTATTTAATCGTTCGTAATATTATGTAAATAACCATTAGACTGGTCTAATCTCAATAGGTTAACAATAGAAGTTAAGAATTCATTGTTTTTTCTTCCATTGACGCAGTTACTGATGCTACTTTTAATCCGTTGTAGAATTTCTGGTTCATAAAGACTGTTGTTTCAGTGTTATCCGACTTCAATAAGGATAGAGGTTCTGTATTTCAATTTGTATGTTCTGTGATAATGATTGAAGAATCTAGATTTTGTGTAGACATTTTTGTATGACGATCACTGCATTTTTGTGTGAATTGTAACTAACTTCTGCCGTTCCAAGACAGACTGGAACACCATTTGGCTAATATGAGCCCTGTACTACAGCCCAATTCAAATTGTACGGCAGCTCTGAACTGTATAAAACTATTTTCATAGCTCAATTCATGTAGAATATCTTGACAGCCAGTTGTAGTGTTACATTAATTTAATTTCTCACCTACAATTGATTTTTTTAAATAGCGGCTTTCTGCATTGTACTTTTCGGCCTATGAGAGAGGCTTGTCTCGGTGTGATACCGTAATGTGTTTCACTATTCTAAGCGGAATACATTGACACTAGATTCCGAATTAACTATACTTTCCATTTCGCATTTACATATTGCTTAAATTAACTATTAGTCGATTGTTTCCGATTGATAGTCGATTCCTAATCGATATTCGATTAAGACTTTATTTTCTCGTATTCTTCTGTGATGTGATTAACATGAATCATTTCTTTGTGTTTGTTTCTTGACTAGTATTAGATATGAAATCGAATGAATAAGAATTTCTCGATTAAGGAATTTTACCTTCAATTTAATTATTCTGTATAGTTTTAAAATGTATTGACAATGGTTAGCATTACAGTATTAGAAAGTTTAGCATTCGATGCTTCCATTAATTGTGTAAATAAGATTTACGTAAATTGTTAGAAGTTTATCGTGAAGAAAGAATTATATTGTGGTCTGATATTCTGTTGTTTTATTTAATTCGCCATAAACCTGAGTCGCTTATTTATTAAGCATAAAAGAATAATCTTCCTTGTAATACGGAACTCTTATCAGTGAGAGGAAGTGGGCCGTATCATAAACCATCATTGCGGGTTGGTGAATGTCACTCTTTTTCAACTCATATTCACCCAATGCTTGGTGGAAGTCTCATCCATAGCACGTTATTTTTCCAGGCCTTGGGTGAGCCTCTCACGTTCTAGTATTTCCTGCTATAATAATGAATAGTAATAGTTTAGCCTGACCCAGTTCGTTGGTCCTAATTCCATCAACTAATTATCACATCAATGATAGCTAAGTTGACCACAACTGTAAATAATCTAGTATGGTTTTTTTTCAAATTATAAATAGGTATAGATTTTTTTTAATATTTTGAGTAAAATTGAAATGGTCAAATGAATGCAGATGCTCTGTGGAATGCAGCTTACAAATCTAAATAAATTGGTTCTGAACGCAGCTTTTCTAATGTCAGTCACGTTTGACAAAACTTCAGATAGGGATGTGCTACCAACTTCGCATCAGACCCCAATGTCGATAATATTATTGAATCGATTAAATTGATGATATACCTATTACAATATTTATCACCAGTAGCTTCGCACGCGTGATATCTTTACAAATTAAAGCACAGCAGTGATAATATAGAATACTACTGGAAAAGCATTTTTTAAATCAGTCTAGTAGTTTTTGAGTTTATTCATTTAAAACAAAAACACAAATCTTTTCTTTTTTAAATATTATTAGTCTAGGTAATACAAATAAACTGCAACATATTGCTTATTTCTTGAGAAATTTCTGCCTGTGAAAGAAAAATTTAAAAAAAGCTACCATCAATAATGCTTAATCGATAATAAATCTTTCTAGAATCTATAACGTTTGGATTGTTTTCATGAAACGAATTATGAAATCCCTACGACTAGTGTCGTGATGACGTCAAAAACTTGCTCAAATGACGTCAACTGACATTTACTGAGCTATTTATATTTTTGCTTTCGAGTATTACGCATCAGGAACTGAGTAAACATGAGTAAATAAATGAACAGTTTGCAAACGTGTTATTGTTGTTTGTGTTTTCAAATCCAGTGAAACAAGATAAAATGTTATAAAGAGTTTCTTACATGATACGAGCGCTAAAACTGTCTTGTATTGTTGTGTAATAACAGTAAAAGTGATCCAGTTCACCAATAGTGTCTCAATTTCTCTTAAAACTATTAAAAAATCATTACTATAGTTCCTGAAATCCCTGTTATTCCTGAAAAGTGTGTTCAAATTAGTTTTTAGTTAAATTTGTGAGCAAAGCGCGGCTTTTGTCGTATAAACAATTTGATGATATTAGACGAGCTCAACGATTTCTTTGACATGGCTCCTAACAAGCGTGGGAGACGAGGAATCAGTGACGCTGACGATGAAGACGATGACTACCGACGGAAGAGGGACAGAAATAACGAGGTAAGGTTTTACTTATTTTTGAATATGAAAGCGAAAAGCTTGAAACCAGCCAGTAAACATTCCCACTAGCTAAACAGTCTATCTGAGGAGTAAGATCATGATCATTGTTTGCAAGTAGGTTAGGCATATTGCCATAGGCAAAGCCCTCTGGGAGCCCAAGAAACCAAAACATATTTCATTTCTTGGGTTCATTATATTCTTATTGTGTTTTCCTGTGTGATGAACCTGGGTTTAGAAATGAGCTCATTAAATAGAAATCCATTTAATGGGACACTATTCTGTCCATTTGATATGAATAAATAAGTTGAAAAAAAAAACATTAAATCATACTATGTTTTTCTACAGTTACCATAGTTACTCATATTCTATTTTAGTATTGAATTTTGATGTACCAGAATATGATTCATCATAATTCCAAAAATAAAATGGTCTGCTTCTTTACTGAATCAATATTCCCGGGAATTACCCAACCATATTTGGAAGGAACCAACAAGGAAAATAATGCACATAAATTTTATTACGAGCACAAAAAAATCTGTTATTAATAATTATTGTGTAAGAATTTTTGAAACCCAGACATTTTTAATATAAATAACTGCCAAATATTCTCCTCATCTCTGACATATTATAGAGTAGTTGTTAGTACTATTTCCTATAAAAAGATTGTAAAAAATATTGTGCAATTTGTTGTGTATGTTCCGTAATCATTATGCAATAGTTCTACTATAACTGTTTGCGTTACTATCAAAACATTGTTTATTTCAAAATGGCTCTAGAGGGCTTGTACAATCCCACAGTTTGCTTTAATTTTAATTTAGTTTTTGTGATAGTTCTGTAATTAATAACAGTAACATGTTGTTTTTGTAATAGGCATCATAAGATATAGTAGTTATTATTAGAGTGCAGGTTTTCTTATCAAAAAATAATGGTACTTATAAATATTAATTGTTTTTACGTCATTACACAGTATTGTTTACAAAGACCTCAAGTGATGCAATGATATTATGATCTGTGCTCAGCAAAGTGTTAAAAGTGATAATAATCAACAATTTTAATCTTTACAGGCAGTAAAAAAAAGTAGATTCAAGACAAAACAGCGGACACAGGAAACATTCTCAAGGGTCACCAAACTAAAACAAGAAAACCAAATGTTGGAAGAAAAAGTGAAAACACTAACGAAAGAGCTGCAGTTTCTTAAAGAACTGTTCTTAGCTCATGCATCAAACGCATCCAATCCAAAACTTGAAGGGATTGACCTAGACAAACTGCTAGAAGATATACCAGAGGATAAGAAATAGATGTTTAAATAATTTTATTCTATAGACTTGCCGTAACTAGTGTTTAAGATATCAAAATATTGTGAAAGTGATCACCTGGACAGCTAAATTCAGTGTTCTGTGGCTCAATAATAAAAATTAATAGCTATTATGTACTGGCGACTGTAAACAAGACGACTATACTATGCATGTATACCTACTTATACATATTTGAATTATATAACTTATCAGTCAACAGTAATAAGGTTGCAACTGCGTAGTGGCAATAAACCAAGATTATTGTATACTATGTATACTGACACTTATTTTCTACCATGAGGTAAAAATTGTATCTTAACGCATTCAAGGACACTGTAGGAGACACAATAGAAGTTTTATTGTTATGACGCCTATGAGCGTATAGTGTCCTTCAAAGTGTTAATGGGGTCATTATACCGTTTTTATTTGTGTAAATTTTTTAAGAATATAATAGAAGTTTTTGGACTATAGAAGTGATTAATTTACCTAATTTATGTTCATATTTCAGCAGAATGACCTACCAATTCATAATTTGTTTACATAGAACTAGAGATGTAGCGAAATAAAAATTAAACTTATTATAAATAATTTATGATCACATCAATGTCACCCAACAAATAAAAGCAAAAGTTACTATTATGCTTGCCCTTAAAAAAATATGTTTATCTTTATGACTTTCAATTATAATTTAGCCTATTATTTTTATTTAAGTGAGAAGACAAGTACATTACAATAGTATTTTAGATAAACACACCTCTGGTTTATAAATTGATGACAAAGTCTGTATTATTAATAGTGCATTTATAAAATATATGATTGTAAACTGCTACAAACAAGGACTTTTGGTTTTGTAAAACGGATTGAAAAAAAAAGATGGCGGCATTAGTTCCGATTCTGGCCAAGATCTAAAAATAAAGTTATAGTATGATTATATACTTTTTGATTATAAACTTATATATGATTTTAAAATTGAGAAATGCTATACAAACAAACAAAGCATTTTGTTATTAATGTAATAATTTATAGATTCGACGTACAGACGAGACGCCAGCACATCAACCTACTACAATCTGTCAAATTTCTTTAATAGATTTTCAACTTTATCATAAAAGCATAAGTTTCAAAGTTGATTGGGAAAATTTGATAGTTTCGGGAAGTTGACCTGCTGGCGTATGTACATGTTTCGGTTAAGCTATATTCTTGTATTTCTGAAAAAAACGGATTTTGTTAATTTAAAAGTTTGATGATATTTCTTTGTTTGAGCTGTTTTTTTGCCAATAAATGCACTTTTAGCAGAGCAAAAGGTTGAATATTGATAATAATTGTAGTTCCTTATCCTAAAGTAACACTAGTACAAAAGAGGCAATATTTTACACTACCATAGGACAACTTATTTAAAAAAAAAACGGTTTAACCAATGTTGAATAAAACCTTTTACTCTAAATACACTGTGATCAACATATACAATACTTTTTTTTTCTTTGCATTTTTATCATTTAGGAAAATGGGTATACCAAAAAGTGGGATTTTTTCTTTTCTTTTTATATTATTATATGAAAATCTCACAAATATTTTAGAATAAAAACCTTTCTGCAATTAAATTTTATAAGTATAGGGACATTTTCTTTGTATTACGGTTTCATTTATTGTTTTCATAGTATTTATCTACATTATGAAAAACCGCGCATGTTTATGATATTGTGCGACTTGAAATTTTGAGCGGAAAGCTTACTCTTTAGTGTAACTAATTTATTATTAAAAGAAGGATTGTTGTAAAACAGAAACACTCACAGTCACGCCCTACTAAGCATTTGGATCGCGTTGTTTTTCATGAACACTACATATCTATACAGTGATAATATAAATTAATTTTCTTTTTAGGTACCAAATAGTGCATAGTTATCTATTTATGTATATGAATTAGCAGCTTTACATGATTTTAAGTTCTAAATAAATTATCGGCCAACTGTGGTAAAAGAATCGTATTGAACTACACAAACAATGAAATAGAAAATACATTTTTACAAAACAATTTCTGTCCTTTTAATTTTGTTAATAACCCCGTTAGTCTAAGAACCTGTTTCACCGCCTCTGGACAAGCAGTATCCACCGACCGAATGACCGAATACATTTAAAACTTTTGAGAAATTTATTATCTTCCATATAAATAAAACCTTATCCGGTCAGTATTATAAAGTACTCTGTGATCCTGAAGATGGTTAAACAGGGCCTTCCCTTGAAGTCTCCCAAATTTTCCATATTGTTGTTAAACTCCATCTATTGGAAATTTGGAGCACCTCAGAAGCCAGCGCTAATAAACCACTGGGTCAGAACAACGTTAACTTGCTTTGTAAGTATAATAACCTGTAAATTCTTATCGAGTACATTCAAGTTCAACTAACTCGATTCTTTACATATCAGCTTTCGATTGTCGATAACATAATTATTATACTTATAGGACATTCATCCCTATCAGTAATGACGTCATATTTACTTGACAGATCCAAAGCTGTCTTGCCCATCAGAGGGGAGTTCCCACATTTGTGGGTACAAGAGGAACCAATGTTTTTAAAAGCCAAATGCTTGATTAGGTCTAAACACAGCTTATTTCAGCAAAAAAGTAGTTTCAACACTTTTTATAGTATTTATTTTTGAAGCTCTTCAACAAGCAAGAAAAAAATTAACGTTAGCATATATTTTTTGGGAGCCCGAAAACACAATGGCAATATTATTGCGTGATATTTTTTTGGTAGATAGTCTGTAGTCTGTTCTGAAAATGAAATGAATTATTCAATATTCATTCACAAATTCCTTTTCATTCAAACAAGTATCGCGCATTGCTTTTTATTGTTGCATTGTTTGATTTTTCTACAAAATCCAGTAAATCAATACTGTTGTCAGCCAAAGCAGTAAATATAAAGCATCAGCACTTTAGTTTGGTAAGTATACTTCAAAAGAATTGATGTCGTGTTTCAACAACAAAATTGCGTCATAATTTCATGGAAACTTTTAACTTCTCGTTTACTAACTTTCGTTTTCTTTTGTTTTATTGCAGGAGTGTGTTAAAAGTGATTAACAGTTAATTTCCGTAAAGAGTTCGCGGCGTTAAGTCGTTTGTAATTTGATGACATTATTCGATTTGGAAGACTTCCTTGATATGCCACCTGTGAAGCGAGGAAGACGAGGGGCGAGCGATGCTGATGAGGGAGACGACGAGTACAGAAAAAAGAGGGAGAGAAACAATGAGGTATGTACTTGATTAAAATGTTATAGTATTAAATCATAGAAAAAGTCAGCTAATAAATATAGACCATCGCTGAAGTAAGGATGAGGTCAACCAATCTTATGATGACAAACTCTTGTTGCTAGGCTAAGCAGTAGTCCATTCTACATTATTAACTAAATCTCAGATAGTTTGCATGAGATATAATTTAAAAAACAGAATCAACTCCTATTAATAAATCGTAAAAAAAGATCAATGTTGATCATTTTTATTCAAGAAATTGAAAATAGTGTTATCTTGTATTTAACAAAAATTCTGTCTCATGCTACATTATATGTCATTATTATATGGCTTGTTATATCTGTTAAGTCTTGTGTGAAGTTAAGTGCTGGTCCTAGAAATTAGTAAAATTTTGGTTGATTTAAGTCATATCTAGGCTATGCAGCTATTGCTACATCAAGTTGCATCAATATTGCGCAATTGTTTACAACTTGTAATGATGATGCAATGATTGCAATATTGTAAACTTGTATTTTCCATGACAATGTTTATTCAAAATCATGACTTAAAATGGTACCTATTTAAGGAGATTTTTAAATTGATTTTCTATTTAAAGAGGGATATTTATATATTAAAACTTTATGCTCAAGTAAAAAAATACTGTGCAGAGGCGGACTTAATGCCTGAGGCATTTTCTACCAGTCAAGCTTAGGGTGGTGCAGACAAAACATGGCAGGTGCAACATAAGTGATAGATAACTTGAAAATGAATACCTACTAATACATACAAACTGAATAAACTTTTCAGGAGAAATAAAGAATAGGTATAGGAGAAAACAAATCCAGTAAATCAACTCTGCAAAGATTCTGCCAACTTTTCATATTGACATACCTTTGGATATTGACTAACAAAAATTATCTTACACTACCTCTCCAATGAATTCTAATGAGAGTTGCCAAGATGCTGTACAGGCTCATAAGCTCATAACCGGTAAACCATCCTGGCTGCCTTAAAGCAGGAGCAGCAAGGATGCTGTTACATACCCGACACACACTATTAATTTTTATTTGAGGAGTTAGTCTCTTTAAATGCTATTGGTGCTGATTCTCTTGTCCCAAAAATGCCTCTAAACTAAACATCACCAAAATTTATTTTATTCCTGTGGAACAACGATTTCCCATTCGGAAAAAGACTAAAGTGACACAACTTAACTATATTTTAGTTTGACAGCACTGAGATGGCACTGAGTTTTTAATTTAGTGAATATGATAATTTTCACTTAATAATTCTGAATTTGAAGTTAATTAAATCTGACTTATTAAATCGCGATTAAAAATGATGTGCCCTATCGCAAAAGTAATGAAAATTTCGACCCCCTTTACAAAACCCGTTAACCAATACAAACCCGTAAAAAAAATACATATTTTTTATACAAAAAGTGAACAATTCCATATAAAACACGTCGATGCTGCCCTACATGCGCGCCTCCGGCTCTAATAAAATCACGGGATCAGGCAAACAAGTATCATGTACCATGTGGAGTCGCGATTGTCAAATTCATTTAGTTGTGTCAAAATTATTTTTAAATTTAGTTTTTTTTTTTTTGCAGAATTGCTTTAATTCTCATAGCCAAAAGTAAGGAATTTTAGTGATAGTTTAGTTCGGTGTACAAGAGAATCGGCACCATTGATGATGATTATTTAATTAATATTTAGTGAAACTCTATTCCATATGTGTTTTTTGATTAAAAAAAAACAACGCAATATTCTCATAACTTGTTTGTTATGAGAAATGATGAAATTGTTTTCATTATGGTAACTGATCATTGCAATTCCAATAAGCAATAATAATAGGCACTGTTTTAAAGAGGCAGTTGTAAATAGCGGTTTTGGTAAGTTAAAAATGATAAATGGCACGTTTAATAACTAGTTCAGCAGTTAAAACTAAGCAGTAAAGTAAACAAAAATGAGTAATAAAAAATAATGAAATGTATCAGTGAATATATAATTGAGCAGGAAAATAATTAAATGGCCGGTAAAAATGATTAAACGAGCGGTTACGTGTGGGCAGTAATAAATCGGAATTTGTCGGTAAGAAATCTCATTCTAAGCAATTCTATAAACAATGAGGAGGTAAAGTAGTTTTCGAGATATAGCGGTGTGACGGACGGACGGACGGACGAAATCGCACCATAAGGGTTCCTTTTTACCTTTTTGGTACGGAACCCTAAAAACAGTACTTAAATAGTAATGAAAAATTAAATTACTTTTGCTTTGACTGAAGGAATTAAATAAAACAAATCTATACTTATAATAAATCTGTAGAGAGGTCAATTCTGTACATGATATATATTTTCAAAATAACTATCAGGGGGTAATTAGTGATCGATACTGATGCCAAAAATGCAATCAGTAAAATTTTTGTCTGTCTGTCTGTCTGTCTGTCTGTCTGTCTGTCTGTCTGTCTGTATGTTCCTTATAGAAACAAAAACTACTCGACGGATTTTAACGAAACTTGGTACAATTATTCTTCATACTCCTGGGGAGGTTATAGTATACTTTTCATCACGCTACAATCAATAGGAGCAGAGCAGTGAAGGGAAATGTTGGGAAAACGGGAGAAGTTGCTCCATTTTTTAAGCTTCCGTCGCGTGTGCAGACTTAATGGTTAAAGCTACATAGAAATCATTTATGACGGAAATGTTCTACATAAAATTATCTAAAAAATATCCCACAACAGCATATGTCTATCTTTTATGGTTGACTCACAATAACACGTGTAACTCCCGATAGTTTAGCAGTTCGGAGCTTTCTGATTATATTTGTTTACTCTTACGTTTATAATACTCTCACTCATCCCTAATTAAAAGAAGTTAATATTATTACCTATTCAATAAAAAAAGAATCATAGTAATCGGTATAGAAACACCAAACTTATACATGAAATAAGCTAATAAGCCATCGCGCCGTCGTCGCGCGTGAAAACTGAATCATGCCATAAGGATTATTTTTGTGTAACGGTTGCCGCGCTCGACGCGGGTCGTGGTATAAAAAGGCGGGAGGTCCGAGCGCGAGCTGGAGGCTCTTAGTGTAGAAACTAAAGGCAACCACAGGACAGTATGGTTAAGCAGCCACGACCTTAGTGGTCACCTGCAATAGGCCTTAGTTAAAAAAAAAGAGCGCGAGCTTCATTCAATATTTGGCTGTTGATGCGTTCAGAGCGTTCGACCTTATTGACAGACAATAATTGATATTAACAAACCGTGCTTATCAGCGACTTTTAGTCTTTAAATAGTTTATTTGAATTTATTTTGTTGTTATTTTATAAAATAGGTATTAGTTGTTTTGGTAGTGTTTAATATTCGTTCAAATTACAAATTATTAATAGTTTGCATTTTATTTCTTTTTAGGTGAAGTAGTAGTAGAAGTAGAAGTAGTACGCATAGATTTTTAGATACCGATAGGTAAGTTTTGGCTAATTTATGTTCAATTTTCTTTCAACATAGTTTACCCGGAAGCTTTGCGCTGAAGTATTTTCGTTCTATAGGTACTTAAGCCTCATGTGAAAGTGATCTAAACAATATTACCAATATATTAACTTAATAACATACAAGGAGTTACACGCTGACGGAGTCGCGGGCACAGCTATTAATAATAATATTCTGCGGTTCCTTATTGCGATATTTTTCAACAGTATTGTGGATTGACATATTATATTACCCTACTAAAATACGAAAGTTAATCTGTCTGTTACATCAAAACCACTGAACCGTGAGGAAGGACATAATTATGGTACTTTTTTACGAAAAACGAAGGAAACGCGGACGAAGTCGCGGGCAAAAGCTAGTTGTATAATAATAATAGGAACTTTTATTCGTAATTCGAAACATACTTAAATAATTAAAATGACATAGAATTTGCCAATCAATATATATCAATATGTCAATATCTGCCAAAATATGTCTCTGAGCAGCTTTTCTACAAGGCTTTCAACTTTAGACTGTATGTTTCTTTTGGCGTGGGCCCAGCACATACGTACCTTGGTATCTTCAAAATCTTCATTGAACATTTACCTCTCTTTTCAATGAATTTGAGTTCGGGTGTCACCGCTCGCTATGATCTGCCGAACTATTTATCGAACCGCTCATTCCATCATTTTTACCGCTCATTCAGTTATTGCTCAATTATTTTTAGAATTGACATTGCATGATAAAATAACCGACTAATTGATTTTTTATTACTGTCCATGTTTTACTGTCGCAGTAATTAATCAACCGTCATTAAATTAAATAACTGCTCAATATGTTTTTCAACTGATCATAATAAAATCTCGAATATTTAAATAACAGCTCAAAAAATTTGTTCCCATAATAATATATTACTGCAGCATAGATTAATTTCAAACAAGACTAAATGGATATGGACTTTCAGATAAATATATAGAAAATTGTAATCACACTTTCCAATGGGGATAGGCCAAAACCAAAGCATGCACATGTTACATAATATGTTACCTATTAAAAAAAAAAAAAAAAATCGCACCTGGTTTCTGAAGGGGTAGGTATACATAAGACAGTAGGTACAACCATATTTTGTCAGTAATTTTGTTAATAAGAATCTTTATTTTGATTTGTAATTCTATTTCTAGGGAGTGAATCTATTGGTTTTTATCGTTTTTCTTTTTCCCGTCAAGACTGTTTCGATCTCTGACCATGTTGGCCTCGCAAAACAGGATCACATCGCCTTCGCCGCTGTCTAACCCTTATAACTTTATTTTCCTTTTCAGGCAGTCAAAAAAAGCAGAGTTAAGTCAAAACAGCAGACACAAGACACATTCTCACGCGTCAAAAAGCTGAAAGAAGAGAACCAACAGCTTGAAGATACCACAAAAAGACTGACAAAAGAACTGGAGTTATTAAAGGAGCTGTTCATCGCTACTGCGGCAAACAAAGCTGATCCCAAGTTTGAAGGTTTGGACCTTGAGAAGCTGTTGGCAGATACGCCTGATAGCAAGTAGTATATAGGTATAGCGCTTTGAATAAGGAGGTTGTATATGCTGACAAGCGACACACAGTCAGCACATCAATGGTATCACTTGCATTAAGAAAATAGCTCTTATTGCTACGTCTTAACAGTGCTGTCAGTGTCAAATTGTTACCATAAATGTGTGGTTGGCACATTCTCAAGAGGCTCAATGATGGGGTTGCAATTGCTGTTGACGAACAAAAAATTACAGACCTTGTCAACTTTCATAGTGATTTCGTCAGTTCCTTTATTATATCCACTAGATTAGATAAGTTAGTGGCTATCTGTACAATATTCTTTGGCGTCATACATTGTATGACGCGTCCCGCGCGGGATTCCCCTCAGTGGTGAGTCAAGCTGGGTAATGTAAATTGATCTTCATTTGCAAAATACTCGAAATTAAATGAAAGAATTGCAAATCAACAGAGTACTCCCTAATGGAGCCTGAAGTTACTGTAGGTACTCTATTTTGCTAGTTATGCTTACGTCCCTCTAGGCTCTACCCGCGGCTTCATCTGCGTAAAACAAGAACTTGTTTTAACATAAAATATATCTTATGACACTCAGCATTTGTGTAGATTTCTGTTAGCGAACGAATTTTTATAATTGGTTGAGGACTTCCAGCCTTTTCCAAACTATTTTACCTCTATTACATCTCTGCCGAACCCTTCGACGAAAACAGGCACGATGTGATATTAGTTTAGATGTAATATTTCTGTCCCATTAGGCATTAAGAAGATAAATGTTGACTTGAATTTATTTCATTAAAAAAATGTATGTTTCCTGTATGAAGAAAATAAAATATTTATGTGGGTCGTCATCACATTTTTATAGATTTTGCCATAAATTTACCTAGTTAGTAAGAAAGTGTGGAATTGATTGAACAGTACGTTACGTTTGTATTGATAGAAATTATTATAATCTGTGATAGTTATGGCCAGTTTCTCAAACGACAATTATAGCAAAATTAATGTGACATATTGTCAAGCGCGCGTATAGTTCGATCCAAACTTAATGGCGGCTCGGAAGTTAGCCACTCGCTGCGCAGTACTCCAACCCTCACTCCCTCTGATACATGAATTCGTTACTGCGCAGCGACTCGCCTCATGTTCCGAACCGCCATTAAGTTTGAATCGGGCTGTACACTGGTGCGATTGGTTGTTGATAAATCATTTAACCAATCACAGAAGTGTACGCGCGCTTAACAATTTGTCACATAAATTTTGTGATAGTTTTCGTTTGAGCAATTGGCTGTAAATCTAGTTCACATTGAACAATATTCTATGACATGAAAAATTATGAGCACAAACTATTTGAATTTTTGTTGTGTTGAGTAAAATAATGGGTGACTTATAGTATTATGTTTATGATAAATGCAGTCTAGGAAATAAATTGTTAAGCAAATTGACACCCTACGTTTATAGACATTTCATATCCCGGACTATTCAAGTTGGCAGTCTGTTTGTTCAACAATTCATTTCCCCAACTTTATGATGTTGTCGACATCTTAGTACTCGGATGGGTGAAATTAGGGGGATTACTTTGAGATAATTCTTAGAAAATACCAATGAGGGATTTAATGAAAATACACGCCAGCAGTTGGCGCCACTTTGACAGGAGGTCTTCTATCTCGACAATGAATATAAAATATATGATGACTTCATAATTCAGTCACGATTAAAGAAAATATAGGCGCTTTGACACTTGACAGGCGCCCGGACCTGACGTCTCAGTGCTGCCACTTAGTGAACGTCATTTCAGAAAACCCTCATTGAAAGCACATACAGGATTATTGGCTGGTTATGTCGGCAATCCGTTAAGGGGATGTAGGAGCGGTCATTTTCAACCCCCTGATGACCCCTATGCCAATGTCGACCATTTTCGAGTAATTTGACATTTCTAAATGTATGAAATAAAAATATAAAATGTCAAATGACTCGAAAATTTTTGACATTTGCATAGGAGTCAAAAGGATCATTTGGTTGTAAATGACCTCTCCTACATCTCCATAATTATTAGATTTATTGTGTATTATAATAATTTGAATTCAAAACTAAGTATTTTATTGTTGTTTTAATTTCAGTGTGAACTATATAGCAATAAAGTACTTAGTTCTGAATTCACATTATTATATACGATAAATCCAATAATTGATGGACATGGAAATCAGCATTCGTTTGTATTCGGAAATGCGATGATTCCCGAGGTACATTAAGAAAATAGTAATTATACTGTATGTTTTGTATTTTTTTGTGATTTAGAATAATTTTTGACATGTCAGCAGTTCAAGGAAACTTATTTTGTAAATAAAACACATTAAACCTGATAATATTTTATTATGTAAAAATATAATCTTATTATCTACAATTGTTATGATTATGTACGGTTTCACTCCAACGCGTTTCAGATTAGTCCGACTAGTTTCGAGCTCGAAAGAAATCGTGAACCGAATCATGCACGTGACTAAAACCGAACAAAATCATGAATATGAATGTTATATTATAATATTAATTAGTATCTAGGAATTTAGTAATACAAAATTTTAAATAAATTTGATACAATTTTATTATTATTCAGTCGTTGTCATTTTTAGGGTTCCGTATCCGAAATGTGCCAAAGGGAACCCTAAGCCCCCGCTGTTCGTCACACTGTCTGTCAGCGGGCTGTATCTCATGAACCGTAATAGGTAGACAGTTGAAAATTTTACATATTATTATGCATTATTGGCGCTATAACAACAAATAATAAAAATTAAATAAAATTAAAAATTAAAGGGATACTCAATACAATAAACATTTGATTATGAACAATTCTAACCTTGGCATGTGGGGTGTCATTGTCTAGAGCTCATCGAGTAGACCATTTTTTTTTTTATCTTCAAAAATAATGAAATAGGGGGCCGTAAAAGTTGTAGACCATTTTTGTACGAGCTCTATCTCAAAAACTAAACAAGTTAGGAATTTGAAACTTCTGTATATCATGTACCATATACTAGATATAATAAAAAAACACTAAAAACGCCGATTCATAAGGTATTTATTTAAATATGGGTGGTTTTCTGCAACTGCAAAAATAAACTTTGTAATTCATAGTATCATTATGAAATACAAATTTATCTTTCCGATTTTCATTAAGTTGAAAAACAATAGCTATTAGATATTCTTCGTTTAGTTTTTTTTTGCTAAATAATGTACGCTGGTACGGAACCCTTCATGTTCGAGTCCGACTCGCACTTGGCCGGTTTTATTAATAACTCCCTTGACTGCAAGTGAAAAATAATTGAATATTATGCGCATAGCGTAAAGGTGGAGACGACAATACACAATTGAATTAAAACTGCGCCGTTCACAGTCTGCATACGAAAATTCAATCAAATAAATTCAATAGTTTACGTCACTATAGATTGACAAAACCCATAGTTACTACGATTTAGTTTTTTTAATTTTGGTGCCTGGATTTTTTGGTAGTTCCAAAATACTCCTATGCATTAGTTGGCAATACTAATGCTTAAGAGTATTTTGTTTTCATTTATTATTGTCGTATGGTTGTCTCCAAAAATTAAATATCACAGATAAACAAATCTAAGAAACTAATCATTATTACAAAATAAAATAAATCATTTTTCTGCTCAATATATCTGAATCTTTATTTAAAAAAATACATTGAATAATCTTTTACAAAGAGTGGTATACAGTGTTACACACATACACTCATGGCTTCTTCCGATCCTTACATACTCATTTTTGCCTCGTTTACGTTCATACATCAGAGGCCCTAGTGTGAATTTCTTTTAACCATCTCGACTTTACGCATCGACCGCGTTCGGCGCTCCGATTGGCAGCCGGCCGGCCTTCACCAGTGAAGGGCCAATCGGAGCGCCGAACGCGGTCGATGCGTAAAGTCGAGATGGTTAAAAGGAACTCACTCTAGGGCACCTGGTCATACACGCACGCCAGTTGCGAGTAATACGCACCATATTATACCACCGTATATAGTTTTAATTGATAGCAATTATGTAATTACACAATCCCGCTGGATGCGGGAGGCACAGAATCGGTCGAAGTGGCGGTGCTTGGGGGAGGCCTATGTCCAGCAGTGGACGTCTTTCGGCTGAAATGATGATGATTAATTCCACAATTAGGATACTGCGCCATACAGCTAAGCGCACATTACAGCCGCAGCGCATATAAATTTCAATACACCTATTCGCAAATATCTCAAAAACTAGACGTCCTACTCTTAGGTCAAAAATAACGAAATTTTATCCCCCTTGTGTTTGTCTACAGATTCATGTATAACCTTTAATTGACCTTGACCTTCGTCTAACGTAAGTTGCGTCCTAAAACTTAGAATCTCCTTGATGAAATGGTGTACAGTAAAATCTCTTTATTCGCGGGGTATATGTTCCAAAAATATGCCGCGAATACAGAAACCGTGAATACAGAATGGTAATTTATATGGGTTTATAGGGGATACGTTCCTAGGTGCCAAAATAAAAAACACAAATATATAAGAAAATCAATTTTATTGATGTTATTGAACATTTTGATTAATCATTATCCTCAGGCTTAGGCAATGGTTTGAAGAATTTTGTTATTTTCTCTTGCTTGGCAGTTTTTAATAGCTCCGACAATTGAGACTGATACTCAGCAGTCGCATTAGCAATTTGCCTCTTAAAATTAATTCTTCGTTCCATAGATGGATCAATGTTCACAAAGAAATCGCAAAGCTCATTTGCCATTCTTAAACCTTCACTAAGATTTTTCAGAGTAAATGTCACATTTTCAGTGCTAGTGGAAGCCCGAACCAAAAACGCCGACCGCGGTGTTTGCGGCAAATGCGACAAAGGCGGCTTAGGTCAAAGTGCTCGGCGGTACCATTTGACGGCACTTGCAAAAGATATTGCGTTAAACACCTATTGGAATTTTTTATGAAATTTTAGATCCGCGAATAAAGAAATTTTTTGCCGCGAATAAAGAAATTGGGTTGCAATTTTTTAATCCGCGAATAGTGAAAACGCGAATGACGGAAGCGCGAATAGGGAGCTTTTACTGTATTTGTGATTTTTAGGGTTCAGTACCTCAAAAGAAAAAAATAGAACCTTTATAGGATCACTTTATTGTCCGTCCGACCAAGAGAAAAAATGCGGCCATTTATGCGATATTCTCGCAAATAAATCAAAACCTATAGGGTAGTTCCCGTTTGAAGATTGACAAGAAGCCAGGTCTCACAGCACATGTAAAGAACACAAGTCCGAAAATCGTTAAATTAATAGTTTTAGCACATTTTTTTTATGCTATTACAAACTTACATTTGCAGTTGGAGACTTGACCATGTTTTTCCACTACAATGTTAAACTTGTTTTTGGGATAAATTCATCCCAACTACGGAACCCTTCATTGTTTTTATATTTCTGGGGCGGGCAATATAGCCCCTACTTCCACACATTAATAACTCCGTCAGCGGCCGCGCTGACCAGATACGGCTTGGTTCCCTCCACCATGGTCAGATCCGTGATGGGCGCCGTGTGGTAGAACGAGCGCGACTCCACGCTGCGGTATATGTTGTCTTCGATTAGGGACGCGGGCGCAGAAGGGTTCAGTTTGCAGCATTCTTGGATTACTGTGGTTCCGTCTATTATACGGCTCCTGAGGAAAAAGGTAATTTTAATGTAAAACAAAAAAAAAGAAAGACAGGAAATACGTTTATTTGCGGTAAACATGACGTAAAAAAACGAACACAAAATAAAAAAAGAAACAAGTTTAGGGAAAATATGCGTCACATCCACGCAAAACGGCCATCGCTCAGCATAATACTGCGACCCTATGCGAGACAGACTGCGCTGGTTTTCAGCGACAATCTACGTTGACGTTATGACGTCGACCGGTGCAGCATACAATGAAATATAATTATGATACAAAAATAAAATAAATATACTATAATTAATTCTAAATATATAAATAAAATATAATATTTAAAAATGAATCCATTGAAAGTGTAGAGCATGGAGATTGAACGTAACAAAGAGCCATAATTATGCTCATAAGCGGTGGTTGAAGTCTGGCTGTGGATTATGATGCAGTTTCTTTCGAAGAACTTAGGGTCTTTATCTATAGCTTATTAAAAACGATGTGTAGCATACAAGTTAGGCAGACTGCAATGCATAATAAAATGGTGGCGTTAGTTCCGATTTTGGTCTCACGCCAAAAGATCATTGTACATAAAATGTTAGTAAGGCGTACTTACCTATACTTAATAGCGTTGGGCGTATGTCTGAGCGTATCATTGTGTGCGTATAGCAGCACATACGAGTCCTCTGGTTGCTCGAGATTCCAGTAGCGCAGGCGCAGGTCGGAGCCGCCCGTCACTACGAACCTGTTGCCTTCCCGGGCCCCGCAGTAGATTGAGCTTATGTAGTGGGAGGCCTGGAAGAATATTAGGAAATATTATTAGTAGCTGTTAACAATTATGCACGTTATATTAAGTGAAATAAAGTGCAATATTCTACTGATAATAAACTATGAATATTTTTATTTTATCTAGTTGTTGCTAAAGAATAACTCTAACGAGAAACTTTTTGCAAAATACGTCACACCACGAGTCTCACAAATATGACCACTTGTGACAAAAAAGGCTCCGATAATCATGAAATTCGTGTGACCTAATTTATGGATGGCCCCAAAGTAGGTATACTATATAATCGGTATCAAACATTACGTCCAGCAAGCACTCTCGCACGATCTAATTTCCACTTTAAGACGCTGATCTTAAGGTTTATTTTTGAATATCTTTGAAAATACTCGACTAATCCCCTTCTTTGATGATATTTCAACCTAAAGCACAGACTAATACAGATGCGACACGCTGCAGTTTAGGTATGAAACTACAAGTACGCGGCGGGCCCGTCTTGCTGGGCCAATTCAGTGAGTGTAACGGAGTCAGAAGATCTAAGAGTCACGCGATAGAAAGAGAAGCAACTTCTAGGTGAATATAACTGAGGTGATTAGCGCTGTGCGACCTGAATTGCACTTTATGGTGTCGTAGCAAGAGTCGCTCTTTATTTAAATGATTTTGCGGAGTATCCCATCTGTATTAATATGTGGCTTAAGCTTTCCCACGCCGTATTATATCACGAAGTGAGGCGGCGAAAACAGATACTAGGCGACGCGTTCGTGGAAACAGTACGATTCGAAAAGCGCACTTCTGCTCCCCAATTCCACACACTTGCTATCACAATCAGAAGTTTTTTTTTCTTTTTAAAAAACTTTGCCCCACTAGGAATTTCTCCTGCAGTGTGGGTGCGTTTACAAACATTTAAACTCACATACACAAACAGTCAGACCCGGAACAACTACATGTAGGTCATACAAATATTGTTTCCGTGCGGGAATCAAACCCGTGACACACAGTGGAGCAGTCAATCGCTTAACCACTGCGCCAACCGTGCCGTCAAATTATTGCTTCGGGTGTTGGAAAAAATCGTCTACTCTATAACGTATGACACCATTAATGTTTTTTAAGTGTCAAAATGAAAGACATTCCCATTAAAAATGTGCTACGCAATCACCCCGCAGATATTAATATAAACACGAATAACGGAAGTACCTAAGACAAGAAATTTTTGGCTTAAAATGTAGTTCCTATCATATATTGTTAATTACATAAGTTATAGACGCGACATAGGACGCAAACTTTATTAGGTATAATTTCCAAAAAACTTACAGCAGGTGTATAGTGCAGGGGCTGCACACAGTTGGTGCTGGGCCACAGCGCATGCGTCCGCTGCGTGGACTCCAGGCCCCAGGCGCCGGCGTCGCGCGCGCCGGCCGCCCATATGGTGCCGCTACTACCGCTTCCAACTATGCGACGAACTCGCTCCGCTGTAGAACAAAAATATGCCTTAAAATTCTGGAGGCGAAAAAGAAAAAAAAATAGTTTTTGTAACCACAAACATTTCGATCATAAAGTTGAGCTGTTTTTTACACCCACTATGCTGCCTACCAACGCTTGAGCAGACGATAATTTTGTCAAACAGATTTTCAACAACAATTCGCCTAACCTTCATTTTTAAACCAGACAGAGACTTACGTAAAATAATCATAATGAGGGTTTTCATGAAAATTCACGCCACCAGTTGGCGCCACTTTGACAAGAAGTCTTCCATTTCGATTATGAATATAAAATATATGATGACGTTCATCGTTTACTCACGATTAAAGAGAATAAAGGCGCTTTGACACTTTTGAAGGGTGCCCAGACCTGACGTCATTGCTGTCAGAAACCGTCATTGAATTGAAGATGGCAGTCGTGTAAAATACTGCATCCGGTTGGATTGGAAGCCAACCTCAACATACTTGGGTAAGGCTATGCAGATTATGGTGGCTTATTTAATAACTTTAAATGACTCACCGTTAGGATGCCGTACAGACGTGATAGGCAGTTGGAACCTCAGGTCCCACACGGAGATGGCGCCACTGGACGTGCCCACTGCGAGGTACCCGCACGGGTCCGCGTACAGGCATGTGTAGACTCCTTGCTTTAAGTCGCCTTGGAGCTTCCATGCGTTGCCTAGAGAAGAAATACATATAAATTAAATTATACCAAATAAAGATCTTTTTCGTAAGAAATAATAACTCGATTCTTAAACTTCTGGGCTAGGATACCCACGCAATTTAGTTCGAAATTTTCTTCCTTTTTTGCAATTTGCGGGTCAGTATCAGGTTGTTGATCAAAGAGAATTTACCTTAACGCATCCCCCTTAATAAAAAAATGTTTTATATTTCAAAACAACTACAATATTCGACTTAAAAATGAAGATAGCCTGATATCGATCCCATTGTTTAATACGTTGTTTTATTATATTTATATAATATATAATAAATGTAACTGTTCTAAAGGGGTGGAGACCTGAGGCCCTAGTGTGAGTTTCTTTTAACCATCCCGACTTTACGCGTCGACCGTGTTCGGCGCTCCGATTGGCAGCCGGCCGGCCTTCAACAGTGAAGGGCCAATCGGAGCGCCGAATGCGTTCGATGCGTAAAGTCAAGATGGTTAAAAGAAACTCACACTAGGGCCTCTGATGTCCTGAAATACAGGCCTTAAACCTAGCTTAGGCACCAGTCTCCCACGGTATAAATAAATTATATTATGTATTGTCCTATGATCATTTATAAATGTACTGTTATATTGTGGTGAGAAACAGAAATCTTATCATATCTTAAGTATTTTATTATTGCGTCAAAAACTTCCTTACCTAGCTTTATCCTGTATAAGAATAAAATGGCTACTAAAGGGGTGAATTTAACATTCATAAAGACGTATTGAAAAATGCTATGCCGACCTCAAATATATTAAAATGGGTAAAGTACCTTATTCTTAACATGACGCCCGTATCCCCCAAAGGATTAGACAGAGGTGTACCTATAGTACACCAACATTTCGCCAGTTATGATTGAGTCCCATGTAATAGGGGGCGAGCCTATTGCCATCAACCGGGCACAAATCTAGACTTACTACTGAGAAATTCCAGATGGACCCAATAACACTGTCCGACCAGGGTATCGAGCCCAAGACAGCAGCAGCGATTGTGACCACTAGACCAAAGAGGCCGTCTTATTCTTTTTAATTATTATTTTCTAATGTTTACCTGGTGCTCTCAAGTCCCACCCCACAATAGTGGCGAGTAGCGTGGCGTAGGATATCACGGCGCCATGTGACGGCGCCGCTACGCACACCGCGTCGTCACCGTCACCTTCTAGCTGACGGCCTTGGGACAGGTTCATACGGGATGAGCTGCCGTCGACCCTGAGGAAGTAAAGGTAAGTTTACATGTTGGCAGAGACTGGTAAAAACCGAAATTAATAAATCTGAAACAAAAGTCGAGAAAGTCGGGACTACACAAGGCCATTCTGTTGAAAAGAAAATGTATATGGAGCTGGTACACACGGCTGCACTTCAAGCTATACATTTCCAGTATAAGGTTTTTTTTTTTGAGTGGGAAATTATCAAATAACTTCTCCCGCTCTGGGCGGAGCGGGAGGGCGTGTCAGACTCTTAGGGACTAAAACCCACCCGTGTTCCTTCAGTTGCCTGTACGTTGCCAGGGGCCACGGTATCCCTTTCGGACTTTCCCGCAACCCCGGCAGGCATCGGTCCTATCGGACCCCTTCAGTTGCTGACATCTCTTCCAGTATAAGCTGACCTCGCATTGGACGGAAATCCTATTCAATGCGAGATCAGCATAAACTGGAAATGTATCGCTTGATGTCTAGTCGTGTGTACAAAGACATTATGTGGAAAATGGAAGTTTAGCCTACAAGTCACCGGATGATTGATCAGTCAAGTGAATATTTGACAATAACATGGGGTATGCCAAACGATTTTCAGTAGTAAACTGTCCATGAAACAGGCACGTAAGAATAAAAAAGTGAAATGCTTGCTTGTTTCAGCATTGTAAAATTATCTCTTACATCCAAGCTAAATTGAACCTTTTTTCAATAGACATACGTACCTTAATACAAAAACAGACTCTTGTGTGGCCGCTACCAGAGATTGCCCGCCTTCACATGCAGCTATTGATAGTACGGGACCTGCATTCCTATTGTACATTGATTTTGATCTGCAAAAATATAAATAATTCGTTGAAATTAATAAATTGTTATACTACTACATACTAAATTATTATACTACACGAAAAGCCCCTTCCTTTTCTGTCCAGCGATACCTTGGTTTTTTTCTATTATAAAATAATAAAAAAAACGGAATATTATGTTATTCCTTGTCTTACGGCCCGCGAATATCAAAATCAACAGTATTCTTGCTCTTGCTTGAAATCGAAATGGTTGAAGATCCCTGTAATACAGTATTCTTACAAATGGTATCCGTTTTCCCAGTGGCGGACTAAGCCTATCGGGGGCCCAGGGCGGCAAACTAATTGGGCCCCCGCCCAGGTATGCAGAAAACTTTGAGAAGTAGAAGAACGTAGAATTTAAGAGCGAGCGTAGTGAGCTCGAAAATTTGAGTATAAAAAAAAAACTTACCTATTAATATGCGCCTGGGTGTGTAGCCTCGCGGCGTCCCACAGGCGAACCGTGCCGTCGTCCGAACACGATCCGAATAGTGACCGGTGAGCTGGGAGAGTTACTAGCTGGTTCACACGGGCTCTGAAACAATAGAGATTAGAGTTGTAAGCGAAAAGTGTTACTTGAACGGTCACTTTGTGACTGGAATGACAAAAAGTACATGTGTAAAATAAAATTACAAGGTCATATTAAATTAAGTAGGGAAACTTCGCAAACGTGATAGGAATCGATATCTAGACATTTGATACTCGTCACGTCTACGTAGTTTCGCTAGCGAATTTTATTTGACCCTGTATATCCCTGCAGTTCTTGGTCAAGTTTTTTAGAGCTCAGTGTAATAGTGTATATGTCAGATAATTCCTACAAACGCGTCCTAGCTAAGTTAGTTTAGTTTAGCTGGCGGTGAACGGCTCGCTTTAAGGTATATAAAAACCGCCGCAGGAGACGCCCTGGACGTCGGGAATCACAGGCCGATTCCCGGCCACCGTAGGCGCGGGCTTGCGGACGGTGAGCAATGGGTAGCTCGCCGTCCGATAAGGACCAGGCCCGGGTCGACGGCGCGTTGTGTTCCACGCGCGCCTCAAAGAGATGTCAGCAACTGAAGGGGTCCGATAGGACCGATGCCTGCCGGGGTTGCGGGAAAGTCCGAAAGGGATACCGTGGCCCCTGGCAACGTACAGGCAACTGAAGGAACGCGGGTGGGTTTTAGTCAGTAAGAGTCTGACACGCCCTCCCGCTCTGCCAAGAGCGGGAGAAGTTATTTGATAATTTCCAAACCAAAAAAAAAAGGTATATAAAAACAAAACTGAATTAAGTGTCAGAATTTCGCAGTTTTTCGAGCACCATAGGAGTAGCACAAGGTTTTCAGGGTTTCAAACTTGGATATAAACTACTCTCAGGGGACCTAACAACATATAAATCGTAGTTACATGCGCGTTTGCAATCTCTGATGTTGTTATTGACTGGGATATAATTATCCCGCCTGGACCAGGAAGGTTCCAATTTCAAATTCAAAATATTTTCTGCTCCGACACTGGTGTCTATCCTGGACGCAAATAAATAAATAAATTACTAAAATAATTATTAAAAAAATATATTTTGAGTGGATTTAGGAAACAAAAAGTATAAAAGAACATATTATAGCACTAACTTGTGTTCGTGTAAGTACGCGAGCAGTTGGTTGCCAGGCCGCCATCCGTGTGGTGGTAACACATCTTCATTGTTGTCTACAGGATCGTCGTGACTCCTGATAACAAACAAATTACAATTAAAATATTCACACTTTTATCACAGAAATAATTATTTGAAAAACGAGCGAGCCTTACAGTAGTCGCTTAAATATGATGTCTGACATCTTGGCTGACAGTACCAACATCTCGGAAAATGCGTTGGTACAGACGCCAGCAAGTCAACCTACCCGAAACTGTCAAATTTTCCAAATCAACTTTGAACCTTATGCTTTAGTGAAAAAGTTGAAAATCTATTAAAGAAATTTGACAGATTGTAGTAGGTTGATGTGCTGGCGTCTGTACCATCTGACGGCCAACTCTAGCACCGCGCGCGCTCATTGGTCAAATCGTAATAGCGCGCGCTTCCCCAGCTTCCTGTTACACACTTCCGTCCCTTTTCACGAAATGACTTCCACAGATTGCAGGAAAGCGAGAGGAAAGATGTTACGTAAACTCACCCCTTCCTCCCATGGCGGTAGGCAGAAAGTATATAACGCCACCTGCTACGATCCTTACATACTCCTTTTGCCTCGTTTACGTTCATACATCTGGTCATACACGCACGCCGGTTGCGAGTACCACACACCTGACGTTTCTGAAGAACATCACCAATAAAAAAGGAACAAAAATATATAAAAGGCCATATTACCTCAAAGACTTCTGGTATTTCTGCTGCATCCGTGACGTCAAATCTCTCAGTTCTACGCGACATGGGGCCATGCTGTCTGCAAAGAACAGAACAATTGAGAATAATGACAATATGGACATTCGCAGGCCCTGTTCCCTCTTAAACGACAAAAATGTATGGTTAAACAGGCGCTAATCATTACTTAACTTTAAGCAACGTTTATGAATAAGGGGGTAAGTTTAAGAGGTTAGTCACCTGGAAAATAATTAGCTTTATCTAAATATGTATATACAAAAAGAAGTACTTAATAATACTATATTAAATTCATGCAAAGCTAGTAATTTTTGTTAGGTCACCGCCTAGAATTTGTGCAACTTGTGAACAGAATACCGTCTTCCCATCGAAATTGCACCCGCACGAACTCGGGGCGGGTCGCTAGTAAAATGGCTGGTACCCCTCACCAGTATGTAATGAAAGAAAGACTTAACGTATGATGATCATCTAATAATAATAATAATTGAAAATGCCGCCTGAAGAAAGTATTCAATAGTCTTCTATCAGGCGGAAACAAGGTGCGCGCCTTCAACGGTTGGGTCATGCCGGTTTTGATGTACTCTTTCGGCATACTCAAATGGACTCAGACCGAACTCGACGCCCTGGATAGGAGGGTCCGTACGCTGCTAACTGCATATCGAATGCATCACCCACGGTCATCGGTAATGAGACTGTATATCCCGCGAAAGTGTGGAGGTCGAGGCTTTTTAAACGCTAAGACCCTCCACAATCGCGAGGTATGCAGTCTCAGGGGATATTTCCTAGAAGTCGACGTGGGGATGCATCGAGATGTGGTCGCGGTGGACAAGGGCCTTACCCCGCTCTCCTTGGCTAAAGAGAACTGGCGCAAGCCTGTAGTGCTTGATACTAACGATCGCAAGGAGGTATGGCAGAATAAGGAGCTTCACGGACGCTACTTCCGGGCCCTACATGGACCCGATGTAGATTTACTAGCGTCCGTAGTCTGGCTGCGTTTTGGTGACCTCTTTGGGGAAACCGAAGGTTTAGTCTGTGCAATTATGGACGAAGTTATGATGACGAACAATTACCGGAGATTCATTGTGAAGGACGGCACCGTTGACATCTGTCGGGCATGCCACCGTCCGGGAGAATCAATCCGACACATTATCTCCGGGTTTTCTCGTCTAGCTAACGAAGAGTACTTGCATAGACACAACCTTGTAGCCAGGATTATCCATCAGCAACTTGCTCTGAAATACAGCCTTGTGGAATCGGAAGTACCGTACTACAGGTATGTGCCCGACCCAGTTCTCGAAAATGGAAATATCACATTGTACTGGGATCGATCCATCATCACTGACAGGACTATTGTTGCCAATAAGCCTGATATAGTGGTGGTGGATCGAGGAGAGCGGCGCGCAATGATTATTGACATAACGGTCCCGCATGACGGGAACCTCGTGAAAGCCGAGAAAGATAAACAGATTAAGTATCTTGACTTGGCTCGCGAGGTTGTCGACATGTGGGATGTGGACTCAGCGATCATTGTGCCGATAGTCGTATCAGCCAATGGCTTAATTGCCAAGAGCCTCGACCAACACCTTAGGAGGCTCTCGTTGGGCAGCTGGATTAAGGGCTTGATTCAGAAAGCGGTACTCTTGGACACGGCTCGTATTGTTAGGAGGTTCCTCTCTTTGGAGCCCTGACCGCCGGTAGCTTGGACCCTGTTCTCGATACCGGTAGGCTACTATTTTTTATATTTTTAAATGTTTTTATATGTTTTTATTCTAATATTTAAAAATATAATTTACATGTAAATATTGAAATAAAGGAAATAATAATAAATTAGATTAGAGCGTCGCACAATGATTATTGATATAGCGGTCCCGCATAACGAGAACCTCGTTAAAGCTGAAAAAGATAAGCAGATTAAGTATCTTGACCTGGCTCGCGAGGTTGTCGACATGTGGGATGTGGATTCAGCAATCATTGTGCCGATAGTCGTGACGGCCAATGGCATAATAGCCAAGAGCCTCGACCAACACCTGAGGAGGCTCTCGTTGGGCAGCTGGATCAAGGGCTTGATCCAGAAAGCGGTACTTCTGGACACGGCGCGTATCGTTAGGAGATTCCTCTCTCTGGAGCCCTGACCACCGGTAGCTTGGACCCTGTTCCCGATACCGGTGGGCTACTATTTTTTATATTTTTAAATGTTTTTGTTTTTCTTTGTTTTTATATAATAATAATTTATTTAGTTCCAAAAGTAATTTACAAAGTAGTTATGCGCATATGCGCAGCATTTACAGCGTAGGACTTACAAGTGGACAGAAATTTGATCAATGACCCCCCATGCTAGGTGGAACCTGTGTTACAGGGGGCATCCATCCGTCCATTATATTTATACAAGATTACAGGTAAGTTAGCAGTACTTATTTTTTAGGGTAGGTACAATCATGTTTTTTTCTAGTGTGAAAAAGATGTGATGATGTGTGAGTGTCTGTGTGTGTGTGTGTGTGTGTGTGTGTGTGTGTGCGTTTGTAGGGGTGCGTGTGTGTGAGAGGGTATGTGAATAGAATGGTTATTGTATTGGTCATGTATATTGCGATTTTAATAGGTCTTCTGTTTTACTGTAGTCAAGAGATAAAAGATATTCTTTAATTTTAGATTTACAATGAAATGTGTTAAGGGAATGTATATTCAAAATCTGGTTCAATTTATTATAAGTGATGGCGCTTAGAAATGGGTAGTGTCGTTTATCTGCTATATATACATACACTGAACATAGCTAGCGCTGTGTCCTAGTTGAGAATGGTGTGGAGGCACTGACATCGCTTGTGACACTACACCGCTACCCGACACCACTTGTGATTGAGATACACCCTCTGAAAAAACGACCAAAATAAACTGCTGAGTCTGAGTCTTGAAAATTCATTGCATGCATTCTTATTTCAAGATTCGAAAGATAGATGGAGAAGAGAGATAAAGAAAGAGAGAAGAGATTATTTCAAGATTTATTTAGCTAATGGAATTTTAGGCATAAAGAAGATGCGCAGTGGTAGCCCGCGAAATTCAAATTATCTTACATTTTTTGCAATTCCATAGCTTCAAAAGTTAAAAAAAAATCAGCTCAACAACGTAAATAACGCAATAAATGTTATTGAACTTGTCAAAATGAAACTGATTAGTCTTGATCATTTACCAAGATGTTTACGCAATTTTGTGTCAAGTTGTATCTTGATCAAAATATGATTCGCGACCATAAAAAATATGTATTTACAGAATTATGAAATGAAATTGAAATGAAATTGTTTATTCTGTAAATAGGATATTGGAATCAATTTTACACATCATCTTAAAAAAATAATTAAAAATTAGCTAGATGAGTTCGGCGTTTCCTATCTGACTACCCGTGAGAAAAATGGCGAAACAAAGTCAAGGGTCAAAGTCTCTTTTAAAGTCCAGACATAATCTTGGTCAGGCCATATGAGGACCATGTAGATTAGTGTCTGAAATGGTCTTTTGAGAAAAGAACCACACAGATTTGAGTGGACCTGTCCTGTCAGTGCAAGCATTTGTCGGTAATCGTGGAGCTCAACCCAGAACTTAAGAAGCTCAACTCGACGAACAATACCAAAGAAAGGACATTTGGGTAGGCCTCATAACTAACTACCTACTCAAACTGCCAGACCATCATTAAAACTAAATAAGAAAGAAAAAATAATAATAATTAAAAAATCCACACAGTCCTCACATTCACAAAAATTTAAAAATAAATAAAAAAAATACTTTACTTATAATCATTAGCATCATTAATACATCTCTCGTAAGTTAGATTTGTTCCATAATTTCTATAAATATCTGCTATATTTTGATCAAGATATAACCTGACACTGACAACAAATTTCAACAAATTATTGTTTTTTTTTTCAGCAAATTAAAAATAAAAATAAATTAATTTAAATTTTGCGGGCTTCCACTGCGGATCCTCCTTAATTCATAGAAATAACTATATAATATTAACTCGAATTCTATTAAATGCTTACTGACGACTTCAAAACTCTGAATTACGAGTAGAATCAGTTTTGCTTGATGGTTTTAAGGGAAATATTAAAGTGATCATGTAAAAAATTAATGACCTTCTAATGATGTACACTTTTTTATATTAATGAACCTCTAAAAACAATTTGAGCATCTAATGATGCACACTTTTTTAACCGAGGAGACTCTTTTTAAATTTCTGGTATTTCTCACAGTTGGTCGCAATAACTAAGCTAGGGGGGATCAAACTGGCTAGGTTAGGCACAGAATATATAAGTAGCAGTATTATATCTCGGCAGTGACTCTGAAATAATTACCTACGGCCGCTCGGCCGTGCGTAACTGCCGCGCACTCGATACTGTTGCGTATATACACTGACATTTTGAAGCGCGTCGTTTCGACCGTTTTCTATAAAGATAAAATACTGTACTTATTTATACTGTGGGCTAGGTTAGAACTGTGACCAACCACGCGCGATCAGCACCCCAATTGCGTGACACACTTTCTTTCACATTCCGAAGGATTTTAAAAGAAATTCCTTATCCATTACTACATACGTTTGAAAAATGCGTCTGCTCAGCAACGTAAATAACGGAATTAATGTTGTCGAATTATCTAAATGAAAGACATTGCAATTGCTAGTTAGGGCACCCCGACCAAGTGGGTTACGTTAGGTAAGAACTGTGACCAACCGCGTTACATATAAGTAGGACCCCAAAGTAGGAATTATTAGAAGTTCACAAAAAGAAGCGCATTCATTATATTAGTGTTCAATGATATTTTTAGGGAAGAAAAATGGGAGTTATTTGAGTTTTAATTTAGAAATAAATAAAAATGTATTTCTACATTACCTCTTGAATGTTGTTCGTGTGACTGTCCGAACATGTGTTGCCATTCTGTATTCATGTGCGTTTCGTGGGAAACCGATGTCTTGTGGGTGCGTCTGTAAATACAGCACCATTTTATTTAAAGAATAAATAAATAAATATAGTGGAGGTATGTGGTGTGGTCAGTTGGTATGGATAGTCAAGAAACTCGAAAGTCTGACAACCAGTCTTACCAAAGGGAATCGTGTTACCCAGTGAGTGTAAGTCGACCCCAACATAGTGAGCAAAAGGCTAGGCAGATTATGATGGTCTGGTACACCACTTAACATTTGTAATACCAGACGTATCGTATATGCGTTAGCATCCCACTCCCGGCTAAAGGCCTCCCTCTTAGCCCCCATACGCACTAGCGGTTAACCGCGGGGGCGGCTAACCACACGGCTAGCCGCTTTTTCATTTTTTAATAAGCAACCGCTATTTTTTTTAATATGCAATCGCTTATGGTTGTACATGTACGCACTTAACCGCCATCAGCCGCGGCGGTTAGCCGCACGGTTAACCACCACCCTACACGACTTTGTCACGTTTCGACTCAATTTTTTTTAAATGAAGAATATATCAATATCTCTGAAGTAAGAACATAACTGAATAAATGGTTATTCAAAGTCCTTGTTGTTTAGTATTCTTAGCTCAGAACGCTCTTAGTTATCTGCATTTACGGACATGACGTAAATATAAGTTATTGGAATATTTGTCTTTTACTAATAGGTACTCTTCATTACACTTTTATTATTTGACTTGTGTTCATTATTTAGTAATAACAATATTTGAAGTTTAGGAATAGGTACCTACTGCAATAAGACAAAAAGCCTTGGTTTTTTAATTTTAAAACCACCCTAAAGGAAAGAAATACGCACGGAAGTAAAAATATCGCGGCGGGATTATATCGCGCACTGGATTTTTAACTCTCCGTGTTGAGCCGAGCGTTGAGAATCCAACGCGCTGGGACGCACTCTCATCCCAGCGGGTTGAAATAACACACGTTTGGAATTTCAATTCTCGGCGCTAAGCAGAGCTTTAAAAATCCAGTGCACGAAAAAGTTCGCCTGTGCGAACCTGGGCTTAAAATAAATAAAGACAATACTAATAAATATCCCAATTATTGATATTTACGCGACGTGCGTATGACAACTAGCGCCATTCGTCGGCCGATTTGCCCCCAATTCCACGCTCGATAACGATGTATAGGCAGGTACCTTATTTGTATGACGTATCTACTGGCTAGATTTTCTCTACAAGGCCTAGATCTCGAGATTAGTCGAGATATCGGCAAGGTAAAGAAATTTCCAAAAAAACGCATTATTAGTCTGTACATTCACTAACGATTCCCCGAAGTAGTCAACAAAAATAAAGCAAATAATGAACATACCTAATTACTAATAAAAAATATAGATGCCGCCATGCCGTTTCAAGTACAGCTAATAATTTTATTTTATTTTATTTATTAGGGACAAAAAAACAGTTACATGTTAAGGTTAAACATTATGAGTCGTAACACAAATAGGTAAACATATAACCCACACCATTGTCCACGAGTTAATGGCTATCTATCCATTCACACATACACGGCTACACACCGCGCCCGCAGCTCGCCGGCGGCGGCGTCTTTTGTCGAACAGAGATAGCAATATTCCAAACGAATTTTGCACACATTTCGACTTTTACTGTCGCTCAAGGTCGCAAATTCATAATATTAAGAGAGTTGGGAGCACGGCTCGCAACTACAAATCGAGATGTGTGCAAAATTCGTTTGGAATATTGCTATCTCTGTTTTTTACTCTTAACAAAAATTGACGGTATTTACAGAACTTTTAGATTACATTACAGTATGATTTTTTCTTAGGACTAAACGACACACCAACCTGTCAACACTCTACCAAATTTGAACTCTCCTTGACCTTTTGTAAGGCAGAACCTACCCAATGACTGGACTAAAATAACGAGTGTAGAAAGTTGCTAAACGAAGCTGAGAGTCTCTCTGTGCTTCCTAACATGGTGATATTTTTTTAAATATGGTCCAGCCATATCTGGGAAACTTCTGGTTCCCGTGATATTGAAGGCCAAAGTTGCAACTTTCTTTTAACCAATGTGATGGGTGTTTTTACAGTCTGTAAGTTTTATTTGTTGACTTACCTATTTTGTGTCGAGGCGTACAGTTTGTCGACATGTTGCATCGCGTCTGTGGCGCCAGTGTCCAGTTGTACGGCGCGCGATATACCTGTTTGTTGCAGGTTCAAACGACCGGGAGCTTCTGTTATATGCTGGAAATATTAATCATAATTTATAGGCAAAGATTGCTAAGACGATATTTAAAAAAATACTGGCAGGTGTTTTAAAAGACGTTCCGAGACAGCGAAGCAACGAATCTAAGTTCTTGTTTAAAGGTACAATTTTGCAGCCGACCGCAGGCGGCAACTGCAGGCGACTTGTCGTCGCGACACGACGAGTTTCTATGAATTTCTATGAAATACCTTCTGTAGCTAGCGACACGTTACCTTCATAGAAATACATAAGAATACAAACACATAAACAAATAAACCAGTCGTGTCGCGGCGGCACGTCGCCTGTAGTTGCCGCCTGCGGTTGGCTGCAGAATTGTACCTTTAAACAAAAACTTAGATTCGTTTTAGCTACATTGCTCAAGCAGCTTGATGAACAGTACCAAATTAAATAAATGTTTTTAGGTTTTTCCTGTTAGCAAAATCGAAAGTGAATCAAAATTTAAAAAATCTCGTTTTTTTTTCATTGAATAAATGTAAAGTGGATTTTTTCTCGGGAATAATAAACAGTATTACTGACCTGTGTAGATGATCCTTGTATTTTGATTAAATGCGCACTCATTGCCAAGAGCTGATTTTCCACATGTTCAGTCATACCTGAAATCAATTCAGTAAATCTAAATTGCCCTAAAGAAAATGACGATGTACAGTACTAAAAGTACTGCAACTGAAAATGTGATGGTATCGGTATGGGGAATATGGTACTTACCATCAGATGCAAGTCTTCTGAACAAGTTTCTAAGTTGCTGCCCCATTTCGGAGTATTGTGGCACTGTTCCTTGCTTTACCTGCAACAATAATACAGGATTTTTGAATAAGGATCACTATGCAGTTATGTTAGCCGTTAGAGCTGAAGTCACCTATTGGTGGACCACGGTCCAGAACCGGACCGCCGACAAATTTTGTGCGGACCATAAGTAAACAGTAAAATTTATAGCTAAAACTGAATCACCAAATGTATTATTAAAAAGTGAGTTTTAGATTTATCTCAATAATAATAATAATTAATGAAGTATTTGTTTATTACTTGGTTAAATAAAGATCTTTTTGTTTTATTTCTTATTTGATATTTTAAACTTTTGTTACTAGTAATAGTCCACTAAACGGACCGCGACAATCATTTTTTATTTTAAACAGTCCCTCAATGAAACTAATTGATGATCCCTGCGTTAGAGATAGGAAGATTTTATGTTAGAAAGAAATATATAACCCTATTTGAAATAAGATTTAAAAATCGGTTAAGACATTTAACCGATTTTGTCTAATATTGCGTTGGTGCCATGACAAATGGCAGCCGCAGTAAGCAGTTGGTATTGTAACCGCTTTTTTGCTTTTATTGCCATCCTTATGCCTACGGTATAGAAGACAAAATCGGTTGAAAGGACTGTAAAAAAGGTTTGTTTAAATTTCTAATCTTATTTCAAATGGAGTATAGAGTTTTTCAAGCATGTTAGAATAGTATTTAAACATTTTGGAAATATGGTGTTGGATATGGAATTAAATCACATTTTTTATTACTTTGGATGGCAAACAAGCAGTCAGTCCACGTGACGGTAAGATTGTTAAATGGTTACCGTCGCCTTTAGACATGCAATAATGTCAGAGGCATTGCAGGTGTTTCGCTATACTAGAGACAAATCTGAAATGCCTCATGTGTAACGACACCGCTACCCTTCAAGCCCCAACGCTGCTTGGCATTAGAAATAGGTATCTTCTCCTTCTTTTCGTATGGTTAGTGATTAACCTGGTGTCAGAATTTTAAAGCCGCCCATGGGCCTCTGACTTGGCTTCATATGCCGTCGAGAAAGGCTGTGTATAGAGTGCCGCTAGAGGCATAATAGTGGCGCGGCCTCGGCCCGGCTAAAGTGCCGTAAGCATTGCATTGTCATTGTCACTGTTACTGAGTCACTGTCACTTGTTATTTTGTTTGATTGTTGAGGTTAGTTAGCTGTAAAACACCATATTCCCAAAACATTATATTCTCTTGAGCCTAAACGGACTGCTGGGGAGTTTTTTGCGCCACTTCTTCTTCCCAGATAAAGCACTAGGAAGTAGTGAAGGGTGGGCGTTTTGGGGGACTGTCTTATGTAATTTTGACGTTCGAAAAGTGCTGATTCTCAGCCTAGTTTGTATAAATGACTTTTGAATTTGAATTTGGACCCCGGCGTGTGGTCACAGTTCTAACCTAAACTAACCTACGTTTCATCCATTTACATTTGCTACTTCATTTTTCGTAAATTTAGTAATTGTAGTAACTTTTGAAATAATGATCTAAACCAAATACGATCAATCAATACAAAGGGCGGCGAACTAACCTCAACAATCAAACAAAATAACAAGTGACAGTGACGATGCAATGCTTACGGCACTTTAGCCGGGCCGAGGCAGCGCCACTATTATGCCGCTAATACCGGCACTTTATCCGATAGGGATAAAGTGCCGCCAGCGGCACTCTGTACACTTCCATCGGGAAATATCTCTCATGCATTTTCCTAACGATGTTTTCCTTCACCGTTTTTTAAGCAAGTGATAAATATACAATACGCACATGAATCCGATAAGTCAGACGTGCGTGCCTATAGAAATAGGTATGGTGGTAATACTACCGCGGACGTACTATTGAAGAACCTCATATCTGAGCAGTTTGAAAACAAAATCCCGTGAACACGATGACCATATCTGTTACCGCCCCGGTTCTATAGCGGCCGAGCGCTACAACCAGAAATAGTCCTTACTGCATCTTCTTCTATAGTATTTCTTCACGAAGAGCTCTATTATATATATATTATATATTTAATACTTCAAGCACACAAATGTACAGAGGCGGACTTAATGCCATAGGCATTTTCTACCAGTCAACCTTCGGGTGATGCAGAGACAAACAGTGGTAGGTGCAATAGCGAGAAAAGAAGATTTTTTACTTTTAAATATAAAGATATACATATATACCTATTTAAAACTATAAATATAATAAATACACCTAATTATATATAAATATAAGCACAAATAAAACAAACAATGGGAAAACATTACCGTTGTGATGATACTGCCAGCTTCTTGCGAATATGCTCGCGAACTTTAATTCTAAAAGATAATCGGTTGGTCGCCATCCTGATTTCCTGAGGGAGCGCATTCCACAGAGAGATAGACTGAATGAAGAAGGAAGAGTGAATGAAGTCTGTGCGGTGAGTGGGACATTGAAGAAGACGATTGTGAGATGAACGTAGATTTCTATTGTGGTTGGCGCAAATGTACTGAAAGTGGGGGGCCAGATAACTAGGGGAAGAGGGAGAGTTAAGAAATGAAAACAAGGTGGTCAACGCCCTTTGCTCTCTGCGCTGGCGTATGGGCAACCACCTTAGAAGCGACCGATGCGCAGAAACATGATCACATTTACGCAGATTGAAAACGAATCGAATGCAGTTATTGAGAAGACGGTCGAGTTTGTTGAGGAGCTCTGCATTCAGGTCATAGTAGCACACATCACCATAATCGATGATAGGGAAGATTAAGGACTGCACAAGCATTGTCTTCGTACTTGATGGCAATAAATTTTTCAATCGGTATAGAGCCCGCAGCGTTCCAGTAACCTTCTGGCTTACCCTAGCGACTTGAGTGCGCCAGTTTAGGGTATTATCAATGTGCAAGCCTAAGTCCTTCACGTCAGTGCTAAAAGGAACGATCGTACCATTGAAGAGAACTGGTGGCAAGGTTGTACCATCCACCTTGCTAATACCGCGAGGACTGCCAATGATGATCGCTTGACACTTCGTAGGGTTTACGGCTACACCAAATCTATCAGCCCAGGTTTTTATGGCTATCAAGTCCCTGTTTAATTTGTCGATAGCGTCAGGTAATTCATCAACCCTTCCTTGACAGTACAACTGCAAGTCATCTGCATACAGATGATACGCACACTGAAGTTCGGAAGTTATAAGATTAATAAAAATAGAAAACAGAAGAGGAGAAAGTATACCGCCTTGAGGAACGCCAGTATCCAAATCACACCAGCATGAAGAAGAATCCCCAACCTGAATAGACTGCTGACGTTCCTGAAGATAAGAGGAGAACCATTCCAGTGCTTCGGGAGAGACCATAAGATATGACAGAACGGCTAACAGGATGTCGTGACTGACGGTATTAAAAGCATTCGAGAAATCCATCAAAACTAGAGCAGTAACTTTGGTGTCTTCCAGTCCTGCCCTTATATCGCCAGTCACTTTAAGGAGAGCGGAAATAGTGCTATGCCCAGGCCTGAACCCAGATTGAAGAGGGCTAATGAGTGAGTGGTGATGAACAAAGTTGGAGAATTGTTTGTGGACACAGGCCTCAAGCACTTTGGATAGGAAGGGAAGGATAGAAATTGGACGGAAGTCGGTAGGAAGTGAGGGATTGGAAACCTTAGGTAGTGGACGAACATAGGCTTTGCGCCACAGGGAAGGGAATAGTCCGGTGTATAGGGAAAAATTTATAATATGGGTAATCGCGGGTAGGAGATGATCCAGAATAGTAATGATTATACCACGGGTGATATTGTCACATCCCACCGCTTTTGATTTGATGGAGAGAATTATCTTTCTGATCTCTCCCGGTTCGACTGGAATAAAACTGAAAGGATTAATATGAGGACGCGTTAGACCAGAAATAAGAGACAGAGTTTGTTGCTTGGTTAGACAATCCATGGTAGAAACAGTGGAGAAATGCCGGTTGAGATCATTTAAATCAATTGAATTAGGAAGGTCCAAATGTCGCGATTTGCCGATACCAAGAGTTCCAAGAAATTTCCAAATATCGGCAGAAGAGGAAGAACTAATAGTATCGAGAATGTGGCGGCGTTTAGCATTGCGTATTATGTCTCAAAATAAATATTAATATCAACTATACCTTGAGCCTGGTATTTCTTCTCTCTCGTAACGTGTGAACAAGTCGGTCCACGTCTCCATGACGTAACACAGCATCCAGCACTTTACGTGGGATCGGCTCGGCTAAGCTTTCTAATAGCAGTTCTGCCCTTTCCACCTGGACACAAAATATGGTCTTCTACAGAAGAAAAATACCATAAAAAGGACATTGAATAACTTGATCATAAAATTATATTTAAGTTTGCCTATAGACATATCCGTCCCAGTCATGTTCATGTTATCAAGACGTTCTAAAAAATCGAATAGTAATCTTTTTACTCTAAGTGATTAATTAATTTTTGGATCCCGTTTAAAATATTACGAATAGGTAACACTAAAAAAGGATAGTTTAGAATGAGGGTTTTCATGACAAGTGTCTTCCAATTCGACAATGAATATAAAATATATGATGACGTGCATCATTCGCTTCATTCATTCGTTTATCATTCAAAAAAGGCACTTTGACACTTTTGACAGATGACAGAGAGAGAGAGACTTGACGTCTCAGGTTGCCACCTAGTGAACGTCATTTCAGAAAATCCTCATTGTAAGGTTCACGCCCATATATAGTTTGACCGGGAACGCTTTACTGCGCGACGCGACACAGCGGTATCGGTCAAACTATACAAGTTGTGATACTTGTTTTCTAGTATTTATTTTAAGCTTGTCAAAAACATTTCATGTATAAATAATAAAACATGTATTGACCTTGTTTCTGACATATATAACTATTTTCTTTTACCTTTTTAAAAAATTTGACAAGTTTTGTATACAACTTGTTTTAGTTGTAAACAAACGATAAACGAAACTAGTAGACACAATATGTAGAATACATATTTTATACATGGGTGTAAACGCCAAGGGAAAAACAAATAATTGTAATATACCTGTATTAGTTTGTGCTTGAGATGTGGCCATACTAATGGTAATATCTTGCAGTTCACGTCGATAGGGTTCAGGAGACTCGACACGCAAGATACCAAGCCGCATACTTCGTGACGAATCTAGGAATAAATGCACATAAGATAATCATAACATAACGCCTTGTTTTCCCGAAGGGAGAGGCAGAGGTATACCCACTCCTATATATCCCGTCCCATGTCCTAGGGGGCGAGCCTATTGCCTTCGACCGGGCGCAAATAAAGACTCCGGGCTGAGAAATTCCAGATAGAAACACCCAATAACTCTTTGTTCGACCTAGGAATCGACATCAAGACCTCATGCTCAGCAGTAGCGCTTGCAACCACTAGACCAACGAGGCAGTCAGTAAGATAATCATGGAAGACACTATTCAAGTCTCTTAATCAGTAAATACGCCGTTCTTCTCTCGTATCCACTCGAACCATGTGAGACTAAGGTCATCATCATCGGCCTAGACTTTTCCCAACTATGTTAGGGTCAGCTACCAGTCTAACCGGATGCAGCTGAATACCAGTATTTTACACGGAGCGACTGCCTATCTAACTTCTACAACCGAGTTAGGGTAATACGATACCTACCCCTTGGTAAGACTTGTTGTCAGACTTTCGGGCTTCTGACTACCCTGTAACGCCTGTCAAAGATTTACGAATGACAGCCGGGACCAACGGCTTAACGTGCTTTCCGAGGCACGGAGGGGTCTTGGTATGTAAAGATGGTTACCCATCCACAGACCAACCGCGGCAGGCGTAGCTTAACCTGAACAATCGACCCGTCCGGCTGTTATTACTTAGCCACGAGCCCTTTATGAGAATAAAGTCATGCCGTAGTAAAATACCGATTTCTCACGATGCGCTGTACGTCCGTTGTACGTTGATCGAAATAGCCAATCATAAGATGACGGAATTTCTAATTTAGGGCTTCATTTAATCAACGATTTAGCATTTAACTTAATCATTACAGCCGAAAGATGTCCACTGCTGGACATAGGCCTCCCCCAAGCACCGCCACTTCGACCGCACTGCTTCCCAGGATCCAGCGGATTCCTGCGGTTTTCACAAGATCATCGGTCCACCTTGTGGGAGGCCTTCCAACGCTAAGTCTTCCGGTACGCGGTCGCCACTCCAGAACCTTTCGGCCCCATCGGCCATCTGTTCTGCGAGCAATGTGCCCTGCCACTTAAGTTTGGCAATTCTTCAGGCTATGTCGGTCACCTGGGATCCTTTTATTTCTGATTCGATCACGTAGGGAAACTCCATGCTTTAACTTAAAACTAAACATATTTTGATAATAACGCTGGCAACTTATTTACTTATTAGTTACCCCCCTTTTTTTTTTTTTTTTTACGGAGGGAAATCCTCATGGATGTCCTCCGTCCTGGGGAGGGCGGAGGGGTCTGTCAGACTCTTACTGACTAAAATCACCCCGGTGTTCCGTCTCACACTTGCACCGGGGATCACGGGATCTAATGCGACTTCCGCGATCCCTGGCTAGTGCCGGCCCGCCTCTGCGGGCCACCTCGAGTTAGGGGGGAGTGAGGTGTTAAACTCCCCCCTTACGTCATAAAGAGGCGCGCGTGGAACACTACGCGCCACCATCTCGGGTCCTAAGGAGTAGGGGGCGACGGATTTATTAGTTACCCCCCTTTGCTAACATACTTGTATGCATTTAACTGCCCCGTTGGTCTCGTGGTTGCAAGCGCAACTGCTGAGCGTGGGGTCCTGGGTTCGATTCCCGGGTCGGGCAGTGTTATTGGCTTTTTCCATTAGGAATTTCTTAGTAACAGCCCGGAGTTTGGAAGTCGGCGGTGTGATACCCCCGTGCCTCGGAAAACACGTTAAGCCGTTGGTCCTGCGCCTGATCTCTCTCAGCTCGTAGCGGATTGCCGTCCCATCGAACTATGAGAGTGAGGGAAGAGAGAGTGCACCTGTGTCTGCGCACACACTTGTGCACTATAATATCTCCCGCGCCGAAGGCTAGTCTCCGTTGAGATTGGCCGCCGCACATTGGTTCAAGGGCGGAAAAAAGTCCTTTGTTTCGACTTTGTTTAAAATGTCTACAATTTGGTACACACATACTAGAATGTTAGTAGAAACAAGTCCTAAAATTAATACGGGTAAATAATTATACAGTATTTACTTATATGATGCCAAAGTAGGGTGATCGAGAATTAACAAATTTCGTGCAAAAAATATTGTTACTTCAAGTATGAATACAACCTAAATACTATAATAATCAACTTTTATTTTTAGTGTAGTCATAAGTTTATTGTGTGTATTAATAAAATACGTAAACATATGTTATGATATAATGATTAATTACTTGCTATTACATTTTTAGTGAAGAAGGTAATTTGGAACCTTTTGTTTTTAATCAAGAGATCATAACTAGTCTCCGTTATCGACCGATGCGTAAAATAATATACTTTCGGAGATTAATTAGACCCTATAGATTAAGAATACATCAGTTTTGGCTGCGATAACCTGCGATCTTGGAAATACCAGGTCATTAACTAATGACGCTCTGTAATTAAGAAAAAGTGCATTATATTAATAAGTGTTTCTAATGAGGGTAATGAACACTTTATCATGTCATATAAGTATATATAGCATTGAACGGTAGTTTTAACTTCACTTACAATTATTTTCTCTTACGATAACAGTGTTATGGATAGCTTTGCTATTGCCTATGCCGATTTAGTGGAAATCATAATATCAAGTAATCGTGAGATATATAAATGCCTCGAAAATTTAAAACTTATGTATCCACAGCTTACAGAAAGTGTTTGGAAGCAAGTTTATGAAAAACAATTAATTCTAGTGCATTAGTTGATTCGGATAAGTTTGGCAGTTATTGTTACGAGACTGCTGAACTATACGTAAGCCTGTACAGCTGGTATAATATGCCAAATACAGTGCATACAATCTTGTTGCATGGCAAAGAAATAATAAGTATTGCTGCCTTACCTATTGGGATGCTATCTGAGGAAGCTCAAGAAGCGCGAAATAAAGATTACCGCAATTATAGGTTAGGTCATTCAAGAAAATGTTCTCGTCGTCATGTAATGAAGATGTAATGAATATGCTCTTAGCTACCTCAGATCCCCTTATCAACAGTTTACGTGCAGTACCGAATAAACAATACTATCCTCTTCATGATTAGTGGATAGCACCCATCTCTAAAACTATGTCTTCTCAATTTATTATTTAGTTTATTAATATTTATTTATATAGAAATGCTTAAAGACTGTACATATATTTTGCATAATATTTAATTGAATTCATGTGAAAAAATATTTTAATATTTTTATTAAAAAAAAAAAACATGTATTATATCTTTCTCTTTGTATAGTGTTACATTCATTATATCATTTTAATAAAGTATTATTAAGAAACACAACGTCTTTTCATTTAAAAATAATATTTTCCGCATGCCCGTACTACCTGCACCACTGTGCGCCGTGGCCAAAATACGGTCTGGAGGACTATATGTATGCGTGCGGGGTACCCAAATTGTGAAACCGTGATCTTGCGAACTCAAAATGTTCTTGTCCAAATACTGTAAACTTACCCATAAGTTAGGATGTGCAAGGAAAACAGCGCTCTCGGCTACAAGGTCACAGAGTGCTTGTTTGGGTAACAAGCCCAGCTCTGCCAAGTTGGTCGTAGCTCGTAACGCCTTCGCTATTATCCACTCCGACTGGTCTGTAAGACCCTGAACAAATGAACGTAATTTTTAAATGGGAACAAAAATATTTATAAAATATTGTGTTTTTGTTGTTGTGGCTGTGACTGTAGACATTTATGAATAAATTGTTACCAATTTGATTGAATTTTATATAATTTACTAATCGCATGCATTATTCAAGCTAATTTATTAACTTCTTAAAATAATATCTAAATAAGTAAAATTTGCACGCCGACATTAGCGGCATAATAAGAGATCGATATAATATTATCTTATGAACCTTCTCTACCTTATTTATTAAATAAATGATTTTATGATTTATGTGTCCTATTCAAAAGCAATAATCGCGCGAATACGCGATCGGTCACGTGCATATACGTGCATTTTTGTTCGGAAAAGCAAAGAAAAGCGCCCGCTGTCGGCGCGACCACGCGTTCAGGTTCATCGAAAAAAAAGTTCGAACGATCGCTTTTAAATACGACACACTCGCTCAAAGAAACACCCTCATAAGCGGCTTTCTCCTTATGTCCTAGCGAAAGTAATGACACGAGTATCTCGTACCTGCTGTATCAACGGCACAAGTATAGGCGCGGCATGGTGCCCTACATAGGCCGCGACACCCACCACTCGCTCAAAGAAACACCCTCATAGGCGGCTTTCTCCTTATGTCCTAGCTAAAGTAATAACACGAGTATGTCCTACCTGCTGTAACAGCGGCACGAGTATAGGCGCGGCATGGTGCCCTACATAGGCCGCGACGCCCACCACTCGCTCAAAGAAACACCCGCGCAAAGCTGCCTCTTCTTTGTCGTTCAGAAACGTCACCATGTGGGATAGGATTACGTCGTTAGCTGTAATAGAGACATTATTTATTAAATTATGGTAATGTTGAAAGTCGGGCAAAGCTAATTGTAGATGGCGTGATCATAGCTAGGTCCCTACACGTTTCGTTCATTCATTCCATTTCGTGTTCATTCATGAGGTCGGTTTTATTTCACTATTTCGTTATTTTCAATATTTTAAATTAAATTTATGTCAAGGAAAATGTCAGAATTTAAAATCTTAAATATTTCCTCGTAACCACTTTCTTCAAAATGTTTCTGCCTCTGTTTAATTTTTTTTAAATCTCTAAGTATAGCTTTAATCTATCATCTTCTAATTTGAGGGTCTCTCGGGAAATGATGGAAATATTAGGAACACAACAACAACGCGTCATTTTTGAAAAAATAATATGAAAGCACTCCACGGCTAGTGTTGGAAACTAGGTGAGAAACCGCCATTTTGACAGTTTCCGTCCCCATTGTGGCGTAGCTACACTACAGCTGTATTTAAATGGAAACTGAGCAAGCTTTTCGGTTCATACAATGCTTCAATTTAAGGATCGTTTGGCGCTCGAATAACGTTGGTAAATATTTGTGAAACTGTTTTGTGAAATAAATAAAAAGGGTTCCGTCCCACCGTACAATATTTAGCAAAAAATCGCCGAAAAAAAAACACGTTTCTTGTATACGGACCCCGTTTAATAACAAGTGAGGAAAAGGGCGTGCCTGAGAGGTATTTCTCGACGACATGTGAAGCCAAGTCAGAGGCCCATGGGCGGCTTTAGAACTCTGACACCAGGTTAGTCACTAACCACACGATGAGAAGATTAACTTTTTTTTTTTTTTAATTTCTTCTGTCTACCTATTACGGTTCATGAGATACAGCCCGCTGACAGACGGACAGACAGCGGAGGCTTAGTAATAGGTTTCCGTTTGGCACCATTTGCAGACGGATCCCTAAAATAAGATGGCGGTGTTAGTTTCTATTTTGGCCAGGCCCCAAAACATCCTTGTATAGCATTTTTTCGCAAATACGCGTATTTTCTTTCATTCTCCTTTCTTCACATATTTGCAGTACGGCTGTGGAGTACAATACGTTCATTATAACTTGTCCCGTGGCGCGATTGGTAGCAATGAATTTTGCAGTCATGTGATTGGAAGTACTGTTCTGTCAGTTGCCATTTTGAACTCTATTGACACTAAGACTGCAAAATTCAGTGCTATAGTTTGACCGAAACCGCTGTTACACGCCTTAGGTATGTGCGCAGCGAGACGGTAGGGCAATGCAAACCGCTCATTCGTCAACGCTCAAGGCACGCGGCGTCCCGCCCGCCGCTCATTTGTCAACACTGCCCCCCGCCTCACCGCGCATTCCTAAGGCGCGGAACAGCGGTCTCGGTCAAACTATACCAATTGCGTCACGGGTCAAGTTATAATGAAAGCACTGTAATAATGTTCATTGTATTTCAAATTCGATTCCATGGTCTAAGATGCAGTATACATTACTTTTAAAAACTACGAAGCTCCGATTATAGCAAAAAGGCTGCTCTTTGTGACATAATTAATTAATTTAATAGATGAAAGAGCTTTTTTTCAAGCTGAAATACACACATCAACACGGTCTAGGGATATTTTTAAAAAAGCGACTATCAATGTGTTAATTATTTATATGACATGTATATATTTAAAAGATACGTTATTTAATATTCTACCATTTTTTAATAATGGTTAAGGTACTTCGATTAAAATTTCAGGATTTTATGGAAAAAAAATGAAGCATAGACGGAAACCGTATATGAATTAACTTTTAATTTATGAGTAAAAACTGAAAAAAATAGAAAAATCATTTAATTTGTGTTTATAAACTTGAAGTTAGTAGTCTGAGAAAGCGCCCATGATGTTCATAACACATCGGCAACGATTCGGCATGCTCAGAACAAGGTTGTCAATGTCTTGCTGCGGAATATTGTCCCATGTCCTTCTGAGGTGCGCAAAAAGTTGATCTTCTGTAGCCAGATTTTCAGGAACTTCCTTCAGAGCTCTTCTTTGCAGCATATCCCACGCATGCTCAATGGGATTTAGATCTGGCGATTGAGCAGGCCAGTCTAAGGCCCTAACATTGTGTGTATGTAACCAAGCTGCTACCGTTCTCGCCGTGTGTGCCCGGGCATTGTCGTGCATGAGCAGGAAATCTTGCCCCATTTGTGTTCTGTGGGGCAAGATTACGGGCCCCAGCACCTGTTGGACGTATCGTTCTGCCGTCATATTGCCCCGCACCCAAGCCCCGAGCGTAGATTGCTTTCATGCAGTCGCCTTCTTACAGTTTGGTCACTCACAAGCACTTGGTGTTCCACTCGCAGCCTTTGGACCAATTGAGTCGCCGTTGCATTTGGTTGAGCTCGCGCAGTAATTTGCAAAAATCGATCTTGTCTGGGGGTAGTGATGCGACTTGGCCCCCGGTGCCTCTCCGCTACTTCACCTGTGGCACGATAGCGTGTCCACAATCTTGAAATTACATTTTGGTGGGTCCCTATGGCCTCAGCAACATTACGTTGAACAGACCCAGATTCCAGCATTCCCACAGCTCGTAACATCTCCGCCCTCGTCAAATGTTGGCGTTGCATGGCTACAATACCTCAATTTTAACTTTATCTTTCGTTTAAAAATGAAAAAAAACTGTAACTAAACGTAATTCGTATTGTTTTCTAAATTTCGCACAAATGAAAATTCCCTCTCCTACACATCAAGACATTTTTATGCCAACGAAACAAAATAATTTTCAAAAATTTGAATTTGGAATTAGTCTGAGATAAATTACAAACAAATCGGTGTATGAAAGATTACAATGCGGCCAGTACTTTTCGAGTTATTTAATTGAGTATGAAATATCCCTAGACCGTGTTGATGTGTGTATATCGAATGCATAGAAGAATATGAAGCTATAGTAATTTAATGACAATAGCTGATTATGAGAATAGACCAAATGATAAATCTTACCAGTTTCTGTAATTTTGAAAAAAAAAAGTCCAGATATAATTTAAATCGTATGAAATAGTGGCTTTTAGTTAAACAAAAATCATATTTCATAACTTAATTAAACTAAATTAAATAAATACTACTCACCCTTTTGTTTTCCGAAGAATATACAAAGTTTGGTGATGCCATTTTCGACCAGCGCCCGTTTCACTACCGCTTGGGAATCAGTCAGTAGATATGACACTGTAGACCGTACCTGATGCAAGGGAAACAAATGATATGGACGGCTGCACAACTATCGGTAACATTTGAAACTGAACAGATAACATAACATCACGCCTTGTTGCCCCGAAGGGTTCGGCTGAGGTGTACCCACATTTCGCCAGTTAAGTTTAAGTCCCATGTAACAGGGGTGACCTTATGGCCATCAACCGGGCTCAAATCCAGCTGCTGAGAAATTCCAGATAGAACAACCCAATAACACTGCCCGATCTGGGAATCAAATTGAATCGAATCTCTGTCTAAATATAAGAAATGTTTAATAGATGTAATTTAATTTAAGTATCTCTAAATGTTATATTTTCTTCTTTTTTTGTGTCCATTAAAATGTTATTCACTTTTTCCAAATTTTACCTATTATTAATATTTTAACTTTGTTAGATTAGTTGTAAATTTATTGAGCGTCTTGTGGTCTCCAATAAGTGAAGGAGTACCTATTTATGCAGGGATTCAGCAGAATATCAGCGTCAGGTATATTTGCCTGGCACATGCTGAGCTGGACTCCCATTTGGTGCAACCTTGAGACGCACACCGCACTTTTTTATGTTCGTTGATCCATTATTTTAAAGTGTGTCATAGCCAATAGTGTCATCACAATGTCTTGTTTTCTTCCTTTTTTTATTTGTTTGTATATTGGCACCTTGCAGCTATTTCCTAATAGCTAATTAGTCATTATTTAATCGTGCTTTTGTATGTTGTGCTGTTTTTTGTGTGCACTAAATAAACGGTTTATCTATCTATCTATTTAATACCTGATGTTGCCCTTTATTTATACGTCATGTATTGTGTATATATTTTTATTTATTTATTGATTTAGGAATCAATAAATAGATAAAAAATAACTACTGGCAGTCGCTTTTCTTTATGGCTTGACGCGCATCTTCTCCGCTACTCTCATAAGAGCTCGACAAAAATAATTCAGGCCATTTTAGACTGCATTAGGACCAGGACTTAATATAAACTCTCAAAAATAAATTGATCTAGCTTGCATCTTGCAACTATCTAGCGATATATCAGATTACTTTCGACTAGTTTTGAGCGTCTGAGAGGAACCTAATATAAGACATTGGCTAGGTGGTTGATTCTCTAACCCAAAATATAATGAATGAAGCGAAATTTTTTGGTCATTTAGTCTTAAAGCTATGATAAAATCGTACACATACCATTTCATGCAGTGCAGACAACTCAGTCTCATAGTTAATGTTGGCAGCTTCTTTATCTACCATGTTCTGCGTTTGATCCAGGAAACGTACCGCAGTCTCCGCCAGTTTCGCTGTCAAAGACATAGTCAAAGTAATATGAGATTAAAAATTGTGTCTGTAATGCATAGCGGACGGCGCTAAGTTTACGCATCTGCGCTACGGAATTTAAACGCAGCGTAAACTTTTCATTGAATTTAAATGAAATTGTTTATTCTGTGAATAGGATATCGACATCACTTTTACACGTCAAATATTGAAAACAATAGTTAGATGGAGTCGACATTTCCCATCTGACTACCCGTGAGAAAAATGGCGAAACAAAGTCAAGGGTCCAAGTCTCTTTTAAAGTCTAGACATAATTTGGGTCAGGCCATAAGCGGACAATGTATATTAATTAGTGCCTGAAATAGTATTTTGAAGAACCACACAGATTTTAGTGGACCTGTCCAGTCAGTGTACGTATATTGTCAGTATTCGTGGAGCTCAACTCAGAACCCAGTAGCTCAACGACTCGACGAACAATACCAAAGAAAGGAAATTTGGGTAGGCCACATAAAGTACTCAAACTGCCAGACCATCATTAAAACTAATTGAAGAAAAAAATGTATCCCAATAGTCCTCACATTCACAATAATTAAAATAATATAGTACTTTACAAAGTAATAATCATATCATTTTGTATATAATATTCAACAATGTCAAGGTATATATAAAAATGGTATATTTTGATGATTTTATATAATAATTAAAATGTTTTATGGGTTAATCACAAGGCTTAGCAGAGCGAGTAGCTCAATCCCAACCTCAACTCAGAAATTAATATTATTATAAGTTCTGAGTTGAGCTGAGGTGAGTTGAGCTTTCCGAGTTGGCATAACCCACTCGAATAATAATAGTATTCGAATGGTTATGCCACACATGGGAGCTAGTGTACTAACAGGCACACGACCATGTCAGCTTTGTTTCTAGAATCATGAATCTCCGTGATTTTTTGCACAGAGATAGTTTATGGGCTGGAAAGTGACATAGGTTTTTTTAGGCATAGGGAAAAGTGCAGTGTTCTTGTGGGATATACGACAGAATCGAAGCCGAGGGTAATAGCTATATAACATCACGCCTGTGTTTCCTGAATCGTTAGGCAGAGATGTTTTGGTACATCCCGCAAGCCGGGTCCAGAACTAAACTTGCGGATGCTGCTGAGAAATTCTTCTTCTTCATACATTTTTCTGTATTTCAACTTACCTATATTATTAGCATAAGCAATCCGCACAGGCACACTAGGATCCGTTGCGCGGGGCGCTAGTTCCGGCAGGATATATTCCGGGAACACATTACAGTCGGCGTTGGGCAATGACCGCACGAGGGCGACGGCGCGCGCGCAGGTCACTACTGCGCATGCGCGGACACGGGATACGCTGTCGTGGGATAGGTGGATCTGATGGAAAGAATAAGGGATTATAGACGTAGATATATTAAGTAACCTATTCCACTTAACTATTCCTAGTCATAAAAAACCCTATAAGAAATCGACACGTGTTTCACCTCTCAACGAGGCATCCTCAGGATGATGATTGACTTGTCGTGAACCCGAACACGGCGTGTTGCTACGCCGAGTGCCGGACGCAGAGTGAGCCGTGTTCGGGTTCGTAAATCGTCATCCTGAGGATGCCTCGTTGAGAGGAATTATTTTGAACATGGTAAATATTCCTTGCAGTTCGAAATGAGTAGATGTTTTATCTATTACCTTCAGCCCGCGAGTTGAACGTACACAAAAACATGAAGTTTAGGTCATATATGGTTATGTTAAAAATAAATATCTATGGTTAGATGACGGTTAATGACAAATCCCTTGTGTTTATAATCTACTGATATATTATTTTAGTGAAAGCCGTTCGTCAGGAATAATCTGTAAGCATGCATGACTCAGGGTATCAGTGTTGTGCAATAAGGTAATATATGCAGGAACGCAGGCGTTCAATAATTCACTAAAAACTTTGCAAGCAATGGTGCCGATTCTCTTGTCACTAAAGCCTCTAAACTAGACTAAAAATCACCAAAATTTTGTTTATTCCTGTCAAACGATGATTTCCCATTCTGAAATAGACTAAAGTGACACAACTTAACTATATTTTAGTTTGACAGCACTAAGATGGCACTAAGATTTTAATTTAGTGAAAATGACAATTTTGCTATTCTGAATTTGACGTTTTTCACCTAAATTTTACTATTAATTGTCTTGAACTAAAATTCACACTAATACCTCGACTTCAGGTGCAAAAACAGTACTGTATTTTTTTTCTTTTCTTTTGCTTATATCTCGAAAATGGTGTGTCCTATCGCAAAAATAATGACAATTTCCCTTTATAAAGCCCTTCTACTCCTAATTTTCAACACGTAGGTAATATTTTTTCATATTTTCCATACAAAAAGTGATAAATTCCATATAAAACACGTCGAGGCTGCCCAGCCGCGCGACTCCGGCTCTAAAAAAATTCACGGGGTAGGGCAAACAAGTATGTACCACGTGGAGTCGCGATTGTCAAATTCGATTTTAGTTGCGTCAAAATAATTTTTATATTTAGAGATTTTTTATTGCAGAATAGGGTTAAGATTCTCATAGTCAAAAGTAAGGAATTTTAGTAATAGTTTAGTTCGGTGTACAAGAGAGTCTGCACCAGTGTCTGCTTACTGTCTCTTAAGATACAGGTTTACCTAGTTTAAGAGGCAGGGTTATAACTCAAGTATTATATACTTGAGTCCAGATTTTAACATAGAACCACATGTATACAATGTACAGTATTTCATAATGAATCACCTAGGTTCCCATCTGTATTTTTATGGCAAATAAATTTATTATTTATTTATTTAATGGGAAATTACTACAGAAGCCTGTGGGTGTTGACCTCAGGCCGAGCTGCTTCTCACACGGACAACTGTAGGTCGCTGGCTCCCGCATCACCAGTCCTGACTCTTTTTATTTTGGCTGCCGATACCAAAATTACAAACGTAGTATACAGGGAAGTTTTATAAAAATGTAGCTGTTATTTTAATATATTGTGGGGTCTTACGACTTCCACACGAAGGAAGTCGCGGGCAGAATTTAGTACCTATTATTAATTCTAACAGCGAATCAATTATCACGCCTCCCCGTTAAGGCCTGGGCTAGTGGTAGTGGTGGCGACTAGAATCTTTTTTTTTTTTGTAAATTTTTGACGTTCAAAAGTGCTTTATACGGGCCTATTTGAAATAAATTATTTGACTTTGACTTTATGAGAGCCAATCCTGTCTGTGTGTCCAAACAGTCTCAATACACTTTTCTTAATCCTTAAAACTCCCATCCTCTTCCACTTCTAACTTACTAAGAAGTAGGATGCTTTCATTGACATCATCATATCGGCTGATAATAATATGATGAAGGCATCTTACTTATTAACAAGTTAACCTTGGAAAACTTTGAAAGGTATGTAAATTAATTGTCGATGTTTTTTTTTTGTAAAAATACTACGGAAAAAAATCTTTGAAATATAGTTTGAATTTTGAATAAAACTTGATATCTTGCTTAATGACCGACAACCCGACCCCCGCGCGTATCTACGCTCGCACTCATCGAAATTTGTACAGAGCCGCACTCTATAGGTCAAAGAGCCGATGTTGCTCGCTCACTGGCCCAGGCCAAATATTTTTTGATATTCGAATAGCTCATGACATAAAGAATATGAATAAAACATCTCGAATAGTTAAAAAGTTATGCAACAACACGAAATTTCGCGGGTATTCTGGTATAATAAAGAAGAACAGAAACTTACAATATAAGGCAAAATCCGATCCAAAATCGTCTCCGAACTAGAATTCTCACACAGCAGCTGCAAAATCTCCAAACTATACAATTTCGACGTACAATGATGCAGCCCCCTTATACATGACGTCACTAATGACGTTATCAGTATCAAACCTTCACTATCGGGCCCCATATCTTTTCTCTCTGGTGCCTTCTCATCATCTTCATCAAAATCTGTCGTATTGACGTTCAAAACTTTGAATTTGTCTTTTAATTTATCTATATTGTCTATGTTCTGATGGTCTGTGGTTTCTTCGACTAAGTCTTGGTAGTTTTTGGCGTCTGATGGCTGGGTGAAGATCTTGATAATGTTTTTTATGTCTTGGTGTATGCGGAGTATCTTTTCGTCAGGAGGTAGTATGGGCTGGGCGGAAAATATCAGCATGTATGATTGGAGGAAAGAGTAGAAGTATTCTGGGAATAATCTGGAACAAAATTATTCGTTTTAAAGAAGGTAAAATATGTTTAATAAGGGCTAAAAGTAAATGGACTACAAAAGCCTTGGACACTGCTCGTTATTAAAATATTTGCACTCCAGTATGAACTATTTTTAGTCTCGACATATGAAAGAAAGATGATCATGTTTTAAGCACAAAACATGTTTTTTTTTTTTCTTTGGCATTATTTTGACACTGCTCCAAAGTAGTCTTCGTAAAGTATAGGCAGTGGACGGAGTTAGGTCCACCTTGCTAACTGACTTACCCCGGCAAGAACCATTTAAAGTCTATTCAAATCCTTGTATCCAATTGATGTTATTTCCACAATATCAACTTTATGACAGAGTCAATTAAGTTGATCTTAGAATGACTAGTACTATTGAAAATGTCATAAAATTTGTTAAAGTTGTAGCGCTAACTGAATATTTATGTTTCGGGTTTAAAAATATTTTTTTATATTTTTGGAAACTAAAATGCAAACTTTTTTGGAAACTAAAGTTCGTGCCAACACTGATACTATATAAATAAATGAAATGCTGTTCGTTCGCGCATCACTTGAGAACGGCTAGACCCATTAGGCAATATTTTTAATAAAAATGTTCGTAATAGTTCGAATTAGGTTTTAATGGAAAGAAAAATGTATGGAATTTTTATTTGAATTATTGAAATTTGAAATTTGCCAGAAAAACGTCATTCGGGTGAGCTAGTTGACAAATTAAAAATGTATCTACTCACTTCCCCCTAGCTTCATCGAGATACAGCTCAGCCGTCCTCCTATCCTTGGGGTTCCTTTCAGTCATGGAGTGCAGCAGGGTCTTCAGCTGCGTTTCTTCAGTTGTCAAGGTCATGGTGGGCGGCCGGTCTTCGCCGTTCCTATAGGCCAGAAGACCGGGCAGGTCGAGGGCGGGCGTGCCGTCGTTCCAAAGTTCTAGGAGGGCGCAGCTGAGGGGCATAAATGTCATGTTTTAGATTAATTGTATAATTTACTTTTTTTATCATTGACTTACACTAACTTGTTAGTACTACTTGCCGGGTCGCAGCATTATGCTGAGCGATGGCCGTTTTGCGTGGATGTGACGCATATTTTCCCTAAACTTGTTTCTTTTTCGTGTTCTTTTTTTTGCGTCATGTTTACCGCAAATAAACGTATTTTCTTTCTTTCCTTTTCTTTACTTGTTAAAATTTTAGGAACATTGTTTCACAATGTTTGTAAATATGTGAGCGCCATGTATCTATCACATAATTAATTTATCTGTCATTGCTTCATTTTGAATTCTTTTTACCTTATATATTATTGTATAGTAATGTACTTGTATAGTAATCTTATTCCAGATGCATCGTCTTCACATATAATTATATAATTAATGTATACAAAATATTGTAAAAAGTAACTGTGGAGTTTCTTGCCTATTCTTCTCTATACGAAAACTACCTTTTGGAAGGAGTGACTAGAATAAATTCAATATTTTTTGTAAATTTTGACGTTTAAGTGCTTTTTATGTGCCTAATTGAAATAAATTAATTGCCTTTGACTTTGACAGTACAAGCAAAGTGCACTGTAATAAACGAAATTATTGTACAAGGAAGCAGCCAGAACTGAAGGGGTCTGATAGGACCGATGCCTGCCGGGGTTGCGGGAAAGTCCGAAAGGGATACCGTGGCCCCTGGCAACGTACTGGCAACGAAAGGAACACGGGTGGGTTTTAATCAGTAAGAGTCTGAAACGCCCTCATGCTCCGCCCAGAGCGGGAGAAGTTATTTGATAATTTCCCATCCAAAAAAAGGTGTGAAGCCAATATCAAAATCTTCATTCGGGCGAATGGTTCTGAACTCAGGTGAAGGTTCATCAGGTTAAGAATGAATGTTCACCTACTCCTTTAATTTTTCGATCGTTTAGTAAAGTGAAAGATTTTTGAAATCCAACATCGTTACACTAATGAACACATTTTACACTTTGAATTCATTTTGTGTTCAGCCGTTTCACTTTGAGAGGAAAGGCAAAAATAATTATTATGCAGCTTTAGCAATCATGGTTCAAGAATGTAAGAATAACTGAAGAAAATGTATATAATTATACATTTGTAATAAAACTTACCCAGCCGAAAATATGTCCATACTTGGTACAAGTTCACCAACTTTACAGGGTGATTCACTCAGCAACAGGCCACCCATTCTGTCATCACCCTGTATCAGAGAAAATGTGGTTGTATTCAATCCTTTGTATTTTATAAATACATTTTAGTTTCGTCTCTTAGCAGATTGGTTATTTGATTCAGGCATGACCAAGCGGAAGTCCATTATGAAATACAATAACCGTAGACGTGGCGTGTCGTGCGTGGGTCTCTGCGTCCGGCGCTCGGCGTGGCAACACGCCGTGTTCGGGTTCGCGATAAGTCAGTCGTCATCCTAAGGATGCACGTGTCGATTTCTTACAGGGTTTTTTATGACTCTTTAGGAATAGTTAAGTATCTACGTTTATTGTATTTTCTAGCAGATTGTTTGCAAAATTCGTTATTAATATCTAGCACTAACTTGTCCATAAGGGTTCATTAGAAAACCAACGTCAGACAGCATTTGTCGGGCATTAATGCTGAAATGAAACTTTTTGGCGCAGCCGTGAGGCACACACTATTATTGCTTATGATTATTTTCACTTTTTATTTTGTTATTATGTGTTTCACGAACTGTGTCCAAATAAATATTATTCGTTCTTTCTTTCTTTTCTTTAGCATATATTTAAAGCCAGTAATGTTTAAGACCCATGTAATCGGACACAAAGCCAGACTACACACTCACACATGCCACGCCTCTGGCGAACCGTTTAGGGAAAAAGGGCGTGATTTTATGTTTATATTTAAAGTATAAAAACTAAAAGAAAAGGACAAAGCAGTATTCTCTTACCGCAGGCCTATTATGCGGGTCAGGTGCCCTCACGAATCTCTCGGGCGCGACATAGCAGAGCCTCCTGCGAGACGTGTCGAAGAAATAGCTGAAGTCGGCCGGGTTGTCATCGGGCAGGAAGGTCGGCTTGAACGACGCTATGTCCGTCAGCAGCACCCACAGCCAGGAGGTTACCATTACGTTTTCTAACTGGAAAATGAGAAGTTTGGAATTAAAATAACGAGCGAGCGTTATAGTAGTCATATATGATGGATGTGTGACATCTGACATCTTGGCTGATGTATACAACGTGTAACGTTAAATGTGCAGAACCTAAAAATTGTGTGATCAGAATAACGAGCAGAATCAATTGAAGCACTTTTTAATATAGGTCACATTTTTCAAAAACTCTTCATTAAAAACGTTGCCGTGTCTATTTATCAATAGGTCAAGCCATCACATGCGCAAACCCGGTCCAAATAGGTAAACAAACACAAATTGTTGTCGACCAATAAAAATTGTCTCATACGCGGGATAATAATAGCTTTTATTTCAATGCAAATACGAATCTTCCATACAGTACAATGAATAAGACAAGAGCGTCGTTGCAGACGCAAGAAACGATCAGAATTGCCAGTAAAACTAAAACAGCACATAAAACCTTTACAATTTATTTAATGATTTTTTTTCTCTCTGAAATAGGTCAATTGAATTAAAAATTAGTTGCCATCTGACGATCAAAGCGCCGCACGTGCTCATTGGTCAAATCAAATAGCGCGCGCCCCGGCTTCCGGTTACACACTTCCGTCCCTTTTCACGAAATCACTTCCACAGATTGCAAGAAAGTGAGAGGAAAGATGTTTCACATCAAAAATATGAAATCAAGGCCCAGGCAGGGTAGGCAGAGTTGTTGTATGAGACAGTCGACCTAAATCATGGTCTAATTTTCCAAAAGATTAGAATTATTGGTAAGTTAAGACACGACTTCGCGAGCGCGAGGTTCACATTGTATGAAAACAGATATACATAACATTACGCCTGTATTTCTCCGAAGGGTTAGGCAGAGGTGTACCTATAGTACACCCACATTTTGCCAGTTATGTTTAAGTGCTATTGCCATCAATCGGGCATAAATCCAGACTCACGACTGCTACTGAGAAATTCTAGATAGAAAACCTAATAACACTTTGCCCGCCCTGGAGAATAAACCCGGGACCGCATGCTCAGCAGTAGCAATTGCGACCAACAAGGCAGTCAACAGAAAACAAAACGATATAAACTCTGTTATACTTTCCTATTTAAAAACAGTATTAAGTATCAACAAAGTAGCTTTTTGAACCATTTAATAAAACACAATCATCAAGAACTCAAAATGCTCAGCACATGATGGACTTTACTGTGTATGAATGGATATGATAACAACCCCACCATTCTTATGTGCTAAGAATGACCAGCAGACAACCTCTACTTCTCCAGCCATACAGGATGGCGATTTAGTGACCTACATCCGTCAAGGGGGTGATTCTACCTGGCATACTGAACAACTTTTACTATGAAACATATACATGAACGAGATTCGTAAAAAAAAACGTCTGTCTACTGTTGTATAGGAATCAGTTTTTTTTTTTCACATATCGAATATGAGTTTCATGAATTTTTTTTTGTATGACCTGTAGAATCACCCCCTTGACGGATGCAGGTGTCTAAATCGCCACCCTGTATATTAAGTTAAATGAGGTTAGTCCTTGAAAGATTTCCACACGGTAAAACCTCCTTACCTTAATATCACCATGACAAATCCCAAGTTTATGCATTCGGTGCAGTGCGTACAGCACTTGGAAAGTGATCCATTTCTTCTCAAGAGTGGTGAGGAATGGACGAGTGGACATGCGGTCGTAGACGCTGCATTTACAGTATTCGCGCATTAGGAGACCTGCTTTGTCTGTGAGCTGGAAGATGAAAAAATGGTTATATAATTTATTTGGATATAATTTATTAAGGTGTTACCAATTGTAAAAATTTGACGTTTATGGACAGTCCGTATTTTGCCTGTTTGGGGCATGCAAATTAATTTTACGATAATAATCATTTTTAACACGCTTTTATTAGGTCGACCTATACAGGTCGACCTAATAAAAGATTTATAATAGATTCCATTACATAGTTAGTTACGTACGTAACTAACTATGTAATGGAATCTAAGGTAACTAATTTAACCATCTTCCAAGGGTCGTAGCGTAATGAAAATTGGCAGCGGTAGTTCTGATGACAATACAATAATATGGTACTGTTGAGCACAGCACACGAAACGTAATCTAAACCTAGAACATGCGTGCTGTGCGGGGGTGTGTTAGACTCTGATAGGCGGGGGTTATCTTGTTCTCCCTGCGGGATGCGAATTAAACCAGACAAAATACGATTTAACACTTATATTTGATTAAATTACACGTACACATAATTTACTGGTTACACAAATACACAATAAAAGGACTATTTTAACATAAAAGACTGATAGACGTACACGCGACTCTACTAGGGCTCATGTTGCTTGCTCGGTGGATTTCAATGACTGACTCTTGAATTCTATAGCGGGTTATATTTATAGGTTTACCACTACAGATGCGGCAGTGTGCATACTCCACACTGCTAACGATTTGAATATCCAATCGGCGTGGACCGAAACGTGGCCACGCCTCTATTACATGGTTATGACTAGCATGCAGGTTGCAACCTGTCAATATTTTGCGGACAAACAGAGACTTGTTGGTTTGTTTACATCAAATTTCGTAATTATGGTGCAATAATATCTGCGATTGCCTAAGACGCAGGCTATGACTAATATTGCACAATCATTACTTTCTTACGCTACTTTATTGACTAAAGGTAAGCAGAGCTAGAGTTATGGTGCTTCACCTACATTCCACCCCCTGTAAAAGGGTTCAACCGGCTTACATCCTGGTCTGTGGGAAGCACAATAATCTTTGCTACCGGTCGACGCAGGACCCCGTTTACCGTCTTAACATCTACAACACGGACGATTCCGTCATTACCGTGATACACAGATTGGACTACACCTTTTGTCCATGCGCTTCGCTCTCTATTGTTATCGGCTATCACTACCACATCACTGACACGCACATTGGGTACATTGTTTGTCCATTTCTCACGACGTTGCAGAGTCGGGAGATACTCCCGCAGCCAGCGGCGCCAGAACATATCGGCGAGCGCGTTTACCCGCCGCCACTGTCGGCGGGAGTCAATGTCCTCGTGGTTGCTCGACGTAAACGGCGTACTCCCGGACGCAGTGCCCAGGAGCAGATGGTTCGGCGTCAGGACCTCAGGCTGCTCGTGGTCGTCATATACATAGCTCAACGGGCGACTATTCACTATGAGTTCTGCCTCAGTGAGGAGGGTGTAGAGGACCTCCTCACGAGGGGCCCGCTCTTTGAGCGTGCTTCGAAGCGCATTCTTCACAGACCTGACCAGGCGTTCCCAGCAGCCGCCCATGTGTGGCGCTGACGGGGGATTGAAGTGCCACTCGATGCCTCGGTTGGTCGCCTCGTCTCTTATTTGACCTTGATCGAGGTCCTTCAGGGCTGCTCGTAGTTCGGTGTTGGCTCCGACGAAGTTGGTACCCTGGTCAGAGTACAGGTGTGCAGGTTGCCCCCGGCGCGCTATCAGGCGCCTCAGGGCCAGAATGGCTGAGTCGGCGCTCAGTGTGGCGGCCCGTTCTTGGTGGAAGCTGTCTTCTTGGCACAACCTCATCAGGTGGAGGTGTGCGTCTTCCAGGTCTCGTAGACGCAGCTCCGACGTCGCTCTGCGTTTGCGACATCGCCTGATGAAGATCAGCGAGCGCGCCATAGTGCGCTTCACGCGCCGCCAGGATGAGTAGCGTTCGTAGCCCAGGAGTGGCCTTACAGGGGCCACCGTAGTCTGGAGTCGTTGGATGCGCTCGAGGCCTGCTTCTGCCGCCTCAGGTTCGCGACATGCTGGCCACCGCTCCTGTGAATCACACAAAAACGAGGGGCCCGACAACCACGCTGCATGGTCATCAGGCCAAGACAATCTGGTCGCCTTGTCAGCTGGGTTGTCCTCCGTGGGGACCCAGCGCCAGTTGCCTCTGGCCGACAGCCTATCTAGCTTTGCTAATCGATGCGAGACGAACCTTTGGAATTCTTGTGCATCGGAATTTATCCATTTTAACACTGTCTCACTATCTGTCCAATAAAATTTCTCCCTGACTGGCAACCCTAGCTCTCTTTCGGCAGTGTCCGCTAAACGGCAGGCCAGCACTGCAGCTTGAAGTTCTAGTCTAGGTATAGAAATTACTTTTTGAGGCGCTACTCGCGTTTTACCTAACAGTGAATTTAAAAGATCAGGTCCGGTCAGTAAGTTGTCATTCAAACACGTACCTTGAGACGTAGCAGCTGCGTCGAACATTAGGCGAAGCTCCTCTGGTTTGTTCGGGTTTACAACACCGAAATGCGGTAGGTACCAAACCGGTGAGCTATCTACCTCGCCTTCTACCTTGCGCGCGTAACCATCATTTAATGATCTGTCTAACTGGTTCGCGTACGTCTCAGCGAAACTAGCGTCCTTACGCATTCGTTTTTCGATTCCGTATAATCTCTGCCGGGCCTGTCTGTAATTATCAGGCAACAGAATGTTGTCCTGCTTCCACAAAAGACCTACTTCCCATTGTGTCTTATCAGGCGTACGTTGACTCGTACTGTCTAACACCTGTACAGCCTGTTCTACGTCCTTATGTTTGCGAGTTACCTGTGAAATGCCTATTGACTCTAATTCGAACTGTGACTTGATTAAATCATGTAAATCAGGGAGGGAAACAGTCATGCAGTTTACCGCTTCAGTACTGCTGGCGTTATCGAACGGTCCATGTATGACCCAACCTAGTTTTGTAAGAGAGGCAACTGGCTTACCGGATCGTCCGCGTCGGATGTCCTCACTGACGAGCAGCTCCCAGTTGTCCTGCCCGAGTAGCAGCAGCGGCTTGGCTCCCCTCATCTCTGTGCAACCCAAGTCGCGAAGGTGCACGTTGTCACTGATCACTGAAGACGTCACTGTTTGTGTAGGCAAGTTCAAGTTTACTATTGTCCGGCACTTGATATTATGGCACTGTCCATTGGGGCCTTTCACATGAACTTGTACCACCCGCGAGGTAAGGTCCGACATGCCGTGTCCGCCCGCGGTCTTCAACGTTAGTGGTACACATGGGCCCGGTAGGTTCGTAGCGAGCGAACTGTCTATGAGCGATACGGTTGCCCCATCGTCTAACAACGCATAGCACTGATCGTTATTGCTGCCTTTATCGTACACTGTCACTGGCACTATCTTCAATAACGCTGTAGCTCGCCACTCTCCTATGTTTGTTACACTTTCCGGTTTCACTTCCTGTTTCGGTCTGTCTTCGTGTAGCAACACATGATGTCCGAAGTCGCACTTTTTGCACCTTTTCGCGCGACAGAACCTTTTCGTGTGTTTGACGCCTAGACAATTAAAACACACCTTTTTCTGTTTGATTAGTTCCCAGCGTTCTTGCATTCCTAGCTTTTTGAACTGGTCGCAATCTTCTATCAAATGTTTTCCGAGGCACATTACGCATTCCTTTTGTGTGATAACTTCGTCGCTTTGTGTGTTCACACGGTGTGCCATCTGTGACTTATTTGTGACAGGACGTGCAGCGTTCGCAGGTCGAGTCCGTCCGCCGGTCTGCTGCTGATTCACAGGGTTTTTAGCCTGGCTTGGCTCATACACGGTCGGTTGTAGGTAATATGAAGTAGATCGCGTCACGTGTATAAGAAACTGTGACAGCATTTCTAGGCTGGGTGAGACTCTTAAGTCCACCCCCTGTGAGTTATCCAGGCCCATCGCGAAGTCACCATACTGCGCACGTTGAACTGGTGTCAGCTTGCTCAGCAGCTCGCTCACAAGTTGAGGGTTATTCAGGTACCCATCTGCTTTGACATTTCTTAGCAGCGACACACAGTTCCTTACGGTCGATGAGAACTTTCTTAACTCGTGACCACTTTCGGATACTTTGGGCAGGTCTCTCACTTTCTTTAGGGCGTATTGAAGTATGACGGTCGGGTGGCCGTACTCTTCTTCCAATGCGCGTATTATTTCCGTGGGGTCTCTTGAAGACCGCAACAAATCCTCTACTGACAGCTTTGCTTCCCCGTGCAGAGAAGACTTCAGGCGAGCTATATTTTCATGCGCCCTGAAGTTGTATAATTCGGTGGTATCCCAGTACATATTTCTGTATGAAATCCAGTCCGCTGGGTCACCGTTAAAATGAGGCAACTCGTAAGCCTGCCTAGGTACCGGGTGCGGGCGCGCCATGTTCGTGATCGCCTCCGCCAGCTTGTCAATCTTCCTATCTCTGTCACCCGACGATAGTCGCCGCCTATCTGTTACGTCCACTCCGCTTTTCCAATGCCGCTGTGTGACCGACTCGAGTGTCGATACTCGAGGTACACTTGCGACCGGAGTGGTATAGGTGGGATAATTGTCAGGTAAATGGAATCTAACAGCTTCAGCATGAGCTGGCGTATGCACAGGCCCCGCATTGCTCACTGGGGTTCTATACGATTGCGACACATTATTTCCGCTTAACATAGCCGGCACACGGTACATATTTGATTCAAGGTTAACTTTACTTACATTTCGGTCTTGAATCCTGGATGCTTCATACTGCGCGGCGACGTCAACCGGCGCTCGCGACGCCATCGGGACGTGCGACGCAGCCGGCGTGTGTGACGCAGCCGACGTAATCAGCGCTGCGTCTGACTGCAATGCTTGGGGCGTTGTGTTGATCCACTCTTCAACGCGGTGCTTCGTATCCACATCAGAGTTTGAGTCATCACTTTCTGCATTCGCCTCGATCTCTGCTATTTCTACCTCCATCCTTTTCTTCACTAGATTCTCCCTGATGTGCACCAGATCACGCTCAGCTTCGTATTCGGCCCTTTTCCTTAAGAATTCGACGCCTCTGCGACTATTCTTAGACGAAACTCTGCTGCTCCGCGTCGATCTCGCGACTGTCTGCCTAGGTACTTCCTCTGCCGGCTTTTCACTGTAGTCGATTACTCGAACCCCGGTCAGTGGTATATTGGTGGCAGCCGCGGATGTTATTGTAGGTGCTACTGATGGTGAACCCGGTGCTAATTTGGACAGTAAGCCCGAGTCTGAGACGATAGCGGCATCCCTACGCCGCGCGTCTGCTTGTTCAGTCATTTTACGTAGTTTGCTTCGCGTAGTAACGGTACTTTTAACACTCATTTTTGCTGGTTAATTCGCCTATGAACGTAATCCGACTCCGAGTGCTAGTTTGTAAGACTACGCTCGGACAATCGGCTATCCGGCTCGTAAGGACCAATGTTGAGCACAGTCCGACTCCGAACGCTAGTTTGTAAGACTACGCTCGAACAATCGGCTATCCGGCTCGTAAGGACCAATGTTGAGCACAGCACACGAAACGTAATCTAAACCTAGAACATGCGTGCTGTGCGGGGGTGTGTTAGACTCTGATAGGCGGGGGTTATCTTGTTCTCCCTGCGGGATGCGAATTAAACCAGACAAAATACGATTTAACACTTATATTTGATTAAATTACACGTACACATAATTTACTGGTTACACAAATACACAATAAAAGGACTATTTTAACATAAAAGACTGATAGACGTACACGCGACTCTACTAGGGCTCATGTTGCTTGCTCGGTGGATTTCAATGACTGACTCTTGAATTCTATAGCGGGTTATATTTATAGGTTTACCACTACAGATGCGGCAGTGTGCATACTCCACACTGCTAACGATTTGAATATCCAATCGGCGTGGACCGAAACGTGGCCACGCCTCTATTACATGGTTATGACTAGCATGCAGGTTGCAACCTGTCAATATTTTGCGGACAAACAGAGACTTGTTGGTTTGTTTACATCAAATTTCGTAATTATGGTGCAATAATATCTGCGATTGCCTAAGACGCAGGCTATGACTAATATTGCACAATCATTACTTTCTTACGCTACTTTATTGACTAAAGGTAAGCAGAGCTAGAGTTATGGTGCTTCACCTACAGGTACTGTCGAACTGATCTGATGATGGAGCCGGAAGATATGAACTGGAACTTCATGATGGAAAATCAGTACAGGATTTGATTTTGTTGTCTATAATCGGATCTGAGTTTCATGGTGAAGGTTGTTTAGTATGACGGGTAGAATCACCCCCTTGACGGATGCAGTGTCTCAATCGCCAACCTGTATATGTACCTTAAAATAACATATTTTTTCCTAATGTTGCATCATCATCATTTCAGCCGATAGACGTCCACTGCTGGACATAGGCCTCCCCCAAGCACCACCACTTCGACCGATTCTGTGCTTCCCGCATCCAGCGGTTTTCTGCTGCCTTCACAAGGTCATCAGTCCATCTTGTGGGAGGCCTTCTAACGCTACGTCTTCCGATACGCGGTCGCCACTCCAGAATCTTTCGGTCCCATTAGCCATCTGTTTTGCGAGCAATGTGCCCTACCCATTGCCACTTAAGTTTAGCAATTCTTCGGGCTATGTCGGTTACCTTGGTTCTCCTGCGGATCTTCATTTCTGATTTGATCACGCAGGGAAACTCCAAGCATAGCCCTCTGCATTGCCCTTTAGGTGACTGTTAGCCTTCTGATAAGGCCCATTGTGAGCGACCACGTTTTAGTGCCATAGGTCACCACTGGCGACACGCACTGGCCAAAGACTTTCGTCTTGAGACACTGCGGTATGTGGGACGAGAAGATATTGCGTAGTTTCTCGAACGCTGCCCAGCCGAATCGGATTTGACGATTGACCTCTTTCTCAAAGTTGGACCTACCTAGCTGTACAGTTTGTCCTAGGTAAACATACTCGTCCACAACTTCGAACGTAGCGTTTCTGATCTTCATGAGAGTGGTTATTACATGGGTATTTGACATGACCTTTGTCTTGTCCATGTTCATTTTAAGACCCACTCTTTCGGAGGCTCTACTGAGGTCATCGAGCATTGTACTGAGGTCCTCCATCGTCTCAGCCATGATAACTATGTCGTCGGCAAACCGAAGGTCAGTGATATACTCGCCAATGATGTTGATGACTAGCCCTTTCCAGTCCAGAAGCTTGAAGACATCCTCCAGTGCACCATTCCGCCTTATTGTTTTTAAGCTGTTTCAGAGCCATCCTAATCTCATACAAGCTGACGTCCGGGATGTCTTCGGCATAGTGTCGGGTCAATCTAGCTCTTGAGTCGTTTGTCAGATTCGGTACTGGTTGCGTGTAACTGTCCATAGAAACTCTCGATCTCTCTCAATAGCTCAGTTCTGGCGGATACGATTGTGCCATCATTGGTCTTCAGTTTCGCAAGCTGGCTCTGCCCAATAGACAGATGTCTTGCAAAATCCTTGGAGCCCTTGTTCCACTCTATCGCGTCCTTAATACGGTTCGTATTATAATGGCGAAGATCGCTTTTCAAGGACTTAGAGAACAGTCTATTGAGCCGCATTTGAGCGCATCGTCTGAAGACTGCAGGATCATCTCGCGCCTCTTCTCCATGAGCTGTAAAGTAGCATCAGAGAGCTTCTTGTTTCGATTTGTACGAGGGGTCTTCAAGATCTTGAACCCGACCGTATGGACAGTTTCCACGAACCCATCGTTATAATCGTCCACGGAGCTCCCTAGACACTCGAAACGATTCTGAAGTTCGAGCTGAAAGCTCTCAGGGTTCAGGTCAGTCGAGATCTTTCCACCGTGATATTTAAGTTCAATGTACCTCTTACCACGCGGTGTTCACTTCCGGTTTTCACGGCGTTGATCACAGAGACATCCTTGAATAATTGCTTCTGCGTTGACATAATGAAGTCGATCTCATTTTTTGTTACACCATCAGGGCTCTGCCAGATCCATTTTCTGTGCTCACGTTTTCTGAAGAAGGAGTTGATCATAAAGAGCGAGAGCCTTCCTTCTCCATAAACAGGCCAGTAGTTGAGCCCGGTGGTTCCGACGTCCAACTCCAAATTGCCCCACTCGCAGTTCATCATCGTTTCGTATGCCCACTTTCGCGTTGAAGTCCCCCATTACATCGGTGAAGTGAGTTTTAGAGCCATGCACGGCTCTGGAAATATCCTCATATATGGTCTCCACCTCATAGTCGGGGTGTGAAGAGGTCAGGGCGTAAACCTGTATAACCTTCAGCGAATATCTTACGGATATTCTGAGCATAACGTACCCTGGTCGACAGCCTCACGATCTTCACCACGTTGCTCATAAGGGACTTATAGACGATAAACACCGACACCACCTTGGGACTGCTGGTCGCCCTCCCGGAAATAGAGCAAATTCCAGGATTTCAGGATTATCGAGTTCTCCCCCTCTCTTCGGACTTCAGAGAACTCTACTATACCCCATCGTAACCTACTCAATTCTTCTTCGAGTTCGATGATCTTCTCTTCGGTCCGGAGTGTACGAGTGTTGGATGTTGCCAGGTCGTTTCCGGTGATTGTGGTTGCCGGATCTCTTCCGGGGATTCTTCGCACCCCTTGCCACACCGTAGCCTTTACCGCAACCGTAGCCAAGGATAGGTGGGCCGCCGGGCACTAGGATTCATTTCTTTTTGGTGCTTCTAATTTTTTGGCAGGCGGGTTGTCGATCGCCGTATGATGTTAAAAATGCATAGAGAACGCTGCTGATTCTCTAGTAAGTCCCTTATTCGCCTTTTACGACGCCCATGGGAAGAAATAGGGTAGTGCTATTGCTATTCTTTGAGTCCGGCACCACACAGACAAAGAAAGAAAGAAAAAGTATTTATTGGGACAAGCACATGAGATCTTAATCAGTCTAAATTAATCTAATTAAACTAAACACACACTCATTAAAAATAAAAATACAAACAAAGTAAAAATTTAATGTGATGCCAAAAGGCTCCTATCTCAGCATGACACTGCAGCGTTTAATAATAAATGTTGCAGTGCTGGTATTCTGATAGGGCCCGCAGTGATGTCATTGATAGAAAAAGATACATAAATAAATACTAAATTAAATAGATGTCTATGTCTTTAGTGTCTGTGGCATTGTTGTGACAAGTAGAGAGACGCAGACGCTGACCCCGGCAAAAAATTGTTTCAAACATTACGGCTGTTTACGGCGGCAAGAATTCGCAAGGTAGCAGGACAAGAGTTGAAAAGATGAGAACATTACTACACCAATTAGCAATATCCACATTGAACTGACTGCCTCCCACGTTAGGTTAGGTTAGTGTATATTATGGACAGTGATCGGAGTAGGTAGATTGATTTTTGGTACTTCTATCATAAATGCACACAGAAAGAATAACATGGATAAGCCATTTTTCCGGAAAGCAATTCCGGTATTACCGGATTCAATTAAATATTGTTAATGTTGGTAGTGATATTATTACTACTCAATTCAAAGTTGGTGATGGTATGTTCAACAGCTTAAGCAAACAAACACAATACTAAAAATATTCTTATAGTACATCCAAACGTGCTTTAAACTCCTTGTAACAAGTAAAATATTACTTACCAAAGCTTGGAATCATGACTGTGTGCCGTTAAAAAAATTATGAAGAATATAATATTGCTCATTTGAATACAATTCCTATCTAAGTTCCGGTTTTTTTCTTAATAATTAACCAATTCCGGAGGAATGTCCAAAAAAAACTCAAAAAAAAAAAAAACTCAAAGCATTTATTTCAAATAAACCAATTACAGGCACTTTTGAATAGTCAAGGGGTCGGTCAGTCAGAAATATGAAGCTAGTCGCCCATTCCAAAGCGTAGTAGGTACCTATGGAGAAGAACGGGCAAGAAACTCCATGGACACTCTTTTAAATAAAATAAGATGGTTACATAATATTGGTTACATCATTCAAGTTGAAGTTATACATGTGAGAACGATGCAAAACATTAAAAGCGTCCGTTAGAAATAAAAATATAAATTAAATTAAAATCGCCGTGGCAGCTAAGAGATGACCAGTCCCTACTGACGGCGCCCGTTCACGAACATGACGCATGGATTAGCACCATTCAGCTCCACCATTTTGAAGGGAGCATATTAATATATACGTTTCGGATCAATGACCCCAATTCAATCTACCTACTCCGATCACTGATTATGGATGTTAAGTGCGTAAGAGACAATAACCAGAAACCAATACTTACAATAACCCTCTGGAACGGCAAACAGTTGAATGCCGAAGCCAGCTGCTCTTTAATCTTCAATATCCTCTCCTTATGTTCAGCTAGTGGCAGTGACGGGTCATGGACTGCAAACACCTTCACAACTACTAGACCTTCACGAGATCTAGCTCGAGCTACCTTCAGAAAACGGGTTGAGCCAAGGCTGGAAGGAACGTTTGTAAAATTAATCTTTGAAACCTTTTGAATAAAAATGAACTTTATGTATTTATGATAGTAAAAATGAACTGTATATTGTTTTGTGTCCTTTTGTTTTTGTGTTTATTTATATAGTTAGTCATTTAATTTAGTATCTAGGGTAAATAGTTAGTTGTGTTATATATTGTATATAAGCATTTTAATGTATATATGAAATATATAACAGTATATTGTCATCATAATATGTATATTTGCTAAAGATAAAGTAATCATAATTATGGCTTGCTCTGACTCATAATTTTATTTTAATATCAAGGAAATATGTTTCTGGCTGGTTGGTACTTTTATTTAAGTTTTTAGTTTGAATTTGATAATATTATATGCGACGTGGATATTGTACACCTATTTTTATCAAAATACTTATCAATATTGACATTGCGATACATATAAAATTGAATCATACCTCTGATCGAACGACAAGTCTACATGGTCGCTCAGGTAATGTTCTACGGGATATATCTGCGACGGAGCGACACCCACAAGCTGATTTCCCATTGTGTAATGTTAAAATTTGCAAAAAATTCCGTTCAACACATTTCCTTCTCAACGATAACTTATTTATTTTCTACCCAGTGGATGGTATAACTTCGGAATCTTTGAGAGCATTTGTTTTTCTTCTGCGTTTACAACTATAAGAATAACTGCGATTTATTTATGTTAAATTAATAGTGAGAAAGTGCACTGTATTCAAAACAAAGCAGAATTTTGCAAATTTTGACAAGTGCCTGCCAGTCAATCAAAACGTAACATTGACAAATGATCGTGCGTTCAAGAACACTTATTGAGAACTAATGTGTTAGTTTTTCCTTCGAAAAAAGAGAAAAAAGATGTCTGTTTGTTTATAAAAATATGTACACAAAAAAAATACAGCCTGACCTTTTTTTGCCTCGTTTTAATCGATTTGTTTGGTTGTAAAAGTAAAAACTCATCTGAATTTCGTGTTTTTCTCATCCTGTCAAAATTCATAGAGTAAAATGATAACACAACTCATCAAATCTGCTGTCATTTTAGATCTATGGTTTCTCTTTCCTTCAACAAACAAGCATTCCACCCATTTTCATTGAATTTGATATCGTTTGCTAATAATATTTCAAAGAAATGTCTTCTAAAAGTGAAAAAGATCGAGCCAAACAGATCCAGGACAGATGTCAGAACATATTGATGCAGATGTTGAAGGATGAGGACAATAAATATTGTGTTGATTGCGATGCTAAAGGTACGCAGATTTTTTCTTTTTTTGGTTGCAAATTTTTCGATGTATCTTCTGGAATGCATTTGTAATAAGGTCATAAAAAGCTTAAATGTATGTTTCTTCACAACTTAGTTTAATTTCGTGGGTATAATTGTGGTCCTTGAACTCAATTTTTAACATCAAAATTATTCAAATGACTCACGATATCTCGTAAGAACTGTGTTGCTATCGCTTCTTATTTCATATTCTCATTGCTTCCGTGCTCTCACTTTCTTAGTATTTATAATAAAAAGTAAATCACGATGTCTGCAAGTATTTGACAAACAATTCGTTTTTGGTTGAATGATTTATAGGAATGTTTCAAAATAGTAATAAACATAATTTTTAAAATAATGTATTCAGTGCAAACAGCTGCTGGAATTTATTGCAAACATAATAAGCTCTCCCAATCTTTTTTTCAAGACTTAACCATATTAAAATTAAGAAAATACTCTTTATCATTGTTTCAATACCATGCCATTCACTTTCTTTGCTCAAGGATTAATGTAATCAAAGAATTTCGTCACATTAAAAAAAAAATTTTTTACTCTAACTATTTTCATGGAAAGACTCAAGTATACTGTATATTCTGCCTCAGAAATTCAACCTCTAAAGTTGGGAAAATCCTTTGTCTAGTTTGATTTGTGTTAGTCCATAAAAAGTGAATTAAGTATGACATTATTTTCAAACTGCACATAATTGTAAGTAAGCACTTATATCTTATGATTGTAGATAATATTGTTCACATATACTTTTATGTAGGACTTTATAGGAGCTAAATAAATATCAAAAGTGATTGGAATAGCAATTATTGAATACACTCTATAAATGAAAATACATGTATTGGATTGTATATTATGAGTATTTTTCTATAAAATATATAGAAATAAGGAAGTGTATAGAATGCTGCTAGGGGCACTTTATCCAACAAGGATTGTTGAGGTTCGTTTGCTGCCCTTTGTATTGATTGATAGTATTTGTTTTTGATAATCAAAAGATGAGTTTATTTCTGATGGGAGGCTAATGTTAATAAAAATAATAAAACAATCTCACACCTCACCACGGGGTTAGGAAGAAACTGCAGAACGCCACCTGCTACAATCCTTTTCGTTTACATTCATACATCTGGTCTTTGGTTCCTTTGATTATTTCAGCAATATTTTTATTATAAGAAACTGATTCAATGCCCGAAAGGTTGTACACTTTATCTAGTCAAAAATTATGCTTATAAAAACAGCTCCAAAAAGGTTATTTTGTTACTAGACAACTTTAAAGGATTATTTCACAAAGCAGGCACTATCTAACAGACAAGATTTGTGTAAAATGTAAACTATCTTTCAGATGAGTTAACTGAAATTTATCTAGAGGTTAGTTAAACAGGCTATAGGGCAGCGAAAACCTCCACTGTAAATTAGTGAAATGTTTAACAGCTATTACTCAATTTTGTTCATGTAAAATACTGGTATTCAGCTGCATCTGGTAAGACTGGAAGCTGACCCTAACATAGTTGGAAAAGGTTAGGCAGATGATGGAACTCAAATCCCTGGATTGGCTATTAAGAGCTTGCAATGACATGTAATCTTACTTCCTTATTATTAATCATTCATATTAATATTCTATAGATTAATCATTATCACAGACAGATCTATTAATGGATTAGACATGTCTATATGTTTTACATTAGTTTATAAAAAAATGTGTTGTTATTCTTAAGCTGTTGAGCATGTTATGCAAAACACAGTATCTTTAAATTGCAAATAATGCAGGTATTGACCAGTAAGATATGCATGGTATGTCATTAAGAGACTTTTAATTAAAAATAATAAAAACTATGGGTAGAAAACCACACTGAAAACAGCTACTAAATAAATTATCGAACACAGCAAAGAGGCACAACACTAAAAGTAAAGTATAATTCTGAAAATGATGAATGATAATAATTCAATCTACCATTTATCATCATCATCAGAGGATCTTGTGGCTAAGTAATAACAGCCGTACGGGTCGATCCTTAAGGTTAAGCTACGCTTGCCGGGGTTGATCCATGTATGAGTGACCATCTTTACATAGGTACCGAGACTCCTCCGTGCCTCGGAACGCCGTCGGTCCCGGCTGTCATTCGTAGATCTTGGGTCGTCAAAAGCCCGAAAGTCTGACTACCAGTCTTACTAAAAGCGTATCGCGTCTGATCACCTTGCTGGTGCTCAACCTTGCGCGTTTTTCTTCCACCCGGCCCAGTATCTTAAGCCTTTCCAGACCATGCTTAGGTGAACGCATAACATGTCCGAAAAATCTGAGGGCACGCTCCTGGCATATTGTAGAGATGTTGAGCTTAGAGACGCGTCGTATGTGGTCGCGATTCTCAGCACTGTAGTTAGCACTGCACTGCGATCTCTGCACTGTTGTAGTTATTATTTGAAATTTAATTAATTGTCAAGGGAATATTATATTGATTTACCCAACACTCTAGCTCTTTTTATAATTTTTATTTGATATTGTGAAATGAATAATGAAATAACTGAAATTGATACTAACATTTGTACGCCTAATGGCAAAGCATAGAGAAGTTACAAAAATGTAACATATCACACACCTGTGTATCTGTAACTTATGTTTACAAATAAATACTCTGAACTCTTGAGGGAATGACGAAGAAGAGTTTCCTCACATAATTCTATCTTCTTCACTATTCTATTCGTTGAGATTGGCCGCCGTGGCCGAAATACGGTCTGGAGGACTATGTATACAAGGTCCCACTAAAATAGATGGACAAGTTTTAACACAGAGTTCAGTTCGTCTAACCAAAAATAACCAAGCAAAAAAAAAAACACTGACTAAAGTGATTTTATTTTGACCTAAAATAATAAAAATGGCATGCAGTAACCAACATTTTTAGTGTATTTTCGTTAGCTGATTTATTTTTCTTGTAAGTATCTAATGCGTTTTTCTTATTTTATTTTTTTACCATTGTCCTTATTTTGGTGGTCTGATGATTTCTAAAAGTTTGTCCATCTATTTTAACGGGACCTTATATATTCTATCTACCATTTTTACTATTTAATTTTATAAATTTACACCCCTGACACTAACTATGGTAGTATGTTTAAATGCAGATATTTTAAAACATAATGATGATGCTAAATATATATATATTTTTAACAAAATAATAAACAGGTAAACTGGCGTAATTATCCTCCAATTTCCACTTATCATTATGAAATGGCTTTTAATGGCTGATGTCCAACACTAATATTTTTATCACAAACGCTGATATGCTATCTAGAATATTTCAGCTCAGTTGATTGCATAATTAACTGTCAAAAATAATTTACCGGAAATATTAATGTTTATTAGTAAAAGACAGTGTTTGTTTTTAATATGCAAGAGAAGTCATATGAGGATGCCTAAACTAGCAGCATCATCTGCTAATAAATGTAGGCAATAGTGTGTGAGAACAAGAAGAGAAAAATATAAATATGCGAAGTCTTAAACTAGAATATTGAAATAAACCTACACGTATAACGTAATAAGTTAACATATACTTAAATAAATACGTAGAGCTTAAATATATAAACATACATACTATAGGTATATAAATACTCACAGTTGAGAGGAAAGGTAATGCTCTTTTACTCGATATTTGAATTGTGAAACAGTTTATTGACATTCCGAAATTAATTCTTTAGATACTGGCGAAAACCTCATCAAAATCTGTTGCGTAGTTTAGAAGATCAACGCGACCACACAGACAGACACGAAAAGCGACTTTATCTTATATTATGCATAGTCATCAATCTGATTGCGTAACTTAATTATTACTGGGTAAAACTTCCCTAATATGAGTGACACAGTAAACAATTAAATGGTGGCCTTGCATTAATTAAAAACATGGACGACAGGAAGTCTGCAATTGTGTTTTACCTTCTACATCATCAACACTATTTAGTATGTTAATGCTACATACTTCAAATAGCATAATAGGGTCGCAGCATTATGCTGAGCGATGGCCGTTTTGCGTGAATGTGACGCATATTTTCCCTAAACTTGTTTCAATTTTTTAATTTTGTGTTCTTTTTTTGCGTCATGTTTACCGCAAATAAACGTATTTTCTTTCTTTCTTTCTTTATTTTCTTTCAAATAATTAACCATTCGCGTAATCTCAATCAATCTGCCTAGCCTTTTCCCAACTATGTTGGGGTCGGCTTCCAGTCTAACCGGATGCACCTGAATACCAGTATTTTTCCTATCTGACCTCCACAACCCAGTTACTGGGTAACACGATACCTCTTGGTAAATTGGTTGTCAGACTTTCGGGCTTCTGACGACCCGTAACGACTGTCAAAGATCCACGAACGGCAGCCGGGACCAACGGCTTAACTTGGACACGGAGGGGTCGTGGTATGTTAAGATGGTCACCCATCCTCGGATTGACAGCGGCAAGCATAGCTTAACCTGATCTATCGTCCCGTGCGGCTGTTATTACTTAGCCATTCGCGTAATGTATAATATTAGTGATGTAAGTTGGCGCAAAATGCTATTTAAAGATTCAAGGAAAATTATAATTGTTTTATTGCACACATTTTCAAAAGTGTTTACTGTTGCATGTAGTTCAAACAATTTATGGATAGATAGAAATAGAAGACTCCTTATTGTGTATACACCATAACAACTTATTAATAAAATTCGTTTATTTCAGACTATTTAAATGTCCATATTTTGTTAGTACAGACGCCAGCACATCAACCTACTACAATCTGTCAAATTTCTTTAATAGATTTTCAACTTTAACACTGAAGCATAAGGTTCAAAGTTGATTGGGAAAATTTGACAGTTTCGGGTAGGTTGACCTGCTGGCGTCTGTACTTATTACATTACCTTAAAACTATGTTTGAAGCCTTATCTGCCCGCAACGTCGTCCGTGTTAAATGTCTTGTTTTTTAACATAAATCCTATGACACTGGGGCAATACTGTAGCTTCCAATTAGTGAAAGAATTTTCAGAATCGGATCAGTAGTTCTGAAGATTTCCCCTACATACACTCACAAATTTCATCTCTTTATAATATTAGTTTTTTTTTTTTTATTGACCAAGGCACACCAACGACATATTTACAAGAATAAACAATAGGTAATCACAAATCTTCAATACTGTGTAAATACATCACTTATAGGCATGCACAACTTTCTTATTAAAAGATGAACAATGTTAAATTAAAAATTAAATTATATTTTTAAATCATTACAATATTTATAAAATTAAAAACAAAGAAGTAAAATGACTAAATAGATTTGATTATAGAATAAAATAATAAATAATACATTTCTTCACATTGCATGAGAGCAATACCAACAAAATATTCGCAAATAAGGTAACAAACGTGATAAAAGTTAAAAGATTAAATTTAGACTAAATTATAGTGAATAATAGTACTTATAGAAGAACTCATTAACGTTGCATTTGCAATAAAATGGCCGAATATTTATACCTACTAGGTACTTCATACACGCAAACCTATGGGCAATCTTAACCTGTGCAACTATTTGACAATAACAAATGCACGAAACGTAACGCCCAACATGTTCAAGCATCGTTGCACAACAGCGCGCGACTTTAACAGACGCCGAGGAATACCAAGTGCATTGTTACCCTTACCCGTGTATTTACTGGGCAAGACAATATTACGCAAAATGACGCGCAATTTTGCGTGGCTCATCATCATTGGCAGCCTTGTTCCACCTAGTGAGTGACCTCTCTTTAGTGCCATGCTTCCCTGGTTTGTGCGAGTCTCGGGTCTTCCCCGCGATCTCGTCCACCCACCTGGCGGTCGATCTGCCAACGCCCCTTCTACCGTCTTTCGGCAACCATTCCGTTAAGGCTCTGCTCCACCTGCCTTCGCCACGTTGCATGGTTACATGTCTTGTAACCCGAAAACCAAGAAAAATATACCTATATATACATTGTTTGTTTATTTAACAGTTTATGTAAACACATAAACAGACGGGAAAAAAAGAAACAGAAAAATACGTACAAAGGTGATGCTTATTTCTAAAGAAATCTCTTTCAGCAAACTTGCGATAGGAAAGTGGTTAAAAAGAGATGTAGACAACGTGTGTAAGAGTAGAAGAGAAAATAAAATACATAAAATAAACATACAATATGAGAATATACATTTTGACATTATGTGAAATAAATGATTTGACATTTACAGGCGTTATGTTATTTTTTATCGCTAGCTAATTAATGGCCCTTAACACTGATGTGTTATAATGACCAATGCATGCGTGCCGTCTGTCGGGACAGGTCAACTCCAAGCTGTAATGACTCTTTCTTGAATTTCTTGAAGAGGTTCTCCCTCACATGGCCGTGCGTGGCTAGACTCACATTTTAATAATATAATGTTTGGACTTTCAAGAGACTATGGCCTCTGAGTTTGTTTCGGCATTTCTTCAGCTTTGAAATGCCGCCGCCATCTAGTTTAAATATATTGACCAAAATTTTATTATAAAAGTGTCTTAGAAGATCCACTTACAGAAATATAAAAAAATTACAATATATATTCTCTCTTTCATAGGACCCCGCTGGGCGTCATGGAACCTGGGTATATTCCTGTGCATCAGGTGCGCTGGCATCCACCGTAACCTGGGCGTCCACATCTCTAAAGTGAAAAGTGTCAATCTCGACTCATGGACACCGGAGCAAGTCGTAAGTTATATTTTTCTGGCCCTTCACTTTATCAGAAAAAAGCTAATCGTATATATACGCAATTGTATAGAAAGAAAATACATTTATTTGCACTAAACATGACGCATAAAAAAAACAATAAAGCATAAAAACACAAAAACATCAACTTGGGGGAAAGTACCACTACACATTGCTCAGCATAATGCTGTGAAACTATGCGAGAAAGAGCCGCACGAGCCACAGCCACAGCGTTGGTTATCAACAGCAGCCGGCGACCGCACACGTATAGTGGCTACATAGCACAACTTCTAAATCCTGACATAATATCTGCTCTTCATCAATGGATGTAATCGCGATTATCGTCACAAAGTTAAGAAAATTATACAAAATTGCTCTCGATTCTTCATTTGCTATGCTGAGGATCGCGACCACAGTATGTCGCAACTTCAAGTTATTGGTCTTTCATGGTGCGGACCACCGGGACCACACTACTTGACAGCCTTCCTTATTGCGTCTGACCACTATCTAGAAATATAAGTATTTGAAGAGATAGGTAGAGAGAGATAGAAGATGTAGGCAGCCTCATACCTGCTGAAAGCAACTCACTTAAGGCGACGATAACCGACTTTTAATGATTTTGCACTGATGATCCCGTCTAAACGAGTAAGGTTAATGATTTGGAAAAATTATGTGTCAAATTAGAGCATTTTCTTAATAACTTAATCTGTGAATATTTTAGATTATGTTTATATTACATAGTGAAATTAATTTGTAAAGTTATGTCTAACGCGGATACAAAACTAAGGATCACGCAAAATCTATCAAGCGTATTTTTCTGAAACCTTCACCATTTTAAAGATAATTTAATTATTGATCTTTTAGTATACGTTTTTTGTTAAAATACCTTTTGTTTTTAGTATAATAAATTAATAATGCGTCTAATTTAGGACAGCGCTCCTTGATGGGCGAGTCCTATTACTGGCTGGACGTACGACGCGTTGCGTGAGCTCAGTACAGAACATGCAAGCTAACCACTCAAGGTCACTGGCATATATCTGCGTCTTAAGATACAAATTCTGTTGCTAACCTAGGCTATGCTATGAATGATCCGATAAAAAACCGGTAATTGTCCATGTTCACCTGTACTGTACAAGTTACCCTGATACGATGTTATCGCGTTAGAGTGACGTATCGTGTCGTGCGAAATTATTAAGTACCCTTTATATCGCAGAGTGCGTGACTTATAGCAATAAAGGACTCACCATCGCGACGTCAATGAACGATACACGTGAGCGGTCGTTTACTTAAAAATAAACTCTGTATTGCTAGGGTTTCTTTCCTTGTAATTATTTTCTTGGAAATTGTCCCCTTGGCTTATAAATGAGGCTTTATTTTATGTATGAAATAAAGTTTCATTTGGTAAGTAGGTACCTACTGCTTACCACATAAACCCTTGTGGGTCGTTCCAGTTTTTTCCGATGTAAATATCTGTGCTTATACAAATACACAATTACAATTTACATCGGAGAAACCAAAAATGTAATCATACATTATTACATTCGTCTTCACATATAATTAATGTATAAATGTTTTACAATACAAAGTATTGTGTATTAATTAAATTTAAAAGAGTAACGGTGGAGTTAATGCCCATTATTTTCCATACGAAACTACCTTTTGGAAGGGGCGACTAGAATCAATTCTATTTTCTTGTAAATTTTGACGTTCAAAAGTGCCTGTCAAGTGCCTATTTGAAATAAATGATTTGAGTTTGACATTCGCCCTTCTTCTTTGGCCTCGCCTTTTCCCGTTACGCGGGGTTGGCTTTCCCAATCATGCGACGCCATTTATTTCGGTCTTGTGCGTCATCTTCCGTAAGTCCCATCTCCCTCATGTCCATTTGGATGGCTCTCTGACTACTCTAATAGCGTGAGTTTGACAATCGTCCGTGGTTCCGAAAATACATTCCCTTTCAGTGGCGGATCCAGGATTGTCGTTTGGGAGGGGCTTGATCTCGCTGAGGGTTTGTTTCACCAAAGTAAACACAAAAAAATATACACAACATTTTAATAAAAAAATAATATCAAGTTCACTTTAGTATTTGTCACTGAAGCACTCAGGTGCTTGAGCCCCTTAGCTCCCCCCCCCCCCTGGATCCACCACTGTTCCCTTTCATTTAATCATGTATTCAGCCTATACTAATTCCTTGCTGACCGATCCCTTTCACCCTATCGATCCATAGAATGTAAGTACCTACTCGCAACTCGGTCCTTCCACTACCCGATATAAACACGATAGGCGCTTTTAGACGACGCTTACGACAGTACCTTATAGATGCGCAACGGACGCTGGATATGGTCACACTAAATTTATCAATTATATAAATTTATCTATTATATGACATTTATGTACCTTGCAGTGTTTCTGTCGGTTAATGTTGTCAAGTCAAGTCAAGTCAAGTCAAAGATTTATTTGCATACTAAGTGTACATTTTGGTGTTGTTTACAAATGCAGGTACTTACAACTTAGCGGCCTTTTCCAGGCATCGCAAACTTGAGGGCTAACTAGCAAACATTTAAACTATACGACACAATGAAATTCATAATTATCTTTTATCATTACTAATAATTTAAGTCATAACATTTTGACGCATGCACATTCTTATAATTAATTAACTCTATTTGTGTACCATGTCTGTGAGCGAGGCTATGTGTGTCTGTATTATTTAGTTAATCATTCAAGTATGTCTGGTGTTTAGGTATTTGTTTATTTAATTATTCACTATTCAATTATTTAAGTATGTATGTATTATTTCATTTTTAGCTATTCAATTATTTAATTATTCAATTATTATTATTTTTTATTATGTAAGTAATTATTTCTGATTCAAAAATTCTTCAGTTGAGTAGTAGCAGTTTTTCAAAAGAAGTGTTTTCAATTTATTGTTAAACGGAGTGAGTCTAGTTTCATTTTTTATCTCCTGAGGCAGCTTGTTGTATATTCTTATTGCCATGTGTTGTGGGCTCTGATGTAGTATTTTTAGTCTTGATGGTGGTTGGTATAAGTTATGTTTGTGTCGGGTGTTACAAGTGTGTATGTCCTTTACTTTAGTGAACGTGTGTATGTTTTTGAATACGTAGATACAAATATCGTGTAAATATATACATGGAAGCGTGAGTAATTTATATTTAAGGAAATAGGGCTTACAGCTTTGTCTATTGTTTATTTGGGCTAAGATTCTAACACATTTCTTTTGTAAAATAAATAGCTTCTGTATGTTTACGCTGTTTCCCCACAACATAATACCATAGCTTAGCCACGAATAGGCAAAAGCGTAGTATGCTGATAGTGCGGTTTTTGTGTTCGTGCTATGTTTTAATTGGAATAGCGCGTAGGTGAATTTTGATAATTTAGTTGCTAGTTCTTCTATGTGACATTTCCAATTTAGGTGTGTATCTATATTTATGCCTAGTAATTTAAAGGTATCTACCGTTTCTATAGGTGCATTTTGAAATGTGATATCCATTTGGATGGGACATTTTTTATATGACCTAAACTGCATAATTTTTGTTTTATTCAAGTTGATTTCTAGGTTGTGGTCTTGAAGCCAATGTGTTACTATTTTTAAAGTGTCGTCCATGATGTGTTGGGGATTTTCAGAATTTTCGCACTTTATAAGTAGTGATAATATGTCGTCTGCAAATAGTACGGGTAAAATCTGGTTTGTGTTTAGGGATTTTGGTAGGTCATTTATGTAGATTAAGAATAATATGCATCCTACTACACTTCCCTGGGGGATTGAGCAGGTTAGGGGTCTCGGTCTAGATCTTATTGTTTCTACGTGATGGTTGGTGGTATTGTAATAGTCTATTTGTACTAATTGTTTGCGGTTTTGTAGGTAAGATTTGAACCACTGGTAGGCAGGTCCTCGTATTCCCGAGCCATATAGTTTTGTCAGAAGGATATCGTAGGAAACTTTATCATAGGCTTTCGTCATGTCTAATAGTACTCCTAAAGCTAGTTTTTTATCGTTGATGTGCTGTAGGGCCATTTTAGTGTACTTATAGACTGCAGTTGTAGTGGATCTTGATTTTCTAAAACCGTTTTGTGAATCGTCTAATATATTATATTTTTCTAAGAAATTGTATAACCGATTGCACATCGCCTTCTCAAAAACTTTGGAAAAGGTTGGTAGAAGGGCTATGGGTCTGTAGTTGTTTGGGGTGGTAGTGTCATCTTTTTTGTGGATGGGTTTAACTAGTGACGTTTTGAGTGAATCTGGGAATTGACCATCTTCAAAGCTCTGGTTAATCAAGAGTGTAAGTGGTTTTGAGAGTTCTTCTACGCATTGTTTTAGTAGGATGGGTGGGATATCGTCCATTCCACAGCTATGTTTATTTTTCATAATTTTTATTATTCCAATGATCTCTTTTTGATTTACTGGGCGTAGATACATAGAGTATGTGGGGGGATTTACTACTGGCCGTCCAAGTTTGTTTGTCGGTGTATTTGCTCGAGTTTCGCCTACTGTTGCAAAGTATTCGTTGAATGTATTGCTAATGGTTACTGGGCATTTTGCTACGTTATCATTTATTTTTAGTTCTATATTTTTACGTTGTTTAGGCTTGGTTCTGCCTGTTTTTGTGTTTATGATTCTCCACATTGTTTTCGTTTTGTTATCGGATTTCTGCATTTGTCGTATATATTCTCGTTTTTTTGATACTTTTACACTGCGTTTTAATATTTGGTCAAAAAAATGGTAATATTTTCCTATTATTGCATTGTTATTTGTTTCGTTTAATAATATTTTTAGCGATCTTTTATGTTTACATGAATTTTTTAGACCAGTTGTCAGCCATCCTTTAACAGGTGTGTTTTTGATTTTTATATTTTGTATGGGTATGTGTTTATTTAATGATTCTTTAATTATTGAAATAAATGCATCGTAATTTTTATTTATATTATTATTGGGCTTTATTATAGTTTCCCATTTAATATACTTTAGTGATTTTTTAAAATTGGATATTTTGCTATCTGTAAATACTCTTTTTTTTGTACGCCATAATTTATTATCTGTGAATAGGGATTCTGATTGGGGTAGTTTTATATTTGTTGATTTGTGATCGGAGAGACCGTAATCGTGTACATATGTTTTATTTATCATTTTTCTGTTGTTTGTGAATATAAGATCAATACAAGTTGATGTCGATTTTGTTACACGTGTAGGTTTTAGGACTAATTGGCATAGGTTATGTGAATGCATAAAGTTCAACAATTCGCGGCACCGGGCGCTTTTTGAAAGTATATTTATATTGAAGTCACCTCCTATAATTATATGTTTACTTTTAGTTTTCAATTTATTTAAGATTTTTTCCATTTGTTCATAGAAAGTATTTATATGACGGTCTGCTCTATATAATCCTATAACAATACAATTTAACCTAGGTATTTCTATTGCACTTAGCTCAATTACAAATTCCTTAGAGTAATTAACAATATCTTTCCTCTCAATATATTCCAAATTATTTTTAACTATCAAACAAACTCCTCCTCCTTCGCGAGTAGTTCGACAGAAAGAAGACGCTATTTTGTATCCAGGTAGGTGTAGCGAGTCACAATAATAATAGGTTTTCCATACCTCTGATAATGATAGAATTGTAATATTGGAATCTGATAATAATTGTTCGAGCATGCTTATTTTATTCCCTATACTTTGGATATTTTGAAATGTTATGGTAACGTCAGTATCGAAATGTTCCATTATGATTTTGGTTCCGGTTTTCGCTTGTTTCTATCGGACTATTTGACCTCTGGGTCATCGCTACGTTTGCTGTATGCGATATGTCCCCGTGTGCTGTGCGTTCGCTTCCATGCGCTATGTGGCTGGCATTTAGGCCTGGTGTTATGCCGGTTACAGGTTCTATGCAATCATCACATTCCTTTCCGTTTATATATAGTTTGTTGTTTTTTATAATGGCTCTCTGGCCGTTTTTCCTGGCTATATGTAGTCTATTTCTGAGCTCATTTCGAAGATGTAGTGTTTCCCTGTCCATGAAGACTCCAACTGACAATCCTGTATTCTGGAATGCTCTTCCATTTTCTATTCTGTTGCACGATAATGTAAATAACTGCTGTTATACAGTTACTTTGGTGGGAATGTTTCTTTGTCATTAACACTATCCCATGTACAAACTCCACAAAAACCACAACAAACAAATATCTAATCGAGTTTAATATTATTTGCTACACATCTATCTATTTTTATTTAAATATAAAACACTTACACACTATAAAACTGATTTACATCCGTAAGACGTCCTCGTAACATAAGGTCCAGTTGAAAACCAGCGTCAGACACAGTTGTCTGGCATTTATGCTGAACTGGGCCTATTTGGCGCAGCCGTGAGACACACAATACTGTTTTAAGCTTTCTCTGTTTTATTTGTTTTTTGTGTGAATATTGTGTGCCTTGATCTGAGTCAAATAAATTTATTTTCTTTCTTTCTTTCTTTTTTTACCCCTCTCTGGTCAATCCTTGAGGAAATAGGTGTTGATATAAATTTCCACATAATTGACAATAATCCATTGAAGATAGTCTTCTAGTTAGTTAAAGGGCCCATGTTCAGCTATGCTAATAGCAATAGACATCGTAAGTCGTAACCTGACTTTCTTATTTGCTACGGCATGTGTCACCCTTGCGAAGCATGTGTGTTGTAACTATGAATGATAAGCTGAGGAATGATGTGATAAGGCAACGGTGCGATTCAAAAGAAGATGTAGTGACAAAAAAATTAAAATAGTTTTTTTTTTAATGGTTTGGTCATGTTGAGAGGATGAATGAAAGGCGACTAACAAAAGGTACTAAGGACTACAAGGCAGATGTGAGTGAAAACGCCGGGAGAATACGCCGCTTTATTGGTGATTAATGGTGATGTTCTTCAAAAAGGTCAGGTGCGTAGTACTTGCAACCGGGGCGTGCGACCAGATGTATGAACGTAAGCGAAGCAGAAGAATTGTCTAAGGATCGTAGCCAGTGGCGTTATGTAGTTTCTGGATGGGGGTCCATGGAAAGATGGCGTGATTTTATATATATACATAATGTACTTATGAGTGTTCAAGCCATTCAGCCCCTATTACTCTACACATACCTCTTTGTGAGAGGGAGCAGGCCGCCCCAAGTTCGGGTATCCACAATGTTACAGTTTCCTACAGTTTTCCCTCAACGATGCTTTCTCATCACGTTCCAGGTATCTCTCCAACAAATGGGCAACTCGCGCGCCCGCGCAGTGTACGAGGCGAACTTACCCGATTCCTTCCGAAGGCCGCAAAACGACTCCTCGCTCGAGGCGTTCATCAGAGCTAAGTATGAGCAGAAGAAGTACATTGCTAAGGAGTGGGTGCCGCCTGCACTGCCTAAGGTTAACTGGTAAGTTGATTAAAGCTTGTATTTCATAAATTTTAATATACTTAGTAAGTACAGAAAGACCGGACACCCAGTTTTACCAAGGGGTATCGTGTTGCCCAGTAACTGGGTTGTGGAGATCAGACAGACAGTCGCTTCTTATAAAAGACTGATATTCAGCTGGATCCGGTTAGACTAATATAATATAATAATAATATGTATTGAATAAAACGTTTACAAAGAGTGTACACTTAGTCAACAGTAAGATTTCCCAAACAGTATTATAGTGCCTAAAAATAAACTAAAATATGTTAAGAACAGGTTCATGTAATCATGGTTCGGAATTACAATGTTAGGTAGCGACCCGCCCGATCTAGGTTAATTCAAACCTGTGTTTCAGGCCATCACTTTACATTTCAATTAGAACGGAACACTAAAATTTAAAGTTAAACTGATCTATTAACAACTATGAGAAAAAGCATATTGGACTGGAAGATAGTTGGGGTAAGGCTAGGTAGTTTATGAAAATGAATAAGTACAGAAACTGGAAAAATCTCGTAAAAGCCGCATACTTATTTCTGGATAGAATGGAAGTCGAACTCATTTTGCTTGGATTAGCCATAAAGAGTGGAGGCCTGTGTCCAGCAGGGGGAACATAATAGGCGCATTATGAAGCCATAGAGACATAATTGCAGTAGTTGGGTGTGAAGCAACTTTTTGTGGCCCCTACCATTTAAAAATTAAACCCTTTTCATCGCTTAGTGTTTGGTCTTCTGCACGCTTTCCATGACTACTTAGAAACATGTCTTTGTCGACGGAAGAATAGACAAAATGACAGATAAACAATCATTATCTGTTTTTTTGTCTATTCTTCCGTCGACAAAACCCGTAGAAAGCCCGTTTCTATGGATGTCATGCTACGCGTGCTGTGAGGTCCAGCCAAGTGTATACCTTTCTATCTATCATACTAATTTAAAGCCCTCCAAAGTGTATCTATGAGGAAGATGCAAGTCGGACTAATGGATACTCGGATAATGACGGGGGTCCAAAATCTACGGTTCAACTCACAGGAAATGGAGAAAAATAAATAATATTTCGCGATATTATCATGTTAACCTAATGTTACAGGGACAAAGAGATTGATGAAGAAATAGAGAAGCAGAAAAGGAAAAAGAAATCCAACTCCTCAGGCCTAGGACCTCTGCCGGCACCCACCACGAGTGATAAGAAATATAACGTAAGTATTACCATGTTTTGATACTGAGAAAAGGCTTTCGGAGTTGTAAGACTTAGTGCGAATTTCACCAAAGAAAACTAAACGCGATCAGCACATCAAAACCGAGTTTGAGAACTGTCAGTGTCAATATTCCAAAGAAAATAATGACATTGACAGCTTTTAACCGTTGTTTATATTCTGATCGCGTTCAGTTCAGATATATACAATATTATAAATGTGAGAGCTTGTATGTTTGTTACTCAATCACGCAAAAACGGCTGAACAGATTTGGATGAAATTTGGCACACAGATAGTTTATAACCTGGATTAACACATAGGATACTTTTCATCCCGGTAGTACATTCCCGTGGGATAATTTTCGACCTCCACGTGGGCGAAGCCGCGGGCGAAAGCTAGTATTTACTGAGAACGTGTGAGCCCTCGACCGCAACCGTACTATCGAAGAACTTCATATCTGAGCAGTTTGAAAACAAAATCCCGTGAACACGATGACCACATCTGTTACCGCCCCGGTTCTATAGCGGCCGAGCGCTGCAAGCAGAAATAGTTTGTTTTGACTCGCATCCTATCGTGGCATTTTTTAAATTGTGCTTCTGGCTACCGTTCTCCACCTAACCAAAGAAGAAGAAGAAAATTGTGGTGTAATCACAAAGAAATATGATATGCAAGTTTTGACGTTGAGCGAGTACTGTGAGCGCGTTCACGAGCGTTCCGAGTGGTTGACAGCCCTCAGCTGTCATAATCGTGATATCTTAATCGGAACGCCAATTATCGATGTCAGCGCTGTCAGCGATTATGTTCTAATACGGAAAGCGGTCTATGTTATTTCATCAAATTGCATTAAAAAAATGTAGTTCCACAATTTTCCGTCGGGCTTCTTTCGTGGCGCGCACTCTATTGCGCATCTATGCATATTATTTATTTTTTAAACAAACAGTAGTATATTAAGCATAAACATTGTTGTCTTAACCTGAGTCAAATAAATTTATTTTCTTTCGTTTTTCTTTATTTATTTTCTTTCTTTCTGCTGCTTGTGGTGACTGGTCAAGTCGTAAAATTTTTGCGAAGCAAGGGCTGGTCGTTAGTTTTAATATAAACGGCAATAAGTAAGGGTTTCAGGGCGATGACCTCTTTTTCTGGCAATTTATAGCATTTCTGCCAGCACTTAAATATTTATGTTATGGATGTAGTGACCTCCATTTTATATTTAAGGCTTTATTCGCCATATTTTACTATAAATAAAAGTAAGGCGAAAGGGCCATGGTAACCCGCGAAACCCAATTTTTCTTACATTTTGCAATTTGCTGGCCTGCTCCAGGTTGTATGGTGATCAAAATATGATTCGCGACTGTACCACGTATTAATTACTTAAGAGTTCTGTATTTTAAATTCTTAGAAATTACATAAGTAAAAGCTACTTGTAATTTCCAAGACGCTATTACACGTATCCACAGTGCCTACAATCAATACACCTTTCAATAACGTAATTGTTTCTTGTAAACCCTTATCGGCTTACAAGAAACAATTACGTTACCTATTTTCTATTATTTTTCGTTCCAACTCCAACAATTGGACAGCCTCGTTGGTCTAGTAGCCGCAAGCGCTACTGAGGTCCTAGTGTGAGTTTCTTTTAACCATCTCGACTTTACGCATCGACCATTTTCGGCGCTCCGATTGGCAGCCGGCCGGCCTTCACCAGTGAAGGGCCAATCGGAGCGCCAAACGCGGTCGATGCGTAAAGTCGAGATGGTTAAAAGAAACTCACAATAGGGCCTCTGCTCAACATGAGGTCCTGGGTTCGATTCCCGGGTCGGGATTTTTTTTATTGTGTTTCGCCATCTGCAATTTCTCAGTAGCAGCCCGGAGTCTGGATTTGCGCCCGGTTGATAGCAATAGGCTCGCCTATTATATTTACATGAGAGTCTAACGTAACTGGCGAAATGTGGGTGTACAATAGGTGCACCTCTGCTTATCCCGTCGGGGAATACAGTGTGGTGTTATGTCCTTCATGTAAAGTAAAATGGTTCAACAACAAAATGTAACACAAAAATCATCCGATTTCAGAAATCTGACGTCATCCCCAGCATCCCGAAACCAAAATCGTCAGTTAGCCCAAAATTGGGCAGGAATACTCCGCCCACACAACCGGACCTCAGCAAGACTTCAAACGGAGCCGCAGACCTCCTCGGCCTCGACACGAGTACCAAACCGGACCCCAAACTAGCCAACGACGACATATTCTCCAGCTTCTTCTCCGCACCCTCAGAAAAACCTGCAGAGACGAAACCAGAAGACTTGAAACCGGACCTCAAAACTGAAGAAGAGAACTTCTTCAAGCAAGCCGCACCAACGGAGAAAGAAAAATCTAAGTTAACAAAGGACAGTATATTAGCTCTGTACAGCCAAACACCAGCAACTAATTTAGGGAATCAATTCAATCCAGTGCAACCCGTACAACCGGTGCAACCAGCATATCCTTTCGGCAACGTGTTTCAACACCAACAAGGTTTCAGCAACATGGTGCAACATCCCGTGCAACAAAACGGTATGCAGTTCAATCAATTCCCCATGCCTAACCAATTCCAGCAACCGTTCGGAGGGCCGGTACAGCAACCGTTGCAGAGTCAACCGTTCCAGAGTAATCAGTTGTTCAATCAGCCGCAACAGCCGTTGGCGCAACAGTTTAATAGTTTGAACTTAGGACAGAGTTTTCCGAACGCGTTTGCGCAACCGAACGCGAACGTTGCTAGCAACACGACATGGCAGTAGATATGTGTTGGTTTAGACTTTTTTTATTTACCGCGGATGTATTTTCTATGTAAGGAAGCTCTAGCGGTCATGTAGTGATGTTTTGTTCACATATTTATTAAAATAAATCCAAAAAACCTTTCATATTTAAATTCAAGAAAGCATTTTTCCACAACTTTTAGTATATCTGATGCCATAGAAATAGTTTTGCCATAGTTAGTAACTTATTACCTCATTTCGTTCTCTTTTTTTACTTAAGCGCAATAAAATTTTTGAAGAAATCCATTATAAAATACAATATATGTAGATACATTTAGTAATCTATTCCGCTTAACTATTCTGCGTGTTGCCACGCCGAGCCCGTGCAGTGTTCGGGTTCGTGACAAGTCAATCGTCATCCTGAGGATGCCTCGTTGAGAGGTGAAACTCGTGTCGATATCTTACAGGGTTTCTTTACGACTCTAGGAATAGTTAGCAGAATAGGTTACTAAATATATCTACGTCTATTGTATTTTTTTTGGAAATTTTAGTATTTAATAAAAAAGGGTGATATACTCTTCAAGCACAGACTTTTCTGACAGTCATCATCTTCAATGGTAATACTGCCGAACGAGACTCAAAAAGATGCGTTATAGGCCCCCACATAATTTGGCTTAGCACTATTTCCTGTCACTGTCGCACAACTGTCCAAATACAAGTGTAAGATAGAGAGGAACATATCTAAGCCAAAGCACGTGCTACGTGTATCAATCTCGGCCTTAATGGGCCAATGTTGGGGAGTGGTTTGAAAACGCCAAATTCTGAAGCGTTTTTTCTCTACTTTGCCAGGAAAAATTACTAGTAAATATTTAAATAAATCGATCTCAACCATAGGTTTTCTTAACAACACTACATGGCTCTAAAGCTAAGTACATCTGCGCGGGAGTTGATAACACGTGTAGATAAGTTAGCGTGAGCGATGGCTCGATCGGCTTCTTAAGCAGTTTGTTCCTATTTATAATGCTCAGATAACTGAGGAGGCTGTACACACCAAGCGAGGCGGTTTTTGTATGGTTGTATTGTTTTTAAAAAGCGGTAACCAGACTCCCATAAAAATAATCACGGTTTCTTGCATATATACTCCAATTGGAGGCAATTTTTACAGTAAAATTACACTTTTTATGTTATCTAATGCATTGAAAAAGTTATGAGAACCTTATAGAATAGGTAAACAGTTAAACGCCTGATCCAAACGCGTTCAAAGTCGCGCTAATAATATAGTTTGGGGCTTATGATACACCCACAATTACACTTCTATACATTCGAATCGATATTTCCAGTACGATCTTTTTTTTTTTCGTGGGCCTCTGACTTGGCTTCACATGCCGTCGAGAAATATCTCTCAGGCTGGCCGGTTTCCTCACGATGTTTTCCCTCACCGTTTTTGAAGCAAGTGATAATTATACTCGAGACTCGAGACCTGACCGCTTGCTCCGTCGATAGTTCTTGAAATGTTAGTACTCAATTGATACCGATTTACTCATACTGGCCCTAGATATATCTTTAACCATTAATTTGAATAAGGAAAACAAATTAAAAAAAAAAAACTGACAGCACCGCGCCTGTTGTGTACAATCTCCTAACACTGTTATGAGGCTTGGGGCTTCGGAATAAGTGGAGCAAAGGTGAAGTACTTAGTAGTATTATTTCCATAAATCCTATTGGTATTAACTGCAAAAAAATTTATGGCTATCGATAAAAAAAAGGTTCCTCAATACTATGCGACGCTGCTCAGTAGGTACGATGTTTTACGTTAAAATCCCACTGCTCATATGGTTAAAAAAAAAATGCCGCCATGTGACCCTAAAAATATAAAGTAAAATATCGTACGCCGTGTGAACGGGGTCTATCTCGATCATGGTCGAAGTTTTGTATGAACTAATTCCATCGCGATCCGGAACCGTTCAGTACGGCCGATGAATCATGGCCGGTCCGAACTTTGCGCAGAAGGCTGCGCAATAACATTTTTTAGGAACCAAGTGGTGACATGAGGCGAGTGTGAGTGAGAGAACATGCGCGAAAGTTTGGAGAGCCTATGTTCAGACCGGCCGTGATGCATCAATAAATTATTGTTAGGAGAGATTCTTTTCACTCCGTTTTTTAAATGTTTGAAGTAGATGTTTTCCACTTGTTCTGAAGTTGTAACGGTTAATGCATACATGTTCGGTTGGAACCTAGTTTTCGAGAAGGTTAAAAGTGTCGTTTGATTTGTAAATTATGGTACTGACACTTCACAACTGATTGTTGGAAAGTTTAGTTCAAAATAGGTTTGGTCTAAGTGTGAAAATCCCTTGACAACATTCTGGTGTGTCATTGGCTGAGAATTGGCTGGATCAATATTGAACATAACGCCAGTTTCAAGCCAATGAAATTATACTTTATGAAATAGAGTTCAAAATGCCAAAATACAGTTCATATTTATACACATAATAATAGGAGGACATGTGTGCAAATACCTAGTTATTTCAAGCTGTATTCATTATACGTGCGTTATGGCTCAATCGTCAAAAGCTGAATTAAACAGCCCTCTAGTGATGGGGCATAGTTAGTGCACAATTTAATCCAAATATACTAACTATATGTTCATTTCAAGTATTATAGGGAATAGTAAATTAACATTTTGATATTATAAAGCCAAAAACGCCTGAAAACAGCTTGAAATAACCAACCAAGCTCATTCTTATAATTTGACCTGTGCAATGATATTCTAATTATTTTTTTTTATTTTCATTTAATAATTTATATTTATATATTGTGTATCCTAAAATTGTTTACACTTTGATGAATAATTTAGCACTTTTTAACACTATTTTAAATATTTATGCACAGATAAAAAATAACTTGTGTTTGTGTTATCTTAATTCGCAGTAATTTTAAGTAGATTTTTTATTTTATTTTATTTTTTCCGAAATGCAGGCGTCCCGGATTCGTTATATTCCGACAAAATAATATAAAAAATATATTTGAAAATGCGCAAAAAATATTTACACATATTTTATTTTTATATTTTATTTAATCATAGAAATAAAAAAATAAAAACATATTATTATAAAAAATATTTAATTAAAAAAAAAGATTTCGGGACGTTTGTAACTCGAAAATTGGTGCGTGTTCAACGTTTTATATTTTTTTTATTTATAGAAGTTAAAATGTTAAATAAAATCTGATAACCGTTTTCTCTAAATTGTAAAGTTTCTATATTATAACTATATACAAATAGGAAGCCATTCCCATCTCATATTTCTTAGGCATTTATTTTTGGTGTTGCCAAGGTTTACAAGTATTACTTTTTTTTCTTAAATTTTATTTTACAAAGAGTATGAACATGTACTGCACTACCCGGCCATAAATACAGCATATATCGGAAATATGTGGTCATATCTAAGGGTATGTATGGGACAGCTGATTGCTTTTCCGCGATTACGATGTTGGTCCCATTGAGAAAGTCTCAGTTTGATAATCTGTACCACACCCTTAAATATGACCACACACGCTTCCTGATACACGCTGTATAGCTCATCGAGTTTTACGACTCCGACTTTGTAGAACGTTGTCTTTGTCACTCATACTGTATGACAGTTCTCTTTCTAAACTCGATGTGTCCTATCAACGCTTGGGTACTGTCAATTTTGCCTATGCACGATAAACTTTTCGTCATAAAAGACTGATTTCTCGTGCATCGTTCCTTTGGAACAGGGTCATATCGTATTACGTAAAAATCAGTAATAATTTGTCAATTTATTTATTAAATTTTGCTAGAATGAACCCATTTTTGGCCGTATATTTTAATTGTTATAACCTGAGTTTCTTTCAAAATGACAAGTTGCAAATCAATACCTGCCAGGTATTTAAAGCAAACGATCAAGAATTCAAACTATAGTTGATGCATTTTAAGAGCGCACGTCAATCATTGCAATTTAAACCTTATATAAATGGGCGCAAAAGTCACACGACACGATAGTTGTTTGGAAGTTTGGAACGACTTTAACTTGTCAAAAACATAAGGGTTATTTATTCCTTAGTTACTTCTCTTTTGCTTATTATTCACATTTTGAGAGAAACACAGTATTTTTACGGGCCTATAATTAATTATGAAAGTACAATTTCGTTAAAATCGCTCCACATTCCAATGTCAGTTTCGCGCCAAATTTAGCACCGCGCATGGACAAAGAGATGCGAAAGTCATGTGTCATACTTTCATAATAAATTTAAGAAAAGAACAGCGTACGTGTCACGAATGACGACGAATGCAATACACGATCAATTTGATTGAACAAATGGAAGCATTCATAGGGCTGGCTGATTTGCACGTCACTAAATACGAGAAGTCGACAATACTTTTATAGATATCTAATAAAATATCTATAGATGTGATGTTATTAGAGACTGGAAGAGTAGGCAAAATCGGAGGATTCCTATCCTCACCTAAAAAAACATGTATTTTGTATGAGTACTCCATTTACTCACTACTCTGTGTTCTAGATCCATTCTGTGAAATGTCTACCTACGGATTAACAACTTCAAGAAATGAAGTGGTACTTAATGTGCTACAGAGCATCACGAGATGTCCACACGTGCACTCCATTTCTTAGGAATCTGTGTCTTTGTGAGGACTATAGAATGCCCGATTTGTACTGATAGTCTGTATTATTTTAGATCGTCATTCATAAAATCCACTTTTGATGTATTTAGTTGAAATATAAAATGTGATTCTTTATTAAGTGAATATGTAATATAGTAAAAGTAACGGGCGATTAGTCATATTGGCTGAATGTAGCCCTGATTGAGCCTGTATTTCGTTTACATACCTAAATAAATATAATGCCAATAGAAATATTTTTTATTTTGCTTTGTCCAACTGCAGTCCTCAATCTTCAAGGACCTACCTACACTGCACCTGTTACGAAGAAGTAAGTCTATGGATGGACAGATCTACAATACGTCCGATGAATCTGACCGGTCTGAACTAGGGCTGCCAACCGTACTCTAAAATAGAGTATTGTACTGTAACTAATTACTGGTACCCATAATAACCCGAGCGTTTCTGAACGCAGTCAAGGCATTAAGCGTACAAATTACGAGGAAGACATCTTCATTTAATCAACTATCTAACGAGGTACAAAAGTTCAAAAAATGTTTAGAGGTGGCGATAATGCTGGCAAAGGCCGAATTTGAAAATTATTGAAATATTAAAAAATTGTGTGATCATCAAATTAATTAACTGGTTTATGCCATTCCACTACTTCCCAGTAATCCATTGCACGTTAGGCACCCAGCTACCTAATTACGCAACACATTTTCGTAAACAATTACGACAAATTTGTTTCATTTTGTCAGTTCAACAACATTCATTGCGTTATGTACGTTGTTGAGCAGATTTTTTTATCGAACTTATGAAGCAATGGATTAGCAATTTTTTTCAAATGATTCAAATTCCGATTGATTGTATATTACGTAATTAGGGTGCTGGTCGCCATGACCAGCAGGTCTATTCTGTAATAATCTCACGGTGAAAACTTACGTGACGTGAGCTTGAAGTTAGCTGTCGTTCCACCTGCTGCTAGGGACTGAAAGCTCACTTCACCTAAGTTTTCACGGTGAGATGGTTACAGAATAGCACTGCTGGTCACAAGTCGCGGAGCGGCTTTTGAGTATGCATAACTCTCGGTCTACTCGCTGGTCACGGTTCACTTGTTTCTTACTTCGCGTGTGTTTAAACGTAATTCGCATGTACTTGTAGGACATTGAGATTTACTTTTAAACTCCACTCTACTAACTTCTATGAATGAATGATATATTTATTTGCAAGAATATAGGTAGCTAACATAAGTTCTTAAGTTCTATGGGTTTCACTATATTCGGCATTTCAGCCGTGCAAACAGGCACGTATACAGAGGGGGGGATAGTTGGGATTTATCCCCCCCCCCGAAATCTGACTGAAAAAAAAAAACGTTTTAAGCCATCTGTTTATTTATTCGCTTGCGTGTTCTTTCAATAAGTAGGTAAAATAAAAATATAGATAGGTAGATCTTTACGATACCGAGCAAGCTATGATAATATCCTGAAAGATCATATCATTACAACCCCTAAAAATGCAACGTATTTTAGCACTATTATTCAAAATGAAATAATAGACACTTGCGGAAAGATCATTCAGAAAAAAGTTGTGACACAAATAAATAGTTCAGTGTGTTTCGCGATTCTTGGCGATGAAACTTTAGATGTGAGTGGAACTGAGCAATTGTCTTTATGTGCGAGATACGTTTATAAAGGTATTTTGAGGGAGGACTTTCTCAGTTTCATTGAAATACACGACCTAAGTGCCGAAAATATAAGTGCAGAAATTTTAAAGAAATGTCATGAGATTGGTTTGAATCTCGATAAACTAGTTGGTAAGGGGTATGACGGAGCTGCTACCATGGAAGGACACATCAGTGGTGTGCAGACGAGAATCAGAAAAGAATTTCCTAAGGCCACATACGTACATTGCTCAGCACATCGTCTGAACCTAGTTCTTTCAAAAGCTCTTTCAGTTCCCGAGGTGAGAAATTCAATAGGCGTTGTGAAGGAAGTCTGCAATTTACTTCGCAACAATGCAATGGCCGGGAAACAGTTCAAGGAAAATGTGGAAAAGCTCACACCAGTAAGTAAGAAAAAAAGACTGGTCGACTGGTAGTGTGTGACACTAGATTTATAGAACGTCACGACTCTATAAATGTATTTGGTGAGTTACTCGAACCTATTGTCATTACATTAAGAGAACTATCCTACACAAACAGAACTGTCGCCCAAACTGCCTCTACACTCATAGCTGCGATGGAAAAGAGTAGTTTCTTGATTTCTCTAAAAACCTGTGAAAGATTTTTCAGTTATACTCTCCCACTGTCAGCATATTTGCAGAACCCTACACACGACCTGGCCTCTGCTATGAAATTTTCCGATGACATTATCGGAAAACTAAAAGAGATACGTGACGATGTTAACCCGGTATTCTCAGAAATATATAACGCATGCTGCAAAATAGCGGAAGATGTCTTGCAAATAGAAATTCAGCGTCCTCGAGTTACTGCCCACCAAACTGCACGAAGCAACCCTCCCAGCGATACTGCTGAAGAATACTTCAGAAGAACTATTTTTATACCGTGCTTGGACGATTTGATATCTGGCATGAATGATAGATTTGCGAATCAAAGAGAGCTGCTTTCTTCTTTAGAAATTATTCTTCCGAAAAATGTGGACGAGAGGAAAATAAGTGAATTAGAAAATATGAAAATTTATTGGGAAGAAAGTGTTGGAGAATCACTAATAAAAGCAGAGTACAGTATGTGGTGTGCCAAGTGGAAAAACACAGATAAGAAACCAGTCGAAATTATGGAAATTTTAGACACGTGTGACAAAGTTTTCTTTCCTACCATTAACAGGCTAATACATATTCTGGCCACCCTTCCGGTTTCAACGGCATCTGTGGAGCGGTCATTTCATGCCTAAAGAGAATAAAATCCTTCCTAAGGAATAGAATGGCGGGCGAGAGGCTTACTGGTCTCGCTCTATTGTCTATTCATTCCGCTTTGGCGCCAGATCCTGATATGGTACTAGACGTAATGGCTGCCAGCGGAAACAGAAAAATACTTATATAATTATAGTATAGTACAGTGAATTTTATAGTACAGTGATTACAGCGATTTTCACAGAGTTCACATGGTTGTTTCAATGTTTGTCCCCCCCCGAACCAAAAGTCTGGATACGTGCCTGCGTGCAAATATTCAGAACTAGCTGACCCGACAGACTTCGTCCTGTCAAAAAGATTTGTAATGTGGCAGTTTTTGTGCCTACGTATTTAAAAAAATTCTCCTGAACAGAACCGTCACCCTGGTGATAGTGCGTTGTGAATAAAAAATAATTAAATAAAACATATATAAGGATTTAAAAGTAAGTAATCGCTTTATTGTTAATCATGTGAATCATAATTATTATTATTATCATTGTAGTGCTTTGTGGTTTACGATGTTTTTTGTTTGATGACCTGGCGCATAGATAAACAAATCTGATGGTTTTCCAACACGGGAACAGGCAACATACAATTGACCATGTGAGAAACATGGGTTTTCTAGATTAATACCACAAACACTTAATGATTGCCCCTGGGACTTGTTTATAGTCATAGCAAAAGCAAGCCGCACTGGAAACTGTAGTCGTTTAAACTCAAATGGCACATCAGTCGGAATCATTGGGATGCGCGGTATGAGAACATCTTCTCCTTTATACTTTCCTTTGAGTATAGTTGCTTCTATCACATTGTTTAGTAATTTTTTTATCGCTAACCGTGTACCGTTGCAAAGACGCGGTTGGTTGATATTTCGCAACATTATAACCACCGATCCAACCTTTAATTGAAGATTGTGAGGTGGCAATCCTGGCAAATCCAGCGAGTTTAAAAATTCCGGTGGATAGTTGACTACATCATCTTGATTAGTAGCCGAATCAACTGATTTATATATCCTCAATTCGCCTGTAATTTGTTCTTGAATTTTGAAATTTAATTCATTTACATCTATGTTTTTTGCAGCCAATATAGCTCGTTCGCTCAACCAATCATGGTTTCTGTAATTTTGAGAAACATCTGGAAACACCTTCTGAATAAGTTCATCTTTTGATCGAGTTAACTGACAAAAACTTTGAGGAAAGTTAATGCAGCCAGTCAACATGTCTATAGGAAATTTGCCATTACCAATGTCAATGAGTTGTTTAGAGAATATGTTTCCAGATTGGTCATTTTGCAACTCGACACGCATATTCTTGCTTAAATGAAGTACTTTGACATGTTTCCACAAATTGGAGGACTTTAGACATGCATTGAGTTCATCAGCTGGCGTTGATCGTGGAATCACTGGCAATGTTTGACGAAAATCTCCTGCTAACAAAATCATTGCACCACCAAATCGGTTATTATTGCTCCGTAGATCTTTTAAGGTTCTGTCTAAAGCCTCCAAAGATTTTTTATGTGCCATCGTGCATTCATCCCAAACAATCAATTTACATTGCTGCAAAACCTTTGCCATTGCAGAGTTCTTCGAAACGTTGCAGGTTGGAGTTTCATTGCTTTGTATATTTAATGGCAATTTTAGTGCTGAATGGGCTGTTCGACCACCTTCAAGCAAAGTTGCTGCGATTCCCGACGAAGCGAGTGCAAGTGCAATTTTATTTTGTGAGCGAATTGTTGCTAATATTAATGAAATCAAAAAAGTTTTTCCTGTACCACCAGGTGCATCTAAGAAGTAAATCCCTCCAGTTTCATCATTTGTTACTTTCATAAGAGTTTCAAATACATACTTCTGTTGTTCATTTAACAGTGGAAGATTTGTTTGAATTAATTCTTTCAAAGCGTTGAGATCATACAGTTTTTCTCGATGCAACTCTTGGTTAAAAGCGTCATGCATTGGACGATTGGGCGCGGTCAGGCCTAATTGAATTAATAGTTTGTTTGACAGTGGTGCCGATTCTCTTGTAAACTGAACTAAACTAACTAAACTATCACTAAAATTCCTTACTTTTTACTATGAGAATCTTAACGCTATTCTGCAATAAAAAGTCTCTAAACTTAAAAATTATTTTGACACAACTAAATCGAATTTGACAATCGCGACTCCACGTGGTACACACTTGTTTGCCCTACACCGTGAATTTTTTTAGAGCCGGAGGTGCAGCCTCGACGTATTTTATATGGAATTTTTCACGTTTTGCATAGAAAATAAAAATTACCTACGTGTTGATAATTAGGGGTATAGGGGTTACAAAGGGGGTCGAAATTTTCATTATTTTTGCGATAGGATACACCATTTTCGAGTTATAAGCAAAAGAAAAGAAAAAAATATATTTACAGTACCGTTTTTGAATCTGAAGTCGAGGTGTTCGTGTGAATTTTAGTTCATGACAACTAATATTATTCCACACCATATTTTATCGCGATTAAAAATGGTCAGATTTAGATAGAAAATTAAAATTTTAGGTGAAAAACGTCAAATTCAGAATAGCAAAATTGTCATTTTTACTAAATTAAAATCTCAGAGCCATCTTAGTGCTGTCAAACTAAAATATAGTTAAGTTGTGTCACTTTAGTCTATTTCAGAATGGGAATTCATCGTTTGACAGGAATAAACTAAATTTTAGTGATTTTTAGTCTAGTTTAGAGGCATTTGTGACAAGAGAATCGGCACCATTATCAAGCACATGTCCTCAATTGAAATCAATGCTTCATTGTAAATTTCTTCACTGATTTGTATATTTGGATTTCCCATTCTATTCCGTATTTGATACAAAATATCATCACACATATGACACATATAATCTTTGTACTTGATCCACAAATCAATTGGGTTTGATGGGAAGCATGTAGATATGATTATAGAAAACAATGTTCGTATTTGATGAGCGTGTGATGATATTACAGCATCATTGAGAGTTTGATCCCAATGAGCGTCATTTTCAAGCAATTGCAAACGTTGACAGGCTTCTCTGTAGGATCCACACAATTCACCATCAACAGTTCGTAACTGTTGGAATGATGTTGGGCCACGTACATTGACTAATAGCAGTCTTAAATAAAAACATGTAACAGACAACTTTTTTTTTTTTTTTAAATTTGACATGACTTGAAGTCAAATCCTTTTAAACCGTACGAATTGTTAAAAATAATAAAACACTGTTGGTAACGCGATTTTTGTTTGACTGATGTAATGACGTGGAAACTGATGCATTTTATTTCGCGTGCCGAAACTAATACAAAAGAAAAGCGAGTTTCGGAACGCGACATTAAACTCCTCCAACTATGTATTCTGTGCTCCAACGCACACACGCACATTGTTTTGATAAATATGATCTTTGACGTTAGGAACACACCTACATTGCTTAGACAACAGTGAGTGCTTGTAATTTAATATGAACTTTATACCATAGCAATAAAGCTCAAATTGACTACGTTTTAGTTACAAATCATTTGTATGGGAAAAAGAAGGGCTATTTTTAGGGTTTTTCCAGCAATAATTCTAATTTTTCTCGCCGTAAAAACCATCCTTGAACTTCAACGAACATTTTAAAAAAAGATTTGGCCAAATTGGTCCAGGCGTTGTTGAGTTATGCGCTTACCAACACATTTTGCGATTCATTTTTATATTATAAGATTTACATTTTGGTTATACATGTAGCATGCAGTACACATTTGAGCCATTCCGGGAAAATTTACCTGTGACTAAGCGGACAAAATGGACAATTTTAAAATGTATATATCTGAAAAGGTTTCTTGATCATTTTTCTTCTTTTTATTTTAAAGAGGTTAAACATACATCCTGTAAAGGATAATGCCCATTTTGGTACCTTTAGTACACTGTATGTTTAAATACCCTCAAACTAAGCTACAAGTGAACCGTGACCAGCGAGTAGACCGTGATGCATGATAAAAACTCCAAAGCCGTTTTGCAACTTTTGACTTGATCATGACGACCTGGGTGCCTAACGTGCAATGGGCTGCTGGTAGGTTAGAAAATAGTGGGATGGCATAAACCAGTCATTTAATTCGATTATCACAAAAAAAAAAAAACAGTAATTTGCAAATTCGACCTTTGTCAGCATTATCGCCTGTTTCGTCGGCACCTCTAAATATTTTTTGAATTTTTGTACCTCGTTAAATAGCTGATTAAATGACGTCGGGTTCAAACAACCCGATTCCTACCGGCTTCCCTTCGGAAATTCGAAACACAACCACTCTATCGTCATTGAATAATCACACTATAAGTATTTGATACACCATATAGGTAATTAAAAAATGAAGACAAAACGCCTACATTTTTTTTTGTCTTAATGTGCCAACAACAAAACATGCCGCTCTAAAATAACTCATAGGCGCGTCCGGCTTATCGTGAATTCAATTTATATCGAAAATAAGTCCGTCTTGACGTCACTTCGGTCACGGGACACCTCGGTTTCTTAGCAGCCGGGTAAGCCGCTCTGTACCGAGTTACGATCGGCGTGTGATGACGTGTGAACGAAAAAGAGCTATTGCTGATATTCGGTTGTTTTCGTTGAATTTCGTAATGCGACACCGTTATTTTGTTAGGTAAACAAGAAGGAACTTTTCGCGGCCACGATGAAAGTTGAAGTGACATTTTGACAGTTATCTCAAAATTTGTCTACGTAGACAATTTTTGAAAATGGTTAATAAATTTCTTCCTGTAATTTTTTTGTGTTTGATGTTTTATAAAATTTGGTTACATCGAAATGTTTTTAAAGTATTAGGTATCTAATGGAATAGCAATGAAGGCGATTCAATTTGAGAGTTTGGAGAAAAATGATATTTTGTGTCGAAGCCTGGGAAATTTTCAAAAATTCTTTAAATTTGTATTTTCTTGATATTTTCTTTTTTCGCCTAGGCTTTATGGTTGTTTAATTGTTGCAAATAGGTCACAATTTCACGTCCTGGAAGGAATACGTCAAATTACAAGACCTGTAGGTAGAAATTGTTTATTTAAAAAAAAAATGCTATAAACTCTCAGTTCCCGCCACTTCAGCATTCACCGAGAGTCTTTTCGGTCATGAATGCAAAGTGGCGAGATGAGAGGAACAGGGTTTCATTAATTGATTAAAAATTAGCCCTTGATCTATATTAACAAAAAAGTTAGCAACCCTAGTCTGACTCTCCGAACTTTTGCGCATGTTCTCGCCTCATGTCATTATTTGGTTCGTAAAAATTATATTGCGCAGACTTCTGCGCATCGCTCTGACCGGCCATGATTTATCGGTAAAGCTACGGTTTCCTAGAAGAGCGGTGTCCGCTCACGTAGCGTCGGCAATTTACGGGCGAATGACGTCACTGAAATGTTGATTATGAAAGTAAGTTGGTGTAGTTTCCGAGAGAACATTGTTGACACCGTAAAGCAAACCGGGCGGGGTTTGCTTTACGGTGTCAACAATGTTCTCTCCCAAAGACTTAAATCGCTAGATTTGCCCTCACTATACTCAGTCACAAGAAAAAGTGTCCTTACTGAGAAGAGTGAGCTCACACATTATTAAATAGCGTTTCCATGACAAACAAGTGTAGTCACTGCGTCATTGTGTGTCAGAGGTATCAAAACGAAACAGAAACGCGAATATTTTTTGACGCGGTAGGACGAATCTAACTATTTAAATCTTTGCCGCTGTCATAATTTTCATGACAGCCGCTAAGTGTGGCCACCGTTCTTCTAGGAAACCGTAGCTTTATATTTTAATACGGGGAATATTATTGACATAATGTATGCCACATCCCTTTTAAGTCCTACAAGAGAAGACCAGTCTGTGTGTAGAAAGAGAAGGTGGCCAATGTCATGGCAAAACTAATAAGCAGTACAATGATAAAGTAAGAAAGGTGATGTACTAAATAGGACACAAGAAACCACTGTCATACCAGAAACTGACACCAAAAATTCCCTTATCAGCATTCCTAAAATGCTCTTAATCCGGTCTCTTAATGCTCCTATGACCGGACCGGATAATAGGCGAGACTTGAAACAGACAGTTTTTGTGGTGAAACGATTCGTATTTGTTACTTTAATTTTCTCCGCGGGATAGAGGGCCAAAGAGCAGCTGCCACTAAATCAGAGTGATCGGGTTTTTTAACGGCCAATATTAACACATTATTCTCACAATATAGCATTTTAAATAAGATCGATAAAATATTTAAATAAAAGTTGATTGTGTAAACGAAATGTGTTGAACAACAAAATTAAGTTAATTCTGCGTAAAACAGAACACATTCAAGAAGTAGCTTGGCCCTGAAATCGTATTTTACAACCGATTTTTATAAAATCTATGTGAAAAACGAAGTGAATTGCTGCAAAATCGGAAATTATGGATTGCGGGTAAGTTAATGTGCTAAAAACAATACGTAAATCTTTTGATTTTTGTTTATTTTTATCGATAAACATGTTAAACTTTTGTTTTGGCGCCCGCAGCCATATTGTGTCAAACAGCTGTTGCGGGACGACTTCTGTGCGCTCCGTTGTTTTTGTCGTTTTTATTAACAAAAAAATGTGTCTAAACTCATTACATCGTATTATACAATGATATCGTAGTGTACATAACGTGTTTAATAAATAAACGTTAACAAATTGGTTGGTCGGGATGTGTTTTCGGTAATCAGAAAATACCATGGCTTGTGGATTGCAAAATTACGAGGACAGTGAAATGCCCGCCGCAGAACTTGAGTTCCAAGCGAAATGGAGCAGGTTTTCCGACTGGTTGCACTGCATTTGTGTGGTTACGTTCGACTTGGAGCTCGGACAGGCTATGGAAAGCGTGTATCCTCCTGGTGTGAAGCTAAGTGATCAAGAGAAGTGTAATATTTGTTATTTGGCGTTTCCTGACTCTAATTCGGGGTGTATGGGAGACACCCAGTTCCATGTTCGTCTGCGTTCGCGAGCGGAACTCACGCGGCAACAACTTGTGTACAACGACGATAGTGTGCCGACGTTGCGCGCCGACTCCGTGCACTACTGGGGCTTTGTGTACTTTAGACAAGTCAAGGACCCCTCCCTGCCGCGAGGATACTTCCAGAAAAGTATAGTTTTACTTACTAGATTACCTTTTATAAACTTATTTTATAAAGTAATACAATTGATTGCTCCTAAGCATTTTGAAGAAGGGGAAAGGAGCTTAGAAGCCGCTTGTCATGATATTAACAGGTGGCCTTCACTTGACGCCGGTCAGAATGTGTTGTTACCTGTGCTCGGTACAGTTTTTCAATCATACATTCCTAACCAACAGACCGGAAAGATCACTCGATCTGACATCGCCAAACAAGTGCATTCTCCAAACGTACCTCATATATTAGCATCAATACAAGATGTGAATGTATTTGATGTGTTATCTAGTGTTATTTCACACCTACATTTATTATGGGAGTTAGTGTTGACTGCAGAACCTATTGTGGTTATGGCCAGTTCGCCAACAGAATGTTCCGCATTAGTTCAAGCCCTGACATATTTGATACAGCCATTGCCATATTGCGCAGAATATAGACCATATTTCACAATACATGACAGTGAATTCAAAGAGTTTACAAGGAAACAATTCAACCCACCTTGTGTAATACTTGGTGTGACGAATCCATTCTTTACGAAAACATTGCAACATTGGCCACACACCATTAAGCTTGGTGATGCTACGTCAATAAAAACTAAACTAAGGAAAGTTGGTAACCTCAAGCTTTTGGACACTGCTCCTGGTGTGTATACCCAGTATAAACCTTTTCTGGAAAAAGATAAAGCTATTATAAAGAAACTGCATAATGGGATTAGAACTGATCGCCCATCTGAAGTTCAAACTGCAATGGTGAAGAGACACTTGCTTGAACTGACACAGAGTTTTATGATACCTTTAGAGAGGTACATGGCATCACTAATGCCTTTACAGAAGAACATTTCTCCATTCAGAGCACCACCAGTACCAAATCCATTCAACCCTGAGGATTTCTTTGCAACTCTGCAACAATCAGGTCCACAATTAACTACTGGTATCAAAGGCGATTGGATTGGACTATACAGGAACTACTTTAGGACACCCAACTTCAGTGCATGGTTCCATGAAAGGCACAACAATTTGACAAATAAATTACATGCATTGCAGCTTGAAGCTTTGGCTGAGAGTGACTTAAAGAAATGGTCAGTTGGCAAGAAAGAAGTTGAGATTGTGGATATGGTCTTGAAACTGAGAGAAGTATTGAAGAGTAACCCCCCAGTCGCGGATAATACCAGGACGTTGTTGGCACGACGTTTGGAGGACCTCAACTGTGTCCTGCCAGAGGATATGAAGTCTATACTGAATGCAGCCACGTGACAGAAGCACTGCTGCGCCTCAAACTTGAGAGGATGCAGCGACGACTGCAAGACACAATACAGGAAGTTAAGACATGGTCAGCCTATTGTGTGCATGTGAAATGTTAAGGTTTTTTTTAACTACGTGCAATAGTACCGCATTTACGGGTCGCTTGCGCAAACCAGTTGCGAGTATCAACTGTTTCATTGCGATATTTTTATTATACCAATTTGCGTTATTAATGTGATGTAAAAAACAATAATAAGCCACTGAGTTCGCAGTTAACATTTTACGCTCTTTGATTTTACCATCTCTGGCCAGAAATGACTTTATTATGTAGTTTACTTACGATTTTAATTAGTTAATTACATAAACGAAGACCTCGTAAAGTCAGACATGTAATACTTGCTTGTTTAATAATTTGTTTCCACGTGACCTATGAATTGTTTTGAGAATCTTTGCTTCCAATGCTTCCATCTATTTACAACCGCGGACATTTACGGTGAACCACTTTTCACCCTTATGCCGTTAGAAATAAGGTTGAAAAGTGGTTCACCGCCAGTGTCCGCGATGGTACCTACCCTGACATTAAGTATCTGATGTTAATTAAGTAGTAATTATAGTAATGACAAAGTATCCTGTTAGTTAAGATTGACTGATTTTTGGTTAATTTCGGTTTTAATACATTCAGGAATGTATGTTTTTAAGATCCAAATTTAAGTTGGTGGAGGTACCTATTCGACTTTATTTGATCGAATGACGATTTTATTACTGATTCTCCCTGTTTATTCGTCCTGTTATGGCTACAAAAGACGTTTTCGACGCTACTGCAAAGCATTTTCCTGTAATATATTATTGTTTATTTTACTTTAGTAATGACTCAATAATGAAGTCAAATAAATTCAAGATACTTTCGACCAAGTCATTGTTTACCTATCCATGCAAATATTATTAGCATTCAAAATTGTTTTTATATTACTGTGACTGTATTCAATGTACAATTATAACGGCCATAATTCTGCATAATAATTCAGTTTTATACTATTTAAATCTTGCCAAGAACGCTGGGGTGTGTTCACTGATAAGGCATATTGATATTATTATGAAACTAAGTCGATTATAAATAGGTGTTGTAAATATTGTAGTTATAAAATTAATACTTAATCATAATTTTATCTATCAAGTAACCACAGAAAATGTCGGAAGGCGTTTTTTAGATAAATATCGTATGTTAAAAACATTGTAATCCAATTTGTGAGACATTTGTAATTCTATTATTTTATTAGCTGTGTGAGCAAGGTCACACAAAAAACGCGTAGTTTTTGTTTATTATAAGCATATTAAGTTTCGCGATATACTTAATTAATAATAAAACGCATTTTTAAACGCAACGGAAAATCACTGGATCTTTGCCATGAACATGATTTATTCCAGCGGCTTTAATTTTATATTTAGTTTGTGGATAAAATTACCGCGTATAATGTAAAATATTAAATCAGAATACGAATAACTATTATCAGGTACAATTACCGTTCTCAGAGTCATCACAATAAACCTGCGCCCGCGCTGACTCAGTAATATGAATCAAGTAGCTTAGTAACAGTTTGATATTAAACCATTTCAATCAATGTGAGAAATATTTTAGTGTGTCATACGTTTGAATGAGCATTGAGCATTGTCTCGTTCAGTAAAATAATATACAGGGTGACTCACATTATCGATGACTGAAGTGGCTCTGGTTAACGGTAATCTAAATTAATCGTTTATCAGATCTTGGGGAAAATCTATAAATTGGGTAATCTAGGTACTGATATTTATTGCATTGGAGTATTCAAAAACTTTGCTACTAGGTTGAATCGTTCGTGTAAAAGACTTCTTTCAAAATTAATGTCAGTTTATTCTGCAAGCTTTTTCCCGCGTGCATGTCGGGAAATATCACACGGGAACGTCCTACCGGGATAAAAAGTATAATCCAGGTTATAAATTATCTGTGGGCCAATTTCATCCAAATCCGGTCACCCGTTTTTGCTTGATTGAGTAACAAACATCCAAGCATACAAACTTTCACATTTATATTATTATTAGGATTAGAAGGATCCTTCATCGCGGGACTTTAATGTCTCCTGCTTAGGTACCTCGGTATTCATAGAAAAGTGCCTAAAATATCACTATCTAACTTGAAAGTAATGTTTACTACACTTGCGATTTAAAACTTGAGCTACTATGAACACAGAAAACAGTCCAATTCCAGTTTAAAAATAAGTAATTGTCCTCGTTCGTGCAAGTCTAGTTAAGTATATGTTACTTACGGCCAATTACTCAAACGCTACTCAATTTGTCTGAGACGTGTCATGCTGTCCCTGTCACTTTAAAGAGTATTGTAGCGACAAGAATACTTTTTAAGAACGTCAAAATCGTCGAACGGCGTCGTCGTTTGAATATTCGGGGGTTATTCGCATTGAAGTATATTTTCGTATACTATTTTAGTAGAATGTATGTTTAGAATCTCTGTATTGTATGTGTATCTGTCCTATATGTGTATAAAGGTATCGCATACGGTGCGTTACGATTGTCAGGGGTAGGTAACTAATCATCATTATTATCTGGATCTAATCATTCGTTAACCTAATCGTTAGGTGGATAAAAAGGGCGATTTGCCAAAATTATCGGGTTTGGTTTGATCCAATCTGTTGCAATACTACCGTACAGGTGAAATCATCTGCGAAAATTATTTGCATCGCACCTTAGCTTTCAGTTAGACACCGGAAGAGAGAAGAGAAGTCCTAGTAATTCCGTAAAATCAAATCACACGGAGGACGGTTTCATTATCAGTTGTAATTATCTATAGGGCCGTGATCCCACAAGGCCGTGTCAATAAATGTGTATTACATACATAGATAGATAGATACTAACCAAACCAATGTATCGATTAGAAATTCCGTTTTATGGTACAAGTTATCGGACGATTGAAATGCAAAAACAGAGCCGGATTAGATTCCTGGGTATTTTGCACTGCTGGTGCCGCGTAAACGTAACATGCAGAATTTCAATAGATGATTAGATTCTACGATTAGAAATAACTGACAATCGGAACAGCTTTATGTAATGGGGGCTTTACACTAGTGACTATAGTTGCACGATTTTCGCCGCAGAGTGAAAATCGACTGTCTAAATGGCAGTTCCGTAAAGTAGAGTAGGTTTCGACTTTTGTCGGCCGGCGACAGGTCGCTTGCGGCAGGTGACTAAAATCGACAGTGAAAATGCTCAGTTGCAGGCGATGAAATGAGCTTCCCGTCGAGAATTTCAATGTCAGTACGCTGTGCGACTGTTCTGCTATCAAATTACGCAACACATTTTCGTAAACGATTACGACAAATTTGTTTCATTTTGACAGTTCAACAACATTCATTGCGTTATTTACGTTGTTGAGCCGAGTTTTTTTTCGAACTTATATTTGCAATTAGTTTCAAAACGATTCAGATTCTGATTGATCGTGTATTACGCAATTAGGGTACAGGTCGATATTTTGATGCAAAATACAAGTCACCTTTTTAAACTCAGCGCAAAATGTGCGCTACTCGCTGCGCCCCTCACCCCCGTTGATCGATGAATTGCGCAGCGACTCTCCTCATGTTCCAAGCCGCCATTAAGTTTGAATCGGGGTGTATATTGGTGGCGATTCGGCTTGTGAGGCGATTTGGTAAGCGACCAGCCGCACGGCAAAAATCGACCCAGTGTACTCGTAAATCCCCCATAATAAATGTAACTCATCTATCACAAAAGTCCATCCAATTGTACTTTATTTTAAAACCGCTAAATAATGAACGGTTGTATTGTTGAACATAGATAGTAATGTATATTAAGATAAATTACGTTGTTATCGCTTATAGGATTTTTTTAAAGATATTTTATCGAGACTACAGTTATGTAATATGATATTAAACGGACCGCGCTTGTTAATATATAAAAAACTAATTTCCTATACATACAATGTTATGCAAAATTGGAAAAGATGATCGATTGTTGGTATTTTTTTGTCAAGATAAACTAATCTTAAAACTGGATTCTTGAATTTATTGAGATCGATTAACTATGTAATCAAAAGCCCGAAAACTGTCTCAATCACTAATTGATCATCTATTACAATACGGCCGGTCTGAACATAAGGTCTCCGAACTTTCGCGCGTGTTCTCTCTCTCACACTAGCCATATATAACCATTTCTTTCCTAAAAAATGTTATTGCGCAGACTTCTGCGCAAAGTTCGAACTGGCCTTGATTCATCGGCTGTATTGTACTTTAAATTTAGAAGAAATTAGTTTAAGAGTTGCGTGAAACGCATACATTCTAGAAAAACCAAGTGTGTGTTGGATAAAATGGCAGCTAAATTGACTGTAGGCGGCAAAGAACGAAGTTTCTTATGTTCCTTCCTGGCATGGTTTAAAAAAGTAGAACATTTAAATAATATCGCTCCCGTCCTCGGCCTACTATGTGACACACGCTTTACTGTTGAAGAAAGCAAGACGAACATAATTCCAGGTGTTATTAAAAACCAGTAAGGTATAAAACCTCGTTTACATGGACCGAGAGTCAAGGTTAAAAATGCATTTCAGACATAAACACCCGGAAATCATGTTCGTAATTTTACAACGCTAGTTAACCACGATAATGGATCAACCGTATGTTTTTATTTTACGCGAATATTTGTAAATAATTGGGTGCCAAATTGTATTATTTTCAAATATTGGATGATAATGATGGCATTGTAATTTAATTTTTATAAGTAGCTAGTTTTATGGTATACTCCATGAAGGGTTTGTTTGCTCAATGAAATTGATTGAAAGTTTAAGCTTATGAAAGGGTGCAGACATATTGGCGAAAACGCTTTTGATGCGCAGGTGTATTTTGGTTCCTTAGGCTTGGGACAAGTCAGAGCAAACAGAGCCGCGGAATTAAGAGCGCGAAATTCTGCCGCCTTCGCTTTTTCGCTCTATCCCTACTCTCTTACTCGATGAAGATTGCCACGGCAGCAGTAGGTACAGACGCCAGCACATCAACCTACAACAATCTGTCAAATTTCTTTAATAGATTTTCAACTTTATCACTAAAGCATAAGGTTCAAAGTTGATTGGGAAAATTTGACCGTTTCGGGTAGGTTGACCTGCTGGCGTCTGTACATGCAAGGTTTCCAAGCGTTTGCCAATATGTACACACCCCAAGGGAGATTATTATGTCAAGGTCAGGTCGAGCTAACGCGATATCAGATTACTCGTGCGGACGTTCCAAACTGGGGCAGTTTGACCCACTTGTTTTAATAGACATTGAAGTTAATAGAGCCCTTGTAAGCGGATATTTATATGGTTTCCTGTGTAGGTCTGATCAGTATGCGTGAGTTCAGTAGTCTTCGATCATTATTTGAGACATTTCTAGCTTTGTCTCTGGGATGGTAGCTATTGCCAATCCATCTGCGATACCTCTGGCTGGTATTGCAGATGAATATATCCATAGTCGGCGGTGAGCACTTACCATAAGATGTGTCATCGCGTCAGCTTGTTGCAATAAAGAAAAACCAACTCCATAAACGTCATTGATGAATTTTGATAAGGCGATGCATGCGGGTCAGATCCATACGCGAGGTAAACCAGCTTAATTGGAAGAATAAGGCTCTTTGTCACAAATTTCCTGCTACTTATTAGCATAACCTGTTTTTGTTGTAATACAAGATTATTCTCATCAACCACGACTCGCATTCGCTCGACTGGACTAAAAGGGATGGGATTTTAAGATACCTATCCATATACCTTATGTATCGTCATTTATCGCCGTCTCCACTAGTATATAACATATCCCATCGTAATCGCCACATGTAAATACAACATTGTACAAACTGCACTGTGTAAAACAACGTAAATTAAATAAATAAACATTATTTTTCAAAGAACTCATTTATTAACGCTTATGCATATTTGTGCGGTCCTGATACGACAAGGCGGGAATATGTACGTAATACAGGGGATGAGGTATCCATAAACTGTACGTAATTTAAACAAAAAAAAAATTTATGCAAGTCTGCATACAGTAAATATTTGAATGAGATAAATAAAACTTCGAGAAAATCTTCGTTCTGCTGGATTAGCAGTCGTCTGATAGATGGATATGAACATAGTCCGCCTTCATTATAGACAGAAATTCGAAGTGTGATTTAAAATATGAACATTACACACAAATATGAGCAATTCTTTGCACCTTTGACTTCCACCATAATTTACGAAGTACCCACTTCCTTCATTATATACAGAAGCTCGGAAGTGTGATTAGAAATCTGAACTTTTGAGCAATTCTTTGCACCTTTTAACTTCCACAATAATTTACGAAGTACCCACACCCTCTTTAGTTTTGGCGTAGGAAGCCCTTTGGTAGTCTCGAGGCTAACTTTCTATAACAAGTTATAGAAGAGAACACTTAAAAAAGCTCAATATTGACCCAACAATATACATAAAACATAGGCGAGAGGAAGATTATTTATTAAGTACAATTGCAACTATGGCAAGAGCTACAACTTATAGATTTTACAGTTTATGGGTACCAGAAAGCACTATACATAAATCTAAACAGGTACGGGGGACATGGCACAAATAAGTCCCTGCGTCCCGACAGATCCTTTGGCGTCGTCCTTAACAAAATAGTAATCATAACAGTCTATTAAGTATTTACAAACTATAGGCGGGTTGAATCACAATCTGTTGTATCTAGCTTTGCTCCATATGTTATCATTATCGGTTATGAGGGTGTATACTCCTGCGAGGGTGAGGCCAACTGCAGCTCCAAGGCCCATGGAGCGGAGTCCGGAGGTGCTTTTATATATCATGCCAGTGGTGGTGGCAGCTATGAAAGTGTTTGCAGTGTCTTCCTTGTCGCGTATCCATGTGACGCCCAGCGCGATGCACGAGTAGAATGATGCGATGATTCCGAGGGTACAGCCTGTGTTTGTGCCTGGAACATTTTATTAAGGTTTTAATGAGGGTTTGATTTAATATGTGGGGTTTAGAGTTCAGATTCTGAGGGCAGTTAAGTTCATTTGTTCTAAGTAAAATGTTCAATTTAATATGTATGGTTTAAATAGACACAACCTTGTAGCCAGGATTATCCATCAGCAATTTGCTCTGAAATACAGCCTTATGGAATCGGAAGTGCCGTACTACAAGTATGTGCCCAACACCGTTCTTGAAAATATCACCGTCCCGTATGATGGGAACCTCGTGAATGCCGAGAATGATAAACAAATCAAGTATCTTGACTTGGCTCGCGAGGTTGTCGACATTGGGGATGTGGACTCAGCGATCATTGTGCCGATAGTCATATCAGTCAATGGTTTAATTGTCAAGAGCTTTCACCAACACCTAAGGAGGCTCTCGTTAGGCAGCTTGATGAAGGGCTTGATTTAGAAAGTGGTATTTCTGGACATTGTTAGGAGGTTCCTCTGTCTGGAGCCCTGACAGCCAGTAGCTTGGACCCTGTTCCCGATACCGGTGGGTGCTACTATTTTTATTATTTTTAAATGTTTTTTTATTCTTTTATTCTATTATCGTAAATATATTTTATATGTATATAATGGAATAAAGGAAACAAGAAAACCATTTATTTCAGGTGACACAGGGTCAGGTTTAGAGGACCATCTTGTTCCAAATAAAATATTAATATCCAAATGCATTCGCTTTTATTGGATAGTCCTTTACAATTTTTATTTGGCATTTTTTAAATTTAGGATTTTGACAGATTTTGGGTGAGGTGAGCATGAAAAAAATGACGAGTACTCGTTGACATTTTGATGTCTAAATCAGTACCCTGCTGATTAAATTCTTATTCACTACTATCATCCGAGCACAATTTGAAAAAGTAAAATAATATGTAGACTAGGACTTATATAAAGATTACTTCTATTGTTATAAATAGTTATCAAACTGACCTTGTTTCATTATATAGTTGATAATTTGTGTTCGGCGCACCTTGCCTATTTGTCCTGCTAGTGTCGTAGCCCTCAATCCTTTGTATAAGCCTGTCACGCCACCTAAACCTGGAACAGAGTTCACACATGTTTAAGGATAAAGCTAGTAACTGATAATTTTTTTGGCCAAAAATAGTTATAATTTAGTGGAAAGTAATATAAGCCTCGTTCAGAACAGAGATGGCTATATTTAAACTTCACGTCACAACTAGAATAGTGGTTTAGTTGCTAAATTTCCTTAAAACACAAATTCTAGAGTAGTATTTATAATGTCAAGAGTGGGCACATATTGGGTATCCACTGGGGATATTTTCAGTTTAGATAGTAGGTGCCTTTAGCAGCAGTAGCTAAAGGAATCTGTAACCTGTGGCTCAAACTATCATTAAGGCCACCACAGACGAGCTATAATACATATATATTTCTAGTACACACCAAAAACTATACAAAAAAAAAGCAATAGCAAAGTATATTAACGCATTCAAGGACACTGTACGAGACACAATAGAAGTTTTATTGTTATGACGCCTATGAGCGTATAGTGTCCTTCAAAGTGTTAATATATATCATAGCTACATCTGTGACAGGCTTTACCCAGACTCCTTAAAATATGTTAGTAGTGTATAAAATACATAATTAAACTGAGTATCTAATGTCGCCTGCTATCACAGAAATAATCATATTATTCTAAATGATTCATTAGTGCAAAGATATTCCTTGTTTAAAAGTCAAAGCGGACTAGACATTTGGTACATGAATCTTATTAGAATTTGACTGCAACCATACGTAATAATTATCGGAGAAGTAATTCTTTTGTAAGCATAGGCACAATAACTTTAAATGCATAAACTTTGGTGTTTTCATAAGTTCATTGTTGTTTGAACACTACATTAATTAAACTGAACTACATAAACATTTCGCAACACAACTTATTATTTAGATTAGATTTCAAGCTCTACAGAACATGCAGCTTATCCATTTTCTTATTAGTTGAGTTAGCTTTTGTTTTTATTAATGATTGCATTGTTTTTTGTGGTTTCATAAGTTTCTTTGTTGATTTACGAATTTGATAGTAAATCTATTGTGTTTGACAGTATATGTATGCAGCTGTTACTGCAACTTCTTTTGGCTAGGTGCCCATAATGTATATAAACAGAGATATCTAGTGACTTATTAGAAACATTTGCTAATTAAGAGCATCTTGATTGACTTTTAACAATTCATTAGGCCCAAGATTTAAAAAAAAAAGTGAGTTGTTGTAAAACAAATAAATACTGTTTACTTATTCGGCCTTACACAGTGTTATGTAAAAATTACTAACAATTTTGAGGTTATGTTATAATTTCATCATGCAATTACCTGATCCGGTCATGAAGGACATTCCAATGATGGGTAGCGCAACATTAGACCTCCGTGCAGTAGATGCCATGTGACTGTCGTCAGGATACAAGAATTCTGGTTGCATTTTCGGTATGATATGGGGATCGAAGTTCAAATATGGGGATAGTCCGGCTGGAGCCTGCTGTGCCTTCTCCTCATTCTTATTTATGGATAGTATATCGCCGAACAAGGACATTTTGCTAGTTTTTTTTACACTATTTTAACTAATCTAAAACTAAAACGTGATTTGCCTATCACGCAGTGAATTTTTATGAAATCGAACTATCCTGAAATGTCAATGACTCAATGTCAAATTGTCAAAAGGACCCTGAACAGTATAGACAAAAAAATATGCGAATGTTGTCAGTGTCGAAATTGAAATAGTAATAGACAATTTAAAAAGTTAGACTATTATTTTGATGAAAATAATTCACAAAATAATAATTACAAACAATACAATGCAAAACACTATTATTTTTATAATTTTCCTTTACTTTTGAGAACAATTTTTAGATATTTTTAGTAATTTGTGTAAAAGAGTAGTTTGCATTTCTTTTGTTTCTAGTGATACGCCCAAAATTTTTAGCGCGGGTAGTCCGACCTTATTTTAGGCAGTTCTGATTAAGCTACGGTTTCTTAGAAGAGCGGTGGCCACCACTAACGGCCGCAGTGACGGCTGTCATGAAAATGATGGCAGTGGCAAAGATTTAAATCGTTAGGTTCGGCCTACCGCTCCAAAAGATAGTTGCATTTCTGATTCGTTTTGACACCTCTGACACAATGACGCAATCGACTACATTGTCTACATTTGATTAACATGGAAACGCTATTTCAAATTGTGTGAGCTCACTCTTCTGAGTATGGACACTTTTTTCTTATAACTAAGTACAGTGAGGGCAAATCTAGCGATCATTGGATTTTACTTGACTCCTCTCGTAAGAGAGTAGTTATATTCCTTGCTTGACTCCAAGGAAACCAAAGCTTTAGGTCCGTCTGCTTAATTGCGAGTTAAATAGCTGTTAATATTTTATCCTCTTATTAATTCCAGTGAATTAAGAACTCCAGAGGAGGTGAGAAAAATAATAAAAACTGCAAAACTTCACGAGTCGGAGTTAACGGAAATCACACAAGTATTGAGGTTCCCAGATGCCAGCCAACATAATGATAACTTGAAGCTCATGTTGCTGGATGCTACCCTGCTGAAGGAAATAGAAGCGGGAAACGAACTGCTTTTTAAAGGTATCAATTCTTTATTTTATTTGTATTATTTACAGCTTGACGAAATAGAGTATGACGCGGTGACAAATGAAATTAAATGTTTTACTTAATGCAGACCTATGATGATGACACTTTTTAGATAAATGCTAGTAGGTTTTGAGTCAACCACAAGCAGCGTTTTTGTTGCATTATTTTTACAATTTGTTTACTTATTTCCTATTCGAAGTGACCTAAGTGCGATAGTGGCGCCCTCATTTTTCCAAACTCTTTTTTGCCAAGCTGTATACTGCAGTTAGTTTTCAACACATCGATAGAAACGGTAATGCATATGATTCTGAATATTTTTGCATTTTCTTGGAAACCGTACACCGCGTCATAAACAAAAGATATCGTCACGCGCACAGAGCACTATAGTCGCGCGAATACGTGATCGTCGCATTCATATGTCACTTTGTAAAAAACGGAAAGGTGGCGATGCGAACGGCAACTGAAGGAACACGGGTGGGTTTTAGTCAATAAGAGTCTGACACGCCCTCCCGCTCCGCCCAGAGCGGGAGAAGTTATTTGATAATTTCCCATCAATAAAAAAAAGGGGTGTTCGTCATAAGCAGAACATTTTTCTTCAAATTTTTTGACTTGAGTGATGATGAGCATTTCATATGAATCCAACCAGCCATAGAAGGGATACTCGACTTGTTTTTATTGTTGAAAGTATCGATCTTCTTATCTTTATATTTATACATATTTCTTCTGTACGTCTGTATATCACTGAATTCGTAAATGGCTGGACCGATTTAGATGAGGTTTGTGTTTGAGTGAGTCCCTGGATGGTTCAGATTCACAATTGGACCCGGTATTTGGCGCTGCGATCGAGTTCTAGGAAACTGGACAACGGTCAGCTCGTACTTAATAAACTATTTCTTTTGGTATTCCAGGTGATCCTGATGAAAACGTAGTGCTATGCACAGACAACAAAACTTACGATGTAAAAGAAGCCGAAACTTCTAATAGCCTCCTTTTAGTCCCAGAACTATTATTCGCAGCATCAACAGGACTAGACGAAACAATACAAAATGAATCCATAGAATCAGACTCTTCATTCGATAAGTCCAACGCAAGTTTGAACAAGTCTACTGAATCCGATGAAGGAGCAAGACCGCCAAGAAATATTGTACACAAGGATATTATCCACACCTTCTACACATACTACGAATTAAAACCATGTAAGCCAAGATTATCAAAGCTAAGAAAGCTACTAGATCCTACTAGATATCAAGGGTTAGAGTTGGAATATGCAATAGACAAAACAAAACTACTAAACTATGACGGTCTATGCAACCAAGTACAGGCGTCGAAAGCAGAACTAAATGAAGAATTGGAGAAGATTCAGGCAATAGAAATTGAAGGACATTACAGATTACTAGAATTTGATTACGAATTCCGTGTTCTATCCTACATGTTGGATCTTATCGATGAGAATTCTTGGCTGTTGGATAGAATATCTAAGGAAAATACTATAGAAAGTCTCAAAGATCTTGTTCCTTTACCAATATTGGAGGCAACATTCAGGTTCTATACTACAAAGTCCATTCTTGAGGATGACGTACAGTTCTATCAGTACAAGCAGGATAAAGTGTGTAGGTTTTTGGCCAGAGTGTTATTGAAGAGTGCCGGGAGATTCAATTTGGCGGAGTTTTTGCAAGCCTGGAGAGACTCTGTTCCTGAAGGAATGGTGACAGATGTAAGTGTTATTTTGGGACCTGTGGCTAAACACCCGCACGGGTGAATCGAAGGTTAAGCTACGTTTGCCGCTGTCGGTTCGTCGATGGGCGACCATTCATTGCATACCGAGGCTCCTCCGTGCCTCGGAAAGCACGTTAAGCCGTTGGTCCCGGCTGTCATTCTCACTGGACAAGAGCTCCGTCACAGAGTTCTGCCTACTTCTAAATATATATTTTCAAGCAACTTCAAAAAAGCACGAGGTTCTCAATTCGTCGGTCAAGTATATTCAGCGATAATTCTTTACCACGTCGACCGATTTCGATTATACTTTTTTTATTGGAAAGAGGGTACATTCGGGGTGGTCCCATATGTATTGTCTTTTGGAAGTCGTTTTTTTTTAAATGTATTGGGAACTCATTCACTTGTTTTGTTTTGTATTTCAGGAATCACTATTATCAGGAATAGCATTAGTGGACAAATCAACCACGCCGCAGGTTGTATGGGTATTCGCTGAAAGTGACCTGCCAGAGGAAATTAACGAGCGATTCAAAATATTGTTTCAAACTAAACCGAAGTGGACTGTTGATCAAATATCACCTTATATTGAGTAAGTACTTTTGTTTTTCCGGAGATTTCGTAAATCCTTTATTTTTAGGATATAATTTAAGGAAAGGTTAGATAGTTTAGCGTACCTACCTATAGGTGAAAAAATGTAAATCTTAACTATATATTATTATAAATGCGAAAGTGAGTTTGTTTGTTTGTCACGCTTTCACGCTAAAACAGCAGAACGGATTTAGATAAAATTTGGCACATGGGTAGACCATGACCTGAAAAATTACATAGGGTACCTTTTATTCCGATATTCCCACGGGATCGAGACTTATGCGGGCGAAACCGCGGGGCGCAGCTAGTTATGTATAAATGTAAAAAAGGACCTATGTCTGCCAACAAACTGCTTTGCAGTTTGGCAGAGATGAAAACAATGGGAGATCAAAAATTATTTCTGTGAATAAACACTTTTTCGTTTCATTTTTCATTTTGCGTCTCCTAAAGCTGCGTCCGAATTCAAAGCGATTGTCGCGCGAGTACGCGATCGTCGCGGTCGTTTATAAATATGACATACTCGCGCGATTAATCGAGTCGCGTATGTACGTTATTGGGCGTCTTCCGGTTTTCCGAACAAAAAGTGACATAAGAACGCGACGAACGAGTATTCGCGCGACGATCGCTTATATTACACGGCCTTATTAAGGTAAACGATCGCGTATTCGCGACAGTCGTTTTCGATTAGACCGCAGGGTAAAGCTACGTCCACTCTTAGAATAAATGTTCGCCAAAAAACGCCTCAACTGCGTCCCCACTTGGAACAAAGAACAAATACGCCAACTCCCAACAAAGCGAACGTCATGCGACACATAATAAGGACGGGATTTTTTGCATTTCACTTAACAAACTTAAAACCCCCTTTTTGAGTTTTTTGCAAATATCTCAAAAACTAGATGTGAAAAATAATGAATTTTCATGCCTCTCTTGTACAAAACCCCTCGGGATGTTTGTCCACAGATTGATGGATGAAGTTGAATTGACCTTAACCGTGACGTGTTAGATAAAGGTCTAACGTAAGTTGCATCCAATATGTTATGTTGTGTGCTTTTTAGTCTGTGCTAAATAAATGTAATGTCTCAAAAACTAGACGTCCGTCGACTCAATAACAATTGGTTTACAGTTCGCATAATATAAGTTCAGCTTGAGCTGAGATCATGGTGGTCCATTTTCCTACATAATTTGGTTTGTAACATTGACGAATATAATCATCTATCGAGGTTACGCACATCAATCACTACTTGCTGTCAAATTTCTTTAATAGATTTTCAACTTTATCACTAAAGCATAAGGTTCAAAGTTGATTGGGAAAATTTGACAGTTTCGGGTAGGTTGACCTGCTGGCGGCTGTACTTCACCTATAACTTTTATTGAGAGTATACCAGCCAGTAAATTCTGTAATAATCTCACAGGCAGGCAGGTCGGGCCCGGCACATTCAAATTAGACTTCAGCCTTATTTATAAAAATCTCGCTAATCACTGTTTAGCCACTGTTTAACTAAGCAAATGGTTAGCTCTTAATCAATGCTTAACTTTTCTTTATTTATAAACGCTAGTTAGCAAGTGATTAGTTGCGAAACGAAATAGAGGCGAAATTATGCGTTCGGCACAGATTATAACCAAAATAGTCGACTAAAAAACAGAATTTTAAGAATAAATTTGTCAAAACTACGATTTCTGTATCTGTCGTGACTTTGACAGACAAAAGTCAAAAATTTCATCGGAAAATATAAAATTGAATAAAATGATTTAATAAGTTTATTTCATTGTTTTTGCGATGATAACAATGAAAATAATAAGCTCCAATAATTGGAGTAAACAGGAAAAGGTATTTATCACTGAATTTATATCTACTTACTAATAATATAAACTGACCAAGTGAATGTTAAAGCAGAAGTAACAATGTTATTACCATAGACGTATAAAAAAGGTCGGACGGATTCTCGCTAACAAAAAACTGTGTCACTCAAAGTCAGCCAGTTCGCTGTACGTACAGCACACATTCACACAATAGTCAGCCATTTACGCGCAAACGTCAACACAGGCGATACGTCTATGCGGTGATATTTCTTTTTTAAGATACAGCATTTCTTGTGTGGTGAAATGGTGTAAAAACCGTAGTAAAAATCCAGGAATCACGTTTCATGTGTAAATGAATAATTCACTCATTTAATTCCCGATTAAATACATCAAAATCAATCTTCATTCGATAAAATTCGTCACAAGGCCAGTGTTGCCAATATTCAAGTGTGCAAATTACCCGAAATATGGGAAATTTATATGAACTATAAAGTGTGGAAGATGTATATGATGATGTGTTTGCTATATTGTATTGTAATATTTGTGAACTATTTTATTAGAACGGGAGTAAACTGGTAGAAATCGCGGTGGCGTCGCGGCGACGGGCGTCGTGTCCCTGAGCACTTATGGCCCTCTATGCGACATTCTCTATGAGAAAGTGTGAATTTGGTCAAAATGAAAATCCAAGATGGCTGCTGCGAGCCGTGCTCCCCGGCTCCTTAGCCCAGGTTCGCACAGATGTATTTTTATCGCGGCGATCTTCTTTTGTACACTGGATTTTCAACTCTCGGTATTGAGCCGAGCATTGAGAATCCAACAGAGCGCATCCAGCGCGTATCCCAGCGCGTCATAAAACACACTGTTGGATATTCAACTCTCGGCGCTAAACAGAGCGTCGAAAATCCAATTCGCGAAAAAAAATCGCCGCAATAAAAATACGCCCGTGCGAAAACATTATGTTAAAAAGTAAAATTTTAAATGAATGAATGAATGAATGAATTGCACCGATCCCAGCGTGGTTTAACCAGACTCGATAAATCGAATGAACCCCAAGATTTGCACTAGCCCATGTAGCCTCATGTTTCATGGGGCTACAAAGGCAATTGCATATCAAGGAGTAGACCGGGGGGCGCGGTAATGGTAGGGAAGACGTGCCCTCAGGATAAGGAAGGGCACAAATCCAGACCCCGGGCTGCTACTGAGAAATTCCACACTGAACCCGGGACCTCATGCTCAGCAGTAGCACTTGCGACCACTAGACCAGCGAGGCAGTCAGAATATTATCTAGTAGGTATCTAATCATCCTCGTAACGGATATAAATGAGCTTTGTAGGTCTTCCTCCGTGTACTTTGCGCCGGTGTTTCAAAATTATTTAATTCTTTTAAGTGGTTCTGAAATCTCGTAAAAGATTGTCGAAATCCATATTTACTATCTCGATAAATAATATCGGCACATCTCGATAATAGGAGCAAAATTACCTCGAAGCTCACATAATTCGCATTGAATCGATCAGCTGATTGAAATAAAATCCGCCATCTCTTGCCTCTTAGCATCCTCTTAACAGTGGACGGGTGGTGTTTAATTTTGACAGCTACTAATCAATTGCTTAGCGACCTCTTAGCGCTAAATAGCGTTTATAAATAAGAATTTTGCTAATCAATTGCTTAGCAATTGATTAAAATTTAAGAGGCGTTTATAAATAAGACCGTACGCTCTTAAGGAACGTGTCCATATTTGACATTTGATTTTCCAGATGCTACGCAACAGAAAAATTGAACGTCAACGCCCTTTTGACGAAATACGCCAGAGCTTCGACACAGGATGGTGTAAGAGTGTTCTCAGCTAAACATATGAAATAGAGTGTGTAATTGGAAGTAGAATAATAAGTTATAGTTTGACCGAGACCGCTGTACCGCATGCCTTGAGCGTTGACGAATGAGCGACCTGCACTGCCCCCGTCTCGCCGCGCATACCTAAGGCGAAGCGGTTTCGGTCAAACTATAGTTAACAGAAGATATACTTTTATGGGTTTCGAATAAATAAAATTCAAAGTTACTCATTGAATAATACGTTTTATTTTAAACATTAACTTACATTACAAAAATATTTATTCATTCATCATCGTATTATACATAAATCATACTTTAAATAACACAGCCTTCTTGTTCTTAGAAACCATCCTTTTTAGAACTTTCGTAAACATTTTATCTCAATATTACGACCAGCGTTCGATTCAAATAAAAAATACAATAAAATCTCGGGAATGTTTGCAAAGACTATACACTAAAAAGAAATATAAAGTAGTATCTTTACATTCCAAAACTTACGTTAAAGCTTATACTAAGAATCTTTGGCTTAAAAATTAAGATTGTTGGACATTTTTCCTGAGTTTGTTCAGTTCTTCCCACATGGCGGCTGGGAGGTCTTCTCCCACTTCTTCTTTGAAATACTTCTCGATTGCGTCAGCTTCTTGTAGCCAGAAGTCTTTAGGTATACTGAAGAGGGTCTTCATGTCGATGGGGCCTAGGTTCTGCGTGTTGAGATCGCCCTCGGCGGGGATGTTACCAAGGGGAGTTTCGGTGAAGCATGGTTCATTGTCACAGCGGCGAATAATCCAGTCGAGAACGCGGGAGTTCTCGCCGTAACCGGGCCAGAGGAATTTACCCTGATGAAAGGAAATTATTTTAAATAAAAAATAAATAAATGTTCGACATGAACGATAGTATAAGAATAGACCTTGGAATGTTAAAAATTTTAGGTAGTGATTACCCAAGGTGTGTCAAGCGTACATTCAACCGCACATCAATAGTTTGACATTGATAGCGCCTCTATGTCCTAGGAGTAAGAAGGATTTTTGTAGTGATGTGGGGTTGACTGAACATTTAAGTATAGCTATTATTCTAGTGTAGGTTGGTAATATTAAACCAGCTGTTTCTGTCGTCCCTGCGCGACTTCTAGTCACCGCCTGAGGTAAGTGAGCGGTGAGACGGGGGCGGGCGTCATTGACAGAATTGGCAGACTGAGTTAACTTGGCCTATGTCTACCTCCATCTCATCGCACACATTCTTCAGGTAGTGACTAGCAGTCGCGTGAACTGTAACCAAAATTCGATAGTGAGTCAAGTGAATGGTACATACCTCATCATTCTTACGGAACCAGTTGACGTGGAAGATCTTGGGCATCTGGCGCCCAGCCTGGGGCATCGACAGCCAGTGCTTGATGTACTCGCCGAAGTTGTAGCCGAAGAACGGACGCATGGCGAAGGGATCGTGCATCACTACCTTACCCTGTAATAGAAATATTAGGGTTAGAACAATGTTCAAGAAGTATTCACAAAAATCTAATCGAATCGTATTCGGTCAACATTATGTAATAGTGATCAGGGGCCCATTTGGTTTATCTAATAATGGGACATAAAAGTTGACATGTTTTCACGAGAAAAATTGTCGGAACGTCGCCTGTCACCCGTCAGTTTTATTAAGTAAGCGGTAGGCCCGTGTATTTACTACCATTTAGCGGTTATTAATTACCAAAATATGCTGATATCGATAAAAAAAATCTCTTGGTAGTAATTAAATGAAACTAGGGCTGTATTATGGAAGGTAGAGCCATCATTGTTTTCTTGCAAGAGAGGAGATGAAGCTAAACAGAATGAAAAGCACCATCCCTTTTTTTTTTTGCAACGCCACAACTACGGATTGAAAACTTCAAAATGTGGTCCCTGATATTACCAAGGCATCGATGGAAAATTTAACAAATTGCTCAAATTTTTTATCATAGTTTAAATATATGCTTACAGCATGTTCAGCCGCAGCTGTGGATTCAGATCTCATGGAAGCTCCCATGAACACTCCATGTTGCCAGTCCCTTGACTCAACCACTAAAGGCACGCCAGCCGGTCGGCGCCCGCCGAGCAAGATGGCGGAGATTGGCACTCCTTCAGCGCTCTCCCACTCGTCATCAATGATTGGGCATTGTTCAGCTGGAGTGCAGAATCTGTGAGCAAAATATTTGTTTTAAAACACTACAATCATCAAAAGTTTTAATAAATTTTTCCTCTAAAAATTGGGTAAAATTCTCTTAAACTGGTAACACTTAACCAAAACACCCCCTTCCTCCCTCATTCCTCCCTTAATTCTGTATCTGACAAAGGTATAAAATATTTCGACAGCGTTAGAATTTTGCATTAAATTGGGTAAAATTCCTTATACTGGCAACACTGTCAGTCATAAACAATTTCCCTAACTTTTATCTGACCAAGATAACATTTTCATTCAGCCTACCTAGAGTTAGGATGAGCAGCAGGAGTCTTCTTGCTAGAGTCCCATTGCTGACCCTTCCAGTCAGTAATTTTCTCAGGATTGGTGCCCATGCCTTCCCACCACACGCCGCCATCTTGGGTCTCGCCTACGTTCGTGAATACCGTGTTTTGGAATACTGTTGCCATTGCTATTGGGTTCGTTGCTTCTGAGGTTCCTGTGAGAGAAAAAAAATAGGAATTTGATAACAGAACCATCAATGAAATCTCTGTTTTTTTTTAACATGTCACTGATGGGTCTTAGAAAGCCCTCGTTTCATCAGACAAAATCTGCTTAGTTGGACTAGCGAGCTAGATCGTGGGGTTCAGTCATCACTTCTGGCAAATGTTAATGGGTTTGCCTAATATAAGGAAATTCTTAGTAACAGCCCGGAGTCCGGATTTATGTCCTGTTAGTAATAGGCCCTTCCGAATACATGGAACTTATAATAATTGTCAAAATATATCTCATTTTGATTTTTATTATCTATATCTTCTCAAGCAAGCTTTATAATTAGTATCTTCTGTTCCTTACCTGGAGCAACACCAAAGAATCCATTCTCAGGATTAATAGCCCTTAGTACGCCATTCTTATCGAACTTCATCCAGGCGATATCATCGCCCACACATTCCACCTTGTATCCTGGCAGGGACGGCGTCATCATGGCGAGGTTGGTCTTCCCGCAAGCGGAGGGGAAGGCGGCTGCGATGTAGCGCTTATGACCTTTGGGGTCGGTTACGCCTACGATCTGAGAAAATAGAGTATTTATTAGTATTCAAACGTCATTTATTCAAACTAGGTTGAGAATCAGCACTTTTCGAACGTCAACATTACATAAGACAGTCTCCCAAAACGCCCACCCTTCACCACTTCCTAGTGCTGTAGCTGGGAAGAAGAAGTGGCGCAACAAACTCCCCAGCAGCACAGCTGTCTGTTCAGTTAGTTATTTGGTTTATGTTAATAGTTTTTAGGGTTCAGTACCCGAAGGTGCCAAACCTTATTATTAAGCCTCAACTTTCTGTCTGTCTGGCAGCGGGCTGTATCTCATGAACAGTAATAGGTAGACAGTTCAAATTTTCACAGATTGTGTATTTCTTATGTTCGAAAAATGTGTCTGCTCAACAACGTATATAACCCATTGAGGGCCGATTTTTCCAACGCTAGATATCTTTATTCGAGGAATCATTTCGAATTCAATTTTATTCCACGGATAAAATATATCTGACGTTGGAAAAATCAGCTCTGAATGTTTTTGAACTGTCAAAATGAATCGGATTGTGATTGATCGTGTGGATGCTGGTATAATTAGCTTCAAACTGTGTTTATGTGTAACTACATATTGTCAATATTGAAATAATCATTTAAACTCACCAGCATGTGTTCAGCGAGCCACCCTTCTCTGCGGGCGATAACTGATCCCAGACGGAGGGCGAAGCACTTCTTGCCCAACAAGCTGTTACCACCGTAACCGCTGCCTGTTAACAAAAGGATAATAAAGTTCGATAAGTTTAAAATATTTTCTGAACGCTGTATAAAAAAGATACAGTAAGATTTTGAATGTGAGAAAACGTTTCTAATTACCGCCACTAGATGGCGTTAGTAGTCGAGAATTTTTTGAATAGTTACTTTTATTTTAGTTTTGAGTAAGCTTAATTGGTTTCAGAATATCTTAGTTATTGTACTGTGTCGCCTTTGTTTATTTTTATGTTTTTTTAGCAATTAACTGCTATGAAAGGGCTATCATGAGGATCAATAATGTTTTAAGGTGTATGTTGATTCGTCGCATTCATTGAATTTAAGTGATATTCTCGGATAATTCTGTGGTTTTATCACTGTTAAGACCAGCTCCACATAGTCAGCAATAGAGGCATTACATTTGAGCAGTTTCACAAATATTTTATCTTTGTTAGCTTAGAAACGTTATTGAACATCCTGTGGTTTCCTAAAGTGAAGGAGTAACATACCTACTTAAAACTATAATGTGTTGGAGATTCTAAATAAATAATTCTAGAAATAGGTACCCACCATAGCTAACGATCTCATTATCAGCAGGTTTATGCAGGATGATGGTACGGGGCGGGTCGCAGGGCCAGCCTGTAATGCCGCCGTTACCAACTGCATGCAAACAACGAACAAACTGCTCATCTTGACGCAAAGCCTCCAGCACTTTAGCACCTGTTGACGACAAAAGGATCCTGTTAGATTTTTTCTCTCTTTCTACAAGGGGTTAAAATTATCCTGGGAGATGTGTTGTCTTTTTCACTCATGGGATACTAAAAATAGCTGTTCCAAGTGGGCGGTTGTAAGCTGTATCTTTGTGAAGGAATTATATGTGACAGATTTGTTTGGTTTTCAATGGCTTTCCTCTGTGGTTTTCCATTTAAATCTGTGTGTATTCGTTATAGCAGAAGTATTTACAAGAATGGGCTATATCGTACAAATTATGAAAAGAAATTAAGTAAAATTTAAAGTCGTCAAAGACAAAGTGGACTAATTAAAATGCTGCATGGTACAGACGCCAGCAGGTCAACCTACCCGAAACTGTCAAATTTTCCCAATCAACTTTGAACCTTATACTTTAGTGATAAAGTTGAAAATCTATTAAAGAAATATGGCAGATTGTAGTAGGTTGGTGTGCTGGCGTCTGCATGAGAAAGACGAGGCCTAGACGATGAGACCGCTTAAAAATAACTCAAATTGTTGATATTAAGAGAAGCGTAAATCCATTGTTATTTACGCTGCTCAAAGTGAGCCACCGAAATTACGCTGCTACAATATTGCACTTTTCACCACGCTTGGAGCAGAATTATTATTATTATTAATTTATTTTCAGAACACTTAGCCTATTTTACAACTTGGTTTGAGCCACACAACGAAGACCTCGCTCTCAAAGTTGATTTTACTTCAAGAATCTTTGAGACATTACGTTGAGCCACAGTGTGGTTGAGCGGCGAAAATTACGCTCCTCTAAAAAGTGTGCAGGTTAGTTAAGAAATGTTTACGAATTTAACTTTACGGTACTATTGTCTTTTTTAGGACTAAAAAGCTATTAAAAAGCGAGTGTTATAAAATGATGTGCAAAATAACATGTGTTGTATTTTTATGTGGTAGTACGGTATATTTGTGTAGGCGTTGATTGCTGTGCGTATTTATGCATTTGTGTTTAGAATAAGAAATAAATGTTGTAAACTCCATTTTGTGTCTTATTTCCTGACTAAAACAGCTGAAATAAAAATCAAGCTGAAATATTTTGCAAGTTTTTCTGTTGACTGCACTTGCATACGCTGGCGATATACTGCGCAGTCTTATTCCGAAATACTTTCACAATCGGTTTCATTGTTACAGTTCTGAAATATACCACACCTTCTCAACTCAATGAAGATGCTATAGCGAGCGCATTCCGGAATAAGGCTGCAAGTGACCTATGCCATTATGGCGATTTGCGCCAAAAAAGCCATTGAAAACCGCGAAACATCAATACCCAAATATTTATTTATAGACAACTTGGCCGCTAGAGGGAGATCAAACATATCGCCCTCTCTTTCCATCAACCGCCGAGACGAAAAGCCGAGTTGCAGACTACGTTGCAACCAGTATAAATTGACCTATGAGTTTTTAATATCAGACTGAGATTTCACGTACCATACATGTTGCTCTTTGACGTTTTTGGCTTTTCACGGTCAAGATACACTGGTTACATCGGTCTGTCTGGCTGTATGATCTATTTGTACCTACGTATTGTATTAATTTATTAATATTTTGAAGTACAACGTACCCATCCTGGTCATGACGCGCATAGAGTAGACAACGTAAGGAGAGTCGGTGATCTCTACGCCGATCTTGGATAGCGGAGAGCCGACAGGACCCATGGAGAATGGAATTACGTACATCGTGCGGCCTGTGGACAAAATATTATTTGGTTAGAGCTTATAAGTTAGTACTTAGGTAATCATGAAAATATAAATGAAACTATTTCAATTTAATTAATAATTTGAGGTTTAATCTGGATTTTTTTTTTTATTAGTTGGCAAAAAAATGTTTCATCTATTTTTATTTCTGAGCAGTGTGGACCATGCCTATTAATAATTCTATAATTCCAAATTCAAATTGTGTAAATGACTTGTGGGTTTGCCCCTTCCTTTGTTACAAAGAAAAAAAAATAACTTGATAAAATAATTTTAAGTAACAAAATATTTCAGAATATTTTTAATCTATGTCCAGATTCCATCGACAATTAATTTTCCTAGTATACTGCATGCCTATCCTAATTGCAGCAATGGTAGCCGGTAGCCGTATTGATTTTGAGGAGAGTCTTGAGAGCCAGACATACGCTCTATTAAAATTCTTGTTTCCAATTGATGTTATTTCCACCTTAACAAACATCAATTATTATGCTAGTGTAATTAAAGTTGATTTTAGACTGACTGTTGAAAAGTCATAGAAAATATGAAGCTGTAGCGCAAATTGAACCTTAAGTGTAGGCATTATAGTTGTTCTTCCTAAAGCTCGTGTTTGTTTACATGTTTGGCAAATAAATTGCGAATGCAGATTGAAGTTATATTTCAATCAATGTATGTATGACATGTCTGTAATGTTTTGAACCCCTTTGAATAGCTACTCGGTACTTAATATCCGTTGAGCAAACACAGATTTTGGGAAATTCATTCGAGTCCTCATTGTTTGAAATTGGAACAGTCTTTTGATTGTTTGAAAATGGAATAAACACTTTTGTTTTTTTCGACGTATTGCAAAATAGATTACTTTTTTTTGTAGTTTGGATACATTGTTCATGACTTTCAAGGAAATTTAATTTTGTTGTGATGTGGTTTCGTTAAGTCACACGCTGGTTAAAAAATTACTGGTGTTTAAGGTTGGTTTCACAACACGTGAGGCGCTAGAAAATTGCTTCACAGCGACGCAAGTGGTCCGTACGGTCCGTCCGTACGAATCTCCCTGATGCGGACGGCCCATCTATGACCAGCCTTACGATTTTCTTCCGCGTTTGATTATGGTCTCATAAGTCTAATTGCATGTCAGATTTTGGGAAATTAACTCAAGTGTTCATTGTTTGAAAATGGAACAAACATTCTTTTGTTTTCAAAATTGCAAAATAGTTTATACTTTTTTTTTAAACATTGTTCATGACTTTCAAAGAAATATGATTCTGCTGTGATACTGTGGTTGCACGCTGGTTTGAAATTACTGGTTTTCAACAGTCTTCTTCCGTGTTTGTTTAAGAGGTCTCTAATGCTCTATTATGTCATATTATTGCTTATTTAGCGATGTTAATAGATGCTGAACATTCGAAAGGTCATGTTTGTTTAAGTGCAAATTATTCAGTTTACTTATTTTTTATGCAAATTGCTATTCTGGGCACACTTTTTTATCATATCAGTTTAGAAACGACCTTGGCAGTGGTGGTACAGACGGCCCTTTCTAATCGACAGCTGATATATGTATAAACATCGGTCTTTGGAAAACAAAGTGAGTAAAAAAACCCTGTCCAATCCGAAAGGGGCATATAGGTACTGCAATGACATTACCAAAAAGTAATTAAAAAAAATATTATTGAAAATAAAAAAAGTTATTGGTAAGTATTAAAAAGTCACATTTTTAATACCAAAATTACCCCAAATCCATTAAAAATGAGCAAATTTTCAACAGGGGTCATAAAGTTATGATTTTTATAATTTTTTTTTTTTTTTTTTTTTTTTTTTTTTTTTTTTTTTTTTTTTTTTTTTTTAAAACGTTGCCCCACACTAGGAATTTCTCCTGTATCGTGGGTGCGTTTACAAACATTTAAACTCACATACACAAACAGCCAGACCCGGAACAACTAATTGTAGGTCATACAAATATTTGTTCCGTGCGGGAATCGAACCTGCGACACGCAGCGCAGCAGTCAATCGCTTAACCACTGCGCCAACCGTGCCGTCAAAATAATACTCCATTGAAAAAAAATGTGGCGATTTTTTTTTCTTTTTTCTTGAATATTTCCTCATAAATATACTCTCAGTACGATACCTAACACCTTCCCGGATCGGACGGGTTTTTTTTACATGTTGTATATTGGCATTTAGTGTCCCTAAAAGTATAAAAATATCTTGTCACTAGCATACAAGAGACTACTGCTCTTCTCCTCTACAAGACATAGTTTAGAATGCACTTTTCAGTAACAAACGGTAACAAAGAATTTAAAACAACAACCAAAAGTTTTTCTAAAGATCCAAGACTCACCTCGCATACATCCCGGGAACCTCTCAGTGATGGCCTTGTCGTAGTCAGTGGGAGCGATGTAGTTGCCAAGCGCAGACTTCTGTCCCGCGCGTGCAATGGGCACCACATCCCGCTCCTTGTCGGAGCAGATGAAAGTGCGTGATTCTACGCGGGCCACATCGGCGGGGTCTGTGCGGGCTAGCCAGCTGGTGGGAAAAAAGTTTGGTTGAGAATGAGAATATTTTTTTCTGCCCTCAAACATGTCTTTTTGGAAGGCCAGTTGATTACAGTAAGTAATTGCTACTTTGAAAACAGTTTTTGATATTTGGAGATTTATAATGTGCGTTTGATTTTTAAGCGCTGGGATATGTTGGACTGGATATAAGTTCAATGACTCTACTTTTTACGACATTCTCACTTTGACGAATAGGTACAAGAACTACTACAAGAACAATAGTTAAGAGAGAATATCGGTGACCTTTATTTTACAGCATTTGACCTTTTTCAATTTCAAGCTTCTACCAACACAAAAACAAAAGAAGTTCAGTAGCAGTTCCAGCTGTACTTACCAGTTATTATACTTATGCAGACGCTTCAGAGTTCCTTGCTGCTGCATGATATGCAACAAGGCAGCAGCCTCAGCTTCTGAACCATCGCAGACGTGGACATGTTCCGGCTGGCAGAGAGCAGCGCTTCGCTCCACGAATGCACGGACCTGAGAGGTTAAAAAAAATCATTATCATCTGCCTAGCCTTTTCTCAACTACTTTAGGGTCAGTTTCCAGTCTAACCGGATGCAGCTGAATACCAGTATTATCAAGAAGGGAGTGCCTATCTGACATCCACAACCCAGTTACTGAGTAACACGATACCCATTGGCACGACTGGTTGTATGAGTTTCAGGCTTCTTGGCACGAGCTTTGAGGCATCCCTCAAGGGTCTGTTCTAGGTCCTGTTACGTTTGTATTTGGAATTCTAGAGCTAACGTTGTCGTGAAATGGGTAATAGGCCAGGTAGTAAGATTGGTAGAGGGGCAGACTGCGTACGTTGCGCCTTGCGATGGGCGTACATACTGTAGTATTGTCGTTCACTGTACCTAGTCTTGTTTAATGCACTCAAAAGAGGATTTTGATGTGACTTGTCAACTTGTTGGTTATTGATAAAAAAAGTTTCTTTAGTAGATCTCATGTTAGACTACAAAACGAAAAGGTTTAATGTATTTTCATCGATCCATAAGAAATTACCTTCGTCTGTATAAAATATTTAAAGTTATCGAACGAATAAGTTCACAAAGTGACGTGCTGGGATTAGCCTATAAATGTTTAAATCTCTCGCGCCGTGGTTCGCACCTACCTACACATAAAAGGTAGTTGTGCTAAGGCCCTTGATGTAATAGGTAAGGAGCCCTACAGAAACATAATAGGCCAATTTAAAGCAGTTTTCTTCATCACAGTTGCACGATTTAGACAATTAAGGATAAATGAGCAGAAACCATGTTTTTTTCCTGCGTTTATACTCAGTTCCTAGTCTTTGTTTATAAAATTACAACTTCGGAAGAGAATGTTGACCAATATTTCCAGAAATATATTTAAGTAATTACCTTGGGAGTCAATGTAGCGAGTTGAGGGTTGGGACTGGTGGCCCCACGGAGAGCGGTCTGGTGGGCCGCGCGCCCGCAAGCCAGTGCCACTTGGGCATACCTGGGAACAAAGGAAAACTTACATTAGAAAATGGAACACGAATAATTATGGAAAATGTTTTGAAATCTGAAACAGATTTGCGTCAACCGTCGCCTATTAACCAAATATGGAAAATGTTCTAAAAATATCATATTGTGGCGGCAAGAGTCGCCATTTTGAATTTCCGGTGATGTCAACCGAAACATTGGATTAGGAAATAACAAATGATACCTATCTAATTTTTTGATATCGGTGAGTACCTAAGTACAGTCTTTCACATTAATTTAGCTCGGCAACCCAATAGCAAGCTTATTGCAAAGAAAATAAAGATCACTGAATTTGACAGACTTGTGAATTACAGCAACCCAACAGCGACATAGTGCAACGAAAATATATATAAAATCAGAGGTAAAATATCTATGAAAGGACTGTACAATATTTGAGTTTGAAAAATACTCAATCAAACAAACACATAAAATAGTAATTTCTTTTCGAGTAAAAAACCGTTATAATAAAGATTTTATCTGACTCCATGACTCCTCAAATTAATTGCTATGTTGAAACATTTGATATGAAATAATACATAAACAAGAAAATCGTTATCTATTGCGCACCGTCCATTCCTCAAGCTGAGGTTTGAAACTTTGAACCGGGCAAAATAATGTCGGTCGCATAAATAAAGGTTAGATATATATTATTATCTTGTTGCACTTTGTTCCTACTTCGTAATTTTTAGGTGTTTAGATAAACGGATAAGTAAATTTATTTACTTAAGTAATCTTGCACAACTGTTGAATAAAACCAACACACAAAAAAAAAAACCCTCATACCCTCTCCTACTGTGCTGTGCTCGATAGGGTTAGGGTTGCCAGCCCAACTATGTTATATAGTATCCTGCTATATTAAAGGCCTAAATACTATATTTCTAAAGAAAAAATATAGTTGGCGATACTACTACTTATATTTTTATTTCAATACAAAATTACGAGATGATCGCAATAGGGCCAATATTAATCTTATAAAAGCTGAATTACTGGTATTTTATAAATTTAAATTTAATGTAAAAAATACTACAGAAGTTTTTTTTTTGCCTTTTATTGAAGGTTCAAAGTAGCAAAAAATATGAATTTAATAAATAAAAATGTTACCTACTATATATTTTTATTTTTGGGCCATCTACTATATTTTTACAGGCAATGGCTTCGAAAATACTATATTTGATATTAAAAAAAAAGTTGGCAACCCTAGGTAGGGTTAATGATCATGTATTTGTAAAACCTACCACCTAAGTTCACATTGTGAAATGTAAATAAATATTTGGTAGGTATTGTATTGAGTATTATATGAATGGTTGTGTTGTAGAACAGCTGATATTTCTAAAACAATAACAATAATTTGAAGTTGTTAGTAAAACTATTCTGATGATAGTTAGATTGAAATAAATACCTTACCTAGTATTAGTTACATTATTTTAAGTGGTACAATTTTTTTCCAAAGTCGTGCTAATGTTATGCAATATCTAGGCGATATTATATCTTTTTTTTTCATAACTCTTTGGATTTTCCCTTTTAGGTATACAATTACATAAAAGTACAGGTTTTCCTGCCAGAATCAGGAAAACAAGCAGTTATAATTTGACATTTCATAACTAGACATCCTAATATTGAATACGTAGGTCTCACAGCTTGGTCTTTGACTTTTTTGTTTTTTTTAATGGTCACTGGCCATTAGTGGCAAATAACTGACAAAATGAAACATGGCAGATTTGGGCTGCCCCCTTGGAAGCCCCGGGCAATGGAAACATTCGATAAGTATAAGAACTATAAGACATTCACGCGAAAAAATCGACGTAGGTGGCTTATCAACCACACTAGTTTTATTTATTTATTTATTACCTATGCAACCGTATTTTATAGCCAGCCAGGAAAGGTTATGATCAGAGCCAAGTAAAATGTTAGATTCGGATTTTACACTGCAGTAAAATTAATTCTCATCTAGATATCACAGTCAAACTCATTGCTGTACTAGGTAAAAGTATGGGACAAAATATGGTTTGATCTAGGTATGGTATATCTTGGGTACAAACTGGGGAAGCACATAATCTTTAAGTCTGCGTTCATTGAAAGGTTATTTTGCTATGTCGTGTCCTGTCAATGACCGTCAGACCATAGAGGTAGAGAGGTAGGTAATATCTAACTAACTATAAGAAGGAGGCCAAAATGTGTTGAAACGCGATGCGTGCAAATTATATAGCTGCCCACGTAGATACCTACCTAGATGTAGCCTACGTAGATACTAGTTACTACTACTCGTAAGTTTGACGTGACTGCCAGGCCCATAACGTCTCGTGACGTGTGCTAAATTGATATTTTTTTATTAGTAACTCGTTGATGATATAAAAAACTGTACAGTACGTATGTAGTAGGTGGCTTGGTAATTTGAATCAATTTGAAACAATGTTGTTGTGACGAAATACGAAACGCTACTGAAACTGTCTGGAAGTAACGTAGAACTAAGCCAACGGTCAATATTTAAAAAAAACATGGTGTTTCTGTGCCTACACTTTAGCTCAACTCAAACTCAATGCATTTATTTCAATTAAACTATTTACAGGCACTTTTGAACTGTCAAGTAGCCGGTCAGTTAGTCAGACAGTTGAAGCTTTATAGTTGCCAAAACGTAGACCTCATAGAGAAGAACGGGTAAGAAACTCACAACGACAATCTTTTGTTGCTTCTTTTACCTTAGCAGTAGTAGCAATAAAATGTAGGTGCTGTTGCTAATTGGCAACAAAGAGGATTTTGATTTTCTTAGATAAATAGGTAATATTTCCGATAAACACAAAAAAAAATCATTTTTACATAAAAGCCTGGAGTTTTTCCGATGAGGAAGGTAAGTAACTGGGTAATTAGGTAGGTAATTAATTACCTATGGTTATATTTCGTGAGCTTTGATGAAGAACCTGTTGGTTACTAATTCGTGGACTCGTTCCTGACCGATTGGCGCGAGAAGACAAAACACAAAGAAAATTGGAAAATTATGGGGTGGCCTTGCCTAGCTGTGGGACTATTTATAAGTAGGTACCTACTTTACCTATTAGTATTTTAAGTAAGAAGGGATAAAAAAAAATTGTGCGTCCGGTGTACTTAATAATTAAAAATATGTAGGTTTTAAATAAATTATACCAATCCAGACAAACTAGTGGTTGATAAAAAAAATCTGATTTATTATCAAAAACTGAATGGTTTGACTTAATTCCTTATAATTTAATATCATTGACTTAATTATTTTAAAGCAATAAATGTAAGTGAAGGGCTCAGACTTGAAGTGATAGAATAAGTAACACAAAGGAGTTGAAATAGTTCAAGACTAACAAGAATAAGTCAAGACAAAGTAAAAGAAGAAAAAAATATAAAATACTCACTCGTTGGTCTTCTTCACGTAGACTTCAGGGATAGAGTTTAAGTGCAACATTTTAAATATTAAATTAATAAAACTAAATAACAATACAATTAATTAATACTTTAAATTACAAAAATATAATAAAATCGCGAGCTAAATTTTATCAAAATTACTGAAACTGAACAGAAATATCAGCCACCTATAATATGCTATAGTATTTAATTTGTCACCCATTTAATAAGTACTAGATGCGTGATGAAGCTTCAGAAACGTAGTGATTTTGAAATTGTTGCGCGCACGCTTTAATACCGGAGGAGTGTTCACACGGCGCGTTCTGATTGGTCGAGAGCGCGGGTGTGTCGTGACGTGTGCACACGTAACCTTTGGAACAACTTGTTTTTCCACGTTCATCGATTTGTTTTTGTAATACTGATTATGTTTACCAATACTTTTGAAAATAATATCGATAATTCGAGAATGGTACTTAGTAATCGTGATTTGACGGTTTTTAATTGCAATGTATAAATATATTAATATAAAAATATTACCAGCCAAGAGTACTATTCCATAGCACGCCGTACTTCTCAATGGTAAATTCCGTGGTATACATTTCATTCGGTAGAATAAATTAGTTTCCCTTCGACGTGTGTGCAATAGGTAGGTAAACTTTATTTAGGCCAGATCAAAAACAATCACCATGTGCTATCTAGGCAAGATGGAAGCCTTGTTGCATCAGCTAATCATGTATGACGCTATACCGGGGACTTTTTAATCAAAGTCATTGTTACGAGTAGTCTGTTTAAAATTAGAACGTTGGAAGCTGGACAGAAATCTAAAAATACTTTACCGCCAATTTTAATGTCAACATCATTTTATTATTGTTTTTTTTTCATTGATAGCTAACCTTCTTGTCAAGTCTAGGATAGATTTATTATACGGCCAGGATTAAAAAATAAAAACTATAAGTTCTTTTGAATTTCATTGATCTTAGGAAAGGAAGGTTTTGACTTAGTAGAGCCTAGTTGTTTATAATGTAACTGAAGGCGTTTATTTCGTCAGCAAGATGTAAAGCTCAAGGTGAATTTCGTCATCGAAGGCGTGTACGGCATGCACATACTTATTGCAGTTCAAAATACTACTACATTTTGTTTACTTTGTCGATGATTCAATATTTTTTTATAAAAGCCTGTTTGATAGCCTAGGTAGTAAATATTATATATGCGTTTTCTTTATTAGCTTAATGGCTATTTACTGCAAAAAAGTAGGTACCTACTGGAAAATTTATACAAGAAACAAAGGATTACTTGGAAATTGATATGTCAGCGTTTCTTTGTTGACTTTGCGCCCTTCGATCAAAAGATTACATTCTATAGACAAAAAAAAACATGCAATAATATGGAGGGAAACTATCTTTTGTGTGCTCTAGGCTAGTTAAGGCTAGGCAGGCATACATTTTTTATGTAGCTCAATAGATCTTATTTAAATGACGTAGGTAAATAAAAATTGTCGCTTGACGACAATTTTCGTTCATTGGAATAAAAGACGCAAGAAGTATCCAAGTACCTACTTACTTGTGAGAAGTGGACTACATTCAATTGACACACTTCACTTGTATAAACCCATACATTACACTCTGTCCGTAGCCAAGGTCTAACCTTGGCCGTCAGAGCATCCATTATAGTCGCGTGTATGTTGGCGCGAGACAATTTGGCCTAGTTAAGGGTAAAAATGTTATAGGTATAACTTTATCATACTTTGTCAAGGACATCTAAATTAGTGAGATTGATATTTTTTTTGGCCGTCTTCCTCCTTGCGTTTCCACATAGGTTCATACTTAAATTATTTTTGATTACATAATGAATTCTACATTACGTTCCAAAACTCAAATTGCTGATGTTAGTTACACGGCTGCCAAGCTAAAATGGAACTGGGCTAGTCTACATCTGTCGCAAGTCCGAGAAGCTATGGGCTGAAATAACCACACAATGGGTCCCAAACAGCAGCAAACGGTAAAGCGGTGGGCCCAGGAGGAGATTGCGGGATGAACTCGACTCTTTTCTTAAAGATTGTGCACAAACAGCTGTAGATAGGGATAAGTGGAAGGAGCGACAGGAGCCCTTTGCCCAGCAGTGGGCCAGAAAAGGTTAACTATAAAACACGCGACCCTCTTTCTGGGGCAGTCGGGTAAAATAAACGGCCTTCATTCGACAAAACCGTGAATGAGAGATTTCATAATACTCTTCCCGCTAATGTTTGGCGTCAGTTGACGTCACTAATTCAATGTTTAGTTTCTCTGTTCAATATTTACAAGTGATTTGTTTACCAGAGTCATTGATAGTTAATTATTTACATCGTACTTTGTTTTCGTCATCATAATATTATGGTCATTTTGTTAGTGTTTGGCCCTTCATTTTATGTGAGTAAAGTGACGTCCGTTTGTGAAGTAAGTAGGTAGGTACATATAATTATGTTACGTTTATTGACGTTTGAAGTCAATGGATCCATTATCCCGTTTAAAGTTAATTTTGTCCTTTGTTAACTCACGAAGGGCGTCCCAGCCGGCAATAATGGCGTCCATAAATGCTATTTTACGTATCAATTTTTAGAGCTCCAAGGGAACATAGATCTACGTATTTGATATTAATTTCAACTTGATACCTCCACGCGTTCCTGAGAAAATGGGTATTGACAGACAGGGTTCCTTTTTTAGCCTTTGAGGTACGGAACCCTAAAAAAGACTCAGCGCATTTCATCCAAAACATAGACCCTAGACTCGAGACGTAGAAAAAACCCACACATTATATTTCGTTTTATAGTGTGGCCGGCAATTAAAAAGGTCAGTTTATAAATAAAGCTGTTGAATCTAACGATAATATTCTGATGCAAGTCTCCACCCACAGCCTTAGTACACACATACTCTACTACATTACGTGACTCCAAAGGTCATAAGTTCGGCGAGATAAGCTGAAAGTATAGTAGTCTTTTTAAGTGTATAGTTTACAATTACATCAGTTATTCAGTTGTTTTGTTAACACTAGTTTATACTAGTCATATAACAAGCCGTGTGAATTTGAGATAGAATGAAGGTGAGTGCAAAGTTGGGCGCAATATTTGATGCATTATGAGTTTTTTTGACGTTATCTAAATTTGATTTTATCAGGTATACTTTTAGTACATACTAATTCCATGGAATACGTACATACATACATTAGGTTATTAGAATAGTTCAAATATTTCATAACCATAGTGCTAGCTAGATATTCTTTGTAGTTATCCTCTAAGGTAAATAAAGCTTAAAAGACACTCCCTCAGAGATTAGGAACAAAATCTGAGCTACATTTTCCCGCTTAATTTTGGGTCACATCACATCGTAGCAAATTGAATAGTTCCCCAGAAAAAGCGCGCGAAATTCCACGTTTTCCCGCTCATACATTTTTCAATACTTAAACTTCATAAATACCTAAAGGTAAAGAAAAAAAAAACACGTGAAAAGACAGCTGTCCAGTAACCGAGTAAACGTAATACCTGTGACTTCAGTTGTCATTGTACGTCACAGTTGTACTCTTCAATTTAGCAACGTTATAATCCGTTGACGTTTAGAGTTTGGGCTCTTTACATTAAACATTACAAATATAATTTATTACTACACGACGGACTCATAAACTGCATCAAAGTTCAGGATTACTTTCGAATTAATATTTTTGATAAGTATGCAAACTTTTTAGATGAAACTAAATGAAAATGTCGAGACTGTCCATTAATCATAAAAAAACAAAATTTAAAAATAGAACTAAAGTAAAATTAAAATTTCTGGATAGTCTCAAATTCGTGTGTTATTTTATTAGAGTAAAGTTTGAAATTATATATTTTTGTTTTTTTTTCATTTGCGATTTAAATTATTGTTACCAATTAGTACTTAGTATTGATTATTAGTGTTTTTAACTCAACAAAAGTTTCGTAACCATAAATATGGATACTTCGTCCGAACAAGCCGTGCGCCGAAGGTTTGTAGAGACAGGTTCTTACAAAAGGAGACCCAGTACCGGCAGAACTCGAGCAACCACCCGTCGTCGTAACGACCGATTTATTGTTTCAACTTCCCTACGAAATCGTTTCCTCACGTCAGTAAACATCAAAACAGAGCTGAATGAAGTGCGCGGAGTAAACGTGAGTGCACGAACAATAAGAAGGAGGCTTAAGGAAGCGGCAATCACCCCTTTTAGACCAGCAAATGGTCCAAAGCTGTCTGCAGCTCACAGACAAGCTCGTTTAAGATTTGCGCGTGAACATCGTAATTGAACTGAAGAGCAATGGGCCTCCGTATTGTTCACCGATGAGTGTAGCAGACGGTCGCAGAAGAGATTAGAATCTGAAATAAATATAATATGTGGAGGCAATACACCTTAAAAGAAAAAAAACCTGTGCTTCAACTTTTTTTTAATTGTAAGAACCAATTTTTCAATAAAACCATTTTTTGTTACATTTATCGTTTTTGTCCAAAAAAATTGAATGGTCCTTTCCAGTATACAAACATACACTTAAGGATATGATACTACGCTGTTATGAAGTTAACGAACCAAATTATAGGTTTCAATATAAATTTATATAAGGATTTTTTAAAATTTTATTTGAGATTTTGGGGATTATCTTTATATAATCCCCAAATCCCAGTGTTTTAGCTGGGAAGAAAAAATGACTCAACATACTTCAGAAATAATTTATTGTTTAGCATCTTTTTACGTAGGTACCTACCTAGGTAGTGTATCTGATTTGAATGCTATGAATTTTCAATTTGTCTTTTAGCTAAAGTAATTAGGTACTACCTATTTACCTAAGTTCATCGAAAAATTTGAATATAATTGTTTCTATCAAATTTTAAGTTTATTAGCATATTTTGTCTGTATCACATATCATTATGTTATTTATTAAGTATCAAATTATTCTCTCGATCGTCTTTGTCTAAAACTATGGGTGTGTCCGCGGCCAAAGTCCGTCATAGAAGTAAACAAAAAGATTACATAAATCTTTAAACCTGTTAAGCCTCTTATATATTCTGAACTTTTAATTCCTAAGCAGTATCTAGATTATTTTTATAACAATATTAATAAATTATGAATACAACACATTAGCCGAAAATGTCAGTTTATTTTTCTACAAATTCTTGGAATCGACCAGGATGCCTAATATGAATATCACTTGCTATGTTGATCAAGTTTTTAATTAATTCATAGAGACGTGCCATGACCCATGACTAGCAGATATTTATTCAAATGTCACAATTGGTTCGGCTGATGGTTGAGGACCCACAGTTCAGTCAATATGGACTGTATTTCTAGTTTATAATTATAGTATGATGATTTTCCCTTTGCAGTGAGTTCATGAGCCGTATTTATTTCCGATCTACACAAAGCCAGAACACAGCCTTAAGAAACTGTAATGCTATTTTTAAATCTGTGATTACAAATGTATACACGATTTTAGTTAGTAGCCTGCGTTCTTTCAAAACTTACTGCATCACTTACGCCTGACAAGATTTTCAAAGATAGATTACTACTAAATACACCTTTTTAGGATTCCATAGTAAACAAGGAACCCTTATAGTTTCGCCATGTCCGTCTGTCTGTCTGCGGCTTAGCTCAGATTCCGTTTATACAAGAAAGCTGTAATTTGGCATGGGTATACATACATATCAATCAAATTTTTTTTTCTAATTTTATTTTATCACTTATAAAATAAAATTAGATAAAAACAAACCTCCGGCCCGGAACCCTTCAATGTGCGTGGTCCGACACGCACTTGGCCGGTTTTTTTATTTATCTTAGGGATGTTGACTGGGGGAAAGAAACTATTTACTCCGTCAGTCAGCTTTACGTATCATATAAATAAAAAACCGACAAAGTGCGTGTCGGACCACGCACATTGAAAGGTTCCGTAGTTGGAATGAATTTATCCCAATAACAAACTTAACATTGTAGTTGAAAAACATATCCTCTCATACGAAATGAAGAACATGTTTTTAAAATTGAAAATTGAAGTTGGGCGATTACTCGTTAACCTGTAAAGCCTACTGAGCTGTGATAGTTCTGCTGTAAGTATTTAAAAAAATCCAAGTACAACCATTTAGCTGGCAGGGGGGGGGGACACTAGACTCTAACAAAAACTAGCACTTTAAAGCTTAATATTTCCCAAACGGATCGCTGAATTGAAAAATAGTTTGTACACACCCGCAACATTTTTAAACGACCTTTCCAACGACACCCCACACCATGGTATAGACGAGAAAAAAACATCCCCATTTTTAAGTGAAAGGGTGGAACCCTCAAAAATTTTTTTTCTTTATTTTCCCACTTTGCCGGCGTGATTAATATGTATGTATACCCATGCCAAATTAAAGCTTTTAGTACTAACCGTCTCTGAGCTAAGCCACGGACAGACAGACAGACGGACATGGCGAAACTAAGGTTTCCTTGCTCACTACGGAACCCTAAAATAGATTTAGATAAAACGCATTAAAGTTGGACAGTGGGACTAACGGAGAGTGAGTGAAAAATGTGGCATGACGTATTTTTTACGCTACATTTTAGCTCAATATATTACCGTAATCTTTTTATTAAAAAGAAAAAAGTAAAAATTCAAAATATTTTATTTCACATAAACCTACAAGGGCATTTATGAAACGTCAGAAGCTAGGTGCACGGTTCCAATTGGTCGTTTATTGTTTCGTAAGGGTTTAATAATCTGCGGGAAAGTCCGAAAGGGATACCGTGGCCCCTGGCAACGTACAGGCAACGGAAGGAACACGGGTGGGTTTTAGTCAGTAAGAGTCTGACACGCCCTCCTGCTCCGCCCAGAGCGGGAGAAGTTATTTGATAATTTCCCACCAAAAAAAAAAAAAAGGGTTTAATAATCTATACTTATAACGAACAAAAAAAATGTTTTCGTCAACATACCCATTCCCGGTAATGCAAGCGCGCTATTATTTATCAATTAAGTAAAACGCTTGGTAAGTAGGTACTTAGTTGGTTATTAGTTCCCTAATACAATCATAAATGAATTTCCTGCCAATTAACGTTATAGGATGAAAACAGTGTTATTGGTGTTATGACAATTCTAGTAGTAATTATAAGTAAACACAGATAGTTATAACGGGTTACCTAATTAAGTTCGTAAGTATTACGTATTTATTTATTTATTTATCATAAGCACACCAATAATTGGTATTGGTCATAGTACTAAGTCCAAGTCTGTTTATTGCATCCAGTTTATTGTGTGTCTAGAACTAACTGGATCAAATTGTCGATCTAAATGGAGATCATAGTCCTAAGTCCAGTAGGTACCTACTCGTGTTATATGATACATACTTTGCACTTTGCACTACACCGGGTGACCACTGAAAATCAGCGCTGTGCTGTGGGTCCCTCATAGCACAGAATTATGCTGAGTGGAAGCCTTCTTGTCACAGTCATGACGTGCAGCTGCCAAATATTTATGTTGTTTATATTTTTGTTATTTATATGCACGTGTCTCTGTGACAAAAAAACCTTTTTTTCTTTCTTTCCTTCTTTCACTTTAAACTCGTTATTTGTTATCAAATCAACACTAATATTGACATCTGAATAATACCTACCGTTGGTATATACTACATAACGATGATAAATTCCTTTACTTATCATAACTCTGACTCTATTCAATGTATGCTGAAACAAGTTTCATTGCCCTGACTTGGTGATTAGTTTGTGCTACCTTGTTCCCCGAACTGCATGGGCGGGAGGTGCGCACTAGGAGACTGTTCGCTACCAGCTTCTGTAAAGCCAGTGCTGGTGTGCAATCACCGCTACACCGCATAGTCGACACATACAATAAGAGATTTAGTGATATCGACATACTATTTCTTAAGAGGAAACAGGGACTTCGAGGAATTTGAAAACTAGGTATTTGAAGAAACAATTGCCGTCGTCTTACCTCAAATCTGCCTCCGTAGATTGCGATAGGGACAGCTGCAGCTCCGATTATATCACAAAAAAATGACGAGATCGACTTTCGAAATCCCCTTTTTTCTCGTCGAAAACTGAGTCGATTCAATTATATTTTTCATTAAAATTTTAAGAAAGAATATTTCTAGGTTCCTATCATTTTCTTTGTTTTTTTTCTTTATTTTTTCAAACCTTTTGGAATTTGCCTGGTAGTCCTCTAATCACGGCGGTAAAAATGGACCATTTTTGTAATTTTTGGAGGGTCATATTTTCTTTACCAATAAGTTGCTGAAAAAAAAGAAATAACAGGGACGTGTCTATACAGCAGACCTTGATTTTATATTTGAAAAAATGTTGCTCTAGAGGCAATAATCAGGAAAAAAATAGTGGAATACGTTTGTATGGAGAATCGCAGGCCCTGTTCCCTCTTAACCGAAATACTTAGAAGGAATATAGCTAAAATTCTGAAGGGTCAGCGGTAGATTCCGATGCTTAAGTAAATTACTATTATTTTTTATACGACCCGTAATATGGAATACACAGACAAGAGTTTTGTTTTGTTATTTTTAGTTTCTTTTGTTCATTTAATTAATTTTGCTCTGACTAAAGTTATGTTTGCCATTAGTTTGTAGAAATCTGAATTGTAATCTGTGGAAAATGTAGTGGGTAGTATATTTATTTTGTTAAGTTTATTATTAAGTTAATTCTGTTTATTTGTAATAAACTACTGTTTGCATACCCATTAAAAAAAAAACTCTTTTGTAACTACGAGTAGGAAGCATAGACTAAATAAAAAATCAAGACAGCGCTGTCAACAGTGACGTGGGGTCGTTTTTGTAAACATGTGTGTACTTAGTGAGGTGTAGTTTGATTGTAAATGTGTGCGTGTGAGTGTGTATGCACAGAGCGAAGGTGTAGTTTTGGCTAGCTTCTCTGTATTGTTCACAGCGCTATGGCTTGGTTTTTTATTTAGTCTGAGACGAGAAGCGGATCTCTTAACTAAATATATTATGAATAACTTGTATTAATAGCTAATAATTGGCGCAAAATGGCTCCCGGAACTTCCCCATCTTCCTTATTACCTCTTATCAAACGTTTTAGAGGCCACGTTTGATAAAATTTATGTTTTTATACGCGTCATACCTACTCAGCGTATGGTATACTCAATTCACATCAGTGGTAACAATTTGACACTGTCAGCGCCTTTATATCGTAGCAGTAAGAGCTATAATGGTAGTGCAAGTGACTTGCGGTTGACTGTATGTCATAAACTCATAATAAACGAATTATTTTGTTTTGGCTGTCAACTGTGATTACTTGGCTGATAAATCACTTAGGTAACATATGTAGATTAAACAACAGATTTAATTCTAAAGCCAAGGTTTCGGGAACGAGGGATTTGAAAGGCAGAATCCTAGCTAATAGGTATTATAAATGCGAAAGTGAGTTTGCTTGTTTGTTACACTTTCACACTAAAACGGCTGAACAGATTTAAATGAAATTTGGCACATGGGTAGACCATGACCTGGGTTAGGACATAGGATTCACACGTAGGATCATAGGACATAGGAGGACAGCCCACAGACGATAATAGCCATTATATAGCAGTAAAAATAGCCGCGTGAGTAGACCGTAACGTATTGGTTACGGTCGGTTTCATCACTATTTTTACTGCTAAATAATGGCTTTCATAGTCTGTGGGCTATTTTAACCTATGGTCTTACGTATATTCTCGTCAATTAGACCAAAAATTATCAAAAAATGACAGGTAACACCGAAAAATTCTGAAAAATGTTTAAAGTGACGTAAACCGCGCGTCCGCGGGGCTTGACCGGTAACTGTAGAACATTTTCAACGCTAGCTTAAAGTCAAAGTCAAATAATTTATTTCAATTAGGCACAAAAAAGGCACTTTTGAACGTCAACATTTACAGAAAAATAATAATTGATTCTAGTTGCCGCTTCCAAAAGGTAGTTTTCGTATGGAGAAGAATGGGCAAGAAACTCCACCGTTAGCAGCGTTGTAAATCTAGAATTGTGTACCTGCTGAATTCATGGTAACAGCATGCGCGTCAATTTCCCCGTACACCGTATAATAACGCAATAGAGAGATGCTACAACATTTCCGCCACATAAAATACAAAATTAGTTTTCTCATGCATGCTAATCCTTTTACATATTTTCCGAGAGCAATTTTCTACAATTTCCCTCCAATGGAATGTGAAGCAGTATGTCCAAGTATTTTATAATTTATTTCTTTCTTCATTGTTAATGTTTTGAGAACTAACATATTCATGACTGTACCAACTTTATAAATTAACTGTTTATTTTTTAAGTTATGCATGCATTATGCATTATGTTATGCCGCCATTTCTTATTGTTCATTGACTAAAGCTACGCATAAACTATAGTCAAAACAGTTTTCTTGGCGAGCGCTGGTATGAAAACCATAATTGTTTTCACAATTCCGACCTTGATTAGGTCATTTGGTTTATGCGCACGATCTAACACTTCGCTAAATGGCATACATTCTTCCAGCACGCGTAGCATGACCACCATAGACATGGGTTTTCGAATGAAGAATAGACAAAATGACAGATAAACAATCACAAACTGTCATTTTGTCTATTCTTCCGTTGACAAAACCCGTTTCTACGCGTGCTAAGCGCGCAGGGTGATGAAATGACGTCCAATATAAAATGTTAGAATCCTCTCTGGTAGGACTTCTTCGAACACCACCCATAAATGTTAAAAACGATTATTTATAGTTTGATTACTATTGCCAGTCAATCAATCTGCCCTAGCTTTTTCCAAACTATGTTGGGGTCGGCTTCCAGTCTAACCGGATGCAGTTAATACCAGCAGTGGTATTCTGTAACCATCACACCGTGAGAACTTAGGTGAAGTGAGCTCAGAGTGAGCTGTCAGTCCCTAGCAGTAGGTGGAATGACAGCTCACTTCACGTTCACTTCACCTAAGTTTTCACCGTGAGATTATTACAGAATAGACCGGCAGTATTTTACATGGAGCGGCTGCCTACTGAATAGGCAGCTACTGAATGTTCAATGTAGTTGAGCAAGACACTCCTGTCGCCGTCATACAGATTTTAGTAGCAATGTTGCTACCCTTTTTTTTTTGGGTGCCAAATTACCTATCAAACAACTTCTCCCGCTGTGGGCGGAGCGGGAGGGCGTGTCAGACTGTTACTGACTAAAACCCACCCGTGTTCCTTCAGTTGCCTGTACGTTGCCAGGGGCCACGGTATCCCTTTCGGACTTTCCCGCAACCCCGGCAGGCATCAGTCCTATCAGTTGCTGACATCTCTTTGAAGCGCGCGTGGAACACAACGCGCCGTGGACCCGGGCCTGGTCCTTATCGGACGGCGAGCTACCCATTGCTCACCGTCCGCAAGCCCGCACCTACGGTGGCCGGGAATCGGCCTGCGATTCCCGACCAGCTTCAATGACCGCACGACCCCCGCGTAGAGCCTCCGGCAGGAGGCGTTTGGACCCCCTAGATTGGGCAGGAGCCGCTTCAAGGCAGCTCCGGCCCGCTCCAGTCTGGAAATGTTGCTACCCTAGATTTGCAAATGCAGCTATACAAAGCCTCCATAGCCTAGTTAACAGTGTAGACGCTGAAAAATATTTTAGTATCTACAATATTTTCATAAATGACAGAAATTTTAGCTTTTAACAAAAAAAATATTGATTAAACTTAATTAGATTTTTAATTACAGTTTTTCAATTACTTAAATTTAAATAAATATGTGATTTGAAATTTTGACGAATAAAGCCTCTTGCAGTCTAGCCCGACGCGACGACGTGGTTCTAACAATACAATTCCTAAGAAAACTTCACGGTAGAACAATTAAGGGTGTTGCGTCACGCCGTCGCGTCGCGCTAGTCTGTATGAGGCTTATAAGCGAAATGTTGCATTTAGAGTTTATATTATGCGAAATTTTGATTTTCTATTTGATAAATGTACGTAACCCTAACTATCATCTATGACCGATAAATGAAGTAAAATTGGGTAGGGGTAGTCAACGTTAACAAGTGATATTTACGACCAGATAATGAGAATATCATCACCTGATTATCCTCGATCCGCCTAGGAACAACTATCAAAACAACTATAAAAAAACCGAACTTGACCTGAATCGTAACATTTAAAGAGAATGATGTGGAAAATGTATCGAAACCGGTATGGACACACCCACTTGCCTCTTGAATATTTTATTTTGCCGTGATATTTAGCGAGCGACGAGATGGTTGGGAGTGTCTGCGACGTCACTATACAAGTTATGGTATGGAATGTTTGTAAGTTCTATTTAGTTATCATACGAAGTACTTGTTATTTATTTATCTCTATTAAGTTTTGAATAACTAGTTAACTAGTTATTTATTTACAAAAAAAATAATGTAGGATAATGTAATCCCTTTCTCTGTCCCATGAACATGGCACGTTGTGTTTATGATGCAATCTTGGTTGGCAAGTTTTGAATAAGGAATAATAAAATCGGTTGTCATAATAATATGGTTGTCACCATGGTATGGATTTATGTACTAGGTATATAGTACATACTAATTCCATGGATGTTATAGAGAATTATAGAAGAAAAAGACATGTTGCGCCGATCCCAAATAAATTGAGAAATGGGACCCGTAACGACTGTCAAAGACCCAAGAAGAAGATTCTTGGGTCTTTGTTGGGTCCGTGCTTTCCGAGGCACGGAGGGGTCTCGGTATGCTAAGATGGTCACCCATCCACGGACTGACCGCGGCAAGCGTAGCTTAACCTGATCGATTGACCCGTACAGCTGTTATTGCTTAGCCGCGAATTCCTCAACACTATAAGTAGGTACTACACTATTATAGAGCTGAATAAAGTTTTAATTTATATTTTATAGGTTGTGAATTGGGCAGTCTTTTTTAACTAAGTACTTCTGACTGATTAATAAAAACAGTACCTATTTTACCTATAACACTTATCAGAACACCGGCAGGCCCCTTGCAGAGTCATATGCAATCCAATGATTAGACATTATGTCTCAGATCTTATCATTATCTTGAGATTGTTTCTAATCTTATATGAAAAATGTGATATATCTCTATAATCACACAAGGACATTCAAGTCTATTTTTACGCGACTACGGCGAAGCAAAAATGAGGGTTAAGATTTTGACCAGTATGTATGTATGTATCTGTTACCTCATAACTTCTAAGCTACAGCTCATAATTTGACAAATGGGGTATCATTGGAAGCGTTTTCGTAAACGATTACGACTTTGTTTCATTTTGACAGTTCAACAACATTCATTGCGTTAAAAAAATCTGCTCAACAACGTAAATTGTTGAGCAGATTTTTTTTTCGAACTTATATAGCAATGGATTAGCAATTTGTTTCAAGACGATTCAAATTCCGATTGATCGTGTATTACGTAATTAGGGTACTTTTTAGTCCCTAACCACATTAAAAGAAGAAGAATATTTTAAGCAGTTAAAATTTGTAGGTTTGTATGTATGGGGTAACCTTCGTAATCATAGATCGATTCCGAAAATTCTTTCACGAATGGAAAGCTCAGTATTTGATGTTAAAACAAGAAAAAATGATCTAATAAGTTCTGTTGGAATGAGGATGCAAACACAAAACCAGTCGCCTTACTAATCATTTCCTAGTCAACCATAGATAACATTTTTTTATAACAAACTCTTTTTAGATACCTATCTCCCTCTTTGTGTACCAGAATATCTTTTATTATCGACTCGTAGATAATGTATTCCCTCGTTTCTTTGTCTACTGACCACTTGTTAGACTGGTCGTGAAGGTCGCGCCGCCTAAAGAGAATGGCGTTCCTTTATCTATCAACAGAACTAGGAAGTTTAACTCTGTTAGTTTACCAGCTGCAAATTAATAAAAATTATTATTATTATGAATTAAAATTAAGTACAGAAAAAAGGTTTTATTGTTTTTTTTATCAGTAAAAGTATAATTCCATTTTTTTCAATATTTAAGTATTAGAAATTTTATTTTCTATCTATCTTTAAAATAATGATTATAAATATAAATAGAGAATGGTTTTGTTATACTTTAAAGCGCCAGCAAAAAAAAAAAAAACATTTGTCGAGAGCGCCTACATTTTTAGTAAATCTTGTTTGTAAGCTGTTTATATTTCACTTCACTAGGCGCTAATATTATATAAATATTTCGGTAGGTACGATACCTTTTCTGAGTTTTAATATTTAAACATATACGAAATTCCCTTTAAATTAAATAATAGCCCTGTAAATTCGTTTTGTGCAGTTACAAATACAATTTCCCACTAGGAATAGTCTGTATATTTTTGGGTCCACCGTAAAAAAAAAAACTTACAAATTAAAAAAAAATATATATTACCAATGGTCTTGTACGGTGAATTAGTCATTTTGAAAACAGTATCATACAGGTTGGCAGGGACATTGACGCGTTACCATGGATTCAGTAGGTACCTACATGAATCTGGCCCCTCTGCGTCGAAATTTATCGTCGGTTATTTAAAAAAAGAACTGCTTTTTGACCGCGTATCAGATATTGCACTTCTCTATGAACAGCAGATTTTTTTTAAATAACTGACGAATGGTTTAACGTAGGGGGTTCAGAAGGTTCAGGGTCGATGTCCCCGCCACCCTGTATATTATTATTTATGATCATCACAATCATGACCAGCATTAAAAATATTTCAAGTCTCACTGACTGATGCAATAGGCCGACCTTTAGCAGCAGACTGACCAAGATACGGGCAAATAATTTAAATACTGTATACCTAACGTAATCAACTAATTTACTTTACAATAATTAATACCATAATTAGAATATATTCTGTAGTTAATAATAACATAGGTACTTGTAATTTTAAATTATTTTCCGTCGCTTAAATTTCCAGGATTTTTTGCTAAGTACTTACTTACAACTATTCTAAAAGTTCGCACTTGACTATTATACTGTATCTATATTATTTTTCTTACACAACAAATTATGAAAAATAATATTTGTTTAATGCTTTTATAAACTGGAAATTCAACTTATTACATTCACGATATAGGTACTCATAAACTGAGTCCAAAAAAAAAAAAATCATGATCATATAGGTAATTATAGTAGGTATACGATGATCACGTTTAAGAATAATCAACAATAAGTCTCATGTCTGACCTTACATCTGTTAATTATTAATTAAGAGAGTACAATTATTTACTAGTTATCTTATGATGGGGATTTTCCGCGTTAATGAGCAAATAACAAAACAAAATAATAAATAACATTATTGTGACAAAAACACTGCAAATGTAGGCATAAGGAAAATTTTGCACGATTTTATGAGTAATTTCAAGATAAGGGTAGCCTTATTGACTGATACCGTTGAAATCTGAGGGTCAACCCAGTGCTGGGCACGCCACTATTGCGGCGATAAGTCCCCTCTTTGAGGAGTGGCTAGAGAGGCGCCACGGCGTCCTCACCTTCCGCCTGACGCAGGTCCTCACCGGACATGGTTGTTTCGGGAGGTTCCTGTTTCGTATCAGGCGGGAGGAAACGCCCGGGTGTCATCACTGCGTGGATCGCCCGGAGGACACGGTTGAGCATACGGTGGAGGTCTGTCCGGCTTGGGCAGAGCATCGCTGTGTCCTCGTGGAGGCGATCGGCGGCGGGGATCTCTCGCGTCCGGCCCTAGTCCAGCAGGCCTAACATGACGCACGCGACAATTACTCGTTCTCGCGTGAGTCATTTTTGTCTATTTTGTCTCTTTTCTCGTTTTCTGACAGCGCCTCCATACAAAATAGTCGACTCCTTCTGTCAAACTTTATGTTTTGTCGACAAACCCTAACATGGCACCTTAGTTATCTCGATTTTTGACAATTCAACACGAGATAATCTGCGATTCTTCTGTCATTAAGTCGTATTTACTCGTCCTCGATTTTGACGACGAGAACGACGAGAAGAGTAGACAAAATTATTATACAAAAAATATCTCCAAAATAACATGGCAGTTTCATAATTGTAATTATTTTAGTCATCATTTTATTTTACAATATATTAATAATGAAAATACTTAGTTTTAAACTACTATTTATATTGGAACGACGTGTTTTATATGGATTTTTTCGTTTTTTGTATTGAAAATATGAAAAATTATTACCTACCTACATGTTGGGTATTAGGGGTTTATGGGTTTCATAAAGGGGGTTCAAATTTTCATTATTTTTGCGATAGGACACACCATTTTCGAGACATAAGCAAAAGAAAAGAAAAAAAAGTCGAGGTGTTGGTGTGAATTTTAGTTCATGAAAATTAATTTCCACACCTTTTTAATCGCGATTAAATACTTGGACCATCAGAATTTTAGATTTATAATGATTTTAGAAATTAATAACTACTAAAATATAGTTAAGTTGTGTCACTTTAGTCTATTTCAGAATGGGAAATCGTCGGTTGACAGGAATAAACTAAATTTTGGTAATTTTTAGTGTTTGTGGCAAGGAAATCAGCACCATTGAATGAATGAAACGGAATTTCAAGCCGATGTTGCTATCATAAAAATAATTTGTTTTGAATAACTTGCAACATCGGTCTCTCGTCGCGAGATATAGAAGTGTCAAAATGCTTTTTTCGAGTTTACTCGTCGTTTACGGTCATGTTAGGGATTAGAATGACGTCAGAATCGTAGACAAATTTCGACAAAACGAGAAAAAGAGCGTTCTCGCGCTTGTCATGTTAGCCCTGCAGGCCATGGTACGGAGCGAGAGGGCATGGGAGGCCGTCACCTCCTTCTGCGAAGCAGTAATGCTCGCGAAGGAGGAGGCAGAACGCGTGAGGGAGAGGCAAACTTCGCGCCCTCACGCCCCTAGCCGCCGCAGAAGACGCCCTGGGCGTCGGGAATCGCAGGCCGATTCCCGGCCACCGTAGGCGCGGGTCTGCGGACGCTGAGCAATGGGTAGCTCGCCGTCCGATAAGGACCAGGCCCGGGTCGACGGCGCGTTGTGTTCCACGCGCGCCTCAAAGAGATGTCAGCAAGTGAAGGGGTCCGATAGGACCGATGCCTGCCGGGGTTGCGGGAAAGTCCGAAAGGGATACCGTGGCCCCTGGCAACGTACAGGCAACGGAAGGAACACGGGTGGGTTTTAGTCAGTAAGAGTCTGACACGCCCTCCCGCTCCACCCAGAGCGGGAGAAGTTATTTGATAATTTACCACCCAAAAAAAAAAAAAAAAAAAAATTGTCAAACCAGCTGGAGATGATATTAATTTTATAAAAAGGGGGTTTTCAACGATAGGCTGTACCTTTTGCAATACAAGGTCCCATTAAAATAGATGGACAATTTTTAACACAGCATTCAGTACGTCTAACCAAATATTATCCAAGCAAAAAAAAACACAGATTACAGTGATTTTATTTTGACTTAAAATAATAAATGGCATTAGGTAACCAATATTTTTAATGTATTTTCGTTAGCTGATTTATTTTTCTTGTATATTTTTATTATATATACGATACGTTCGACACTGCCCAGAGCGGACGTGTATCATTTTTTTGTTAAAAAATATTCAAATCAGTGTCCTTCAAAAATAACTCGTAACTAAGTACAGTCAGAACTTAAATTGTGCAAACAGTGTTTGGTAATTACATCGCTTTGTTTATGCGCACACTCCGCGCTCACAGTGCCTCAACGAAGACGGGCTATCTCCGTCTCGCTTGCACAGTGACTCTGCGTTCGAGCGTAACGCACTTCACCCCCGCGAGAACAGAACATTGGATATTTACTACTCTTTCGCACAGTGACTCTGCGTTCACGGATTGAATACTTCACGCTAAGACAACAAGGTATCAATAACTATTATCTTTAACACGAAAACAAAGTTTTGTTCGATTACCTGCTCGTGCTATTTATTAAAACGAAAAATTAGAATGAGTACTCAAAGATCACCACCATCACGGTATCTCACTGGCACGGGTATGAGCAGCGCTACAAATACTGGTCACAGTTCACACCCCGATTTATCACAGTTAAGTGAGCTTGCGGCAGAGTCACAAATTACCTTCCGCAAACGCAAACAACCGCCGGACAATAATTGTGAATGCTCAAATGAAATTAAAGAAATGCGTTCGGAATTGAGTCGTATCGGCTCACTGCTAGAAAAATATGTTGGTTCGAGCGAACAGATTATGAATAAAATGCAAGAAAATATAACTGAGATTAAATCACAAATGTCTGAGCTCAAATCATCTAACGAACAAACTGTACACTTGATTCGAGAAAATACTACTCAGATTAACGAGATCAAATCTTCTACATCTAACATCGCAATGGAACAAAAATCATTAAATCTAACTGTGTCGCAATTAGAAAAGCAAATCTTTCAAGGGGAACAAAAGATAATTTCTCTTGAGTCAGACCTGAATAACCTCAAGCTGTCTACTGTCCAATCCTCTGCGTCTAAATCAGACAACCAGTCATCTTCGAACGAGCAAGTAATTAAGGAAATAATGGATCGTAACAACAGGGAAAAAAATATTGTTTTGGTTGGATTGCCGGAGCAGACTTCCACCACCGCGGAAGAGAGGACATCTGGAGACGAAAGAGATATTTTAAATGTTACTTCACAAGTGTGCCAAAATCCACCAAAGCCTATCAAGATCTTCAGAATAGGAAAATACGTACCTGGAAAACACCGTCGAGTTAAGATTTGTTTTGATACTGCCATTACCGCAAAATATTTCCTACGTAACAAGGACAAATTACCCGAAAATGTTAAAATATTCTCCGATCAAACTCCTGCGCAGCAGCAATATCTAAAGAGCCTGAAAGAAGAATTAGCACGTCGCCAAAATGATGGGGAGAACGAGCTAACAATTAAATACATCCACGGTACACCTACGATAGTAAAAGACCCTCCAAAAAACTACAATTAACTACTGACACTAAGCCCGCCTATACAAATTGCAACACGTATCAAGTACTCAATGACTACCGCTATATTAATGCTACTAAATCTCGCCTCAGGTTCTTATACCTCAATGCTAGAAGTATTCGTAAAAAAGGAAAGTTTGATGAATTAAAATGCGTCTTAAGATCATTACCGAAAACAGCACACGTCATTCTTGTAACAGAAACCTGGATTCGCTCGGAGGCTCAAGCTTTGGCACTACAAATAGACAATTACACCCACTATTATAATTACAGAACCGACTCTAGAGGAGGGGGAGTCTCAGCCTACGTACACAATGATCTGAGACATAATTTATCAGAGTCCAAGTATTCAAATGGAAACAACTACCTATGGATAAATCTCGAACGGTACGCGCTTGAAATAGGAGTCATATATTATCCCGGAAACACTGACTACCAAGAATTTCTCCAAGAGTATGACTCGCAGCTACAACAAAGGAAAAGAACAATAGTTTTTGGAGATTTCAACGTCGATCTACTAACTAAGAAAAACAAAGAGACAAAACAATACAAAGCAATAGTCAAGGAAGCTGGACACATACTACTAAATAAAATAAACAAAAAATATTGTACAAGAAACTCTGACACAAAAAAGACTATCATCGATCATATTAGCACCAACCTAAAAGACGATTACTTTCATGTGGTAATAATTGAATCCTCTATGTCTGATCACAACCAGATGTACCTAGAACTTAAAAAAACCAAAACTCCTCCGAAAATGAAAACTCAATACGAAGCAATAAACTACACAAAACTATATAACACTGTTGAAACAGCTACGTTCAAAAATCCTAACAACGAATACCTAGTGTTTGAAAACCAAATAAAACTATTTACAGAAGAAGCCAAAACTATAAAGACCAAGATTCTCAATCCTCCACAAAGAGACTGGATCAACAAGGACATTATCGCTGAAATCAACCAGAGGAACGTACTGGCGACAGAACTCAAAAATAATCCTAGTAACGACACAGTAAAAACAGAATTCACGAAGAAAAGAGACTATGTAGCTAAATTAATATCAAGAACAAAAAATTCCTACTATTATAATGAATTTAAAAAATTTATTAATAAACCTAAAAAAATGTGGGGCCTAATAAATACCTTAACAAGCAATAAAATAAAACAGAGCTGTGTCCCTCCAAAATTAGTAGTAAACAACAATAACATTACGGAGCCAAATCATATTTGCCAAATATTTAACGAATACTTTGCTACAATTGGATCACTCCTAGCGAACGAAATACCTAGTTCATTTCATAACGATTATGACCGCGCTTTACCAAATCCTGTAACCCAAAACGTTGAGAAGCTCTCCAGTTTCAGCCCATGTTCTTCTAATGAAATAGCAACCATTATAACTAAACTCGATCTAAATTGCAGCACTGGCCTAGACGGAATAAAAACCAAAGTAATTAAAACCGTTAAAAGTTTAATCGTAAACGATCTGAGCAAATGTCTGAATAAATTACTGGATGACGGGAACTTTCCTGAAACACTAAAAATAGCAAAAGTAACACCAATCTATAAATCAGGCTGTTCCACAGATCCAGGAAATTATCGACCTATCTCAGTGTTGCCTATACTGTCAAAAATATTAGAAAAAATTATTCACAGCCGATTAGAAAAGTATCTTAATTCTATTAACTTCATCACCGATCGACAATATGGATTTAGACCCAGAAGTAATACTACTACAGCCACTATTGATCTCATCACTAAAATTAAACAAAACATAGACAGAAAAAACATAGCCCTGGGCATTTTTATTGATTTAAAAAAGGCATTTGATACGGTTAGCCACAAACTACTTCTAAAAAAACTGGAATCAATAAAAATCACGGGAAAAGCTCTAAAAATGCTCGAGTCTTACTTAAAAAACCGGTCGCAAGTGGTCAAACTTGGTAATCACCAAAGTGATGCATTACCTATTACATGTGGCGTCCCACAGGGATCTATTCTGGGCCCCTTACTCTTTTTAATATATATAAATAATATAAACGAAATTAAACTACATGGTCACCTTACCTTATACGCCGACGACACTTGTTTATTTTACTTCGGATCTTCTATCCATCACATTATCTTACAAGCGCAAGAAGATTTAAATACGCTATTCGCATGGTTTCAGTTCAATCTTCTAACAATAAATATCTCTAAAACATGTTATATAATATTTAAGGCTAAAAATAGATCAATTCCCTCATATGACCCTCTAACAATAAATGATATCCCGCTACAGCAAAAACCATGCGAAAAATACCTCGGTCTAAGAATGGACAGCTCACTAACGTGGAACGCTCATATTGATCATATAAAAAGTAAACTCTCGGCACTCTCCGGTTCACTGCGTAACATTGTTCGTTGTATTCCACCAAAATTGCGGTATACTATTTACAACTCCCTAGTAAAGCCGCATCTACTTAATTTAATCGAAATTTGGGGCAGTGCTGCTAAAACAAAATTATCAAAACTTCAAACTACCCAAAATAAAATCATAAAAATAATATTCAACTACCCATATCTAACATCTACCAGCAAAATTTATCAAGACACAAAAATAATGAACATAAAACAACTTTATACTTACAACACATGCATTTTCATCAGAAATATTCTCCACAAAAGCGTTCACTCAAACATAACACTCACTCAATATAAACAAGTTAGTCAACGCAGTACACGGCGAGCAAGCTTGCTAGTTTTACCAAAAACAAGAACTAACTATGGCAAAAAAATGCTAACTTTTGAAGGAGCACAGCTTTATAACAAATTACCGTCCTGTATAAGAAATGTACACTCTTACAATGCATTCAAAACTCAACTTAGCCAGCACATAATTGCGGATCGATCACTTCTGGAGAAATGAATGCATTGGATGGGTAACTACTATTGTAATACTGATGACGAACATATTGTAATCTATATTTTTAGTATTGTTCTCAAGTAAGTGACTTATGTCTTTATTGGGAATAAAGTTTCTTTAAACCGAAACCGATATATTACTTTTCTTATTATACTTTTACCATTGTCCTTATTAAGGTGGTCTGAATGATTTCTAATGGAATAACCACCAAACGGCCGCTATGGCCCACGCACAATGGTCCACTGACGGACTAAGTGCGGAAACCAAACCCAACCATAGATGATTTCTAAAATTTTGTCCATATATTTTAATGGGACCTTATATATTGGGATAATCCTAGATAATATTATAAATGCAAATGTGAGTTTGTTTGTTTGTTACACTTTCACGCTAAAACGGCTGAACGGATTTGGATGAAATTTGGCACATGGGTAGATCATGACCTGGGTTAGGACATAGGATACTTTTTATCCCGGTAATAGGTACTTTCCCGTGGAATAATTTCCGACCTGGACGTGGGCGAGCCGCGGTAAAAATTTAGTAACCCATATTCCTGCAATGAACAGCAAAAGCATAGGTACTGTTTATTTAGGAATAGATTTTCTGCAAGATTTTTTAACAATTTATTGTCATACGTTTTGTGAGGGTTTGTCTATAACAGCGTAGGTACCTACTGCTTAGGTTTAGATACCTACTTATTAAGACCGTTTCTACTGAAAGTGGGCATCGTCGCAAATAGCTGTATATAAATATGGATGCCTAGTGACATTTTTTTTTTAATAAGGGCCTCGTTTAAAATAAAAATATTACCACACTAGGATTTTCTCCTGTATTGTGGGTGCGTTTACAAACATAATATAAACTCACATACACAAACAGCCAGACCCGGAACAACTACTTGTAGGTCATACAAATATTAATTATGAAATGCAATCATAATCAATCATAATTAATGCAAGCATATTGGTTATGAAATGCAATCATTAATATCGTAACACCGAATATTTTGGTTTAGATGTAAAAAAGTGTTGGAAACTTTCCAAATGCCTTTTTTACACCTAAACCGTATACAACATCAAATTCAGTGTTATAATAAATTATTAATATTCTAGTTACCTAATACTACTATTCTAGGTACAGACGCCAGCACGTCAACCTACCCGAAACTGTCAAATTCTCCCAATCAACTTTGAACCTTATACTTTAATAATAAAGTTGAAAATATATTAAAGAAAATTGACAGATTGTAGTAGGTTGTGGTGTCTCTACCTACGCTATTAAGACCGATACTGATACCGGTAACTCCGGTAAATAGGAAATCGTTCTAGAAATAACTGCTTTTTTCCACTATTTAATAAACTACACAAAATAAGTTAAACTCACACAATAATGGAAGTTCAAGAGGTCGTAGATAAGAGTTTGTATTCATAATTAATAATAATGACTATTCATATGAATTTCGACGAAATGTTTATAATTATCGTACATTTTGCACACTCATTCCTGCACTGATACATAAGTAGTAAGAACAAAACAAAGGCGTTTTTCGCGTCTGTCTGTGTGAAAACAGCACATTTATGTACTTTCCGAGTTTATCTTGGACATTACCGACATTGGTGAAGTGGTGAAGGAAAAACATCGTGAGAAAACCTGGACTTATAGACAACTAGCTTCCATCAGCGGCTTCACTCAGTGATAATATAGCATTCTACTGGTGAAAGAATTTTTAAAATCGGTTCAGTAGTTTTTGAGTTTATTCATTACGAACAAAAATACGAATCTTGGTAATTACAAAGATAGGAAGTAAACAACGGTACTGTCATAAGCAATTACCATGGGCGTACCCAGCTTTTGGCCTAGGTGAGGGGGGCAAATCAGAAATTTCTGATTAGCCAGCTATTGCTGTTTATGACTTTGCCAACTTTTAGGATAAATGCTCTTAACCATACATTTTTGACGTTGCTTGAACTTGGTTGTTATGGTGGTTGCCATGCTTACCTAAAATTATTATTACCTGTTTTGATTAATTTGGCAATATAGTGTATGGAAATATGAAATGTGGCTAACTAAATAATTAATATCGTAACACCAAGTATTTAGTTTTAAATGTTTAAAAAGTATTTGGAAACTTTCCAAATGCCTTTTTTACACCTAATACGATTACAACATAAAATTCAATGTTATAATAGCAATTCTAGTTCGCTAGTTAGCCACATTTCTTATTTCCATACTTTTATGTTTGTTTGTAATGAATAAACTCAGGCACTCAAATAGGCATTCAGTTTAGAAAAAACTTTATTAGCAATGCCTTATTCTACGGCTACAATTGAATGGTCATTCAGTACACTTAGAGGCGTAAAAGCATGGCTGAGATCAACAATAGTCAAAGACAGGTTAAATGGGCTTTAACTGCCCCGTTGGTATCGTGGTTGCAAGTGCGACTGCTGAGCGTGGGGTCCTGGGTTCGATTCTCGGGTCGGGCAAAGTGTGATTAGGTTTTTCCATTAGGAATTTCTTAGTAACAGCCCGGAGCTTGGAAGTCGGCGGTGTGATACCCCCGTGCCTCGGAAAGCACGTTAAGCCGTTGGTCTCTCTGCGGTCGTGTCGGATTGCCGTCCCATCGGACTATGAGAGTGAGGGAAGAGGGAGTGCACACACTTGTGCACTATAATATCTCCCGCGCCGAAGGCTAGTCTCCGTTGAGATTGGCCGCCGTGGCCGAAATACGGTCTGGAGGACTATAAATGGGCTTTGCTCTGTCAGTCTTTGGTCAGTGTTCTGGTTTATCATGATCAAAATATGATTCTCGATCATAACAAATATGTATTTACAGAATTGTAATCATTACAATCATTAATAATCTCTAAGTTAGATATTTTCCATTGAATGACTTTTTCATAAAATCATGACATTTTAGAACAAATTCTATTAATGATTCTAATGATTATATTTCTGTAAATCTAAATACATATTTTTTATGGTAGCGAATCAAATTTTAATCAAGATACAATCTGACTCTGCCTTGCAAATTACAAAAAACGTAAGAAAATTTCAGTTTCGCGGGCTACTTTTGCGGATCCACCTTAAGAAATTTCTGATTTGATTTGACATCTTTTTGAGGCTGACCGTACCTAAAACTTGTTGGGTAACTCGTTGGTGCGTGACTAATATGCATGCAATTAGTCTATTTATTAATCTATTTAGTTTTATTTATTTAGTTTTTATTTATTTATATGTATATTTAATCATTTATTTAGTGATCACGAACAGACCTTTGGGCGTATAGATATTATGAAAAAACTACGGGCTGTGTTTACTCAAAATAACTTTATTAATATTTAATTTATTAACTGAACTATTGAATAAATTATCTATCCCTGTACGGTTTCTATTTTGCTATTTTCTTACTACATAAGTTATTTATTTACGCCCAAAGACGAGTTAAAATTAATGTTGAAATGTGGAAGTTTCGGCGCTCATAACTTCCAAACCATTTTTTTCTTTCAATTCTGCTTCCATACAGCCTTCATTGCCTAATGACAAGGCAAATTGATATAATTTTTAGTTTTAAACGTACACCGTCAAACAGACAAGAGTAATCACCTGGATACTACGTTTGTATGGAAGAATGACCAACTAGCGTACCCTTAATTAATAATACTTCAACAGACGTTTAGGTTGGTATATGCTGCTAACATTTGTAATGATTGCTAAGATAGTAAGAATCATTGGCTTTGGAGTTTATGACTGAAACATGTTGTAACATTAATGAGCCTACCGCCAATAATTCGGGTCAGTAAATCAACTAGATAAAGTTTTTAAAGTTTGGTTGGAAACGAGATTGTTTTGGTACGAAGTCGGCCGTAAGGGTCACACTGATTTATCAATGGAATATACCGCGATTCGGTAGCACAGGCGAGCCCATTTAACGGCTAAAGCTACGCTCGAAATAACCTAAACCTGTACGAATCATAAATTATCAAAGAGGTTTATATTTAGTTTTTTTTTTTGAGATTTCTGTTAAGGCGACAATAAGTGAGTTTTAATGACTTTATACTGAAGATCACGTCTAAACGAGTCGTTGGAGTCGTGTTAATGATTTGGAAAAAAATATATTAAATTAGAACATTTTCTTAATACCATAGTTTGTGAATATTTTAGATTATGTTTATAATATATAGTGTAATTAATTTGTAAAGTTATGTCTAACGTGGATAAAAAACCGAGAATCACCCAAAAACTAACAAGCGTATTTTTCTGAAACCTTCACCATTTTAACGACTCAAGGCCACTAGCATAAATGGTCTAAAATTTTGAATGACAAAGGCTTTCTGAAAAATCTAGATAAATTTATATGTAGTTCGTATGGTGGACACAATAAATAGTACTTTATTTTATTCTGTTCTACAACGGTCTAACTTTATAATATTTATTGAAAATACGGTCTTCCACAAACATTTCAAACTTCACCTCTGTAACCATAGAAACGGGTTTTCTACGGGTTTCGTCGACGGAAAAATAGACAAACTGACAGATTGTGATTGTTTATCTTTATTTTTTATTGTTTATTAATCATTAGCAGTTTACATACATGTTTAACTTTTAGTTAAACATACCACATAAACCATCGCGGGTTTAACAGTGGTATGGCCAGATACGGCAACTCGGTGCTACTACATATAATTATATTATAATTAATTAGTTCATATTTATTTTTTCCTAGATCGCACTGCAATCTAGAAAGTATCTTTTTAACACCTTTGAGCAGTCCTTTGCATTTATTAGATTACAGGTAAATCATTAATATACGATGGTAGCATGCATTCCCACGTCCGTGCTCCATAAGCATTATTAGATCTAGGTTCGATAAATGTGGGTAAGTAGGTCAAAAAACGCAACGACTTTAGTCTTTCGTATTTACGAATATTACTTATATTACTTATACGAACATTGTCAAAGATCTGATCTGTCATTTTGTCTATTCTTCCGTCGACAAAATCCGTTTCTATTGTGGTCATGCTACGCGTGCAGTAGTCTTTCCGTAATTAACAAAAACGTTCAAAATCTAGTCGCAATCATCTCGGCGACAAAAAATATTGATATGACAAAAGTGGGCTTGACAACAAATATTCCTAAAAGTTGTTACTACTCCGATAATTTCGCAATTATTATTGTCTATATAAATATTATGATAACCAAGATTACGTTGGAGGGTGTGAGGCCAGGCCTCCGAGATGAGGGTCGTCTCGTGACCTCCTTATCACTGTTATCAATCCGGAGTTCTCCGTATGTTGTACAATAATATTTGTGTGTTCGATTGGCGTGTGCAGAGATAAGTTAGAGAAGGTTAAGTTCGTTAAATGTTTGAATTGTGACTTAAAAACAGTAAAATAAAAATTATTTAATGAACAGGAAATACTATGTGCAAAGAATCGGTCGAAGTGGCGGTGCTTGGGGGAGGCGTATGTCCAGCAGTGGACGTCTTTCGGCTGAAATGACGATGAATAAGTGAGTTTATTTAGCAAATTTGTTACTAAATATTTCCATCACAAATAATAAAGAGGAAATATAAAACGATTGGATTAAAATTGAACATTAAATTTGAACATTTATTGACTCTTGAAAAAAAGCTGGTGTTTCGTTCGGTCGTCGATCTCGTTCGGTCGTCGATCAATCGACTCAGGCTATCGCAGTCCACTGCTGGACACACTGTCCTCCGCCTTCCACATCCAGTCTGTCTGAGCCACCAGCACCAGCTGTTTTAGGTCATATTGAATGGGAAACAAGGAGGCCTTACCTTCTGGTAAGTGATTATCGACTAAATTACCGACAAACTTCAACACAGCGAAGTTACTTGACGACAGATAAAGACAGAAAATAGGTATGGTGGTAGTATACAACGTACAACGTCATAAGTAACAAATGACGTTTTTTCAGAATGAAAAAAAGAAAGAAAATTTAGTCATCATCCCTATTAGGACGTTCTCGCACTAGCGCTTACAAAAACCCTCAGTTGGTCATTTTGAGAGTTACATTTATGATATTTCTGCATCGGATGTAGATGCATGTTTGACATCATTTGTGATCAAGAATTCATTACCAATTTTAGCATTTATGACGTTATTGCACCCGGTGTGCGATATATTAATATTCAGGAAAAAAGAAAAAAAAAGTCGCCGCATTTTTTTCAATGGGGAATTTACCGGGTTAGTACAGACGCCAGCACATCAACCTACTACAATCTGTCAAATTTCTTTAATAGATTTTCAACTTTATCACTAACGTATAAGGTTCAAAGTTTATTGGAAAAATTTGACTGTTCCGGGTAGGTTGACCTGCTGGCGTCTGGCTGTACATAGGGCGCGGGCGGCTGTCGTTTAGCGGGTGTCTACAAGTCATAACTTATGAATGACCCCTGTTGAAAATGTGTAAATTTAGTGGGATATTTTGGTACTAATTTTAAATAGTAATATCTTTTTATTTTTAATAATAATAATACGTTTTTTTATTACTTTTTAGTAATATTATTGCAGTACCTATGTGCCCGGTTTTTGTAACATTATTGTATACCCCCACAGATAAACTTTACAAAGAGCTCACTAATTCAGAAAGCCTTGCGAATGTCAGCCGTGAAAAAAGTCTATAATTTGATCAGTTCACCTGTTAAGTTTTTTTTCTTAATCTTTATTATAAACAATGTTAATAACTGGCTACGGCAATAAAGAAATGTCCGATAAATGTATTGCTATGTCTCCGATATGACTTTTAAACATATTTTACTACGTTTTCGTACAAATAATTACATCATTAATCTTGAAATTTATGTGTCGTGCTGAAAAACGTGTGCACAGCTGTCTTTTGAGTATAGAGCATTTCAGTCGTCAGCACGGAATAGACAATAATATTCCGTAGGTAGTACTCGTTACTTCGTCAGTCTTCGGGGACTATCGCGTGTTGTCGTGTTACAACCTTTTCTCGTGTGACCTCCGTGATCATTTAAGTACCTACACTAATCTGTATCATGGCTTTGCAGGGCCCAGCTTAGTGGTTTTTTTGTCATATTTGGCGATACCCCTATTAAGGTTTTAGGTAGGTACCTATATTCTAAGAACAGTTAAGTGAGTTTGAGTTTGTATTACCTTACTACACCTAAAAAATAAGAAGTTTCTAAGTCCCAAGGTCCCAATGATGCATGTACAGTAACGAGCATAAATATATTACTATGGACAGCTCGGCAATAATATCTGATTTCATGATTCATCCATTAATAAGTGATGTCAGATATTTTTGATCATAACGATGTATCATGTTCTGAATTTTAACTTAATAGGTACTGCATTGACACATATTTTTGAAGCCTATGCAGTATCCTATATTTTGGTGTCTATTGTCTCGCCAGATAGTTTTGGTGTTCCTTTAATGTCACATATTTGTGCTGCCACTTGTTTAAGCCATCCACAAATGATCACATACCTACCTATGTTTGCAGTCTTATAATAATCGTGGAATCATGAAATTATGCTCGTTACTGTAGGTACTTCCTTATTTTCCATAGCTTATACAGTGTGTCCCTGGATGAAGTGCACAAATGAAAATGGGTAAAACTAGAACATTATTCATCGACAAAAAAAGAAAGAATATCAAGTCTAAAAAAAAAAAAAAAATTATTGGGTTTTTTTGTATTTGCCATGCAACATCAATTATCAGCCGTCCTTATTATTTTTATTTTAACGAAATTTACTCAATTAATAAAAAGTTATTATGTTTTCAATACAGGAGAAATAATAGGCGTTAAAAAATTGATAATAGCAATAAAAATTAAAAAAAAAAAAACAAAAACATTTTTTTGTCGATGATTAGTGGTCTAGTTTCATCCATCTTCGTTTGTGCACTTTATCCAGGGACACACTACATGTAATTGCAAAAAAAACAAAAATATTAATCTTCTGCTAGCTCCCTGCCCAACGTGTAACGCAACCGGGACTCAGCAGTCAGCAGCGTCACGACTGATCGATCGCGATGTGAAAATAGACTCATAATAATTATAGAAGAGTTGCGACCACGCCGCCAGTTGCATACATCACAAACTATGCAGTTAGGTACTAGTATGTGATGCATGCAACTGTTGGCAAGTGTTGCGACAGTACACAAGTGGGAATGTCACAACGTTGATCGCATCGTAGATAATATTGATTGATCATCTTTCTTTTAAGAGGGAACAGGGCCTGCGATACTCCATACAAATGTATTCTCCTTTTTTCTTCCTGAATAACGCCTCTAGAGCAATAATTTTTTTTTCATAAAATTAAGGTCTTCTGTAGTCACGTCCCTGTTACTTCCTTTTTTTCAGCAACTTATCGGTAAAGAAAATATGATCTTCCAAAAACTACAAAAATGCCCCATTTTTAACGCAGTGATTAGAGGAGTACCATATAGAACTCAGATACCGTATAGAAATCAGAATCCGTTGAACGGACTGTAAAAAAGGTTTGTTTAAATGTTTAATCTTATTTCAAATGGAGCATAGTTGATTCGCTTCTTAGGTTCCGAAAGCATATTCGAAAGAAAGTCGAATAGTGTAACATTAATTGGTTCGCAAATCAAGACTTAGAGACGATCAGATTAATTAACTAATTACTATTATTATTGATTAATTGACTAATTTATTTGTTATTTTTATAGTTCTAATTTATTGTTTTTATTTTCCAAATGAATTGTTTTTTTTTAATTTTTTGAATTATAATGTATTTAAATTTAACTTCTTGACATTTTAGATTCAATGTAAACTTTGTAAATTTTAATTTTGTTAGTATCATATTATATCTCCATTTCAATTTTTATTATTTATTATACAAGTGCTATGCACACCCCTATAAGTGACGAATTCACCGCAAAGCTGTTGATTTAGAATATATTTCATGTAATGTTTTAGTGAATAAGTCGTTGGTGTGTCAATAAATAAATAAATAAATATTCAAATGCATAGCAGTCTGGCGCGATCATTGCATTCCGAATAACAACTAAATAAAACCACTTACTTTTTAGTTATTCGAGAAAAGAAGAACACCATTTTGATTGTCCTTGCAGTTTACTGCTCCAACAGTTTGATTTCCTGAAGCAAAAGAAATTGTTATTTAATAAGTGTTGTTTAGATCAGAAGGCCATTAAATCGTTCACATTCAAGTCGCTATCTTGTCAAAATTGATTGCATTTTTGACAGATTTTCTTAAAAATTACAAGAATTGCCCCTCCTATTTGTTACGCTAAAGATTCAATGTGTCAAAGCGTCAAGCACTAGTTATCTGACATTTTTTTGCTGAACTGGGTCTTTTTAGTGCAACCCTGAGGCACACTGCTGCTATTTTCTTATATCGCACTTCACACATTTTTTTTTTAATCTGCTGTTCCTATATTATATTGTGTGCCTATAAGTCTGCTAGTTATTCTTTAAATTGTGTGGCAAAAGATAGAATCTTGAGCACGAAAAGTAACGTCGCTTTTTATTCGTGACTTAGGCCCACTTGCACCACAAATCAATAAATATATTTAGCGCAATTTTAGCGCTAGACATTTAAATTCGTTTACCTATCGCTAAACGTAGGTATTTTTTTTGTAATTGTACCAATAAAATAAAAACCCATATAGAACCCTATTTCTCGCTCAAAGGAAAACTCTGGCTGGAAAACTACTTTTGATTTTGGAATGTTAAATTGCGTCGTAGGCGTTCGAAATGCAAAAATTGACTAAACACGGTATCAAATCTCATGCATGGAATATAATTATGTACTATAATTTGTCCAGTGGAGAACCGAAATAACAAAAGCCAATCAAATCCCCTATCTTGGCAGCAACAGCATTATAGACACCTATGTTCAATCTATGTTTCATAGAAGGGCCAAATTACATTATCACACTATTCATTATCTTCTTGTTACAGTCTTGACGTGCAGCTGCCGACTATTTCTGTTATGTTTATATTAATATTTATATTATTGATCTATTTTGTTTTCTGCTTACCTACTCTTGTATTTTTATATGCACGAGTTTCTGTGACAAATAAACCTATTTTTCTTTTTTTTTCTATTATGCACACACAGCCTGCTGCCAATTACCTTAATTGTCACCACGTGACATGTCAAAGCCTAACACAATTTCACGGAGCTTAATTCCGGTGAAAATCAATGGAAAACCAAGTAATAAGTACTGACCGGCTCGGTGCCGCGTGCGTCGGGTTGCAAATTGAGTTCTTTCATATAGGTAACGTCCATACTTAAGTAGGTACTAAACAATCAAACACTTTTTTTTTTGTAGTTATGTGTGAACGCAATACTATTACCGGTTGAAAGGAACGGCCTTCGTTAATTTTAATCATACTGTATAGAGATCGTGCGGTAAACTCTGTTAGCGCGATGCAGGATTCTGTAACGTCAGTGGCGCCATCTATACCGCGACATCCGTACCACGCACTTATTACTATGAAGATAGATGTCGCTACACGACTATTTCGTTTATCTTTTATTTTGATAGCTTTTCGGTAGAAATACATTTTTGACTTTTCCATCATCGTCATCGCTGATAGAATATCACTTTGTCTAGGCCCTCTAGTTGATCAGCCGATCTATTTTATAAAAATCACACCGTGATAACTTAGAAGTCGTGTATAAATCACGTAAGGATCGAAAGGGCCCTCCCTTTCGAGCCTTACGTGATTTATACACGACTGGGGCTTCGAAAAAACACATTTTCACAAGGGTGTTGTGTAGTGAGATATCACATGTTTTTGCGTACCCGAAAAACGGACCCCCAAATAACATATTTTTCTTACTTTTTTCCCATTTATAGATAAAATATTCTGTAATTTTTGAAGATACTTTGCACCAAAAAAGTACACGTGACTTTGAGTAGGGGGTAGAGGTTAGTCTAAAACCTCAGGTAGGAGGAGAGGCGGGGGTTAAATAGTTGCTAAAAAACATCACATGATTAATGGACGACCCCTTAGGTAAAGTGAGCTGTCAAAACTGTCAATCTGTCATCAGGTGAAATGACAGCTCACTTCACCTAAGTTAATACGGTGAGATTTTTACAGAATAGATCGGCTGGTTGGTTTCTCAGAGAAAGAAGATGATGAAAAAAACAAGTCTGGGTGGGGCTTACGATTGAAAATGTAACAAAATGTAACAAAAACCTGATATCGAATATTAAAAATGTAATAACTTGAACACGGAAATGTTTATGTGTTAAAAATGTCATGAGTGGTCATTAGCATTCAAAAGGTTAAGTACGTTTATTTTTAGCACGCTTATTACTTATTATTATTGGCTAATGATAAAACTATGTGCATTGGATGGGTGTATCATAAATTCATAATTGATACAAACTGACTGACTGTCTTGATTGTAACGATCTGAGATGTGAGTGACTTAATGCGAATTTTACCAATGAGGCTGAACGGGATCAGCACATCTAAACCGCGTTCAAGAGCTGTCAGTGTCAAAATTGTTTTGGAATATTGACTCTGACAGCTCTCGAACGCAGTTTAGATGTCCTGGTCGCGTTCAGTTTAATTGGTGAAATCCGCCCTTAGTGTCTTTTTTGAGAAATCTTTAAACCTATTAAATTGACTACATCGTTGATCTAGTGGTTGTAAGCGTAACTGCTGAGCGTGGCGTCAGGGTTCGATAGGACAGTGTTATTATAACGGTTTTCTATAAAGATATTCTAAGTAGCACCCAAAAGTCTAGATTTGTGTCTGGTTAAAGGTTCCCGTCGTGTCTCTAGTAAAACAATTTCTATGAAAACTTCATGGAAATTGTTCCATAAGAATCGAATCGCATCGTCGCGTCGCGCCTATCTGCGGGAGCCTTTTAATACCAACGGGGGCACGACATAATTATACACTTCATCCCGTCCTTCCGAGGAACATAAGCGTATGTTAGCCACAGCGACCACTCCTGTGCCACATGAGTATTCATGTGCCTGTGCTGCTCGTATCCTGGGATTCCAGCGACCTTCATCGGTCGTCGGATCGTCATCGATCAACCTTGAAACATATTACATTATTCTACTTTCCTAAAAACATTTGGTTACAGAACAGATACTTTTAGCAGTTCGTTCCACATTTAAAAAATGTTATCTTATCAAAAATAGCGTTTTAAAAATATTTCTTCCGCCTCTTCAGTTATTATTTGAGTTAGGAGGAAAATATCATTCTATGACGTCAGAGCAGTCAGCTGTTTACACTTTCAGTTAAAAATTACGCATTTGTGAAATGTTATCTGAAACAAATAGGAATTGTTAGACCTTGATGCTTCAAGTATCTGATGACAAGTTCGGATAATGAAAATCGTCACTTTTGGCCATGATTTTCTAAGGCAGATTCAAGATTAAAAATATTATGTATTCAGGTTAATTCTATGACTAATATTCCAACTCAAAAGAGTTGGAATATTAGTCATAGAATTAATCTGTTTTGATAGTATCATGGAAAATTTAGAAAAATGCCGTTATCATAAGTAGGACATATTGACATATTTTTAATAAAAATCCATAATCCATACTTTACTATTATTATAAATTCGAAAGTAAGACTGACTGTCTGCCTGTTACTTTTTCCACAAAACCACTGAACCGATCGTTATGAAATTTGACAGATACGTTGCTGGGGCCTGCACGCTTAGCATGACCACAATAATAGAAACGACGTCGACGGAAGAATAGACAAAATGACAGATAAACAATCACAATCTGTCATTTTGTCTATTCTTCCGTCGACAAAACCCGTAGAAAACCCGTTTCTATGGTTATCATGCTACGCGTGCTGGAGAAGACATACGCTACTTGTCATCCTGTTTTTTTTTTTTTAATTCACGCAAATCGCAGATGAAATCGTGGGCAACAGGTAGTACCCTGATATAATAGTTAGTACCCTATATAATTTTATTCATTTCGACGTTATTATGAAACAAAAATCTACCTAGCCTTGTCCTTTTTTTTGGCTTCCAGTCTAACCGAGTGCAGCTGAATACCAGTATTTCACATGGAGCGACTGCTTATCTGACCTCTACAACCCAGTTACTAGGTAACACGATACCCCTTGGTAAGACACCTGGTCAGAATTGGGCTTCTGACTACCCGTAACGACTGACCAACAGCTGAGATATTCTGATTTTTTTCCGAAAGAATCTGCCGCGTTGGTGCGCATGGGCATGGGTGATATTCATTCGTATACATACAAACATGCGGTTCGGCGCCGCGCCGGTGCGGCTGTGGTGTCATGTGGGTACAGGCAGCCTAACGTGATTTCCGAGGCACGGAGGGGTCTCAATATGTAAAGGGTGGTCACCAATCCGCGAACAGACGGTGGCAAGTGTAGCTTAACCTTCGATCGACGTGCGGCTGTTATTATTTAGCCACGAGATAGTAAGAAACAAATAAACAAATGAACAACTAAAAGAAATTCGAATTCTAAACTTCTCCACATTATTTGCCTGATGCAGTGATGATTAATTGATAAACAAAGACAACACATCGAAATATTCAAGATCATCTATTTACCTATCCTTACTTATATTATAACAGTGAGTTTGTTTGTTTGTTACGCTTTTACGCTAAAACGGCTGATCGGATGTGCATGAAATTTGGCACATGGGCAGACCATGACCTGGGTAAGGATAAAGGATACTTTTTATCCCGGTAAAAGCAGACGAAGTTGTATGCAGAAGCTAGTACATATTATAAATTAAAGTCGCTTTTCATGTCTATCTGTATGACCGCGTTGTTCTTCTAAACCACGCAACGGATTCTGATACGATTTTTACCATCGTTTAGATAATTTCATCCGGAAGGTTTATACATTGATATTAAACTTACATATAATAAAAAAATCTAAAAAATCTATAAAATCTTGATATTTTGTCGAGTCTTAAAAACCGTGCGAAGCAGGGCCGGGTCGCTAGTTTCTTATTACCAATTAAAATAATAGATGTCAAATTAGTAAGCACTGAACCTTTTCACCCGGATTCAAACAAACAGATAACTTTGTAAAGTCAAGTCGCAGTTGGTATTATAATTAGTTTTTCTCGCATTTTCTTATCAGCGTTCATGGAATATTTGCGATTTATTTTTAAACTCGGCGGCACGTTTATAAATAACGATTAATTTATTGATAATGCTTCACATTATGTACATAATCTATACATTTATTTATGAACTTTATTCAGGGACATATTCTTTACTACTTCACCAATGATTCTGAATAATTCGTTCTCCGAAAATCCGAAACACACTGTCAGGCAAGCATTTTCTACTCTATAACAACCAAATGAAATGAAATGAATACATATATAATACAAAAAAAGATTCCGACGTCCTGAGAACCTGCTCCTTTTTTGAAGTAGATTAAAAGGACATGGCCATATATTGTATTTTTGTGTCAAATTTGAGAGACTACGATCTACGGACTTCTCAATTCATTTTCAGCTCACATTTAAGTAGCCATTTCTACATTTGATAAACTTGAAATTTAAAAACGCTGAGCAGCCCGCGTAGCATGACCACCGTAGAAACGGGTTTTGCCGACGGAAGAATAGACAAAATGACAGATAAACAATCACAATCTGTCATTTTGCCTGTCGGAAATTTTCTTTTCCTATTTAAAATTAATATTTACACACGGCTACCTATCAAGCTACTTATACATTTCCAGTACCTATAAGCTGACCTCTCATCCCATTGTACGAAAATCCTACACAATGCGAGATCAGTTTATACTGGAAATGTATAGCTTGATATGTAGCCGTGTGTACCTACCTACCTATTAACCTAACTGGTTAGAAGAAGTACAAGTATTTTTCTTAGCTTCCACAAAATACCTCTATTTTTCTTTAGGTACGTTTGAAAAACTAAGAAAAATGTTTTCAAAACAAAAGTGGCCCGAAATTTAATAAACATAAAACAAACAAACATACTCATCCTGTTTTTTACTTTCTTATTTTTGTGTCGTTTTCAAAATTAATGTAATTTTTTTGTGTTTATTTTGGGTTATCGTGACACAAAAGTAACACAAATGAAAAGTAAGGGCAGAATCACAACGAAGTCGACGAATCTAATCAAAAATATTTTCTTCCATTTTTGTGGATGATTTGATTTTAAAGGCTCTCGGTAACGTCTTTGCCATTCAGCGGGCGTTAAAGGCATCTTTCCTAAAACGGAAATGGCATTAGTAAAAAAAAACTTGTCATTTCACCCTTGATTTACTCGTGAAACATGCATTTGACTATAATTTACCATCAACTATACTAACATGCTGCACTGTAAAGTATAGTAGTACTTACCGAATTCGCGTAATTTGGCACTTTAAAACAAATTCTTACTGTCCTTTTTAAGACGCGAAAACATCAGTAACAAAGCGCGCTCTCGCTGTAACTATTTTGACGAATAGAGGTGCCATTCTAATTTTGGAATTTACTTCTACTATTATAAAATATCAAAGTAACAAGAAAGAATAACACAAGGGAATGGAATATGTGACACGTGTTTGTGGGCAAATCAATAAATGATTTATGATAATAACATTGTTTTATAGTATAATATACTGTGTAATAACTGTGTACAGGTGAACGGGTAATTTTTATGGAATATTATTCCATAAAAATTACCCGTTCACCTGACAAAACAGAGTTGAATCAGGTTACTTATTGCGTGCATAATTTTTATTATTTGCTGCATTTTTTTAACACGCGCGACTTTACATTGTACTTTTGTATGGGAAACAAATTACGACAGGAATTAAATTTAGTTTTTTAAAGCAATAGTTTTTTAGTGATAGATTTCCCGATGACTTGTCCTGCTGCAAGCTCTTCCGGAAGGACGTGCTTGCGTCCTGCCGGAAGACTTCCGTGAGTCCTGCTAGTAGTATGCAGTTTGTATGAAAAATTGTCTGGTCCATTTGTACGGTGACCTTGATTTTGAACATGCGCTCGTCAGAAGTTTTAAACATTTGGCTGGTACAGACGCCAGCACATCAACCTACTACAATCTGTCAAATTTCTTTAATAGATTTTCAACTTTATCACTAAAGTGTAAGGTTCAAAGTTGATTGGGAAAATTTAACAGTTTAGGGTAGGTTGAACTGCTGGCGTCTGTACAAAAAAAATAAATCAAAAAAGTAAAAAACTTGAATACACTGGAATACCGAAGTGTAATGTGACTGGCGACTAGCGTTTGCGTGTTTTACCAAACCTTTTGTTTTAACTTATCTATCATAAATTTTGAAAACGACCCTTTTATAGAATTTCCTTCTGAAAATGGGTAAAAATCTAAGACTTTTCTAGAATTTTCACTTTATCATCTTATATTGGAAAATATATGAACTCTCGACTTAGGCGAAGTCCTAAGAGAACTATTTACTGTAGAAGCACTCAGCTACCACTAGGCTGGTACTTCTCTGGTACTTTAGTGATGATATGGTACCCTAGAGAGTACCAACACACGGGTTTTGCATCGGTGGATAATGTACTATGTTTTTTTTAAAGGTATCATAGACAAGATAATAAAGAGTGGGTTGTCTACGGTATAAAAAATAAATGGAAATATATTACGTCGAGACTTTGACGTCGACGCGTTGTTATAAATAAAATAAATAATAACACAATGGTTAATTACCTTATGTTTGTATAAATTATTTACGTAAGATTTACCATGTTTTGTAAAACCATACATATGCTCTATTGTGATGTTATTATTACAGTCAATGTGTAGGTGAGGTGTATTCAGAATTAAAATATTGGGTCTATGCAAAGATATTAATATGTCTAGATAGACAGTCAAAGCTGTCCACCCCGACCCTTGGTCGACGATGCGCCAGCCCGCGTCGATGCTGAGCCTGTAGCTTTAAATTCCCCGATTAATAATAATGATCTATCCTTGATCCAGCCTGTCCCATCTTGCTGTCCTCCCCCCAGCGACGCCTTAAGCCGAGGTTCGTACTCCACAGGGGGTGCCCTTAGCGAGCGCTCGCCTAGTTTTAATTAGAATAGTTTTTGCCCCTGGCTGGAGGCTTTGAGTGTAGAAGCTTAAGGCAGCCGCAGGAAAGCCCGGTTAAGTAGTCATGACCTCAGAGGTCAACTACGAGATGCCATAGTGAAAAAAAAAAAGTCAAGGTTGTGAACTCGTCGGAAAAAATTGCGTCTTAGTTCACGTTCGCACGGACGTAAAAATATCGCGGCGGGATTCTATCGGGCACTGGATTTTCAACTGTCGTTGTTGAGCCAAATGAACGTATTTTCTTTCTTCTTTATTTTCGTAAACGATTAGGACAATTTTTTTTAAATTGTGACGGTTTAAATTACCTAATTATTCGGGAGTAGGGAGGGTTCACTCCGCGGTATCGAACTAGAGTCCGCGCCACCGCTCAAGTCCGATAGCCGCGGCGCTAGTGTCTCCATATGTCAGTGCGCCAAATTGCAGTAAAAAAAATGTAGTTCCACAATTTTCCGCCGGACTTCGTGTCGTGGCGGGGACTCTACTTTCGGATGGGCCTGTCTCTTCTTTGACGGACTAACGGCCGAATCCAATAACCTATTTTCAATAAAAGACAAATTGCTATTGATGGTAGACAGTATAATTCTATCTGTCATTGAATGTAGACTGGTAAGATTCCTTATTGTCTGACAGACTAATAGAACGTTCAAACCATAGATAGATAGGTTTTTCTATCAGTATATTGTAGTATTCAGCATGCAAAACTGGTGATAGATAGGTTATTGGGTTCGGCCGTTATAGAGTAGACCCCCAACTTCGTTCACTGTTCAAAAAGTACGTCTAAAGAAGTATTCACTTCAAAAATCTTACGCAACATCACGACAGTTCTACAAATTCCAAAGACACAATCAAAACGCCCTTCGATAATGAGGCGGCAGCCATGTCAACAAGTTGCTACGTCACAACGGCCAGTGTTATCAATGTGCGGCTTCTCGGCTCAATTACATCATGCTGTTGTCGTGATAACATGTGTTAACGCGCTTAGATCGCGCTCGGGGCGCTGGGAGGCTCGCCATATTGACTAATGTACTGACAGATGATATCTTTTTCTTTTCTCTTTTTTTTTAAAAAACGTTGCCCCACACTAGGAATTTCTCCTGTATCGTGGGTGCGATTACAAACATATATACTCACATACACAAACAACCAGACCCGGAACAACTACTTGCAGGTCATACAAATATTTGTTCCGTGCGGGAATCGAACCCGCGACACGATATGGATTTGAGTTGATTGTTTTTGTGGAATATTGGTAAGTATTGTACAGACACCAGCACATCAACCTACTTTATAAGTACTGTTACATGCATAGGGTTCAAAGTTGATTGGGAAAATTTGACAGTTTCGGGTAGGTTGACGTGCTGGCGTCTGTACCTTAGGTATTAGTTAAGGTTTCTTTGTTATGCAAAATGAATACTTTATAACTACTGACGGTTTTGTGGGATAAATAATGAAGTAAGTAGTAATGCAAATGACAGATGGATGTTAAGGATTTAAAAGTTGGGTGTATGTGTGGGAAAATGGCAGAATTGTGAAGAGAGGTGAGTTTCTTTGCAATAAAACTGTAGGAACTAACGGATTTTTGAAATACTTATATTCGGGCGATCTCAACGTCAGCTTAGGACTGAAAAATAGGTGTCTCGGAGGCTTAAACAAGAAATGGGGCTAACATAAATTACTTAAGACGCAGATATATGTGCCCGTACCTTGCGTGTTCTGTACTGAGCTCACGCAACGCGTCGTATGTCCAGCCATTAATAGGCACACATTTAGTAGCTATATCTTTGGTGATTATACATAAAACAAAAGGTATTTTAATAAAACACGTATACCAAAAGATCAATAGTTAAATTATCTTTAAAATGGTGAAGGTTTCAGAAAAATACGCTTGATAGCGTGATTCTCAGTTTTTTATCCGCCTATATAAACATAATCTAAAATATTCATTTATTAAATAATTAAGAAAATGCTCAAATCTAACATACATTTTTTTCCAAATGATAACAGTACTCGTTTAGACGTGATCTTCAGTATAAAATCATTAAAAGTCGGTTATCGATCTTTAATGATTTTTTTGAATGTCACTAGCATATAATCTGCGTCTGTAGGTATCTTCCAAAGGAAACAGAGGAATTGAGGTTAATGGAAATTGAAACTTACATTAAAAAATTTACAACATAAATATTTCTATTGGAATATTATGTGCTAGATAGAATAATGTCATGTCAAATTAATTTGCAGTTTTTCTTAACATAGCTAAGTATATATTTTAAAACTTCCAGTAAAAAGGTACCTAACTGGTTAGTTTATGTAGATTATGTTTGAGCCGTTTACGGTTGAAACACTAGGGCTGTGGGGTCCGAGTGCTCATCGAATATTTCGGGACATCGCCAAACGGTTGTTCGACCCTTCACGTGACCAGAGGACTCGCCTGGCATATTTCTTGGTCAAAGAATCTACATTGCCACCCAACGTGGCAATGCTGCCAGGCTTTTAGGCACTCTCAATGACAGCGAAGCAAACAAATTTTTTGATGCCCAATGAACACTACCCTTTTTTTAACTTGTACGTAATATATACATTTTAGTGTTAGCTTGTAAGTATATTGTATTTAAAACTACTAATAACAGGTCCATCTCATAAGGAACTATTTGAAACCAGTTCCATAATGTCTCCGTGTTACCAGTTTGACGTCTTTACGTTAGCAACCGACGACGCCTGAGCAGTTCATCTCGCGACCTATTGGAAAACCTGCTACCTAATTACGCAACATATTTTCGTAAACAATTACGACAAATTTGTTTCATTTTGACAGTTCAACAACATTCATTGCAGTATTTACGTTGTTGAGCAGATTTTGTTTCGAACTTATGAAGCAATGGATTCGCCATTTATTTTAAAACGATTCAAATTCCGATTGATTGTGTATTACGTAATTAGGGTACTGATTGTCACCTTAGGCAGCTATCCCACCGTAAAGCTAATAGTGCTGTTTTTTTTTAAAGACAGTTGTTTTTTTTTTTTAATGTTTTTATTTTTCACTTTTTAGTTATGGTACCTACCTCACACAAATACCACTACCTGCTATGTAAATAACAGTGACAGGAACTATATCATCATCTATCACCAAGTCGAACTAGTGGGGCAGATTCCACTGTAAAATTTTAGGCATTGCACTTTGCCCCATCAGAGGGCAAAGTGGAATGATTCTAAAAATCAAACTGCCTGATAGGTAAGTAGATTCCATGGGACTTTTAAAATAACCGATAACTATACTACCAATACCATAGATATCTATGGATACTACCCATACCAACGAGTAAATAATCGCTCATCACCGTAGTTCTAGCCAACAGATGTTTAACAGACTTCAAAATGGAGGAGGCTCTGTCCTATTATGATAAGTTATATTATGAAAAAGGTAATCCATCATTATTAAACTCCCGTAGAGTATTGAAGAACTGTTAGTTCCTGTTGCAAGTGATTTATGGACGGAGGCAACATAGCTTGCTGACAAAGAAAATTGAAGCAAATGCTTCAATTGGAATCGCAGGCCGGTTCCCGGCCACCGTAGCCGCGGGATTGCGGACGGTGAGCAATGGGTAGCTCGCCGTCCGGACGGCGCGTTGTGTTCCACGTGCGCCTCAAAGAGATGTCAGCAACTGAAGGGGTCCGATAGGACCGATGCCTACCGGGGTCGCGGGAAAGTCCGAAAGGGATACCGTGGCCCCTGGCAACGTACAGGCAAATGAAGGAACACGGGTGAGTTTTAGTCAGTATAAGAGTCTGACACGCCCTCGTCTTACGGAGCCAGAAAGTTTATATTTTCAGAATCGAAAAGTTTAAAATGTTTCGCGAACTTGCTATTTCCTTGATCCTCAACGAGCAAATTAGCATCGAATTCGTTTAAATAAATAAGTTGTAGTGTTTTCTGGGCACAGAACTGTTTAGGTACGAATGAAGCTAATAGTAATGTCCGCCTGTTCGCCCTTCCACCTGTCCGCCTGTCCGCCCATCCACCTGTCCATCTATCCTACTTTTGAAGGACTGTACGTAAAGTAACACATCCAAAATATTTATTTATGATGGTACGGAACCCTCGGTGTGCGAGTCCGACTCGCTCTTGACCGGTTTTTATTTGTTGCAATCAGGAAGTATACAGTTAGCCATAATAATATTATTGCTTACATTAGCGTTTTTAAGCAAACACAAAATGTTATTGTAGGGTAGTTGACTACTGATTTGACATCTAGTCTGACAATTGAGAAAAAGTCAAGTGACACTGACGTTTATGCCCAACACATTCCGCGAATTTGACAGAAGTTTTCTTTCTGCGAGATTGTAGCATTTTAAATGTCTATTTGTAAAGAGCGGAATAAGCGGAAAATACTAATAAACGCGCAATCGATCTTATTTTCTAATACACAATAGAAATCAGTTCCATATCGGCCTAGTAAAAGTGATAACGTTGTTTATTTTGAAATCACTATCACATCGTACATTGTTATTACTGCCAGCATTTCTAACACTGTATGAGTTCAAACGATAACCTTGCGTCATTTTCAATGCACGTTCTATATTTAAACTCGAGGAAAGTCTTCCTTATTTAACGACAACCATCGACAAAAAAAAATTACAAAACAAAAAAAAACAGCTGCTCATAACTCACCTTTTTCTCAGCTAACGGTGCAAGAATGGAAACCGGATTTCTCCTTCACGATGCAGTTTCACGATAATAACGATTTTTTATTTAAAAAAATGCGCAAGACGTGTAGTATGCGGTCGACGCACTAGTGTACTGCTGTAAACAACATCGAGATGGTACAATTACTTGCCAGGCATCGCTATCAGTGATGTGTCGTCGTCTTGTGATTGTGGCTGCCGAAACTAAAAGCGTTGGAGAACATAGGTAGATAGGTCAAGGACGCAGGTGGTGATTTACATATTAAGATACACTTTTGTAAAATACCTACACAATATACAATTATTTCATTTCAATCAATAGGTAATAAAATGAAATAATTGTATATTCTTTACTTTCTTTCTATTCTTCAATGTGGCAATTCGGCCAGTCTCTTGGGTACAACACTACCAGTCGATAGTGATGCGGATTAATTTTTCGACGCTATATTTTAGTTTGTATAATCCTTAGTTAGTTGTATACACATAGTTTAGATAGTCCCTATTGTTTATGTTAATTATTAAGAAGACAAAATGATTAAATTATAGGTAGTAAAAGTATAATTACCTATATCTATTTCGGTAAGTAGATTCATTTCAATAGGTACTAATGAAACTACATAATATATTTGGGTAGATTCGAGAAATAACCTACTTCTGAAGTCATTTATATTTCGACATGCAATAAAAATCGGTGAAAAACAATAAAAAACCTATGTAAAAAATCGTGACGAAGAATTTATTAAGTATAAGTATGAAAATATTTTGAAATAATTATAAATTACAGACAGATCTAGTGTGTTACTCTCTTAAAGATTGAATAATATTAGATAATAACATTGGAAAATCCAAACATTAAGGGTACGCTAGTCGTCATTCTTCCATACAAACGTTGCATGGTGATTACTTGTCTGATTGACGGTGTACGTTTAAAACTAAAGATTATATCAATTTGTTTTATCATTATCTAGCCCTGTATCTAAGCAGAATTGGAAAAAAAGAATTGGTTTGGAAGTTATGAGCGTCGAAACTTCCATATTTCAACACAAATTTTAACTAAATCTTCGTCTTTGGGCGTAAATAAATAACTTATGTAGTAAGAAAATGGAAAAATAGAACTGTACAGGGATAGATAATTTATTCAATAGTTCCAATAATTTTGTTTTGAGTAAATACATTCAGTGGTTTTTTCATAATACACTCGGCGTCACAAAAATCGCACCTCTCCGAAAATAATTTTCAAGCATGTCCCGCCATCAACGAATACATTAAACCTAATTAATATTAGTATCAGTTGAAAGTACGTTTAACGACCTTTAAATTAACATTAGTTAGAATTCCTAAACGGGTCCCCCCTTTATAGCAGAACTTTTTATGTCATAATATTATTTTGCATAACAGCGCATAGCATAAACTTCATTTCGCAGAAAATAGTTTGGCATACACTCATTTATAATACATTAAAAACGCATAATTTTGTAAGTCAGAATCATCTTTAGGCATAAATTTCATATCCATAATAATTAAAAAGTAGAACCATCATATTGCAGAAAGTTCACTGTCAGAATCGTCTTTTGGCATAAACTTCATATCCATAATAATTAAAAAGTAGAACCATCATATTGCAGAAAGTTCACTGTCAGAATAGTCTTTTGGCATACATACATTTCATATCGATAATCATTAAAAGGTAGAACTATCATATCTCAGAAAGTTTACAGTTAGAATCATCTTTTGGCATACTTTTCATATCCATAATAATTGAAAGACTCATCTATCACATTACGGAAAATTCATAGTTCATGCATGGTGTAAGCTTGTTTGCATGCAAACATGCAAACAAGCTTGCAGCCAAGCATGCAGCATGCAAGCAAACATGCAGCAGGCATGGTTTCTGTCACGGCTCCGGCGCTGCGGGGCTCCGGCGATCCCACGCAAGCTTCTCGTCGCAGATGGTTGTAACGCTCACCACAGCAGCTTCGGCTTGCTGGCCGGCCAAGCCGGCCAGCCTCAGCCGCGGCGGCGAGCGTTAAAACCACCTGCTCCTCAGCTTGCGGGCCGCCTCGCCCCTCCGCGCCTACGCGGGCTTAAATTACACTCTAGGGGTAGGGCAGACAAGACTACGTGCAGTCGGTTTTGCAGCGATTCGGTTCTGTCACTTCACTAACTTTTGTAGTACAACTTATTGACTTTTTAAGACAATATTTTAATTTTAATTTAAGGTTAAGAATATGATTCCATTTTATAGAAATGACAATAATTATGCCTAATAAAATTATTCCAAATGAAATTCTGCCATCTTCTTAATATGCCAAGTGAAATTATTCCAAATAATCGTCGCTCTAAATAAACGTTATGTGAAACGAAAATATGCGAAATTAAGCTTTGCCAAAAGTAAATTATGCCAAATAAAATTCTGCCATCTTAAAAGTATGCCTTTGTAAATTCGGACATATAAACATTCGGCCAAACAATAATTATATTAAATGATTTTTATGCCATATATATATTCGTTTAAAGAAGATTATGCCAAGTGTGTTATGCCAAATAAATTTCGGAGCATCAAAATTCTGCCAGATAGAGGGAACCCATCTCATTAGCACGTAACGTTAAAAAAAAAATGTTGTCAAAATATGCATTATAACGGCCACTAATTGCACGTCCCTACAAGGGTATAAAAAGGGCGACCCGGGTTAAATGTGGGATATAAAGCAGGCTCGCTCGCCAGCCGCTTTCGCGCTAGGCAGACTCCACTATATCCTGTATGCACGTAGCAAATTGTCACTAAAGTGCAAATTGCGTACTTACATGGCGTGCATTCGTCCCATCATGACCTATGCGGGAGCCGTCTTTGCACATGCAAAGCCCCACCATATCCATAGGATGCAAACGCTCCAAAATAGATTCCTCCGCAAAATCACCGGTGCCCCCTGGTACGTTAGGAACGAGATCCTCCATCTCGACCTAAAGATCCCCACAATCCACCAATTCCTAAAACGCAATTCCAAGCGTTTCTTTGAGTCCGCTGCCAAACATCGCAACCCTCTGATTGTCGAGGCCGCCAATTATGTCCCCAGTAGAATCAGTCAGATCCGCCACCCTAGGCAAATCCTCACCGACCCAGATGACCCCATAACCCTCCTCCAGGATAGCAATAGGGTCACAAGTACAGTGCTCAAACACAGACACCGACCCGCAGTACGACCCGAGGGACGATCGCGACCCTCCCGAGTAAATAATACTCCACCCCGACCCTTGCTCGACGATGCGCCAGTCCACGTCAATGCTGAGCCTGTAGCTTTAAATTCCCCGATTAATAATCATGAAATATCCTTGATCTAGTCTGTCCCATCTTGCTGTTCTCCCCCCAGCGACGCCCTAAGCCGAGGTTCGTACCCCACAGGGGGTGCCCTTAGCGAGCGCTCACCTAGTTTTAATTAGAATAGTTTTTGCCCCTGGCTGGAGGCTTTGAGTGTAGTAGCTTAAGGCAGCCGCAGGAAAGCCCGGTTAAGTAGTCATGACCTCAGAGGTCAACTACGAGATGCCAGTTAAAAAAAAAAAAATGTGGATCATTCGCTATCCAACCTTTGAAGTGAACACGTGAACAGCTACACCAAAAAAAAACCCCAGAAAATGGATACCACTGCAGATGAAGCCGCTCAAGTCATTGCACTACTGCAATCAGGGATGCGGCAATGTGATGTTGCTCGGCAACTGAACTTAAGTCGTTTTTCCGTTCGACGAGTGTTCCAACGCTTCCAAGAGACTGGTGGCTATATCCGAAGACGTGGATCTGGAAGACAACGGTGCACATCCGAAAGAGACGATCGCTTCATGGTTTCGACGTCTTTACGTAATCGGTTCTCCAATGCTGTTGAGCTGCAACAACAACTGCGATCAGCTCGCAGAACTTCTGTAAGCGTCTCCACGATTAGAAAAAGAATGCGGGAGAAGAAAATTGCAGCTCACAGGGCTGCTACAGGGCCAAAATTGACTGCACAGCATAAGAGAGACCGGTTGCAATTTGCCCGTGACCATGTGGATTGGACAATAGACCAATGGAGAGCTGTGCTCTTCTCGGATGAGACGAGGGTGTGTCTTTTCTGCAGCGACAGGCGTAGAAGAGTGTACAGGAGGCAAGGGGAACGATTCGCACAAGCCTGTATTCAAGAGACAGTGGAATACGGGGTTGGCTCGTGCATGTTCTGGGGCGGCATGTCAATCGACGGCAAAACGAACCTTGTGTGTGTTTCTCGGACTGGAAGTGCTCGTGGGCAAGGGTCGCTGACTGCTCATCGGTACATAACAGAGATCTTAGAGGAGCAGGTTGTCCCTTATGCGGGTTGTGTTGGCAGTGGGTTCACGTTAATGCACGATAACGCCCGCTGTCACACCGCATTTATTGTAAGTGACTACCTGCAAGAAGTTGGGATCCCTGTTGTGCGCTGGCCGGCGCATAGTCCACACCTGAACCCTATTGAGCACCTTTGGGATGAACTGAAACGGCGAGTACGGGCACGTGATCCTGCCCCTACCACTCTCCAAGACCTCCAAGATGCCGTCGTTGCAGAATGGGACAACATTCCTCAAGACACTGTTGTCATATTAATTAGGTCCATGAGAGAACGCATGGAAGCAGTCATCAGGGCTAGGGGGTGGGGGGGGGGGGGTAACACTAGGTTTTAAGTTGTTTTTTTATGGACTTTGTTGCAATTTTTGCTAATAAAATAAAATTTAACTTTTTAATCATTTGCATTACCTTGCTTTTTTTATTCCCTGGTAAACCAAAAACCAAATCTACTGAAATTTAAATAAATTGCCATTCCAATGATACCTTATAGTCATATATCTACCATTGATTAATAGGGTTAAAATTACTTTGAAGGGAATTCTTAAGGAGGTGCGATTTTTGTGACGCCGAGTGTATCTATACGCCCAAGGTCTGTTCATAAAATTTTATGCGCTCGTTTTTGTTATAAATCATAGTTATTTCACTAAATAAATTAATACGCATATGTCAATAGAAACTAGATGAATAAATACAAAATAAATAAAACTGAATAAATAAATAATTAGACTAATTAGTTACGCCACTAACGAGTTCGAGTCGTCGACTCGTGTACCCTTAAATAAAACAATCTAACAATCTATGGTTAATGTCAACATAAAAAGCATAATACAGGGTGTTAGGCTTAGATTAAATAAATAAAAAAAACATTTAAAAAATACCTTGTGGTGTGGGTCTTGTTATTGGGCCAAAACACGTAGCAGACGTCCCCACGGATCCGCCATTTTCATATGTTCAACGGTTTGCCGAACAACCTTTTTTTTTTTTTTTTTTTTTTTGTCGCTGAGAAATGCTTTATGCATTGCCGCTCGTGGGGGACGAGACGGGGTATGTGGGACTCCTGTCAGAATGACAGTATACCCACTAAAACTCAGCGGTGTTCCCACATCGCCGTGATGGGAGGGCCATGGGAAACCGGCTCAGCCTTTACATCCACAACCCTCCTGGCGCATGCCCGCCTAGCTGGCGGGCCCCGCATGCCCCCCAGGTTGGGGGGCTACGGTAATGGCCGGGAACACCTGGCCATTCCCGTCCGACGCTGGTGGAGGCCTGTGCAATACAGGCAAGGGTGCCCCCGCACCCGTTGCCTGCTGGCCTCCACCTGGGAGGAGTCGGAGATGACTATCAAATTGACGTCTTCTTCGACCCCTCCTCCGCCTTCGGAGCGGCGCCGCGTGAGGATCGTCCTCCCGCGCGCGCTCTGCCGACTCCTTCTGGGACATGACATGTTCGCAGAAGGAGGCGACTGCCGCCCAGGACCTTTCATTCCCCAGCATGGCGTTGACCACGCCGGGGAGTGAGAGGTCCGGTCCTATCACCGCGATAAGACCTTGGCGCGTCTCGGTCCACGACGGACACACCTCGAGGGTGTGCTGCGCCGTGTCCTCCACCGCACCACAGTCGTGGCACGATGGAGTCTCCTCCCGTCCGATTCGGTGCAGGTACGATCCGAAGCAACCGTGTCCGGACAGCACCTGCACCAGACGGAAGGAGAGGAACCCGTGTGACCGCTCGAGCCAGTCTCGCAGGACAGGCCCAATCGCGTCGAGGGTTCGGCGGCCGAAGGCTGCGGTGGCGAGTTCCCCCGTCCAATGGACGACGATGGCGTCCCTCGCCTCCCGCCGGACGGCCTCCCGCTCTTCCGGGGCTGGGCGTTCTCCTCTCGCCCTCCGCCCCGCCGTCCATTCATACACTCTGGCGAGCACCCACGCCTCGAGTTCCCAAGGAGGGGTGCTGGCCAGAGCACATGCTGCCGCGAAGCCCACCGTGCGGTAGGCCCGCGCCACCCGCTGGGCTATGGCCCTTTGGGGCGCCCGCAAGGCGGTGGCGTTCTCCCTCCTCTGGAGGGAGTCCTCCCAGATAGGAGCCCCGTAAAGGGCCATACTCCTCAAGATGCCGGCGTAAAGTTGCCGGCATCGCGCGCTGGGCCTCCCCAAGTTGGGAAGCAGCCACGAGAGCGTACCTGCGGCCTTCAGCAGGCGCGACGACAGGCCGCTAAAATGCGGACCGAAGCGCCACCTGCTGTCGAGTACAAGGCCCAGATATTTCATCTGGGCCTTCACCTCAATTCTGACGCCCTCCACGAAGATGTGGGCGTCAGGTGGGGGGCGCTGCCGAGGTCCGTGGAAGAACACAGCCTCGGTCTTGTGCAGCGCCACCGTTAAACCTAGGCGGCGGATCCTCCCCGCGACCAAGGATCCGCCCGCCGAGGCCAAGTTGGCCGCCTCCCTGAAACTCCCCCCCCGAGCGGTGAGGAGAGTGTCATCCGCATAGCAGATGACACTCGTGCCTCGGAGGAGAGTTCCCCGCAAGAGCCAATCATAGGCGATGTTCCAGAGGAGAGGTCCTATGACTGACCCCTGCGGCACGCCGGCCTCAACGGCGTATCGCCGGACTTGGCCAGTCCTATTTACCAGGACGATCGCTCGATCCTCCAGGTAGCTGGCCAGTAGATCGCGCATGTATCGAGGCACTCCGTGGAATCGGAGCGCCTCTAGGATGGTGGAGTGGGGAACGGAGTTGAATTGCCGAACAACCTAACCTAACCTAACCTAACCTAACCAGAATTAAAGAGATAAATAATACTTGTATAAAATATATTCTTTATTTTAATTGGTATTTTGAACATTAATATTATGTAACTAGTTATGTAAGTATGTTAATGATCCAGTTTTATGTATAAATTGGTCTCTCTTGCTTCTAATTATTAATAAAAATTAATAGACTGTCATGGAAACACCCATACTTTGATTTTTAATTCAATTGGTTTTAAGGGGGATGCGCTAAGCTGCGGGAAAGTCCGAAAGGGATACCGTGGCCCCTGGCAACGTACAGGCAACGGAAGGAACACGGGTGGGTTTTAGTCAGTAAGAGTCTGACACGCCCTCCCGCTCCACCCAGAGCGGGAGAAGTTATTTGATAATTTCCCAAACAAAAAAAAAAGTGGGGATGCGGTACAGTAGCCCGCGAAATTCAAAATTTCTTTCGTTTTTACAATTTGCAGATCTGTGTCAGGTTGTATGTTGATTAAAATATGATTCGCGGCCGTGACAAAGCGGCTCAAGCCCCCCCTCTCCCCAAAAAGCCGTAACAAATCTTAAAGTGAACTTGATATTAAATATTCTTTTCAAACTTTTTAACAATTGCCATCAATTATCCTTAACATAATAAGTATTATGTTTTTTGTTTACGTGACGAATTTTGAATCTGCGCGCCACTCATTCTGCCACTCCCGCTGCTCGGTTTGGCTGCCATGTATATTCACCGAGATATCTCCGGTAATGTATATTCACCGAAATATACTCTGGTAGTCTACAACCTAACCTAACGAAGTAATTGAGGAATTTGCGAAAAGTTATCCGAGGAGGCTTGATAAGCGATAAGCAAAATAAAATTTCAACCTACTACAATCTGTCAAATTTCTTTAATAGATTTCCAACTTTATCACTAAACCATAAGGTTCAAAGTTGATTGGGAAAATTTGACAGTTTCGGGTAGGTTGACCTGCTGGCGTCTGTACTTTGTTGAAACCTACTCTCGACGGGGTCAAGCCCCTCCCAAATGTCAATCCTGGATCTGCTACTGTTGACATTTTATTCACATTACAATCTAGCCTATTAGCTAATAAGTAATTTATGTACAGGTGTATTAGAAAGGTGTGGTCAAATTTGTGGTAGGTATATAGTATAGCTATAGACCATCAAATTGAACAACTTTCTCCATGGGACCAGACCAACTTCATATTCGAGAAAAAATAATCAGCCGACCCTTACATTTGGTATTTTTTCGCGATTACGATATTGGTCCCATGGAAAAAGTTGTTCAGTTTGATAGTCTGTACCACAAAGACCATGCCTTTCTGATACACCCTGTATAACTTAAACTGCTGAGTAAGTTCTTTGCAGGGTAATTAACGATAAATTAGTCAATACCTAATTACACTGTCGACCTCGTGTGATATGCTGTGATTGACTAAACGAAATAACATAGTCCTCCAGACCGTATTTCGGCCACGGCGGCCAATCTCAACGGAGACTAGCCTTCGGCGCGGGAGATATTATAGTGCACAAGTGTGTGCGCAGACACAGGTGCACTCCCTCTTCCCTCACTCTCATAGTCCGATGGGACGGCAATCCGACACGACCGCAGAGAGATCAGGCGCAGGACCAACGGCTTAACGGGCGCACCGAGGCACGGGGGTATCACACCGCCGACTTCCAAACTCCGGGCTGTTACTAAGAAATTCCTAATGGAAAAACCCAATAACACTTTGCCTGACCCGGGAATCGAACCCAGGACCGCATGCTCAGCAGTCGCGCTTGCGACCACGAGACCAACGGGGCAGTTAACAAGCGAAATAATAACAAGCAATCGAATTACATGACGTAAGTTTGACTGTCAGCTTTTTGAGGTTTGCGTTTTGTTCAGAAACCTGCACGCTAATTGCGAAACACTATTAATCACAATCTGAATGATTTCGAAGGATATTGTTAATCAATTGCTTCATATTATTATGTTCGAAAAATTTGTCTGCTCAACAACGTACATAAATAACGCAATGAATGTTGTTGAACTGTCAAAATGAAAGCCATTGCTACTGTGTGCTACGTAATTACCCAACTGCTGGTACGAATTTCAGTACCCTAATTGCGTAATACACGATCAATCAGAATCTGAATCGTTTTGAAACAGATTGCTAATCCATTGCTTCATAAGTTCAAAAAAAAAACAACAACAACGTAAATAACGCAATGAATGTTGTTGAACTGTCAAAATGAAACAGATTTGTCGTAATCGTTTACGAAAATGTGTTGCGTAATTAGCAGTGATCGGAGTAGGTAGATTGAATTGGGGTCATTGTGGGTGTTTGATTATTATTTCGATAAGTAAACTTAAAATCTAAATAATTGCCCTTCAGTTTCCTGCTGGTTTCTTACATACACTTTTTACATTATTTTTATTTTGCAGAATATGTTGTGTGCCTTTTAGTGTGTGCTAAATAATAGTAGATTGTTATACAAGGGATGAAAGGGACCTATTTAGGCACGAGATGGTTTAATAATCCAATATTTCGAGTGCCTTAATTGGTCTTTCACCCGAGGTAGGTAAGCACTCTGTTTTTCATTTCTTTTATGAGGAAAATAAATAAAAACCTGATTAGTTAAGTCAGTGATTCCCAAAGTGGTCTATATCGACCCCCAGGGGTCGCCGACGACCTGCAAGGGGTGCATGTCAGCGGGGAAAAAAATGGGGGTCCATCAGATATAAATGGGAATCCACGATAGTGGATCTCATTTAAGCAGGTCGTGACTTTAATTTTGGCTTTCCATGAAAGGAATAATCCATATTAATACACAGATAGGTACATATTAAATTCCATAATACTTTCTTATATAAATAAACACAGATATCTATCTATATAAGTAACGTTTTTAATTTCCCTGCGTGTAAATTATTATTTTGTAAAAAATATTTTTCCTCGGTAAATTGTAGCCTGTGTCAACTTTTTAGTTGGCTAGACCTCCAACTTAATCTGTGCAAAAGATCACGGAGATTTGTTGCTTAGTTGTAAATGGTTTTCGAATACTGTTTTAGCTTCTTCTCTAATGAAATCAGGCGTTAAATCCATATCTGAATCTGATGAACTCATTTTTTACAAATATCTGTAGGTCGTAAATAATTAGCACTCGACAAAACAACTGAAGATCGAATTGCCGCTTTCCCGCCTTTTTTATTATATTTCTTTTTCTGTGGCATTCTACCAGCCAGTATTTTTATCACTGATGAATCTGATGATGCTAAATATTTAACTCAAATCTATGTAAAAATAATAATTTAGTGAAAAGAAAATTATAAGTAAGTACTTACTACTTATTCATGTTAGAAAAGTGTTGATAATATTTGTTAATTACAATTTTACGCCGCGATATAACAGAGTGGCTGTATAAAAAGTTGGCATGGACATAGCTTGCATAGTTTTTATTTTTTTTTGACAGCAGGGAAAGTCGTTTCCCTCTGATCAGATAGGTAACTTCAAGCGTAGGTAATTTCCAAGTATGAGAAAATAAATATATTTTCTTTCTGTTTTACAATTTCCCATGAAAGCTTTTTTAGCACCTAGGTACTGTAGTGGGTAGTTAGGCACCTACTTCTCACAAACATTTTTAGAACATTTTTACAGAAATAAACACATAACACAAAGACGGATCTAAAAGTATTAAACTTTTAGATCCCTCTTTACTCTGCTGCGAAATACTAAGAAAACTGCTAATATTCCATAAGGTGTTTGTAGTTTTCAATAATTTCCAATGCCAAAGGAATGTATTGAAATTCATAAATAACTGGCGACAATGGCGGACATTTTGTATAGCGCCACCTGGTAGATCGCACGGGCATTGTCAGTCCACATCGGATTAACAATGGATCAAAGAGAATATATGAATGTATTTCATATTCCACAATGTTCTTAAACATGTTTACGGGATCCTTTGTGAGTGTGGAGGGGTGTAAGCTTTGTAGGTGGCTTCACGTAGTGAGCAAGCGTAGAAATAATTTAGAATGGTAGGGCTCAAACCTTATTTGCCGATTGTTCTTATGACGGCCGCACGGGTCGATCCAACAGGTTAAGGTACCTTAGCCGGGGTTGGTCCGTGGCTAGGCTAGGTGACCATCTTTACATGCCATGCCTCGGAAAGCACGTAAAGCCGTTGGTCTCGGCTGTCATTCGTGGAACTTTGACAGTCGTTACGGGCCGTCAGAAGCCCAAAAGTCTGAGAACCAATCATACCAAGGGGCCTTTAGTCACTAAAGGGACATTACATACACGAATTCTAAATTTCTAAAAGTCTAGTACGAAATCACTCACAAAATTTTAGTAAGTAATTTCGTACTTTATGTAGCAGACTTTCATCAGATAATTTTTCCGCAAGCGGTACTGTTGACGCCGGTAGCACATCTCCGCCGCGAAACCATAGCAGCGAAACTGCAGTAGTTCAATTCAACTCAGCGTCAGGCACTAGTTGTCTGGCATTTTTGCTGAACTGGGCCTATTTGGCACAGCCGCGAGGCACACCTTCCTGCTAGTATCTTACACTTTTAACGCACTTTACACTTTTTATTTTGTTTTCTTTCTTTTTACTTTTATTTATTTTTACTTGTGTGCCTTTTAGTCTGTGCTAAATAAATGTATTTTCTTTCTTTCTTTTTCTTTCAACTGGCTCGCCTCATGTTCCGCTACTCGAGTTCCGCTAATCGAATTTCGAGTACCGGAACATGACGCGAGCCAGTTGAATTGAACTACTGCGGTTTCGCTGCTATAGTTTCGCGGCGGAGGTATGCTATCGGCGTGAGTGCTTAGCTGAGGGTGAGGTCCTAGGATCGGTCAGTGCTAGTGGTTTTTTTCTCCATGAGTTCTTTGTATAAAAATGCTATAATGACACACAGATAGTGACATCATAGCACTTGGATTTTTATACTGAGAGTATAACATTACCTGAAGTACCATGGTATACGAATTCTTAGTTATCAACTAGGGAACAATAAGTATGACATAAATTACACATATGCTTAGGTATTACTTGACATAATACACCTATTAGAAACCCTGTTTATTAGACCTAAGAGCTCCACAATAAAATTTCTCTAAAATCTTCCTAAAAAATTCGAGCAAAACATTATTATACATTTTTTTTTTTTTTAAACTTTGCCCCACACTTTGAATTTCTCCTGTGTTGTGGATGCGTTTACAAACATTTATACTAACATACAAACAGCCAGACCCGGAACAACTACTTGTAGGTCATACAAATATTTGTTCCGTGCGGGAATCGAACCCACGACACGCAGCGCAGCAGTCAATCGCTTACCCACTGCGCCAACCGTGCCGTCATTTCATTAGTACCTGGGTGAATTTCTCAAACAGAAATTTTCGTAGCGTGGATGAAAATGCCACTGCAGAAAGTTAAAATACAGTCGATATGTTTTTCTAAATAGAAAATGTTTCTACCCACTAGAGGCAAAAATATTTTTTAGTTTGATTTTAGTTAATTATATAAGGTCCCATTAAAATAGATGGACAAATGTTTAGAAATCATTCAGAGCACCAAAATAACGATAATGGTAAAGAAATTATAAAAAAAACGCATTAGATACAAGAAAAATAAATCAGCTAACGAACATACACTAAAAATGTTGGTTACCCAATGTCATTTATATTTTCGGTCAAAATAAAATCACTTTAATCAGTGTTTTTTTTTTGCTTGGATATCTTTGGTTAGACGTACAGAACGCTGTGTTAAAATTTGTCCATATTTTAATGGGACCTTGTATATAAAAAAATGTTAAACAACTAAATACGAGTATGTCATCGTAGTGATTGTCCCCGATACGATTCTGATGGTAATTTGCCTCTTACAAGAAAAACTATTTGTTATTTAGTTTTACGTTTACTTTTATTTAATAGGCCTGTAGATAAAGTATTGAGTAAGTTAGTAGTAAGTTACTGATAAGTGTAAACATTTTGTCCCGCGAAATACTGAGTGTATTATTTATAGTATATACCGGTGAGCAAAAGAGACAGGTATAGTTTGCATATGGCATGTTTAATGAAAAAAAAACAAACAAACTCACTTTCACATTTATAATATTAGTTAGGATTATTATTAGTTTAGAAGTAGGATGTAGCGAAAAGCCTTGGTTTTAAAGACTTATAATAAAAGCTCATTAGCAACAAATGCAGATATTTTGGTCTAGTGAGCTTGGGTTCCTGGATTCGATCCCCAGGCCGAGCAGTGTTATTGAATTTAACAATAGGATTTTCTCAGTAGCAGCTCGGAAAATTAAGAGCAGTCGCAACGGCCCCGAGTTACGAGATGCAGGTCGTGGGTTCGAACAGACAGAGGCGCTTTACTTTGTGTAAATAATTTCATAGCCACTGCTCTCAAAACGGTGAAGGAAAACATCGTGAGGAAACCGGCATTACCTAGAACCACAAATTATAAGGCGTGATATCTACCAACCCGCACTGGGCCCACGTGGTAGATTACAGCTCATCTCGAAGAGAGGAGGCTCTAAAATACTGTTTACACGAAAATAAAGTAACTGAAAATGCTGTTTTCACTGACATCCAGAACTATACATTAACTAGCTGCCCGCCCCAGCTTCGCACGGGTAGCACGAAGTACTTATTTATGGCGCGCCTACCCGTGGTAATCATGCTATTGAATTGTAGCTTATATGACACGTTTGTCGGTTTACCATAGCAGTGCCATCTATTGATTACTTACTCAATCCAGTCGAAAAGTATCGACATCTGTTAGAATCTTTTGGAGTTAACAGATAATTGTGACTGTCAATTAATTATTTAGACAAATAATTTTCAATAAAATAAAATTGCGACTATAATTAAAGATCTAAGCTATCCTATATCTCAAGTTGGACCAGACTGCTCACGGTGTGCCAATTAAAATTAAAATCGGTTATGTAGTTTAGGAATCCATCGCGGACAAACAACGTGACAGATTTTTTTTTTTTTTTTTTAAACTTTGCCCCACATGCCCCGAATTTCTCCTGTGTCGTGGGTGCGTTTACAAACATTTAAACTCACATACACAAACAGCCAGACCCGGAACAACTAATTGTAGGTCATACAAATATTTGTTCCGTGCGGGAATCGAACCCGCGACACGCAGCGCAGCAGTCAATCGCTTAACCACTGCGCCAACCGTGCCGTAAAGATTTATATATACAGGGTGTCCAAGAACCTGGCGTCCAACTGGATTCCCACGATGCCCCAAGTTCTAACAGTACTCAGAAAAATATTTTAAAAAATCCACCCCATGTACTTACAGAATTATACTGATTTCAAAAAAAAAGGGGAAATGAGCACCCTGTGACATACTTTTGAATGCTGTGACTGCTAATGCTGATAATTTCGATATTTCTTGGAGGTTTTGTAATCTAGGGTATTGCTGTGTCTAAATAGAATGTAAAAATAATGTACTTATTGTACCATTTTAAAATAAAATATTATTTTAACTAAAGGTGATATGGAAAACTATTGAATTTCGCAACTTTGACCGACTGTAGTGTAAAAAAAATGTACCAAAATAGTATGGCAAGTGACGTCAAATTTTGACGCGTTTATTCCTCTTTTTAAAAAGGTATAATACTTACACATTAATTTGAAAAAAAAAATTTTGATAATATTTTTACTCAACAACCCAATTTTTACGAAGTGCCTACCTACTAACGGTAACTGTCGGACCCTTTCTTATCTTAGAAACTGTTATGTTACTACTATTAATTACTTCGGTTCCAAGAGTGAGCAAGAAGGAAATACACACAGGTAGATGGGTTCCCAGTAGAATAAAAGCAAAGAATGTTAGTTTAAAGATATTTTATTACAATAAATGTTCAAAATGTTGACCACCCGCGGCAATACAAGCTCTCACTCTCCTTAAAAAGGACCGCTTTATGTTTCGCGAGTAACTTTTTTGACGTATCACCTGCACTGCTTGTGTTATCTTCTCACGAAGGTCAGCGATGTCATTAATGGGCTTCGCATAAACGAGCTCCTTCATAGTTCCCCAGAAAAAAAAATCCAGCGGATTTAAGTCAGGTGAGCGGGCTGGCCACGGGATTGTTCCTGATCGCCCAATCCACCTGTTCGGGTATTGCTCGTCCAAAAACTCTCTAACGGATACGCGAAAATGTGCTGGACAGCCGTCGTGTTGGAACCACATATCTGGTGGGGTCTCTTCTAGTAAGTTTGGCAAATCATTTTGAAGAAAATTTAAATATGATTCGCCAGTCAAATTCTCGGGCATCTCAAATGGACCAATAATATTCCCACAGAGAATACCGGTCCACATGTTCACTTTGAACCGGTACTGGGATCTATCTTCTCGCATCAAGTGCGGATTTTCCACATGCCACTCGTGCAAGTTGTGTAGGTTCATGTAGCCATCCTTCTTAAATGTTGATTCATCTGACCACAAAATTTTGTCGATAAAGTTTTCGTCTTCTCGATGTTTTTGCAGGATTGTTTCACAAAACGCGACTCGGCTCGGATAGTCTCGAGGTAAAAGACTTTGCACTCGCTGTACGTGGTACGGATGATATTCTTCTTTTTGGAGAATACTGTGTGCTGTGCTCTTCGGTATCCCCGTATCAGCTTCTATTCCTCGCACAGAGATGCTTGGATTTGCCGACACCGCCTCTAAAACTTCATCGCGTATGAAGTCATTTACGGGTCGTCCTTCACCAGCTACTTGATTGGGGAACCGCCCGTCACATAGTGATCTGTGCACATTAATGAAAACTCGATGGTCGGGATATCGCGTAGCCCTCGGATACCTTTCTCTGTAAAGTCTCGCTGCAGCTCGTCCATTACCTCTACATTCTCCATAAATGTAGTGCATATTTGCGTATTCTTGCGGAGTGTAGGTCGCCATGGTAGCACACACAAAACACAAACTGTCCAAACACAGGCAAAGGTCGTCGTAAAGAGTTCGTTTCAAAGTCCAGAGCACAAAGAGTAATCGAGTCCAATAAACAAAGCTTTAAATCGTAGTACGTGATCAATGGTAACAATAAGAGAGAGGTGCGTAGTAACGGCAGGAGGCAGTGACGCGTACTGACCGTACTGTTATCCTAAATAGCACGATCCCAGATAGCGTCACTATCTATCTCACTCGCACCTCTAACCTTTTTCTCCCTCACTCTTACCTGAATAATGGGGTACCATAAAGAAGAACCAGCAAATCGCAAAGATAGTTTCTGTCTTGCTCCCTCCTGTTGTAATAACGAATCACTATGGTGAGATGCATGCACATACCGTCCCTTACGGTCTAACCTGTTTTTTGAGAGGCCTGTTGTTATTTTTATGAGCATACAATAGTAATTCTTTAGAGGTTAGATTCAATTCGTCGTAAATTTTTCTTTCTAAGAATTCTGTAAGACATCGTAAAAATTGGGTTGTTGAGTAAAAATATTATCAAAAATTTTTTTTTTCAAATTAATGTGTAAGTATTATACCTTTTTAAAAAGAGGAATAAACGCGTCAAAATTTGACGTCACTTGCCATACTATTTTGGTACATTTTTTTTACACTACAGTCGGTCAAAGTTGCGAAATTCAATAGTTTTCCATATCACCTTTAGTTAAAATAATATTTTATTTTAAAATGGTACAATAAGTACATTATTTTTACATTCTATTTAGACACAGCAATACCCTAGATTACAAAACCTCCAAGAAATATCGAAATTATCAGCATTAGCAGTCACAGCATTCAAAAGTATGTCACAGGGTGCTCATTTCCCCTTTTTTTTTGAAATCAGTATAATTCTGTAAGTACATGGGGTGGATTTTTTAAAATATTTTTCTGAGTACTGTTAGAACTTGGGGCATCGTGGGAATCCAGTTGGACGCCAGGTTCTTGGACACCCTGTATATTTAAATTAAAAAGTTTCATCTACTACGTAGAATACCATGCATGCACTTGCATGGGCGCGGTGGTTCAGCCTTAATTTCAGAGTGAAACTGTTCATGTCTCGAATATTCGGGACATAGTAAATAGATCATTTCAAATTCAAAATATTTTATTTCACATAAACCTACAAGGGCACTTATGAAACGTCAGAAGCTGGTGCACGGTTCCAATTGGTCGTTTCCTATGGAGAAGAGCCGGCAAGAAACTCCACGGTTACTCTTTTAAAACTAAATGGTATTTACAATGTTTTCAAATTAGAGTGTTAATAGGTATGTAGTAGGTAGGTACATACAAGTACCAGGTACTTAGCAAGATAGAAAATGGTCGACAAGTCTACAGTCTGTTAAGCCTACAAAGTTCTCACATTCACAAAATCTAAAGAAAATAATCTATATAAAAGCAAAATAAAATAATAAAAATAAAAACCTATTTAAACTATTTTATTGTTATCAGAATAACTTGTTAATACCTAATACAATTATAGTTAGTTCTACCACCTCAGTATTCACAGAATTAGTGTTTTCAGTGATGAATGGCTAAGCTGATCAGAAAAATAGAGCTGCAATAAATTTAATAAAAAAAAAACAATTTGCTTCAAAATTGGTGCTAAATTGATGAGTTACGCAAGTAGCACTGCAAATTACTTAAATGTATTTATTAAAAACATACTTTTTTTTTTTTTTGGGTGGGAAATTATCAAATAACTTCTCCCGCTCTGCTCTGCTCTCCACTTCTTCCTTCCGTTGCCTGTACGTTGCCAGGGGCCACGGTAACCCTTTCGGACTTTCCCGCAATAAAAAAAAAAAAACATAAATACATAGACGTATAAAAAAGGTATAAATATAAAAAACATAAGTATAAAAACATACTTTAAATACTGTTCATATTTTCCGAGATACTGTTTACTTTTCCGAATACTGTTTATTTCCCAAATTTAACCATAATATACAGTATTTTTGTAGAAAAAGTTGGTAACCTTACCTGCGCTCCAGCATGGCAGCAGTGGGAATAGGTATTATAGGCTGAATATATATGCATGATCGGAATTGGGGTGGCAACGTAAGGTTGTATACAAAAGCTCTAAACAGAGGTTCACTATGTCTCTGAATAATACGATAGTTACATGAAGTTTGATTGTAACAATTTAACGACCCATAATACAATCATGGACGAACAAAAAAAGTCGGACAGATTCTCGCTAACAAGAAACTGTGTCACTCAAGTCGGCCAGCTCGCTGTACGCAGGCCGGCACGCACACATTCACACATTAGTTGGTTAGCCAATAGTGACGCGAACGTCAACACTCACACATAAATATTTACCCATACGTACAGCGAGCTGGCCGACTTGAGTGACACAGTTTCTTGTTAGTGAGAATCAGTCCGACTTTTTTATTCGTCCATGAATACAATACATATCTACAGTTAAGTGTTTGAAGACAGCAATATCATCACTTTCTACGTCCAGGCTGAGAACAGGACATCTTCACACTGCACGCTCCTCCGATCTGCACGCTGCTCCAAACTGCTAAGCCTGTACGCGTAGCTACCGCTGCACGCGTAGTTGACTGTGCGCTACCGGCGTCCTACGGCCAGCTATCACCACAAGCTACCTGAAGAAGAGCTGACCCGGAGAAGGGCAGTCCGGTCATCTGCTGATTCTGCTGGCAAGCTCCCTATGTCTCATGCTACCAAGGACGGTACCTTTCTTAATTTAAAGTGTAAAAGTGCTCAGAATAGTGATTCAGAGTGACCTTATCCCTGTGGCGGCATCTGCATCGCCTACGAACTACGTATGGAAAGACCAGACATCACACAAAAATCCTGACATCACACAAATCCTGCATCGCGCAATTAGAGTTTACCGCGCGAACAGCTTATATATAACTTCCCCGACATCAATCGTTGGGCAGTTGCCCGCCAGACACGACACCCGTCTGGTCGGAGGATCCTCCCTTTTCTATAGAGGATGAGCGACCTGTAGAAGTTATATGTATGAACCTTACATAAGTGTTTATTTTATCTGTAAACACTAACCTGTCAGTTAGCGGCCTGCGTAGCTTGCAAATCCCTCGCCGTTACAGTGGCTAACGGTAACCTTTCCAACTATGTTGTGGTTGGCTTCCAGTCTAACCGGATACTTACAGCTGAATACCAGTGTTTTACATGAATGGAGGAGATGATACCCCTTGGTAAGACTGGATGTTAGACTTTCGGGCTTAAGACAAAGTCCGACAAGGGTTGCAACGTCATTGAAAAAATACTGTACAACAACTTGTGCAACATGACTATATCTACGTAATGAATCATCAGAGGGCCTGCGATAAAAGTAGATAATATTAAGGCGAAAGGTTAAGGGTAATTCAAATTTTCTTACGTTTTTTGCATTTGCAGGTCAGTATCATATTGTATGTTGATCTAAATATGATTCGCGGCCGTATCAAATGTTTATCTATAGAATTATTATTATAAAAATGATCAATACAACTCTCTCAGTTCATGTAATCCTACTGAATGACTATTTCATGAAATCATGACATTTTAGGATTATGCTAACTTAAGGGTACGCTAGTCGCTACGTTTATAAACGATCAATCAGAATCTGAATCGTTTTAAACAGATTGCTAATCCATTGCTTCATAAGTTCGAAAAAAAAATCTGCTCAACAACGTAAATAACGCAAAGAATGTTGTTGAACTGTCAAAATGAAACAGATTAGTCGTAATCGTTTACGAAAATATATTACATAATTAGATAGCTGATCAGCAATAGACAAGCAATTATAGGTTTCATGATCACAATCCTTCACAAAAAGTACCTACAGCCTCCATGTCCTGGAGGCTATTGAGATCAGATAAGGCAAACCAGAGAAAAGACGGTTCCTAGTGTACATCTTCCAAAAGAAATAACATCAAGAAGCATCTGCTATCAAAACTTTTCAATCTTTGGGAGATAATAAAAGATGATAAGTTCTACTTTGTCTTTAAGAATTATATTCTTTACTTTACCCATTCTAGACACAATTCCACAAGGACAAACCATTATAAATAACTTCCCTGAAAAAGAATAAATAAGCTCACTCTTTGTACCTTCCATTATCTTAATGAGATAGGTATATTACAAGTTATGAATCTGAAAATTAGGCACCACAATAAAATGTAATTATGACATTTTCTGAGGGTAAAATCTGGGTTCACCAGGACTGATTTTCTGCATTTTTTACTAAAGCTCATGTTTTGAAAATAATGGTAGTTTTGGTCCTGAAGTAAGAACTTGAGAAGAATCCGTGACCTAATAACGCGGTGGCAGACACTTCGTCACTGTACTACTGGGGGTGTGAATACCAAACCATTTGACATTTACAGTATCCGAACACTATGATTCAATAATAATGGTTACAAAAGTTACGAGAGTAACTGCTATAAAAAATTGCGCGTGTAGCACCATACACCTGATAAAAGTAAAAATTCTTAAAAATAAAGAATCGAGCGTCGTGCAGACCGGCGCGGCGCGACTGTAACAAAACAATTTCTAAGAAAACTTCACGTTAGAACAATTATCGGTGTCGCGTCGCGCCAGTCTGCACGAGATTTAATGCGTCCTTAAAATTTCAGTCTCATTTCTCGTCCAATTATCGAGTTTCACTTAAAAAATTAGTAACATCAATTGCAAATTGCAATATTCTTATACTGCAGAACCCTCAAAGAAATTCCTTTCTTAATAAGTAGAAGGAAATTGAAAAATATGAAAATGTTCTTTTTAAAATATCTTGTATTATCCTCAAGAGATTTCCTTAATCCTTTCCCACGTCGTGTGCGTGGAAGGATGCGCGGGAAAAGGGACGGTATATAAAGATGGCCGCCGGTCTGCAGGCCACTATTGTGACCCGTGGCAAGCATTGACATGACGGCAGTGCGCTGTAGGTGAGTTTGTTACAAAAGTTTATATTTGAGGAGTGTTAAGAGTATCCACTTGAAATTATTAGTGGAACAGTTTTGGGAAAGTATTTGTGTGAAAATTGGTTTTAAAAGTTTAAGAGTTACGGAAAGTTTTCTGAAAAGTAACACGTTGTTAAATTTTTTACGACTATCGAAGTTGACTTTGGTTTTGTTATTTTAGGAGTGCAAAGTGCAAGTTACAGGGTATTTACTATAGCGCAATATTTGCAGCAGAAACTTCAACAAGTAACAGTTAACTTTTTGAAGTCCCCATTTATTTAGGTACGACTTTTTTCACTCAATTTCCATTTTTTTAAATCGTAAATGTTTTATTATTCAGTCTTATGCTGGACTGAGAACTCTCCTTAATATATTGTATTGTACGAAATCAGATGTCCCTTGCTTTGCAAAGTTCTCTTTTTCCGACAGCTTGGCAGCTAAAGTTCTTTTCTATTTCTTCTCTTCAAAAATAAACGACGCCGCGACGGGTCAAAATAAAAGCAAGTCAAGTGATCCGATTGGCCATTGATAATTAAGTCAACCAATCACAGAAATTGACACCGCTTGACAATTTGTTAGCTAATTTTTGTGTTCATTTAGGTTTCAAAAATAGGGCGTTACGGTGTCATCATTCGGTGCTCAACATGGTGTATAAATATGGGTTGAAATAATATTTTAACCCGTATTTATGCACTGTTGAGTGTAAGCCTCTTTCCTGTTACGACACTGAATGGTGCTGTCTAATTCGTATCCTCAACATTTCAGCTAGACTCCTGTCATCTTTCCTAATGTTCTTAATCATAGCTCTTTCATCATCTGCCTAGCGTTTTCTGAACTATGTTGGGTTCGCCTTCCAGACTAACCGGATGTAGCTGAATACCAAGTTTTTAAAAAAACCGGCCAAGTGCGTGTCGGACTCGCGCACGAAGGGTTCCGTACCATTATTTATAAAAACGGCAAAAAAATACATGTCTGTTGTATGGGAGCCCCACTTAATTAATTTATTTTATTCTGGGTTTAGCATTTGTTGTTATAGCGGCAACAGAAATACATCATCTGTGAACATTTCAACTGTCTAACTATCACGGTTCATGAGATACAGCCTGGTGACAGACGGACAGCGGAGTCTTAGTCATTAGGTCCCGCTTCACCCTTTGGGTACGGAAAGACAGCGCTGTCAACAGTGACGTGAAGCCGGTTTCGTAAACATGAGTGGACTTAGGGAGGTGTAGTTTTATTGTAAATGTGTGCGTGTGAGCGTGGAAGCACAGAGCGGAGGTGTACTTCCGGCATGCTTCACTGTATTCTGCGCAGCGCTAAGCGCTATGTTGTTTTTCATTTGGCCTGAGGTACCTACAGTATACTGATCCCTTGTAAGTCGTAAGTCTGGTTGTCAGACTTTCAGGCTTCTGACTGACAGCTAGATCAACGAATTGTAGCTGGGGCCGAAGCACGGAAGGTCTTTAGTAAAGTCCAAAATAATTTACACAAATAATTATTTATTATTTTTCCCTGGTTATCATTCACACTTCGGCTATTACTTATAGAATTTCATATTATGTAGAATAATCATTATAAAATTTCGTCAGGCATTCCTCCTGAGGTCAGTCTCTAATAGCTAATGAGAAAGGTATAGTACTTATCAGCTGTGTTTGTATCGGCGACCACGGTGTAGGCCGCGCGCACCTTGGATGCGTTTTCGTACGAATTTCACTCGTGCGTACACGAACGATTCCGGCCTTCCAAGTGCAAAGGGAGCGCGCAGACTGGGTGCGACAGTTCCAACGTCCGAAAACAATCCGAACTTGCTGGGATTTTTCGTGCGTTCAATGCGATACCACCAAAGAGAAAAACGTGTGCGCACTCAATTTGTACGACCATTATCGTACGTGTACGCACGAGTTAAATTCGTACGAAAATGCATCCAAAGTGCGCGCGGCCTTAGGCCTAATGCACACAGCCGTGCGTTGTTTTAAAAAATCTATGGAATGTCATAAAAGTGCGCGCATTGCGATGAAAAAAACGCATGCTGTTAATTCACAGTGGGCCTCCCGCTGCAAATTTGCGCTGAGGCCACCGCAATTATGTCGTATTGCAAAGAGTTATAATATGAAGTACCGCGCACAGCAGTGAAAAAAAAAACGCACCGAGACACTGTCCAAGCAGTAGATAATATATTTTTGTTTATTGGATACGACTGTAAATCATTATATCATACGAAAAAGTAGATCTTAATAGACCTCAAGGTGGGAACAGGGCCTGCGATTCTCCATACAAATGTATTCCCCTTTTTTCTTCCTGAATTATGCCTCTAGAGCAATCTCTTTTTTTTCATAAAATCAAGGTCTGCTGAAGACACGTCCCTGTTATTTCCTTTTTTTCAGCAACTTATTGGTAATGAAAATATGAACCTCCAAAAATTACAAAAATGGCCCATTTTTACCGCCATGATTAGAGGACTACCCGACAAATTCAAAAGTTTTTAACATACTTAAAAGAAAATGATAGGAACCTAGACATACGTTTTCTTAAAATTTTAATGTAAATAATAATTAAATCGGCTCAGTTTTCGAGGAGAAAAAAGGGGAATACGAGACGTCGATCTCGTTTTTTTTTTTTTTTTGTGATTTAATCGGTCTGAACTGTAGCTGTCCCTATCGCACTCTACGGAGGCAGAATTGAAACAAAACGACGACGACGACGACGGCAATACTTTCTTCAAATACTTACCTATTTTTCAAATTCCTCCCAGGACCTGTTCCCTCTTAAGGCCGTCAAACTCAACTCAACTCAAACTCAAAGCATTTATTTCAAATAAACCAATTACAAGCACTTGAATTGAAAGGGTCGGTCAGTCAGAAATATGAAGCTAGTCGCCCATTCCAATGCGTAGTAGGTACCTATGGAGAAGAACGGGCAAGAAACTCCACGGACACTCTTTTAAATAAAAAAAATGGTTACATTAATATTTGTTACATCATTCAAGTTGAAATTATACATGTGAGAACGATGCAAAACATTAAAAGCGTCCGTTAGAAATAAAAATATAAACTAATTCAAACATTAAATTAAATTAAAATCGCCGTGGCAGCTAAGAGATGACCAGTCCCTACTGACGGCGCCCGTTCAAGGCGCCCGTCAAGAGATGCAACCAAAACGGTTTGGGTACGAAACATTTTTTCACCACCAGTGCGCGTTTTTGATACCTCACCGCAATGCGCGCTGAATCGATAGTACCTACACTATTTTCAGCTAAGTTATCGAAACGAAGATAGGCTCAGCATCCAGCTGCCGCGACCTTCACCGAGTCTTCACCACGTGGGGGGCCTACGATAAAGTCGTACGACAAGCCTTTATCTTACAAAAATAAATCCCGAAAAAGATTTGTAATATCTTTTTACATCGTAATGGTGATTGCTATAGATAGTGTGAAGTGTGAAACTGTGAAAAGATCTTATAATATTTTAAGAGGCTTCAAAGTGTTCAGAGTTTTAAGTACTTAACACTTTCGACTCCACCCACTTTTCATAGAAATGATACGCCATGCCGCCATACATTGGAAGTGAACACTCCGGAAGGGTTACCGGCATTAGGTTTAAAATCGTGTTACAAAACACTGTAAAACGAAGTAAAAAAGTGTTTTCATGGGGTCTTGTCGTTATGTATACGTAGCTTCCAACTTTTTTCATTTTTTGGGAATATTTGTAACCGTTAACAAAAAAACAAAAACAAAAAAATGCTTGGATTTTAAAACCAAGGCATATACTAATAAATCTTGTTAAAATATACGTTAGGATTACGATTTTATTTTCACGGTTTATAATGCTGTATTCGCTATGAAAAACCTACATTTAAAATGAACCCTCCGCGAGGACTCCCGGCATCCCATATCCGACTAGGTGAAAGAAAACTTAACTGTAACTGTTATCTAGGCATGTAATAAATTGACGAAATAAATTCAGGCTGTCTTAAAATAGTCGGTATTTAAATCTAGCAAAGTAGCGAATGTTTTAAAAAGTCCTATGATTTCATAATAAATAGATATAAAGGTCGTTCAGTAGATGTGGAATACGAAGTAACGACAGAGATATTGTGGCTAAACTTGGGAGAGCCTGTGGCTTAGGTTTCTGACTTTTTATTAGGTAGGTTATTACCTCAGACCAAATAAAAAACCAAGACAGAGCGCTGCGAACAATACAGTGAAGCATGCCAAAACTACACCTCCGCTCTTTGCATACACGCACACATTTACAAACTTTTACAATGACACTAAAATCAAATTCCACGCCCTTCTCAAAATACAATTCTAACATTTAGATGTCCTTTTTCCTATTCATTTTTCTTTTTCTAAAATATAAGTAGGTAGGCTCTTATTTATAGAAATAAATAAGCAACAAGTTGTTGTAACTTAAGAAGATATTCTTATAACAGCGAGTTATCCGGTAACATATCATTGTAAGCCGCATTCATTGTTGTTTGTGAGCAAATGTCACGAGCTCTGCTGATCCCGTGACTAAAACTGCCAACGTGTGGCCGCACATAATAAGTAGTCATTGCTGAGATAATTCTACTTTAATGTCAGTGAGAATGGTTTGTGTTATTGGTTTGTTTTTCCATCAGGAATTTCATAGTAGCAGCCTGGAGTCTAGAATTGTGCCCGGTTGATGGCAATAGGCTTGCCCCCCATTTACATGGGACGGCAAAATGTGGTGTGCCTACTTTGGGTATTGGGTACTCCTCTGCTTAGCCCTTCAGGGACATAAAGCGTGATGTTATGTTATGTCTATTAGTGAGAAAAGGTTGTATAGCAAAGTCCTTTTGGCTTTAAAATTGTTTTTTTTTACGTGTCGGCCTTGCTCGACCTCTATCTCGCCTGATGGAAAGCGATGGATGAAGTCTGTGATGGAACGAGCTTATACTTTCATCACTTAGATATTTCGATGGCTGATGGCTGATTTTGTTTAAAAAAAGCGGCCAGGTGCGTATCAGACTCGCACACGAAGGGTTCCGTAGCACCATAGAATATTTAACACAACTTTTTTTTTTTGAGGTACACACGGCTTCGCTTCATGCGATACATTTCCAGTTTATACTGATCTCACATTGTAGTATTTCCATACAATGCGAGGTCAGCTTATACTTATATTTAACTTACTTATAAGCTATAGCTGATACTTATAGCTACGGCTTATTATATACGGAAATCCTATACAATGCGAGATCAGCAGTGCTATTCTGTAACCATCTCACCGTGAGAACTTAGGTGAAGTGAGCGTGAAGTGAGCTGTCATTCCACCTGCTGCTAGGGACTGACAGCTCACTCCGTGCTCACTTCACCTAAGTTTTCACGGTGAGATGGTTACAGAATAGCACTGCAGAATTTAACTGCAACTGAATGGTGTAACCTTTAGTTAAAACAAAACTCCGAAAAAAACTCGTTTCTTGTATGGGGATCCCCTAAATTTTTAACTTTCATTTAAGTTTATTATTTGTTGTTATAGCGACCATAGTAATACACACTCTGTGAAAATATCAAGTGTCTACCTAGAACGGTTCAAAGGATACAGTCCTGTGACAGACGAACGGACGGACCGCGGAGTTTTAGTGATAGCACGGATGACTACAGATGGGACACTCCGCAGTTGGCTCTTTAATTTAATATTTTGGTATCATTTAACATTATTAACAACTAAATGAATAAATCATAAACAGAAAAATCTTAAAATTAAACTTAACAAAAAAAGGAGTTTAGGTATGAAGCTACAAGTACGCGGCGGGCCTGTCTTGCTGGGCCAATTCAGTGAGTGTAACGTAGTCAGAAGATTTAAGAGTTACGCGATAGAAAGAGTGGCAGCTTTTAGGTGAATATAACTGCAGTGCTATTCTGTAACCATCTCACCGTGAAAACTTAGGTGAAGTGAGCTCGGAGTGAGCTGTCAGTCCCTAGCAGCAGGTGGAATGACAGCTCACTCCGAGCTCACTTCACCTAAGTTTTCACGGTGAGATGGTTTCAGAATAGCACTGCTGTACATAATTAGCGATGTGCGACCTGAATTGCACTTTATTGTGTCGTAGCAAGAGTCGCTTTTTAGTTAAATGATTTTGCGGAGTGCCCATCTATATTAATCTGTGGTAATAGGGAGTTGGACCCTTGAATAGTATTTTCAACACCCTTCCTCGAAAAGTGGCTTTTTTAGGTTCACAATGCAATGTATATTTAACACTTTCGAGTCTACCCACTTTTCATAGAACTCATACGCCATGCCGCCATACATATTGGAAGTGAACCCTCCGGGAGGGTTGCCGGCATTACGTTAACCATCGCGGACGGTCAACGGCATTAGGTATAAAACCGTGTTATAAAACACTGTAAAACCAAGTAAAATTGTGTTTTCATGGGATCTTGTCGCTTTAAGTAGACTCCAATCTTTTACATTTTTATGTAAAATGCTTGGATTTACTAAAAAAACTAATATACTAATAAATCTGGTTAAAATATTTAGCAGATTTTATTTTCACGGTTTAGAATGCTGTATTCGCTAAGAAAAACCGACATTTAAAATGAGGATCCGGCACTGCACGTGTTAACATGTGTGCTTTTTAGGTACTTTGTATTCCTGGACAAAAGGCACAACGACGTGCGAAATTTTCTCTTATGTACGAGTATTAGACCAATGAGTCCAATACTCGTAGGTACTAAGTGTGTGACTGCTGCTGAACATTGGTTCCATCGTTTTTCCATGAGCTTTTTTTTCAAGAACAGCCCGGGTTGTGCCCTATATTGAGGTCCGCTTGCACCACAAATCAGAAAATGTTCGGCGTTTACATTATTTAAAACATCATTCTGTTTCTGTCATCTTCAAACGATTGACAGACACACAACACTGATTTAACATTAATTTTACACTAAGTTAATCTACGCTTGCCGGGGTTGGTCCGTGGATGGGTGACCATCTTTACATACCAAGACTCCTCCGTGCCTTGGAAAGCACTTTTAGCTGTTAGTCCCGGTTGTCATTCGTGGATCTTTGACAGTCGTTACGGGTCGTCAGAAGCCCAAAAGTCTTGACAACCAGTCTTACCAAGGGGCATCGTGTTACCCAGTTACTGGTTTGTGGAGGTCAGATAGGCAGTCGCTCCATGTAAAATACTGGAATGCGACCTGGTATTAGACTGGAAGCCGACCCCAACATATTTGGAAAAAGGCTAGCCAGATTGATTGTTAAATGTATTTACTGATTTGTGATGCAAGCGGGCCCAAGAGCAGTATCTGATATGCCCTAAAATTTAAAGTCATCTTCTCCAGCAGGTGTTTAGCGGTAGTAGCGGCCTGCGTGCTGGCTGCGGCGCTGGTCTCAGCGCAGATCACATTCAGCCGCGACTGGACCGGCGGGAAGCGAGCAGCCCCGCAGCTTGCCCTCGACTGCGGCCAGTTTACCAGGCTATGTCGCCACTTCGTAGTTAGTGTCACACTAATAAACATAGCTTTCTTGCTCCGTGGAGGAACTTGGATGAAGATGGATCGATGACCTTGCAAAGGCCGCAGGAATCCGCTGGATGTGGGAGGCACAGAATCCGTGGAAGTTGCGGTGCTTGGGGTAGGCCTATGTCCAGCAGTAGACGTCTTTCGGCTGAAATGATGATGATGATGAGGAACTGGGGGCCTTCGACCACCTCTTATAGATCCATTTCTTTTCCACACTGAAGTAAGATTAAAATAATACTGCTATAAGACGTAGTGGTAGGCCCCCCCCCCACCGACGTTGTCAAAACGACAAATTACTGCAGTATTATTTAATACATACATTCGACAGAAGTGGACTCAGATAAGATAGATAGATCATACATTTCGATTAAAGAATAATTATTGGACTCGAATGTTAAGAACTGCGACCTTCAGTAGGTACTTAGTTGCGCGTATATAGGGTTAGGTTGACCTTTAATCAATATGGTCGCACACTAGCGTCACCCTGGAAGTTACCGACACATAGTGGCTTAGAGATGTCATTCATCAAAGCTATTATTAAAATGAAAATCATAAATATGGGCGCTTCTCAATAGGGAAAATAATATCGTGAGAACATTAATCCTTATGCAAATTTCAAACGAACCCAGACCTTCTGACCGAAGCCTCAGCCGAACTGATCTTCTAATAATATGGTCTATCCATTACCTAAGTCAAAATTCGGCTGTAAATGTAATCGTTCTATTATTAGACAAAGGCTCAGATCATGTTGTTTTCCAAAACGTAGCTAAGCTAGGATGATAATTACTCTGCTTTTTCATCAGAGAACTAAGCTGCGTAGTGATGCATGTGAATGGTATAAACCCAATAGGATTGTTCGATTTTCATAGCGTAGCTTGAATAAGGTCTGTTGGAAAAGGGTTCAACGAAGGTAATTGCTCAAGTACACGAGCCTCAGAGGGTCTACTCCCTAAGCATGAAGTCCGTTCTTTCGACCGATGTAACGGGTGTTTCCTTCTCCGTATCACTTACGAACATAAGATTAGTTTGGTTCCCGAACTAAGGACACATCAGTTTTTGCCCGTCCGAAAAATTGAATAAGACACTGTTTTGACGGATAAACAAGTTTCGGATGGGCCCGTGTCTTCGTTGACGGACTTAGAGAGTAGACCTCCTGACGTGGACGCGTCCCCCTCGTGTGTATGAGCACTAAGTTTTACATACGCGTAAATCTTAATAGCACATCTTACCGGCTCCGCTACATTAGCTCTGTTGGAAAACGATGTGTCTAACATAGCTTATATACCTCGCACTTCTCCGGAGAAAAGGCAGCCTTAGCTTTCATGACCTCTCTGATGTCTACTAAAGGCTCAAAATCAAGTCATTTATTCAAACTACGTTGAAAATCAGCATTTTACGAACGTCAAAATTACATAAGACAGTTCCCCAAAACGCCCGCCATTCACCACTTCCTAGTGCTTTAGTTGGGAAGAAGAAGTAGCGCAACAAACTCCCCAGCAGCACAGCTGTCTGTTCAGTTGAAAAACAAACTGGTCTTGAAAACCGGTCACACCGTTTGAACACAAAAAGCAGAAGTGACGTACTAATCTAAAATATCTTCTCCCATGTTGGCAGCACGAATTGAAGCAAGCCATGACGTCAGAGCTGGCCAGCAAGCATCACAGCGAGCTGGACAAACCGCCGCTCTACGACGAGGAATAGCAGCAACTTCCATACACTTTATAGGCAGATAGGACTCCTGAACTGACGGCCAGATCTTGTTGATGTTGAATAAATTCTGTAACGGTTGGATATAGTATAAGTAGCATCTATATGCTGTTATTTCTTGTTCTTTGCCTTCTGTTTTTGGGACAATGAAAGTAGTGATTTTTTAAGTAGAATTTTCAGTTTTACTTCTTGTCAGATTTCTATTATATTGTAAGTCGAATAATGTTTTAGACGTAGGGTTTTGTCAATTTCCTTTTGCATTTTAACTCAACAATTTATTCAATTTATAAGGTTATCAGTTTGGTTATGAGGTCCTTTGTTTAATCAGGTATTTATTATTTATTAGCATTATTTTGTTGTGGGCATACCACAAGTTACCAGTTGGGTAACCAAATTGGTTTCCGTAATCAAAAAGTTTCCAACAATCATTGAATTATGCCTAATTTTAAATTTAATTTAGCGTGGCGGATATTAATGAAGAACAATAATATGTACGTGAAAAGTTGAAAACCATAAAACTTGTACCGTGACGCATAAAGTTTTAACACTTTGGGGCGCATCTGTTGCTAAGTTGATTACTGTAGGCGTTCGTTTTATTGCATTAGAATTATTATTCCTTTTTGAGTAATTGATTATTTCTGGATGTAAAGAGTGGAATTCTTTTGACTATAATTATGTCTAACGAAAATAACAATATTTTTATCAAAATTCACCGTAAAATTCTTATAGAATTCGTTCTAGATAATAAGTATGACTATACCTAAAAGATACTATATTATAAAAAAATATAAGCTAACTTCTATTTTCGACTTTGGTCAATATGCTTTACTATGTTATACATAAGTAGTTAGGTATGATTAGGTATCAAATTACGCGAATTAAATGCACGACGAAATAATTAGGCGCGGATCGATAGTATGATAGGCATATCATCACTGTATAGCAAATGAAAATCTCTGTATATTGTATTGTATTATAAATAAAGGAGATTGAAGTCTTGTCGGTTTTATTTATTAAGTTATCATCATCTTCCTGTCCTCGAACATGTTACTTTGGGTCAGTGCAACGTTTTTTCTTCCATTTTTTATAATATAATATACTTTTTATATTTTAATATATTATTTTTATATAATATCTAAAACAATATTTAATATCTAAAGTGACGATATTGTCGTAGAAGTCCACGGCATACCGATAACACATGGAAATATATGAAGACGCTTTTAAATTTCCGCCAACGACAACGATAAAACGTGCACTTATTTCCATACATTTTTTGGACGTAGAAGTCTACGATAATATCGTCACGTTAGAAATTAAAGAAGCGCACTTTCTCCCCATTGAGTCGTCACTCAATGTTCACTCCTTTTTCTTTTGTATCACCCTTCGCACTATTCATCTATCCATTAATATTTATATAAAATGAATAAATCCTATACTATTAAATGAGCAATATTTGTATGTACAGAGTGGATTTTTGAGATGGGGCAGTAAGGACAGGTACCTTAACTGTTGACGCTACAAGAAAACGGTCTTTGGAGATTGTCCTTAACTTTTTGAGACATTTTGATCTGCATTCACAGATTTTGAAAAAATGGGCATTTTCACAAAAACTTTTTTTGATACCAATCGATCCTGTTTCTTATAAGGATCAAAAAACCCTACTAGACCAACGGGTTTGAGTACTAGAAAAGCCAGAAATCACAAAATAATTTTCCCATACATTTCATAGAAAATACCAACCTACTTTTCACGATGGGTAGACTGGCCGAAAATAAACAAAAACAAATGGAATTTCAAATTTAGAACGAATACGCGTTGTAATTTTATTTGATTCGAGAACAAAATTTAGATTGTTGCTTTTAAAATCTGTTTTCTATACAAAGGTATTTTTGCGATTTCTGACTTTTGTGGCGGACAGTCTTTTTAACTAGTCCCTTAATCTAAAGTTCAACATTATTTGAGGTATTTTTTTTCTCAGAATCACAAGCAACTAACTATATTGTACTCAAAGAAAATAATTAATACAAAACATGTATTCGTTCGATGCTTATTTTTTTGTTTCTTTTCGGCTCCTCTGTTCATCATAAAAAAGAAAGTTCGAGTTTTTTTCCTACCTAGTATGGGAATTTTTTTATGCAATTTCTGACTTTTCTAGTACTCAAACCTTAGTTGGTCTAATAGGTTTTTATTCTTATAAGAAACAAGATCGATTGGCATCAAAAGCTAGAGCACCTAGACTATACCTTAACTTACCGTATAGGTTTTTTTTATATTATCTTCTAAACTAAGACCCGACTAAATCTGTGACTAGTTCGCTAGGGGCCCTAGCTTTCGAGATTCAATTGGGCCAAGCTGGGGAGATGCTCCCCAGATCAGACACCTATAAACCCTTATAACTTTTGAACAAGTGACCGACAAATTCTGATATTTGGCGACAAATTTCGACTAATTAGCGTCAATTTTTTTGTGTTATCAAAATTAAAATCCCTGATGGTGGTCATGCCAGTGTCAGTCACCTGCGTCAATAAACTGTAATGCGCTGTCAATCGTGGTTATAGTCTGGCCGCGTTCCTGACACCTGCGAGTTGGACAATTTCTAGTAGTAATAAGGACCATATTCGCAAAACACATATCCTTTAGTATGAAACTGATAGGTGTCAAGAACGGATTTTCTCGACGGCCATATGCATAAGCGTATGATGATAACAGCTTCTGAGTGTTTCAGTCGATGTTGAGTTTTTGTGTCCGGAAGAGATATGAGCATCATTTCGGAGAATAGTTGCAATTTAGGTTTTTGAATGCACTGATTTTGATAAAATATTATCTTGCTGATAATTTTTCAGTGACATTATCACTTTTTTGTCAGTGATAGGGATCTAAATAGGAAGTAACAAAAAGAAACAACAAAATATACTTAAAATAGTTATATTATTATAATAAATTGATTTTATTTACACATAAAATATAATTAAAAACTACACTCGCATAATTATGTCAAAATACAATCAATTCCGAATCTTGGTGCACACTAATAACTAATACTAAAAACAACGTAGTTCTCGAATAATGTTTCTATCGGAATTATGTAGAATTTATTTAAAACATTTGTCTTTTTAAACAAAGAGGGTGCTATTAGGTGATTATCGTTATCATATCAATGAATGAGAATAAATGTTCAAATTCATATGTAAACGGACATTCTAGATCAAAAAAATTGAAGACGTGACTTCCACCAACCCGCACTGGGCCCGCGTGGTGGATTATGACCCACTTCCTCTCACAGGGAGCGGGTCCCAAGAATGGGAACTTTATAGGCGGATTATGCTGGACATCACTTTGTATTGTTTAAGTAATTACTTAATTTTCTTAGGAAAATATCTAGTAGGTCAGCTATTGAGTTCAGGTCAAGTTTAAGATCATTCACATAATTTTATGAAAACGTTTTACACAGTGAAAATTTTATGCACTAGGTTTTGTATCTAGTTGGAATGAAACAGATAACTCTAGAATGAATAGGTAAACGTAAGGTAGGACACCGTCGGGCTAGGTGGAGCAAAGATCTTCGTAGGGTGGCTGGTAGCAGCTGCAAGAGAGTTGCCGAGAATCAGGCTGAATGACGATGAAGGAAAATAAAATGTGCCTATTTAAAGTCTGCCTTTGAACTGAATTTAGAAAGCCGCTAAAGCGTCGACGGTACATATGTGTACCGGTTTCCTTCCCTAGCGTAGAGGATCGTTGGTACACATGTGTACCACCAGATTCTTGCGGATTCGGAATTCGTCGGAATTGGCCCGATCCTTGACGGATGAGGACGTCATAAGTGACTGACGCTTCAAGGATTAGAACCATTGAGTATGAAACACTATTTTCAAATTACACAACAATCATGATGTAAAAACAGTGTACAAATATGTTAATTGTGTCAAGAAAATCTCTATAGTATTTAAAGTAATATCTAAAAATTTAAACAGGTGGATTATAAATGACTTAACACATAATTAATCTATTGCATTTATATAATGCAATATTCTACTTATGATGTCGCGAATATATTTGTGATACAGTATTATAATGGAAGATGAAATCATGATTTAAAACTAAAGATAGTAAGTTAGTTTAGAAATATTTAAGTGGAGTAATGAATGTTATTTTTATAAGTACAACTACCTATGTTAATATGTGTACTGTTCTGTTTTATTACTTATAAAACAAAAAAAGATTAGGACAAAATTTCATTACGTGATTATTATTTTACAATGCTAATAAAACTTGCATGTAGTACTTTGTTGAATATTGAAGTACAGACGCCAGCGCATCATCCTAACTGTCAAATTTCTTTAATAGATTTTCAACTTTATCACAAAAATATAAGGTTCAAAGTTGATTGGGAAAATTTGACAGTTTCGGGTAGGTTGACCTGCTGGCGTCTGTACGTTCGTTATTGAAGAACTTATTGTAGCTTGTATGTATTGAATCAATAATAATTTCAGAACATTGTCATTGTTATTTATAACCTAGTGGTTATATTGTTAGTGTAGAATTAAAGCTAGATTCAGTCAACCTACAACTATACACACTACAAAATTATCAAAACAGTTCGTTTACGCTGCAATCGTATATCTACCTAATAACTATCAATGAGGGTTTTTATAATTCACGCCACCAGTCTTCCATTTCGACAATGAACATAAAATATATGATGTCGTTCATCATTCGTTTCATTCATTCCGAAAGAAAATATATATAGCCGCTTTGATACTTTTGACAGGTGCCCGAACCTGATGTCACAGTGCTGCCTCCTAATGATCGTCATTTCAGAAAACCTCGATTACGATCTATTGTAAATGGCAAACGTAAGTCGCAGTACTAGCCGAATACTAGGGGGTCCACTGCCACAGACTGAAGGGCCTCAAGCGTCAACTTGGGATACTTCTTACGAGTTGATACTTGAGGTTTAACTTTTTAGCTGTTTTTTTGTGTCGTATTTAGCCCGCAATCTCGATTTAAAACTTGGTTTCAGGTAACTAAAATGAAAGTTAGGAATCAACAAACTTCGTCAGGCCACGTCCTTTAAAGAAGAGATTGTCGCGCAAATACGCGAGCGTCGTATGCATATGAGTCTACTAGTTTCAAGAACAGCAATGTCCACTTTTGTAAAATGTCTACAATTCCTTATTTAAATTTTTTTAGGGTTCAAAATACTAGTTTATATATTGGACATTGTTGATTTTGTAATGTGATTTTAAACGGATTTTTGCTATTTTTGTTGCATACGGAGTGGTGCATCAACTGCTATTTTACAAATACAATTCGAAACCATAGACAACTCAACTTTTGCAAAGTATGGACATTGCTGTTCTTGAAACTAGTGGACTCATAAATGTCACTTTTTGTTCGGGGAACCTTAACGCGTGGTCGTGCCGACAGAGGGCGCTTTTCGGTTCTCCGAACAATCAATGTCATAATGCAAGCGACGACCGCGTATTCTTGCGACGATCGCTTTTGAATAGGACGCGGGGTCACAGTTTGCACATGGAAAAGTCCCTATACATGTCCCGATACATGATAAGTCTATTTCTGTTACTACACATAATAGTATTAAAATTAGTCTCATACAGAGACACGACAAATACATACAGGTATTACTTGGCCCTGCCAATGAAATACTGGATTGTAAGGCGGATAGAAATGAAGTGATTTGAATTGATGGTGACAAGCCAGTAGCAAAATATTTTTTATGTAAAATAATTGTCAAGAACTATGCTGAATAAAACTTGGTTTCCATTGTGTCATGATGTCAGATACGTCCTGTTTAAAGGATTCGTGGCCAAGGTACAGTGCGTCCATTATAACTTGACCCGTGACGCGATTGGTAGTGCTGTTCTGTCAGTCGCCATTTTGAACAATGGTGCCAACATGACGCCAAGGGACAAGTTATAGTAAACGGTCTGTACCTACGATAACTATTATTCGCTATAATTTTACAGTACGTGTTTTTTATTTCATACTATTTCCTGCCGTGATGTGGAGAACAGGTAGAACATTTATTTCCCATATAAAGTTTTCAAAAAATAAAAAATAGTGGGAACTTACTAATGGTGTATTGCTTATTCCCATCCAATTCAAATCACTTTTACCAGAAAAAATAACCAAAAATGTCGTAATCACAGCATATGTCTTTCACATGATTTAACATATCACATACCTTTATCAATTCATCAAAATTTTACTCACACCCAATTTAATCGTCATCAGTGCCACAGCACCTGACATACTCTAAAGCCTTATTCAGACACTCGAGCCAAATATCTCTGTCCTTCGGCGTATCAGCAGCTAGTAAGTGCCGCCGCACGATGGAGCCGTCCGCTCGCCGCACGTACACGAGCGAGCCGCTGTCCGGCACGAGCAGGCCGGCGGGGACGGACGACTCCAGGAGGATCGTGTTGGGGCGCGCGCACAGGTCGCGCGGGGCTCTGACGACGCGCTCGGAAATTACGGTCGATAGGTCGATGTCGCCGATTGGCATCTGAAAGAGAGGATTTTGTTAGGGAGTTCTTCGAGTTGTAACACACTCTTCGATCTCTTCGATCAGCAACAGTAACTATTTCCGATGAGTGCATCAAAAACGGCCGGAAAAATAAGACCACAATAATGACATAGTTTTTTTTAACCTTATTGCTTAGAAAACATGTTTTATTTTTCAATAAATATATTTGTTCTTATTTTAAAAATACGTTTACATTTCAATCGAAGTAGTAAATATATTCGGTTTAAAGACATTTATTTCTCAAAGAACAAATTACAGTTCACTTAAAGAGAAACTTAACTAAATTAACAATAAGTTGTAGTTTATATTACGACGTTCAAGCCATCCAAGAAACTGAACACCATAGTTTCATTTATATAATATTAAACGTATGTACTTATGTCTAAATAAAATACAAAACAGTTCAAGCTAAACTTATGTATCTAATATATAATTCATTAGGCCTTTTTTAAATGTTGGTATGCTTGTGCACTCTCTGACTTTTTTAGGTAATTTGTTATATATTGCAAACGATAATAAACTTTATGTTTGAGTGTTAAGGTTAATAAAATTATATGCAATCGAGGCCACTTGAGCAATGTGTCTAGTTGCTTGCTGCGCTAAGTACGCGTTCTATTTGGCGAAGCGTTTAATCTAGTGCTATTGTTGATGGAAGTGATCTTATCCTATTCTATTTCAGAAAGTGTCCTTGCATAAACCTTGACAAACAGATGATTATCTGGACAACTTAATTCCTTGTCCTTGCATCAAATGATAGTTGGAAGTTTTCCCTAAAACAGACAATCGTCGGGCAAATAGATATATGTACATAGATTTTTACAAATTGTTTTATTTGTAGTCACTGCTCTGAACACAATTGGAGACTGTACATCAGAACTGTCGTCATGACATTGCAGCGAACTATATTTGGGCATGCACGTTGGTGGGTTATATCGCCCGTCTAACGGGCTTAACTGCGTTCGTTTTTTTTGCATTAAAGTAGCACCAGTTGAATACAGATGGTTCACTCCTCATTTTAGGTATGAAGCTACAAGTACGCGGCGGGCTCGACTTGTCGGGCCAATTCAGTGAGTGTAACGTAGTCAGAAGATCTAAGAGTTGCGCGATAGAAAGAGAGGTAACTTCTAGGTGAATATTACTGTAGGTAATTAGCGCTGTGCGACCTGAATTTCACTTTATTGTGTCGTAGCAAGACTTGTTTTTTATTTAAATGATTTTGCGGAGTGAACCATCTGTTTTAATCTGTGGTTGTATAAACGAAAACATAGGTTTTCGCTCGTGTGTAAAGGTTGATATAGAACGATGTTCTTACCTTCCTCTGCACATCATCAGGGTACTTCCAGTAGGCCAGGCGGGGAGGCTGCAGACGGAACCAGCGTCTGTGCCACGCGCCCAGTCCCGACACGTCGTCGAAGGCTGTGAGGAAGGCCGCGTGAGGTGATGGAGGAGTGACTTGTACGCGAGCTTTGATCTCGAGGTTGACGGTGCCTTCGAGAGGACTGCTGCATGGGACCTGCAAGAATTGGTTTTAAGAATGTTAGATGGAAAGAATGCTTAATATAAGCTCTTTGGCATGTAATCACATCATGAATATTGCAGAATGAATTGGTTTGCCGTTAGTTTTCTTGCTTTCGTGAAACATATAAATCTAAAGTTAATTACAAATAATTTTATTATTTTTGACTATTTGCGGAAAGGCTAAAAGGGCCTACAATGAATAGATTTATCAAGTAACATGTAAGACAACATCATCATCATTTCAAATGACTTCCACTGCTGGACATAAGCCTCCAAGAATCGCCATTTCGACCGGTTCTGTGCTTCTCGCATTCCGCGGATTCCTGCTGCCTTACCTTATTCAATGTAAAGTTGTTCCTAGTGGACTGCTGCAGCGCGAAGATGCAGTATCCGTGCAGTGAGAACTGCGGAGAGCGTACTGCTAGCGGTCCTGCAGGGCTTTGTATCCGCGGGGCTTTCAGTTCGGATATCTTGGATTTTGGTGTTAGTAATTTGGAGCTCGACTGTGGAGAGAAAAAAATAAAAATGCGGTACAAATAGAATAGAATACTCTTTATTATGTACACCAAATAAATTACAGATATTATAGAATTTTACATAGGGTGACATAATTGGCGGTCTTATCGCTAAAAGCGAAACATAGAAGTGAGTACAGATAATATTTCAATAAGTATCTGGGATAGTTTAGTAAGTTACCAGTCAACACCCAGTTTTTAAAAAGTAAATATTTATTTTATAGACTGCTAAGTGAATTGATTGACTACTGTCATTTTAGTCGGCCAATAATATTGGTTAACATGAGTTTGATAGTCTGTTAGCGCGTTCTGGTGCAGCCTTAAAAAAATCGGGTACCATAACATCACGCCTGAAATTCTCGAAAGGTACAGCAGAGGTGTACACCCACATTTCGCCAGTTATGTTTGAGTCCCATGTAATAGGGGCGAGCCTATTGCCATCAACCGAACACAAAACTGTACTCCGGGCTGCTTCAAAAAAAATCCAGATGAGAAAACCCAATACCACTTTGGCCGTCCCAGGAATCGAACCCAGGCTCCATGCTCAGCAGTTGCGCTTGCGACCACTAGACAGACAAAAAAAAACGATTGAATGAAAAAACTTTATGCTTATTTTGTTGTTACCTTTTTGTTTGAGATGTGATATTTCATCTCATGTGACAGCACTTCTTTTGATGCTTGCAGCAGGTACACCTCTACTGTTACCTGAAAATAGGAATACAAAATGAAAAAACTAATATTATAAATGCGAAAGTGAGTTTGTTTGTTACGCTTTCACGCTAAAACGGCTGAACGGATTTGGATAAAACTTGGCACATGGGTAGACTATGACCTGGAGAAGGAGATAGGTTACTTTTCATCCTGGATCGCAGGCGAAGTCGTGGGCAACATCAAGTTATATTAGATTATGATTATGAGTTATAACAATAATTTTCATAGTTACAATTAGATAGCAGGCCCGACACTTGGCATTGTCGACATAGATAGCGATCGCTATACGACCGAATTCGGTCGCAAAGTCGTAATGACGTCCCTAGACGCGCGCGACGTGCTTCACAACTACGGGATTTTTTTGTGCTTGTCAAGCACGTCGCGCGCGGCTTGGGACGACATTACAAATTCGGTCGTATAGCGATCGCTATCTATGTCGAGACTCCCGCCCCTGTCTTGGGGGAAAGTTATGTCAGTTCCGAATATCAGGATACTAAAATAATGATTATGCGGTTGACGATGGTGACGCTCGCCTTCCTTTTCACACGTCAACACGGGCAAAAAAATATAAAAAAATTATCCAAATAGCTCAAAGTGGTAATATCTCGAGCACGAACTATACACGGTGGACCAAATAGTGACGTCATAAAAATAAAATTAGATATGTCATGCCTAAGTGGTATCCGAAAATACCCCATGTATGTTCCGCGACTTTTCCGTTTTTTTTTTTGTAAAAATGTGTCCAGTTTAAAAAACTTAAATCGCTGCTATCGATACTTTTTTGAGTAACTTGCAGGAATTCACAGATTCAAGACGATAATGTGACAAAAAAAAACATGTGACAAAAAGAAACTGAAAATGGCCACTATAAAAATGGGGAATGAATTATTGGAGCTAGAAAGCAAAAAAAAAATTTTAAAAATAACTCGAAACCTAAAAAAAAATCGCGGAACATACATAGGGTATGTTCGGATACTCCTAGGCATGACGATTATATATTTTTTATATGACGTCTATTGGGTCCAATCTGTATAAAAAAAACTCATGCCGTGGTATGATTGGCTAGACACTCAAGTTACCGGTACGGTACCTAGCGGGGCTAACTGCCCAGGTTACGCCCGACGCCGATTTTGAGTATCATTTGAGTATCGCCACTCAATGAGGCTATCTCATTACACCCTTAGAGATCTCGCGCACTAGAAGGCCACGGCCACGACCAGGTAAACTATAAAAATCGATACGAATCGCGCACTTGGTCGCAACAGCCAACTAGCGGCAGACCATACAATACTTTTAGACGGCCACGATTGGCCGGAGTCGTGGCCGTCATAGTAACCTATATACTCAAGTAGAAGATGCTTTTCGTTAAAGTCCATGTACACCTGCAGCCTGTGGGCTCATTACACGCAGAAAAGCTACAGCACCCTTCGCATTCCGTTTAACAACGCTTTCAGAGCGATGTTGGGTCTGCCTCGCTATTGCAGCGCTTCGGGTATGTTCGCGTGCGCGCGCACGACTGTTTTTATGCGACCATGCGGAAGCTCTGCGCGTCTCTTGTGCGCAGATTGCGGGCCAGCTCCAACATCGTTCTGAGTATGATAGCAAATAGGTTGGACTGTCCTTATGTGCGACACTGCTGTGACAAACAAGTTACATACAGTGTCGTACGTAAGAGACTACTGTAATGAATGAATATGAGCTAATTATGATGATTCATTGAATTTTAATTATTTAATTTTGTGTTTTTGTGTGTGATTTAAAGATTTCTTATATGGGTTATACCTGAAATAAATGAATTCTATTTTTGTTTTTTATAGTGTTTCTGATTTTATTTTAGCGCATGACCGACACTTTGTAGTTTAAGAATGATAAGAGTCACAACTAACCTTGAAGTCGCTAGCAAGTCCCAGCATACGAATTTCATCTGGGAAGTGCAGTATGTTGCTGGTCGGTTTAGTTTGTTGCATGCTGGTCGCGAGCACGCGGTCGCGACACTTGATCAGGCACACGGAGTGATGACCCACAGCACCGTCTGGAATAGGAGTTGGACGTAATAAAATCGCGGTGATTTTCAACGCTCTGGTCAGCGCCGAGAGTTGAAAATTCAACAGTGTTTTTTTTCAACTCGCTGGGACGAGAGTGCGTCCCAACGCGTTGGATTCTCAACGCTCGGCTCAACACCGAGACTTGAAAATCCAGTGTGCGACAAAATCCCGCCGCGATATTTTTAAGTCCGTGCGAACGTGGGCTTACATACTTATTATTGTAAATTATAAAGATGGCGATGGCGGCTGCGAAAATTTTCAAAATTTTCAACATTTTCGCATCCGCCATCATGGATTTACATTTTGACCTCACTATCGGCTTTAGCACCCTTGAAAACCATGAAAACGGTACTCTTGATGATAAGCTCTGAAAATTTTCAATTTCCAGAGCCGCCACCGTGGATTTACATTTTGACCTCGCTATCGGCTTTAGTACCTATGAAAAACTATGAAAACGACACTAATGAAGAAAATTAAAAAAAAAATTGTTTTGACCAAATTCACACTTTCTCTCTCTTGCCAGCCTGTTACTTGTTCATACAACGTGATTGATATCTTTGGTGGTTGGAACTTTTACTATCAAAATCCACATTCCAAATTCGAATCACTTTTCGTCCCTAGGGATTAAAAAGCTATTTTGGTCCCTGTTTACGAAGAATAAACTAGCTCTTTTTGAAGAGATGTGACATACCAGCATTCAGCTGCCGCACGTACTCCCTCTTGAGCGGCACGTTGAGCGCGGTGAGGTGCAGCGTGGCCATGCCAGGCGCGGCGCCCGGGCCCGCGCCCTCCACCTGCAGACGCTGCAGCTCGTGCACGCAAGCCTGGCGACGGTGCGCTGGGAATATATTACACATTCATATAACGTGCAATCTACCGATGTGGCGTCATAGAACATCCTAGATTTCTGTGCTGTACACCGTGAAATCTAAATGGTTGTTTTCCCGCAGCGAAATGGTTTTGTCTCGGTAATACAAATAAAATATTAGAAACAATTTTGAAAACAAATTTGTTTGTGTTGTTGCGTGCGAACTAGTTTATGCCGTATCACTACGTGCGAGAGTTTATTTTGCTTTGAACATTTATGCAAAGCTATTCACTTTGTCGGCAGCGCGTGCGATTCGAGTAGTACCTACAAGTTACCTGTTACTATTGATTCTCACGTTTTCGAGTTGATGAATATTTTTTAAATTATTTTAAAACATCTTTATTTTTTTACTTTTACTCTATACTTCGAAAGTACGTAGTAAAAACGGTGTATATATCCAAATTAAATAAAAGTACACATAAACCGTCCGGAATAAACTCTCTAAGTGATGGTGAAATCCATTATGAGATCGACATATACATTCAAGTATCGCCACTAGTGGAGAAATGTTTTATGTTTGTTTCCTGTATGAATTACAATTTTAACAATTAGTTTAATAATTTAAACATTGTGAATTAAAACAGTGCACATATTTCCCACCAGTAAGTAGTAATAAAACGGTTACCAAAGTATTTCTTCAAGTGACAACAATTAATCCTTTACCTATTTTAATAACGATGTTATTGACTTACTTGCTAGTAACAGCAGTCTTTCACCTTCCGCCTGCTCGCTAGAACCGCTGAATTCAACGGTAGCAGCGCACAGGTTCAGAGCTTGACTGGCCTGAAATAAACGAAAGTTTCATCAGAATTCAGCATATAGCAACTGTATTTTAAGCAGTTAATCACTGACTACTGGTACAACTGAATGGTGTAGCGCCGGCGTCAAATGTGTACGTACATGCTCGTGCTTGACTACGGGGCCTTGTTTTAACGTTAGATCTATTCTGACATCATCTTTACCACTATTGGTACAAGCTTCTAGTGATTGACTTTTAGTGCAATATTTTGCCATTACTACTGCCTTCGCGGCGAGACGGGGGCCAGTGCAGGCCGCTCATTCCTCATCGCTCACGGCGTCCCACCCTCTACCTTGTCGCGCATTCCTATTGCGTGATACAGCGGTCTCGGTCAAACTATATTACTATCTGTACTGACCAGTACTTTGCCACCAGTCAGGCTCATTCCATTTGTTGCTAGCAGCTGTTTTTTTTAATTATGTGGTTGAACAGTGTTACCAAAATCAATTAATTACATTGCCCTATTCCAACAATATTTACCTGTGATATAACAGTCTGCTGCTTGGCTATCTCGTTCTGTAACTCCTTGATTCTCTCGCGCACGGTTGTGACGGAGCAGGCCGGCTTGTCCGGCGTGGCGGGCGGCTCACGGTCCGGCGAGACGTGCCGGATTACTCGCATCGGAGTTGTAGGGGTGGATGACTGCGGAACGGGTAATAGTTTTAACGTAAAGTGAAGTCTAGACTAAGCAATAATGTTTGATAGCCTACGTTTGGCTCACTGCTGGGCAATTGTATGTTTGTTAACCCTGATGTCTCTATAAATATATCTAGATCCATAATCTTAAGCTACTAAAGTTATATCTCTTACAGTTATATTCTTCTAAGTAAATAAAGTGAAATGTACGTAATGTACGTGTAGCCTCTAACAGTCTGGCTGTTATTTTGGTGGTTGGATATTTTACAATTAAGTATTAAGATATTTCACAAAATTAAGAGATCACGATAATATTTGAGAACCTGATCTTTATAAATACAGTAAAACCTGTTTAAGACGGTTTTATAGGGACCCAGCCATCACTTGGGGCCTCTTTTTGAGTATTATTCACATTTTCAATAATATCTGATCTTCAATTGTTCGAATTTAGTGAGGTAACACGCGTGTACAGATGGTGTGTTAAACGGAATGACGAATCGAATTAGGCGTCATATAATGTATGAAAACATGCCTCCAAGTTGCAGGGACTGACGTAATACAGCGTATTGTGTGGGAAATCGTATTAAGCCTGATTATATTAAGCGGGTTTTACAATACTAAGGGAATTTTTGATGTTTCTGTTATCACAAAAGGTATGTGTAATCCACTTACCGCGTTCTGCATGCGCCTGTAGAAGCTAACACTGTGCACGAGCTCGCTGCCCTTATCCACCCTGGGCGTGTGGGGCTGCACCTTCAGCGGCGACTTGAAGGCCGAGCGCTCCTGGTATACGAAACTTGATGAAGACTCGACGGAATGCTGCAACCAACCGCCAGTAGTGGTTGGTCAAGCAAAAGTTCGAAAAGGCTCGCTTGCAACACAAACCCCTAACTAAACGCGCTGAACTTGTTCAAACTTTGTTCTATTCTTATTCTTTATTGTAAACATAAATTAAAGAAAATGTTATTTATAAAATTAAAAGGACACTTTAAATATGTTCTATGTCCCAGTGCTTAGACACAGCCTCCTTTGTGAGAGAATGCGGGCCCAGTGCGGGTTGGTAGGTTATATGTCTTTGAATTTTTGGGTCTACGACATGCCGGTGTCCTTACAATGGTTTCCTTCACCGTTTGGACAGCACCAAGATAGTTTTAGCTGCGGTTATAGTCTGCGCAAGCGTGCTTAACTGGAGTTCGTACTCTTGAATATTTGGAAAGACTTCACATTATTTTATGTTTTCACCTGTTTATTTAATGGCAGCAGATTTTTCAACAAACCCGACATTATTTAAATCCACTAGATGAATTATTACCGGCAATAAATAAAAAGTTATTCACTCAACCGCAGTTGCGTACTGGAGCTGTAACTCGTCAATACTAATGAAACACAATGGATATTTGTACAACAGTGTCTACTCTATTGAGTTGATCAATATTTCATTAGAATACGTTACCTATTTGTCATGTTTACTGAGAAAATTAGAACATAAATCGACGCATGATTAACACAGCAGTTTTGTTTGTGCGGTGTATTGTTTTTGTTTCATTAACTAAATACTTGATTATAGCCTGCAACAATTTTATGAATCTATTGCGCAGGTCAATCGCTTCAACAGGCCTAGAAAACATATTTTTCGAATGAACTGCTTCGGAAAATTACTCATTTCAAAATCATTATTTGGTAATTGCAATGTGAAGCTATACATTTTCAGTTTATGCTGTACTCGCGTTGTATAGGATTTCCGTACAATGCGAGGTCAGCTTATATTGGAAATGTACCTATAGCTTGACGTGTAGCCGTGTGTATATTTGGCCAAGAGTTAATGAGACCGATTCACCTGCAGAAGCATGTACCCGACCGTTATTATGTCAGAGTCTTAGTTGTACTTCGATTTTTCAGACCCGATTTCTGAATTGAGAATCTGGTGACCAGGTTGTTATTTAAACCTACTTCAGGCACCAGTCTCTCACAAACTTAACTCCTTGTTCGTGCACTTTTGTAAAATACTAACATTAAGTACATAACTTGTGTAGCGAAAATAAACGTCTAGCATTATTAAAAATAAAAATAAATTGTTTTGAACGCATATCAAACTCTTATTTTTACCCGACTATACGGCGAAGCAAAAAGGAGGGTTATAACATGACTTAAAGTGGTGATTCCTACAATGTTCCCGCGAAATTCTAAATTTATTTTCAAAAAACGGAATAAATGTTTAATTTCGCGGGAAACCGGTTGTCTTTTGTCAATCATACCGTGTGAGTTTACACGTGTCATATTTTCAGCACGCTACTGGCAAACTGACACCATCTTGTGTAATAAAGTGTACCTTGTTAACTTTAGGAGGCGTAGGTCCCTCGCTCTGCTCGTTAATCGCTTCGTCCAGAATATCGTCCAGTTCGCTATCCAATCCACTGCTATCAGAGTCACTCTCGCGGACCGCTTTCTTGTAACTCGTGTTGTTTTTCTTTACCACCTGATTATAAACACGTTACAATATTAATTTTAAAAGCACTTGAAAAGTAGCACCCCGGGCAGTTATCACCGCTTCGTATTCTAGTTACAACCATATTAATTAGGCATATAATAAAATTGGAGCAACAAATGATTTGCGTCGTCTGTTATTGTTTTTTCAACTTATGGTCAAACTCAAAGCATTTATTTCAATTAAACCATTTACAGGCACTTTTGAATTGCCAAGAGCTCAGTCAGTCAGAAATATGAAGCTAGTTGCCCATTCCAAAGCGTAGGTTCCTATGGAGAAGAACGGGCAACGGCATATTGTTACAAAAATATTGGTTACATCATTCATGTTGAAATTATACATGTGAGAACAATGTAGAAAGACGTGCACGTAAAAAGCGTCCGTAATAAAAAGATAAAAACAATTCAAAAATTAAAATAAGCCGTGGCAGATAAGAGATGATCAGCCCCATGTGGTATGCCACAGACAATTAAATCGCACCAAGTAAATCAGGCTTCATATTCTAACGATCCCCAAACGAAAAAATATAATTATTATCAGCTTTTGAAACGTACTCATATTCACAATAATATTTTGTATTTAACAAATGTCTGTAAGACTAGTGGCGAGTAATAAATAATTAATGTTAAACTGTTTCATCTGAAGTCTATTTAACTCCTTGTTTCCAATTGATGTTATTTCCACTTAAACAAACATCCACTTTATGCAAGTGTAAATAAAGTTGATTTTTGACTGACTAGGACTGGTGAAAAAATCATAAAAAATATATGAAGTTGTAGCGCAAAATGAACCTTATGTATATGCATTACAGTTGTTTTTCCTAAAACTCGTGTTTGTTTACATGTTTGGCAAATAAATTGCTAACGCAGATTAGGTAGGTTTTGTTATAATAAAGGTGTCAGTGTGTGGTTTTCCTCACATTTTTCCTTTATTGTTTACTATAATTCGAAGACGAGGCAAGATAAATGGTAAAAAGCAATTTCAATCGATAATTAGCAAACATTATGTTACTCAAATTATTGGTTTTGGTCGCATAGTATGTGGTGTTAAATTTTTTCTTTATCATGCTGGTCGAAGCGACCACGATCGCGCTCACGGTCATCAAATGGACCGTCCATTTGGGGACCGTGAGCGCGATTGTCCTTAACATGAGATTTTGACAGAAAACTTAGGCAGCGCTTCTCGATCAAATTTTGATGACGTGAAACCATTAGTAAATCATTGCAATGTAAAACCATTAGTAAATCATTGTCAGCGTGAGTTTGATAAGATTCACGCAATCATTCTAATTTATACCAAGATAAAACTTATATTGCAATGACTTGGTTTTACGTCGTATAATTATCACTTGCTTCAAAAACATCGTGAGGAGCCTGAGAGATATTTCTCGACGGCATGTTAAGCCAAGCCCGAGGGCCGTTAACCACACGAAAAAGAAAAGGAAGACGTCGATCGTGAATGTCCTACCCTATACTGACGAGCGAATGGATCAAGGTTTCAAAATTCATCAACACCTTTGCCTTATGCAGTACGTATTAAGATACATTTTTCAAGTAGTATTAGTATGTTACAATGAATATAGACTTACATTCATAACTTCTCGCCCAAACGATGTCTCAGCCCAGTTGTCGGATTTGTTCATTTTCTCTTGAACACTGTCTGGGACGTAGTCTTCAGAACTGGAATACAAATAAATTGATGTCAGAATAAAATTATGATGATGATGAATAAGTTTTTTTACGAAATATATACAGACTATTGGTTATTTCATTCCTTTATTTTGCTGTGACGTAAGATGATAAATCTCAGTATGTGTTTGGTTTATCTCATCATTATTCTATTAAGTACCTGGTACTTGTTGAAAGACCTGAGAGTGTAGCTACACTGTCCTCCCATATCTAATAACACTGTTATTTGAAAATATTGTAAAAGACAATTATTTTTAAAAGAGTAACCGTGGAGTTTCTTGCCGGCTCTTCTCCATAGGAAACGACCAATTGTAACCGTGCACCTAGCTTCTGACGTTTCATAAGTGCCCATGTAGGTTTTTGAAATAATATATATATTTTTATTTTTTTTCCTGAAAATTTTGTTTTGTGTGCAGAGTTAGACTTTGACTCAGTTGATTAATTGGTTTTAATAAATGTATTTTGTACGTTACTTGCCAGTTCGGATACACACGCTTAATTCTAGTTTTATCTAAGCCTGAAAAGGGGTCACTGTACTCATTATTATGAACAAGTTTTACAATGGGACAAACCCGAAATCGTAAAAAGAAACAAAAGCTGTTCCATACATTTTTGTTTACATAAATCAACGAAATGTAGGGGAACAGCAGATATTTTTTTCTAGAGTACAGGTTTTGTCCCGTAGTAAACGTTGTTCATAATGATGAGTACAGTGACCCCTTTTCAGGTTTAGGGTAAATAAAAACTAAAGATGTATTAAAGGATACTTTTTTTAGGCTATGGACTGGGTTTAACCGATGATTAGGAGATGTTTCCGGTTTTCTGTTAGCTACCTATATCAAGTGACCGTATTTGTCACTAGCTGCTGGCCGCGGTTTTCCTCGCGTGGACTCTTTTCTAAAATAAAAGTAGCCTAAAGTTACTCCTTGTAATATCAGTTATTTGCCAGTGAAAGTCCCGTCAAAGTAGGGCCAGCTGTTTCGGAGATTAGCCGGAACAAACAAACAGTTTTTTTTTTGTGTTTATCACCGTATTTACAAACGTACATTACAAACAGGCACTTCAATTTTATTTATTTTTATCGATAACACTTATTTCATTTCTGAATTTCAGGTGTGCTTTTCAGTTATATTATGAAGCTTAAGCACAGATTAATACCGAAAGTTCACTCCGCAAAATCATTTAAATAAGAAGCGGCTCTTGTACGACACAATAAAGTGCAATTCAGGTCGCACAGCGCTAATTACCTACAGTTATATTCACTTAGAAGTTGCCTCTGTTTCTATCGCGTAACTCTTAGATCTTCTGAGTAGTCAGAAGATCGTAACGTAGGTTACACTCACTGAAGTCGATCCCGCCGCGTACTTTTGGCTTCATACCATAAATGCGGAGCGAACCTGGTATTTATCTGTGGTTTAGGCTACCAGTTAAACTAGCGGTAATTTTGATTACAGAGTACATCAATAACTTGGGTTTCATGGTTCAGTCCATTTACTTGTCAGGCCTGTGTAGATTAGCAAATACATACATACATAAACGCCTTATTCCCATGCGGGTAGATTAAAACTACGGAACGCCACCTGCTACGGTCATTCAGCCTCGGATCTATGGGAGGGCAATCCGGGGCTCGTGCCCCAGGCGTCTACTCCAAGGGGCGACAAATTCAAGCGTAGCACACAAGTGCTCCAGCACTAAACATCTTTGCAATAAACGAAACGCGCAGCGCCCTTGTTGGATTAGCGCATTATTGGTCGATAAAATTTGAATTTCACGGGCTACCTTAGCGCATCCTCCCTAAAGGATTGGCGGGTAGCGGCAGAAGGCAGTTTTTGCCCCGCCTCAAAAAAATCTAGATCCGGCTGGTCATTATATGCTCCTACTGCCTAGCAAACACTTCGATGAACACACAACATAAACTCATGCCTTCTTCCTCCCTAGGAAGCAGGCATGAGTTTACCCCCCCCCCCTAGTTTGCCTACCCCCTGGTAGGCAGAAACTACAAGCACGCCACCTGCTACGATCCTTACATACTCCTTTTGCTTCGTTTACTTTCATACATCTCATACACGCACGCTGGATGCGAGTACTACGCGTCTGACCTTTCGGAAGAACATCATCAATTAAGTCACTACGATGTAATCTTGTAGTTTTTTACCACAAGTATTAAAGCCTATTACAATGGTGTCTATTTAGAAAAGCACCAGGTGGCTAAGTAATAACAGCCGCACGGGCCGATCCATTAGGTTAAGCTACGCTTGCCGGGGTTGGTTCGCGGATAAGTGACCATCTTTACATACCGAGACTCCTCCGTGCCTCGGAAAGCACGTTAAGCCGTTGGTCCCAGCTGTCATTCGTAGATCTTTGACAGTCGCTACGGGTCGTCAGAAGCCCGAACCGACCAGTCTTACCAAGGTTATCGTATTACCCAGTTACTGGGTTGTGGAGGTCAGATAGGCAGTCGCTCCATGTAAAATACAGGTATTCAGCTGACTGGCCGGTAAGACTGGAAGCCGTCCCCAATATAGTTGGGGAAAAGCTAGGCAGATTGACAATGGTGTCTATTTCATATACCTTTGCTTTTTTATTTACCTCAAGTTCATTGATACTACTTTGACAGGCCAAGGTCTCGATTTACTTGACTAAACACATTTAACAAAACATGCTTATATACTTAATATTTTTTTTATGCGTAACAAGTGACCGTGGTTTTTATGGACCTGTAGTGTACTTACACTATGTTAAGAATATTCGACCTTGTTATATACTATGAATGACAATGAGGATAGTTGACAACATCTGACTTAGGCTCAGATTTCTATCTTATAATTGTGACTATGGATGGTCAAAGTACCTCATGTGCTTTGACCGTGCAGTTCTGGAGCGATTCAACTGGCCGAGCCGGTATAAACCGGTTTCTCTTCGTACGCCAGGAATCCGCCAGTGATACACACACATGCGCCGCATGCTTATAGTAGTGGACCTATCATACCGTAACGTTGTATGAAGCTTTGTCTCTGTTCCGGAACCTGATGCTTAAAAAGTAAGGTTTTATAAGTACTTTTGTCAATAATACCATTTTAGCGTTCCTTGTACTTTTTAAGAGCGTTTATTCTGAAAGTGGGCAACGTCGCAAATAGATGTCAGTCAAATATTACGCGGCTTTGATTAATTTGGCAATATTACTGTATGGAAATAAGAAATGTGGCTAACTATCGAACTAGTATATTGATTATGAAATGTAATAATTAATATCGTCTAACCGAATATTTAGGTTTATACATATGTAAAAAAAGTATTTGGAAACTTTCCAAATGCCTTTTTTGCACCTAAAACGGTTACAACATCAAATTCAGTGGTATAATTGCAATTGATTATTAATATTCTAGTTCACTAGTTCGCCATATTTCTTATTTCCATACAGTAATATTGCCAAATTAATCAAAACAGGTAAATATTTGACAGCTTTGCTTGATTTGCGACGTTGCCAAGTTTTTGGATCAACGCTCTTAAGTGCCTTGGAATCTTCATTATAAACTTGGAATTCAAAGTAATAATCAGATTTTGCTACTGCATCTGCCGCGCGTGTCTGAACGATAGCTATTCAATGGCAGGCAGTAAAACATCTGGTTACCTCCCCAGGCTACGGTAGAGGCAGATGTGTTAGTAGCTGCCTTTTTTGACATCTGTTTCGTGTTTTTGTTTAATTTCTTTTGCAAGGATTCATTATAATTAATGCTTTCTTAGTTTTAGAGGATATGCGTACCATCGCGGTCTCACAAATCTAACCACGTTGAAAATAAATTCACGTGCACACAATGACCACATCTGTTTACCGCCCCTTTTTTTGTACGTGATTACAAATGGTCTCAAACTTTGAGAGATATTATTAGCGTTGTCACCGTTGTTCGCTACACCTCACTAATATCTATATTAACTTAGACCAACTTAGTTTTCGTTTACCCTAAACCAGAAAAGGAGTCATTGAACTCATTTCTAACGGGACCAATCTCGTAAATGCGAAAAAAAAGACATACATTTCGTCGAAATGTGAACACAAATTTAATGAAAGGATTATTATTTTTTGGATATAAAATTATCAAATAACTTCTCTCGCTCTGGGTGGAGCGGGAGGGCGTGTCAGACTCTTACTGACTAAAACCCACCCGTGGTCCTTCCGTTGCCTGTACGTTGCCAGGGGCCACGGTATCCCTTTCGGACTTTCCCGCAACCCCGGCAGGCATCGGTCCTATCGGACCCCTTCAGTTGCTGACATCTCTTCAAATGGATAGAGGATCACCTGTTTTTTTCGCGATTTCAGGGTTTGTTCCACATTAAAAGTTGTTCATAATGATGATTAGAATGACCTATTTTCAGATATAGGCTGAGCTAAAAAAAAACTAAGATTTTATAAGTAAGCTACCTTATCTTTGTGCTAGGCTCGTGGAGTACTTACGAGTGACCCCTAATTAGTTCGATTTTGTCCTGTACATTTTCCCGGAAGAAAAGAAATTTTGCACACAATGCGCTGTTGCTATTATACTTTTGAAAGGCACTTATTAAATGTGACCACAGGGGAAACCTTAACACCAAGTACCTCGTGGAGTACTTACGAGTGACCCCTAATTAATTCGATTTTGTTCCCGTACATTTTCCCTAAAGAAAAGACATTTTGGACACAATGCACTGTTGCTATTATACTTTTCAAAGGCACTTATTAAATGTTACCATAGCGGAAACAACACCAAGTACAAACGCAGAAATTTGCGGTAAAACACTTTTCACCCTTATGTTCTTAGAAATAAGGTTGAAAAGTAGTTCACCGCCAGTGTCCCCAATGGTACAGGTACCATCGCGGACCCTGGCGGTGAACCACTTTTTAACCTTATTGCTAAGGTACGAAATATGTCTTTCGGGAAAAATGTAAGTACGGGAGATAGACCAAAGTGAAGGTCATTTATGTATGAACTAACGGGACGGCAAGAATCAGCTAATATGATAAACTTGGTTATTTTGCACGGCATATTAAAATTTATATTGTTATAATGACCAATGTATTGTAATATAACCAACAATTAACACATATTTAAGGCGGCAGGATACATAGGGCGTTATCATACTGGCGATTTCCGTGCGAGTTAAAAGCGAGACGATTAGCATAGCGAGCACGCCACGTGTGCGCAACGTGTTCGCCGCAAGACCGATTGATGTGAACGTACAATATTGTAAAAACGCAGACAACGCGTCGCGAAGTCGCGGCTAGCTCGCTGCGACCCCGTGGGGTGGACGTTCACAGATCGCCTCGCTAGAAACACGCTGGCAAATCGTCAGTATAATAACACTCATAATGTTAGATACTGCTACCACTTTCTAATCACTATAATATTGTTTCAATAATACCTCATCCATATAATATGAAATAAACGTAGGGATCGTAGCAGGTTTTGGTGGTTTAGGCCTAAACACATGGAAATAAGACGTGAATTTATGTATGTATGTATGAGATTCCATATTAAGTTGTCGTAGCCAGGGCTAGAAAGCAGAGCAGTGGTGTCCCAGCGTTAACGGCTGCGACTTACGAGTTGTATGTACGTCGTGAGTTCGAACTCAAACAGGCCCTTAACGTTGTGTAAATTATTCCATCACCACTGCCCTCAAAACGGTGAAGGAAAACATCGTGAGGAAACCGGCATGTCCTAGAACCAAAAATTCTAAGACATGTGGTATTCACCAACCCGCACTGTGCCCGCGTGGTGGATAACGGCCCACTCATCCTCACAGAGAGGAGTTCTGTGTTCTCCCAGCAGTTGGAACATTATAGGCTGATATACAGGGCTAGAAATGATGGATTTAGAAAAGCAACCAAACAACATACTGAGATTCTTCATTATAGGTGTAAAAATAATAAGTAGGTATGGGTATCACAGCAAAATAACAGGAATAAAATAACCAAACATATGTTTCAATAGCTTTATTTTACAAAAAAAACTTTACTACTTAATTAAGTTTAATATTATCACAGACAACATAATTTATAAAATACCTGAAAAGGAGTCTTATATAATTATTAAATTAATCGAATTTAAATTATATTAAATTAAATCGTCAACGCAAAAAAAAAATGGCTTGTGTTGAAAATGCTTGATGTTGAAATATGGCATTAAGCTCAGTTTTATGAATGCAGACATACGATTCGTTGCATTGTCAGAGGAAGTCTTTTTTGTAACACATAACATCACCCCTCAATCCCTCGAGGAGTTAGGCAGAGGTGTACCAGCAGTAAACCCACCTATCATAGGTATATGTAGGGGGCGAGTCCATTGCCAACAACCGGGCACAAATCCAGACTCCGGGCTGCTACTGCTACGTGCACCTAGCTTCTGACGTTTCATAAGTGCCCATATAGGTTTATATGAAATAAAAATATTTTGAATTTTACTGAGAAATTCCTGATGGAAAATCCCAATAACACTTTGCCCGACGTGGAGATCGAACCCAGGACTTCATGCTCAGCAGAAGCGCTTGCGACCACTAGACCAACGAGGCAGTTTGTAGTTCTGAGTTTTATTATATGTACTTAACATGAAATGGAAGTATGTATAACACATTGTATTTGCGACAAGTCGACTAAACAGTTCATTTCGACAAATCGCATGAATGCATTCATAGAATTCCCACCTTCGACTGTTAAACTATTGCAAACATTAAGTAATTAAGTATTGATAATTTCAACTTTATGAACACAGAGATAAAGTCCATTTTAAATTGCTCAGCACAACTATATTATGCAAGTATCTATTCTGCAAATGTCTAGGCATTAGCCCAAATAATTTAACCTAGTATTTCTAAATTATCCTGCTATAGATAAGCCTGCGTCGATAGATTTTGTAATTAACGTTTTTTTACCGTTTTTCTGTTGCTAATTTTATTGTATTTAGTCGATAGTTAAGTAGTCGTACTTAGTAACTGGCCAAAAGACACTCATGAACACCAATCCACAGTCAAAAGTGATTTTTATTGATACTTAATATTGGTTTCAAAATGCATATTATCTTATTAACAAACTGTTTGAATAATACTGCAATTTGTGTCCATGATAAGTTGAAGAATATGAATGATAAGTTTTACATACTTAACAAGAATATTTTTTGTACATAATGTGCATTGATCTTAATAAGTGTATTATTCGACCTTAAAATATCATATCTATTTTCCTAAAGCAGACTATCCACTGTGATTATCTACAGCAAGTAGCAGAAAGGTGTCGTCGTATTTAAAGGTTGTGGTACAGACATCGAACTGAACAACTTTCTCCATGGGACCAACATCGAAATCGATTATATTCTTCGATTCTTGCTCTTCTTTTATGTTCATCGCAAGAACTCATCGATACAATACACTTTGACAGTTCTGCTTCGATTTTTAAATGAAATACTTTCTCCAAGCTTTTATTTAGGGTTATTTCCGGCCTGTTACTAAGGTAAAGATTTAAACATGGAATTGTACTGCAGTTTAATTATGCGTGAATAATAAATAGTACTCGCAATAATTGTGCAAAGTAAGTCATTTAAGTAGATTCGTGTTTATCTAACCTAAGTTAGTAGTACCTAAGTTAGTTAGTACTGTATGTTGCCTATTAGTGTGTAGTAAAATCACTACACACTAATAGGCAACATACAGTCTTAGATTTAACTTTTTATTGATTGCTTTATAATTTAGCATACTTATTGATTTAGACTTGTGACATCTACCAACCCGCACTGGGCCCGCGTGGTAGATTACGGGCCACTCTCACAGAGAGAAGGCCTTTGTCCTAGCAATGGGAACGTTATCTGCTGATTATGCTATGAGAGTAGGGGTTTACCAAAGAAACGGTGGATGGATTGTGTGATCGATGATATGGCTGGAAAGGAGGTGATTACTGAGATGACGACTGGTAGAGATGACAGGAAGAAGACGTGCTTAGCCGACTATACACCAACACTAGGCTCTAAAAGCAGTGATAGCCTAGTGGTGTTACCGTACTGCTAAGTCATCTTAAGCTCCCGATTACGAACCCAAGGAACGCACCTCTGACTGTTCGGATTCATGTGCGTATTGTACATATCACTTGCTTTTTTAAAGCAAGTGTGTGAAGGAAAACATCGTGAGGAAACCGGCATGCCTGAGAGATATTTCTCGACGGCATGTGAAGCCAAGTCAGAGGCCCAAAAAATTTGACAACAGGTTATATTTATCACTTGCTTCAAAAACTGTGAAGGAAAACATCGAGAGGAAACCGGCATGCCTGAGAGATATTTCTCGACGGCATGTGAAGCCAAGTCAGAGGCCCAAAAAATTTGACAACAATAACCACACGAAAAAGAAAGAAAAACATATAAATAAATAAATTGGGATAAATGCAGAAGGGTTATTTGATTAGACATTATTTGAATTTCATTATGAGGTGTCAAAAATGCAACATCTCTGTATCTGCCTGTTCACTTGTGGCTAATAAATCGAGAACCATTTATACAATCAACTAAATTCTTGTTTTTAATCATTATATTGTTCACGTCTATGCATGCGCTAAGGTAGTCCGCGAAATTCAAATTTTCTTTAGTTTTATGCAATTTGAAGGTCATTGTCAGGTTCTATATTGATTAAAATATGATTCGCGACCGTAACAAATATGGTTTTACAGAATTATAATCATTAGAACCAGCAATACAACTACTTAAGTTAGCATAATCCTCAAATGTCATGATTTCGTGAAATAGTCATTCAATAGGATTATATGAACTTTTGATACGGCCGCGAATCATATTTAGATCAACATACAACATGATACTGATATCTGCAAATTACAAAAAATTTACGTGTTTGATGCTTTCGCTTTCAGGTGAAATGTACTGGTCTCTTTCACACGTCGACGTCTGCGTCTTGTTGCGTTCAGACGTCGATCGGAACGTTGACGCTGACGTCACATATAGCATAATAAATTAGTATAGGTACATTGCAATACGAAGAAATATAAAGGGTAAAATTGCATTAAAAAGTTCCACGTTTACAATAAAAGGATATCGCAGACTGTTTAGATATGTACGGTAGATAATCAACGTTTTTTTTTCGCCGCCATGACCGACCACCATGCAAATCGACTTGACCCAATAACGTGGAACATTTGCTGAATACATAATGAAGTATAGTAGTTAGTTTTGCACACTGTAATTAATGGGGTCTTGGTTTTTATATGAATTTGTTCTGAGACTCAGAAAAAAAAAGGTGGACTTTTATCGGAAAATAAATATAGCGTGCATCTTTCTGGTTATAAAAGTTATGTAGTTGTAAAAATAAAATGATGAATCAAGATGTTTTTTGAAGAATATAACGATCGTCTCGATTTTAAACACATTTTTATTAAGTAAATGATTTTGATTGAATAGTTCAAGAGTGAAATGTATTGTGTGAGAGAGGGAGAGACAGACATTCATATTGCGATATCTATTATGAAAAGGAAATTTGCTTAATTTTGGATACATTACGCATCCAACAAAAGCAAACTGATAGAAGTTACTGTACTTCATACACTTTAGTCATTTAGGATTCGCAATACATATCATCACGCCAAAGCTCCCCGGGAAGGGTAGGCAGATGAGTTATTCAAATACTACAACCACACTTAACAAAGTGTGAATAAACCGTACTGGCAAGTTCAGCAAAGGTTTGCACTTGGTAATACGAGAGCTAACGAGACGGTTTCACAATCAGTGCTGTGTAAAGTAACAGATTATTGTGAAATAAGTACGGCCGTGCCTCCGACAATGTATCGAATTACCTGACACTCGGAAATTGTCGGTGTGACTGAACTATGGGACAGAGGAGTGTGGCTGAGCAAATGATATTGGGGAAACAATTCAAAGTAATTCTTAAGCCGAAAGCCTGGAGAGAATGGGAAACGGCGGTCTTGTGAAAACTATTCTCTATGAAGGAAAATATTTTTGAGCGATATTATGCATCTGTATTGAAGTAAGTTGACGTATTGTACTATCGAAGAACTTCATATTTAACAAAATCCCGTGAACACGATGAACACATCTGTTACCGCCCCGGCGGCCGAGCGAGCCTTACGGTGTATAGATATGAACTTCTTCGATGGTACCTATGGAGTTTTGAAGTCGCACTCTGACTGATAGATATCGTATCCTATATTTCATTTTTGACTGCCAATGTAGCAAATCAGCATAGGGTCATTTAAATTACCAGCAAATATTTAGATTAACTGCGAAGATCAGCCTTTACGGCTACCAAGTTTAGAATTTAAGATTTTCCGATGTATCAATCAATTTCCTACTAACGGGACACTATATTTTATATCTATGTTAATTACAGCGTAATGCGAGTCACGCATTCTCGTTTAACTACCGGAAACATTAAATTTCAAACATCATTACAATTAATACCTATAGTATCAAAAAACTTTTGTAAAACAGTCCATTACAATTTAGGCACGAGTTTAAATTCAATTCAATTATAAATTAATTGAAAGTTTTATTGCTCTTTTTTTATTAAAAGACGCGATATAAAATGCATTATCAGCAAAGGGGTAATTAATTTCAAAATGGCTGACAACCTCGTAGCTGTCTATCATTTGTAAAATTTAATGGTTTCCACTTATCGTTAGAAAATTGCAGTATATATTTTATATTGTCATTTGAAAGATTTTTACCGATAGGTGATCGACATACTAATAACAATCATTATTATATGTACCACAGTTATGATATATCTAATTGCATTTTAATGATTGCAATCCTATGTATGATTATCTATTAAAAAATCGGTCCAATGTCACCTGGTCATATGTTCTCGTCTGAGTTACGACCTAGTATTTGTATAACTGGCTAGGCAACCTGTCTACACCTATAAGAATGTATAATAAATAGCGAATTAATAGGAATATTAATAAATATCTATCGATACGTTATCGAAGTCTAGTTTTTTTTTTGTTACAGCAACTTTGTGGATCTGATATTGAATGTTTTCTAAGATTATGTTTAAAACTGTCTGTAGATATTTGTTCCTGAGAACTAAACACTATCATAAATTAAACAATACATCCTAAATTAATAGGAACGTCATTTAAAAACTAAATAGCAACCGTTCGCACAACAGTTGCTGTAACACCGCCATCTTGAACTCCAAAATTGAGTACAACGCCATCTAGTTTTAATCCCAAGCAACTTTCGTCCTGAAACTTAAATACATAGAAAGAAGAAGACGCATTCGAGAGTGTAATGCCCACACCTTGATCCGCCACAGTCTTCCTCCTGAGTATGTGAGGTGTCTGTTTCAATGTCTGATAGATGCGGGTATAGACTTGCTGGTTGTTGGAGGATCGCTCCGTTAGTCTGTGACTCCTTTTTGCTGTTATTTACTTTTATTCTTTTTACATCTTCTAATACTGATAGGACTACGGGCGAGTCTTGTGAACCTGGAACAAGAAAAATAAATAAATGATGTTTAGAATGTTTCAAGAAAAAATAATAATTAGAAAGCAGTAGATATTTAAATGATAGGAATTATTTGCCTTATCTGGGTTACAAGAGGATTTTTTTTTATCCTCAATCATTTACATGATTGTCGTGGCTATTTCAAAAGACGATAATGATTTTATGATTGATTGATTTTATGAGGAAAATAACTGGCATTATCAGTCACAGGTTTAATGATCAAAGATCTTATTGCATCTCAACAGACTATCTAGCATGATGTTGAGGATATGATTGGATAGTTTTGCATTAAAAAAAAACCTAGTGTCATCCATATGCTTAGCTTTTCTCCAACTATTTTGGAGTCGGCTTCCAGTCTAACCTGTCGCATCTGAGTACCAATATTTTACATGGGGCGACTGCCTATCTGACCTCCATATCTTTACTTGGTAACATGATACTCCTTGTTTATAATGTAAAAATAATTATTTGCCAAAATATAAGTGATAAATATTGTTACTGATATTTCTTTTGAAAGATACTGCTTAGATTTAGAACTGTTAGTAAACATTTTAGAATTACAATTTTGTACTAGTAGGTATAATGACAGTTACACTGTTACTATTTATTGTGATCCCATGATTGTGATTGTAACCTTTTAAATGTTCCTGCATGTTACTAACATAGTTTTTAAGTAAAATGTAGTACTAACACTCTATGGGCCTTGATGCCTGATAATATTTTTTATTTTATTTTATTATTGAAGCTAGATGCATAATTATAAGAAACTTGTTTCCTGTAAAATATTTGTATGCGAGACATGTTAGATTCATAACCCCATTATTAAGGTCATTATTGTACCATGTTTAATGCAAATAAATATATTCTATTCTATTCTCCTTGGTAATGCTGTCGGGCCGAGACACCCTAGAGCAGTTAAGGTAGAAGTAGGCAACTATGACGATACTCACTTCGTCTCTTAACAGGCTGTGATCCAATAACTCTATCTTCTTTCTCAACTTCTTTTTCCTTATCATTTGGCTGTTCCTTCTTCTCATCAAAGGTGACCTTGGGTATATTGGCAATGATTTCCGGCTTCTTAGTGGTCTGTGTAAGGCTTGTGGTACTACCCATTAGAGGAGCCTTTTCTGAAGGATCTAGCTCGCTTGCGTCATCGTCTGAGTCATTTGGGCTTTCGGCTTTTTGTTGTGGTTTGGGCTGGAATTGAGAAGAAATTAGGTTAAGGCGTTTAGGGTAAGACGTTTATCGAAATTAAGGTGTAATAAGAAGTTTTTAAACGCAAGTAAATATTGGGTCGTGATTTTCCGCCCACAGTAGAAGAGTAAGCCACGTAGTTTTGTTAAGGCATAAATTAACAGTAATTTGTTTGAAATCTACGTATTGGGGTTTCCTTGATAGCTTTTATTTAATGAGAAAAACTTAAAGATTTCGAAGTAAATGGCGATATAATTATGATTCTAAGATTACTACTATCAAAGGTAACGAATTTGTTACGTTGATATGCGTCAAGCCGCAAATAATGTCATTACGGTCTAGCACTAGTAATAAGACCATAATAACACGGGATAAGACCAGAAACTAGGTATAAATATACAGATTACTATACCCACTTATTGCATCAGGTAAACCTAAGGCATATGGCTGTTCCCTCATTATAAAAAAATCTGTTCATAGAATATTTCAAAATATAGAACTTCAGGTATAAGTACAATCGTGCGTCTTATGTGTGCACAATAAACAAGTTTTATTTTTCCTGCTATATTTAAAAGGAACCTAAAAGTAAAAAGTAACGCAACATTGTGTAATGAAGGTTCTACCATGACTCTACGAGGTGCGGAAATGTCGAAATTGGTCGCTGTTTCGCAATTTACCTTCTAGATGATTCATTGTAGCGTTTTGGTAACTTCAAACTGACTGTTTTAATATTTGCATAAGAAGACAGACTACACACAGCCTACACACTATAAATAGAAACACGAAATTTGGCAGATTATGTTCAATAGAAGCTGTACAAAGACATTGTTTAAGAAATAATTTTACGTGAATCAAAGGGTTGAAGTTTGTATGCAAACAAAGTCGCGAGGAATAACTATTAGCATAATCATTTTACATTGACTGGTTTTGAAGACCACACCAATTCTGTATTTTACTACGACAGATTTGCATATTGTTGTGGTAAACAAAAAATATCTAATTTAAATTCAACACAAGATTCAAAGATGGTTGTGAGATTTTTTATCAATAAGGCCGCAACATTATGACTTCCCCCGGTGGGCTTGGATACCCTTATATAATATTTTTTTTTAAAAAGGAAGGAAAAAAATACTTCTATTTGCGGTAAACATGACGCAAAGAAAGAACGCAAACACAGAAAAGAACAAGTTAGCGTGAAATATGCGTCACGTCCATGAAAAATGGCCATCAGTCAGCATAATGCTGCGACCCTATGCGAGACAGAGCCCCGAAACGCATCGAACTGAAGATCTCAGTTTAACGGACTCAGCCAAAAATGTTCATTGCTGCAGCCAAAACTGTCAAGATACATATAAGTTAAAAGCTTTTGGTTCGAAATGCGACCCAATATGGACATTGCCAATTGGCATTCGTCCAGAAAAGCTAACAAAGGTACGGACGACCGATATTTTCAACAAAGAAATAAAATAGGCCCCAGAAGAAAGAGCTGGAAGTCTAGAGGCCTTTACCTAACAGTGCGATGATGCAAGATGACAGTAACCAGATGGCCTAGTGCGAGTTTTTATACTTATTCGATCGTGTTAAAGTTAACGTTCACTTAGAAAAGAAAGAAAATACATTTATTTAGCACAGACTAAATAAAAGGCACACAAGTAAAAATACATATAGTAAAAAGAAAGAATATAAATTAAAAGTGTAAAGTGCGTTGTAAGATACTAGCAGGAATGTGTGCTGTGCGGCTGCGCCAAATAGGCCCAGTTCAGCAAAAACTTACGTCAATATGTAGGTAATAATTGAGGTTCCCATTGAAATCACTAAACAGCGCTTAATCAGTTCCAATATAAATTGAAGTAGGTGTTAAAACTCGCATTAAGACCACTGTAATCTAGACGTTAGTTGAAATGACCGTTTGTCGCTCTCTGGTAAGTTAAACCCGCTACCTCCGTGCTGACTGGCAAATATATATTTTACCACGGCATGTTTCATCTGTACTTCTTTAAACTAATAATAAAGACGAAGTTTTGTGTTTTTGTTTTTTTGAACGCGCTAATATCTGGAACTGCCCGTCGGATTTGAAAAAATCTTATTGCATTTGATAGCCCAATTCTTGAGGAAGGCTTTATAACATCTCATCACGCTAGGACCTCCAGAAGCCGAGCAAAAAGAAAGTCAGAAAGAACGCTAAGCGAAAAGTAATGGCGCGGGCAGATAATGCGATGCGACTGGATGGGTCGGGGGAACAAGAAATTTCACGCGCACGAGGTCGTGGGTTGAAGCTAGTCATCATAGAGTAGTCATAGCGTAGTTATAGAGTAGTCATAGCGTAGTTATAGAGTAGTCATAGCGTAGTTATAGAGTAGTCATAGCGTAGTTATAGAGTAGTCATAGCGTAGTTATAGAGTAGTCATAGCGTAGTTATAGCGTAGTTATAGAGTAGTCATAGCGTAGTTATAGCGTAGTTATAGAGTAGTCATAGCGTAGTTATAGCGTAGTTATACAGTAGTCATAGCGTAGTTATAGAGTAGTCATAGCTAGTCTTCGTGCCGATACGAGAAAATACTTCGAAGTATGATAGCTTTATTTCTAGTATCCTTTTAAGGGCAAGATAGAAACGTCAAGTTGTAAGGTAAGCAAGTTTACTAAGCTGGCCAGGCCATCTGTGAAAACTTGTAACACAATACCTATTTGAGATTTCAATCAAGGTGTTCAAATATATTATTTTCTCCAATTGCCAGAAGCTTGTTGAAGACTTCTTCTGTCTTTTCCGTTTCTGTTGTTTATATTGTTGTTTTTTGTATGCACGTGTTTCTGTGACGATTAAACCTATTTTTCTTTCTTTCTTTTCTTTTTACTTGATTAGTCGTAAAGTAATAGTGATGATGTGGTATAATTTTGCAGCTTTTTTAGAAGTTAAGTTTCAATAGTGAATTTTGAAAATGCTGTTATCTGGCTGGCACTAGACTACAGAAAGGACATGAATTAGTTTTCTAAGAGAATATATATAGAAACAAACAAGAAACTCAATATATTGCTTACTTTAGTCGGAATTGAGTGAAATGAGGACATTCCAGTCTAGTCGACACATCACCAAATAAAAAATTACATTCACATACTTCTGCAATTTTAATTGCAGTTTGCAAAGTTCAGTTTTTAACAGCTTGGAAATCAATAAACAGTTTCATTAGAACTTAATTTGCATATATCCTACAACTGTACCATATTATTCATTTTCGCATCTTTTTCTCAGCCTTCAACTATCGTTAAAGCTTTACTTAGTACATGCAGCTCATTAGTACATGTTACGCCATGTTTTGCAATATGACCTCTTTTTAGGGGTAAGGGCGTGTACGGTTCGCCTGGACGGTATTGTCAATTATCGTATATTGTGTGTTTACTGTACACTTTCGTTACTTTGTGGTTACGTCATAAGTTTTCGGTGTGTTCGACAGTGGTGGGAAAGAAACGAGGTCCGAAGGTTTGGTCTTATAAATGGAAGTGCAGCTGTAATCATGGAAGTTCTACTAACTTATGACTTTTTGTTTTCTTTGAGAAAAAATGATAAGATGGCATAAGTCCTAATCCATACTGTCATTATGGGCTTATAACTTAATGTGACGTTCAAAAAGCTTATTTTTAGCCCGATTCTAATAAATTATTTATGATTTTGTCGAATTATAGGAGCATTGGAGATTGATAGCAGCGATCTTCTAGAAATAACTCGTAACGAAAGCGGAAAAGATAAAATTACAACAATTTATTCCTCACATTTGTCATTAAATCTACTCACATTACTTTGAAATAACTTACGAGTACAGTTCTTAATTTCCTTTCTAGGGAGAGAAGCAACAGGAAATAAATAGCTCTGGTTTGTTGCTCCCGACGGGAATAGCTCGAGAACTAATAAGTAAGGAGTTGGAGCGAGGAGACGTCGCGTATTGTGAGCAATTATGGTTTAGTTGGGGAAAGCTGTTTTTTTTTGTGAAAATGTCTCTTTGCTTTGACTGAGAACTAAGAAAAATAATTGGGAAGTTATGTCACACTTAATGTTGGCTACGGATCTTTCATAGTAGTTCTGATGAAAGGCTAATTTAATTAAATAGCAGGAGACTATCAATCGGCTTGCCTACTGTCAGTCGTTAAGCTAAACCTACATTTTCTAAATGAGAAATGTCGGTGTACGATACTCATAGTCTTTCTGGGGTAAGTTGTATTTTAATTAGACAAGTTTAGCACTAGAAATGTACTAAAGATTGTTATTAAAGTTGTTACTGGAAATTCTTTAGCCTGTTGATGTATTTACAGACGTCATCGTATGATTATAATGAATATTCTACTACTGGGACGCAGGCTTCTCTGTGGGCGCCGTAAGCCAACACACGAGTCCAGAGCAGGGTTGGTGGATATCACACATCTTCGAATTTTTTGTTTCTAAGACATGCCAGTTTTCTCACGAAGTTTTTCTTCACCGTTTAAAACAAGCTCTCAAATTTATTAAATATAATAAAATATCCTCTCACCTTATAATGAAATCTGTTCTGCAGCATCTCCATTTCTTTCTCTCTCTCCAGTTTAAACTTATTCGCGATAGTCGACTCACTGATCGTCTGTTCCTTACTGAACAACGCCGCTAACTTCCCTTTGATTCCACCGCCCAAAGAACTCTGACTTATATTGTCATCAGGGATATTGTCTTTAGAATTCGTTCTGGAGTTAGCCAAAGAGCTGGGTTTGGTAGGTGTCGTTTTTTGAGCCAATGATTTCTTGTCGGCTGAAAGAAAAAAAAATACAAGTGAAAATACGAGGTCGTAGGTACAGAGTTCGGTGTACTAAACGCCAACAATGAAGGTTTTTTGCTCGAGTATGTGTTGAGTACAATGTTTGTGTTGTAAGCAGCAAAAAAGAAGATAAATCACGTTCAGTTCGACGATTCGTGATCGATAAGTTGAGAATTTGTTAACAAGATTATTTTATGTATTGATGAAGCAGTTATGTAGAAAAAGATAATGTTTTTATGTTGTAATAGGTTTTTCCCGTGGTTTCGCCCGTGTATCGGTCGGAAATTAGCTTACGGGAACGCACTACCGGGTTAAGTATTATGTCTTAACCCAGGTCATGGTCTACCCATGTGCCAAACTTCACTTAAATCCGTTAAGGAAACAAAAAGGTAACAGAACGACAGTTACTTTCGCAATGTTTTACAATTCGTATTAGAAGTGATTTGGTAGGTTAAATGTTACTTGGACGACTCATAGTTCAAACTGTAGAAGTTCAATCAATGACACCGTGAAATGCTATTTGGATTTTTTTATTTACTTGCTTGCATATTTGCACACATTATGGTAACTTATCTGTACAAATGAACAAAATTGATGTGACTGTTTGTACTTCAGAGCATTTATCCTAAAAGTTGGCAACGTCACAAATAGCTGTCAAATATTTAGCTGTTTTAATTAATTTGGCAATATTACTGTATGGAAATATTAAATTTGGCTAACTATTGAACTAAAATATTTATCGAATATTTAGTTTTAGATGTAAAAAATGTATTTGGAAACTTTCCAAATGCCTTTTTTACACCTAAAACGGTTACAACATCAAATTCAATGTTATAATTTCAATTCATTATTAATATTCTAGTTCACTTGTTAGCGATATTTCTTGTTTTCATACAGTAATATTGCCAAATTAATCAAAACAGCGAAACATTTGACATCTATTTGCGACGTTGCCAACTTCTAGAATAAACGCTATTAATGTCAAAATAACAGCTTTTTAATACTAAATGCATATATCCCGTAATGATAAAAAAAAACATTTTTTAATATTTTTATCTGCCTGTCTGTTTATTTAAAAACATCTGGACCGATTTTGACGGGACTTTCCTGGCAGATAGTTGATGTTATAAGGAGTAACTATGGCTACTTTTATTTAAGAAAAAATAGCGTATAATACATTAATAATAAAATAGTTTCTTTTTTAGACTGAACAATGAAACTGTGCCAAGATTCTCTACCATTCAAATTGTACCCATAAACAAAATGTAATTCCACCGTTTTTCTTGCCCAATTCAATTCCAAATTACAAATGAAATAAACCTGTAAGTTTATCGCCAACTGTCACTGAGGTGGTTTAATTGTTCCGATTAACGAGGCGAACCTTGGCGAAACATCTGTCTTCAATACGGGTCAAGTAAACTGATCGAGTCAACAAGAGAAGTGATTGTAAACTCAATTGATAATAGCTTCTGTTTTTACATGTCGGTATGTTTAGTTACACAGTTGATCGAAAGTAGGAAAGAATTAGAATGGAGTAACAGAAGAGTCGTGTGCGGAAGCCATCAAATATTGGTTATCTCATTCTAAGGAGTGTAAACACCAGGTTTAGGTACGTAATGAAAGAAGTTATGGTGATTTCATGTTCCCTTTAGACGAGTGATTTTGAGGAGTAATGTTCAAACATTTTTGTCGTGTATTTCCAAAACTTATAGAACAGATAGATCACTATCATTATCAGAGTATCAATTGAAACCGGTAGAAAAGCATGCATTTAATGCCAATTTTTTTTTTATTACTTTAATTGACTGTTAAGATTCGTGCTGAAAGAAATATTATGGGCGATTTTCACTTCACCGACGAGAATGAATAACACAGAAAAGCTAATTAAAGGGGTGATTGAAGAATACACAAAGCTATAAAATTTATGAAATGCATATAAGTATGAATAGTTGATGCTGCTGGAGTTTTTTTTCTTCCCAGCTAAAGCCCTAAGACCTGGTGAAGGGCGGGGCGTTATGGGGGACTGTCTCATGTGATTTTGACAATCAAAAATTGCCGATTCTCAGCCTAATATCTTTCGATTTAAATGTGGACAAGTTTGTCTTAAATGACTCTGCAATAATTTTAACATATCAGAGAAAGGGAAGGAAGTAAGGAGAAAATCTCGACATTTACTACGTTTAGGTAAAACTTGTTACAAAAATAATTAAGTTTACTGCTAAGCGTTTTGCATTTTAATTTAATGTTTCCTGAAGTTAAGTTAGCTTTCTATGAACCTACTATGGGTACTCTTTTACCTAACACTTCGGGGAAACAAGGTGTGATATTATGTTATGTTAATTAGCATATTATACCGTGTTTGATCGAAAAACGTTCAGGGGTGATCAACATACGAAAAGTTTTGTCATACGACCATTTAAAGCCACTAGGTGCAAAAAACATTGGGGTCAAGAAAATGTACATGTTACGGAACAATCACTACAGAGTAGTTATCTCAGGATTATTATAATGACGGAAACCGCATAATGACTGCTACATTGTTTGACGTTAAGCTTTTTAAACATTGTTCGAAAACGTTGGCACCTTGTGAAGCAATGTTTTATTTATTTTGCGAAACCAATAAGTGCATAAGACAAAATATTGATTTCGCAACAATTAAAAATAAAAATAAAACTGATATTCGTACAAATATCCTATGTAAGACTTTTTCAGACAACAAAAATCAAAAATTTCAAATATTAAAAAAAAAATCAAATTAAAATCTTTTACCTCATTTCAATTGTAAACAAAATCGATCAACGCACTATCGATTGGCAATTTTTGTCACAAAAATCCAATGAAGCTGTGATCACAAAAAATCTTCGATCACAATCACACTAAACACGAATCACGAAATTCGACAAAAATAAACTATAATATTTTCTAAGTTCGATCGGTTGCGCGTGCGCTCGGCAGAATGGGCGACGCGGATCACCAACCGTTGGTCCACCACTACTTCGAACTAGTGAGGTGTGCTTCCGAATCCCACGCTCAAAACAGTGGCACTAAACCTTTTGTAACTTAAGAGATCTTTTGTCGCATTTTTACGCGTCACTGGTTCGTATCGGTTGTTCGGTTCCGATATGGCCGATTGTCGTGTTAACGAGCTATTAATTTCACTAGAAAATTGTCTGATGGCGTGTCGTTTTCATTATCAATGCAATTAATGTTTAAATGTTGTAACTGTTTGAATCTGCGATAGAAACAGCTGTTGGGGTTTTATAACTGTGTGTATTTATTTCCGGCGGGGTAATTGCGTAACACATAAAATTACAATTGATCGCAATGGGTTTCATTTTGACAGTTCACCTACGTTCATTGGGTTATTTACGTTGTACAGCAGATGAATTTTTCAAACCTATAAATAAATAGATTACCAATATCCTTCAAAACTCTCGGATTGCGATCGAAAGTGTTTTACGCAATCAGGTTGCGGTTTCATCTTCAGCAAGTTTATGCACCAATAGTTAATGACTATGTATAACTCTCAAAAACCTTTAAACTTCTCATTAAGGAGATCATAAAATAAAAATACAAAGCGAACAGCGTTCAAAAAGGGCCTCTTTCCCTGTAAACCATCTGCGGAGTCAAGGTTGGCGGCGCCTGCTAGCCTTGTTCACTTGTTATTTAGTGACGTCGCATCACTTTATTTCGACAATACAGTAGCACTTTCGACAGCCCTATTTGGGTTTTTATTCTGACATCGGTTTTTACATATATTTTTTATTGTTAATATGCCGATGGAAAATAGAAAATATTATCATAACAGCGATTTATTCAGAGATTGATGATAATAGCTGATTGAAATGCTAAGTTATAGAGTGATAACTGATTTAGCCTCCTGCGTAACCAGGACCACGGCTCTGAGCTGTTGACCCTGACCACAAAAACGCAGGTAATAAAAAAAATAAAAACCATGCATGAGTACTATTTTCTAGAACTTAGTCGCTTTGAAAATTCTCAGAAGGAAAGGAGCATTTTGTGTATTTTGGCAGCCTTTAGTATCCCACAAGCATGCAACATTAAGATGTATGTACGGTCTTCTTAGTAATAATAAGAACCGGTCTTGAACCGGCTTTTAATCTCGAGCAAAAACTTTAAGAAGTTCTTTTACCCTGATTGCTTTAAGCTCAGCTTACTTAACGATAGATTTATCGAACGACTTCTGTTTATCCGTTTAGGTATTTGCAGCTTTAACTCAACAGTTTAAGAAAGTATGCCTTGTCATTGCACTGGGCATTCGTGATCAAAGTTTCAACGGTTTTGCGTCATCTTTCTTTAACGTGTGGTTAGTGACTAGACTGTACCCTAATTACGTAATATACGATCTATCGGAATTTGAATAGTTTTGAAACAAATTGCTAATCCATTGCATAATAAGTTCGAAAAAAAACTCTGCTCAACAACGTAAATAACGCAATGAATGTTGTTGAACTGTCAAAATGAAACAAATTTGTCGTAATCGTTTACGAAAATGTGTTGCGTAATTAGATAGCTGGTGTCAGTTTTTATGCCGCCCATGGGCTCTGACTTGGCTTCACATGCTGTCGAGAAATATCTCTCAGGCATGCCGGTTTCCTCACGATGCCTTCCTTCACCGTTTTTGAAGCAAGTGATAATTATACAATACGCAAATGAATTCGAAAAGTCAGAGCTGCGTGCCTTGAGTTCGAACTCGAGAGGCAGTCTGATGGTCACACCACTAGGCTATTACTGCTTATACTCGTAAAGTTGTTTATAGTTGCGTCCATAAAAAAACTTGTATCATCATTACTGGACATGTGGGGGAAATTGAATCCAGATAATCACGCAACAAGTAGATTGCGTTTTCGAATGATATTTATAATTACAACCAACTGAAGGGGTACATGAAATGAGCATCCGGGAAAACGCTGCTAATATTCACCGATTCGATACAAAATTAAGCAGATGAAGTAGTAAATGAATGGTTTCGTTTTCAACATTCACATTTTCAGAATAATACCGTCCCTGTCATTAATGATACCGGCCGGAACGGTAGCAGTTTCGGTAATAAATAACACATCATTTTGTAGGCTATGCCTCTAATGATCCAAACTGATTGTATAGTGCGTGTACGCAAACATATCATTGACATATATCTCGTGTAAGAAACTGAATGACAATAGCGTAAGTGAATTGGGGAAAGTATTTGAAAATTGATGTACCAATGTGGGTTTTTCCATTCGCATGTACTTTCTGAGTTTATCTAGGACATTACTGAAGACATCAGTGAAGGAAATATAGTGCGGAAACCTGGACTTATAGTTAATGTAAGTCTGAAATCGCTAACCCATCTTGAGCAAGCGTGGTGATCAGTGCTCGTGCCTTCTCTGTATGAGAAGAGGCCTTTGCCCTGCAGTGACAATAATAGGCTGGTATTATTGGATAATGGAGTAGAAATGGAATACTTTGTTATTCGGACTTAGTATTTTAAGTGTCGTACGAAAACATTCTCCGAAACTGTCAAATTAATATAACCAGAGTATAATATGACAGATACATCTTAATTTTATCAACTGATGCAATATGTTTGTGTGATTTTATTGGAGCATTCCACCGAAGAATCGAAAGACGAGTAGTGAGGTACTTGTACGCTATTTGTGAAAATCTAGATACATGTAGTCCTACAAGTGACCTACGAAACGGTGAGAGTACCAGACAGTCTCATGCACATCGATTATTATTCCTGCAAATCCGCTTTTGTTTCGAATTTTAACAACCACCCGCATCTGTCCACAGAAACAGGCATTTTAGGACGGATCGTTGCATATGCAACTGCAATTCATGATAAGTTGCAGTTGCATATACAGATATCCGTCCGGGAGATGAGTTACTCATCTCCCATAAGTTTGTCCCTAGTCAAATCTACGTCGCAGAATATGATATCTTAAAGGCAGCTTTAATGGTTTTTGTGTGTGCGTGCTAGCAGGCGCCGATTACATCCGTAATGATGACATAATATCAGGCAAGGTTACTTCGACTACATTTGTTTTGTATTAGCTTACCACTGCGTTATTTTAAGACCACTAGGTAGGCATAAGGATGATTTGGCGGCCTTAGGCCGCGCGCACTTTGGATGCGTTTTCGTACGAATTTCACTTGTGCGTAAACTTACGAACACGCACGAACGATCCCGACCTTCCAAGTACAGAGGGAGCGCGCAATTTGGGTGCGACTTAGTCGTACGAACTTGTTGGGATTTGTTCTATTTGACGCAGAAAAATGAACCCAGTACGCGCAATTCGTACGACCATGGTCGTACGTGTACGCAAGAGTGAAATTCGTACGAAAACGCATCCAAAGTGCGCGCGGCCTTATACTTTTGGCTTGGATAACCAATTGACACTTACCTAAGCGATTTGATGTTTTTTGTCTGGACATACTTTGTTAAACTGACAGTTTAACAAAGACTGACAGTTAAACTGATACCTCATCCACCATATCAACTAAATCCTGGATTCGAACATGATCGAGCAAAAAAATTAAGCTTTTAAGAGTTTGCTCCCAACCACTTTCTACTTATCGAGTAGTTATAGGTATGTTCTACTTCAGTGACATACAAGAAACACCTACATTTCACAAATAAACAGAAAGAACAGTTTTTCGCGTCATCTCGACTTTCTCTCAGATGTCGCCACCAGTATCGACGGATCGCTACAGACTGGGGTCATTCAAGTGTTACAGGCAGGGCTGCCAATGCGTGTCAGGCAGTTTTTTTTTTTTTCGTTATTTTTGGCATGGTCAGTTTAACGATACTCAAAATAGATGAAGAGGTTTTCTCGTTTTTAGCAAGATTTTTAACTACACTGACGACCATTTTAGAAAAGCCACTAACTTATCATGAAATATTTCAGAAACCGCGCAAGATGGCTGCTTGAAGTAAAAAACAACATTCAAGTGTTATATATGTATTAGCGCATAAAAACGGTTTTCAATATTTTTTTTACTTCATTTATTAAACTGGTGTGATTTAGGAGATATTTAGATTTTTGTGGCACTTAACAGTTTGCAAGTGGTTTTTTTTATACACGTATTGCTCGTCAGTGATGCATATTTTCCCCCAATTTGTTATTCTCGTGTTTTTTTTTTCTTTGCGTCATGTTTACCGCAAATAAAGGTATTTTCTTTCTTTCTTTCTTTCAGTGTATACAGGGTGACTGGTAATTAGTGGCCGATACCTAAACACGTGACTTTACTCATCAATATGAACAACTTTTATTAGGGGAACAAACGTGAAATCGCGAAACAAAAACAGCTGATCCCTAAATTTTGACGAGTTATGCGAACACAAATTGTAGGGAACAGCAGATTTTTTTTTTCGCGATTTCTGTTTTGGTCCCCTAATAAAAGTTGTTCATATTGATGAGTAAAGTCACGTGTTTAGGTATCGGCCACTAATTACCAGTCACCCTGTATATAACCAATGTACTAATACATACAAATAACAAAAAATAAGACATTGTTAAACGTTTTGTATTATATCTGGTAATTATGAATCAGGTACGGTTCACATTGTCCAGTGACTGGATCACCAAGATACGGGCCGCCTTTGACAGTTTGGGACCGACTGCTACATCAATTGGCTTCTGTTATTAATTATGTAAACCCATGTAACTTCTTCCCAACTAAAGCACTAGGATGTGGTGAAGGGTTGGCGTTTTTGGGAACTTTCTTACGTAATTTTGACGTTCAAAAAGTGCGGTAGCACAGCCTAACTTCAATAAATGACTTTAGATTCTGATTTTTTAGTTCTGAGCAGCCCTACAGATAACGTTTCGTTCTGTTACACTGCAAGCTCGAACTCCAATAGACCATTGTCATCGACAGGGTTAAACAAGTCAGAACCAGGATGCTCTTGCTGGTTATTTGCATTGTAAGCCCCAAGATAGCTATTTAAGTTGGTACCTAAGTATATTTCCTCAAAATATTTTGCTGAAAAAGTTGCTACACCGCAGTTGATATATTTTTTTTAACACTTTTTTTTTAATGGAGGTTTTTTAGTCTATACGTATGTAATATAATTGGAACTGCAATATATTCACATAATGATCATCTATAAGGGCTTCCAAACAAATATACAACATTTTATAATACACGACAAGTTATCAATAGGCGTCCGCTAAGGTCCTTATCCAGTATTGACGGCACGGTTGGCGCAGTGGTTAAGCGATTGACTGCTGCACTGCGTGTCGCGGGTTCGATTCCCGCACGGAACAAATATTTGTATGACCTGCAAGTAGTTGTTCCGGGTCTGGCTGTTTGTGTATGTGAGTATATATGTTTGTAAACGCACCCACGATACAGGAGAAATTCCTAGTGTGGGGCAACGTTTTTTAAAAAAAAAGAAAAAGAAAAAAAAAAAAAAGTAGCATTTATAGGAGTTTAGGGCTCCCAGTTCTTGGCAGAATGAGGAAAGTCGTGAGGAAAGTTTTGAGTCTGAATGTGGATGGCAATAAGAGTAGGGGAAGACCAAAGAAACGATGGATGGACTGTGTGGAAGATGATCTGGATAGAAAGGGGGTGACTACCGAGATGACTAATAGAGAAGTAAAAGACATGTTGTGCTGACTCCACAGAAATTGGGATAATGGCCAGAGAATGATGAGTTCATGGCAGCCCTGCGATCCGATTCGTTCCGTTAGTTCGCCAACCCGAGCTATACTCAATAGACTATTGTCGATAAAGCATTATGCAACTGTCGGAACAGACAGCTACCGACGTTATGGGTAATAAAAGTATGAATAGCTGGGTGGAATGTTTTTCATTTAACTTTTGTTGTTGTAGCTGTTGAATTTCAGCTAGAGGATTGTCATATTTTCTATAGGTAATAAATAAAAATTAAATGCTGTTCGTTCGTAAGCGCATCACTTAAGGACAGGTGGACGGAACGACACCCTATTTGCTTAAGACACTTTCAATCACAATCTGAATCATTCTGAAGGCTATTGCTAATCCATTGCTTCATATGATCGACGTAAATAACGCAATGAATGTTGTGGAACTGTCAAAATGAAACCCATTGCTACTGTAAGTGTGTTACGCAATTACCCCGCTGATTAGGTTACGGAAAGAAAATTGGGAAAGTTTCCCGGAAAATATTCAAATTCGGGAAAAACGGATTTTTCTTTTTTGCATGAATTACTAGACAGAATAACGTCTGTGGGGTCAGGTAGTAGGTACTAAATGACGGTGGCAATAATTTTACACTCCTATAAAAGGGACCTCTTGAACTGCGAAAAGTATTCTATTCAAAATTTGTGCCGAGACGAGACAACTACAGGCACCTTTTTCACAGAATAAATTGCAGTATTCGTGTGAATACAGATAACTAATGTTTACTTATGGTCAGTCAGAGCCGATTGGCAATTTTCAAGCGCATGTCTAAAATGATATTTATATACTAATTTAAAATGCCTTAAGAGGTTACTTGCGGAAACTCACGCGCTTTAGTAGCGACATCTGTTTGGCAAATTATGAAAAAAAATGATTTTCACCGGCTTCCCTGACGCTTTTTCTTAAACTCTTAAACGTATTTAGTGGTTTGTGGTACAAGTGGGGCTAACAGTTCTACAAGCTGTTCGTCTGGCACAAGACTAAGGGGAAAGCCAGACCAGAGTAATAGCCAATGTCTTTACGAGCCGATGTGAAGTGAAACGGCTTAACAGTACCTAACTGTAATTTGATTTTACTGTCTTTCAAATCGCTCGGGGCGACCGAGCCGATAGATTTTTCCGTTTGTCGATATGTACTCAATGTGCTGGTCTCTGACAAAGATTTCGAACGTGAGTTTTTTTTATATCTTGTAAGATGAAAACATTTTGGAGTAGACTATATCTATGGTTGCTGATATCTGGCCAACCTTAAGCAAAACATATATACGGAATGGGAAGTCTTTCGCCTGTGATCATTCAGAAAATTGGATGGTAGCAGAAATCTTCTCACGAAAGTAGAGCTGCTGCTGCTGCTCATCCTGACCATCAAGTATGTCTATTTGAACATGAATAACTGGTATGCTTTAACACCTGCATGCTTTAAGAACTTGGGAGAACCTGACGTTTGATAGATCTTGAAAGCTATCAAAACATTCGGAGATACAAATAATGTATGTCGTGGCCAGATCTTAAAATTGATCACTTTATGAACTGAACATCGTCCACTGGTCACATCATGATATGGCCTGGCCAGATCATTGAATATTCAACTTATAATGATATGAACAGTTAAACGCACGACTACTTCATGATGTGGCCAAACATTAGTGATCATATCGTAAAATCGTTAGATTATCCACCGGTAGAGGCGTTAATGTCGCTTTGTTTTTGTTGTGCATCATGGCGGCGGCGTACAACAAATCAAGCAAAGTAAGGTGACCACGCAAAAAAAGTCGATGGACTTTTATTGGGTTTCCAATTAAGATATTATGGAAAGCGATCAACTTAGAAGTAGCGCTCGCCGGCCGCTGCCGCGGCGTGAAATGTAACATAGCACTTAAAATTAGTTAAAATAAAAAAATACGCCACTTATGTGGCACCCCGACCAAATGGGTTAGGTTAGAACTGTGACCAACCGTGCGCGAGCCGAGCGAGCGAAGCGAGCGGTGCCGCAGTAGCGGCCGGCGAGTGCTACTTCCAAGTTGGTCGCAGTTACTTGGCTATTTTTACTACACCTTACACCATGGATACCCTACATTAATTATATGGGCAAACGTCGACCGACATATATAATTAAACGTTGACGTTTAAACGATATGGCCAATGAGAGCTGGCCATTTCATAAAATAATCAATTCTAAGATCTAGCCACGGCATATACATTAAAAATTGAAATAGTTTATTTCAAAAAATGGGATTGCAAAGTTTACAAATGGTGCATAGGTTTATGTAATTTTTAGGTTCAACTATACAATACAACATAAACACCTTGTGTATATTTGTATTTTCTAATCACGGAGTATTCTAGTGCGACGTGCTAACCTAGGTTGCGGTTACCGTCTGGCAACATTGCGGTTAAACGCAAGCTTGTTGCAAATCTTAGAAATGACGACTCCTAACTGTTGTCACCGTAGCCTATTTACAGTATTTGCGTCTATTTTATTTGAGCCTTTGTTATCCTACCAGTGAGAATAACAAAGGCGCTCAGCGAGGAGTGGGCCGTTATCCAAAATACGGGTGACGGAGGTCCAGTGCGGGATGTCACATGTCTTCGAATGTTTGGTTCTATCTAGGATATGTCGAGAATTACTCACGATATTTTGTTTGACCTAATTTTGGGGAAAATCTATATCTACATAATTTCGTCTTGTTACTTTTCAGCTATAATTTTTACACTTGAGATCAAATTACAAGCTACTATTACATTATGTAGTCTCGCGGTTGAGTATAGCAACTAATTGTGTATCATTATATGTTAACTAAGTATATGATTAGAGTACCACATGGTATTTAAAGAGAGCAAGCAAATCTCAACTCTGCTCTGATGAAAACAAAGTCCAAATAACAGTGATTGAAAGATTTCTTGGACAGTATTATCGATTATTCCCACAATCTGTGACCATGTGTGATCTGTATTATGGAAAATTTATGAAGATGAAGTATTTATGGGGCATTTAATAATACCAGCCAATTATTATCCCACTGCAGGGCAAAGAAGTCTTCTCATAGAGAGAAGGCACGAGCATCGATCACCACGCTTGCTCCAGACGGGTTGGCAATTTCAGACTTAAATTAACGGGACATTTATTGCGTGTTTTTTTTTTTTTTTAGGTAACGAGCAAAAGTAAGCTTATGCTATGTCTACAGCCCATATAACCAACTTAACATGATAGAATAAAGATGAAAGCTAGGCAGATATTCATTACCCTCATAAAATCTTTAGATGTATTTCCCATTGCCATATCTACTAGACTCGCAGACGTCATCCAAAAAGCAGCCAAAATTAAGTGGGGCTAGGCCGAACACGTTTGCAGTATGTATGTCGAATGAGTCATGGGCCAAATCTATCACAATGGACCCAGGAAACGTCCGTGGACATCGAGGCAGACCCAGGAGAAGTGGACGGGATCAGCTTGACGCCTACAGACAGGATTGGTTCTCACTAGCTCTAGACGGAGACGAGTGGAAAGGAGAAAGTGAGGCCTTTGCCCTTCAATAGAACAATAAATAGGATAAAAATAATATTCTACTTGATCATTGGTGCTGATTATTCTTCAATGGGTCTTTTCAAATTACCATTTTCTACATAGACTTGTTAAGTAATTGACCGGGTTAAAGTCATTCTGTATTTTAAATATTTGTTGCGAAACCGTGTAACACAATTACTGTTCAAATATTGAAAGTATGCTATAGTCGCGTTAGCGGTCATTGACCCACCTACATTTTGTAAAATTTTATTTTTCAAAAACTGAAATAAGGTTAACGTCATGAATCAATATCAGTCATGATCTTCGACATGTTACAATGACGAAAAACAATACATACTTAGTTCATTGTTTCGGTTCCTACGGAGAGATATAATATTAGAGAAAGGGCAATGAACTTTATTGCCATGCTAAAATGCGACAACTATAGTTTAAAACAGTATTGCATATTACCGTTAAATGTCCCGACGTAGTTAGGACGTGCTAAATGTTTTCAAAGACTTTCGGATGAATCCATATTTGGGTAGTCCTAATTTGTCTGAGTTTTCTCTTGGGAATGGCAGAAAACGAAAGTGTGTCAGCTTTTGAATATTGTCAATAGTCAAACAGCCATAGTTATTGATGTGAATAGGAACTGTTTAGTGACAATGAGGCTTTCTTTAGACTAAACTAAGACGGTCAAGGAAAATATCGTGAGGAAACCGACATGTCCTAGAACCAAAAATTCGAAGACGTGTGACATCTACCAACCCGCACAGGTCCCGTGGTGGATTATGGCTCGCTCCCCCTCACAGATAAGAGGCTGATTATGCTAAACAGGGACTATCTAAAAGAAGAGTTCGTCCATTAAAAGACTAAGGATCAGGACAAAAATCCAAGACTATAATATACAGAATGGATTTTTGAGATGGGGCAGTAAGGATAGGTACATTACCCGCTGTCGCTACAAGAAAACGGTCTTAGGAGACTGTTGTTAACTTTTTGAGACATTTTGATCTGCATTCACAGATTTTGAAAAAAAAAACATCAAGAAAATGATTAAAAACTTTTTTTGATGCCAATCTTCAAAAACAAAAACGGCGAAGGAAACCATCGTGAGGAATCAGCATGCTTGAGAGATTCTCGACGGCATGTGAAGCCAAATCAGATGCAAATGGGCGGCATAAAAACGGTGACACAGTTTAGTCACTAACCACATCCACAAAAAAAAGTGGTCACTGATGTCTATGGACATCTGTAATATTACACGCATCGCAGGTGTGTTGCCATACTTGGCCTCCCAGAGACAAAGCTGACATGTGTCATTTGCCTGGAATTTCACCGGCAACGTACCCTAGGGTCGCATCGAAATTCCGTTTCGCCTGATCCAGGAAGCAAATATTTGAATCTTTAGGTAATGCGGTATGATACAACCAGGACTCAAGGCCTTATCATACAGAATTAAGGGCGACGTTTTTCCCTATTTGTTACAACGTTTTGTTTTATGAATGAGTTCCGGTACTGTACGTATTAATTCATACACTAATTAGTATACAAACTAAAATATACCGTCGAAAAATTCATCCGCATCACTGTCGACTGGTAGTGTACCCAAGAGACTGGCCGAATTGACACGTTGTATCGCAATGCTTAGCCTCTGGCCGAGGTAAAAGCCAGCCCTTGGGTCACGGGAAGTGTCAACCAGTCGCTTGGAGATTTCATTGAACAAACCGTGAGCACTCGGATCCCCACGGCCCTAGGGTTTCAACCCCAAACGGCTCCAAAATAGAGTTACCTATAAGGTTATTATACTTAATTTTAATTTGTATGATACTTAATTAGTTGTATACACATAGTTTAGATAGTCCCTATTGTTTATGTTAATTATTAATAAGACAAAATCAAAATGATATCACCGTGCTAATTAGTTAAAAGCATTTTTATGTTCTGGTTTGTTTAACCACGTTCTTTTTACTGAGAAACCGCATGACAATTGTTAATTATTTTCCTGTTAAACCGCCATATTATGTTTTAATAGCCAGAAAGGTAGGTTCGAGTAAGTAACTATTACTTTCAATCAATCTACCTAGCTTTTTCCCAACTATGTTGGGGTCGGCTTCCAGTCTAACCGAATGCAGCTGAATACTAGTATTTTTTTCATGGAGCGACTGCCTATCTGACGTCCACAACCCAGTAACGTAATACGATACTTCTTGGTAAGACTGGTTGTCAGACTTTCGGGCTTCTGACGCCCCGTAACGACTTCGCTGAATTAATTAAACGTATAAGGATGTTTTGCGAATTACGCATTTTGTATTATTTTAGCAACGCACAATTGCACAATATTATTCATGGAAAATTGCATGACACATCCTGTGCTACTAGAAGTCACGTAGATCTCTCAAGTTAAGAAGCCTTTTGTGAATTGAGCCTTAAGATAAATACAGATGGGTCACTCCGCATTTTAGGTATGAAACTACAAGTAGATACGCGGCGGGCTCGACTTGTCGAATTCAGTGGGCGTAACGTAGTCAGAAGATATAAGAGTTAGGGCCTGTGTCGACGGATAACCGCGCTGTGATGCTGCAAGCGCGATCACCGAGCATTGAAATATATACCTTATTTCGAAAGTGTTAAATTCAATTGATAAATTTAAAATCCTCTGCGGTCCCGTCCGCCAGTCTGCGTAGGCTCTTTCGCGATTGAAAGAGAGGCAACTTCTAGGTGAATATAACTGTAGGTAATTAGTGCCGTGCGACCTGAATTGCACTTTATTGTGTCGTAGCAAGAGTCTCTTTTTATTTAAAGGATTTTGCGGAGAGTCCCATCTGTGCCTGAGGTACGAAAAGACAGATATTTTATTCGATGGAAAAATTGTTAAGTAATAACATTGCTCCTTTGTTATGAGAGTATTATCTTAGGCACAATCACTGGTCATTTATTGTCTGAAGGGACTGTTAAGTTGTTTGCGTAGATAGATGATAGAAAATAGTTTTTATACTTTACAAGAATTTATGCAACATAAAGAAAAAAAAATATTTTAAGGTTCCTAAAGTTTAGTTATGTTTGTAGTGATCAACCGATTTTTGCAAACAAAAGGCAAACCAAATTAACACTAAGAAATATAAACTTTAGTAGTAATTTTGTGTAATTTAAATTATAATCTAGTGGTCGCAAGCGCCACTGCTGAGCATGAGGTCCTGGATTCGATTCCCAAGTCAGGCAAAGTGTTATTGGGCTTTTCCATCTGGAATTTCTCAGTAGCAGCTCAAATTCTGGAATTTGTGCCCGATGGTGGCAATAGGCTCGCCCCTATTACATGGGACTTAAACATAACTGGCGAAATGTGGGTGTAGGTACAATGGGTAGGTACACCTCTGCCTAACCCTTCGGGGAAACAAGGCGTGATGTTATGTTATGTGGACGACAATTTTTACTAGCAAAAAAATAACATGTCCTATGTGACATAACCTTTTAATGCTTATATAATATGTAAAAAAAACCCTGTCCATTCTAAAAAGGGCATATAGGTACTGCAATAACATTGCCAAAAAGTAATATAAAAAAATATTATTATTGAAAATAAAAAGTTATTGCTATTTAAAATTCACATATTTTATACCAAAATTATAAAAAAAAAATCCATAAAAAATTTGCAAATTTTCAACAGGGGTCATCAGTTATGACTTGTAGACACCCGCTAAACGACGGCCGCCCGCGCTCCATGTAAACCATAAACCGGTAAAATTCTCCATTGAAAAAAAAAATTTGTGATTTTTTTTTCTTTTTGCCTGGAAATTTCCTCATATGAAAATTTACAAATATACTCTGAAGTACGATACCTAACAACGCCGTCACGGATCGGACACGGTTTTTTTTTTACATGTATTTACAGCTAATAAAGACGTCCACATAATTTCAGTAATCGCCACTGTACGTTAATTACAAATGGCGATTTAAATGGCAACACTGAAACTTAAATGGCAACACTGCAGGTGGTGAACATACTGTGCAATTTGTGTCAGGACCCTGGTTTTAATTCTGTCTTAATGATACGATGTGGCCACTTCCACGGGAAGTATGAATTAAGTTGCTATAGAATGATTTTAAAATGCCTTTTGATTTTTTAATTATAGCTACTCAATCTGCCTAACCTTTTCCCAACTATTTTGTGGTCGGCTTCCAGTCTAACCGGATGCAGCTTAATATGAAAATGTTACACGGAGCGACTGCCTACCTGACCGCCACAACCCAGTTACTGGGTAACACGATACCCTTTGGTGAGCCTGGTTGTCAGACTTTCGGGGTTCTGAACCGTAACGACAGATGGACACTCGTAGTCAAATGTGCATAAAATTACAGGCAGTGTTTTAACTCTTTTTAACCGATTTCCAAAAAGGAGGACGTTCTGTTCGTTTTTTTTTTAAATATATGTCCACCGATTTCTCCGTCAATTGTGGACTGAAATTTGTTTTTTTGTTTGAAAGGGTTATGCTCTTTCGTATTTTTCCCACTAGTCTATGTGGATGATATGATAAGTTCCTGTCACTGTTATTTACATAGCAGGTAGTGGTATTCGAATTTGTGCGGGTACGTACCACAACAAAGAGGCTTATTAAATTCTTCTTTAATTCTTAAAAATATTTTTTTCCAAAAAAAAAACAACCGACTTCCAAGAAAAACACTACGAAGTGAAAAATGAATTTAATTTCGGAAGTCGGTGTCGAAAAACGAAAATTCAAAACCAAAGACAATACCAAAGAACCTAGAATTAAATCGATAGATCAATATAATTCCAGGTTACTGAAAAAATTAAAACTCTGTTCACCTATTATACCCATTTTTTTACGAGACGGTATAAAATTTCATCTGTATACAGGTGGCAGGGACATCGAAGCGAAAACTGATACTATGGTTTCAGTACATGATTCTGTTTAAATTGTTTGTGGGTTATTAAAAAAAAAATCTGCTGTTTCATAGAACATGCAATACCTACGCGGTCAAAATGTATGGAATATGGAACAGATGATAAAAAAAAAATAACCGACGAAAAATTTGCAGCTGCCATTTGTCATGCCACCAACGCAATAGAAGTCAAAATCGGTTGAACGGGCTGCAAAAAAGGTTTACTTAAATGTCTAATCTTATTTCAAATGGAGTATATTATGTAGTCATTATTTAATCGTGATTTTGTATGTTGTGCTCTATCTATCTTGTAAAAAGAAATCAGGACCGGTTAGGCATTCGCAACTACATATTCACACATTATGCAAAACTAATTTCTACGGAAAAATACATAGGTACTGTTGAATGTATTATCAACAAAAGTTTATAGATCCACATAACTAATCTATTACTAAAGGCTATCGCAGTCAGGCGCGACGCGACGCTAAGAGAACAATTCCTATTAAAACTTCATGGAAATTGTTTTACCAGAATAGCGTCGCATGGTCGCGTCGCACCTGTCCGCGGAAGCCTTTAAGGTGAATGCACTTTAAAGTATGAGGAACAAAAAACTTAAAAGTCGTTGTATCGATTCGCACCTATTACTTAGTCGATTATGTATAATATATCTAGTTATTCAAATCGATTTAAAAATGGCATCAAAAACTTCTAGGCATTCGATTTGTCAAGATATTTTCTAGTTGAATGTTACTGACCTTTTATCGAATATACCGTGTGACCTCTGTCTAGACTAGAAGTGACCTCTGCCTAGACTAGACGGCCCCAAAAAAAAAAACTCGTCAAATCTTTTTTATTTTATCGTGTTTAGATGTCGATAGCGATCACGTCTGTAAAGTTTCGCTAACTAATTTCAGTTGACCCTATAGATGATGAAAGTTTGTATGCAAATGCGTCGAATTTTTGCCGACGGGAAATCCCAACGGGCACCCGGCTTGTTTTAGAAGATACCTTTGCACAAGGAAAACAGACCTTGCAAAGTTATCACTATTCCTTCTAAGTAAATGGAAACTGCATACACATACAAAATAATATTTTGCCTCCCGTCAATTAAGAGTGTGCATTCTGAAAGTGGGCAACGTCGCAAATAGATGTCAAATATTTCGCCCTTTTGATCAGTATGGAAATATGAAATATGGCTAACTAGTGAACTAAACTATTGATTATGAAATGCAAATAATTAATATCGTAACACCGAATATTTAGTTTTAGATTTAAAAAGTATTTGGAAACTTTCCAAATGCTTTTTTTAAACCTAAAATGGTTACAACATCAAAATCAGTGCTATAATAGAATTTTATTATTAATATTCTAGTTCTATTTTATATTTGAAAGCTATTTGCGACGTTGCCAACTTTTAGAATGAACACTAGTATAAATGCAGAAATGTCAATGGGATCGTTATGGCTGCAGTGTGACGTAAAAGAACCTGTCTGAAGTCTGACTGACACAAAGGTCTTTGACATGACCTGAGGTAGGGCCTTGGCTACAGGTTGTAGTAATCATCTATACATATTATAAATTAATGTCGGGTATTTGATGCGATTTTCACCATCGCATCGTTTAGAGAATTTATTCGGGAAGTCTTATGTGTTACATTAATATTAAACTTACAATAATAAAGAAATCTCGCTGTTTTGTCAAGTCGTTTGTACATAATAATATATTGGAGCTAAAAATTTTGAACATATATATTATGTACCTATGTACTTTGAGGGAAAGGTTCAAGAAAGTCTTATAAAAAGGTGTTATACATACAGCGTGAAGCTTAGTTGCGAAAAAAATTGTTTTGAGGAACTATAATAAGTAAAAACTACGTAAAATGCTTTTTAAGTTTTCAGAATAAGTTTTTAGTCAAATTAAATCTGTAATATTAAAATTAAATTAATTAACAAACCAAACCTATGGTTCTAGAATGATGTACATAACATTTATTTCTTTTGTTATTGTAGTGTTATCCACTAGGATTACCCTATTTTTTTAACCACAATCCACAAAGTAAATAAATTCGTTTGACCTAAATAAATACCCATAGATATTCAAATGTTTGTCCCGATACGGGAATCGGCGTAGTGACCCTGAGACCAGTAGGCTACGCTATTTAGGTCGTGGAAATATAAATAGACAAATTGTAACAAATACATGGATTGTTACATTTGTATCATGATTAGGCGCTTCCTACTTTACTTATTAGTTAAGTAAAAATAAATTCTTATTTAACGAAGTGTGGATAAATCTGAAGCTACAAACAGGGGAAATGTATAGGAACGCCTGTTAGAATTAAAAGTAAACAAAAGGAATGATTATTAAATAATAATGTCAGTTAATTACCATAATTATGACGTGATACCTAATAAGAATGAATAATCATGACTTTTTGTCGTCGGGAACGTCAAATAAATTAGAGTCCATTTACCTTCGGGCACTTAATTATCCAAAGTACATTTAAAGTTTCGGTAATTTTACTGATAAAATCTAAATTTTATGCCAATACTGACGAACAACCAATAAAAACACTTTTATCTTAGATCGGTACTCGTGGAAAAAAACCGGTTTCTGAATATTGCACAAAAAAACGAAGGTAGTTACCGAATCCGCACGACTTCGACATTTAAATTAACATTTATTGTTTTAATTTAATTATTTCCTTTTCTTTATTCAATTCGCGAAAGATTGCAACACAAATCTTTGCATGTGCGGGTACGCTGTTGATGATAAAACCATTGTTAATTGTTATGAGATTATCATGAATAAGCAAAGAAGTCGGTTATCAAACAATAAAGGACAATCTACTGTTGTTTTCGTTTGAATAAAGGAGTTCAAACGTTCTGAATTAGATTTGGGACAAGTATTTTTAGATTCATTATTCATTGTAGTATGTTTGTTACCTACGAATAAGCTGCACAATACATTATCATCGTCTACTTAGCTGCGTGTAAACGTCAGACCGCAATTAAATCAATTAACAGCTACAGAAAAATATCGGTAGCTGCGTAACACCGAAGTGAAAAAAAAACATACTGTTTATTGGTTACAGACCATAAATTCGAAATAATTGTGTGTCAAGGAGTTAGCGTGTTCTTCATTGTTGGTAGTAAATATTAAACGTTAAACTTACCTTTGTTATCCCCTAGCAGGGTCTTGGCGGAGGGTGCAAGGCCGAAGGGGGCCTTCGGAACGATCGCTGCGCCCTTGTTTTTCTCAAAGAGCGCTTTGCGTTCCCTGAGAGACATTTCGGCTGGGTCCTTCGCCTTCGGGCTGCCCGCCTCGAACATCGCCGCCTTAGACAACACAGAACTCCTGTCAACACTCCCGTTTATTTTTGGACCCAACTTTTTCACTAGCGGCGATCCCTTCTCCGGCGCCGGCTTGTCGTCCGCCGGTTCCGGTTTTGTTTGTTTACAATCATCACTTGCGTCATGTTCGTTGTCGAGTTGCACTGCATTCTCTTTGTCTTTTTCACTTTCACATTCATCTTCCGTGATAATATTCCGAGGCGGCGTGGGTGCTCTGTATTTCTTGATAGACGGTTTTTTTGTGACGGCCGAGTTGGCGGGCGAGGGCGCCACCATTGTCGCCATGTTGGGGGCTGAAGCGGCACTGGGGGTTGTCGATGCGCACTTCGGCTCCTGTCGGTCGGGATCGGCGGTTTTCGTGGTGAAGTTGTAGACGAGCCGCGATTGGCTGGCCGAAACTCGCCGGTAGCCCTCGCCCTCCTACGATTGGACAACGGCCGCGTAACGCGAGGGGTGAACACGTGCTTGCATTTCGTTTATTGATACGTTTTATAGCGGTGGCTGAGTTCGCGCGGTTAGTTTAACTGGGTTAGGTTAGCGTTAAAGGGCTCGCGGCGAAGTTGCATCACATCTGGCGTTAGCTTGCGTAACTGAAGTGTATTGTTATTGTAATGAGAGTAAATAAATAGTTTGTGGAGTTGAATGAACGTGTGTGTCGTGTCCGTTAGATCGCGGGGTCGTGTGTGCGCGCGTGAGTCCCGTGTGGCGAGCTCCAACTGACTGGCTGTCTGCGGAGGGCCGCACACGTTAGCCCAGCTGATAATTATATTTTGACGCATCGCGTTGTTTGATGCAAGGCCCGCTTTTTGTTATTATAATTATTGAGGAAATGTATATAATTATTTCGTGTAAATGACACGCTGTGTTATGATATGATTTATAATATTACCTTTGTACGCGTTGATAATCGCATCTGGTCTGTGAATTGTGCTCATCAGAGCGTCAATTTGGCATTGAATGACAAAATGAGGGTTTTAGAATGTAACGGATTTAGGCACTTAATATTTACTTAAATTCAGTGAAAAAACATATAAATGTTTCATTCATAGATGGGACTACATCTGGTCTTCAAGAAATCCCTATCAGGCTAGCTTACATCAATAAAGTTTGTGTAAAATCAACGGTAGACTCAAAAACAAAAATCTTTCATTGCTACTATGGCAGTTTTGCCAGTCCGTGCCGGAAGCCCTAATGACAAGACAATTTACTTATACAGAAACATTGGCACGACCGGAAACAACACGACTTTTTGTGGAAAAGATATCCTAACGGTCTGCTCTCAAAACTTTGACGTGATTATTCATCATTACAGCCTACAAACAACTGTGTTAAAGGTCGGGGAAATACCTGTACCTTAATTACGTAATACACGACCAATCGGCATTTGAATCGTTTCGAAACAAATTCCTAATCCATTGCTTCATAAGTTCGAAAAAAAAATCTGCTCAGCAACGTAAATAACGCAATGAATTTTGTTGAACTGTCAAAATGAAACAAATTTGTCGAAATCGTTTACGAAAAATGTGTTGCGTAATTAGATAACAAGGAATCATGACTGGCCGAAGCAAAGTCCATATCATAAAGGAAGACAAAAAATAAAAGCTTGAAAAAAACTAAGCCAGTAATCTTGTATCATAATGTGATAAAGATTTTATTGATCCGTGGTCAGCCATTTAAATTGGGCTTAATGATTTGAAATCAAGTTTCATAAGGACGTGTCAGATTTTAATAAAAAACAAAATATGAATATCAAGCCAGGATTTAGCTAAAAGAATGTCACGCGTTTATATTAAAAATAAACTGGCCAAGTGCGAGTTGCACATGTAGGGTACCACCGTACTTATATTTAGAATAAAAAACGCCGTAAAAACCACGTTTAACTTTATTTTATTTTTAATATTTGTATCTGTGAAAATTTCAACTCGGTTCTTAGATAGCCCGCTGACACAGACGGACGGACGGACGAACAGCGGTGGCTAAGTAACAGGGTTCCGTTTGGCCCTAAATATCCATCGCCGAGGTCTATCCAAAAATATCAATTTTTACGCTCCTAAATTGATCCGAGTAGCCTATTAACCAATTCCCTTACTTAAGTTCGGGTGCCTGCCGAATTGTGATGGACAGACATTCCCCTTACGCCTTACGGTCAATGGCTTCAGCTAGCTTAATAGATACTGCTTAGTTTAAGTGACGAGGGTCGTGTTACTCTAATTTAGGACTATTTAACTGTTTAAGTAAACTGGGGAGCGCTTTTGGGGACCCTTTTCAGTCTTTCGACGTTCGATAATTAGTTTGAGGATATTATGTGGATATATTATGTGGACGGGACGGCAGAGGATTTTAAATTTATCAGTTGCATTTTAGACTTAACCCATCGAATTAAGGTATATATTTCAATGCTCGGTGATCGACGGAAAACTGCGCTGCGATGCTCCATTCTCGATCCCGTCCCGTCCGCCAGTATGCGCAAGCCATTTTTGTGCTCAATGGATGAAAAGTACTGAATTTTGTTGGACATTCTGAAGTCAAGAAGTATCGTGTTACCCAGTACGGGTTGTGGAGGTCAGATAAACAGTCGCTTTATGTAAAATACAGCTATTCAGCTGCATCCAGTTAGACTGGAAGCCGACAAAAGAAAAGGCTAGGCAGGTGATGAAACCTGAAATGTCCTGTTTACTATTGGACTAGACTTTGAGGAGCTTGTGGCTAAGTAATAACAGCCACACGGGTCGATCCATCAGGTTAAATTACGCTTGCCGGGGTCCGTGGACCATCTTGACATACCGAGACTCCTCCGTGCCTCGGAAAGCACGTTAAGCTGTTGGTCTCGGCAGTTATTCGTATATTTTTGAGTCGTTGCGGGTCGTCAGAAGCCCGAAAGTCTGACAACCAGTTTTATATCAAAAGGGTATCGTAGGTATTACCCAGTCAGTGGATTGTGGAGGTCAGATTGGCAGTCGCTCCATAAAAAATGCATCCGGTTAGACTGGAAGCCGACCCCAACATAGTCGGGAAAAGGCTAGGCACATTGATTGACTAGTGGACTAGACTGATTTGTCGACTAATTTAATTACTTAGCACTAATTGTAAACCTATTCATCGAAACTCCTACTAATCATTGTACATAAGTATGAGCGTATACTAAAAACTTCGCATGAATTAGCAATTATATTTTTTGTAACACCTACAACACTTTTTACATCTTCTACTACGAACTAACATCACATTAGCGTAGCAGAATGATTAATGCTTAATCATTTCCTTTGGTATCTTAATATAATTCTCTAGTAATCGTTCTTAGTCAAGTTCACGATGTCTAGACCTTCAAATAGAGCCAACATTCTATAATCCAGACTGTCTGGTCGAGGTTCGATGCACCCTAGCAATCAATCTTATAAAAGCATTTACAGAAAAACTGCCCGATCCAAACAGACCGGTAAATGGTCCGCAAAAACTAGGTTCAACAAACTACTACCATGACCATTTTAAAAGACCTTCATTTTTATGGAGTTTTCACCAAAGAATGGGTCTTCGATCGGGCCACGTTTGCAGAGAAGAGAAGCTGTCGTAACAATGATGCAATTTGTATAAAAAAGGCGTTGCGACATAAAGCTGTGGCGATTAATCTGTATCGGGGTGTAAAAAGATAGTAAATTCACGCCGTTAAATACATCCAAGATTTATAGTGTGTGGGCCTTTAACTGTTTAAGATAACACATGGCTGTTTCTGGTAACAAACTATAATTTCTTCCCTGTCGGGATATAAAGGCAATCTTTGTATTGATGGCCAGGCCTCAATTCAATTCATTGCGTTATGCAGTGTCTGTTGTGAAACTGATTTTTCTGGTTATGATTTCAAAGAACACCACAATGCAGTGCCTTGTTTTTGTATGGCGAATTCAATGCTAATTAGTATGGCAATAATGTCACAGGCTCTTGCCTTCTCTGTTTGAGACCAGGTCCTATTATTGTCCCGCTGCAGGGCAAAGGTGCCCTGCAGTCTGCACTTAACACAATTTTAAGGCCTTCTGCGTCCAAGATTTAGTTTTGCTGTTCGTGATTTCGATTCAACAAAATCCCTAAAGACATGCATACCATAATTAGCCTATAATGTTCCCACTGTTGGGAAACAGACCTCCTCCCTGTGAGAGGGAGTGGGCCATTCGTAATCCACCTCGCGGATCCAGTGCGGGTCGTTATTATGTCACATGTCTTCGAATTTTTGGTTCTAAGACATGTCGGTTTCCTCACAATGTTTTCCTTCACCGTTTTGAGAGCAGTGGTGATGAAATAGTTTACAGTAAATCGCCTGTCTGGGTTCGAACTTACGACCTTACAACTTGTAGGTAAGTCGCGGCCGTTAACACTGGGCCACCATTACTCCTGAAGATATGCATTATGCTGTAAGATCACATGGTCCCCATAAATGAATGTAATATATTCCAATAATTATTAGCACAATAAGCTCCACTATGCCACAAACCATGCTTACAAAGCGTACCTAATACTGACTGAGATATTTTACTCAGAATTATGAGTATTGAATTACGGTTGACTGATAAGAAAGCTCGTGCAGGCTTTTAATAATTAACACGTGTTTAAGAACTGTGGGTGTAGTATAACTTTAATTATTATTGATAACAAGCTACTCAATTGCCTTTTGCAGGTCTCCTGAAGTTCTGAAGAGTCTTGAAAAATCCATGATTAAATATACGAGAATGAACAGAGAATACAAGAGAATGGACAGAGAAGCACTCTCATATACTAGCTTGCCAAACGTGTTAAAATATGCTATTTAGGAACCATGAGGAGGCTTCTGTTTTTCGCACTGTCATCAGCTATATACTTGCCACATTACATGCCAAATTGCATGGCCTCTAAAAGTTATAAAAGTTATAATCTTTTAAATGTCATTACACTCTCAGAAAAGATTAAAACTTGTGTCTCGTTTAGTTTCCGTCAACCGATTAAACAACAATGACTTTTTATGACTCGATGTCATTTAATATAAATTCATGCTGACGATGAATTTAACGCGAGAAAATTTTCGTACAATGATTTTTTATGACTTTCGATGTCATTTATGTCAACAAGAAAGTTATGATAGACTTCGATTGGCCTTTCACGATGAAGCCCCATTTCAGGCCATTGTTTAAAACTGGTTTAATGAGTTTAAACGTGATCGCACTAATCTCACTGATGATCTGCGTGAGGGCAGAGGGCAAGCTTAGGCATTGGTATGAGTCAAGGGAAAAAAGATGGTGGCCTCGTTCTTCGGAAGGACAGGTCATTATGCAACAATTGTTTTAGAGGATCGAAAAACAATTGTTTGCAATTTGTCTTAGAAAAAGTTCGGGAGAAACGACCTCGCAGTAGGATCCGCCTTCACCACGATAACGCCTCGTCGCAGACCGCCAAGCAAACAATCGACTACTTGGCGACGTCAGACGTGGAATTACTGGGTCACCCGCACTATAGCCCGACCTCGCACCTTCCGATTTTTATTTATTTCCGAAAATAAAAGAAAACTTTGAAAAAACGTTCTATGGACGCCGAGGAAGCAGTGGCTGCGTTTCAAAATGCCATCGAAGAGACCCCTAAGGACGAGTGGGCAAAGTGCTTTTCTCAGTGGTTCCATCGGATGCAGCGATGTATTGATGTAAATGGACACTATTTTGAAAAGATATAATAAAACTAAAAACTGGCTAGTTTGTTCAGTTTTTGATTTTCTAAGAACTTTCAGTGTCACCCTCGTATTCTTGAAACCGAAGGAGATTCATTCACCAGAATACGAAACATATTATACAATCTATCTTACACAACCCACCATTTGTGTAAACCCAACACAAATATACATGTACCATAGCGACCCATATAACAGTAACTCGAACCGATGAACATGATGACATTTTAAGCGGCCACACCATGCGAGATGCGTATTTAGATTGCACGCGGAACTCCTGCGCATAGCACAGATACACAGGTAGAAATAGAAATGTTTCCGAGGATTGAGAAACTGATTTGGGTGATAATATGTTGTAATGTAAATTCAGTATGGGAGGCTTACTTGGAAACAAGCAGAAAAAAAGATTTGAAAAAGGTCTAAGAATATAAAAGTCTAGGCAAATAATAACAGATTTTTTTCAGAGTTTTTAAGTGGTTGCATGTGCCAAAAAGTAGTTGAAAGGCAGTACTGGTACAGAACTCTCAATTACTTGGAGGCAAGTTAAAAAGGCTATAAGGAAAAAAATCTGACATGAGGTTCTCGGAAAATTACGACGTTTTGCAGCGCTACAGTATTCATTTGTGGCTACAGTCACGACTGGATGAAGAGGTCGCGAGTCGATAATGGACTTTGTAGCCGCAAAAGAGTTAATGCAGAAATGATAACTGCGGTAAAATGTTAAAGAAAAATATTTTAGTTTAAATTCCGCAAAGTAAACGCCTGATACTACATTTTATCGACATCTTCGTTAAAGTATTGAGGTTAAGGTTGAGCGAGTCCTTTATTTCTGTAAGTATCGTAATCGTGTTTGAATTGCGCAAATATGATTACGCTTTTGAATTTTGTACTAAACTCAACTGCTGTTTGTAACTATCGGGATGCTCATTAAAATTAGCTGTTGGTCCTTTGTAAGGTACTTGCTTAGCTCGTCCTACTTTACTATTGAAATGACCTGCCTTATAACATTACATAACACCTGTATTCACCAAATGGTTAGACAGAGGTGTACTTATAGTAATAAAGGCGAGCCTATTGTCATCGACCGGGGACAAATTCAGACTCTGGGCTGCTACTGAGAAATTCCAGATGGAAAAACCCAATATCACTTTACCTGACCCGGGTATCAAACCCATGACCTCATGCACAGCAGCGCTTGCGACCACTAGACCAACGAGGCAGTGACCAACCTCATGGAAGTTAAAGTAAACAATTTTTTTTTTTTTTTAAGACTACCTCTATTTTCTAATAACCTTTAATGGACCCCTATGCTTTGAGATTATCACCTGTAGAACAGCCATTTATCACCATTCAAGGACCCATTTACAAAGTAAACGATCTATTATATCGCGTCGGTCCATATGGCTGCTACCATGAATAGTCTATGAAAAGAAAATCATCATACAATGCAAACGAATGTCGTAATTTATTGTTATGGGTTTGGTCAAATATGGGTAGGTTTATTTGAATAAATAAATAAAGTATGATTAAATATTTGTGTTACATAAATAAATGCTACAGGGATGATCTAAAAAGTAACATAACTAATAGTAAATTTCATGTCAACTTGTCTACTTGGTTGTAGTTATTTTGATCAGTCATTTATAATAGTAAAGGTGCAATTCCGTAGCCGACCGCAAGCGGCAACTGCAGGCGACGTGTCGTCACGACACGACTGGTTTCTATGAATTCTTAAGGTACCATTCCGTACCCGACCGCAGGCGCAACTGAAGGCGACGTGTCACCGCGTCATGTTGCGAGTTATGATTCCGAACCCGAACGCAGGCGACAGCAGCCCGTATTCCAGTCGGTAGATAAATGATAGAAAAACGTGTTATCGCTCGAGCGTTGGCGGCAGTACTGGTCTGCAGTCGGGATACACGTGTCGTCTGTCGCTCGCTCGCCCTCGGTCGGGTACGGAATGCTACCTTTACGTATTTCTATTTAGGCGACGTGTCGTTAGCTTCGGAAGGTATTTCATAAAAATTTATAGAAACCAGTCGTGTAGCGGCGCTTGCAGTTGCCGCCTGCGGTCGGCTACGGAATGGTACCTTTAATATGAGATTCAGATGGCCCATTTATGCTCGGTTCCAATAAACAAAAACGAATCGTTTTCTTACCAATGGTAGCATTTTTTTATTGCCAAACTGGGCATTATAAATAGAATCGGAAGCTAGTTTACCTGTGATAGCTACTTCGTTATGGGAGTGTCTTCTATGCAAAACTTTGAGGTCATTGCTTAGTTATTGGTAAAGATACAAGTCTTAATTTGAACCTATAACAGTCCGTTGATTATAGGAATTCGCCATTACTGAGCTAAGATTTGATCAAGCTTTCAGGAACTGGTAGTTAAGGTAACTTAAACTTTGTAATTGTGTCTCTGAAAAAGGTATACTTAATGTAATGACGTACTTATGTAGATTAATACTAGAAGCACCTGACCTGTTAAGGAACTAACAAGGCTTTCCTGACCAGCAAATCAGAGCCAAAATTTCCTCAGCAATGATACTGCATCTGACCCAATTTATTTGATAAATAGATGAAACATTATTAATATCATCAAACGCCCCAATTTATACAATTAATGTTAACAGATCTATATTTTATCTTTATCGGAAAACAGCTGTTACATTCCTATCTTCCCTGTGTTCCGAATACAAAACAGTTGAACCACCCAGTTTATCTTGGCATGCGGCAAAACAGGGAACTAAAATTTAATTTGTACTGAATTTGACAGCTTAATGACAGCTTTCTTAGCAAGCAGCGCCACCCTGATGTGTCAAGATTTATGTTTCAAGTAAGTAAAACAGATGTTCGAATTTCAGGACCGCGCGTAATCATTCCAATTTACATTTTATTGCAATGTCATATGTCACATGACGCGCTCGTGAGAAACATTTTCTATTCTATAACACCCGAATATTGTGTTTATTTATGAGGATGAATGAGTGTGATAGTACCAAATGACGTCATTGATTGTTTTCAATAATGTTATCCCTTTGTAAGCTTTTAGGAGAAAATGGAGAGAATAAAAAAAAAATGTGATTTTAGTTAAAATTACCTCATAGGTCTAGTGGTCGCAAGCGCTACTGCTGAGCAAGAGGTTCTGGGTTCGGTTCTCGAGTCGGGTAAAGTGTTATTGTGTTTTTGCATCTGGAATTTCTCAGTAACAGCCTGGAGTCTGGATTTGTGCACGGTTGATGGCAATAGGATCGCCCCCTATTACATGGCACTTAAACATAACTAGCGAAATGTGGGTGTACCATAGGCACACCACTGCCTAACCCCTCGGGGAATACAGGCGTGATATTATGTTATGTTGTTTAATTAAAAACACTGGTAGCATGAGAAAAACCGAGAATCGAACTAAATGACGTGGCTGATGATGCAAATACCTACTATTAATTTCATATTCATTTGTAGTGACGAAAGTCGTTATAGAACAAAACTTGGACTTTTCAGTTACTTTGTAGTCTACCCTACAGTTCGCGTCAAATAACTTTGCTGCTCTGAAGTTAGGTTGCGCATGCGTGCTGGCATGCGCGCTACTGTTTTATAAGCAAGATTGACTACTGCGCATTTATAGTCCACTTCAGAGCGGCCAAGTTATTTGACGCGAACTGTGTCTGTACATATTTCACAATATTTTTACTAGGCACTTACAAAAAAGCATATTCAAAAGCTTTTGTGGTCAACACATTCAGGGCTGTCTCGAAAAAAAAAAAAACAAGAAAACAAAAGAGGACCAGGAAAACAATTCGTCGAAAGGTCTTAAAAGGGGGGTTAAGGTCTTTGAAATAATAATAATATGATTTGCGTAAAGCGAAACAATAGTGAACACTCCAGCGCATAATATTACGACGGCCATTATGCGCACTGAAATGCGAACGAGTGGTGAAAGAATGCTCCGGCGCTGATTTTATGCACTGGCCTTGGGTATAGGGCTGCAGCACAGCTTTTGAAATAAAACTTGCATAATGTAAGGATAATATTATGATAGCTGATTAGTACGATACGGCCGATGTAACTTGGCCGGTCTGAACATAGGCTCTGCGAACTTTCGCGCATGTTCTCTCACGCACACTCGCCTTATGTTCTTAAAAAATGTTAGTGCAGAGTTTTGCGCGAAGTTCGGAACTGCCAAGTTATATCGCACCAAACCAGCGCTGGGGCTCTGTCTCGCATAGGGTCGCAGCATTATGCTGAGCGATGGCCGTTTTGCGTGGATGTGACGCATATTTTCCCCCAATTTGTTATTCTCGTGTTTTTTTTTCTGTGCGTCATATTTACCGCAAATAAACGTATTTTCTTTCTTTTTACATTGAAATGCAATCAGTTTAAAGCTCCCGAGAGTAACATTTCTTCAAAAAGTATTATGTAGGTAAGGTAGATCGTAGAAGGTGGCTTTCTAATATCTCTGCCTATCCCCATGGCAAGAAGGCGTAAGTTTATGTATGTTTGTGTAAATGAGATACCTGTTAAAGATTCGCAAAGCAAACAATTTTAATTGGCAATTGTTTGTTTATGCACCACAGGCTCTTAAAGACAGCCCTATAACCACAAATTCGGCACGAACCCAGAAACCCTTTTGTCGTAAGCCCACCCATATGGCCGTAGTCGTGAAATAACGAAAGCTTTAAATATAGCCGTAAAAGATCAAAATAAGTCGTAAACTCGCCGGGGCTTCGGAACGGAACAAAGGGTAGCTCGGCTTAGATATGGTCGGGTTTATTTATAGATATGTCTGGCCTTTGGAACTGTGTTTTGATAAAGCTTATAGTAGTTCCAGTTACATACCATTATTGTAGTGGAAAACGCTTTCCGTAAGTGTGGGGACACTGGTCTAGAATAAATGATGTTTTCATTAAGACCAGGCACTCTAAAGACAATTTCCACGCAAGCTCCGCCCCCATGCACCCCGCCACTGCACTATGTGCTAAACGCTAACACATTAGTAATAAAGTTGAATATCGCGTGCGCTCTTTGATCGTGTTCGAGCACGGAACTAAATGGCTTTAGTTAGTCTCAATTTTATTCTCTAGATCAGTTATTACTTTAGTGAAAGTAAAAATATCTTGTGGCTAGATAGTAAACTACATTTTCTTACTGTAAATACTTATTTTAGACATAAAAGCCGAGTAATCTTCATTTTATTTAAATCATTTTAAAAAAACAGACATGATTTTCGGATTAAAAAAAATCGAGCAAAAATGTTACAATTACGTGCATGTAAAGAAAAGATCCAATAAATCATATAAATACTATTATATTAATACTAAAGTTCCATTTTGATTGTATGCGTGACTGTTTCAGAATATTAATAATATTTTTAAATTGAGATTACTTCTACATTTGCCAAATTACATTCACGCATATAAAATAAACAATAAATATTGTATAATTATTACAATCTAAATACATATAATTTAATTAAGAATTATTCATGTTCTAAATGCTATTACTCATTTAATTTAATTTTAATTATTTATCCATACTTATGTTGCTGTGCCCTTACAGGTTCCATAATCGTATCTTAGCTTTAAGCCTATTTCTATCAACTTAATTCACATTATGGTATGCAAATAAATGAAATGAAATATTAATGCAAATTAGGGAAATTAGGGAGCCTACTAAAGTAAAGTAAAATCAAAAGTTTTTTTCCGGGAAAACGATCTTATAGTGCATTTGGATATAATAATATGTAGAACAGACGGGATTGGCGACAATCTAAAAATAAGAAATTTAAATGCATAAATTGGCCGCCCATGACAATATTCGTAATTTGTGCGATGTAAATTTAAAGAAATTATTATGTAAGTATTTGGTCAAATCAAATACAACAAATTATTATCAAAGGACATCCTAACAAACTTTTAATTTAAAAATCATTAATAAGTAGGTCACAAAAAGAGCACACGGTCTTCCAGACAATTAAAAATAAAAAAGCTTTTAAAAGGACACCAAGTAGTCCATTTCAAGGTTCCATAAACACTAAAATTTTATTGCCTCTGATAATAATACCGCAATATAATTTTTAAATTAAAAAAGATAAAGTATAGATAGTGTTCGAGCGTCGAACCGACGCTCAGCAATAGTGCTGTACTGGTCGTGGGTTCGATTCGCAGGTCGGGAAAAGTGCTATTAGGTATTTCTATCTGGAATTTCTCAGTGGCTGCCCGGAGTCTTGATTTGTGCCCGGTTGATGGCAATAGGCTTACCAAGGGATATCGTGTTACCCAGTAATTGGGTTGTGGAGGTCAGATAGGCAGTCGCTCCATGCAAAATACTGGTATTCAGCTGCATTCGGTTAGACTGGAAGCTTACCCCAACATAGTTGGCAAAAGGCTAATTATATAATTGATGTATACAAGATATTGTGAAAACATTTTAAAAGAGTAACGGTGGAGCTTCTTTCCATTCTTCTCCATACGAAAACTACCTTTTGGAAGGGGCGAATAGAATCAATTATTATTTAAATGTTGACGTTCAAAAGTGCCTTTTTTGTGCCTAATTCAAATAAATTATTTGACTTTTGACTTTGACTTTGCTAGGCAGATTGATTGATGGCAAAAGCATAAGGGACTTAACTGGCGAAATGTGGGTGTACTATAGGTACATCTCTGCCCATTGCCCAACCCTTCGGGGAAACAAGGCGTGATGTTATGTTATGCAAAGCAAAGAGTACCAGGGAAGCATGGCACTAAAGGTAGGAGACCTATAATCAGCAGTGGGTGGAACAAGACTGGCAGCCTTGTACCTCATCAGGGACCGAAAACCTTTATAAATTACGGTACAGGTATCGAAGAATTTTGGTTACTTCTTCGACTAAGGTTACCGCTATCTGGGTAACCAAGAAGTTGAAACATGTTATCTCTGTTTAGGTTAGTTTTAATACCGGTTACGTCCACAGGCGATGCGCGCTCTTTGTCTAATGCCGACAGCACGTGTAAGATAGAGGTAATTTTTATTTTGGCAAGCCCAGCTATCTAATTACGCAACACATTTTCGTAAACGATGACGGCAAATTTGTTTCATTGTGACAGTTCAACAACATTCATTGCGTCATTTACGTTGTTGAGCAGATTTTTTTTCGAATTTATGAAGCAGTGGATTAGCAATTTGTTTTGAAATGATTAAAATTGATCGTGTATTACGTAGTACAAGTTGGCACGGACGATTTTTTCCCGCGGCTCAACACCGGGAGTTGAAAATCCAGTACGCGATAAAATTCCACCGCGATATTTTTACGTCCGTGCGAATGTGGGCCAACCAGTATCAATTATACTCGCTGTATTCAATTTAAGATAACCTTTAAAAAACTGTAAAAAATATAAATGGTGTACTTAACTGAAAAATACCCGTATTGATCATACCGGTCCCTGCTTCCAATGATGATAAAATGACGAAGTATTCGCTACATGTTTTGCATACAACATTGATGCATGATTCAGAAGTGTTTGAGGGAAAACCATCCAACAAAAGACACGGATGTCGCTAAAATTGAGCTTTCTAAGTTTATTTCTTTGAAAAGAGACCGTAACCGAATCCGATATAAAAGTTTCGGATAATTTCGGATAGCGGCGGCGACTAAATGTGACACAAAACGTTATGACAGGTATTTCTACCCGGCCAAGCCGACACGCTATAGCCGCGATGTTTTTTTTATTTGTGTTTTACTTAAACAATTTCTTAAAAATCTAATATCCGTAACCGAAACTAACGGATAATCCGAAATAATGTTACAATATTATTTCTATATCAGTATCCGTATTCAGATCCGAAATTTCATATCTATAACATCCCTATTTGGTACTGTCATACTTGAAACACACTACGAATTTTACCTATTTCGTGAGAGCGTTTGCGAACACCAATAGTAGACAGGAAATAGTGAATAAAAGGCTTTTCTAAAACATAGCTTTAAAGAGAATAATCATGTATTCATGTTGATAGTACATTTAAATGGACTTATCAGATAAACTTATCTGATAAGTGTAATTATAGAAATTATGTCATTGCCTAATCGATCCACTAGCTGCCAACCATGTCGACGAGGACTTGATGAAGCCCATCTTGGGCAAACTGAAAGGCAGAAAGCTGAGAACGCGAAACTTTGGCATAAATTGGGGAATATTTGAACTCTGCCTTCGCTAACTGAGTTAAAAGAGTCTCCCAATAATGTGGAATGCCGAATGATGGAACTTTTAAAGCCATAAACAATAGGTGTTGCCATGTCAAGAGAGAGGAAGCCAAAAGTAAAGTGGTTGATACGATTCATTACTTTATTTTTTTAAACACTTATGCTTATGACAATGCTAGTTACTCGACAAAATGATATGCTTCTGCCTGCGACCCCTCCCACGTGGTCGCCAAATAGGTATACCATAAAATATATTCTATGGCACTCGGCAATATCTTAGCTTTCTAGGACATTTGACATTGTTCTCACATATAGAAGCAACAAGAGTAGTGTACCCAGGATTTTGTAATTTCTATATTTAAAAGAGTGTCCTTGGAGTTTCTTGCCCGTTCTTCTCGATAGAGATCTACGTTTTGGAATGGGCAACTAGCTTCAACTTTCTGACTAACTGACCGACTCTTTGACAATTCAAAAGTGCCTGTAAATGTTTTAATTGAAATAAATTCTTTGAGTTTGAGTTTTGAGTTTAAGGAAATTTTTAAATCAGACGAGTCGTTTCAAAGATTACCTGCTACGTACAATACAAACTCACAAATATTACCTGTTTATAATAATATTAGTATCTACTTATCATCATCGTTGATCATCTGCCTAGGCTTTTCCCCAATTATTTTGGAGTCGGCTTCCGGTCTAACCAGATGCAGCTGAATAGAATTATACATGGAGCGAATGCCTATCTGACCTCCACAACCCAGTTACTGGGTGACACGATACCCCTTAGTAAGACTGGTTGTCCGACCAGTAACGATTGTCAAAGATTTACAAATAACAACCGGGACCAATAAACTACTTATACAGTCGCTGGCACGTAACTTGGCAAGGTTTTGGCGTATTGGGAGTAAGTTTGTGCATGTACAGTTAGTGCAACAAAAAAAAACTACACTTTTATTGCATGTTATTATTCTATGGTTATTGCCATAATTTATTTTTGAACATATCCGTTAAGAAAAACAAGCGATAACGAATTCTGCGCATCTACGATTCTTGCCAAGTTGTGCCAGCGACTATATGTATAAAACGAGATTAACTAAAATATTAGATCTTAATAACGGTAGAAGAACCTATAGCAAGCTAGACATGCAAATAAGAATAGATGGGCTGATGGGTGGTAGATAACAAAATCGTTCCTATTAGTATTCAATGCGGGCGCCGCGTCAAATTGAGGATACATGGCGCGACTCTAATCCTTGATTAGGTATGAACAGGGAAAACTGTGGAGCTGTATCAAAATATACACATAAAAATATTGCAACGACTTATTGTATTTTAATGAACCAGAAAACTACCCAAATGATGGTGGAAAATAATGTATCACACAGACAGCTGTGCTGCTGGGGAATTTGTTGCGCCATTTCTTCCCAGCTAAAGTGAAGTGGTGAAGGGCGGGCGTTGTTGAGGACTGTAATTTTGACGTTAGAAAAGTGCTGATTCTCAAGTTTTTTGTTTGGGTAGTATAACATCTAAGGTCTTTAATGTACGAGGATCACACGATAAAATTGTATTTTTTAAATCAGATTTTTCATCACTTTTTTATTAACTCATTTGGTGCAGAATAAGCTTGAAAGCTGTGTTACTATTACACTGTTTTGTAAGCATAATATTCAACCAATACAGGTCACTTGAACTCCTCAAAAATATTTAGTCAGAACAGCTACTCCATTCCTTGTTCAGAGTAAAGGTCGTAGGTAGTCAATGCTAAGCAAATCTGTTGTCCATTGACGGTGCGGCGTAACATTGGTGTTATATCGTAATCAAATGAATTACGGTATCCATTGTAAACATTTGACATCATAACTTATTTACATACCTATGTTTGAATTAATATTCTGAAACAGTCACGCATACAATCAAAATGGAACTTTAGAATATGATTTATTGGATCTTTTTCTTTCCTTTCCGTACAAGACAGTTACGTAATTGTAACATTTTCGCTCGATTCATTTCTTGTTCGAAAATCATGTCTTTTTTAAAAGAATAAAATTATTAAATGAAGATTATCTAAAATAATTATTCACAGTAAGAACATATAGCTTATTATATTATCCAGCCACAAGATAATTTTTCCGTGCTCGAACACAATCAAAGAGCGCACGCGATATTCAACTTTATTACTTACGTATTAGCGTTTAGCACATAGTGGAGTGGCGGGGTATATGGGGGTGGAGCTTGCGTCGAAATTTACTTTACAGTGCCTGGTCTTAAATCTTCTGTCAATGACATAAAAGTCACATTAGGTGTGTTCGTGGTTTGCATCACCTTTACCTTGACTGGACCAAAGGGTCCCGTCGATATTAAGATGCCATCTAAGTATTGGTAGAATAAAGTAGTGTGTGATAGTGTAGTTAATGTAATTATATCCTCTTGCTCGACGACAGGGGGTTAAACCCCTCGTATAGATAAATTATAAATTATTACTCCTGTTATAAACGCCAGAGCAAAACCACGACACGCCGTAAACCCGATAGTAAATCTGCGCAGGCGTACTTTAACATTCTTAAAAAACGTTTTCAAGAACAGTAGTATACATACTTATGTAATTTTTTATTATAATAATGCAGTGGACACATTAGCGGCTTCGCCACGTTTATTATGTACCGCCAACCGGGCGATAAGTGTTACGCAGCCCGAACTATCGCGACGATTACCGATAATGGTTGGTCACATCTGCGTGTATCGTATCACTGTGCGAAGCTTCGTCACGATAGACGCAGTTACGGCCGCAGAATACGTGAAAATTGTCGTGTTGTGTTTACGCGTCAACGATGCAACTTCGCCGTCCTACGAATTCACCACAAACCGAACCGAATTTTTTAAACGAAATTAGCACAATTTTACCCCAAAACCGTTGTTAACATACCTATACACGAGCACCCGTTTACCATTGTACCAATCATAAGAAACTGAGGGTTGGTTAGTTACTAAAACTACGTTAGTGACGCCTAGAATTAACTATAATTTACACAAAAAAAAAAAAAAATAAGTAATATGCAAAATGGGATTTAAAAGCCGTCTCACCAGGCGACATGGCACGGCAAAGAATTTTCCAAAGCGGGAATGATTTTGAATCTTATTTTCATACGCTTAACACTCACATTTCGTTGGTATAGTCGAAAGTGGACTCGAGCATACCGCGGGATGCTGCGGTATGCCGCGGAAGATAATGCTTTGCCGTGCCAAGTCGCCAAGTAAAACAGAATTTCATTAGGATCACTTTGAATGGGGAATTTGGCCAATACACGGACTGCTTCGGCCAACTTATACTGCACGAGATATTGCTATAGAGGAAAAAAAACGAGGAGTTCCATTTATTCAACTTTTAAATTACATAACATAACATCACGCCTGTAATCTTCGAAGGGTTAGGTAGAGGTGTACCTATAGTACACCCACATTTCGCCAGTTATGTTTAAGTCCCATGTAATAGGGGGCGAGCCTATTGTTATCAACCGGACACAAATCCAGACTGCGGGCTGCTACTGAGAAATTCCCGATGGGAAAATCTAAAACACTTCGCCCGACCTGTGAATCGAACCCAGGACCTCATGCTCTGCAGTAGCGCTTGCGACCACTAGACCAACGAGGCAGTGACCGTGGCAGTGATGGTCTTTAAATTAAAAAAAAAAAAAAAAATTTTTAATACTGCTTCTATTTTCTAATAACCTTATCTTTAATGGACCCCTATGCTGTGAGATTATCACCTGTACAACAGCCATTTATCACCATTCAAGGACCCATTTACAAAGTAAACGATCTATTATATCACGTCGGTCCATATGGCTGCTACCATGAATAGTCTATGAAAAGAAAATCTTCATACAATACAAACGAATGTCGTAATTTATTGTTATCTGACGAAGCGTGGATGATGGAACAGGTATACCTCTGCCTAGCTCTTCGGGAAAACCAGGCGTGATGTTATGTTTTGTGTATGTTTGTGAATTTACATTTTTCGCTACAATTAAGTATTTCGTAGTTTTGTGTACTACTGCTCAAATACAGTCTCTTTTAGCTTGGGTATCAGAAATACATACACAAATATTATGTTTACAATTTATTCACAAAAAAAATGCAACTGCCCAAGCAGCCCGCGAATAGCCGGAGTTAATATTGATTAATTCAAGGAATAAAATAAACAAAACTGCAGCTTACCTTCACTCATTCCAAAATACCAAAAATTCAAGTTTTTATTTTAGAATTTCATAATCACATCTTCAAATTCATAAATTTAATAATAAAACCTGTATGAAAACTCACATACACAACCAAAATATAGTGCGAATCAAATCAATCACCTAAAATATAAACAGTATTATGTAAAGACAAGTCTTATATGCTATGTACTTACCAATTCGGCTACAATCTGCCTGCCTAGTCTCTGACACTCGTTCACTGACGGTTTCGTGAAAGTGTTTGAGTCGAACTGCTTGGTAGTCTGTGAAAAATAGTTAACATCATTTAACTGCAAAAAAATCCACCTAACAATACACTTACAGATAACGCACAGCATGAACCGCTGGGTCTGGGAAGCATGAAATTTTGCAATAGAGGTCCTTATTACAACGAAGGTGAGCACTTTGAAAGTTCATCGCCTAAAGGGGTCATATAGGGATTTATATGGAAGTTGGGCGCAGAGCAGTGGTAGCCCAGTGGTATCGGCCCAAACTTACGAATTGTAGGTCGTGGATTAGAACCCAGGCAGGCTCTCAAAACGGTGAAGGAAAACATCGTGAGGAAACCGGCATGTCCTAAAACCAAAAATTCGAAGACACGTGACAACTACCAACCCGCACTGGGCCCGCGTGGTGGATTACAGTACAGCCTACTCCCTACTACCATGGAATTTAGTCCCTAATGCTATGGAATTTCGTCATTTTGGCCGATAGACAATCCCATCGGGCCACACGACTACGTCAATAAAAAAAATGGAAAACGGAATATTGTACAATATTGATTGCAGTTTGCTGTTTTTATCAGATAGAATGTCCCTCCATGTTTAAATCGCTTTAAGTACAGCCTATAAAGCTAATTTTCAAGGAGTTTCCAGGCTCGAAGATGCGATTTACACAAGCATATCAAAAGTTGACGCAATACTAAAATGTGGTAAGTCGACAATCGGTCTGTGAAAACAAGATCTGAGTGTAAATGGGCCTTTAATTACACCTGATACAAACACTGTGTATGAAGAAGAGATATAGAGATCGAAGCTCTTTGGTAAGAAGCTTCGATCAACAATAGTGCATAGTACTAGATTTCCGATGACCGCATCAAAAACGGCCGGAAAAATAGCAAGTTTTTTTTCAACCTTATTGCTTACAAAATATGTTATATTTTTCCATAAATATTTTTACTGTTATTTTAAAAATATTACTTGTCAATCGAAGTAGTAAATATATTGCAAACGATAATAAACTTTATGTTGAAGTGTTAAGGTTTATAATCAAGTTATATGCAATCGTGGCCACTTGAGCGATGTGTTTTTGTTCTAGTGCTATCATTTTTTGGGTGAGAAGGTGAAACGGTCGCAAAGAACTCAATAGCAACAAGTTTTTAAATGTCATTCAATCTGTGAATATCACCTGCATAATGTATTATCGTTGCAACAAACCTGTTTAGCTTTGCTAGTATTATCTAATACTTTGTTGATGTCCTTGATCGAATGTATTGATACATCCAATGTGGAAGCGTCTAATTTCTCCTGCTTGTTTTTGAGCTCTGCCGTTGTCTGTCTGATGTCTTGCTTAATGTTTTTGGGTTGTGTTTTTGTCTGTCTGTTGTCCTGCTTGAAGTTTCTGGGCTCTGCTGTGGTCTGTTTGTTGTTTTTCAGCTCTGGTTTAGCCGTCGTCTTCTTTGTTGTATTTTCGGGTTGCTGGAATTAATAGAAAATGGTTGATATTTACTCAGTAGTGTTAAGTGGTACTAATTTCCGAGGAATGTCGTAGTGATTATAACAATTAAAACTTTTAGGCGAATTAGGCTTCCTTGCCTCGAAATACGCGAACCTTGAATTGGTGATGGAATATGATGTTGTAAGATAATCCATAAACAATCTTCTACAAGGACCTAGGAATAGACATATGTTGGCGGTGACTGAGACAAAGCTGAATTCTGATGTGAAGTATCACATTCAGATCAATCACATATATTTTTTCACCTCTAGAACCATAACTACGCAAAAAACAATCTTAAACAACTCACCTAAGGTCTAAATCAGTTTAACCTTAGTTCCCTATATAAAACATTACCCTCCTTTTGGGATCCGCCGCAGTCGGGTAACAAAAGAATACTTCATCAGTCACTTAAATATGATGCTTCAAATCGACCTCCAAGTTATTAATCTGGTTTGCTAAAGCTGCAAGTCTACTACCATAATCCTGGTCCCTTTATCATATCTTCTTAAAATTAACGTTACACAAACCACACATGGTCTAAATTTCAATACTCACATAAGTATGATGCGTCAAATCATCCTCCCAGTTGTTGATCTGGTCTGCTAAAGCTGCTAGTCTACCGAACTTCTTCTTGCCGTCTTGTTGGGGGCGCTGCTTCGGCTGCTTTGGTTCCTGCTCTGATGGCGGCGTTGCTGAGGAGAACTCTAGCTCCGTGCGGTGGACCGGCGAAGAGAGGGTTGGTTTATCTGAAAAAAGAAATGGGTTTTGGTTGTAAAATGGCGATGGGTTAAACCTGGTCCAGCCTAGATGAAACTGAGCAAGAACTTGTAAGCAGGTAGTGTTTAGCTATGGCTTGACCAGCAGGAAAGGACTAGAAAATCGGCGTTAATGAGCCCTATCAAAAAGTGAGTGAATAACATGAGTATGACCTTTACATATGAACATGAACCACGCTTTTATTGGCTCAAAAAAATTAAATCAACAGTGGCATTGTGTATGATTTATGGTTAGCATTTCAAACACCATTACACAAGTCAGTCAAAGTTTATAAAAAAAAATCTTAATCAAAATTACCAGCAATAAGTATGGTTCATAATGTCGACACAAAGAACTATCAATAAATAAACTCAAATGAGAACTACCAAAGCTGTCCCTTGAATGAACAGTTTTCTATATCCTATCTTCAAATAATATCTATTTATTATCAAATCCTTGTCCTTATCACATCCTGTTGTGTATTAGGGAGTAATTTAATAAGTTATCAATGTAGGATATTGTTTTCGTGTGAGTCAAAATATGAATCAAGTGAAATGAGTAACACCAAAATAATATTATCTGGTAACATCTAAATGTATGGTTTGGCCGTAAGCCGTTCCATTGAACTATTGCATGACTCAACATTAAAGACCAGTGACGTAATTTCTTACAATCAGCCCAAAACCTGTACATTTTGACCAAGATGTCAGGTTTGTAGTTAGGCCTTGTAGAGTTAGGGGCTTGGCTCTCCATTAGATCTAATAACTTTTATCAGTAAAAGCATTATGTTAGTCTTGGTAATCTACTTTACATAAAATGTTTTAGTGGGTTCGTGTTTAAAGCCTCGTGCAGACAGGTGCGATGGCAATTTTTCTACCGTGAAGTTTTCTTAGAGTCGCGTCGCGCCGTCGCGACGGAAGAGCGGGTTCTGCAAGAGGCTTTAAACAGAAATGGCAGCAGTGCTATGACTCCCTTATGGCTTGTTGGTGAATTGTGGTGGGAAGCGCGACTTCGGAGTGTCGGGTCCTGGGTTTCTTTTTCAGGTCAGGCATTATGCTGTAATTTATTTGGTCTGGTTTTACCAAAATAATAGTTAATTTGAAAGTCATGAGCACTGCTAATGTCTGTCTAAGTAGTGTATTAGTAAGCATATAATACGAAATAGAAGACACCTGTAGATAAAAAAGTTATTGAAAACCGGCCTAGTGCGAGTCTGACTCGCACATGATGGCTTCCGTACCACCGTACAATATTTAGCAAAAACGACATAAAAACGTTGATTGTATGGGCCCCCCCATTACCTTTAATTTTTTTGTTTTTTTTTATTATTTGTTGTTATAATAGAAATACACAGTCTGTGAAAATTTCATATGTCTGTCAATTACGGTTCATGAGATACAGCCCACTGACAAGCAGACGGACGGACCGACAGCGGAAGCTTAGTAATCGGGTTCCGTTTGATACCCTTCAGGTTCAGATCCCAAAAAATCATATTAAGTATCTACGGATCGTAGCAGGAGGCGTTCCGTAGTTACTGTCTACCCCCTTGGAAATAAATCGTTAGTTTATTTATGTAATACATTATAAGGACAATACCTGAATAGAGATTGCCAAGTCGGTCAAGTCGAGACTTAACATTGTGTCGGAGCCCTGCACGCTTGTTCTCCGACGTATGTTCTATTGCCTTCTCCAGGTTACTGGATGTGTCATCTGTAATTGTAATAATATAGGAATAAGTATGATTTGAATGCGACAAAATACAAAACAAATGTTAGATATATGAATTGATATATCAAATACTCAATAAATCTGCCTAGCGTTTTCCCAACTATGTTGAACCCGACCCGCTTCCAGTCTAACTGAATATTTTTTAGATAGTTTTCACAGACCCATTGTCGACTTAATATATTCTAGTATTGAGTCAACTATTTATATGCCTGTGTAAATCGCATCTTCGAGACTGGAAACTCCTCGAAAATGAGCTTTATAGGCTGTACAGCATCATCGGCCTGGCCTTTACCTAACTATGTTGAACTGTGTTGGGGTCGGCATTCAGTTTAACTGGATGCAGCAGTATACCAGTATTTTACATGGAGCAAATACATATCGCACCTCCACAACCCAGTAAATGGGTAATACAATACCCCTTGGTAAGACTGGTTGTGATTTTAGGGCTTCTGACTACCAGTAATGTCTGTCAAAGATCTACAAATGACAGCCGGAACCAACCAACAGCTTAAAGTGCTTTCCTATTCATAAAGCCATCAACACGCATACTCAAAACTTTCCTCACGACCTTTTCCTCATTCCTCCGTATCACATGCCCATACCATGACAACCGATTTTCACAAGACTTTTCAGACTTCCTTTTAAGTACTCATTTCTTTTTCTGTTCATTCGTATAACACCACACATCCGTCCAATCCGCTCAATTACTCTCATATCAAAAATATTTAGCACCGTTGAAGGAGTGAACAGGAAAGTACAAGACGCAAACCTAATATTTTTACATTATGTAATATTTAATTAATCTTGACTGTTTTCCTGTCCTGGTTTTGATCCCAAAAAAGAACAAAGAAACTAAATATTTTAACAACAAACCAAGAACTTGCCCCAATTATAACAAGCATAATAATAGCATATTCAGCCTATATGATCCCACTGTTGGGACTCAGGCCTCCTGCCTGTGAGAGGATGTGGGCCATAATCAACCACACAGTCCCAGATGGTAGATGTCACATATCTTTGATTTTTTGGTTCTAGGACATGCTGGTTTCCTCACAATGTTTTCCTTCACCGTTTTGAGAGCAGTGGTGATGAAATAATTTATACAAAGTAAAGAGCCTGTCAGGGTTCGAACCTATAACTCTTAAGTTGCAGACATTACCACTGGGCCACTACTGCTCTTTACCATTGGGCCACCACTACTCTCAATAATAACAAAAATAGAATAAAAAACGTTAACAGTACCTGCCATCCTATTCCAAATTTAAATAAAAAAGATTGCAAATACCACACTGGCTACAAGCCACACACAATTTGAAACAATTTAAACCATACACAACACAATCATAATTCAAAACTGTTTACAACCATTTAAGCTAATGTTTTGTTAAACTATTGAGAAACATTTACTAATTATTAGAACCATTATCTCCTTGAGGTGAGTAATAAGTTACAAGCAAGAAGCTTTGTAAAGTTGTGAGGATATAACATTTAAAAAATAATAAGTGTCATTGGCTTTTTGTTAGTCATCCTGTGTCCTACCATAATTACATAAATACCTTCATAGTAGGACCTTTTAAGGCAAAGGTATGTGCAGAGAAGGGACAGTAATGTGGTTTTTTACTGCATAATGCATCATGTTGTAAGTATTTATCATGATATCTATGATACTAAGTGCCGAATATACATTGTACAGATTAGTAGAGGTTTATTCTAAGTTAGTATGTATTATATTGTTGTTTTGTATGGTTTCCTTACCTGTAATCTCCTTTATAATAACATTGCCACCAGGCCGCGCCTGTGAGTCATACACCACACTAATAGGAGCGTCCCTTTCCTCAACCTGAACCTCTATCTGTATGTCATTTCTATGGGAAATGTTTATCTCAACAGACACATCAGAGTTCCGTCTGTTGATACTCCCCCTCTTTGGACTTTTAAACTCCTTTTTAGTTACTACAACGTCATTGCGACCCCGCTGTGGAGACGCGACATCAGGCTTCAAACTCGACCTCTTAGTAACAGCTTTCGTGGGAGTTTCAGACTTTGTAAAGTCTTTTGACTGTCTCCGAGGCGACGTGATAGATTCCCGAGCCATTTTACTCGGAGACTTCGCAGGAGAACCCTCAGATTTCACTATGGCGATGTTTTCTGAAAGTGGCTTCCTTTTCGGAACAGCCTGTCCGGAATTTGCAAGTTTTTGATCGATCTTCTCCTGTCTGGCTCGCGCTCTCTCTAACATGCGCTGGAAATAAATTTTTGGATGTTAAAACATGCGATTCTTGATGACCTTCTAAAGATTGCGACCGTTAATACATAAATTATCGTCCAATCGTACCTGGGTGAAGGGATCCATAATTGAAACGTTACAAAAGGTATTCGAATGTCACAAATCACACAGTTAACATAGTTTGTGTACACTTTGCACGATAATAATGATTTCACGTTAGTTTTTGCAAGAAAACAATTTCCACAAACATTCACCCGTTCGTTGGACGTTTGACGTTTGAACCGAAATTTTTGAATTTAGTTCGCTTTTTATCCGGTCGGCGCCGCGTAGCTTCATAAAACTTTTCGTTCGGAAATGGTGAACTTTTTCAAATGCTTGAATTTTATTACAATACATATTTAATTAATTTCTTAGTTTCCGCAGAACCAAGCACAATAATAAAATTGTTTATTGTGTATGTAGCCCAAACTTATTTATTTTTGTCCTACAAAGAAAGAGGTTGTAGCATTGTGGTACCTAGTAAATATGGTAGCGCCATCCAAGAAGCTTGCGCCATCTAGTAACTAGTAGAAGAATTACACAACCATGCAAAATCCTAATCACTCTCCGCACCCCTATTAAAATGTTTTCAATGTATTTGTTCAATGTTTCACACAAAAAACACTACAATAACTAGTAATAACGCGAGCTCGATAACGTTTCTCAGTTCTTGACCTGTATACCAGATGGCGTTGAACTCCCTTTCCAAGAAAATAATAAGGATTTCAAAAGTTGACGCAGTAAAACTAGAACCCTATGGAAATATTATAGGCCATTGGATAAACAGTACACAATACGATGCTACTATAAGTACTAGGCTCCAAAACCTATAAAGGTAGCCTTAAATTCACATAATTTGAGACCAACGCACTGCCTAGCAACCAAGATGAAAAATCGTTATCGAAACATCCGAAACATAAACAAAACCAGATCCGTGTTGTTATTATTTTTTTACTTTTCTCGGGGCTCCAGGGTCCCGGACCTTTGGAAAGCATACGAAGGACTGAAGCCAGCTCGCAGAGGCCCTTTAGACAATATTAAATGGAATGAGACACCGACCAACGATTATCCCTGTACGAGTATGCACTATGCAAGTGAACCCAAGGACAGCCCCTGGATGGTGCAGGACTATTGCGGAACATGGAAACAAAATATATTGGGCTATGGGTTTGGGTGGCTATAGTGGATTGGTTACCCTGGACTATGGAAGGACTATGTCCTCTGCCTGACCAATGATAATATATTCACGGATAAAATGGTAGGGGGTAACTTGCACACTCATTATTGGGCCCCCGGAAACTGTCGCACATAGTGTCGTAGCGACAAGGGGGCAACATATTTTGAGGTGCTTGGGGAGTGGAGAGGTATTCCACGGCTATCAGAACCATCCCAGAGCCCGGAAGATGGTCAAGATTTCTACCAGCAATTACTGGAATACTTCCTTCCACCGAGCACGTTTGCTCTTGCGAATCTCCACTATAGCCGGTCAATAATGGCAAGAATGAGGTGGGAGCTCTAGTCCTCGTCAGTATTCACTGCAGCCGGTCAATACAGGCAAGCCAGAGATGAGGAACATGACTTCTACCGGGAGATAGGGTCCATGAAATCGCTACTGCCCAACAGCTCGCCACATGCTGCCCTGCGGATTTTTGTATTTCTCTTGGTCTGGCTCCTCATCCTAGACCTGTTCCGGCAAAGTAAACTCTACCGGCATGTGGCCTGTGCCGCATGCTGGTTCGGAGCGTGCAAGCCCCACCACGACATCAACGTAGTGATACGGCGCGGCGGCATTAATATTATTACTTATAAAACCGGGAGTATACCGGTTGAGTGTTGACAGTCTGTTGTCAGTGCTATCTGTGTTTACAAACCAGATCCGGCAGTCTAGACATAAATAGCGATCGCTATACGACCGAATTCAGTCGCAGTTTAATGGCGTCTCTAGGCGGTCAAAATTACTTGACAAGCACGAAAAAATCCCGTGCTTGTGAAGCACGTCGCGCGCGTCTAGGGACGCCATTACGACTTTGCGACCGAATTCGGTCGTATAGCGATCGCTATTTATTGCCCCAGCTCATAGTTAGGTATAGGTAGGTAGGTAAATAATATTCTAGGGGTATTTCCACAGTAGAACAAGTAGGCTAAATAACCTATTATGATATCGAAACAAGGTAGGTATCTAGAATCGGTCATTAGGGTCACTTGTTTTAATCCAGTAGTTGTAGGTATATGTATATTTATCGTGTCAGTGCAATACCTAATATCATTAGTTCATTAAGTTGTGGAAACATCTATACATAGTAGGTACATACAAGAAGGAAACATTCAATAAAACACGTGATATAGTGTTAGGGAAAAAATTGGCCAAGTGCGAGTCGCACACGAAGGGTTCCATACCATATTCAATACGTTTTTAATTTAGCAAAAAAAAACATGATGCTTTTATGGTGACATCCTTTAAATTTTTTACTTTACTTTATTTTTTATATTTTTTTGTAATAGCGGCAATAGAAATACACAATCTGTGAAAATTGCAACTGTCTAGGTACCTATTACGGTTCATGAGATACAGCCCGCTGACAGACAGGCGGACGGACAACAGAGACGTGACAACCCTAAAAAGACCTCCGTTCGAGTTAGACTAGTCGCCCAAATAAGGCTTACATGTTTTTCACGAAACTTTTAATATTAAAATTTACTTTCAGCGTCTGAAATTCCACTATCGTCAGGTTCAGAACTGCGTCATTGACACGCAATTCACGAACTTGGTCATAATAAGGTTTGTTTATAAGCTCAACGAATAAAGGGCAACCAATGAACCAACATTGTTTGAGTCATCTAGATTCTATTAATATACATATCTTGTTTACCAAAACATCGAGAAATGGCGAAGATGGATTGCAATCTATGATATCATCACTACGGGCTACAATCGTTATATAGCAAAGACATACGAATAGGTAGTACCAATTTACCTAATTGTATTCTACTACAACCCGATTCAAACTTAATGGCGGCTCGGAACATGAGGAGAGACGCTGCGCAGTAACGAATTCATGGATCAGCGGGGGTGAGGAGTGGGGTACTGCGCAGCGAGTACCTAACTTCCGAGCCGCCATTGAAGTTTGAATCGAACTTATTACTTCTTTCTATACAGGGTGGCAGGGACATCGACCCGAAAACTTGTACCATGGATTAAGTAATTACATGATTCTGAAACCCACTGCGTTGAAATTTTTGTTCGGTTATTTTAAAAAAACTGCTGTTTCATAGATAAGTGCAATACATACGCGGACACGCGGTCAAAATCTATGGAACAGCAGTTTTACCGGTTTGAACCGGCGAAAAATTTCAACTGATTCCATGGTAAAAATTTTCGCGTCCATGTCCTTGCCACCAATTAGGTATAACACTGAATTTGATGTTGTCACCGTTTTAGGTGTAAAAAAGGCATTTGGAAAGTTTTAAAATACTTTTTTCCATTTAAAACTAAATATTCGGTGTTACGATATTAATTACTGCATTTCATAATCAATATTTTAGTTAAATAGTTAGCCATATTTCATATTTCCATACAGTATCTAATATTGTCAAATTAATCAAAACATTAAATATTTGACAGCTATTTGCGACGTTGCCAGCTTTTAGGATAAGCGCTCTTAAAAACTGTGCAAAGCAGGGGCGGGTCACTTCATCACTTGTAATATTATAAACGTGTGAATTTGAATGATTGGATGAAGAGACAAGACTGTGTCAGTTTGAATATAGAGTGAATAAAAACAGAATGTTGATGAAATATACATCACCTAAAGATGGCATCAGCGCAGCATAAAAACAAAATCTTAATGTATTTTTCAGTTATAAATTTAAAAAGAAGGATCATAAATATGATTAAAAGTCTCACACTAATAAACTTGACCCAAGACCTTGACCCGATACGATTGGCAAACTATATTATCGTAAATCGTCATGTTGGTTACAAACATTCACCACACTACGTCCAACATTCGACAACGCATCCATTCCTCGTCATTGTGGCTGTCCTCTATCTAAATGCGAAGTAATGCAGCAATGGAAGTGGTTTATTGGCGTTGGCCGGTCATTGCAAATCAAGATACGTACCTACCTACATAAATAATTGAATTAAGAACATGAGAGGTTTCTCAGCGGACTACGGAACCAGTAACCAGTCTCATATTAGCATTTGTTGCGAGTGCACGCAAAGTGAATTTATTACAAGGCGGAAATATGGGTGAGTAATTTTTTGTGAAATAATCAATACGTAGAATAAGATGGGATAGGAAAATATTGAGATTTAAATTCCTACTTACACTTAAAGATGGTGTCATGTGTAAAATTTCTTTGTCAAGTTGTTTCCAGGTCTGTTTCTGGGGTCTCTGGTAAAAGATTTGGCCCAGGTTGCTCGTAGGGTACCATTTTTGTCCATTTTTGACAAATTATTTTATCGTACGTAGCACAATTTTTGAAACTTTAATGGCTCCAAAGGAAATTAAATATTTCTAAGGACCAAACATTAAAAACGATATTTCAGAAATACAGATCAGGAAAAATGGATTAATTTTTTTATTGACCGCAAAACCTTTTGAATTAAAAAAAGTTATTAAAATTTATCTACAAATATTCCGATAGTATCTACGTAACGTCATAAAATCAGCGAATATAGGAAAATGAGAGATTTTCTTCTATCACCAATAATGTTTTTGCACAATAGCTAGCCAAATCAGTATGTTTTAGGGTTGCCAACGCTTTTATTAAATATCAAATATAGTATTTTCGAAGCCATTGTCTGAAAAATATAGTAGACAGCGAAAAAAACAAAAACAATATAACCTAGGTTAAAAAAAAATTATATTTTTTAAATGCATATTTTTGAGACTTCGAATCTTTATCAACGGTTACTTATTTTTTATAAATAAGTATATAATAACTAATAATTATTACACTCAAAATTAGGGTTACAAAATACCATTCTGCTTGTATGAGTTTAATACTAGCCTTTTGCGGTCATCTCGCCGTTTTGTATTGAAATGAATACATAGTATTAAAAAATAGAAGTGGTGAAGGGTGGGCGTTTTGGGGGACTGTCTTATGTAATTTTGACGTTCGAAAAGTGCTGATTCTCAGCCTAGTTTGAATAAATGACTTTTGAATTTTGAATTTTTGAATAGTAGTTTCGCTTACTATATTTTTTGTAGAAATATATGTATAGTATTTATAGATAGTGCCATCCACGAAGACGCGCCTGCTTCGCTCCGCTCCATACTAAGTACAGCATAGTACAATACAAAATCGTGGAGTGGGGCGCGTCTTCGTGGATGGCACTAAAATTGCAGGACACCTACTGTGTTATAGGATTGGCAACCCTAGTATGTTTACTCAACCAAGAATCGATAATAATAAAACACAGAATCGTAAAGTTCGCACGGTTCACACAATACCGCACTTTAGCAGGTATTTTTCTTATAAAAAGGTCGAGTAGACCTCAATAATCACGATATAGATATATACCTCCTTAGGTACATAGGATGAAGGAATTACATAACATAATATAACTCACAGCCAGTTATTTTTAAGTCCCATGTAATAAGGGGCGAGCCTATTGCCATCAACCGGGCACAAATCGGTACTCCGGGTTATTACTGAGAAATCCCTGATGATTTATTGATCAACCGATTCTAAGTTCTTGGTTCATACCAAGGCTGGAAAACGCAAAATACTTGATTTCCTTCACAAACTTTTATTAGATTAGCACCTATATCAGGAAAAAGAAGTAAGTACCTACGTAAATACCTAGATGCAACGTTGTGGGTTGAAATTGGAATAAGGACAATAAACAAAATTAAAAAAAAAAACATGTAAAATTACATAAGGTGCAGGAAATTATATGACCCCACTTAAAACTTTATCATCCAAGGCAGGAGTCACCTTATTTCTTAAAGTCATAAGTACAACATTTTAATTTACTTATATTCATAATCATTTTATTTGTTATTTTTGTCTTGCCTGAAGAAGGTGTGGTAAAATTTAAAAGGGTGTGGTAGTACACTACAGATAATCAAACTGAACAACCTTTATCTACGGGACAAACATCGTAATCGCGAAAAAAATATCAACTGTTTCAACAGACAAAACACAAAACAAAACAAAACACAAAACTTCAATGCCTACTCGACCCAAAATGTATGAGACGGCAGATTCTTTTTTACGATGTTGGTCCCATGGAGAAAGTTATTCAGTTTGATCGTCTGTACTGTACCCGTCCTACCCTTAAATATGACATATACTTTTAGGCATTATAAGACTTGCGTTTAGGCACGTATAGGTCCTGTAGTCCCCTTGACAAACTTGTTTACCAGCTATGACCCAGCTCACAGGTGGAAAATCCCGACGGTAACGAGAGGCCATTGTAGGCCCATTACCCAATTGAATTCAAATATGTAGGTAGATATTTGCCTGTAGCTCAATACATTGTTTACTTGCCTCTTGACTTCGACTACCATTTTCAATGTTGACTCTCCGTGATTACATTATTGACACTAGTTTAGTGTAACCAAACTTGTTTCACAGGTTTTGGCAAAGTTGAACATAACACACACACGTCACAACTGTATTCCACAAAGGGTTAAGCACAGGCATCTATAGTACACCCACATTTCACCAGTTATGTTTAAGTCCCATGTAATAGGGGGCGACCCTATTGCCATCAACCGGACACAAGTCCAGACGCCTGCTACTGAGATATTCCAGATGTAAAAACCCAGTTTCAAAGTTGCACAAATTACTTAAGAATCTTGTCAGATCTACCGGCTTAAGTAGGTACCAGGGATTCTCCATTTTTTTATCAAGAAAGCCTAGACCAGGGTGCTTGCAAGCCAGTCGAGAAGATTGTGAGCTGGTGTTCAGTATAAAAGGTGCAATAGTGTAGGTACACTTTCTATCAAGACCCCTCCGCTCGGATAGCCGTCGGTCCCGGCTGTCATTCGTAGATCTTTGACAGTCGTTACGGAAGTCAGAAGCCCAAAAGTCTGACAACCAGTCTTACCAAGGGGTTTCGTGTTACCCAGTAACTGGGTTGAGGTCATGGTCGCTCCATGTAAAATACTGGTATTCAGCTGCATCCGGTTAGAAAGCCGACCGCAATATAGTTGGTATATTAACACGGTCATACTAGAAATGTACTACAATAGAGCTCTTTGTAGACGGACCAATCTCAGTGGAGACTACTTAGCCATCGACGCGACGGCGGAGTACACAAGTGTGTGCGCAGACACTGGTGTACTCTCTAACCACACTCTCATAGAATCCGGGGAATTACTAAGTACCAATCCAACACGTCTATTTCTGCTGCCAAGTAGCCTTAATGTTCTTTTTCTTAGCGTGTCGATGGCAAATAAGTACTTAACACGTAAAATATATATTTTGTACCATTCCCCCTCTAAAAAGCTTACCTATTTACTAGCTAAAAAGCACTTTTAATCACTATTTTGGCGTTTGAATTTTGAACACACCAATATATTCGACCTCCATCTCAATGCTACAATTGCTATACAACCTCCTTGCGAAAAAATACTCGATACAAACTCCTTGTGGAAAGAATACTCGCTATACAAACTCCTTGTGCAAATAACTCCTCGAGATTTCATTTTCGACAAGGAGTTTTTAGCATTAGAATAAAAGTGTTTTGTGTTCTTTGCTGTCATTAGTAAATTGGCGCTATTTTGAATACAGTAAGTTGTACGAACACAAATTTATCCAATGTTAATGTGCATTTTAATTAATTTAACCTTCCTTTTTTCTTCATTAAATGTCTATTTTCGCTTAAATCTTTCTTTTTCTCGTAGTCATGGTACAAAGTATAGTATGTAACTCTTGAATAAAACGGATTTATGTCGAGGGCCATGAATCACTCGCGTCGCTCAGGATTCTAACACTTGAATCACTCGCTACGCTCGTGATTCAATCTTCATGAATCGTTCCCTACGGTCGTGATTCAGTCGTTAGAATCCTTCACTTGCTCTTGATTCATCTATGGCCCTCACTTTAAATCCGTCTTTTATTCACTAATTGCATAATAATATACTATTTTTAATTTGTTTGCGCCAAAATTCAACCACGCCATAACAGTTTGCTGACGCCGCCATCAGGTCCTCATCGTCACGTGTGCAGGTGGCAGTGTTTGAGAGCTAACCTTACTTACTGTTAACCGACACAAACAATAGGTACTTAGATATTTTAATTTTGACTTCGGATAGCAGCGCATCTGTGAATCTCCTGAAATTGCAGAGGTCCCTAGGAGGCTGAGACAACTCCATCAGCTTAGCCGCCTTCTTGTTTGCCAACAACTAAGTAATAACATAAGAGCAGGACAGGTTTCATTGAGTACTGGTCTTATTTAAACAGTTACGTCACAAGACGACCAGTTTAGCAAGTCATAGTCTGTCTGGTATAATTGCTGATCTCGAATGTCTCGTCACTATCTATGACAATCTGATTGTTGATGAAGGTAGAAAAAATAGCTTGTCACAAAAGTATTTCAATTCTTTTGTTGTGAAGCTTTGTTGCTTATCGCCATTAAAATTTTAATTAATGAGACCAATCCATACTCATCCATTGTTAATGATGAATGAACTTGTCCTGCTGGACGGGTTTGTGTCCTGCTGGAAGACTTCCGCTGGACGGTACGCAGTTTGTATGAAATTTTGTCTGGTCCTTCCAGCAGTACCTACGGTGACCTTGGTTTTGAACTAGCGCTCGTCAGAAGTTTTAATCATTTGGCTAGTGCGTATTAAAATAAAACTCATTTGTTTTAGTAGGTACCTACTTTCATATTTTTTATAATAATAATAATAGATGTATTCGTAGTTGATAAATAACCAATTAATCTTGTTGGAGCGCATAAAGAACCTATACGTACCTAAAAGGATCTATAATCTGTCAGTTTGGTTTTATTAAGCACTGTAAATAGTGCATGTATAGTTAACAATCAATAACAAAAGGAGCGAGTGACAATGTACTCAAAAATAATGAAAATCAGTAAAGTTAAAAAAACTTGATTACCTACGCTGGAATACCGAAATGTTGACGACGCGTTTTCGGTACCCGAGCGTCGATATAAGTCGCGCGAGCGGGACGCGCTACCCCATGAATTCTCATGCACCATGGCCTGCTGATAGAAGGTCAGTTGTGTTTAGAAACCGTTTCTTGTACAATGTGTAAAAGGCAAAAAAAATCTATATTTTCGTGCAAATTTTAAATTTGTACTGTATAATCATTACGGTGCTGTGACCGGAAAAAGTTGCATCGTTCCGGAAGTACTTAAAGCCATGTTGGCAGGACTCCGGGCGATCTATCATTAATATTATAATGGGAAATGAACTCTCTCTCTATTACCTACCTTAAGCATATGACGGAGAAGGGTATGCGTCTCTTTCGTTATCATCAAGCATATTTTAACTACTGTGGGTAGTGTTGGTTATTGCGCAATAGAAAAATCGTTTGCAGTTCAGATCAAATTATAATTCACGATCAAATCATTCACACTAGCAATACACACACTGTAGTTACACCACACAAAAATTCAGAACGCACGACAGTTTCTAAACCTGCTCACTGATTTACAGCCACCAACGAACTCTGCTTAGCTCCGGCCGGTCCGAGGGTTATGTTTTAGACTGTCAAGCGCCGCTAAGTGGCACTGGCGCCCCGATTAGTAAAATGAGTGACGTATTTTCGACACATATATATTATATGGCACACGGATACACCTTGAACTGGATTAGGACATAGGTCATTTTTTATCCTGGTATCAGTAAGTAGTACGTTCCCGTTCTTCGCGGGCGAAGCTGCGGTTAAAAGCAAGTTCGTAATAATATTTTGTTAGTCACTACACTTGTTTACTACTGAAGTACTGTGGCTAATCAAAGACATTAGTCACACTTAGTAATGAAAAAAGTGTGTGTGCACATATTTGTATGTAGTTATAAATACAGACTTGGTAAATCAGTCTACCTGATGGTATGGTAGGTACAAGGTACTCCTGTACAGTACGCAAATCATCAAATCGCGTGTATCGGAATGTGAGCCATGAGAAGACTAAGCTAAGGAGGTCATGAACCTCATCATAGGAAATTATTAGGGATGTAGATAGAGTTTGTGGCTAAATAATAACAGCCGCACGGGTCGATCTTCAAGGTTAAGCAACGCTAGCCGAGGTCAGTCCGTGGACATGTGACCATCCATTACTTCTCGAGATCCCGCCGTACCTCGGAAAGCACGCTAAGCCGTTGGTCGCGGCTGTCATTTGTAGACCTTTGACATTCGTTATGGGTAGTCAGAAGCCCGAAAGTCTTACCAAGGAGGGAACCGTGTTACCCAGTTTCTTCGTATTGTGGAGGTCATTGCTCCATGTAAAATACTGGCATGCAGCTGCATCCGGTTAGACTGGAAGCCGACTCCAACATAGATGCTGACAAATAAAGCACATTTGTTTCAATTGTTTCTGACCTAAATTCACATGCATAAGTGCGTTTGCCCCTGACAAATAAAGCACATTTATTTCAATTGTTTCTGACCTAATTCACATGCATAACGGCGTTTGCCCCTGACAAATAAAGCACATTTGTTTCAATTGTTTTTGACCTAATTTACATGCATAAGGGCGTTTGCCCCTGTCAAATAAAGCACATTTGTTACAATTGCTTCTGACCTAATTCACATACATAAGGTCGTTTGCCCACTTATCCGTATCCGGTTCGTATTCGATTCGTGTACGTTTCTGATCCAGTTTGGCCATCCTAGTAATTGTATGGACGTTTGTGCATTCACTCATCATATTAGATTCGTGTTCGATTTGTAAATTAAAACTTCGAGTCGTTTTTTGACGGATCAAAAACGAGTATATCAAACAAAACGAATCAAATACGGATAATTGCGCAAGGACGTGAATTTCCCGTCCGTCTTTTTCAGGTATCGAACACGAATCGAATATGAACCGGATACGGTGGGCAATCAAAATGACACGCGAATTAGGGATTCGCGTGTCATTTTGACTAAAAACGCAAGGGAATCAGTAATATTAAGATGTGAGGAGCCTTCACTGCATGTTGCAAATCAGGAAAATGTATTTGAGCAAGCAACGCATGTTGCAAATAAATCTCCCAGCTGTTCACATCCCCGCGAGCGTGATCCTCATAGCAACTCGTTTAATTAATTTATGAGATGGTCATGCAAAACTTGGCAGCTCGCCCTTGACTCATAACATTTTACTACCTGAGACTGTGTTGTTTATCGATACAACTTTATTTGCATCATTTTTGCCGTTGAAGGTTTGCTATAAATAAATACACTGTAGAACGTTCTGGAGGCTAAGGAAAGCCCGGTTAAGCAGTCATGACCTCAAAGGTCAGCTACGAGATGCCCTAGTGAAAAAAAAAAAAGGATTGTAACGTAAACCAAAACCGTAAATGAAGGATCTATAAAGGGTGTTCCGTGATTCGCAGGCAGAATAACAAGGTTGTAATTAATATTTCTTGTATTCTAGAGCATTATACACAAATTGAACTTAAGGATAATATTATTTCTTGTTATGTACAAAGTAAACGTAAAAAAAATGCAAATGACGTATATTTCTGCCTATATAAAGTATGTTGCAGTTTTTACCGAAGACAATATGCAATGACCTTTAAGCAGGTACTTACGTATTTCTTTGTCAAAGACAATAGAGATGTCAGAACATGCCTCGGGCGGCGGATCTTACTAATTCTAGAAGGGACATATCTGGCTGCCTCGACCAACCAGAGGGTTGCGATGTTTGGCGGCTGTATCGAAGAAACGCTTTGAATTGATTTTAAGAAATTGGGCTATAGTGAGGATTTTGAGGTCGAGATGGAGGATCTCGTTCCTAACATACCAGGGGGAACCCGTTGCCATTCGAAGGAAACGGTTTTGGAGGGTCTGCATCTTGTGGAGATGATAGGGTTTGGCTTGTGCCGAGGCGGCGCACGCATAGGTCATTATTGGTCGAATGCACGCCAAGTAGGTACGCAATTTGCACCTGAGTGACAATTTGCTACGTGCATTCAGAACGGAGTGAAGTCTACCGAGAGCGAAAGCGGCTCGCGAGCGTGCCTGCCATGACGACCCTAGTATTTAGATTTTATACTTGTGACGTATCAACCCCCACTCCCCAACTTTAATGCGTTTTTGAAAGTCATTTTTATTAATATGACAAAGCAAAAAAAATAAGGGTCTAATATTTTTTTATTATCTAACTGACGGACTAAACAGGTTTTTTTTTTTGTTTTGAACCTGGCATCATCCCTATTGCAATTTTTATAATTTTATTTAAATTCTGTTACCATTTGACCATTTACAGGCACAGCCTATGGATCAATGTATTATCTATGGCCTAGATTGTTATGTAAAAGAATGGACCAGATAATATTATTGGCAATGGTAACATTGTTTTCGTGAAAAATATAAGATAAGTCTCAGTTTGTAAGAACACTAGGAACAATGTGAGGCCAAGTGAATGATCCTCGATTGTTCACATTATACTTATTTCTAGCAGTAGCCTTTTTGTGACTGAATTCTGATTGCATGCGAAAATAGTGTGGATATTGTTTTACTGGCATACTTAGTTCTTTGATTTCATGCAGGTCTGTAATATGTGAAGTTTTTTAAATAACGGTTTACAGCCGTCCAAAAATCAGACGCCAAGTAATAGTATAATATGCAATTAGTGAATAATGGGCGGATTTAAAGCGAGGGCCATAGATGAATCACGAGCAAGTGAAGGATTCTAACGACTGAATCACGACCGCAGGGAGTGATTCATGGCCCTCGATATAAATCCGTTTTATTAAAGAGTTGCATACTATACTTTATACCATGACTACGAGAAAAAGAAACATTTAAGCGAAAATAGACATTTAATGAAGAAAAGAGGAAGGTTAAATTAATTAAAATGCACATTAAAATTGGAACAATTTGTGTTCGTACAAATTACAGTTTTTATTTTAATGTTAAACTCCTTGTCGAAAATTTCGATCAATCAAATCTCGAGGAGTTATTTGCACAAGGAGTTTGTATGGAGTATTTCTTCGCAAGGAGGTTGTATAGCATTGAGATGGAAGAGGTCGAATATATTGGTGTGTTTTAAATTCAAACACCAAAATAGTGATTAAAAGTGCTTTTTATTCACTGTTTTCAGTTAATAAAATAAGCTTTTTAGAAGGGGAATGGTATAAAAGATGTTTTTACATTGTTAATAATCGTTATTAATTACTTTCCAGGTTCCGCTACTATCCTGTTGTCCATCGTGGCTGTGGTGCTGATGGTGTCTTACTCGGAGGCTTGTGAGTATCTTTCACATAATCTATCCAATTTCGTCCAGTTTAACTCGTACAGACTAGCACGACGCGATGACGACGCGACACCGGTAATTGTTTTACCGTGAAGTTTTCTTAGAAACTGTTTGTTAGAGTCTCGTCGCATCAGTCTGTACGAAGCACAAGTAACACGAGCGTATTTTAATCGCGGCGATTTTTTTTCACGTCATGGATTTTAGACGCTCTGCTTAGCGCCGAGAGTTGAATATCCAAAAGTGTGTTTTCTTGATGCGCTGGGATACGCACTGGATGCGCTATGTTGGATTCTCAAAGCTCGGCTCAATAGTGAGAGTTGAAAATCCAGTGTACGAAAAAAAATGTTGTTAAAATTGTTGTTAACATTGTTGTCATGGTGACAGACTTAGATAAGATGGTGGTAGCCAGCCAGGCGCACTTAGAATAAGCCGGAAAATTTTGCCCACACTGGGAATCCGGGACCTCTGGGTCTGAGACAGGTGGTCTTGCCATTAGACCACAGAGGCGGTTAAAAGTTTACACTATTTGATAAATAAATATTCAGAGGATCACGAACAAAAACATTGCAAAGAAAAGTCAAAGTGTGGTTTGTGAATCTTGCTCTAAATACGTCAACGTAGTACACTCCAGCCATTTATTCAATCAGGGCACCGTTTAAGGACACCGGTGGTAAAGTGACTAGATTAGATAAACGGCGTATTTTATATCCTTATACCCTTGCTTTACATGTTAGTTCACGTTATCATTGTATAAGGTCAGGTACGCACTGGCGATTTTTTCCCGCTGTGATATTTTTTTTGTGCACTGGATTTTCAACGTTCTGCTCAACACCGAGAGTTGAAAATCCGGTGCGCGATAAAATCCGCCGCGATATTTGTACGTCCGTGCGACGTGGGCTAAATGCATAAATAATAAAATGGTAGGCAGGAAATCCTGTTATTCATAACGCGTTGTGCCTCGATTCTGCGCAGAATGCGTGCCAGTTCTCACTGCATCTTGAGCACGTTGTACGACAGGTGAGATTGCCCGATGCTGCGTCACTGGGTTTCATACGTCAGAATTTCACACGTCCTTAGTGGCATGGGGAACAGAATGTAAAGTTTACTCGTCCACCATAGAAAAGGGACGATCCTCCGACCAGACCAGGGTGTCGTGTCTGGCGGGCAACTGTCCAATGGTTTTCTTTACGACTAGGGTATTCGGAGTTGACCTCAGAAGAGGGTCGTAGCTGCTTAACCGGACTTTCCTGTGGCTGCCTTAAGCTTCTACGCTCAAAGCCTCCAGCCAGGGGCGAGCCCAATGGTTGATGTCGGATAGTCTTATATATGTCGTTCGCGCGGTAAACTCTGTGACGTCAGGATTTTGTGTGACGTCAGGTCTTTGATGCGTCGTTCGCATGTGGCGATGTAGATGCCACCACACGTCGTATTCTGGAGATACATCGATACGCATTGGCCGATACCGATATTTATGAATACGTAACGGCGATACCGATACGGATGGTTAAATTAAAAGGACTGTCTTATAAAAAAACTAATTATTTGAAAATATTTAATAAACTTAGAATCACAACATTAACAAGTTTTATTTTAAGAAATCGATCCCACAAGTTATACGGAGAAAGACAATTTCGCAAGTCCATTTAATGAGGCTTGCTGTAGAAAATAGTCTCTCGGATCGGATGCGACAGAACTCATTTGGAAACCAAAATACTTTTGCGCCAATCTTTAAATGCGTTTACTTAGGCTTTTTATTTATTAAAATATTATGCACAAGTAAAAAAAAACCTTTACAAAGGCGGATTTGACGTTTTTTAATCGCGCGAAATTTGAAATGTATCGGTGTATCGCAAATAAATATCTTCGATACCGATGTATTGGAAAATAAAAATATCGCCGATATATCGGAATTGGTATTGGATGCTCCCCTAAGCTACTACATACTACGTGGATAATGTGAAGTCCGAAGTTAATGTTAATATTAACTTTTTGTCAGTCACAATTAGGGTGACCAACCCTACTATATAATATAGTATCCTACTATATAAGAGGCATAAATACTATATTTCTAAAGAAAAAATATAGTAGGCGATACTGCAATATTTTTATGTCATTACAAAATGGCGAGTTGATCGCAATAGGACCAGTATTAATCGCATAAAAGCTGATTTAATGGTATTTTGTAATGAGACATGTAGACATGTAGTTGAGACATAAAAAAACCGGTTATTAAAGGTTCATAATATCAAAGAATATGCATTTACAGAATAAAAATGTTTTTGAAACATACCTACTACATATTTTTTTATTTTTTCGCCATCTACTAGGTATTTTTTTACAGGCAATGGCTTCTAAAATACTATATTTTGATATAAAAAAAGTTGGCAACCCTAGACACAGTAATGACGAGTAATATTATTTTGTTTTACTGCAAGGCCAGGCTATTTCTACTCCAGAGTAGTCCGATGAAGGACTTTATGAGAGTTTAAACTTCCAAGTATTTAAAAAAATTATGGACAGTAAAAAAAAAGTGTAATACTTAAACTAATTGACCTCACGGATTGGTTTTTGTGACTTCGTAGATTTTTGACAGTCGTTACGAATAGTCAGAAGCCCAAAGTATGGAAGTCAGTCTTACCAAGGGATATACGGTTTTTTTTACGGTTTGAATTCATTTATTTCTAAAGATTACAAATCACTTGTACAGAAATAAATACTAAAAATTTCTTAGTTTATACATTTTTGTTTTCCAGGAGTAATAGGAGCTTATAGTGTTAACATTACGAATATTATGAAGGTAAATTGTTAAAAGTTTTGTATTGTCTACCGCCGTACGGCGCGTTGACGCGGTTGACGTGCGGTGACTCGTTAGCTTTGCTTTTATGTTTGAATGAAATCGAAAGACTCGTTTACACTAGAGGCAAATGAGTTAATTAGTTGAATTAGTTATTTTATTTTATGACCCTTTAAGATGTGGCATTTTAGTAGTTTTTTAAATAGTAATAATGATTGTGTATTTTTTATATCTTTTGGTAATGAGTTATAAAGTTTTGCTCCCTCGTAAACCGGTAACCTCGTAAACCTCGTACCCGGTCACTGGGTTGTGGAAGCAAGATAGGCAGTCGCTCCATGTAAACAATACTTGTATTCCGCTGCATCTAGTTAGACTGTAAGCCGACCCAAACATAGTTCAGAAAAGGCTAGGCAGACGATGATTATGACCTAATCTAACCACAGTCTTATTCTCCCTTCCAGCTGGTAACTGCCCTCTACCCTCGAAGGTCTACGGCTGCAGCCCCAAGTGCGTCCAGGACTACGAGTGCGGCAACGGCAAGGTGTGCTGCAACAACGCCTGCAACGCCAAGTCCTGCACCATACCAGCTTCTAACGGTTCTGGGTCCAGTAGCTCCAGCAAGAGCCAGTGTAAGTTAAAGGAAACCTGTATTCTTCGAGGCCCCTAGCCAGAGGTGCATAGTACACTCACATTCCACCAATCATGTAATAAGTCCCATGAAATTAGGGGTTGAATAGGGACTACACCAGACACTGCTGCTACCTGAAAATATCCATATAGAAAATCTCAGGATTATCAGGTTTCTCCCTGGGATTGAACATAAAGGTGCTCTAGACAAACTGATATCAAAACCAAAACTGTATTGGACTGACATAGTATAAGCATAATCAGCCTATAATGTTCCCACTTTTGGGACAAAGGCCAGCCTCTTCTCTGTGAGATGGAGTGGGCCATAATCCACCACGCAGGCCCAGTGTGGGTTAGTAGATTTCACATGTCTTTGAATTTTTCGGTTCCAGGACATGCCGGTGTCCCCACGATGTTTTCCTTCACCGTTTTGAGAGCAGTGGTGATGAAATTAAATACAAAAACTAAAGTGCCTGGCTAGGTTCGAACTCAGGACAGGACCTACAACTTGTAATCGCGGCCGATACCACTGGGCCATCACTGCTCTTGTTATGTTATTAAAGAAGTCTAATCAAGGAATTATGATATATATAGAAATCAAATCGTTGAATTTGAGAATGATGGTTCACCTGTTATTGGCAACTGTATAAGCACAAAACTGTTATTTAATATTTTGTATACAGAAGCTGTTGGTGTACCTTTATAAATAAATAAATATTTCAGCGGGTGCGGGCATATACTGTGACAACGTGAAGTGCAACTCCTTCGAAGTCTGCAAGATGGACCCTCAGACCAAGCGAAACAAGTGCAGCCGAGCCTAAACAATCCAGTAAATAGCTGCTAAGTTTTATCATGTTTTTAAATCCGATTAAACAATTTTTTGCTCATTAGGATGTTGCTTTTCATTTGCATGTTAGGAATATTTCTATAGATGTCGAGGTGACAAGGAAAAAAATCCAGTGAAGTGCGAGTCTGACTCGCACATGAAAGATTCCGTACCGTATTAAGAACGAGCATAACAATGCCGAAAAAAACACGATTCTTGTATGGGTGTCGTGTCTGGTGACTGGGTTGATGTCGGGTAGTCTTATATATGTCGTTCGCGCGGTAAACTCTAATTGCGCGATGCAGGATTTGTGTGACGTCAGGATTTTGTGTGACGTTAGGTCTTTTGATGCGTAGTTCGTATGTGGCGATGTAGATGCAGCCACAATAGATTAGAAATACTTAATTTGTGAAAATGTCAACTGTCTACCTATTACGGTTCATGAGTTACAGCCCGGTCAATGTATGTTTTTAACTCAATTTTACTCAATGTATCGCCGTAATCTTTCGATAACGTAAAAAAATAAAAAATACGTGTCCAATATTTTTTTATAATCTTAAGGGACAAAAATATTTAGTCACTATCCCTATTGTATGATTATTACGAGTGCGACTGAGGACTGAGACCAACATGCCTGAAACTCTTTTATGGCGTGTATACTGGGAAAAAAGTCGTGAAAATGGGTAATAGAATAGAATGAAAATATGACCTTCATTTAATAAAGTATTAGCAAAAACAAAAAGCATTCAATTAGCATCTAAGCAGAATACCAAAGTAAAAAACTTAACTAACTTAACTTCTTACGGATGTAAATCAGTTTTATAGTGTGTAAGTGTTTTATATTTAAATAAAAATAGATAGATGTGTAGCAAATAATATTAAACTCGATTAGATATTTGTTTGTTGTGGTTTTTGTGGAGTTTGTACATGGGATAGTGTTAATGACAAAGAAACATTCCCACCAAAGTAACTGTATAACAGCAGTTATTTACATTGTCGTGCAACATTAACCGAAAGAAACACTGCAAGGTACATAAATATCATATAATTGATAAATTTATATAATTGATAAATTTAGTGTGACCATATCCAGCGTCCGTTGCGCATCTATAAGGTACTGCCGTAAGCGTCGCGTCGTCTAAAAGCGCCTATCGTGTTTATTATAGCTCTAATCGGTGGTGGCAGGTTGTTCCATATTTTGGACGCCGCATAACGAAAGCTGCCTCTGAATGCGGCTGTACCCTGAGACTGAGTCGAGAGTTGTTGCGAGCATTGCCTTCTCCCGCATTCCCGTCTACTCCTAACCCAGCTTAGTTGTTGTATAAGTAGTCCGGTTTCTGATATTTAACCACACCGAACAGAAGGCAAGCCAAGTGTAGTTTGCGTCTGGACTTCATTTTTTGTGTAAAATGCTTGTTTAGGAAAGGTGTTACATGAGTTCTGCGAGGAATATTGTAACAAAACCGAGCACAAGCGTTTTGTACCCTTTCGATGAGGCGGTCTGTACGAGCTAATAGGCGCGGGCCGTACACTGTGTCAGCGTAGTTCAACCTAGACAGAACCAGGGTTTCCACAAGCTGTTCCCGTAGTGTTTCTGACAAGTAAGGTCTAATCTTGTACAGAACTTTCAGGCGGTAAAAGCAGTTCCTTACCGAGTCGGCTACGTGTTTTTCGAACCGAAGGTCTTTATCCAAAATAAGACCAAGATTTTAGACTTAGGTATATCCAGCACCATAATTGCTTAACGCACTTTCAATCACAATCTGAATGATTTTGAAGAATATTGCTAATCCATTGCTTCTATGTTCGAAAAATTTATCTGCTCAGTATCGTAAATAACGCAATGAATGTTGTTGAACTGTCAAAATTAAGCCAATTCCTACTGTAAGTGTGTTAAGCCCCCCCCCTGGTTTCCTGACGATGTGTTTATTTCACCGATATCAGTTACGTCCAAGATAAACTTAGACAGTACATATGAATTGAAAAAGTCACATTTGGCACTTGCCTGGATTTAAAACCACAACCTCGTGCATGAAAGGCGATCCATCCAACATTTTGCTAAATCTAAACTTAGGTATATTCTAAGAAGTAAAGTTGTTTGCTAAGCCGCGGTTCGTACGGGCGATATATTCCCGCGGCAATTTATTGTCGTGCACTGGATTTTCAACCTTCTACTTACAGCCGAGAGTTGAAAATCTAACAGTGTGTTTTAACAACGCGCTGGGACGAGGGTGCGTCCCAGCGCGTTGGATTCTCAACGCTAGGCTCAACAAGAGAGTTCAAAATCCAGTGCGCGATAAAATCCCGCCGCGATATTTTTACGTCCGTGCGAACGTGGGCTTACGGTAATCTCTGCAAGTACTGATCCGGATACAACATTTATTTTACTGACAGAAAAAAACACTATTCTGAAGAGATAGGCATAGACAACATAACATAACATCACGGTTGGCGCAGTGGTTAAGCAATTGACTGCTGCACTACGTGTCGCAGGTTCGATTCCCGCACGGAACAAATATTTGTATGACCTACAATTAGTTGTTCCGGGTCTGGCTGTTTATTTATGTGAGTTTAAATGTTTGTAAACGCACCCACGATACAGGAGAAATTCCTAGTGCGGGGCAATGTAAAAAAAAAAAAATACACCCAAATTAGTAAGTTAAGTTAATACGCCAGTTATGTTTCAGTCCCATGTCATAGGGGGGCGAGCCTATTGCCATCAACTGGGACAAAACAGCGGGCACATAGACAACGACTCACAAAATAGGTATGCACGATATCACAAGGCTCCTTCGGTTTCCGTATGTAGAATAAACACCTCAGAGGCGAACCTGTCTATTCTGTAAAAATGTCACCTTTAAAACTCAAAAGAAAAGAAAGAAAGAAAGAAAAATATTTTATTTGGGACACGCACAGGAAATACAAAGAGTAAAAATAATAAAAAAATATATAAGAAAAAATTAAAAAAGAGCATTTAAAAACTAACAAAATAATAATGACCTGTGTGAGGCCAAAAAAGCCCCTATCTCAGCATAATACGGCGATATTTAAAAAACTAACTAAATTAACTTAAGTGAAGTCTTCCACCTTTCTTCCACAGAAGAATTCCACCTGCAGTGCTATACAGTAACCGTCTCACGTAGAAAACTTAGGTGAAGTGAGCTCGGAGTGAGCTGTCAGTCCCTAGCAGCAGGTGGAATGACAGCTCACTTCAAGTTCACTTCACCTGCGTTTTCACCGTGAGATTATTACAGAATAGACCGGTAGATGCTATGGATTGACACAATGTTGACAGCTCACTTCACCCAAGTTTTCACGGCGAGATTTTACGGAATAGGTCTGCTGGATATCATTCTTATGTCACAATTATGTTTCAATGCCTTGTCTTAATAATATTCACAGAATTAACAATACCGATGACTAAGTTATGAGCGCATATCAAGCCGAAGCATGGTTCGAAATGTGCTCAAAACTTCTTAAAATGTTAAGCACCAAATTTCTGACTAAATATTGTTTTATCATTTCTAATTAAAAATAAGGCGTGTTAGTTGAAATTTTACGGAGCTAAGTATATTCTCCAGAATTTTGCAAGTCCTGGCGCATTGAAGTAAGCAGTGTTTTCTTAAGCCCGCTGACATTTCAGCCGCTTGGTGATCGGATCAGGTTTGCAGACCTCGTAGGGCCTACATTTGACTCCTTCGCAGTACACACCACCACCACCTCCGCCTGGAAAGATGAAAGAGTATTTTTATCAAAACGCAGGTCTTAAACACAGGTCTTAAAACACAGGTCTTCAATTACAGGTCTGAAAACACACACACACACCCTTGTTCTGGGACAATCAGGTAGAAAAACATAAATTATACTGCCGATACGCAAAATTTCGACATCGGCAATAGGTTGCATAGCCTGACCCCTCTTGCCCTCTTCTTCTTTGTAATAGAGGTCAGGCAATGCAGACTACTGACCGTACCAGAAACATCACAGGTGGATTGACATCCCAGGGACATAGTTGAAACCTCTTATATTATCTATATCAGTAATTACACCAGCATCATCACCAACATCTACCCTTCCAACAGGAACACAGAAAAGCTACTTTTTGGCAGACATAGGTGGTAGTACTTCTTGATCGAGCTTCTTCACAAATAGCTCTAATACTCTACAATCTTGTATGGGTTCCTGGTACATTGTTATCTAATAGCTCTTCATTTTATGAATGAACTAGCTGCTCTCCGGGACTTCTTCCGCGAGAAGATTTCTGGTCCCCTGACTCACCCCTTCGCATCGCATCGCCTGCCCGCGCCATCACTTCTTTTTCGTTTATCGTTTTTTCCAGCTTTTTTTGTCTTGCTCGTCTCCTAAGGGTCTAAGCGTGATGTTAAATAGCCTATACCCTTCTTCAAGAATTGGGCTATCAAATGCAAAAAAGAATTTTCCATATCCGACTGGTAGTTCCAAAGAGTAGCGCGTTCAAACACACTAACAAAAAAACGAACTCTTCAGCTTTATTATTACTCAAGGCAAGATCCAAGAACGTCTGCTTCAAGCTGGGAAGTAAGTAGTTCAGCCATGTCTTCGCAGCAGACGTTCCTCGACCGGAGGCCGCACACCGACAAGACAAGCATTGGGTTGGACATGTTTGACGGGATGTGAAAGGAGCCGAACCGGGTGTTATTGCATGTGCAACTTGAATGAGGTCTATATCTAGCAGTGGAGTACAGCAGAATTTTTTCAAACCAACTTACCGGTGTACTTCTGTTTGTTCTTATGGTCATCAGCACTATTCAGCCAGGGCGCTCGGTCTACACAGGACTTGGTGTTGAACTGGTTGGGGCAGCACACCTTGCCCCATTTCAGGCAGTCAGCATCAGAGAAACAGGCGGGCTTGTTATTGTACACCTTATTTTTAGGGGGACAGTTGCCGTGACCGATACCTGGAGAAGGAACAAAATTATAAAGAAAAAACAAAATTACTTTATGGGGTGTCGAAAAGAACAAAATTACTTTATGGGGTGTCAAAAGAGCAGGCGGTCCACCTGATGATAAGTGGTTGGCGCCACATAGATCACTACATACAGGCTGACTTTGAAAACAATAGACAAAATTAAAGGGGGCGAAAAAAGATCGACCTTCTTATACAAAATGGTCCAATCGGATATGTAATATAAAAGACCTTCATATCTAAGCAGTTTGAAAACAAAATCCCGTGAACACGATGACCACATCTGTTACCGCTCCGGTTCTATACCAGCCGAGCGCTGCAAGCAGAAATAGTCCTTACGGCGTATAGATATGAACTTCTTTGATGGTACCTACCTTACCTTTGGGAATGTCGAAACGGGAAGGTCGATTTTTTTTTGCGAATCCCATTAATCCTATAGTAAAAGCTGTTAATACAGGCTGGTAGGGACATCAACGCGAAAACTTTTAACATGGATTCAGTACATGATTCTGAACCCAAACCCTGAAAAAAAATACCGACGAAAAATTTCTCTCGAAATTTTTCGTCGGTATTTTTTTAATAATCCGCTGTTTCATACAAAAGTGCAATACCTACGCGGTCAAAATATATGGAACAGCTGTTTTTTTTTAAATAACCGACGATAAATTTCATCGCACGGGGGTTTCAGAATCACGTACTAAATCCATGGTAACAGTTTTTGCATCGATGTCCCCCCTGCCGCCTTGTATTTGATGGGTAGAACATCCCCATAAATATCGATTGTTTTCAAAGTCACCACAGTATAATCTGTCGGCTCTACAAGTTAACGAGTATTAATCGACCAACTTACATTGCCTATCATAACTGGGACTCAGCCCTCCTTTCTATAAGTGGGCTAAGTTACCCTCCACGCGGGCCCTTATATAAGCGGGTTGGTTACACCGCTTTTGGACATCGGCAATCTCTAACTCAAAGCATTTATTTCAATTAAACCATTAAACTTTACAGGCACTTTTAAATTGTAAAGGAGTGGGTCAGTCAGAAATATGAAGATATAGTCCCATTCCAAAGCGTAATAGGTATCTGTGGAGAATGGAGAAGAACGGGACAAATTAATTATACCTACAATGCAGTTTAAAAAACAAAATATCTATAATATCCCATTAAAATAGATGGACATTATTTTAGAAATCATTCAGACCACCAAAATAAGGACAATGGTAAAAAAATAACACGAAAAACGTATTAATTAAATACACTAAATACGTTGGTTACCCAATGCTATTTATTATTTTAGGTCAAAATAAAATCACTGTAATCAGTGTTTTTTTTTTTTTGCTTGGATGTCTTTCTGAAAATATCTGTCTGAAATATCTGTCTGAAAATAAATATATAATACTTTTAATGTTTTTTCAAGTTTGAAATATCAGCGCTGGAATTTGGACACACGTTTTTTGTATGGCTACTACAAGACATAGCTTTAAAAATGCCGCAATATATAAAAAATGCGGTGTCAACTACTAACAACGACATGTATTTACACAACACAATTTAAAGAAGGTCTCCTTTGTATTGTTCCGTATTTTATAAATATTGCCCTGATAGATTTTTAGTAGAAATTAAAGTAAGATGATGGACAAGTAAATTTTTGAAATGAGCAATTATTTTGATTTTGACCCATATAGTTTTAAAATTAAAATTGGCATATTTCCCTTTAGGTTACTCCCCCGTTCTAAGATAACATAGCTCTAACCTCAAAGTATATTTTTCCTGTTATGAATAAACTCTGCTGAGATCTTGTTACATTCTCCTATTATTCTACTTATGACACATGGTAAACTAGAAAAATGCGTAGGTATAAGGAAATTCAGAAAAAATACCTGAAACGTAGTTGATGGCCAGCAAGGCCGCCACGACGAAAACGAAGGCTTTCAAAGAACCTGGAAAAAAATACATTACATTTATTTCCCCACAGCTTCGAAATAAACTGGAACGTACGGAACCATTCGTGCGCGAGTCCGACTCGCACTTGGCTGGTTTTTAATTATTCTCATCATAAAAGTCATTAGCAGGCTATATAAACTAACGATAGTAAGAGTACATCGATCGGCAACTTCATTTAACCACGTCAAAGATTTGAAAAATCACATATCAAAGATTCAAAATTTCTAAAATTTGCTACGCGCAAAGCGGCACCCGAAAGTACATGAATTGGATGTCATCTTGATCGCCTGTATGGTACAATAACTCGTGTGACCACCAGCCCTTCAGTTCCATTCAATTTAAAAAAAGGAACTATATAACTGTCTTCTGCCATACAAAAAAAAAAAACACAAAACATTTTTCTCACGCGTGGAGCTACTAATACCATCCATATATGACGTAGGGGTATACCAGAGAAAGTACCTTTTTTTTTGTAATTCTTGCCTTTATGTTTCTATGAGTATGGAGCTCTATTTTCAGATCACTGAGTGTGTCTTCCCCAACTCTTATAGCCATTCATACTCAAAACTTTCCTAACGACACTTTCCTCATTAGGACCGCATCATATAAAGTCAAAGTCAAAGTCAAAGTCAAATAATTTATTTTAAATAAGCCCTTATAAGGCACTTTTGAACGTCAAAAATTTACAAAAAAATTTAATTGATTCTAGTCGCCCCTTCCAAAAGGTAGTTTTCGCATGGAGAAGAATGGGCAAGAAACTCCACCGTTACTCTTTTCAAATGCTTTACAATATTTTGTATAAGTAGGTACTACATTAGTTATATAATTATATGTGAGGACGATGCACCTAGAATAAAATTATTATATCACAATAGGTAAAAAGAATTAAGAATTAAAAATGAAGCAACAACAGATAAACTACTTATGTGATAGATACATGTTGCTCACATAATTACAAACATTGTAAAAGTAGACGATTTTCTTAAAATTTTACAATTCAACAATTTTACAAGTCAGTGTGCGAGGAATTCGTCACAAAATGTAAAATCAATGTCATATAATAAAAAATAATAATAAAATATACAATTAAATTTGCAACCAGTTTGATTTTGTCTTGATTCTAAATTATCCTATGGAGCAGGACCAGCATGTTTCCAAGCATTCTTATCTTGGATACAGTCCTCTAATTTGTAATATGCTTGTTTACAAAGTGTACTTTTAATATACACAACCGATTTCCGATCAAATTTTCAGGTTTTCTAGCTCTCATTCGCCAAGTGTGCAGAGTATAACGTGCGTGAGGAAATTCTTAAAAAAATAAACATAAATAAAACTCACTCATTTTATATCAAAGGTACTTCTCTCCTACTGAGGTCTTCTCCCAACTGAATACACCTTACAAATGACGCTAATGTTTCCCGTGATTATAAGAATATGAATATACAGTTATATAATATACCTATATAAATAGGTAGGTACATGAGTCAGGCTGATAACTGACCAGCAGCCTGTGAGTAAGCTAAGGACATGGTATTTTGTTTTGAAACTGTATTTACCTACCTACTCAACTAATCATTTTAAAACTTAAGGTTAGGTAGACTACACATCGCGATTTACACAAAAAATGAATTGAATTTAAACAAGAAAACATGTTGTTTTCTTGTTTAGTCGCTGGCGCAATTTATTTTAAAAATTATACTTAATGTTTCTTCCTAATTAAGTGCATTTTTTTTTTATAATACTGTTTGGTCAATCCATATGGCAGTGGTCGGCAAACTCATTAGTCAATAGAGCCAAATATCAATATACTATAACGACCAAGATTTCTTATGAGAGCCAATCCTTTATGTGTGTCTAAACTGTGTCAATACACTTTTCTTAATCCTTAAAACTCCCATCCTCTTCCACTCCACAACGCTTCCTAAAATTAACTTGCTAAGAAGTAGGATGCCTTCATCATCATCATCTTACTTATTAACAAGTTATCCTTGGAAAACTTTGAAAGGTACAGTAAATTATTTATTTTCGATGTATGAATTTTTGGTGAAAATAATTCGGAAAAATCGTTGAAATATAGTTTGAATTTTGAATAAAACTTGATATCTTGCTGAATGACCGACAACCCGACCCCCGCGCGTATCTACGTTCGCACTCAAGGACATTTTGTATAGAGCCGCACTCTATAGGCCAAAGAGCCGCATGCTGCTCGCGAGCCGCGGTTTGCCGACACAGAGCTCGGTACAGGGCAGGCCACATTTAAATACTCTTATGTATATTAACGTACCATTTAGTGATTATATTGATCCTCAACCTAATAAGAGCATTTTCGTAGGTATAGCTGCATCCGATCCGAAACCGCCAGAAATGTCGATCCGAAGCAGTCGTAGTTCGAAGTATCTACGTAGGTACTAATGTAAGAAGGGTTTATGATAACTAGACACAGACTTCCATCTGACTTGACTCGATGGTTTAGTGGTTGCAAGTGCTACTGCTGAGCATGAGCACCTGGGTTCAATTCGATTCCCAGGTCAGGCAAAGTGTTATTGGGGTTTTCCATTAGGAATTTGTCAGTAGCAGCCCAGAATCAGGATTTAGCCTTCTATTGCATGAGACTATGGTGGAATGTGGGTGTACTTTAAGTACCTATATCTCTGCCTAACCCTTCAGGGATTACTGGCGTGCTGATATATTTATTAGAAGGGGTGATGGACACTCATCCGTCCGAATTTTAACATTTTGTTCTGATCGTCATTTTTTCGGGTTTCATCATCATCTTTTTCTAAAATAAAAGTAGCCTAAGTACTCCTTATAACATCAGCTATCTGCCAGTGAAAGTCCCGTCAAAGTCGGTCCAGCCGTTTCAGAGATTGGCCGGAACAAACAGACAGACAAATTTATTTTTTATAGGTACCGTATAATACTTTCATATGCATTTGGTAAAAACTGTTATTTTGACATTACAAACAGACACTTCAATTTTATTTATTTATAAGTATATAATTTACATTACGACAAAAGTTAGTTCAAGATTATCTTTCACTTTAACTTTAATGCCAGATTATTTAAAATCCTATAGTTTCAAATATTTAAATTTCAAACGTTTCTATCGGCCTAATTATATGGAAATATCTATAATTTAATTTATTTGATAGGTATCTGGTTTTTAGTTGTGAAATAGGTACTTGAATTCTGGCCGCCAAAAGTCAGTTGAATTTTATAATTTCTATGGAACAATTCATTGAATAACATTCTTAGTTAAACTACTATTACTCTAATCTGAAAAATATTATGGCTTCGAAACGAAAATTACTGATAAATAAACAAAAGAAAAAATAATAAAGTGCTGTAAATATCAATTTTTCTGTTGGATCAATGGTTTCATAGAAAAAGCAACTCCGGAACACGAAACGTCAAACGCCAGCACATCAACCTACTACAATCTGTCAAGTTTCTTTAATAGATTTTCAACTTTATCACTGAAGCCTAAGGTTCAAAGTTGATTGGGAAAATTTTACAGTTTCGGGTAGGTTGACCTGCTGGCGTCTGTACCTAGTGACTTTTCAAATCCGTGATTCGCTTAGGGACCCTATTCTCAAAATTCAGGCGTTGTTTATACTTTGACAGCTATCTCTTTGAATTACTTTTTGGTGTCGTCGTAATGTGTCCCTGAAACGATCAATGGCAAATTGATCAATTGCAATTGTAATAATGTTGTCAATCGCTTCAATTGCATTTGATAGACGATCAATTTGCGCATCAATGTTTATCAATTACGTAAAAATTTACAATAATTATAATTGATCGTTTCGGGACCCTTTAGAATGGTCTGATTTGCGTTATAAAAGTTAAAAATAAAAGTACTCTTACCCATTTTGAAATCAGTTAGTTTATAAACACCACAAAGTTAATGTTCGGTCTTTCCATTTAATCCCAACGGAGGTTACTTTAAGAATGCTTCTCCAGTTTCCTGTTAGTCCATTATGTACTGACTCTAATGTACTGATGATTCACAAAATAATAATAAAAATACATATTCCTGCTTGACAGTAAGTAAGGTTGTCCTCCAACGGTATTTTATAATCGATTCTAATTTTCCTTGGCATAATCACTGCGCGTTAAGAGTTTTTTTACAAAATAAAATAATAAAAATTCAAATTCCGTTCAGCCCTTTTTGCGTGATTCAGTAACAAACATTCAAACATCACATCATCAGTAGGATAAAACAATAAAAAACAAAAAATTATCTCTGCTTCTTCTTTTCGTGTGGGTAATTGCGCAATACATTTTATTTCTGATTGCAATTCTGTATCAAAACCAAGTCCAATTTTAATCGCATGCCATAATTGGAATTACGATAAACATTTTATACCAATCGACGGAAATTGGATAGGGTTGTTAAAATAAATTGGCTATAATTTGTTTGAAATATATGTTTTGTTCCACCATTTAGACATGATTAATTTCCAAATTATTTGCTATAATTTAATTTTGTTTTAATTACAACTGATGCTCTACTAGTGCTTATAAACTGTCAAACTGTTTTTTAAAACACTTACGACCAAAATCTACCATAATTGAAATACGTAACAAAACATTTTTATTTTCACGTTTTGGTTATCTGTGGCCAATGACAAAATCGTAGAAAGGCAGTGTTGTCAACTTAGTGGGATTTCCACTAAACCTGGGGGTTTGGACACCCCTACTGGCGAAGAAATGTTGCTTTTAGTGGCTGGTGGTTTTGTCTAGTGGTTAGTTTAATTCAATTTGTAGAAAACAATACAATCAACTACTAAAACTGACTCGAGAAAATATTAAAATAATAAGATAATGGCATGTTTTTTTGTTTGTCTAAAACCTGTGTCAGTGATTTTTCGATTTATTTCTTTCAAATGCAGAAACCACTGCAGATTCCAACGCTGATTTGGAAAGACTGTTCAGCATGATGAATATGTTGAAACCAAACAGATGCTCCGCCCGAGTCGAGATCGCAAAACGACGTCATTTCTAAAAAAATATTTCCACGTACACCGGGATAAAAAAATCTACCGTTAAGCCATTATTATGTACCTATCTAACAAACATCCAAACATCTTCACTAACTTTTTCATTGATTATTGTGTGATATTAATATGTTGTGCATGTTAAACATCTGACAATAATCCGTGCTGGAATCATCTTTCTTTGAAGGCTGTGGAGAATACGGTATCAATGATTTTGTTTATTTCGGTAATGTTTCAAAACAATGCTTAACATTGTTTTGTCTTGAATGTTTTATATTTTTCAACATACAAAAATATATATACTATTGTCATACAGAAACATGGGCCTATGTTAAGCAGTTTTGGAAGATTTTTCTTGTGGCTTGTGGAAATCGGAAAAACTTTGGAGAATTCTCTCGTTCAATCAAGACTGGCTGCTCTTTCTGCGTTTTCTACTGGCTGCACCAAGACTTACTTAGGCTGTTTTGCTCAATAGCGAAAAGTACCTAAGTCGATATTATCACTACAAGTAAGTAAGCCAATATAAATAGGAATAACGTGTGTAAGCGAGTTCCTTCGTATCTCATTAGGTTATTGTAGCTGTCCTTCCTGTAGGTACATTATTGGTGGGTCTACATACGGACAATCATTGCTTTGTTTCGTGGACACAAGCATCTTACGTGAGGTTAACTATTTATAGTGGTTAAAATAATTATGTATAGTTACTATGTCCGTCAACCTCACATTCTAAATGAAATTGTTAATTGATATTTTTGTACATAAGATGGTGAAATAAACTACAGTAACCACTAACCAAATAACAACTAACTACAAAACATATTCATAATATTTTCACAGATGGTCACTACCCAACATGAATCTTGTTAATTCCTAACAAAGAAGTTGGTTGGCAAGCTGGCAAACATGGATGGATAACCAATCTTCTGTATTAAACATTGAATATAAGCTTTTTGACACATAGTTAAGAATCAAGCGAGGCAACTCACTTTATAATAAAATTACGAATTTTCTAAATCATAATTATATTTTATGTACTAACTAATGTTTACATAATTTAGTATTACAAAATATCTGGACACTGAAAAATCAGCCCTAAATAAAGAAGGAATTATACAACCAGCAGCAATGACTAGGCTGATGGCTTTTGTCCAGCCATGGGCCTAATGAATGCCTAGTTGATATGCCTACTTTACTTTGCCACATAATGTTTAAGTACTTTATTTGAGCAGAAAATAATATAATTTTGTTTTAAAACTGTACAGTTCCTGAGGCATTTCATCTACGAAGACATGAAGGCAGCATGATTGATGTCGTTCCCTGCTGCGTTGCCCGCTGCTCTGGTACTTAAAGTAGAAACTGAAGATTGTTCTTGAAAGATAATCGTTTTTTTAGACAACTTTTGAGTCTTGTACAGACGCCAGCACGTCAACCTACTACAATCAGTCAAATTTCTTTAATAGATTTTCAACTTTATTACTAAAGTTTAAGGTTCAAAGTTGATTGGGAAAATTTTACAGTTTCGGGTAGGTTGATGTGCTGGCGTCTGTACGACAGTGATATAAATGTATGTTCCTATTTTGTTAATTGATAAGTGTAAACTTTAATAAAGTGTTTTAATTATGAACTATAGAGGTACAAAATAAAAATAACTTGTTATGAAATATTTAAGAATATTGAATACTTACTGTTTTTTTTTATAAACACACGACAATTGATTATTACAATGATACTATTTAGAGGTAGTTACCTAAATTAACTGTCATTCATTAGGTCTCGTTGGTCTAGTGGTCGCAAGCACTACTTCTGAGTATAAGGTCCTGGGTTCGATGCCCGGGTTAGGCATAGTGTTATTGGGTTTTTCCATCTGGAATTTCTCAGTAGTGCCCGGCTGATGGCAATAAGCTCATCCCCTATTACATGCGACTTAAACATAACATAACTGGCGGAATTTGGGTGTACCTGTTACAGGTACACCTCTGCCAATGACTGACAATAGCATTTATTCACATTTATGAAATATTTACACATATTTACAAAAATAAATTGGAAAATATATTGTAAGAATTAGTGAAATTTAATGTATTCCTGTTGAATTCATCATGGATTATGTATGTACTGCTTGCTAATTCTTGCTGTAAGCGCATGAGAGAGAGTTAAATTTTTTCCTTTATAATGAAGTTGACCTTGACACCAGAAAAAAAAAAGACTTTAAGTAAATCCTCAATATATTCCATGATCCATTACATCCATCCACAAATTCTCTCCCATAAACACTTCAATGTACAATCCATCTACTCTAAACAACAGCAATATTCTGTTATAAACACCAATTAGGTTCAATGTCTTTATTTAAATGTACGAAATTTTATGTTTGATGGTGCATTTCGTATTTACTAACATAACATTGTTGCTGTGCTAAACACACATTCAATGTTCAACACTGAGAAATAAAATAGTATTGATATTAAGTAGATACCTTAAACAGACAATGATGTGAAAATAAATCTATGTATAATAATCGATGTCCTTACATAATCCATTGACATAAAATGCTTCAAACTATGCTTGTTTTTGTTATTTTTGTTTTTCCAATGAAGAACAAGCTCCATCGGGTTGCTAAGCTTGTGAAAATACCTCGTTTCTGAAATATCTTTAGTTTAGGTTGTAAGCACTTGTAACAGGAGAGAACTTGGTCAGTGGGTCGTCTTAAGGGCGGATAACTTCACAATTATTATTAAAAATCGACCTCGCTGCTTCGATATTTAACATATCACTAATATTGATTTATCATTGAGGTTTTACACAAAAACACATTCACTATTTATCAAAACGATGTTCTTACATAATTACGTAATAATTAAGGAGATTATACGAGTAAATCTCAAAAATATTACAAAGAACATCGAATGCAGCGAGTACAGTGTCTTCTATTACATTAAAATTTGACAGAAGAAACAAATTGCTCGTTGATTTTAAACAAACTGACCGCTGTCAAAATGGTTACGTAATTTGAATATAAGCCTTTTTAGACGCTTATCGTTCACTCTCTAGCGTCTCAAACAGAGTGCAGTTGATATCACTGATTTTAGAGTTACGTAATACGAAGGTCGTAAAATTTTGTAATTTCAAGTTCAAATGAAATCAATTCCTCTCAATTGCTTATCGAAAATGTGTTGCGTAATTAGATAGCTGATGTCAGAGTTTTAAAGCCGCCCATTAACCTCTGACTTGGCTTCACATGCCGTCGAGAAATATCTCTCAGGCATATCGGTTCCTTCACCGTTTTTTTTATGCAATATGCACATGAATCCGAAAAGTCCGAGGGAATGCTTTTTTTTTTGTATCCGAACTCGAAGCCTGTGACTTGACAGTCAGTCAGTAGATCACACCACTGTGCACTGCTTAGGCTATCATATTATTAAATTACATTAGAGAATAATTCAGAAAATCTTGCTTGGATATTGTTACCTATAGCTTTATAAAGTACTTAATATAGATAGGTATATCATATACAAAAGCTAATGGTGTAGCTTTGTAAATAAAATAAATCTTCAAAAAGCAAATCCCAAAAAATAAAAAAAGTTGTTTCCATTTCCATAAGTTCCCCTCCGTTTCCTAGATCGCGTATAGTCGATACCGTCTTGCCTCTAACCTCTGGGCTGTTGGCTGTATGCTAGTAGCTCCTTTGCCTCCCTTGCAATACCACGCTGGCATTTGACGCACCGAATGGCGCGAACACGCGATAACAACATTTTCGATGGCAAACAAATAAAAGAACAGTTTTTAAATTGAAAAATTTGATTTCTGAATCACGCGAATGTAATATTAAATGGGTGTTTGTGTGATAAAAAAAATATAATGTAAAAATTAAAGTCGGTTTAAGTCATCTACCTACTATCTTAGTTACCGAAGTAGATTTAAAATTTATTTGAAGAAAGTGGATTTAAAGTCAAAGTATTTTCTCTTCTAGTGTCTCAAACGTAGTGTTCCAAATGCAAATGGGGTAAAGCGGGGGTGGTCACCTATCATTAAAAAAATTAAGAGATATTCTCAACAGTTCAGAAAAATTCGCATAGTCTAATCTCAAATACCTAGTCAATAATAATCTCAAGAAATTTTCTCTTGGAGTTTTCGACCCTGTGTACAAATTTTTTGACGTAGCGAGTTCAAATCTGGCTGGAAGATACCTTGATAGTGCAGGTACAATATTATATTATAATAGACAGTCCGTGGTATTAATGATCGTGAACAAATTAATATACACAAGCCATTTTTGTACGTTACCTATCAATCTCCTAAAATAACAGCAACTAATTAAAATTACTACTTCTTCATATATATAAGTGTTTATTTAGATTTACAAACTACCTCGTTGGTCTAGTGGTCGCACGCACTACTGCTGAGTATAAGGTCCTGGGTTCGATACCCGGGTCAGGCAGTGTTATTGGGTTTTACCATCTGGAAATTCTCAGTAGCAGCCTGGAGTCTGGATTTGTGCCCTGTTGATGGCAATAGGGTCGCCCCCTATTATATGGGACTTAAACAGAACTGGCGAAATGTGGGTATACTATGGCACACCTCTGCCTAGCCCTTGGGGGAATACAGGCGTGATGTTATGTTATGTTATTTAGATTTAGGCTTTTGGTGAAGTTTCGTTCAAATCAAATCATTTATTTCTTTGCAAACATGGGTGTTTTTATAATAAAGTTCTCCATATTTTATCGTCACGTGGACATGCAAAGGTTTACAATTCAAAATCTAAAATAAGCGGCAAATAATAGGAAATTATAAAAAAAAAAAAAATATGTCAGTGTGGTCACAGCAATAAAAAATATAAAATAAAATAAGACTATTATAATGTCAAACGGAAACAAAAAGTAGTGAACCACGATCATAATAACAATGTCAATCAGAGTAACAGCATGTCAATCAGTTAGTGAATCATCATTAAGAAAATCGTCAATCGTGTAAAATAAGTCTTCATAATTAAAATTTCGTTTAGCGCCCTTTTAAATTTAAATATAGTCATCTTTTTTATTATATTAGGTAATTTATTATATAAGAGTGGGGCAATACCATTCGTTCATCTATTTCATAACTGAATGCAATGTGGCATGCTTTCGTGGCTTTCCCGTTAAAAAGGAAAATCTTTAAAAAAAACAACTGCTGTTGGGTAAACCTTGTGAAATGCTACAATATGTATTTCACAACATTACCTCAAGCATTACGACGGGTTCTTTTACCAGCAGGGTCGTCACTGCCGGGAAAAGGACTTTTTCATTTCTCCTACTTGGAAAGTACGCTTGATGTTACCTGATCAGAGGGATGAAAACAGTACTTTTCGTCCCGGGGAATCGATTTCCCTGCTGTCAAAAATTTTAAAACTATGCAAGTCATCTCCCAACTTTTTATAATACCTACAGCCACTGTGTTAAATCGCGGCGTAAAATTGTAGTAAAAAAATATTAACAACAATTTTGTAAGATGACTATATACTTATAATTTACATCATCAATGATAAAAAATACTGGCTTATAGAATGCCACAGAAAAAGAAACATACATAGGCGGGAAAGCGGCAATTCGATCTTCAGTTGTTTTGTCGAGTGCTAATTATTTACGTATACAGATATTTGTATAAAATGAGTTCATCAAATTCAGATATGGATTTGTTTAACTAATTAGGTTTTTATTTACTTTCCTCATATTCGAAATGAAAAGCAGAGTGTTTACCTCGGGTGAAAGACCTATTTAGGGACGAGATGGTTTGACCCACGAGCGTAGCGAGGGCGCCAATAGTTCGAGTGCCTTAACAGGTCCCTTTCATCCCTTGTATAAAAATCTACTAATATCTTATAGAAAATAGGAAGTCACATTCATTACAAAACCTACTATAATGACCGCAATTAAGTATTTATTTATATTATCTACATAACACTAATATTATAAAGAGAAAAAATATATATTTTTGTTTGTAATGAATAAACTCAAAAACTACTGAATCGATTTTAAAAATTCTTTCACCAGTAGAATGCTATATTATCACTGAGTATCATAGGTTATAAAGATATCACGCGGGCGAAGCCGCTGGTGGAAGCTAGTACTAAATAACTCGAAATTAACTTATAATAACAATATATTTTTTATTTCGGACTACACATACAAGTACATACAATCCATATAGTGTTAGTAACAATGACTTAAAAACTATGTTAGTAAACTTTTACAAACTAAACAACTAAAACTGCCGTGGCCCAACACAGGTTGGCACGTGCCTCCGTACCCAGTGCCTTATGAAGGGACTGTCTATTTTGTCTGATAATGTTTTTAGGATACCCATTGACGCTGTTCTCTTCCTGATAATGGCATGAAAATCGTCAACATGGGCTTGCAGAAGTGCTGCAGAAGCGCGGAAGCCCCATCAACATCCTAAATCCATTATTATATTCTACGCACAGGACGTTGTAGGCTCTCTGAGTATACTTCACCCACAAGCTGCACGTGTGAGTTATGATATCGACAGTCTGAATACGAGATACATCGCCTACCAATCGATATCCTACTAATAATTCACATCAGCTGTCTATCGGTCGTGTGTCATAAAATATACCGATGCATCGGACACAGCCTGTTATTATATCCAGCGTTAACACTGCAGTTGAATGCCATCGAGTTGGAAGACTGTTTTGATTAGGCTGTGGGGGCGTGTTCTAAATACCGGTAGAAGGTCGTTTGTTGTAGTTTTTTTGTCAGTATGTAACAGCCGTAACTTGGCAAGGTTTTGGCGTATTGAGAGTAAGTTTGCACATGTACACTTACGGCCAAACCCAATAACCTATTGTCAGTAAAAGACAGATCGTTATTGTGTTACATTCCATAGGATTCCTAGTCTCTGACAGATTATTGGCACGTTAAAACCATAGATAGATAAGTTTTTCTATCTCCGGTATGCCAAAACTGGTAATAGAAAGATTATTGACCGTTATTGGGTTCGGTCGTTAGTGCAACAAAAAAAAAACACTTTTATTGTCAGCCATTATTTTAAGCTTATTGCCATAATTTATTTTTGAACATGTCTGTTAAGAAAAACAAGCGAAAACGAATTCTGTGCATCAACGATTCTTGCCAAGTTATGTGCCAGCGACTATAATTTTCCAATATGATTGAAGGAAGGTCTTCTCTCTTTTGCATGAAGGGTAAATCGGGCGATAGAAACATAGAAAAGGGACATACCTGAAATGAAACTCGATGTATGAACGTAAACGAAGCAAAAGGAGTATGTAAGGATCGTAGTAGGTGGCGTTCTGTAGTCACTGCCTACCCCTCATAGGAAGAACGCGTGAGTTTATGCATGTTTGTATGTATGTATGAAACTCGAACTGTGCAGAAGCTTACAAACAATACATTTTATGGACGACCCCTTGTAGTGTACAAGGGGTCGTCCATAAATCACGTGAGACTCGACAGGGGGAAGGGGTTCGGAAAAACTCAAGAAATATTACAAGGGAGATGGGAGGTGTAGTTAGATATCACGTGTATTAATTTTTTGTTAGGCGCGCATTTCTAAACCGAAAAGCGGCCCCCATATAAAATATTTTTCTTTCTATTTAAAGATAATATATTCTGTATTTTTTAAAGATAATATGTACCAAAAAAATACACGTGACTGGGTGGAGCGGAGGGGTTAGTCTAAAACCTCACCTCAGGGAGAGGGGGGTTAAAAAGTTCCTTAAAAACATCACGCGATTAATGGACGACTCCCAAGGGTAGTGTTGAAAGGTATTGTAAAAAATCTCAGTTAAAGCAACGCAGGCTAACAATAGAGCCTAATTTCACATAACAAATAGGACGAAATCAGAAATAACGTACGGTCAGTACTCTGCATTACCTGACCCGTTTTACAAAGAAAAAAGAGGGGAAGAGGGGTCAGGTTATGCAGGTCACTGGCTGTACCTTTAGAGTTTTTAATAAAAATATAGAGGCACCTATTGAAAATCTTATATTCATGTGTACACCAATATTATAAAGAGAAAAGATTTGTTTTTTTGGTTGTAATGAATAAACTGAAAAACTACTGAACCGATTTTAAAAATTCTTTCACCAGTTTAATGCTATATTATCACTGAGTAACATAGGCTATAATTTATAAAGAAATCACGCGGGCAACGCCGCTGGCAGTAAGGTTATAAAACATGAAGTTATGACTTTATGACTACGAAGGAAAGTCTCGTTAACCTCCGAGATACCTATTAAAATGTTGGGTAAAATAAAACTTCAACTTTTTTCTTTTTTTCCACATCCAACCTATAACCTAATTACGCAATACACGATCAATCGGAAATTTGAATCGTTTTGAAACAAATTGCTAATCCATTGCTTCATAAGTTCGAAAAAAAAAATCTGCTCAACAACGTAAATAACGCAATGAATGTTGTTGAACTGTCAAAATGAAACAAATTTGACGGCACGGTTGGCGCAGTGGTTAAGCGATTGACTGCTGCACTGCGTGTCGCGGGTTCGATTCCCGTACGGAACAAATATTTGTATGACCTGCAAGTAGTTGTTCCGGGTCTGGCTGTTTGTGTATGTGAGTATATATGTTTGTAAACGCACCCACGATACAGGAGAAATTCCTAGTGTGGGGCAACGTTTTTAAAAAAAAAAAAAAAAAAAATCGTTTACGAAAATGTGTTGCGTAATTAGGTAGCTAGTCTACTTAGTAGGCTTTCGTGACCCAGCACAATTTCGAAGTAGACACCATTAAAACATACAATACCATAAACTTTCAAGGCATATGCCATTCCTGTCAAAATTAAAAGACACACTAAATTTAGATCATTATTCATATATTAAGTTTATTGAAATTGAAGTAAGAGATTTTTTTATAAACTTTTTACTTTGCTAACTAACTATTTACACCTGTACTAAATTATATAACCAACCACAGGATGGCAGGGACATGGCGCGAAAACTGTTACCATGGATTCAGTACATAATTCTGAAAGCATTTATTTAAATTAAACCATTTACAGGCACTTTTGAATTGTCAAGGGGTCAGTCAGTCAGAAATATGAAGCTAGTTGCCCATTCCAAAGCGTAGGTTCTTATGGAGAAACTCCACGGACACTCTTTTAAATCATATCTAATATTGTCATAATATTGTTCCGACAAAATTTTCAGAATCATGTACTCAATCCATGGTAACAGTTCTCGCTTCGATGTCCCTGCCACCCTGAATAAATACTAAAACAAAAGGGCACTTAGGCGTCGAAATATTTGTCCGTATCGCTGTTATCCAGAAACGTGCCCTGAAGACTGAAAGCATTCCCACATTGAAGTAAATTAAGTTCTAAAGTACCTCGGCGAGCGAGCTCTGCTCGGGTGTAAATAGAGAAAACGTATTTCCCAGTTCTGAGACCTAGCTAGATCGATTTTTCACTACCCAACTATATTGCAACTTTCATCGAAATCGTTAAAGCCGTTTTTGAGAAACGTGTTTACATAATTTTCGGAATCGGTTCCGAACATACCTCGCTACATACTTACTCAACAATTTTACCTCTTTATAATATTAGTATACTTAGATAAAACATTTTCAGGCCATGAATACGTAGTTACCTTCCTAAATATTGGTACTTGTAGGCTTCATTAATATTTTGTTCAAAGCTGTAATTAGTATACAGCCACACGCTATCGACTTTAAACAACAACTGGCAAACAGGGCTCTTCTCTTTGCCAAAATGAAATTTAAATAACGTAACAGCATATTTTCTTCCTTCTGCCCTTATATTTAATTGTATTTTAAAAAAAGAAAGAAAAAAATATAGGTATATTTGTCACAGAAACACGTGCATACAAACAAAACAACAATATAAACATAACAAAAATATTCGGCAGCTGCACGTCATGACTGTGACAAGAAGGCTTCCACTCAGCATAATGCTGATTGTGTTTTCTTTACATCATCACTAGCTTTTGCCCCTGGTTCCACTCGCGCGGATGTCGGAAAATGTCCCACGGCAACGTACTACCGGGATTAAAATTACCCTATGTGTTAATCTAAGTTAGAAAATATCTGTGTGCCAAATTTCATCCAAATCCGTTCAGTCATTTTTGCGCCAATCCGGAACATACATCCAGACAAATAGACAAAAATTGTAATAACTATATTTTCGGCATCAGACTCGTACCTCGAAGCAATTAACCTAACCTAACCTAGCGTACTATAGAGTAGGGAACGTCGCGGCGCCGCACTGTGGATCGAAAAAAGTCTCTCGAAAACATTGGAGCTTAAATTTTAAAGTGTCGGTTTTTTGCTTGAAATGGTTTCTAGCCAATATTATGCATAAATATATCATAGGATACAATCTGGTAGGCAAATTGGCAACTATATTTTGTTTGCAAAAAAAAATTATGGAGCTAATGCTTATCATCTGGAACGGAGAGAATAGCCGTTAGTTATATCCTTGCTCAAGGTGATGTTTCCGTCCGATCTATAGTTATACATACTTTGATCTTCTCATAAAAAATAAAGCTTCATTTCTCCGACAGTCAGACCACAAATAAGCTAAATGAAACTGCCACAGTATACCAGCAAACATTTGTAAAAAAAATATAATTAAAATGTGATAAACCAAACAAAATCTTACAGCATTCTTTTCGCCACAAACATACCCAAATAAAGCTAACAGAATCGGCCATAGTATACCAACATACAGTTAATAAAAAACAATAAAATTAAAATGTGATTAAACAAAAGACGATAACAAAAATGAATGGTGACGTGATACCGGAATCTCCGCGACGTGATTTGTGGGAGAGACTGGGCTGCGCACGCGGCGTTTGCGCGAGGTTGTGCAGGCGACGAGGAAGGGCAAGAGTCGCGCCTATACATAATGGAAATAATAGTACCAGGTCAGTAACTTCACCATAACACCTCTCCTTTTGCAGGTTTAGTATGTAAAGGGTATTTCAACAAGAACTTTGTTTTTCAATTGGGGCAACACCAAGAACGTGATAGTTTTGACCTGTAGTTTTTGGCGGTATTCGTAGTAGGTGCTTTGGCAATTGTTACAATAAATTCAATTTCGCTCGAAATTCGCATTAAAATAATTCAAATCCACTATGAAAATGGTCGTTCTGTTAAAGTTACATTTCGTAAAATTCGTGATATTTTCGGACAACATAATCGTCCTTCTGAGACCAAAAATTTGGCCTATTATTGATGACATGGATATCACTGAAAAGTGGTTTCAACAGGACGGTGCCACGTGTCACACAGCCAATGAAACGATCAATTTATTGCAAACCAAATTTCCCGATCGCATAATTTCGCGAAATTCAGCTGTTAAGTGGCCAGCCAGATCGTGTGATTTAACACCACTGGATTATTTTTTGTGGGGCTATGTTAAGGATAAAGTCTATACGGAGCCAATCGAATCGATTGCAGCTTTAAAACTCAAAATCCGTGATGTCATTGACGAAATAGACCCTCCATATTGCCAAAAAGTGATTAAAAATTTTGATGAAAGAATCAACATCTGTCAGCGTGGTCGTGGTGGACATTTGCCAGATATCATTTTTCATTCATAATTGCCAAACTTTTCTCTTTGTAATACAATAAAAAAAATATTCATTTTCCTCCAAATTCTTTGTTTTATTTTGTTTTAGAAAACAAAGTTCTTGTTGAAAAACCCTTTACTATGGTTTGTAAGGAAATTCGTGAAGCGACACCTCCACTTCCATTAACAAGGCTCCAGGGAATTAAATGAGATGAAATAACATTGTATATTCTGTAAACAGGATATCGGAATCACTTTTACACGTAATATTAAAAGAAAAGTTAGCTAGATGGACTCCAGATTTCCTGACTACCCCTGAGAAGAAATGGGGCGAAACAAACTCAGGAGTCAAAGTCTCTTTTAGAGTCCAGACATAATCTTGGTCAAGCCATAAGAGAACCATGTAGATTAGTGTTTGAAATGGTCTTTTGATAAAATAACCACAGAGATTTGAGTGGACCTGTCCAGTCAGTGCAAGCATTTGTCAGTAATCGTGGAGCTCAACTCGGAACTTAAAGAACTCAACGACTCGACGAACAATACCAAAGAAAGGACATTTGGGTAGGCCGCATAAAGTACTCAGGTGTCTCTATTACAGGAACCATGGAGATTCAATGGAAGTTGCTCTATGTAAATTACGAACTAGGTGGAGGCACAGCTGTTCCCTAAGGTAATCGCAAGTTTTATCAAAATGCTAAGAAGATTTAGACTATACATAATGAAGAATGAGAGCCATTCGTGCTGACGCGTCTGCGCGAATGAATCTCATTTTTCTTAAATCTATCATTGAGTCTTAGCATTGAGAGTGCCCTTTATCTAATACATTCTTTACACTCATCTACTTAAATACTCGTACAAGGTAGCAGGGATGACATCGACGTGAAAACTTTTACCATGGATTCAGTACATCTGAACGCCCATGCGTTGAAACTTTTCGTGAGTTATTAAAAAAAAACTGCTGTTTCATAGTGTAAATACCTACAAGTGCAATACCTACGCGGTCAAAATGTATGAAATGGCAATTTTTTTTTTTTAATAACCGTCTAATAATTTCAAATTCAGAATCACGTACTGAATCCATGATGAATTGGTAACAGTTTTCGCGTCGATGGTACAGGTTTGTATGGGTTCCTGTTACCTGTATGATCATGATCAATCTGAAAGACCTTGGATCTCTATTGAGAAATAGACTATAGTTTGACCGAGACCGCTGCCTTAGGTATCTGCGCAGCGAGATGGGGGGACAGTGCAAGCCGCTCATTCGTCAACCCTGCCCCCCGCCTCGCCGCGCATTCCTAAGGCGCGACACAGCGGTCCTGGTCAAACTATAGATCCACACTAGCCTCTATAGCAGACAGAGACCCCTTATGAAAATCTTCCAAAGATGTTTCCATCTTCAGTGTTTGAGGTTGTGTGATGTCCGTAATTTCAACCAATCAGTGAATTACGGAACTATTGTATATATAGTAAATAGGCTTCATCAAGTCCACTACCTTTCATAAACAAAATTATCGCGTTCCCCGATCTAAAATACCAAAATAAATAACAAACATGTCTACACGACCGTCAAGTCACCATTAGTTAGAATTTCTGATGGTTTCTACGATTTATTTCGATTGCTCGTACTAATGGTCGCTATTATTCCTATTACATTTTATTTACTTCAAAAAAGCTTTTATATACGCATTTGACATTAATTATAATTTATAACCCCCTTGCTTTGCTTGCATTTATAATATGTTTATTGGTTAATTGAAGTTTATGAGATTCCTATAGAAATTGAGTTGGTTACTTTCACTAATTTATTTCCATTCATCTATGGGCAACCTGTTGGGGCAGTCTATTACAAGTATTGTTAACATCTTTAACACAATCTAGGTATAGACATAGATCTCCTGATAAAACAATTTTAGAGAGCCAGAGATGATTTCTTAAGACAATTACGAGTATACAGGTCTATCTTCCTGTCATTAATTCAAGATATAGAAAGTTTGATCGAAAATGGGGAATTAACATTCGAGCGATACAGAGTCGAAAGGAGATTGCCCAATTGCCCACGGCACTATGGACAAATGTACTGAATTCAACATTGTTGTGTCTTCATCAAATAATCTTTAAAATACGAGCGAGAAGATCTGTACGCCCATCGAGACCGCGGGTATGACCCGAAAGATGAAGACTTCGAGTTACTCGATGACATGTCAAAATACTTCCTAAAAATTCAACACAAATTACAACGGCATTTCCGAGATATTTACAAAATTGTAATTCTTATTTAAATGTCGTGATGTGTTGATGTTGATACAGCGGTAATAGCAATCACGTCATTTCGTTTAAAATACGTTTTTATTTTTATTAATTTATTTATCTTTATATAGATTCTTTTCAATTTTGTGAATGTGAGAACGCTGTTGGCCTAGTGGACTGTAGATTTGTTGATCATCATTATTCTGTTAAGTACCTGGTACTTGTTGAAAGACCTACACTGTCCTCCCATACCTAATAACACTTTTATTTGAAAATATTATAAAAACCCATTATTTTTAAAAGAGTAACCGTGGAGTTTCTTGCCGGCTCTTCTCCATAGGAAACGACCAATTGGAACCGTGCACCTAGCTTTTGACGTTTCATAAGTCCCCATGTAGGTTTATGTGAAATAAAATATTTTGATTTATTTTTAATGATGTTATGTTTGACCACAAAATGAATTGAAAAAAGGTATTTGAAAGTGTCTGAATGGGTTTACGAGTAAGCTCTGTGTCTTTGAAGTACATTTGTGTAAAATCTGTAGCTGTTACCTGTGACCACCTCACCAAATCTAACTTAATTTCGATTTTGAGCATCTTCGTGCTTCAGAAGCGTTTCGTTCAAATGCAAAGCATGGACAAAATCATAACTAGATAGTCAATCACTCAGTGTTATATCTAGATACTACTCAAATCATATATTGTTTCATGTAATGGTCTTTGTAAGGAGGAAGAGATGGTAAACAGCTACGCTAGGTATTATAAATGAAATAATGATTATATAAGGGGCGTTAATCTCAAAGAGCAGTTGAGACATCGCTCGACAGTCTCGACAGCTCGACGTGTATCGGCGTTGAAAGTATTTTTATTTTAAACTAGCTTTACCCGGCCTGGCTTCACACGGGTAGCACTAAGTACTTATCGACGGCGCACTTCTCTACCCTACCTACCTACCCTACTACCTACCCTACCCTACCTACTCTACCTACTCTACCTACCCTGCCTACTCTACCCTACCTACCTACCCTACCCTACCTACCTACCTACGTACCTACCCTACCTACCTACCCTACCTACATACCCTACCTACCTACCTACCCTACCTACTCTCACCGTTTAAACCTTCCCTGGACTACGACAAACATTTCAAAACCAAAATCAGCTAAATCGGCCCAGCCGTTCTCGAGTTTTAGCGAGACAAACGAACAGCAATTGATTTTTATACATATACACACATCAACACGGTCTAGGGATATTTAAAAAAAAGTGAATTACTATCAATGTGTTAATTATTTATGTGACATGTATATATTTAAAAGATACGTTATTTAATATTCTACCATTTTTTAATAATGGTTAAGGTACTTTGATTAAAATTTCAGGATTTTATGGAAAAAAAATGAAGCATAGACGGAAACCGTATATGAATTAACTTTTAATTTATGAGTAAAAACTGAAAAAAATAGAAAAATCATTTAATTTGTGTTTATAAACTTGAAGTTACTAGTCTGAGAAAGCGCCCATGATGTTCATAACACATCGGCAACGATTCGGCGGCATGCTCAGAACAAGGTTGTCAATGTCTTGCTGCGGAATATTGTCCCATGTCCTTCTGAGGTGCGCAAAAAGTTGATCTTCTGTAGCCAGATTTTCAGAAACTTCCTTCAGAGCTCTTCTTTGCAGCATATCCCACGCATGCTCAATGGGATTTAGATCTGGCGATTGAGCAGGCCAGTCTAAGGCCCTAACACTGTGTGTATGTAACCAAGCTGCTACCGTTCTCGCCGTGTGTGCCCGGGCATTGTCGTGCATGAGCAGGAAATCTTGCCCCATTTGTGTTCTGTGGGGCAAGATTACGGGCCCCAGCACCTGTTGGACGTATCGTTCTGCCGTCATATTGCCCCGCACCCAAACGAGATCCGTCCGTCCTCCAAGACGAATTCCTGCCCAAACCATAATTGTTCCTCCTTGGTATGGGTGAACTTCCTGAGGGTTCTGAAGACGGCTCCATCGTCCAGGAACTCGCCAAACACGCGTCCTTCGTGAATCTGGATGGAAGCCGAACCTGGATTCATCCGTGAACAGCACATTGGACCATTGCTCACGGCCCCAGTCCACGTGGTTCCGAACCCATTCTAATCGTCGTCCACGATTGCCTCTCCGTAAAGGTGGAACCCGGAGTGGTCTACGAGAGCGTAGATTGCTTTCATGCAGTCGCCTTCTTACAGTTTGGTCACTCACAAGCACTTGGTGTTCCACTCGCAGCCTTTGGACCAATTGAGTCGCCGTTGCATTTGGTTGAGCTCGCGCAGTAATTTGCTTAAATCGATCTTGTCTGAGGGTAGTGATGCGACTTGGCCCCCGGTGCCTCTCCGCTACTTCACCTGTGGCACGATAGCGTGTCCACAATCTTGAAATTACATTTTGGTGGGTCCCTATGGCCTCAGCAACATTACGCTGAACAGACCCAGCTTCCAGCATTCCCACAGCTCGTAACATCTCCGCCCTCGTCAAATGTTGGCGTTGCATGGCTACAATACCTCAATTTTAACTTTAAAAAACTGTAACTAAACGTAATTCGTATTGTTTTCTAAATTTCGCACAAATGAAAATTCCCTCTCCTACACATCAAGACATTTTTATGCCACCGAAACAAAAGAATTTTCAAAAATTTGAATTTGGAATTAGTCTGAGATAAATTACAAACAAATCGGTGTATGAAAGATTACAATGCGGCCAGTACTTTTCGAGTTATTTAATTGAGTATGAAATATCCCTAGACCGTGTTGATGTGTGTATATAGATTTTCAGTAACGGAGGAACTAAAAGGCTCAAACTCTGCGCACAACGTACCAAAACCAGCAGAAAAAACATACTGGTTGACAATGAAAAAAACAAAAAGATAACAGACAGTTTAATAAATGTCAAATAAGGTTGCAGGTACCCGTGCTGTTGTAACATTCTAATTCATTCGATTTTTGATCAATTTATTATAGGAAAAAAGCAAAAAATATCGGTTGTCAATGTAAAATAAAATAAAATTCATAACGCGTTTTAGAGGTTAGAACAGATTAAAACCTTTTTTGTATTTAATCAACGTGGGTGTATTATTAGTCGTTTGAAACTATTCCGATTTCAATATCAAAAATAAATAACAATAAAGATTTTAACCATACCAAAAATATATCTCACTACACACTATTGTCTCGTCACTCGTCACATGTTCAATGAAAATAAGATTGATAAATGTACCTACTACCTAATATCTAGTTCTGTGGGGTTACAGAAACTGATTTATTTATTTTATCTTGCGAGTTATCTATCGATATTTAGAAAATATTGCATACAACTTTTTTTGTTAATTATACAGTTGTTTAACACGCAATAATAAATTGAACATAAAATATAATGATATCGATTTTGTATTGATTACAATACAAAATCGATATCATTATATTTTATGTTGGTAGGTAGGCACATTACACGCAATAGAAGAAATGGACATCCCTAATATTGTCAATATTAGGGATTATAGTAAAAAATGGCGTACTTTATAGTCGGAAACTTAAAAGTAGGTACTAATTATTGTTTAAAAAACGATCCCATTATAAATAATAATAGATTATTTAAAAAATATATTTTAATTTTAGATATTTCGTGCTGTTCAACATTTTGAGACACGAGACATTTCTGAAGAGTACTGTTTTTGTGAAATCTCCTTTTCGAAGCAACTTTTTTGTATTCTTTTTTTCTTTTCTTTTTTTTTCTAATTTACCACGGTCAGATTTTTACAAAATAGGTCGACAAAAAGTTATCTCTGAAAAAGACGTGAATTTATTAGATATGTGACCCGTAAATGAAACTGGTTTATGTATTATCTGTGAAAATTAACAATTAAAACGTTATTTAATTCTTTAGAAAATAATATTAATTCTTCAACCCACAACAGGAAACAATAACCTTTACTAGAAGTGCCATAATACTTATGTACGGGCAGTTTGTCCGTACAGGGAGATGTAATATGTAGACCGTTGATGGATACGAGTCACACGGGATGTATACAGGAAATAAAATCACTGTTCTGTGTCCGTTACTGATTGCTCGATTTATTAGGTAAAATGTTTAATTATATATACGTAAAGTAGGTTACTTGTGGTGGGCGCGATAGCTTATTCAGCGAATGTAAGCAAGTAATCGGTGAATAAGCCAATGCTTATTAAGGTAAAAACTAACACAATACATTTCGTGTGGCGATGCTCGTACATCCTGCCAACTATAAAAACTATAAATTTGATGTAAAACGTACTATAAAAGTAATTAAAAATATATAAAGAAAGTTAGTGTATTCTGTTTTTCCCGCTGAATGGCATTGGCGATGTTTCGTTGTCCATCTTGTTGCTGTTAGGAAGATGTCTGATGCCCTCTTCTATTCTCTGCTCATCTGTCTTTGTTTGTCTATCCTTAGGAAGATGCTGTTGAGTATGGACTGGTACCATGTCAATATCTTCGTTGTGAGCTTGCGTTGATACTCTGCTTATTTCCTAATTCCATAGTGCTTTGCATATTGTAGCGCGAATGAATTAGGTGGTTATCGCCGCGCATCATGCATCCTGTCGCTAAGGTGATTGTGCCCGTATTACGTAGTGTATGTGACGTAATTCCAGCTGGACAGAAAATGCGCATAGTGCATTCCAACGTCAACGTCACGACCAAACGTTAAAACAATATAATTAAATTATGTTCACATTTCATCATAACCTTCCCACTTTCCTTATTTACAGAATAACACACAGATTTAACCACAATACTCGTGTTTAAAATACAATGTTGTAAATATTTATTATTATATTGTACTTATTATTAAGGCTCACACTTTTTCTTCACTACTTAGGTAAATTAAACTCCAGTAAAGTTTGCGATATGAAGGCAAACACCATTGTCCATTAAGATAAAATATAGTTTGGGGAACTGAGAATCCTAACTAATATTATAAATGCGAAAGTGAGTTTGTTTGTTACGCTTTCACGCTAAAACGGCTGAATGGATTTGGATGAAATTTAGCACATGGGTAAACCATGACCTGGAGAAGGAAATGACCACTTTTTATCCTGGATCGCAGATGAAGTCGCGAGCAACAGCTAGAAAGTAATAAAAGTTAAACTATCGGATTTTTTTTTTGTCTCTCTATTTGTCCGTCGGTTAGTCTGCCGGTTTGTCTGTGTTTGAAAACGCATCAAATCAAAATGATTTTGAGGAATTGGAAAGAAATTCTTAGGCTTGGAATTGGAATTGGAAATCTTGTGTCCTATAAGAGCTAACTAGGTACCCAGTGTACCGCTAGTATTTTGTACGGGTAGCCCGCAAAATTCAAATTTTCTTACGTTTTTTGCAATTTGCAGTCAGTGTCAGGTTGTATCTTGATTAAAACTTGATTCGCGACCGTAACAAATATGGCTTTACAGAATTATAGTCATTAGAATCAGCAATACAACTACTTAAGTTAACATAATCCTAAAATGTCATAATTTCATGAAATAGACATTCAATAGGATTACATGAACTTAGAGAGTTGTATTGATGATTTTTATGATTATAATTCTATAAATAAACATTTAATACGGCCGCGAATCTTATTGAGATCACAATACAACCTGATACTGACCTGCAAATTGCAAAAAACGTAAGAAATTTTTAATTTCGCGGGCTACCCGTACAAAATACTAGCGGTACACTGGGTACCTAGTTAGCTCTTATAGGACACAAGATTTCCAATTCCAATTCCAAGCCTAAGAATTTCTTTCCAATTCCTCAAAATCATTTTGATTTGATGCGTTTTCAAACACAGACAAACCGGCAGACTAACCGACGGACAAATAGAGAGACAAAAAAAAAATCCGATAGTTTAACTTTTATTACTTTCTAGCTGTTGCTCGCGACTTCATCTGCGATCCAGGATAAAAAGTGGTCATTTCCTTCTCCAGGTCATGGTTTACCCATGTGCTAAATTTCATCCAAATCCATTCAGCCGTTTTAGCGTGAAAGCGTAACAAACAAACTCACTTTCGCATTTATAATATTAGTTAGGATTCTCAGTTCCCCAAACTATATTTTAGGAAGCATATGCAACTAACTGCGCCCCCCCGTTTCACCCGCATAAAAGTCTCGATCCCGTGAGAATATCTAGATAAAAAGTATTTTTTGTCCTAACCCAGGTCATGATCTACCCATGTGCCAAATTTCATCCAAATCCGTTAAGCCGTTTTAGCGTGAAAGTGTTACAAACAAATAAACAAGCTCACTGTCGCATTTATAATATTAGTTAGGATGTACAGATACGCAGAACTTACATTCTTGTTAGATGTATAGATTAGCATTTTGCCATCGAGTTCGTTCGCACTTATCCATTTTATATTCCTATCCAGTGGGAATTTCTATTTTTTTTCTATGTCTTCATCATAAGGGAACCTCAGTGGAAAACAGCTTTCAAGGTTTGCGCTGGGCGTTGATGAGTCAGTCAGTGATTGACTGAGAAAGAACTTTTATTTAGCCGACGGCGCGCGAGTCAATTGCCGACTGAACAGAATGTTGCCATTTTAAATATTAAATTATATTAATACATGTAGAATTAATTATTGTATATTTATTTTATTTTTATATCATAATTATATTTCATTGTATGCTGCACCGGTCGATTTCATAACGTCAACTTTCGCTGAAAACCAGCGCTGGGGCTCTGTCTCGCATAGGGTCGCAGCATTATGCTGAGCGATGGCCGTTTTGCGTGACGGGTGTGACGCATATTTTCCCTTAACTTGTTCCCTTTTTATTTTGTGTTCTCTTTTTTTGCGTCATGTATACCGCAAAGAAACGTATTTTCTTTCTTTTCTTTTCTTCTTTCTATTTTTAATTAAGATTTTAAAAGGAAAATCCCTAAACTAGACGGTGTTCAACCCAAATATCGAGTGTGTAGTTTTAAATGAAACTGTCTATTTACGAAAATACTAAATTCTCATAACAATAAATAGTCACAAGGCAATGTCTAAAAACGTGTAGGGACTATATTATGTGTATATTGTGTTGATTGTTTTAAATGTGTATTATTTTAATTTATATTTAATTTAATTCAATTGTTTGATTATGTAATTCTAATGTGTAATTGTAATTTTATTTTTATTGATTATTTTAATGTACGTGTGTTTTTATATACTGTATGGAATGTCTGAAATAAAATAATTAATTAAAATTAAATTAATTAAAAACAGTAAACAATTAAAAGTATTTAATTGTAAATAAAATTTAAAAAAGTTGAGGTCTATGTCACACGGTAGGTAGTTTGTAAATTTTAATGTCGTGTTTTTAATTTCCCAATTTGCCCCCGAAAAGTGACCCCCATAGTCAAAATTCATTTATTTACGTTATACGTCCGTATTTGGGTCACATAAATTCAAATGTGTACGAAATTTCAAGTAAATCGATCCAGTAGATTCGGAGCAAATTGACTGTGACAGACGGACAATCAGCCAGCCAGACACACGAGAGATCCTATAAGGCTTTTTATTTTAATTTATTTTTGGGTGGGAAATTATCAAATAACTTCTCCCGCTCTGGGTCGAGCAGGAGGGCGTGTCAGACTCTTACTGACTAAAACCCACCCGTGTTCCTTCAGTTGCCTGTACGTTGCCAGGGCCACGGTATCCCTTTCGGACTTTCCCGCAACGGACCTATAAGGGTTCCGTTTTTCCCTTTTGAAGTACGGAACCCTAAAAGTAAAATGATGGTTCAGCCCAATCTCGATCCAGTTAGATTTTTCTCTGAGTATTATTTTTCGTTTTATCATGTCTCGACAATGAGTGTTTCTTCTCTTCAATATCCACAAGCCTTTATTTCTGTCCACCTTTCCAAAAGAAACGGGTGTTAAGATCCAAACGTAAACAGTAGAACTGCACAGTGTTCCGTGCAAAGGTGACGTGACTCGTGTCCAAATTGTTTTAATTCCGGATATTACAGGCTTTGACCCGGACGTGAGCCTGCCCACTGTGCGCACTGGGCACGTACGTAATTGTTACAGTTTCTGAGAAGAAAATTAACTTTTACGTACCATATGAGTTCGCAGGAAATGGTGATGTTGAAGAAAATTATAGTACCTAGTTTATCGACGGCGTGCCAATGGTGCCGATTCTCTTGTCACAAATGCCTCTAAACTAGACTAAAAATCACTAAAATTTAGTTTATTCCTGTCAAACGATGATTTCCCATTCTGAAATAGACTAAAGTGACACAACTTAACTATATTTTAGTTTGACAGCACTAAGATGGCACTGAGATTTTAATTTAGTGAAAATGACAATTTTGCTATTCTGATTTTGACGTTTTTCACCTAAAATTTTAATTGTCTACCTAAATCTGACCATTTTTACTCGCGATAAAATTTGGTGTGGAATACTATTAGTTGACATGAACTAAAATTCACACGAACACCTCGACTTCAGATGCAAAAACAGTACTGTATATATATTTTTTTCTTTTCTTTTGCTTATATCTCGAAAATGGTGTGTCCTATCGCAAAAATAATTAAAATTTCGACCCCCTTTATGAAACCCCTAATAATCAACACGTAGGTAATAATGTTTCTTATTTTCCATACAAAACGTGAAAAATTGCATATAAAACACGTCGAGGCTGCCCCCCCTGCGCACCTCCGGCTCTAAAAAATTCACGGAGTAGGGCAAAAAAATGTGTACCACGTGGAGTCGGATTGTCAAATTCGATTTAGTTGTGTCAAAATATTTTTTAAGTTTAGAGACTTTTTATTGCAGAATAGCGTTAAGATTCTCATAGTAAAAAGTAAGGAATTTTAGTGATAGTTTAGTTAGTTTAGTTCGGTGTACAAGAGAATCGGCACTAATAACTCGTAACTGAAATATTTCGAGTAATTCACTTTTTTTATCGTTTTGAATTTAAAGGCGTTATTATATATTATATTATATATTATAAGGCGGGAAAGTCCGAAAGGGATACCGTGGCCCTGGCAACGTACAGGCAACTGAAGGAACACATATAGAAGCAACAAAAGTAATGTACCCAGGATTTTGTGATTTCTATATTTAAAAGAGTGTCCTTGGAGTTTCTTGCCCGTTCTTCTCCATAGAGATCTACGTTTTGGAATGGGCAACTAGCATCAACTTTCTGACTAACTGACCGACTCTTTGACATTTCAAAAGTGCCTGTAAATGGTTTAATTGAAATAAATGGCTTGAGTTTGAGTTTGAGTTTGGGTTTTAGTCAGTAAGAGTCTGACACGCCCTCCTGCTCCACCCAGAGCGGGAGAAATAATTTGATAATTTCCCACCAACAAAAAAAAAAGGCGTTTTTCTCACGTTTTATTAAAATCTAAATGAAAATGTTTTACTTTGTCAGTTAGGTGTTATTGGCACTTCGCCGTCGTTATGTTACTAGTTATGTAAACACCAACTCGCAATGAGCAAGAAGGTGCATGATCAAAGCTTGTTCCATCTCAGTATGAGAGCCTTTGACCTGGTATCTAACTGCGTAAACATTTTCGGTAAACGATTAAGACTAATCAGTTTCATTTTGACAGTTCGACAACATTTATTGCGTTATTTACGTTGTTGAGCAGAAACATTTTAGAACTTATGAAGCAATGGATTAGCAATCTCTTTCAAAATGATTCAGATTGTGATTGATCGCAATAAGGGAACTGTAAGTAGGATAAATAGAAATAACTGCAACATGCCAATCCAATCAGCCTAGCCTTTTCCCAACTATGTTGGAGTCGGCTTCCAGTCTACCGGATGCAGCTGGCTATCAACATTTTACATGGAGCGACCCAGTTAAGTACTGGGTATCACGATACCCCTTGTGTAAGATTGGTTGTCAGACTTTTGCATAGGCTTTCAAAGGTCTACGAATGACAACCGGGACCAACGGCTTAACGTGCTTTCCGAGGCACGGAGGGGTCGCGATATGTAATGGATGATCATGGTCACCCATCCCCGAACAGACCGTGGCAAGCGTAGCTTAACCTTCAATCAACCCATGCAGCTGTTGTTATTTAGCTACAAGCCCCTAGAAACTGCAACATGCAGGGACTATAATTTGTTGTTGATTAGGTACCATGTCCGGAACGCGTAAAAAGGCGGATGCAACATAGACACCCATAGTCTGTGCTGCATTATCTTGCAAATGGCTTAAAGCAGTAATACTCCGTCCGAACCCAGCTGCAACTCAGCGGTTTGTAGTGCAGCCGCATTTGTTACTACTTATAAGGCAATGAAATGACGGATTCAACGCAGACATCCATAGTATTATTTCCGTTAGATTATAAACTGTCAAAAAATTGTAAACTGGGTGAAATGCGTCAGATTAGGTTAGAACTGTGAAAAACCGCGCGCGAACCGAGCGAGTGAAGCTAGCGGTGCCGCGGCAGCGGCCGGCGAGCGCTACTTCCAAATTGCTCGCAGCTAGGCAGTCTGTATTTCGTATTAGCGCAAAGTGCGTTACGTTACGACGCAAGCAAGTTTGATACCTGCAGTGTACACAACGAGTACTTATAAGCTGTATTGCCGTCGTTTTTGTAAAAAAATGTCTGTGGTGTAACCGTGTTTGTAATACTTTATTAATACGAACAGAACTGCTACTGTCTGTGTTGTATCCGCCTTTGTATTTACGCGTCCAGAACCCTAGAGGTGTGTCCATACATTGCGCAGCAAGAGCGCGGCAGCAACATGCAGTGTTTGCGGGATACATTTCTGCCGCGCTCAAACTCTCAAACTCAAACCATTTATTTCAAATAAACCATTTACAGGCACTTTTGAATTTTCAAGGGGTCAGTCAGTCAGAAATATGAAGCTAGTTGCCCATTCCAAAGCGTAGGTTCCTATGGAGAAGAACGGGCAAGAAACTCGGGCGCTCTAGTTAACACTAAACCAACGAATGTTTGCGTTTGTCAGAAGCGTTCGCGCGCAGCAGTCGTCAAATTGCAGCGCGGCAGTCCGCGCGCGGCAGCAATCAGATAAGAATATGTACCTAGCTAGTAGTATAAGCACGGAACAAATAACTTGGAACGGATAAGATTTCATGCTAGCATCTACAGTAATTAAATTGGGTGGTATACAATATTTACACAGAACATACATACTTACTATTATTTTCGACGTACCAAGTACATTTCAACTGTAATGAAACCAAACCTGGGGGTGACCATGGACTCTTACCTATCGTGGACTGCCCACATTGGTTAGGTCAGCCGTAAAGTGTACTACACGTTCCATTCGCTGAAATGCCTCCAGAGCTTCTTGCCCTTGATTACCAAAATCTCCCTTGCTCAAACACTGATACAGCCCATCATAGACTACGCTGATGCCTGTTATTTGGATGCCACCGAGGAGCTTTTAAATAAACTTGAATGTTTGCAAAATATCTGCATTAGTTTTGTTTTTATCCTTAAAAAGTATGACCACGTTTCTAACTTTCGCAAGATACTCAAATGGCTCCCAATTCGACTTTGCAGGAACTCTCGGATATTGTGTCTGCTATTTAACATCCTTCACAACCCTAAAACGCCATCTTATCTGCGGGAACGCTTTTCCTACTCACGTCCTTCTGATGCTCCTTGCAGGTCGCATCTTAGAAATCTCCTTAAATCCCCTCCCCACTCAACCGACTTCTACTCCTACTCCTTCAGTGTGCATGCGGTACGGTTGTAGAATTCACTTCCGCCTAACATTAGGGACTGCCAAACTGTTTCAGTTGAAGAGAAGAGTGAAAGAACACTATCTTTCCACTTTGTCATAGTTGCATATTTTGTATTTATTATAATATTATATACCTACCTACTAAATTATAATTATTAGTATATATATTTTAGTGATATTTATTTTAGAAGTACATGTATGTAGGGTATATTGTCTATTCTCATATTGTATATTTATTTTTTAAATTTGTGAACAGTTCAATGTTTTTATTTTATGTATTTTATTTTCTCTTCTACTCTTACACACGTTGTCTACATCTCTTTTTATCCACTCTCCTATCGCAGGTATGCTGGAAGAGATTTCTTTAGAAATAAGCATCACCTTTGTACGTATTTTTCTGTTTCTTTTTCTTGTATCTTTATATGTGCGTACATAAACTGTTAAATAAATAAATAAATACATAATTTAGTCCGTCGCAATGCCAAGTACACAATAATAATGTAACCACATTGTTATAATTCCGGATATTACCAGCACTTTCACACGATACCCTAACCACTGTGCAATTTGATGTTAGCACCTGCTAACCAGCCCTTTAATGAACTAAGTAAAAACCTAAGTTATTAGCTTTTCTTCTTAGTAAAACTGTTTAGCTTTACTTAGAAAATGAATAAACACTAAATAGTTTCCAACTGTTTAATAATTTAACGGTAGCTTAGCGGTAGTTTAGCAGTGAAGTAGTTAAATGTTACAAGAACATATAAACTCACGCCTCTTTCCCATGATGGTCGGCAGAAACTACAGAACGCCACCTGCTACGATCCTTACATTCTCCTTTTGCTTTGTTTATGTTCATACATCCACCCTAATTGCGTAACATAATGATCAATCACAATCTATACCCTAATTATATAATTCACGATCAATCTGAATTTGAATAGTTTTGAAACAAACTGCTTCATAAGATCGAAAAAAAAAATCTGCTCAACAACGTAAATAACGCAATGAATGTTGTTGAACTGTCAAAATGAAACAAATTTTTCGTAATCGTTTACGAAAATGTGTTGCGTAATTAGATAGCTATTTCATTTTGACAGTTCAACAACATTAATTGCGTTATTTACGTTGTGGAGTTGACAGTTTTCGAACATATGAAACAATGGATTATCAATTTCCTTCGAAATTATTCAGATTATGATTGATCGTGACGCAATCAGGGTGCTGGTCATACACCCACGCTGGCGAGTACCACGCACTTGTCCTATTACACCTGTAGTTCTATATTATTTTCTAATTTAGCCACAGGTATTTTATAATGCCGTTGAGGTTCACTTTTATGAGTACATTGTGCCGGCGCTACGCTGGCTATGTCGGTGATGATCAGGCAGTGTGTCTCTGTGAGCAAAATGTTCTGACAGCTTTTTTAAAGCTATTCTATTTCGCCTTCCTGAGTGGTCTATTGAGCCTCGCTTATGAAGGTAAAACCGTCCAATTTAAGCATTTAGAAATCAGATAGTATCTTAATTATACCTACTATACCTTTTGATTTCCCATAACTTAAAGATATCTCTCTAATGCCAGGGTTACCGTGGCCCCTGGCAACGTACAGGCAACTGAAGGAACACGGGAGGGTTTTAGTCAGTAAGAGTCTGACACGCCCTGGATCTCTGCCCAAAGCGGGAGAAGTTATTTGACAATTTACCACGCAAAAAAAAAAGGTATCTCTCTAATCATATGAACAATTTTCCACAGCAACAATCTATAATTATTTTTCCGTTATTTTTATTTTATTTGTTCGAAAGAACAAACAATTACACATTATATATTACAAATAAATAGAACATAAAGAGTTATATAAATGTGCAACCAACAACGTTCTCCACAGATACACAAAAAGACAAAGACAATGTTGATAAAGTTAGGTCGGAAAGAATAGATAAGTACACAAAATAAGATACACATAAATTACAGATACCAAGGAACACTAAAGGTTTAATATTATTCACACAATTTTTTTATTGTGTCAAGCAATATTTTTCTGAATTGTCCAACGGATAAAGCAAATAGATCCAAGTTAGAGAAAACCTTATTGAAATTGCCTGTAAGGCGACGTAGGGGCGCCCGCAAACCTGCATTCGTACGACTAGGAGTGACGGCGAATACAGGTCGTGCGCGCACCTCTCGTCCCTGAATGGTTCTAGGGACAACATAGCATAACTGTTACCGAAATATAACTATTTCTAGTTATTACCCGAAATATACCACATATAAAAAACACCCCTTCCTTAATTATTAACAACTATACTGATAACATTCCCTTCCCCCCCCCCCCTCTCGACACTTGTAATGAGAGAACTCGCGTGACATTTCCCATGCCGTGATAGTCCACTACCCTCTATATTTCATGGGGCACGCACGCCCGAGTATAGGTTAGTTTTTGTTTTTATGGGACTTCCGACCTGGATCGAGGTCGGAACGGCAGTATAAAATAGGTTATAATGTTCTAGTATTTAAGATAGTGATAAGGAGGTAGCGGCTGATGTCATTTCTGGTTAAGTGTCGGCTATAAGAAATCGTGTTATGGGTTTTGATAAGTATATAGAGGGGTATGGGGTACACAACGTGTAACGTTAAATGCGCAAGACCTCAGACACCCCAACACATTTTTAATTCAATTGACCTATTTCAGAGAGAAAAAAAATCATTAAATAACTCAAATTCAAAGTCAAATCATTTATTTCAAATAGGCCCTTATAAGGCACTTTTGAACGTCAAAGCGGACTTTAAAATTGTAAAGGTTTTATGTGCTGTTTTAGTTTTACTGGCAATTCTGATCGTTTCTTGCGTTTGCGATGACGCTCTTGTCTTTTTCATGGTACTGTATGGAAGATTCGTATTTGTATTGAAATAAAACCTATTATTATCCCGCGTATGAGATAATTAAAATTGGTCAACAACAATTTGTGTTTGTTTACCTATTTTGGTGGGTTTGCGCTTGACCTATTAATGAATAGACACGGCAACGTTTTTAATGAAGATTTTTTGAATAATGTGACCTATATTAAAAAGTGGTTCAATTGATTCTGCTCGTTATTCTGATCAAACTATTTTCAGGTTTTGCGCATTTAACGTTACACGTTGTATAAAGCGTGGATTTTTGAGATAGGGCAGTAAGGGCAGCTAACTGAACCGTTGTTGCTACAGGAAAACGGTCTTATGAAACTGTCCTTAACTTTTTAGACACTTTTGACATTTTGAAAAAATTTATTGACAGCAAGAAAATAGGAAGTTTTCACAAAAAAAAATGTTGGTTTTGGTAGAAAGTAGCCGAGGATCGAGTTAAATGACGTGCGATTGGAGAAGCCTATGTCCAGCTGTGGACTTCTACAGGTTATATCAGAAAGGTGTGGTGTGGTACAGACCATCAAACCGAACAACTTTCTCCATGGGAGCAACAACGAAATCGCGAAAAAATTGGACCTACTTATGCTAAAGGGGATCAACCCACACAATAACAGTTTCGGGAAAAAACGATTTTTAATAAAATTGTGTTTAGAAAGTAAACTGTTCATAATTATTATAGGATTACTTTGCAATATACTGTAAGATACTGCTCTTTACGAATCTATGTGAAAAAAAAGTGATTTTTCAATAAAATTTCCTTAAAAACATGAGGTTTTTCTTATTTTCACCAATAATGTTATTCACAAGTATATTATTTTAACAAAGAACCAACCCACATAATAACTATTTTGCAACAAGGAACACACACAAAACAACACTTTTTACATTAAAAAACTATTTTTTTTTACGTACACTCATAAAACCCAGTATCTTACACTATATTGCAGAGTAATCTTAATAAAATTACGAACAGTTTACTTTCTACACACAATTTTACTTCAAAATTGTCATTATGTGGGTTGGCTCCCTTTTGCATAATACGTCCAAATATTGTATTATGACATTTTTAATGTGTAAACAAGAACCAACCTGCATGGTTCTACATCATTGATTAAAAAAAATTTTACAAGGGACCATGTGGTATGGGACATTATGAAAAAAAAAAAACAATTTCAATGATTGTTTAGATTGTCGGGTTACCATGGGGCATGAATCTCATTAGTTTATTGAACAGCTGATGTTATGTGGGTTAATAATGAATATCGTTGTCATAGAAATGGTTTGTTCTGTCAAAATTGTTAGATCTTTTTGATCTCTACAGGGTCTATAGAAAGTACATTTTGAAAGCTTTCTGTAGGTATACTTATCTCGATTTTGGCATGTGTGTGGATCCTGTTTGCATAAGTAGGTCCAATTAGACCACACTTTTCTAAATTTCTGATACACTCTGTATAAGCTAATTCTTCCTCCCAACCAAAGCACTAGAAAGTGGTGAAGAGCGGGCGGTATGGGGGACTGTCTTATGTAATTTTGACGTTCAAAAACTGCTGATTCTCAGTCTAATTTGAATAATTGTCTTTTGATTTTTATGATGTTGGAATACCTATAGTTCTATTTTCAATTACTTTCAATTCAAAGTTATAATTACAATAATGGGCTCTCTATGTTCACAAGTGACTGTAGGTCACTTTACCATTTATTTCAGGGTTTATTTTAGGTCATGTCAGTAATATACTGTATGACAATCTGATCAAACAAGTAATCATAGTGATTATCTTCAGAATACCTATTGTACTAGCTTTTTGACTTATTTGACCTAAACTATGGTTGGTTCTTCTCTGTCTTTTTTTTGTTTTTGTAACAATTTTTTTATTTAAAAGATTGTCCGTGGAGTTTCCTGCCCTTTCTCCTCCATAGGTACCTACTACGTTTTGGAATGGGCAAATAGCTTCATATTTCTGACTAACCGACTTCTTGACAATTCAAAAGTGCCTGTAAATGGTTTAATTGAAATAAATGCTTTGAGTTTGAGTCCATATTGAAGAATATTGTACATAGCTTTAGTAATAAATCACTAATTCGTCTCCCTCATTAGTCTAGTGGCCGCAAGCGCATAAGGTTCTGGGTTCGATTCCCAGGTCGGGCAAAGTGTTATTGGGCAGGAATTTCTCAGTAGCAGCCCGGTATCTGAATTTGTGCCCGGTTGATGGCAATAGGCTCTCCTACTATTAGATAGGACTTAAACGTAACTCGAAATGTGGGTGTACTACAGGTACACCTCTGCCTAAGCTTTCGAGGATTACAGGCGTGATGTTATGTTATGTCGTCTAAAAAGCGCGGTTATTTGACAAAACAATTAACTATCCCTTTTGACCCTAATCGGGAGTTACCACTGAGCCACCACTGCTCTCAAAACGGTGAAGGAAAACATCGTGAGGAAACCGGCATGTCGTAGAACCACAAATTCAAAGACGTGTGACATCTACCAACCCGCAATGGGCCCACATGGTAGATAACACCCCAGTCCCTCTCAAAGAGAGGAGGGAGGAGGCTGCTGGGCCAGCAGTGGGAACATTATAGGTTGATTATGTGAGACCAAGTGACCAAATGTCAATCACATGTAAATCAAAAGGCTTATCAAATATACCATTGGTAACTTCAACCATTCGTAAAGGCTCCTACACAGGCTTTGCCGTCGCCGCCGGTACTGCCCGGCTTGCCGTACAAAGGACCCGCCAAACAAAGGAGTACCGCTCATCAAAAGCCGGCGGCACGGACCACCGCGCCGGCTTTTATGAAAGGTTGATGTTTTTTTTTTTTTTACTATGGCATCTCGAGAGGTCTGCTTAACCGGACTTTCCTGTGGCTGCCTTTAGCTTCTACACTAAGAGCCTCCAGCCAGGAGCATAAATGCAAACTATACTAGGTTACAAACTAAACGAACGCTCGCTAAGGGCACCCCCTGTGGGGTACGAACCTCGGCTTAGGGCGTTGTTGAGGGGAGGACAGCAAGATGGGACAGGCTGGATCAAGGATGGATCATTATTATTAACAGGGGAATTTAAAACTACACGCTCAACTGCGGCACGGGCTGGCGTTTCATCGGACAAGGGAAAGGTTGATGAAGTATCCTTTATATATATAGGAACGGAGCGTCGTTGTCGTTACAATTTCATAGCCCTTACCCGTGGTTGTCCAATTACCAGTAATGTAAGTTCTATGACCTTCACCGCGAAATACGGTTAGAATATTAAATAAGAATATCTTTCTATTTTCGGTACGATATTTATAGATACCCGAATGATTTAATAACGAGGTACCTATGCGTGTCTGACTTTTTTTAATGTCGACGAGACTGCAGTGTACCCGCACGGACAGAAATAATGTGTTTAAAAAAAGATTGATCGATAGTGGAAAGAGTCACCTTCGTTACAGTCTATATAATATTCAGGCTTCCCAAATGTAAATGAATCATGAAATCACGAAGTTTGCAAATGAATTGGTGTCAGAACTCACAGTGCAGTCACAAAATACTGACTACTACATTACTGGAATGTTCACACATCAAACTCAAAGCATTTATTTCAATTAAACCATTTACAGGCACTTTTGAATTGTCAAAGAGTCGGTCAGTTAGTCAGAAAGTTGAAGCTTGCCCATTCCAAAACGTACATCTCTATGGAGAAAAACGGGCACGAAACTCCAAGGACACTCTTTTAAATATAGAAATTACAAAATCCTGGATACATTACTCTTGTTGCTTCTATATGTGAGAACAACGTAAAAAAAAAACAAAAGCTATTAAAAATATAAGATGAAAAAATAAGCCCTGGCAGATAAGAGATGACACATCACATCTTAATACTTGTATTTGACAAGCATCCTTCTAAACAGCGTCATCAAGAAAATTTATTTTATGAATATTTGATCACGGACCATGCTTCAACAGTGCGCTATGGCTATACTTGTGAGCACGCAAAAAAATATCATAAAAACAACTGAAAAGATAAAAACGAGCATTATAATCTATAGAATTGTGAAGAATTTAACGACATATCAAAATCGGTTCAAACGTTTTGTAGTTACGAGGGAACATAGACGGACATACATACACACATGCATACATACAGATCAAACATATAAAACTCCTTTTTTGGCTTCGCCGCAGTCGGGCAATAATACATAATTAATCAATTATTTATAGACTGCTACAAGTTGGCCGAAAATAAGATACCGGTATATTAAAAAAAAATAACATAACAGAACTTCACGCCTGTAATCCTCGAAGGGTTAGGCATAGGTGTAACTATTAGTAGTAACACGCACATTTCCCTAGTGTTAAAAAAAATATTAACATAAAAAATACAGGTCATTTCAACTTTTTGTTCCAACCCTCCTAATTGTTCAGTCGGCCGTTTGTTTATTTTTACAATACTAAGGGTGACTCCATCGTGACACTGGCTGCGATACAGTGTTCAGTGGTCTGCTCACCAAGTAACAACGTTACAATTTAATATATTACTTACTAAAAATGTCCACCAAAATATTAGAAAAAGAACGCAGAAAATCCAGCATTAATTTTGTTAATTTCCGGAGATTCCACTTTTTGGACAGGTAAACGTGTTTTTCAGGAATAATGGAGTCGTTTACATGGCAATAATCTGAAAAATATATATAACAGTGTAACGTGATATGTCGGTTTAAAGTGGTTACAGTTTAATTAACTACAAAAAAATCTGTGACATTGTTGTAGCTATTAAAAGTTCAGATTAGGCAACCGGCATTTCCACTCAGGTCGAAAATGCATAAAAAATAATAAATAGTACATTGGTGCCGATTCTCTTGAACACCAAACTAAACTATCACTAAATTTCCTTACTTTTAACTGTGAGAATCTTAACGCTATTCTGCAATAAAAAGTCTCTAAATTTAAAAAAAATATTGACACAACTAAAAGATGTTAGTGGACTAATTTGACTCACCGGTAATGAATCACTTCATGCAAGTGTTGGTAAGGCAGAAGTGATGCATTACAATCGGTGAAATGTGATACATTCTCATTTATGTAGTAAATATTGTTCCTACTTATGATAACACACTAACATAGCTTTTAAGTTTTTTGTAACTAATTAACTAACATAAATGGATCATTGTTGTCCCAGAAAATAAATAATTTAATTTAAAATAGAATTTGACAATCGCGACTACACGTGGTTGCCCTATCCCGTGAATTTTTTTTAGAGCCGGAGGCGCGCTCGTTGGGCAGCCTCGACGTGTTTTATATGAAATTTTTCACTTTTTGTATGTAAAATATGAAAATGTATGTATCGACGGCGAAGTGCCAATAGCTCGTAACTGAAATTTTTCGAGAATTTTTTTTTTTTATCATTTTGAATTTAAAGGCGCTATTCGCATGTTTTAGTGAAATCTAAAAAATCTAAATGAAAATGTTTTACTTTGTCAGTTAGGTGTTATTGGCACTTCGCCGTCGGTATGTACCTACAGTTTTAGGGGTTTATGGATTTATAAAGGGGGTGAAAATGTTCATTATTTTTGCGATAGGATACACCATTTTCGAGATATAAGCAAAAGAAAATAAAAAAAAGATACAGTTCTGTTTTTGCACCTAAAGTTGAGGTGTTGTGTGTTTAGTTCATAACAACTTATTTTATTCCACACCGTTTTAAACCGCGATTAAAAATAGTCAGATTTAGTTAGACAATCAAAATTTTATGTGAAAAACGTCAAATTCAGAATAGCAAAACTGCAATTTTCACTAAATTATTAACTCAGTGCCATCTTAGTACTGTCAAACTAAAAGATAAAAGTTGTGTCACTTTAGTTTATTTCAGAATAGGAAATCGTCGTTTGACAGGAATAAATAAAATGTTGGTGATTTTTAGTCTAGTTTAGAGGCATTTGTGACAAGAGAATCGTTACTAGTATCTACTTATTAAAAATACTAAATTCATTAATTCATTGACCGACAGACAACGCACAGCCTAAACCACTGGATCTAGATGGAGGCATGAAATTTTGCACTAGAGTTCCTTATAGGTACAACGAAAGTGAAGGAATTTGATCTAAGGCAGTATATTTTAAATTAATCAGGAGATGAAAGTTTGTATGGAAATTCGTCATTTTTAACGATGGGAATTCTCATCAGGCACACGACTTGTTCTGATATAAATTTATGACGTCGTGCTACGCTACACGTGCTACGCTCGTAGCTTTTTCGTAGCAAACTCGTAGCAAAGGCGTAGCAAGTTAGAAAATTTTAGCCTTTTCTTATAAAAATGTTACGTTTCGAATATCTAAGTGATTTGTAACGTTGTTTCTGCAAGTATTTTGAAAAGGGTCAGCTTTAAAATACCTTAAATACAGTACATACATCTTTCATTAATTTATTTAAGCAGTTTTCCCTACTCATCCAATGTTTTCCCATCCTCCAGGGGCCGCGAATCTCGTCGCCGTATCAACCACCCCCCCTCAGCGCTATACAGCGTGATTGGTGAGAAGTTGCGCGTGAGCACACCTCGCGGCTTACAATGTGCGCTGTTCTGTGGCGGGCAGCGCTGCAGGTACGAGCTGCCGCAGCCAGGAACTGCGATACAGGGGCTCTATTCAGATTGGTTAGTATATTTTCCTTACTTTGGAAGGAGCTTGTAGTTTAATAATAACAACCGCACGGGTCGATAAGTTAAGCAACGCTTGCCGAGGTCGGTCAGTGGATGGTTGACAATTAATTACATACCGAAAGCCTTCCATGGCTCGAAAAGCAAGTTAAGCCGTTGGTCCCGGCTGTCATTCGTAGATCTTTGACAGTCGTTACGGCTAGTCCGAAGCCCGAAAGTCTGGCAACCAGTGTTACCAAGGGGTTAGGGGGTTGGATTGTTACCCAGTAACTGGTTGTGGAGGGCAGATCGGGCTTCTAACTACCCGCAATGACTGTCAAAGATGGTCTTTACACCCCAATTTCAATAAACATTTAAATATATTACTCATTATCGTGAACTTATTAAAGTCTTGGTTATTATAAATTCATAATACATTATTATAACACCATTTGATCATAGATAACGCTAACCTTTATAAAAACAGCCCACACTCGACCTACTGCGAACATGTTATATTAGCCGTAATGAACTGGCCAGCACGTTCATAATTTAGTTCCACACTACGACAACGTCTACTGATAGTACCTACCACCACTTGCGTAGTCGTATTTACTATGTCACCAGTTTTATTTGTGGGGTGACATGTAGAGTTATAAAAACCGGCCACAAACACAAAGGGTTCCGTACCACCGTACAATATTCAGCACTACATAATTTTTAAATAATTTAGTAAAAAGAAACACGTTTCTTGTCTGGCCATACCCCCTTAATTTTTTTACTTTATTTTATTTTATTGACCAGATTATAAGAATTTTCATATTGACAGTATTTTTAGACTATTAAGCACTTGTACTAAATGATTGCATGCCTAATTTAAGGTAGAATGAATGTATAATTATAAAACATCTGCATTTTTTTGTACCTACTTTCTATGCAAATAAATAATTATTCTATTCTAATATTTGTTGTTATATCGGCAATAGAAATAGGTAGACAATCTCAACTGTCTACCAATTACGGTTCATGAGATATAGCCCGCTGACAGACAGGTGGACGGACGGACAGCGGAGGCTAAGTGATAATGGTTCCGTTAGGCACCCTCCAGGTACGAACCCCTATAAACAGTGGTCCTATCCTTGTAAATATCCAACTACGTATAGTTGATCTTGTAATGGTTTTATCATTCTCAGGTTGAATCTCAGTTAGGAACCTGTTCCGCCGCTGACGAGGAAGCGACTAGCTATCGACGATAATCTCGCTCATGAAACGTACAAATGATTGTAGGTCCCGTTTTAGTAAAAGAGATACATATATAAATAGTTGATCGCTGACTGTTCACGACGCTGGCGAGTACTTGTCGCAGAGACACCACAGAACTATCAAACTTTTACTACCTACCTACTAATATAATCTGACTAGTTATGACTTTTTGTGTATTATATAATTTTTGTTTATTACTGTTAATTGGACGTCATAACGACTGCTACACATGTATTTTTTAATTTTATTCTATTTTTCTGAAATGTATTGTAAATAATGTTCAACAACTCAACAGTAAACGAACATTGTGCTTTGCAGTGCCCTGACAGGGTTCATGTACAAAAACCGACTTAATATATTGTAAAATGTGTGATGTGCATGCGAGCAAATAAATAAATAAGAGAGTACTCGCTCAGCGGCGCTCGCTTGGTGGGCAGAACATTTGCTGAGCATACCAGGTAGTAATCGCGCGTCGCCGCTGCGCACACGCTGCTCGTTACTCGTCCACTCGTTTTAGTTGCTGGCTCTACTCGCTTCTCGTTAATCGCCGGCGGTGCGACTTATGTAGATAGTTTCAATCATAATAAGAAATTTCGAGGTCGACTGTGGCGGCATCTACATCCCCACATGCGAACTACGCAACACACTGACGTCACGAAAAACCCTGCATCGCGCAAGCAAAGTTTTCCGCGCGACAAGCATATTATACAACGTCCCGACATGGCGACAGCAATCGCCCACCAGGCACGACACCCGTCTGGTCGGAGGATCCTCCATTTTCTATGGAGGATGAGTGAACTTTACACTCAGTTCCTGATCCCTCTATACAACTATACACCTACACCTACCTTTTTTGCCATGTTGAGTGTGCTGAGTAGTCCGACTCAGCATGTTATTTATTGAAATATTAATATTTATTTCATTTGAATCACTTGGCTGAGTCTTGATCAGTCATCTTCAAAGGGCTGACTTTCAATACACCATGTTGTTAAACGTTGAATGATTCTAGTTCAATTAACTATTGGCGTTTAATGAACTTCCTAAGCGTCGAATTAGCTAGCTAATTTAACCAGATGGCTGTGACATATATATGTCGTGACCAGATCTTAGTATTGATCATTTCATGAAATGAACATCGACCACTGGTCACATCATGATGTGGCCTGGCCAGATCATTGAATACTCAACAGTTTTAAAGGTACTACTATTTAACTTTTATATTAATGAATAATGCTCATGTAGTCCAAAGATATTTATACCTTGCCTGCTTCTGAATTAGTTTCAGTCTCTACGTTTTCAATGATAGCCGAATAACATTTTTATTTTTAATCGTTTTTGATTGATTTTTACATTGTTCTCACATATAGAAGCAACAAGAGTAATGTACCCAGGATTTTGTAATTTCTATACTTAAAAGAGTGTTCTTGGAGTTTCCTGCCCGTTCTTCTCCATAGAGATCTACATTTTGGAATGGGCAACTAGCTTTAACTTTCTGACTAACTGACCGACTCTTGGACAATTCAAAAGTGCCTGTAAATGGTTTGATTGAAATATAGCTTTGAGTTTGAGTTTGAACACGTCGGAATGGCGTTTAAACTTTCGCCTATCAGGACCCAGGAATCGAACCTAGGAGCTCATGCTCACCAGTAGCGATTGCGACCACTAGACCGACAAGTAATATAAGTAATTAAGCGCCCCTTTACAAATTATCATATGTACTATACTTATCCTTGACTTTAAAAATAAAAGAACCTACAATAAAATGTCGGTCGCGTGACTTCCGCCTGGCCACTTTATTTTATGTTAATTATTGTAATAATATACTTTTTTTACTCGACTTATTAATGTTAACTTAAGAAATAAGGGTCGTGTTACACGGTTGTGCATGCAGCGAAGCGTTTTAGGCTCTTATGGCCGTCGCACTCAAAATTCAATAAGACATGAGTTTAGAAGCATCATTACCATTCTTAATTATGGAACTATGAATTAAACTTGTGAGCCTTGTCACCTAACAGGTACTTAGTTGACAACACACGGAATTTCTGAAGAATTCTCGAAATCAGTTTCAGAATTGTCTACGACGTATGTAACGTCGTAGACAATTCTTGAAACTGACGGTAATGTAGGCATTAAGACTAGAATACTGACGTCAAGTCTTCGCTTTTCGTGTACAGACTTACTTTAATAGCTTTTCAACTTTATCACTTAAGTATAAGGTTCAAAGTTGATTGGGAAAATTTGACAGTTTCGGGTAGGTTGACCTGCTGGCGTATGTTCAAATTCAAAAAACCACCTCAACCAAAAACATATTCATGAACCCTTCTAAGGTATTTACTACAGCGCAGTCAAATAGGTAACGAATTGCATTTCTATACTACCCACAGCGAAGCTAATCATTCTTCTTCTTCTTCACTTCGCTCTTGACAGAGCGGTCGTAGTCACTATGAAGTGTGTCCAATCGCAGGTGTCGTCGCAGCTCGCCTGATGATCTCTCTCCATCTAGTTCTGTTAGTTGACAGTCTGGTGCATTCATTAACAGGGCCTTCAACCGTGGATTTAATTTGGTCGATCCAGCTGATTAGTACAGGCTCAAAAATGAACAGCTAGAAGTAGTTCGTGCATCCCCCGCCTAACAACGACACTGCAGTTGTAATATAACACATTCCACATGACATTTTCTAATAAAACAAACTACTAAATGTATGACTGTAATAAGTGATTATGGCTACTTTAATAAAGTTGGCGCATGCAATTTTAAAATGCTTTGTTTTTTCGTTTTCTATGTCACTCGTTCGTGCAGACGAAAGCACTATTGAATTAGGTTGAAATTTTAATTATGTTTTAGCCAACGTTTAGTAATTTTGGTTTGTTTTAATATTATTTCCTCTGTTTCGTAGATTATTTTTGTAATATAGAACGATTTGTTGTGGTTCCATACCCGACGGGTTCCAAACGGAACCTTCGCTGTCCCTCCGTCCGTCCGTATGTCTGTCAGTGGGTTGTATCTCAAGAACCGTAATAAGTAGATTTGAAATTTGAAATTTTCACAGATTGTGTATATTTATATTGCCGCTATAACAACAAATAATAAAAATTACTTAAATAACATTAATAATTAAAGGGGGTCCCTATGCAAGAAGCATGATTTTTTCGGCGTTTTTTACTCGATCTTAAAACGGTACGGAACCCTTCGTTTGCGATTCCCACTCGCACTTGGCTGGTTTTTTTAAATAATAATATTATTATAACTTTTATTTCAGACATGTTTTACAGTCCATATTACTACAATTAAGTAATTGTGTAATGGTGTACCCCAAGGTACAGTATTAGGACCATTATTACCTTAGAGATACAAAGGGGCTCGTAGCTAAGTAATAACAGCCGAAGGGTTGATCGAAGGTTCAGCTATGCTTGCCGCGGTCAACTCGTAGATGGGTGACCTTCCATTACATATCGAGACTCCTCCGTGTTTCGGAAAGCACGTTAAGCCGTTGGTCTCGGGCTGTCAGAACGTGACGGGTAGTCAAAAACTCAAAAGCTTGACAACCAGTCTTACCAAGTCGAAGTCGAACTTGCATTAATCAGGCCGAATAGTTTAGTCGAATATTCGGCTATTCAGCCACGAAATTGGCCGAATATACTATTCATTGCAACACTACTATGGGTACTTATTGTATGTGTTCAGTAAAATAATGATTTGCGAATATAAACTATATTTTAGACAAAATTCTCATGGTTGATATAAAAGTAAAAGTTGATATAAAAGAGTTTTGTGTAAAATTTGTTATTGTCGTATTTGTAATTGACGTTCATCAGTTTGACATTTTGTGACATCCAGCCAGTGCCGGTCCGCCTGTTACACCGGTCGGATATTCACTCGATATACGATGCCACACTACTAATCGATAGATAAATAGCTGGAATCCCGTAAAGATCAATCTATGAAGGTCATGTTTTTATTATTTATATATTTTTAACTCAAAAACGTTTACTCTATTCTACATTACAAGAACTAAGACGTCCGGTCCGACCTCTACTTATCCCGAAAACAAAGCCATCAGCTATATTAATTATAACAACTTATTTACCACGCACCATATCATGGCTAGGTAATATTAATTCAAAACTGTGTCAAGAACACCTAAGCAATTATACATTAGACCTAAATTAAATTATTAATATTCTTTAGATTATAAGTACTAACACTTTAATGAACATACAAACATAAACTCACGGCTTGTTACCATTGGGGTGGGCAGAAACTATAGAACGCCACCTTTAGGTCGCCAACTTTTTTAGAAAAATAAATATTTCTGATTTCAGGGTAAATAAGAGTACAGATTTATACATTCTTTTTGCGGAAAATCATTAAGAATTTTTTTTTTTTCTTAGACATTATAAGTCAGAATTCAAATTGATGAAGAGCTTCGTTATTATCAATTTCAATGAAGCCCTGTTTCTCTCTTAACGCCACTTTGCAATCATGACCAAAAACAGGGACATATTTAACCTTTAAGGCCACTTTAGCCGCTATGGAGATAATAGGATACAAGAGCGAGCGAAGCGAGCTCGTAATTTTTAGCATCCCGCTTCGAATAAGTTAAGGTTCCTTTCTCTTCGACCGTTAATACACAAATAGAAGTAAGTTTATAACTAATGTAGAAAAGTTTGAGAATTCAGAGAATGTAGGATGCATGAGCGAGCGAAACGAGCTCGAAAATGTTAGCATCCCACCTTGGATAGGTTAGACCCTCTCAGAGAATGCTGACATTGCAGGAATTCATTCAATACAAAGTTAGAGTCGATAAAAATACAGCTACTCTTACTGTTTTTGTAGATTATAAAATACGCCTATGCGAACTAGATAACAATTATTTGTATGGAGTAAGTACCCTACGGGGGTCGAACTTTGGATTGAGATTCTGGTTTCTCATATTTCGGGGGGGGGGGGGGGCTTGATTATGTTATATTTATGTAAGATGACCGCCATTCTACTGACAGCTATTTGCTGTCGGGGCAAGACAAATTAGTAATTGAAAATGTGTCATTTTCGATTCGACAACCTGTCCAGAACTCGAATGGTTCTGAATAGATATACTGGTCATACACGCACGCCGGTAACGAATGTTGTGATGGCAAAAAACTCATACATGCGTGTTTTCATTGTAATATACAACATACATACATAATGATGTAGATATCTACATATTCGATCGACAACGCAATGTGATAACTTTAATTGCTTTCATGTTTACCAGCTAATCAACGGTATTTTATGATTTGCTTATAAATTAATAGAGGTTCCCATTTTTTATAGGCACTTAGCTAACACAGCTGTTGTAAAGCGCCTGCTGTGATTTTTATAGCAATTGTTTGTATTAACAACTTATTGTTGTTTCTTTATTTACGCATTTTAATAGGTCCTACATTGCTTTACTTTCCTTCATGACGCACACATGTTTTTTTCCTCGTTTTTGTAATATAGAAGGTACCTTACTTTAGTACCTACCACAAAACCGTGTTTATCAGGTGCTTAGGCTAAACACTTAATAATAATAATAATAACCCCACCGCCGTATCTCTACGTTGACGTCGTGGTGGGGCTTGCGCGCCCCAATGAACCCTAGGTTTGTACCGGCAGAGTTTAATTTGCCGACGCAAATCTGGGGTGAGGGGCCAGACCAAGAGAGATACAATCCAAGCCAAGGTCGCACATGCCGAGGGCTACATGGCTAGGGGATGCGTTAGTCGCAAGTGTGCCAACTCTGGATAATAGGGGACCTCCAGTTTTACTTACCCTTACCACAGTGAACGCAGGGCTCTGCTGTGGTCGACTTTTTTAGTCCCTAGCTACTCGTGGGACTAATTATGATAACAAGATCGAAAACAAAAAAAAGAAGTATTCAGGCAAATATGCCTTCTGTAGATGTTGAAACATCACCGTTTTCATCATCAGCCTCTCCGAGGTCCATATTTTCATCAATCGCATCATCACCACCTTCATATCTATCACGTTCATCAAGATCATCATCAACATCATCACCAACGCCAGTAGATGTTGTGTCGGAGGCTACTTTAGCCAATAACCCTGCACCCACTACTGTCTTAAAAAATACGCGAAAAAAATGGAGTAAAGAAATGAACGAATTCATTTGGCGTACCTATCTTATCATCACAAACTTGGAATCTGACATAAATGCATACTTATCATCATTACATCAACAATTCATAGAAAAATTCCCAAACATGACAGTCTCCAAGCAAAGGATTGGAGATCAAAGGAGAGCAATAGTGTCCAAAAAGCTGTTACCTTCCTCTACACTCGATTCAATTAGGCTAGAAGTAAGAAATAGTTTACAAACACCCAATAATGACTTACGACTACAGCTGCAGACACCACAGGAGCTTCTGTCGAACACACAACCGCACTCACAATCAGAACCTAAACGCAGGATGAAATGGTCTAACGAACTCAATGAAACACTTATGAAATGTTATTTTAGGGCAACAAAAATGGAGACGGATATGACAGTATGGCGGAAAAATTTAAAAGAAAAATTCATAGAGTGTTACCCTCATTTGTCACATTTATCAGAACAGCGCATATCGGACCAAAAAAGAGTAATCATTAATAATAGTATGATTTCAGAATCACGGCTCCAGATTCTAAAAACAATAGTAGAGAACGAATTACTTGAGACGGACTCTTTTCACTGGCAATCTGATAGTATAAGATCAAATACAGAAAATTATAACTCACAACTACCCACAAATACACTAAATTTAAATATAGAAAATATCGAGACCTCACCAAGGACACAAATAGGAGAAGAAACGGTAGTTGATAACCTCAATGACATAAGTTCAGAACACCCCGTACACCTTAATATACAAACAAGCCATGAAAGAAACCTTGAAATAGATGAAATATTTTTAGAAACATTACAATACTACAGAGACACCAATCCTACAGAGAGAAGTTATATACCCATGCAAAAGTCATCAAAAAGGTTAGCGAATATAGTTAGTTATATTAACAGAGTTATTTTACCAGAACGGGTTACTAGAGATACAGAATTCAATCATCTTCAGACCGTAATATACTGCGCTGCGTGGACAGCTGCTAAGGCCAACGGTAGTAAAATTTCACTTTCACCTACTCAACATAGATGTAGACTCCAACAAGATCGCAAGCATAAATGGCAAAAAAGGTTGGACCACAAAATAGAAGTTATCAGGGCCAAAATCGGAAGATTAACACATTACATGCAAGGTCATAGGAGCAGAAAACTAATTAAAGAAGTAAACATAATATTAAGAGACTACAAAACACATACATCACATGAAGAGCCAAACACACACCTTACACACTTTCTAGACACACTTAAACAGAAACTAACAGTTGTTAAAAGCAGACTAGATAGATACACTAAATGCGCACTCCGTAAAATACAAAATAACCAATTTAGGAATAACGAAAAATTATTTTACCGAAAACTAAAAGCATCAACAACGAACCACACTACACCGAGCAATAACACACATACAACGTGGCCAGCCACAGACGAGTTGCAGCAATTATGGGCTGGAATTTGGGAAAATCCCGTCCGTCATAATAATGAAGCAGAATGGATCAAAGACGAGGAGGCCTATCAGACAAACATTGAAGCGATGAATTTTGATCAGGTTGAAGTAGAAACTTTCCACGATGTCCTTAAAAATATACACAATTGGAAAGCACCAGGCTCTGATCACATACACAACTATTGGTACAAAAAATTTACACACATACACCCACACCTCTACAACTATATTAACGATTTTATAAAAAACCCAACAATTATTCCGTCATACATTACAGAAGGCAAGACTTACATGCTTCCGAAAGACCCTAACGACACATCTAACCCAGCAAAATATAGGCCAATTACTTGTCTGCAAACCTTATATAAGATATTGACATCGTGCATTACTCACGTCATATACAAACACCTTGAAACACAACAGATATTAACAGAAGAACAGAAAGGGTGCAGAAAGTTCAGTCAAGGTTGTAAAGAACAGTTAACAATAGATGCAGTAATACTTAAACATGTCCAACGTAGTAAGAAAGATTTATGCTCTATGTATATTGATTACAAGAAAGCATACGATTCAGTACCTCACTCGTGGTTACTCAAAGTTTTGAATTTATACAAGATACATCCACAACTCATCAACTTTTTAGGAAATATAATAGACAAATGGCAGACGCGATTATACTTGAATACATCCACAGGAATAGTTGAGACAGAAAACATTAAGATCCAGCGAGGGATATTCCAAGGAGACTCACTCAGCCCACTGTGGTTCTGTCTCGCATTAAATCCGCTTTCAAATAAACTCAATTCTCTAAAGCCCGGGTATCAACTTCAATATAGTGATACAACGACTGACATACTGACTGACCAGCAAAATTGTAAAATAAACCATCTGCTCTATATGGACGATATCAAATTGTACGCATCATCACCAGACGACTTACATGAACTAGCCGATGCTACTGAACAGTTTTCAAATGATATCGCTATGGAGTTTGGGATTGACAAATGTAAAATTAATTCAATCAGAGCGGGCAAAACTTATACACATTCATACCACATGCGGACAGGTGACACGATAGAATCATTAGACGAAAACGGTACTTACAAATATTTAGGTTACATACAGGCTAAACAGATTCTTCATAAGGAAATTAAAGCTACACTCACTAAACAATTTAAACACAGGTTAAAAACAATATGTCATACACAAATAAACGCTCGAAATACTATAAAAGCTATAAACACTTATGCCATCCCTATTCTTACCTATTCTTTTGGTATCGTAAATTGGAACAAGACCGAACTCAAACATTTGCAACGGATTATAAATACCACGTTGACTAAACACAGAAGGCACCACCCTAGATCATGTTTTCAGAGGCTCACACTGCCAAGGAACGAAGGTGGCAGGGGAATAATAGATATCACTAACCTACATAACAAGCAAATAACTATTTTGAGAACATACTTTAATGCTAAAAGTACTACTTCAACTCTACATAAAGCCATAGCGTTCAATGATAAAAAACTTACCCCTTTAAACATGTTTGATAAGATAGCTCAGAGTAATGAACATCAGACTGACCGACAGACTAAAATCGCAGAATGGACCCAAAAGTCATTGCATGGGAGACATCGACATGACCTTAATCAACCTAACGTCGACAAGCTAGCGTCGAACGAATGGTTAAGGCGTGGAGAACTGTTCCCTGAGACAGAAGGGTTCATGATAGCTATTCAGGACCAAGTAATAGAAACTCGTAATTACCAGAAACACATAATGCGAGTTCCTCAAACAATAGACAGATGTAGGCGATGCAATAGTTCCACCGAAACCATTCAACACATCACGGGTGCGTGTAAAGCAATAGTTCAGACCGATTACAAACATAGACATGACCAGATAGCGAATATAATCCACCAAAAATTAGCAATAAAATATAATTTAATTCCGACACCACCTGTAGCTTATTATAAATATCAACCTGAAACTGTTCTCGAAAACTCCACTCACAAGCTGTACTTTGATCGAGCTATCCTCACCGACAAAACAACACACTACAATAGACCAGACATCACATTATTAGATAAAAATAACAAAACTGCACAAATCATAGACATAGCCGTTCCTAATACACACAATCTACAGAATACTATGGCAGAAAAGCTCTCAAAATATATAGATCTGAAAATAGAAATCAGCAGAATGTGGCGGCTTAGCAATGTCACCATAGTTCCTATAGTCTTGTCAACAACAGGTGTAATACCTAAACAGCTCCAACAGTCTTTAAAAACACTCGATTTACCACCTTATACATATCAGACTCTTCAGAAAGCTGCAATCTTGAATACCTGCAGGATAGTCAGAAAATTTCTGCAAAATGACAACGATACGTCAATCGTCACGTCACACACGAGTGCAACAACCACCGCACAAACACAGTTTCATAGACAGACACACTCACCATCACAATATCCGAACACAACATCATCTCATCATAATTTAATCAATTTCCAGGGGTAGCACTTGGCTTCGGCCCGTACTACCCCATAAATCCGGCGCAACGCCGAGATACGTAAAAGTATAAAAAAGAATAATAATAATAAAGTAATAAAATCGCGGCGATTTTTTTTCGTGCACTGGATTTTCAACACTGCTTAGCGCCGAGAGTTGAAAATACAACAGTGTGTTTTTTCAACGTGCTGGCACGAGAGTGCGTCCCAACGCGTTGGATTCTTAACGCTCGGCTCAATACCGAAAGTTGAAAATCCAGTGCGGAATAAAATCCAACCGCGATATTCTTACGTCCACCACTGAAGTCCGGCGGAAAATTGTGGAACTATATTATAGACACACGTTGACCAAGTATCTATGTTTGCAATGCTGGGGCCGCATATGCGTCTATCGTGACGAAGCTTCGCACAGTGATACGACACACGCAGATGTGACCAACCATTATCGTATAAGCGTGGCACGTTGTTGGACTAGCGTTAGTCATTTCGACTGTTATTTCCGGACTTCGTAAGCGCTCTGTCGAAATAATGGAGAGCCATCTTGGATTATTGCTCGATAATTGGTTAAAATTATGAAGCCGCTAATGTGATCACCGCATTAGCGCGATAACTTTTTAGCGAGCAAAACATACGAAGCTTCGGCACGCATTGCTCTGCCACGATAGACGCAGATGAGGCCGGGGCATTAAGTATATTTATATTTGCTTAGCCTTTTCCCAACTATGTTGGAGTCGGCTTCCAGTCTCAGCGGATGCAGTTGAATAACAGTATTATACACGGGGCGACTGCTTATCTGACCTCCACAACCCAGTAACTGGGTAATACAATACCCCTTGGTAAGACTGGTTGTCAGACTTTCGGGCTTCTGACGAACCGTAACGACTGTCAAAGATCCACGAATGACAGCCGGGATCAACGGCTTAACGTGCTTTCCGAACCCCGGCAAGCGCAACCTGATGGACCCATGCGGCTGTTATTACTTAGCCACGAGCTCCTCCGAGGCCGGGGCATTAAATAAGCCCCTTTATTGGTAAACACCCTACGTCAATGTGCAGAGTTATAGCCATTTCATAAAACTTTCAAAGAACGGCAGCATTATGCTGAGCGATGGCCGTTTTGCGTGGATGTGATGCATATTTTCCCCCAAATTGTTCTTTCTTTGCGTTATGTTTACCGCAAATAAACGTTTTTTTTTCCTGATAATTTATTTTATTTCAAAACAATTGAATATAATCCTATTTCTCTAAAGGAACACTAGGAGAAATATTCCTATTCTTTAAAATACTCGTATCTTTAGAACTTCGTGTCGCTTCTTCGACTTGTCAAATTATACAGACTCCGTAGGTGGCCATGTTAATCGAGGTATCAGTGGCGTTTTTCTAAAGTGCAGGTCTACAAGAACATTTAGGCAATTTTTTTTTTTTGGGACTCTTTCTAGTGAGCAATGGTCTGGTCGGAAGCACCACATTCACACTGAGTGTTGAAAGGCTATTCAAATCCAAATTTTACTCAAATCTGTTTACGTTACTTAAAAACGATAACTTCAAAACGAAAACACCCAAAAACCATAAACCTTTAAGCCCTTCGGACTACATCAATAAGTCTGTCTGTATACTGAATATCTTACCTAATTTAACGTCACGTTGTTACAGGGTTACTGACGACATTTTAGCGATGGCACGCCCCAGCACCGTCAATATTGCTGCCAGGAATATTATACAACAGTTCCATAGGTAAGTGGTTCTTTATACACTATTAAAGCTATAAAATTACACGTGATTGAGTTTGTTAGAAAATAGTAGGAACGCAATCTCCTAATGGATTCTTCATAGCAAGTATTTGCCTGTTGCAAATTGCAGGCGTCAATACACACACATGACACTTCATATATGTCAAACGTATTAGCTTTAATGTTACCTATTTTTAACCACCATAACAATATTATGTACTTGAAACACCTCAAGATATGAAGGGGTCGTCTTTTGAAAAGCACGTCTAACCGTTTGATTATCTATACATATTATAAAACAAAGTCGCTTTTCGCGTTTGTCTTTATGTTCGCGTTGTTCTTCTAAACCACGCAACAGATGTTGATGAGGTTTTCACCATCGTTTAGAGAATTTATTCCTAAAGGTTTATGTGTATTATACGTTAATATTAAAGTTACGTTTACCTAAGAAATTTTGATGTTTTGTCAAGTCGTAAAAACCGTGCGAAGCAGGAGCGGGCCGCTACTCCGCGGCCATAAAACTAGAAAGTAGGCTAAACTTGGGAAATAACCAAGCAAATATAAGTTATAATGATGTTCTAGTTATAATATCTGGATAAACTGAAAATTGGCACTCGCTGATCTGATTACAATTTTAGTTTTAGAAGAAAGGAATGAATGTCAATGTAATCGGACTTTGTTCCACGCGTATCTTGAAGTTTCGTAGCCGCACCGGCTTTCGTGCTACGCGCTACGCCGTAGCAGGACGAGTAAGAAGAAAGAAGGGATATAGTTATATCCCTTCTTCTAGTAGGGGCCTTCACTAACAGGGATGCCTAAATTATTTTATTTAGGGTTAAACACGCACCATTATAAAAAGAATATTATGTTTTAGCTCTTATTTCAACTCTATTACCTACAATGTACTTGTATGTTCTGTTTTAGTTGGGGTATCCGCACAGTGATCAACCTACAGACGCCGGGGGAGCACGCCAGTTGTGGACCCCCACTCACCAAGTCGGGGTTCACTTATGATCCCACCATCTTTATGGCTAATGATAGTAAGTTATTTATTGTACTTACTTTTAGCCTAGCGCTTATACAAAGTCAAAGTCAAATCATTAATTTCAAATAGGCCTTTATAAGGCACTTTTGAACGTCAAAAATTTACAAAAAAATTGAATTGATTCTAGTCGCCCCTTCCAAAAGGTAGTTTTCGCATGGAGAAGAATGGGCAAGAAACTCCACCGTTACTCTTTTAAAATGTTTTACAATATTTTGTATAAGTACATTAGTAATATAATTATATGTGAGGACGATGCACCTAGAATAAAATTATTATACCACAATAGGTAAAAAGAATTAAAAATGAAGCAACAACAGGTAAACTAATTATGTAAGTTAGTAAGTTATTTATTTATGGATATCATGTAATATATTGTATACAACAACGTGCTCGTGAGAGCTAGTAGTATGTGATAGATACATGGTGCTCACATATTTACAAACATTGTAAAAGTAGACGACTTTCCTAAAATTTTACAATTAATCAGTCAGTGTGCGAGGAATTGGTCACAGAATGTAAAATCAATGTCATATAATAAAAAATAAAAATAAAATATACAATTAAATTTGCAACCAGTTTGATTTTGTCTTGATTCTTAATTATCCTATGGAGCAGGACCAGCATGTTTCCAAGCATTCTTGTCTTGGATATAATCCTCTAATTTGTAATATGCTTGTTTACAAAGTGTACTTTTAATATGAGTTTAAAATTATCTTTCATTTAACTGCAATATATCACAAGGTATTTTGTTGTAACATTTAACACAGTACCCCAAAAAAGATGTATGTACTTTAGGTTGATCTATTTTATCTTTATTTCTTGTATTAAAATTATGTCTATCACTTATTTTATTAAAAAGATGTCGATTTTTTATTACATACATAATATTTTATTAATGAATTGGCAAGCTACCGTCATAATACTAATCCTTTTAAATAGTTCCTCGAGAGATTCGCGGTGACGTAGATTATAAATGGCTCTGACAGCTCTCTTTTGCAAAATAAAGATGGATTCAATGTCAGCAGCCCGACCCCACAGTAAAATGCCATACGACATCATGCTGTGGAAGTAACTATCATAATCATATATCGTATATCTTATCATAATCCGTATCCAATTTTAAAACCAAGACTGATATGTTAATTAATATTCTAATATATTAATTATCATAATTGTATTTTTCCCAACTAAACAAAAATCTCGCCACGAACAATTTTTTTTTTTTGGTTAGTACAGGTAAAAATTAATTAGGAATTAGTAATAACTAATAACCATTTACGAAATAGAATGGTAAATGTCATTTTAGACGACCCAACAAACAAGGCATGGTATATTATGTAACTCGTGTCGTGATGCGCAAATTGATTTTTTATTCTTTTTCCGATGACTAAAAGTTCAAATATTTGACATCTATATTTAAATAAAAATTAAATACCTACTGTTGGTAAGCGCATCACTTGAGAACGGCTGGACCGAGTTAGCAATTTTTTGTTTTTAAAGTCCAATTTTCCTAAAAAGTTGCCTAGAAAATTGGACTTTTAAAACAAAAAACTGCTAACTCACGTCAAAGTCCAATTTTCTAGGCAACTTTTTCTTTTCGTTAAAAGAAAAAGTTGCCTATAAAATTGGAAAATTCCAGAAAACCACTGAAAGTGCTTAATATCTACGGGATTTTTGGATGAATTCAAGACCATAAATTATTGAAACTTTGACAGGACAAAATCTGTCGGGTCAGCTAGTTTCATGTCATTTATAATAAAAGAGGGTTCTAACTTTATTCTTATCTCTGTAACATTTTCAGTTTATTACTACAACTTCGCGTGGCCGGACTACGCCGAGGCAAGTCTGAGCGGACTCCTCAACATGGCGAAAGTACTCTCCTTCGCTCTTCAGGAGGGCAGGGTGGCCATACACTGCCATGCAGGTAACTTCACATACACAAACTATTGACTAGCAGGTGGCCTTAACATAATCGCGACCTAAACGTAACAATCATTGAGTCGAAATTACAACCATTAAATAGCATTATTCATTATTAATTACATTTATTCACCCTTCGTCGTTTTAAAAATTAATGTACAATTTTTGTGTTTAGTTTGTGTTATCGTGTCATAAAAATAACACTAATGAAGAGTAAGGGCAGAGTCACAACCAAGTCGACGAATTTAATCAAATTTTTTTCTTGTAGTTCCTTCAATTTTTATGGATGATTTGATTTTAAGGGCTCTCGGTAACGTCTTTGCCGTTCAGCGGGCCTTAAAGGCATCTTTCCTGAAGCGAAAATGGAATTACTATTCACATTCAAGTGATGTATACTGTGACAAGCCCTAAGTGTAATGTGACACAAAAATAACGAAAAACAAAATGAACGTGATTAAAAATGGCAACAAAAACTTCTAGACATTAGATTTGTCAAGATATTTTCTAGTTGAATGTTACTGACCTTTTATCGAATATTTTAGAAGTGACTTCAGCCTAAAAAAAAACTCGTCAAAACTTTTTAGGGTTCCGTAGTAAACAAGGAACCCTCATGTCCGTCTGTCTGTCTGTCTGCCTGTCCACGCCTTAGCAGGGTATCCCTGTCGGACAAAGTGCGGCTATTTGCGACATAAAGTGGCGCTGCCTCGGCACGGCTAAAGTGCCGTAAGCATTGCATTGTCATTGTCACTGAGTCACTGTCACTTGTTATTTTGTTTGATTGTCGAGATTAGTTCGCTGCCCTTTGTATTGATTGATCGTATTGGTGTTTAGGGTTTTGTAAACTAGGAACCCTTATAGTTTCGCCTTTTCCGTCTGTCTGTATGTCGGCATGTCCTCGTTTTAGCTCAGAGACGGTTAGTACTAGAAAGCTGTAATTTGGCATGGGTATATTAATCACGCCGACAAAGTGGTAAAATAAAATCAAGATTTTTTTAATCGTTTCTACACGTAAAGTGGGGCAGCATATATAACAAAGTTAAAAGGAAAACTTTCACAGCTAAGTAGGCTTTACTGGTTAACGACTAATAATCGACCAACTTAAATTTGCAGTTAACTAAAATGTTAAGTTTGTTCTTGGGATAAATTAATCCCAATCCCAGCTACGGAACCCTTCATTGTGCGTGCTCCGAGACGTACTTGGCCGGTTTTATTTTATTTTATTTTATCAAAAATTTAGTTTATTTTTGAGGAGAGGCTAATGTTAATTTCTTTCATCTCTAGCCGGCTAGCTATGATGTACCTTCTTAGGTACTTAGGTACTTGAAACTAAAACGAAAACGAAAATGTGATTCGTTTATAATTTTAAAATAATTCAAAGAAATTCGGTTGATGTCATTTCTGGTTATCTTCGAATATTTGGGTTTAGGGCATGGCGGTTACGACAACATGTTTACCTTCAAGATTTTGCGAGCAGTGAAGCGGAAACATTGCGGATAAAAGACAATAGAAATATAAAACAACCTACACGACGTGCACCAACAAAGATACACATTTGATATTATTTACGCGTGTGCGTCTGCCCTAGCGTCAGTCACCCGGACGAGTCCAACGCGACAACATGATACTCGTACTAATTTACTATTTGGTTATACTACCACTCATAATTTTTCTCACTGTATGTCTACTATCGCTGATGGTAGCGATATATGTGAAACTAAAAATTGAACCCGTTCGAGGAGTGTGTACATCTAATGTGAGGCTTGATGGAAAGATCGCGCTCGTGACAGGCGGGAACCAAGGGATCGGCCTGGAGACTGCCCGGGACCTCGCATCCAGAGGAGCGCAAGTGATCATTGCCTGCAGGGACGCCACAAAGGCTGCAGAAGCTATCGCCGATATAGCAGCTACGACAGGAAACAAACACGTTGAATTCAAACCTTTAGATCTATCGAAATTCAGCAGTGTGCGGAAATTCGCTGAAGACTTCAACAAATCCTATGACCGTCTCGATATTTTGGTGAACAACGCTGGCTGCACTGGCAACTTCCCGAAGCCTACTGAAGATGGAAATGAAGTAGTGATGCAAGTGAACTACTTCGGGCCCTTCCTCCTCACAAACCTGCTGCTGGGCAAACTGATCGCTTCCAAACCCAGCAGGATCATCATAGTGTCATCTTGGCTCCACAATTTCGCTAGATTACGTGTTGACAACCTACATCAACCCGTACTTGCTGGAGGGATAGGCCAGCTCGTGAATTACGGCAATAGTAAATTATGTCATGTTCTTTGGATGAAGGCATTAGCCAAGAGATTACCTGAAGGGGTGACTGTGAATGCTTTACACCCTGGAGTTATTAAAACTAATTTGCTTAGCACGTTGCCTTTTTATGTAAAGCCGATATTTTACGTGTTGGCAGATGCTTTGTTATTTAGAACAGCTAAAGCAGGAGCTCAAACGACGATACATCTGTGTGTTGCTGAAGAAGTGGAGAATGTGCGAGGGAAGTACTTCATGGAGTGTAAGGAAGGAGGATATAGCAGGATCGCTGATTATGATGAGTTAGTGGAGCAAGTGTGGAACAAGAGTTTAAAGGTGACGAGCTCAAGTTAGCTTGGACTTGACCTGCGAGATACAAACATTTAATAAAACGCTTTTTTCTTAATGTTTTTATCAAAGTCAATAATTTCACTGTGGTTTAGGTAAATAATTCAGTCTCTCGTCTACTTGAATGATTTTGTATATTCTTTATAGGTCTACTGTAAGTAATAAGTGATAAACTTGGTGAACTTACCAAGTTGATTGTGTGGTGCTGTTGTCATTATATCATCAACGCAGACGAGACGGTTAAAGGTCGAATCACAATCTTGGAGTTAGTTTATAATTAAACTTATTCGCCAGCACATAATATAAACAATAAAAACCTGTCATTTTATCTATTCTTCCGTCTACAATACCCTTTTCTATGGTGGTCATGCTGCGCGTCCTGGCTGTTTAAGCCAGAACAATATTATCGTCTGAATGTCATTATAGTAAAAAACCGAATTATCATTAATCACATAATTTAAATATTATGTGAATATATAAATCCGGTGGTTTTACCAAAGATATAATAATAATAATAATAATAATCACATTGTACTGGGATCGATCCATCATCACTGACAGGACTATTGTTGCCAATAAGCCTGATATAGTGGTGGTGGATCGAGGAGAGCGGCGCGCAATGATTATTGACATAACGGTCCCGCATGACGGGAACCTCGTGAAAGCCGAGAAAGATAAACAGATTAAGTATCTTGACTTGGCTCGCGAGGTTGTCGACATGTGGGATGTGGACTCAGCGATCATTGTGCCGATAGTCGTATCAGCCAATGGCTTAATTGCCAAGAGCCTCGACCAACACCTTAGGAGGCTCTCGTTGGGCAGCTGGATTAAGGGCTTGATTCAGAAAGCGGTACTCCTGGACACGGCTCGTATTGTTAGGAGGTTCCTCTCTCTGGAGCCCTGACCGCCGGTACCTTGGACCCTGTTCCCGATACCGGTGGGCTACTATTTTTTATATTTTTAAATGTTTTTATATGTTTTTATTCTAATATTTAAAAATAGAATTTATATGTAAATATTGAAATAAAGGAAATAATAATAATACCATTTATTTCAGGCAATAGTGGCCCATAGAAAAATACCTTAACCTAAACATACATATTTGAATATAAACAAAAACTTGTGTTAATAAATAGGCTTAGACTATGTTAGTAGCACTTCATTTTGCACTAGCTTAACTTTGTGCTGTCCTGTGGAACTTGTCCGCGGAAGCGACGGAACACATCCTGCGGCTAAAATTCCTCTTCCATGACGAGGGGCAGATAACAGTTCGGTACTCGCACGACGAACGCCTTGAAGTGGACGTTCCGGTGCGATTCTAGTAACTGCACCCTCGGCATGTACCTCGTCTTTTGGCGCACGTACTCCACGATGTCCTCCGCCTTAGTGGTGTAGTGTAGGCGGGAGATGTACACCGGTGTGTTCGGCTTTGCGGCACGCAGGCTCACTTCGGAGTCTATAGAAGCTTTGCCGCAGCGGTTCTTGTTCGTTCGCGATCGGCGCTTCCTCCTTTGCACCGTCACGAAACCGTCATCAATATCAGCCTTATTCGGCGCCTTTTCTGGCATGGGCTTGATACTAGGAGCGCCAGGGGCACTCGCGGTAACGCTAGCGAAATTCCTTAGTAGGGGTTTCGCCAGGGCTGCAGTCACTGGCAGCGGGACGGGGCAAGGGGCGCGGGCGGCGCTGCGCGGAGGAGCCGCGATGACGAGCAAATAAATATAAATCGTTGGACTTTATAGACAAGTCCAACGATTTATATCTTTGGTAAAACCACCGGATTTTCAAATTTATGCTTTTGGTAAGAAATAAAGGATATCGCATTTCACCGTTTTTGTTAAATCATCCCCCAAAGGGGTACAATAGGGATGAATTTTTAAATCATATGTAATATTGTTTTTTTTGTGTCTTCTTTTCAAGAGATTTAAGGGATTAGAAATATAGTCATAGTCCGTGTCTTGAATTAACAGTTAGTATTTATTCCATTAAAATCCACCCACTCTGTAAAAGATAATACAATTTAAAGTCATAAAATAACCTTTCTAACATGTAGGTATTGTATGTTCAATGGCGGCACTAGAGTAGGTATTACAAATTAATGGTGATAATAATATTTCAATTAATTAGTATCATATAAAAATAACTTAGAATCATATAAACCCGTTTTATTTATTTTTTTAAACCGGACAAGTTTGGGTAGGACTTGCGCCCTGAGGGTTCCGTCTCAAAGCTGTGCTTGCTCAGCTGCCCGAATTTCCAAATCCGGATTGAAGGACAAACATAACTTTTCAACTGAAAAAGAACTTTTAATAGAGTAATGAAATACAGACTAAATGTTACTTCAAGACACGACAATACACTGGTTTATTTGAGTGTCAAAATATGCGGCACAAATGGCCGTATATTTTTTGATTGCGTTGACTTGGAAGTTTGATTTTCGTTAAAACTCCAAGAGATCGTAGACCTAAGTTTTTGATATCTATTTCAACTTGATGCCTCCACGCGTTCCTGAGAAAAAGGGGCTTAGACAACGAAGTCATCCTTTAATTTTTTTTTTTTTTTAACTCTACATACAGATTTATTATCTGCCTGTTACCTTTTCATGCCGTAACGGCTGAACGGATTTAGATGAACGGTAGAGGATAGGCCATGACCTGAGTTAGGACATAGGATACTCTGAATCCCGGTAACAAGTTCCTGTGGGATATTTTCCGGCATCCACGCGGGCAGAAGCTAGTAATATTATAAATTCGAAAGTACCTCTGTCTGTCTGTCTATATGTTACCGTTTCACGCCTAAACCACTGGTCGCGGGGAAGTCCGAAAGGGATACCGTGGCCCTGGCAACGTATAGGCAACTGAAGGAACACGGGTGAGTTAGTAGTCAGTAAGAGTCTGACACGCCCTCCTGCTCCACCCAGAGCGAGAGAAGTTATTCGATAACTGCCCACACCAAAAAAAAAAAAAATAGGCATATGCATAGGCCATGAACTGGTTTAGAACACAGGATACTCTGAATCGCGGTAGCACGTTCCTGTGGGATATGTTCTGACATCCACGCTGGCGAACACGTGGGCAAAACCTAGTAATATTATAAATGCGAAAGTGAGTTTGTTTGTTACAGTTTCACGCTAAAACGGCTGAACGGATTTGAATTAAATTTGGCACATGGGTAGACCATGACCTAAGTTAGGACATAAAATAGTTTTTATCCCGATACTCTCACAGAATCGAGACTTATGCGTGTGAAACCGCGGAGTGCAGTTAGTCGTCGATTTTTTCGTCAATTGTGGACCGATTTTGAAAATTCTTTTTTTTTTTTAGTAGAGGAAGCTTGCGCGGTGGACCCATATAATTTTATTAACTTTGCATGAGCAGTTTTTGAGTTAGCTTCGATAATAATTGTACATATTTAATCCACTTTCTGTATCTTGATGATGTTATAACACTTCCTGTCAGAGTTGTTTACATAGAGTATACGATTTGGTGTGGCATCCTGTACTTTAAATAACAAAAAAAAATACAAAAAAAATAACTGTCTTCCAAAAAAAAAACTACGAAAAGAAAAATAATTTTAATTTCGGAAGTCGGTAGCAAAAACCTAAAATACAGATCCAAAGATACCGACTTCCGAAATTATATATTATACCTACAGCATTATTATGACTACTAAACATTCATTTAAAAAAAATGTATACTGGTTTATTGGTTATATGTCGGCAATCCATTAAGGGGATTCAGCAATTGTGCACAACGTCTAATGATTGATATACTATATCGTGAATTCATGCAAGCCTAGTACTTTTTGTAAGGTTATATTAAGGTACTGCTCAGAAATTGTGCACGTGTCTTGAACCTCGATTGCAGCGTCACCTACCGGGCCCAATTGTCAATAGTAAATTCCAAAAAATAGATGGCGTCGCCTGTATCTTGATCGGTCATTGCGATGCAAATAAATTATTTTAACGCTTTTTACCAGGTTAGGGATTGTTTCCGAAAAACCTTGTTACACGTTATTCTTTATTTTCGGTTTTAAGTATAAATACGGAGTTTCGAGTTAATCGGACCACGCGTAAAAATTATTTCATACAAACTTTGACACCCCCAATCTCGGTTTAAGAGGTAGTTTAGAAGATCTATTCCCATCCAATACCAAGAGCTAATACCATTTGGTATTAGTTTATTTCCGAATTTATTTTCTATTCCCAACGAGTACCAAATTTTAAAACCAATACCATAACAAGTTTGAAGAAATTAGGTACAGTCAGGTTCAGTAAAATTAAAATGCTTTGGTAATGTTTAATCAAGATTAGGGTTTGAATATAAATCACATATTGATTTTTTCTTTTATTTTGTCATTTTTAGAAATTTAGAGATATTAGATACTTTTATTTTACTATTCCAAGTCCAACAATTATAATATTATATACAAACAATCAAACAGTAGCAATTTTCAGTACTTATTAATTAAATACCTATCTAGTATGTAAAAGTATAGAGCGATGCTCGAGTATAAAATATCACAGACAATCGACTTATATGGTGACGATATAATTGCGTATCTTAATAATAAATCACGTAAAAATTTGGCAAAAAATCGAATATTAATAGTTAAAGTACTGAAAATCTAACAAAATTATAAAATATCACAAATAATCAATTTTTAATGTAACAATGTTTTTGCCATAAACTTCAAAAATGGATATTTTACTTACAATCTAACAATAGTTATAAAATATCACAAATAATCAACTTATAATGTAACAATGTTTTTGGCCAAAATAATTATTCGGGTATTAGACTCGTCTTTATAATCATACAGTACAAAATCTCGGAATTGTAAAGGGATTTCTACTTCATCTACTGATTTACACTTTATTTTAGACACATCAGCTTCCTTGTTTCTTGCTTTATAAAATTTTGTTTTCGTGTTTTGAAATGATGGGATATTTTTCACCAAATTCTGTTCAGCTTCAGAGATTTGGGATTTAAATGTGTTATAAATCCTTGGTATTGGGGTGAAATCAGATTTTAATACCGTTTCTCGTAAATTATTCAGTTCCTTCGCCATCAAGTTCTTTACTTCATCGGGCTCGCAGCTATAATTTTTCTCATTGGAAATATTGCCATCCTGCAGAGACAGCAATTAAATATATCAATACAAATACTGATTGACTGACTAAAAACTAAAAAACAATGTAGATGCTTAAAACATACCTTAATTTGCAAAGATCCACTGCACTCTTTAACCTTCACACATCTCCAATGGCTCCATCCATTTTTATTTTCCCGTTTTTTAGTGTACTGGTAACCAGCTCTCAGCAAAACCAAGCCACCATTTCTTTTTATAAACGTCAGTCCTCCTGGGTTTCCCGAAGATGTTGGCTGATTATCAGCTTCATCAGCCATTTCTGTGATAAACATATACATGTGATGAACAAATATACATATAAAACATAATGAGGTATTACTCACACATTAAACTCTATCTAAGCTTCTTTTTAATTAGGTACCGACCTACTATGATAATACCTATTTAAAAAATAGGAACACACAAGATAAGTAAATAGCAATTTAATTACACTAAAATACTCACTTTATAAAAATATATCACTTTCACTGAGTATGGAAATTGTATTGAACTGAGTTGTCTGTCTGAGAACAAGTCTTATTTTGCACTCAACTCTGATTGGTGGCTTCGAATTACAAAACAATAGACAAAAATCGACCCTTTTTCGCAGGTAAAGAGAAATGATTCATTTGAACTACTTATTTGTTAGTTTGGAAAGTTTTAGAGTTTTAGCATTCAATTACGATAGTATAGTATGTAAATGTTAGAAAATAAAATAAAACTTTGTGTAGCTGAGTGTACAAAAATTCACGTTTTGGTATTCGTTAGTAATAGATTTTTATTTAAAAAAATGTGGTACTCGTTGGGAATAGAAAATAAATTCGGAAATAAACTAATACCAAATGGTATCAGCTCTTGGTATTGGATGGGAATAGATCATTTAGAAAAACTAAAAATGAATAACTTTATGATTTACTTAGATAAGTATTCGTGCCTTTTTTCAAGCCTATTAACTCAAGGAATAAGATTTTTCATACAAATATAATCCCCTCTTTTCACCCCCTTAAAGGTTGTATTTTCAAAAACCCCTTCTTAATGCTGCTTGCTTCTAGTCCCAGTAGTTTTGACTCCGCGTTAATGTCAGTCAGTCAGTTTCTCCTATACCTAGATACCTATAGATTACGAATGAATGTTGATTATAAATCAATTACTTACAATAAAGTTTACATTTCAAACTGAATTTTATTTTGTTTTACTAATAAGTTTCATGGACCCATAATTACAACAAATGAATAAATAATGTGTTCATATTTTACATAGCTCAAAATGGCGTTAAATCCATAGCTTTATGGTTTAAATATTTGCGACAAGCACAATTAATATTACCCATACATATGAATTAAGTCTTAAAACTAAGTTTATTACGTTATGTGTGAAATTAGTATTTTCAATTTTAAAAGGAAGTGTATAGAGTACGGCTAACGGCACTCTCTCCTCACATGTCGGATAAAGTGGACGCCACTATTATAAATTTGCGTCATAATAGTGGCGCTGCCTCGGCCCGGCTAAAGTGCCGTAATCATTGCATTTGCATTGTCATTGCCACTGAGTGACTGTCACTTGTTATTTTGTTTGATTGTCGAGGTTAAGTCCGCTGCCCTTTGTATTGATTGATCGTAGTTGTTTTTAGGGTTCCGTAAACAAGGAACCCTTAAAGTTTCGCCATTTCCGTCTGTCTGTCTGTCTACTAGTCCGTGGCTTAGCTAATACATATTAATCACGCTGATAAAGTGGTATAATAAAATCAACATTTTTTATCTATTTATTTATCGTTTCTCCCCAACACGTTAAGTGGGAATGTTATTTTTTTCTCGTCTCTCCCATAATATGGGGTATCGCTGGAAAGGTCGTTCAAAAATATTGCGGGTGTGAGGAACCCATTTTTCAATCCAGGGATCCGTTTGCGAAATATTAAGCTTTAAAGTGCTAATTTTTGTTAGAGTCATGTGGCCCCCCCTCCTGCTAGTTAAATGGTTGTACTTGGATTTGTGTAAAAAATCACAGCAGTAGTATATATAACGAAGTTAAAAGGAAAACTATCACAGCTAACTAGGCTTTACTGGATAATGAGTAATAATCGACCAACTTAAATTTGCAGTTTGCAAAACATGTTTTTTAACTACAATGTTAAGTTTGTTCTTGGGATAAATTCACCCCAATCCCAACTACGGAACCCTTCATTGTGCGTGCTCCGAGACGCATTTGCCCGATTTTTATCAATACTATATCAAAAGATGAGTTTTTTGAGGAGACCAACCGACCAACTAAAATTTGCAGTTAACTAAAATGTTAAGTTTGTTCTTCGGATAAATTCATCCCAATCCCAACTACGGAACCCTTCATTGTGCGTGCTCCGAGACGCACTTAGCCGGTTTTAATTGATATTTTATCAAAAATTGAGTTTATTTTTGAGGAGAGGCTAATGATAATTTCTTTCATCTTTAGCCGGCTAACTAGGATGTAGGTAATTACTTGAAACCAAAACGAAAATGGAAATGTGATTCGTTTATAATTTAAAAATAATTCAAAGCAATTTGGTGGATGTCATTTCTGGTTATCTTCGAATATTTGGTTCTAGGGCCAGGCAGTTATTATTATTATTTTATTTATTTATCATGAACAAAGTTTATAAAAATCTTATATTATAAAAACTATGCCTATGGACAAGACAATGGTCATGTCAAATGCCCATGTAACACCCACTCTCATGAAGATCGGAGACTCTACTCTCGAAGTTGTGGACGAGTATGTTTACCTAGGACAAACTGTCCAGCTAGGTAGGTCCAACTTCGAGAAAGAGGTCAATCGTCGAATCCGACTCGGCTGGGCAGCGTCCGGGAAGCTACGGAATATCTTCTCGTCCGACTTACCACAGTGTCTCAAGAAGAAAGTCTTTGACCAGTGCGTGTCGCCAGTGATGACCTATGGCACTGAAACGTGGTCGCTCACAATAGGCCTTATCAGAAAGCTAAAAGTCACCCAAAGGGCAATGGAGAGGGCTATGCTTGGAGTTTCCCAGAACCAAGGTAACCGACTTAGCCCGAAGAATTGCCAAACTTAAGTGGCAATGGGCAGGGCACATTGCTCACAGAACGGATGGCCGATGGGCCGAAAGGTTCTGGAGTGGCGACCGCGTACCGGAAAACGTAGCGTTGGAAGGCCTGCCACAAGATGGACCGATGATCTTGCAAAGGCCGCAGGAATCCGCTGGATGCGGGAGGCACAGAACCGGTCGAAGTGGCGGTGCTTGGGGGAGGCCTATGTCCAGCACTGGACATCTTTCGGCTGAAATGATGATGATGATGACGAAGAACTATGCCTGCAAAACCGTTTTCACGGTTTGTCTGTGGGAACAGAACAAACATTACAAATAAGGTCTATTAGTGCGGACACTTAATTTCCACTTATTGCAATTATACATATAGTATCAAACGATAATATCCTATCTTATAAGTATATATGGAAAGTGAATAAAGGAAATCTCGTTCCTTAAATCAAATGACTTATATGTTATAGAACTACTTAATTACTTATTTGCCCTCCATCAACAATCTGCAAACCACTTTCCTAAAAACATCGCTTACAAACTCCTGAAAAACAACTGCTTAAGTAATTTGGCAAATTTACCTTTTATTTCCTGACTTCTTATATCAGTACGCAATTGGTTGAGAAGGTATGGTACCTACTCTTTTATCAAGCGTTCGGTCGCCAAAATAATTTATTATTCTAGGTACATCAAATTTACCTGCTGATACCATCCTAGTTGCGTGGTTATGGGTAACTAGCGAGTGACGCTCCCAACTACCATGACTGTTAACCAGAAGTAGGTATTTATATTTTAAGCTGATTGGGAGAATTTTACAAATTTTAAATAACTTATTATAATCATCTTTACATTTATATTACATATATCTTAGGATTAGTTTTAAAATTCTAATTTGTAGCGCTTCTAATTTTAAAAGTTAATTTAGTTTTGAATGTGATACCATATAATAGCAGTCGAGGGCGTTACTTATTATTGGGTCAACTAATTGTAGATAAAGGCACTTAAGGGTATTACTTGGTACTTTAAAGCTTAGATGGTAGAATTTACCAAGTAATATTCTAAGTTTATTACACAAGTACTCAATGTGGTTTGACCACGAAAAACTCTCGTTATCTTTTACTCCGAAATATGTTACACATTTATCGCGTAATAAAAGTTAACGTATTACGTAGGTTTACAATTACAGTTAACATAGTTTTTATGAATGCACGTAAACTCATGTGTGGTTCGCCAGGGAGTAGTAAATATGGCGACCGTATCCGAACTAGCCTAGTTTTATCCGCGTTTAGGATTATCCCGTTATCGTGTGACCAGTCAACAACTCGGTCTACGTCGTGTTGCATCAGTCGACAGGTTTCGGCGAGGTCGGTGCCGGCGCGCAGCACGCACAGGTCATCCGCGAACATGTACGCTGAGCAGCTGCGTTAAACGCCGCACAAGCTGTTGACGTGCATTAAGTAGCATACAGGCCCGCATCCCGCACCCTGCGGCACCCCGCACCTCACCTCCCTCGCGTCACTGTACGACTCGTCCGCCTTTACACGGTAATATCTCTTCGTGAGATAGTCTCTAAACCAGTTGTTAAGTGGTTCCCCCACTCCGCACTCCTCCATTGCAACACGTTTTCCTTCATGGTTTTGAGAGCAGTGAAGCAGAAACATTGCGGATAAAATACAATAGAAATATAAGACGACCTACTCGACGTGCACCAAGATAGATACACATTTGATATTATTTACGTGTGCGTCTGCCCTAGCGTCAGTCACCCGGACGAGTCCAACGCGACAACATGATACTCGTACTAATTTACTCTTTGATTATACTACCACTCATATTTTTTCTCACTTTATTTCTACTCCTGTTGATGACAGCGATATATGTGAAAGTAAAGCTTGAACCCGTTCGAGGAGTGTGTACATCTAATGTGAGACTTGATGGAAAGATCGCGCTCGTGACAGGCGGGAACCAAGGGATCGGCCTGGAGACTGCCCGGGACCTCGCATCCAGAGGAGCGCAAGTGATCATTGCCTGCAGGGACGCGACAAAAGCTGCAGAAGCTATCGCTGATATAGCAGCTACGACAGGAAACAAACACGTTGAATTTAAACCTTTAGATCTATCAAAATTCAGCAATGTGCGGAAATTCGCTGAAGACTTCAACAAATCCTATGACCGTCTCGATATTTTGGTGAACAACGCTGGCTGCAATGGCAATTACCCGAAGCCTACTGAAGATGGAAATGAAGTAGTGATGCAAGTGAACTACTTCGGGCCCTTCCTCCTCACAAACCTGCTGCTAGACAAACTGATCGCTTCCAAACCCAGCAGGATCATCATAGTGTCATCTTGGCTCCACAATTTCGCTAGATTACGTGTTGACAACCTACATCAACGTATACTTGCTGGAGGGATAGGCCAGCTCGTGAATTACGGCAATAGTAAATTATGTGATCTCCTTTGGACAAAGGCATTAGCTAAGAGATTACCTGAAGGGGTGACTGTGAATGCTTTACACCCTGGAGTTATTAAAACTGATATACTTAGCACGTTGCCTTTTTATGTAAAGCCGATATTTCACGTGTTGGCAGATGCTTTGGTATATAGAACAGCTAAAGCAGGAGCTCAAACGACGATACATCTGTGTGTTGCTGAAGAAGTGGAGAATGTGCGAGGGAAGTACTTCATGGAGTGTAAGGAAGGAGGATATAGCAGGATCGCTGATGATGATGAGTTAGTGGAGCAAGTGTGGAACAAGAGTTTAAAGGTGACGAGCTCAAGTTAACTTGGACTTGACCTTCGAGGTACAAAAATTTAACAAAAGGCTTTTTTCGTAATGTTTTTATCAAAGTCAATAATTATACTGTGGTTCAAGTAAATTATTCAGTCTCTCGACAACTTGAATGATTTTGTATATTCTTTATCGGTCTACTGTAAGTAATAAGTGATAAACTTGTGTACGAGTACTTACCAAGGTGATACATTGTGTGGTACAGTTGTAATTATATCATCAACGCAGACGAGTGCTAAAGGTCGAAACACAATCTTGGAGCATAACATAAACGATAACAATCAGTCATTTTGTCTAATGCTGTGCATGCTGTCTGTTTAAGCCAGGACAATATTATCGTCTGAATGTCATTATAGTAAAAAGCCGATTTATGAATTGTTACATAATTTTAATATCTGAATAAATAAATGCGGCGGTTTTACCAAAGATATAAATCGTTGGACTTTCAATAACAATAAAAAATAAACTCATGTAGAATTCATTACTATGCTATTTTTTAAACGACTTCAAAAAAGGAAGAGGTTAATATGTTCATCTGTATGTAGGTTTTTGTTTATGACAAAAATATTTTTCGAAATCGGCCCACAATTGACGAAAATATCGATGAACATAATCCTAACTATAATCTATACTATCCATACTAATATTATAAATTCGAAAGTAACTTTCTGTATGTCTGTATGTTACCTTTTCACGGCTAAACCACTGAACGGATTTCGATAAAATTTGGCAAGGAGATAGATGGCATCCTGGAGAAGGTCATAGGGTCCTTTTTGTCTCAAAAATAATCCTAAAAGGGGTGATATAGGGGATGAAAGCTTGTATGGGAAATCCAGCATTTCTTAAGTTAGAAATGTGAAAATTCAAATTTATGCTTTTGGTAAGAAATAAAGAATTACACATTTCACCGTTTTTGTAAAATCATACCCCAAAGGGGTAAAATAGGGGTAAATGATGTAATATTGTTTTTTTTGTCATAGTCCGTGTCTTGAATTAACATTTAGTATTTATTTTATTAAAATCGGCCCACTCTGTCAAAAGATTTAAAGTCACAAACTAACCTTTCTAACATGTAGGTATTGTATGTTCAATGGCGGCACTAGAGTAGGTATCTATTACAAATTAATGGTGATATAATATATAAATTCATTAGTATCATATAAATATAATTTAGAATCATATAAACCTGTTTTTTTTTTTTTTTTTTAACTGGATGTGTGTGTGGGTAGGACTTGCGCCTTTAGGGTACCGTCTCAAAACTGTACTTGCTCGGCTGCCCGAATTTCCAAATCCAGATTGAAGGACAAACTTAACTTCCACCGTCGGGCTTCCAAATAACGGTAGGAGGAGTTCACATCAGCGTCAGGTCAACAATGAAGTATTTAGGACTCATCCTCGACAGCCGGTGGAACTTCGTGGAGCATTTCCGACGTATGGCTCCCAGACTGAAGCGGGCCGGGGCTGCCTTGAAGCGGCTACTGCCCAATCTATGAGCTCCAAACGCCTCCTGCCGGAGGCTCTACGTGGGGTCGTGTGGTCCATGGCCCTTTACGGGGCACCGGTGTGGGCGTGTTTCTTGAGGCGGCGGCCAGCCCGCCAGTTAAACGCGTCCCAGAGGGCCATGGACACCCGGCTGGTCCGGGGATACCGCACGGTGTTCGGTGAGGCGGCAAACCTCCTTGCCGGATTGCCGCCTTGGGATCTGGAGGCAAAAGTCCTCGCGCACATTTGGGAGTAGCGCGAGGAGGCGAAACACCGGGGCGTAAGTCCGCTGCCGCGAGAAATCACGGCACAGCGGACAGAGCTCCGACAGGATGTCACGGCGTCATGGAGAGTGCGATTGTCGCAACCCAGTGCTGGGCACGCCACAATTGCGGGCATAAGTCCCCTCTTTGAGGAGTGGCTAGAGAGGCGCCACGGCGTCCTTACCTTCTGCCTGACGCAGGTCCACCGGACACGGTTATTTCGGGAGGTTCCTATTCCAAATAAGGCGGGAGGAAACGCCTGGGTGTCATCATTGTGTGGATCGACAGGAGGACACGGTGGAGCATACGGTGGAGGTCTGCCCGGCTTGGGCAGAGCATCGCCGTGTCCTCGTGGAGGTGATCTCTCGCGTCCGGCCCTAGTCCAGGCCATGGTACGGAGCGAGAGGACATGGGAGGCCGTCACCTCCTTCTGCGAAGCAGTAATTCGCTTCGCAGGAGGAGGCGGAACACGTGAGGGAGAGGCAAATTTCGCGCCCTCACGCCCCTAATCGACGCAGGAGACGACCTGGGCGTCCGTAGGCGCGGGCTTGCGGACGGTCAGTAAGAGTCTGACACGCCCTCGCGCTCCCCCCAGAGCAGGAGAAGTTATTTGAAAATTTCCCACCCAAATAAAAATAAAAAAGGACTAACTTGACTTTTCAATTGAAAAAGAACTTTTAATAGAGTAATGAAATACAGACTAAATGTTACTTCAAGACACGGCCTATGATTTTTTGATCCCAGATTGAAGAACAAACTTAACTTTGCAGTTAATTAATATAAGTGACAAATTTTCGGATTTTCCTCTTTACTTGACCTAGCTTCTCGCCAAACTTCATGTTGCTGGGCCAACGGGAAGTACCAAATAGACTGGTTTATTTGCGAGTGTCAAAATATGCGGCATAAATGGCCGTATATCTTTTTATTGCGTTGACTTGGAAGTTTGATTTTCGTTACAGCTCCAAGAGACCGTAGATCTAAGTTTTTGATATCTATTTCAACTTGATGCCTCCACGCGTTCCTGAGAAAAAGGGGCTTGACAGGCAACGAAGTCATCCTTTACGAATTTTTTTATTTTATTTTGAACCCTACATACAGATTTATTATCTGCCTGGTACCGTTTCATGCCGTAACGACTGAACGGATTTAGATGAACGGTAGAGGATAGGCCATGACCTGAGTTAGGACATAGGATACTCGCGAAGACGCGGGCAAAAGCTAGTATATAATATTAAAAATTCGAAAGCAACTCTGTCTGCCTGTTTGTCTATATAATTATGTTATCTTTTCACGCCTAAACTATTGAACAGATTTCGATAAAATTTGGCGAGGAGTTAGATGGCATTCCGGGGAGGGACATAGGCTTCTTTTTGTCTCAAAAATAACCCTAGGTGGGGGGGGGATATAGGGGATGTCAGTTGGTAATATATATAGAATTAAGTAGTTCAACGTTTTTCAAAATCATCATCATCCCTCAAGAGAGTAAAATAGGGGATGTTTTGAAAATTCATTTGTAATATTGTTTCTTTTTGTGTCTTCTTTTCAAGAGATTTAAGGGAATGGAAATATAGTCATAGTCCATATCTTGAATTAACATTTAGTCTTTATTTCATTAAAATCGGCCCACTCGGTCAAAAGTTATTACAATTTAAATTCATATTCATTTTCATATAAATATCTTTATTTGCATTCCATAATGTAGGTGTAAAGGTGTTACAACGGCTTAAGGCTAAGGTACAATTACGGACCCTGTAGGGCGCAGCTAAAAGCATAAATTTAATTCATAAAATAAAAATTAAACTAAATTAAGTAACATTCAACAATTTTTAAATATGTTCTAACATTAATTGAGATCAGTTAGGTTGCGGTAAATAATAATTATTTGATAAGGTCAGTAAAAATTAACATAATGTTATATTGTAATATTTATCTTTTTATGTATGAATGTATATAAACGACTAACTGTGTATGGTGTCTGTTTGTGTTATATTTTTTTTTTGTCGTGTAAGTTGTCGTTTATTGTGTACTACCTCGTTGGTCTAGTGGTCGCAAACACTACTGCTGACCATGAGGTCCTTGGTTCGATTCACAGGTCGGGCAAAGTGATATTGGGTTTTTCCATCAGGAATTTCTCAGTAGCAGCCCGGAGTCTGGATTGGATTTGTGCCCGGTTAATGGCAATAGGCTCGCCCCCTATTACATGGCATTCTGTTGACATAATCTACTCATTATAATGTTTTTTTTTATGAGTTGTATTGTAATATGTGGTTAACTAACGACCTCGACAATTATTTATTTTACCTCGATGGTCTAGTTTATCTATTATAACTTCTAGTTACAGTTATATGTAAGCGGGCACGCCCTTTATGCTTGGAGGATTTTATTTAGATATTGTTTACGTTTAGTTATTTTTATTTCTGCCTGAGTATAGTTCTCGATGTTTTTGGTTGGTACATTGGCGTGTGCTAGATGTCACATGACTATTAATTTATAATTTAAATTATGTTTTGTGTTGTTTTATATATATAAATTTTGCATGTTTTTTCTAACTGAACAGACAGCTGTGCCGCTGGGGAGTTTGTTGCGCCACTTCTTCTTCCCAGCTAAAGCACTAGGAAGTGGTGAAGGGTGGGCGTTTTGCGGGACTGTCTTATGTAATTTTGCTCGAAAAGTGCTGATTCTCAGCCTAGTTTGAATAAATGACTTCTGAATTTAGAAATTTAGAAATTTGAATGGGACTTAAACATAACTGGCGAAATGTGGGTGTACATATGTACACCTCTGCCAACCCTTCGAGGAATACAGGCGTGATGTTATGTATGCCTTTTTTAATTAATATTTGCTTGATCTTATTTATAATTGTCGTATCGCTGGTTTCATCTTTCATTTCATCTGGTAGTTTATAAAATATTTTTATGGGCATTACGTAGGGGCTATTTGAATGTAGACTCATGCGCGCAGAGAGTAACATTAACATATTTTTATATCTGACACATCGGTCTTTATGTTTATCGCCGCGGGCTTTGAAAAAGTTCATATATCTCTAACAAAAAAAAACCTATATTAAACTAACCTTTCAAACATGTTGGTATTGTGTTCAATGGAGGCAAGAGTAGGTATTACAAATTGTGCGGAAATTAGCGTGATTTAAATAAAAAAGGCAGCAGGCACATGTAACGTGTATGAGTTTTAATTTTGGTGAGAAAAATGACACATGACTGTGCGTATGTACAAGCATATATAACAAAAGCATAACAGTTTACATAAGACAGAACACAAATCAATGGTGATAATAATAGTAAAATAAATAATTAGTATTTTAATTAGGCATTTAGAATCACACAAAACTGTTTTATTTATTATTTTAAACCGGACAAGTGTGAGTAGGACTTGTGCTCTGAGGGTTCCGTCTCAAAGCTATGCTTACTCGGCTGCCCGAATTACCAAATCTGGATTCAGCACCAGTCAACTAACGGGGTCCGCTAGGACCGATGCCTGCCAGGTTCGCGGGAAAGTCCGAAAGGGATGCCGTGGCCCCTGGCAACGTACAGGCAACGGAAGGAACACGGGTGGGTTTTAGTCAGTAAGAGTCTGACACGCCCTCCCGCTCCACCCAGAGCGGGAGAAGTTATTCGATAATAGCCCAGACCAAAAAAAATAAAAAATAGTCATATGCATAGGCCATGAACTGGGTTAGAACACAGGATACTCTGAATCGCGGTAGCACGTTCCTGTGGGATATTTTCTGACATCCACGCTGGCGAACACGTGGGCAAAACCTAGTAATATTATAAATGCGAAAGTGAGTTTGTTTGTTACAGTTTCACGCTAAAACGGCTGAACGGATTTGAATTAAATTTGGCACATGGGTAGACCATGACCTAAGTTAGGACATAAAATAGTTTTTATCCCGATACTCTCACAGAATCGAGACTTATGCGTGTGAAACCGCGGAGTGCAGTTAGTCGTCGATTTTTTCGTCAATTGTGGACCGATTTTGAAAATTCTTTTTTTTCGTAGAGGAAGCTTGCGCGGTGGACCCATATAATTTTATTAACTTTGCATGAGCAGTTTTTGAGTTAGCTTCGATAATAATTGTACATATTTAATCCACTTTGTGTATCTTGATGATGTTATAACACTTCCTGTCAGAGTTGTTTACATAGAGTATACGATTTGGTGTGGCATCCTGTACTTTAAATAACAAAAAAAAATACAAAAAAATAACTGTCTTCCAAAAAAAAAACTACGAAACGAAAAATAATTTTAATTTCGGAAGTCGGTAGCAAAAACCTAAAATACAGATCCAAAGATACCGACTTCCGAAATTATATATTATACCTACAGCATTATTATGACTACTAAACATTCATTTAAAAAAAATGTATACTGGTTTATTGGTTATATGTCGGCAATCCATTAAGGGGATTCAGCAATTGTGCACAACGTCTAATGATTGATATTTATAGTGACAGCGCCACTGGCTATGACAATATCCCTGCCAGTGTTCTCAAGCGGTCCAGCTCCGTCCTAGCAGTTCCCATAACGCACGTCTGTAACCGCGCTATTGAGTCGGGTACTTTTCCAAGTGCGTTCAAGAAAGCTGTTGTTCACCCAATATTCAAGAGTGGAGATAGATCCAACGTCACCAACTATAGGCCAATTTCAGTTTTGAGTTCCCTGTCTAAAGTACTAGAAAAAGTACTTAACAAGTGTCTTACCACATATCTCGTGAAATATAAACTTCTAGCAAATAATCAATATGGTTTTAGACGGGGAATCTCTACTGAGGATGCGGTTCTGGACCTTACGAGTGCGGTGGTTGGTAAGTTGGATGAGGGGTTTAAATGTTTCGGTGTCTTTCTTGACTTATCAAAGGCGTTTGACTCGGTTTCTATACCTATACTCATTTCAAAAATGGAAGGCGTCGGAATCCGCGGAGTGGCACTCAGGATATTCTCAGACTATCTGACAAATCGTTCACAGTGTGTCAAAATCGACTCATTGTATAGTGATGAGGGGAGCATCAGTTTTGGTGTGCCACAGGGTAGTATTTTGGGTCCTACCCTTTTCTTACTCTACATAAATGATCTGTGCCGCCTATCAATACCTAACTGCGATATATTCACTTATGCAGATGATACGGCACTAATCATATATGATAATAACTGGGACAACTGTAAGCTAAGAGCGGAGCGGTCGCTTCAACGAGTGATGGCATGGCTCTCGGTGAATTTGTTAACCCTCAATATTGAGAAAACCAAGGTTGTTCGCTTTACTCTCCCTCACACGTCCACACCTCCCGCGGGTTCTAGTATGGTCAAAGCCCATACTTGCCTGAACTCTTTGGATCACAGCCCCAATACTTGCACCTGCTTAACGCTATCACTGGTTCCAAGTACCAAATACCTCGGAGTCCACATTGATGAGCACCTTAGCTGGCGCCCCCATATAGAAACACTCTGCTCGCGTATTAGGAAATTAATATATATTTTCAAAGAACTCAGACACTCAGCTGATCGAGAAACTCTATTCCTTGTATACCAGAGCCTGTGTGTCTCCGTTCTTACCTACTGCATTTCTGCATGGGGAGGAACCAGTAAAACCCACCTGATTCAGGTTGAGCGAGCTCAAAGAGCAGTCTTAAAAGTTATGCAGTTCAAACGCAGAGATTACCCAACTGCCCTGCTCTACTCCGAGTCAATGGTCCTAACGGTGCGCCAATTGTACATTCTGCGTGCCGTTCTACGCCGTCATTCTTTGCTTCCTCTGGACAACAAAATTTTAAGGAAACGCAAAGGTCATCCAGTTTGTACATCAACTCAATGTCGTACTTCATTCCGGAGCCGGCAGTTCGGCGTCCTCAGTGCTAGAATATATAATAAAATCCATTGCCTTCTCGATATATATCCTCTCAATAGAAGTAAATTGATAACCAAGCTTACGAATTGGCTGCAGGAGTTGTCTTACGATAGCACCGAATGTGTCCTTATAGTTAACTCGTAGTCCTTCAATGTCTTAGTGTACCTTCTATACACATAATCTATTCCCTATTAAATACCATTTACGCGTCCACTTATCTAACACCACATACACACAAGCATACTCGTACCTACATACACTATCACACACACATACCATACACACCCTCTTTTTACTTACCTCCCACAACACTGTACTTGTCGCAACTAATTGTATTGCTTTAGTACGTCCTGACATTGTTACTCGGAGTGGGGACCTGGTGTCCTATAACACAGGTTATTAGCCTAGCTTAGGCACCAGTCTCCCACAATATTGTATATTTTATTATAATCACTAAACAATATCTTCTTGTTATGTTTAAATATTGTGGTGAGAAATAAATGATTTTTTTTATTATGATATACTATATCGTGAATTCATGCAAGCCTAGTACTTTTTGTAAGGTTATGTTAAGGTACTGCTCAGAAATTGTGCACGTGTCTTGAACCTCGATTGCAGCGCCACCTACCGGGCCCAATTGTCAATAGTAAATTCCAAAAAATAGATGGCGTCGCCTGTATCTTGATCGGTCATTGCGATGCAAATAAATTATTTTAACGCTTTTTACCAGGTTAGGGATTGTTTCCGAAAAACCTTGTTACACGTTATTCTTTATTTTCGGTTTTAAGTATAAATACGGAGTTTCGAGTTAATCGGACCACGCGTAAAAATTATTTCATACAAACTTTGACACCCCCAATCTCGGTTTAAGAGGTAGTTTAGAAGATCTATTCCCATCCAATACCAAGAGCTAATACCATTTGGTATTAGTTTATTTCCGAATTTATTTTCTATTCCCAACGAGTACCAAATTTTAAAACCAATACCATAACAAGTTTGAAGAAATTAGGTACAGTCAGGTTCAGTAAAATTAAAATGCTTTGGTAATGTTTAATCAAGATTAGGGTTTGAACTAAAAATTAATAACTTTATGATTTACTTAGATAAGTATTCGTGCCTTTTTTCAAGCCTATTAACTCAAGGAATAAGATTTTTCATACAAATATAATCCCCTCTTTTCACCCCCTTAAAGGTTGAATTTTCAAAAACCCCTTCTTAATGCTGCTTGCTTCTAGTCCCAGTAGTTTTGACTCCGCGTTAATGTCAGTCAGTCAGTTTCTCCTATAGATACCTATAGATTACGAATGAATGTTGATTATAAATCAATTACTTACAATAAAGTTTACATTTCAAACTGAATTTTATTTTGTTTTACTAATAAGTTTCATGGACCCATAATTACAACAAATGAATAAATAATGTGTTCATATTTTACATAGCTCAAAATGGCGTTAAATCCATAGCTTTATGGTTTAAATATTTGCGACAAGCACAATTAATATTACCCATACATATGAATTAAGTCTTAAAACTAAGTTTATTACGTTATGTGTGAAATTAGTATTTTCAATTTTAAAAGGAAGTGTATAGAGTACGGCTAACGGCACTCTCTCCTCACATGTCGGATAAAGTGGACGCCACTATTATAAATTTGCGTCATAATAGTGGCGCTGCCTCGGCCCGGCTAAAGTGCCGTAATCATTGCATTTGCATTGTCATTGCCACTGAGTGACTGTCACTTGTTATTTTGTTTGATTGTCGAGGTTAAGTCCGCTGCCCTTTGTATTGATTGATCGTAGTTGTTTTTAGGGTTCCGTAAACAAGGAACCCTTAAAGTTTCGCCATTTCCGTCTGTCTGTCTGTCTACTAGTCCGTGGCTTAGCTAATACATATTAATCACGCTGATAAAGTGGTATAATAAAATCAACATTTTTTATCTATTTATTTATCGTTTCTCCCCTACACGTAAAGTGGGGATGTTTATTTTTTTCTCGTCTCTCCCATGGTATGGGGTATCGCTGGAAAGGTCGTTCAAAAATATTGCGGGTGTAAGAAACCCATTTTTCAATTCAGGGATCCGTTTGCGAAATATTAAGCTTTAAAGTGCTAATTTTTGTTAGTCATGTGGCCCCCTCCTCCATGTGGTCTCCTGCCAGCTAAATGGTTGTACTTGGATTTGTGAAAAAATTCACAGCAATAGTATTTATAACGAAGTTAAAAGGAAAACTATCACAGCTAAGTAGGCTTTACTTGATAACGAGTAATAATCGACCAACTTAAATTTGCAGTTTGCAAAACATGTTTTTTAACTACAATGTTAAGTTTGTTCTTGGGATAAATTCACCCCAATCCCAACTACGGAACCCTTCATTGTGCGTGATCCGAGACGCACTTGGCCGGTTTTTATCAATAGTATATCAAAAGATGAGTTTATTTTTGAGGAGAGGCTAATGTTAATTTCTTTCATCTTTAGCCGGCTAACTAGGATGTAGGTACTTACTTGAAACCAAAATGAAAACGAAAATGTGATTCTTTTATAATTTAAAAATAATTCAAAGCAATTTGGTGGATGTCATTTCTGGTTATCTTCGAATATTTGGTTCTAGGGCATGGCAGTTATTATCATTATTTTATTTATTTATCATGAACAAAGTTTATAAAAATCTTAACTTAAGAACTATGCCTACCAAACCGTTTTCACGGTTTGTCTGTGGGGACAGAACACACATTACAAATAAGGTCTATTAGTGCGGACACTTAATTTCCACTTATTGCACTTATATAGTATCAAACAATAATATCCTATCTTATAAGTATGTATGGGACACTAATAAAGGAAATATCTTTCCTTAAATCAAATGACTTATAATATATCTTATAGAACTACTTAATTAATTATTTGCCCTCCATCAACAATCTGCAAACCATTTTCCTAAAAACATCGCTTACAAACTCCTGAAAAAGAACTGCTGAAGTAATTTGGCAAATTTACCTTTTATTTCCTGAATTCTTATATCAGTAGGTTGAGAAGGTATGGTACTCTTTTATCAAGCGTTCGGTCGCCAAAATAATTTATTATTCTAGGTACATCAAATTTACCTGCTGATACCATCCTAGTTGCGTGGTTATGGGTAACTAGCGAGTGACGCTCCCAACTACCATGACTGTTAACCAGAAGTAGGTATTTATATTTTAAGCTGATTGGGAGAATTTTACAAATTTTAAATAACTTATTATAATCATCTTTACATTTATATTACATATATCTTAGGATTAGTTTTAAAATTCTAATTTGTAGCGCTTCAAATTTTTCTAAGTTAGTTTTGAATGTGATACCATAGCAGTCGAGGGCGTTACTTATTATTGGGTCAACTAATTGTAGATAAAGGCACTTAAGGGTATTACTTGGTACTTTAAAGCTTAGATGGTAGAATTTACCAAGTAATATTCTAAGTCTATTACACAAGTACTCAATGTGGTTTGACCACGAAAAACTCTCGTTATCTTTTACTCCGAAATATGTTACACATTTATCGCGTAATAAAAGTTAACGTATTACGTAGGTTTACAATTACAGTTAACATAGTTTTTATGAATGCACGTAAACTCATGTGTGGTTCGCCAGGGAGTAGTAAATATGGCGACCGAATCCGAACTAGCCTAGTTTTATCCGCGTTTAGGATTATCCCGTTATCGTGTGACCAGTCAACAACTCGGTCTACGTCGTGTTGCATCAGTCGACAGGTTTCGGCGAGGTCGGTGCCGGCGCGCAGCACGCACAGGTCATCCGCGAACATGTACGCTGAGCAGCTGCGTAAAACGCCGCACAAGCTGTTGACGTGCATTAAGTAGCATACAGGCCCGCATCCCGCACCCTGCGGCACTCCGCATCTCACCTCCCTCGCGTCACTGTACGACTCGTTCACCTTCATACGGTAATATCTCTTCGTGAGATAGTCTCTAAACCAGTTGTTAAGTGGTTCCCCCACTCCGCACTCCTCCATTGCAACACGTTTTCCTTCATGGTTTTGAGAGCAGTGAAGCGGAAACATTGCGGATAAAATACAATAGAAATATAAGACGACCTACTCGACGTGCACCAAGATAGATACACATTTGATATTATTTACGCGTGTGCGTCTGCCCTAGCGTCAGTCACCCGGACGAGTCCAACGCGACAACATGATACTCGTACTAATTTACTCTTTGATTATACTACCACTCATATTTTTTCTCACTTTATTTCTACTCCTGTTGATGACAGCGATATATGTGAAAGTAAAGCTTGAACCCGTTCGAGGAGTGTGTACATCTAATGTGAGACTTGATGGAAAGATCGCGCTCGTGACAGGCGGGAACCAAGGGATCGGCCTGGAGACTGCCCGGGACCTCGCATCCAGAGGAGCGCAAGTGATCATTGCCTGCAGGGACGCGACAAAAGCTGCAGAAGCTATCGCTGATATAGCAGCTACGACAGGAAACAAACACGTTGAATTTAAACCTTTAGATCTATCAAAATTCAGCAATGTGCGGAAATTCGCTGAAGACTTCAACAAATCCTATGACCGTCTCGATATTTTGGTGAACAACGCTGGCTGCAATGGCAATTACCCGAAGCCTACTGAAGATGGAAATGAAGTAGTGATGCAAGTGAACTACTTCGGGCCCTTCCTCCTCACAAACCTGCTGCTAGACAAACTGATCGCTTCCAAACCCAGCAGGATCATCATAGTGTCATCTTGGCTCCACAATTTCGCTAGATTACGTGTTGACAACCTACATCAACGTATACTTGCTGGAGGGATAGGCCAGCTCGTGAATTACGGCAATAGTAAATTATGTGATCTCCTTTGGACAAAGGCATTAGCTAAGAGATTACCTGAAGGGGTGACTGTGAATGCTTTACACCCTGGAGTTATTAAAACTGATATACTTAGCACGTTGCCTTTTTATGTAAAGCCGATATTTCACGTGTTGGCAGATGCTTTGGTATATAGAACAGCTAAAGCAGGAGCTCAAACGACGATACATCTGTGTGTTGCTGAAGAAGTGGAGAATGTGCGAGGGAAGTACTTCATGGAGTGTAAGGAAGGAGGATATAGCAGGATCGCTGATGATGATGAGTTAGTGGAGCAAGTGTGGAACAAGAGTTTAAAGGTGACGAGCTCAAGTTAACTTGGACTTGACCTTCGAGGTACAAAAATTTAACAAAAGGCTTTTTTCGTAATGTTTTTATCAAAGTCAATAATTATACTGTGGTTCAAGTAAATTATTCAGTCTCTCGACAACTTGAATGATTTTGTATATTCTTTATCGGTCTACTGTAAGTAATAAGTGATAAACTTGTGTACGAGTACTTACCAAGGTGATACATTGTGTGGTACAGTTGTAATTATATCATCAACGCAGACGAGTGCTAAAGGTCGAAACACAATCTTGGAGCATAACATAAACGATAACAATCAGTCATTTTGTCTAATGCTGTGCATGCTGTCTGTTTAAGCCAGGACAATATTATCGTCTGAATGTCATTATAGTAAAAAGCCGATTTATGAATTGTTACATAATTTTAATATCTGAATAAATAAATGCGGCGGTTTTACCAAAGATATAAATCGTTGGACTTGTCTATATTTTCAATAACAATAAAAAATAAACTCATGTAGAATTCATTACTATGCTATTTTTTAAACGACTTCAAAAAAGGAAGAGGTTAATATGTTCATCTGTATGTAGGTTTTTGTTTATGACAAAAATATTTTTCGAAATCGGCCCACAATTGACGAAAATATCGATGAACATAATCCTAACTATAATCTATACTATCCATACTAATATTATAAATTCGAAAGTAACTTTCTGTATGTCTGTATGTTACCTTTTCACGGCTAAACCACTGAACGGATTTCGATAAAATTTGGCAAGGAGATAGATGGCATCCTGGAGAAGGTCATAGGGTCCTTTTTGTCTCAAAAATAATCCTAAAAGGGGTGATATAGGGGATGAAAGCTTGTATGGGAAATCCAGCATTTCTTAAGTTAGAAATGTGAAAATTCAAATTTATGCTTTTGGTAAGAAATAAAGAATTACACATTTCACCGTTTTTGTAAAATCATACCCCAAAGGGGTAAAATAGGGGTAAATGATGTAATATTGTTTTTTTTGTCATAGTCCGTGTCTTGAATTAACATTTAGTATTTATTTTATTAAAATCGGCCCACTCTGTCAAAAGATTTAAAGTCACAAACTAACCTTTCTAACATGTAGGTATTGTATGTTCAATGGCGGCACTAGAGTAGGTATCTATTACAAATTAATGGTGATATAATATATAAATTCATTAGTATCATATAAATATAATTTAGAATCATATAAACCTGTTTTTTTTTTTTTTTTTTAACTGGATGTGTGTGGGTAGGACTTGCGCCTTTAGGGTACCGTCTCAAAACTGTACTTGCTCGGCTGCCCGAATTTCCAAATCCAGATTGAAGGACAAACTTAACTTCCACCGTCGGGCTTCCAAATAACGGTAGGAGGAGTTCACATCAGCGTCAGGTCAACAATGAAGTATTTAGGACTCATCCTCGACAGCCGGTGGAACTTCGTGGAGCATTTCCGACGTATGGCTCCCAGACTGAAGCGGGCCGGGGCTGCCTTGAAGCGGCTACTGCCCAATCTATGAGCTCCAAACGCCTCCTGCCGGAGGCTCTACGTGGGGTCGTGTGGTCCATGGCCCTTTACGGGGCACCGGTGTGGGCGTGTTTCTTGAGGCGGCGGCCAGCCCGCCAGTTAAACGCGTCCCAGAGGGCCATGGACACCCGGCTGGTCCGGGGATACCGCACGGTGTTCGGTGAGGCGGCAAACCTCCTTGCCGGATTGCCGCCTTGGGATCTGGAGGCAAAAGTCCTCGCGCACATTTGGGAGTAGCGCGAGGAGGCGAAACACCGGGGCGTAAGTCCGCTGCCGCGAGAAATCACGGCACAGCGGACAGAGCTCCGACAGGATGTCACGGCGTCATGGAGAGTGCGATTGTCGCAACCCAGTGCTGGGCACGCCACAATTGCGGGCATAAGTCCCCTCTTTGAGGAGTGGCTAGAGAGGCGCCACGGCGTCCTTACCTTCTGCCTGACGCAGGTCCACCGGACACGGTTATTTCGGGAGGTTCCTATTCCAAATAAGGCGGGAGGAAACGCCTGGGTGTCATCATTGTGTGGATCGACAGGAGGACACGGTGGAGCATACGGTGGAGGTCTGCCCGGCTTGGGCAGAGCATCGCCGTGTCCTCGTGGAGGTGATCTCTCGCGTCCGGCCCTAGTCCAGGCCATGGTACGGAGCGAGAGGACATGGGAGGCCGTCACCTCCTTCTGCGAAGCAGTAATTCGCTTCGCAGGAGGAGGCGGAACACGTGAGGGAGAGGCAAATTTCGCGCCCTCACGCCCCTAATCGACGCAGGAGACGACCTGGGCGTCCGTAGGCGCGGGCTTGCGGACGGTCAGTAAGAGTCTGACACGCCCTCGCGCTCCCCCCAGAGCAGGAGAAGTTATTTGAAAATTTCCCACCCAAATAAAAATAAAAAAGGACTAACTTGACTTTTCAATTGAAAAAGAACTTTTAATAGAGTAATGAAATACAGACTAAATGTTACTTCAAGACACGGCCTATGATTTTTTGATCCCAGATTGAAGAACAAACTTAACTTTGCAGTTAATTAATATAAGTGACAAATTTTCGGATTTTCCTCTTTACTTGACCTAGCTTCTCGCCAAACTTCATGTTGCTGGGCCAACGGGAAGTACCAAATAGACTGGTTTATTTGCGAGTGTCAAAATATGCGGCATAAATGGCCGTATATCTTTTTATTGCGTTGACTTGGAAGTTTGATTTTCGTTACAGCTCCAAGAGACCGTAGATCTAAGTTTTTGATATCTATTTCAACTTGATGCCTCCACGCGTCCTGAGAAAAAGGGGTTTGACAGACAACGAAGTCATCCTTTAAGGATTTTTTTATTTTATTTTGAACCCTACATACAGATTTATTATCTGCCTGTTACCTTTTCATGCCGTAACGACTGAACGGATTTAGACGAAAGGTAGAGGATAGGCCATGACCTGAGTTAGGACATAGGATACTCTGAATCCCGGTAGCTCGTTCCTGTGGAATATTTTCCGACATCCACGCGGGCGAACACGCGGGCAAAAGCTAGTATACAAAAAATAGTATAGTGTAGTATATAAAAAATTCGAAAGTAACTGTCTGTTTGTCTATATGTTATCTTTTCACGCCTAAACTATTGAACGGATTTCGATAAAATTTGGCGAGGAGATATATGGCATCCCGGGGAAGGATACAGGCTTCTATTTGTAAATAATATTTAAAAATAACCCTAAGGGGGGGGGGAATAGGGATGCAAGTTGGTAATAAATAAAGAATTACGTATTTCAACGTTTTTCAAAAATCATCCCTCAAGAGGGTAAAATAGGGGATGTTTTTAAAATTCACTTGTAATATTGTTTCTTTTTGTGTCTTTTTTGCAAGAGATTTAAGGGAATGGAAATTTAGGCATAGTCCGTATCTTGAATTAACATTTAGTCTTTATGTCATTAAAATCGGCCCACTCGGTCAAAAGATATTACAATTTAAATTCATATTCATTTTCATATAAATATCTTTATTTGCATTCCATAATGTAGGTGTAAAGGTGTTACAACGGCTTAAGGCTAAGGTACAATTACGGACCCTGTAGGGCGCAGCTAAAAGCATAAATTTAATTCATAAAATAAAAATTAAACTAAATTAAGTAACATTCAACAATTTTTAAATATGTTCTAACATTAATTGAGATCAGTTAGGTTGCGGTAAATAATAATTATTTGATAAGGTCAGTAAAAATTAACATAATGTCATATTGTAATATTTATCTTTTTATGTATGAATGTATATAAACGACTAACTGTGTATGGTGTCTGTTTGTGTTATATTTTTTTTTTGTCGTGTAAGTTGTCGTTTATTGTGTACTACCTCGTTGGTCTAGTGGTCGCAAGCGCTACTGCTGACCATGAGGTCCTTGGTTCGATTCCCAGGTCGGGCAAAGTGTTATTGGGTTTTTCCATCAGGAATTTCTCAGTAGCAGCCCGGAGTCTGGATTGGATTTGTGCCCGGTTAATGGCAATAGGCTCGCCCCCTATTACATGGCATTCTGTTGACATAATCTACTCATTATAATGTTTTTTTTTATGAGTTGTATTGTAATAATTATGTGGTTAGCTAACGACCTCGTCAATTATTTATTTTACCTCGATGGTCGGTCCTAGTTTATCTATTATAACTTCTAGTTACAGTTATATGTAAGCGGGCACGCCCTTTATGCTTGGAGGATTTTATTTAGATATTGTTTACGTTTAGTTATTTTTATTTCTGCCTGAGTTCTCGATGTTTTTGGTTGGTATATTGGCGTGTGCTAGATGTCACATGACTATTAATTTATAATTTAAATTATGTTTTGTGTTGCATACTATTACCTATATATATAAATTTTGCATACTATTATATGTATAGAGTATTTTTTTTCTAACTGAACAGACAGCTGTGCCGCTGGGGAGTTTGTTGCGCCACTTCTTCTTCCCAGCTAAAGCACTAGGAAGTGGTGAAGGGTGGGCGTTTTGCGGGACTGTCTTATGTAATTTTGCTCGAAAAGTGCTGATTCTCAGCCTAGTTTGAATAAATGACTTCTGAATTTAGAAATTTAGAAATTTGAATGGGACTTAAACATAACTGGCGAAATGTGGGTGTACATATGTACACCTCTGCCAACCCTTCGAGGAATACAGGCGTGATGTTATGTATGCCTTTTTTAATTAATATTAACTTGATCTTATTTATAAATGTCGTATCGCTGCCATTCGCTGGTTTCATCTTTCATTTCATCTGGAAGTTTATAAAATATTTTTATGGGCATTACGTAGGGGCTATTTGAATGTAGACTCATGCGCGAAGAGAGTAACATTAACATATTTTTATATCTGACACATCGGTCTTTATGTTTATCGCCGCGGGCTTTGAAAAAGTTCATGTATCTCTAACAAAAAAAAACCTATATTAAACTAACCTTTCAAACATGTTGGTATTGTGTTCAATGGAGGCAAGAGTAGGTATTACAAATTGTGCGGAAATTAGCGTGATTTAAATAAAAAAGGCAGCAGGCACATGTAACGTGTATGAGTTTTAATTTTGGTGAGAAGAATGACACATGACTGTGCGTAAAAGCATAATAGTTTACATAGGACAGAACGAAGATCACGTTTATCTAATTACCCTCATTATGGTACGTATCCTTTTAACAGGTATATAGGTATTAAGTTTTATTAATCATTAGCTAATGTGGACTTGAGGCATTAGACAAGATTACGTATTACGTAATTCATAATTACCATGTCATTTCAAATGAAAATCACAAAGTAGGTAATACGACTTTGTGATTTCTTAGAATGTTTTGGTCTAAGCATAAAAAATATTGTAAGTTACACTTGGCATAGCCATATTTAAGCATTAAAATGTACATATCATAAACATTTTTAATTTTTTAATTTTGACGATTTTTAAAAAAAAAATCGCAAGTGATGCCGCAATATTAAGTATGTCAAAAATTCATAAATAAATAGTACTATAACAGTGTGCAAGGATATAATGGCCAACCTTTCGATTCCAGAGATATCCTCATTTTTCATGTCAGCTCCATACATTTTTTTCTTATAAAAATTATAACTCTTCCATTTGTGCACACAATTACTTCATATGACATTTTATAGAACAGTAATGATCAGCAGAAGTCATTTCCAGCAAAAAAAAATAACATTTAAGAAATCGAGGTCCTATGTCTTCTACAGCCGATTTTCGATCCACCGTGCGTCGGGAATGGCAGGCAGATTCCCGGCCACCGTAGGCGCGGGCTTGCAGACGGTGAGCAATGGGTAGCTCGCCGTCCGATAATGACCAGGCCCGGCGCGATGTGTTCCACGCGCGCCTCAAAGAGATGTCAGCAAGTGAAGGGGTCCGATAGGACCGATGCCTGCCGGGTTCGCGGGAAAGTCCGAAAGGGATGCCGTGGCCCCTGGCAACGTACAGGCAACTGAAGGAACACGGGTGGGTTTTAGTCAGTAAGAGTCTGACACGCCCTCCCGCTCCACCTAGAGCGGGAGAATTTATTCGACAATGTCCCACCCAAAACAAAAAAGGCTCATCCATAGGCCATGACCTGGGTTAGAACACAGGATACTCTGAATCGCGGTAGCACGTTCCTGTGGGATATGTTCTGACATCCACGCTGGCGAACACGTGGGCAAAACCTAGTGATATTATAAATGCGAAAGTGAGTTTGTTTGTTACAGTTTCACGCTAAAACGGCTGAACGGATTTGAATTAAATTTGGGACATGGGTAGACCATGACCTAGGTTAGGACATAAAATACTTTTTATCCCGATATTCTCACAGAATCGAGACTTATGCGGGTGAAACCGCTGAGTGCTGGTAGTCATCGATTTTTTCGTCAATTGTGGACCGATTTTGAAAATTATTTTTAGTTTTAGTAGAGGAAGCTTGCGCGGTGGACACGTATCATTTTATTAACTTTGCATGAGTAGTTTTGACGTGACAACGTCTTATAAATTGGTTTGCCGGGTGACACTTCAAGAAACTGCGTTACGCTCCGCTCACGTTATGCGCTCACAATGAGAGCGAGTGAGAGGCACGCGTCCCTTCCACTCGGGCATGGTTAGCCCGCCTAAGAGCGAGAGAGACAGACATAAAAAGTGAAAGGCACGCAAAGTCGTTGTCACGTAAAACTTTCGCCCGTATACCGACTTTACAGGCAACCAATTTTTTTTGAGTTAGCTTCGATAATAAGTACATATTTAATCCACTTTGTGTATCTTGATGATGTTATAATACTTCCTGTCACAGTTGTTTACATAGCAGAGTATACGAATTGGTGTGGCGTCCAGAACCTTAAATAATTAACATTTTTACAAAAAAAAACACTACAAAAGGAAAAATAATTTTAATTTCGGAAGTCGGTGGCAAAAACCTAAAATACAGATCCAAAGACACCGACTTCCGAAATTATGTATTATACACCGTGGCATTTTAATCGTCTCACAAAATCAGCCCACTTCATGTATCCAATGACTACTAAACATTCATTAAAAAAATATATATACAGGATCATTGGTTGTACCATTTACCATTTACCAGATGTCTCGCTGATGGTGGCGCGTGTGCTCGATCATTTAGCTCCCTTCAAAATGGTTGAGCTGAATGGTGCTGATCCATGCGACATGTTCGTGAACGGGCGCCGTCAGTTGGGACTGGTCATCTCTTAGCTGCCATGGCTTATTTTAAATTTTTGAATGGTTATTTGTGTTTTCTTTTTATTACGGACGCTTTTACAAACGTGCACGTCTTTCTACATTGTTCTCACATGCATAATTTTAACATGAATGATGTAACCAATATTTTGTATCAATTTTTTTATTTAAAAGAGTGTCCGTGAAGTTTCTTGCCCGTTCTTCTCCATAGGTACCTACTACGCTTTGGAATGGGCAACTAGCTTCATATTTCTAACTGACTGACCCCTTGACAATTCAAAAGTGCCTGTAAATGGTTTAATTGAAATAAATGCTTTGAGTTTGAGTTTGAGTTTGCAATCCATTAAGGGGATGCAGGAGAGATCATTTACAACCAAATTACCCCTTTTACGCAAATGTCAAAAAAATTCGAGTCATTTGACAGTTTATTTTATTTATTTCTTTATTTATTGTTAATTAAAACGGTAACACCAATTACATTACTTAACATAAAGATTTAAACAGGTATGGCAGGTATACAAAAATATTTCAACTACTAACATACAATAGAGGACACCCTAGCATACTTCTTCTCACAAAACATCAGACATACACGCATAATTCTACTCCAGTCATCGGCAAACAGATCACATTCAGGATTGGTGGTCAGGAGGGCATTAAGCATCCTTAAAGTACGACACACAGGGGACTCAGCTCTGCCGACAGTTTTAGATGACGGCGGTGCAAACAGATTGTGTCGACGACGGCTTTGGCGATGTCCGATGTATTTGCCGGGAACAAATAGCCGACAGAAAAGATCATTGAGTTCGGGACTGTCAATGCGTCCTCTGAGAGTTTTGCAGGCTACTGTGAGCTGTTGAAAGCCACGTCTAACCTCCAGCGAGTTGAAACCCAACACTCCTAGACCTTTATATATTTTTAACCGACGAAAACAAAGGAAGAGGTTCTCAAGAAGACGCGAATCTTTTAACTGAGTAGTCCGATTTGAACGATTTTCGTTTTATTGGGAAATTGAGTTGGGAAATCGAGGAGATGCCCTAACGCTGTCCGCGTTAGAGCATCTCATTGGATGAAAGTCCACGTGGACTAGGTATACTAGAATGGCTTAAGATAGTTTGTCTCATAAAAAATGGAGATGGAATGATTTACTCGACGTGCGCTGGGTAGGTATATTCTACCGTTTGACACACACACACACACATATACACACTTTATTAAAAGAATGTTTCATCATTCAAATGCATTATTGATTTTTCGTTGTACCTATTTTCTTAATTTTATGGTAACAATTTTTAATCTTTCCTAGAGGTATTTTATGTCGGGTACATTGAGTGGACCCTCTTTCTAAAACGACTAAAATGTCACGGTGTATAGTTATTTTTCACTTTGTAGTATTTTTTTTTGGAACTCGGTTGCTTTTTTGTAAATGTTTTTTTAAATGTTCGCAATTGTCTGAATAAGGTTTTTGTCGGGTCAGCTAGTTTGCAATAAATATTTATAATTGAAACTGTAGTGGCTGTTGCTCACTGCTGGAACTCAGGCTCCTCTCTGTAAGAATGGGCCGTAATCAACCACGAGGGGATCAGTTGGTAGATGTCACATGTCTTCAATTTTTTTGTTCTAGACGTGCCGGTTTCCTCACTATGTATTTCTTCACCGTTTAGAGAGCAGTGGCTGTTATGGGGTTTGATAATTTGTATTAAAAAATAAGGCCATCGCAGTAGGTACGTGCGACCTGCGGTCGTAGACCTCGTGATCAAATGTGATCAGCAGTAGTAACTTGGAATTAAACGTTTTGAAAATCATATTATTTTGATTATGATCCGCTACCTAATTACGCAACACATTTTCGTAAACGATTACGACAAATTGCGTATTGTAAAGTTATCACTTGCTTCAAAAACGGTGAAGGAAAACATCGTGAGGAAACCGGCATGCCTTAGAGATATTTCTCGACGGCATGTGAAGCCAAGTCAGAGCCCATGGGCGGCATAAAAACTCTGACACCAGCTATCTAATTACGCAATACATTTTCGTAAACGATTACAAATTTGTTTCATTTTGACAGTTCAACAACATTCATTGCGGTATTTACGTTGTTGAGCACATTTTATTTCGGAACTTATTAAGCAATGGATTAGCAATTTGTTTCAAAACGATTCAAATTCCGATTGATCGTGTATTACGTAATTAGGGTAGGTACAGATCCTCCTCCGTCTTGTAGAATTCGTCAACTCAGTAAAGTTAATCTTATTTGTTTACATAAATAGTTTGTGGGGAAAAATAAAACAAATCCACGCGAGCAGTCAAGGGTAAAATCTAGTAAGTACGTAAGTAGTAAAATTACCTAGAAGCTTTTAATTTTTGTTTAAAAAAAAACACTAATTGAATTTAATTATAAAATGTCATTGTCATCAATTTTTGTGGCTCATTCGTTACCAAATGTGCAAAACATGATTTTAGCGAATATTGACCCTTTTCCGCATTTTATAGGTATGAACTGTTTACAAAACTAAAATTTTATACACGAGCCAGTGACAGGCCACTGACTCAACTATCAAATGAACTGACTCCCGAACTAGCCTCGCTTACGAATCAAATAAAAAAAACGAATCAAACCATTCTTTGCTAGAAATACATTGTTCTTTACAGGTGAGATCTTATGACCTAAATGACCCGTCATTGTATTCTGTCTACAAGCAAGCGTGTAGCGCGCATAAGTTGCAGTGAGTAATCACAAATCTAAATTCGGTGGTTAATCAAATCAATGACGTTATTATTATGGCCTACACTCATACGTGCCATAACGAGCAGGGGGCACAAAAAAACAGGCAGTCATGGACTCCTGACAGAAGTATAGCAGTGTTTTTTGTTTGTTTTTTCAACTTATTTGTAATTTTCATAATAAGTACATGCTTTCTCTGCTGGCCAAGCGCAACACGTCACACTTATAGCTACAGATGTACTAAACCATGACATAAACTTAAGCATGTCGGTGACGCGAAACCCGTAAGATTTTCAAGAAGTTTTCACTTCAAAAATATAAGTGCGATTTCGGATGTTCTCCTGTGCCTCGGATCACTCATCTAAAGACTGCTTAAATACGCCCAAGACGTAATGCACCGGTCCATCAACACAGGTTAGATGAGATGGCGGCAGATCACTGGAACAACTTGTGTCCTTCAAACTAAAGGGCAGGGTAAAGAAGATGAGAGTTTTGAGATTAATGTGAGAGTGAGTTTATACAAATTAACGGAAGCTTAAAAGTGGCGCTAGTGACAGAAAAGTTGTATTGGTTAGGGGATGTAGAAGGGATTAAACGCATGATAAACCAAGTGATGAATATTATCTAAATGTTGATGGACAGAGAGGGAGAGGAATACCTAAGAAAAGACGGATGAATTGTGTAAGGAATGACAAAGTAAGAAAGTGTGATTAGCGTGACGGCTGACAGGGACAAATTGAGCTATAATATTGCTGTACCTATTCTGTTTTATTGAAGATTCCATGAGTGAAAACAATTTAAATCGAATATGCAAAACGATCGTAACTAATGCGTGAAGTTAAAATATTCACATAATCAAGTTAAAATAAACAAGCTAGGTATTCGACCAAGAAATGCATAAATAATTCAGTCAGTCAGTGTGAGGCGTATTTCAAAGTCGTCAACATGATACTCGCTATCATTTACTACCTATTGATAATACCTCTCATTTTATTTTTAACATTATTTGTGTTATTTTTTTCGGTATCACTGTATGCGAAACTAAAACTAGAACCTGTTCGAGGAGTGTGTACGTCTAATGTGAGACTTGATGGAAAGATCGCGCTCGTGACAGGCGGGAACCAAGGCATCGGCCTGGAGACTGCCCGGGGCCTCGCATCCAGAGGAGCGCAAGTGGTCATCACTTGCAGGGACGCCACAAAAGCTGCAGAAGCTATCGCTGATATAGCAACTACCACAGGAAACAAACACGTTGAATTCAAACCTTTAGATCTATCGAAATTCAGCAGTGTGCGGAAATTCGCTGAAGACTTCAACAAATCCTATGAACGTCTCGATATTTTAGTGAACAACGCTGGCTGTGGTGGCCTAATTCCGAAGCTTACTGAAGATAGAATAGATGTAGTGATGCAAGTCAACTACTTCGGACCATTCCTCCTCACAAACCTGCTGCTAGACAAACTGATCACCTCCACACCCAGCAGGATCATCATAGTGTCATCCGCGGCCCACAATTTCGCCAGATTACGCATCGACGACTTGCATCAATCAGGCGAAGAGGGAGCGTGGGGAATGTTTATAAATTACGCAAATAGTAAATTATGTGATCTCCTTTGGACCAAGGCTTTAGCAAGGAGATTACCTGAAGGAGTGACCGCCAATTGTTTACATCCAGGAATTATTAAGACTGATATATTTCGAAGGGTGCCTGCTGTAGTAAAGAAGATGATGAATATTGTTTTCGATATATTGTTTAGAGGACCGGAAGGCGGCGCTCAGACAACGATACATCTGTGTGTTTCTGACGAAGTGGAGAACGTACGAGGGGGATACTTCATGGAGTGTAAGGAGGGAGAATATAGCAGAACGGCTGATGATGATGAGTTAGTGGAGCAAGTGTGGAAGAAGAGTTTAGAAGTAACAAGTTACTAATGGTAACATAATCTACGAGTAGTATTGATCAACGTGAAGATGTTTCGATCGCGTATTTTAACTAAAGCGTGTCGATGGTAGTCGAATTTGTGTCAGTCCGGTGTTGCAAACAATGCAAAACTCTTAGCAGCAATGCGTTGTAGTGTCTATAAGTTCCTCTAAAGTGTAGTTATTAGTGCACGCAGGACACCCGTGTTTTGTGGAACCGCTGTACATTTGCAGTCCAGAGGGCGCGGCAATCGCTTTCGAAGCGTTTCGTATTTCTACAATGACTAACATTCTAAAAGCATCGATATTAGCTTTTCAATAGGTTACGTCAATTTAATACATTGTTTACTTTTTACTTTTATAAGTATTGCTGATAGAATGTCACTCTATCGATGTCTCTGGTTGGAATTGTTTATTTATTTACGTGTACCTATGAATCCTTGACCTCAGGATGATCAATGGATCTAGACATTTGTGTCTTGCGGGTTTAAAAACACCCTTGTAGTTTATTAATATTGTAAATAACTACCTAAAGAGGTTGACTAATAAAAATTTTATCATCCTACTGTATGTTGATTTTGTTGTTGTGTATTACTAAACTTTTACTGTAAAATAATGCAAGGTGCAACGCTGTGTAAACAGTTAAGTCTCGTGCAGACTGGTGCGACGCGAAGGTGCCACGACGCGACTCTAACAATTTCTAACAAAACTTCACGTTAGAACAATTACCGGTGTCGCATCGCGCCAGTCTGCACGAGGCTTTATTAGCCACTGTAACGGACATTATAACTCAAAACGTTTATTTCAAATAACCAATTACCAGGTACTTTTGAATTGTCAACGGGTCGGTCACCCAGAAATATAAAGCTAGTTGACCGTTCCAAAGCGTTGTAGGTTCTTATGGATAAGAACGGGCAAGAAACTTCACGGACACTCTTTTCAATCAAAATGTTGTTAGGTACATCATTTATGTTGAAATTATAAATGTAAGAACCATGAAGAAAGACGTGCACATAGGTAAGCTTCCGTAGTAAAAACATAAAAATAAAAAAAATTCAAACAATTTAATAAGTCCGTGGTACGAGTAACTAAGCGATGACACAATTGACGAAAATATCGATGAACATAAATAAAAAAAACACATAAAGTCGAACATAGAACCACCTCCTTTTTGGAAGTCGGTTAAAAATAGGCCAACCCTCTGGTTACGTGGTTGGCAGGTCCACGGAGAATGCAGTAACTAACTTAGCCGACTTTATAACTTTGAACATATGTCAAGGACAGGCATGTACTCATCTTCCTGGACCTCGCAAAAGTCTTCGATACGATCTCAAGGAAAATTATGATCAGGAAAATTGTGATCAGGAAAATGTCACTTCTGGGAGTTCGTGGCGTTGCTTTGGACTGGTTTACCTCATATCTATGTGAAAGAACGCAAAAAGTTGTACTAGGGGAATATTAGTAGTAATGTAGTATTATGTAGTGACCCAACCACCGTACATTTTGGTGTTCTCCAGGGAAGTGCGCTGGATCCCACTCTATTTATTATTAACATAAATGTATTATGCAGCATGGGGGTTAGACAGCTTTACATACTATCTGTCACCCTACGATTTCACAAAACTGTCTTGAGCTCGAAGGGTAAATTGGGAGAAAATCTGATGTCGAAAAACAATCGGTAGAAGGTCTTACGGCTTTATGTCATTCAAAATACTAAAACTAAAACAAAAAAAATGCAGAGTGACGGTAACAAACTGGCTTCTTACACTGAGCTACGATATGACAGAAAATGTCTCAGCTTAAGCAAAAACTCACAGTACACACATTGACAATTGACAAATACACATGCACTCACCAACATACGTATAACATACAGACACTCTCTTACAACAACAACACAACTGACACATATCACAACACCATACATACACTCTTTTTATACCAATTTTAAGTTTTAAAGTGTACCTTTCTATATAAAATTGTAAACGAAGGAGCCTGGATCTCACAACACTTGTCGTGTCGTACTTTAAGGATGCTTAATGCCCTCCTGACCACCAATCCTGAATGTGATCTGTTTGCCGATGAATGGAGTAGAATTATGCGTGTATGTCTGATGTTTTGTGAGAAGAAGTATGCTAGGGTGTCCTCTATTGTAGGTATGTTAGTAGTTGAAATATTTTTGTATACCTACCTATATGATTACCATACCTGTTTAAATCTTTATGTTAATTAATGTAATTGGTGTTACCGTTTTAATAAACAATAAATAAAATAAAATAAATAAATAACACAAGGAATCCTAGTGTGAGGTCTAGGAACTCGCCCCAGAACCCGACGGCTTACCTGTGAAAGCCTGGGTCCTGGCCTTCGAGGCTCTCGGGCCTCTACTAAGAGAGCTCCTAAGCGCATGCTTGGAGAGGGGCCGGTTCCGGCGAGAATAGTATGCCTTTAAACAGAGGTTGCGTCGAGAATCGCAGGCCGATTCCCGGCTACCGTAGGCGCGGGCTTGCGGACGGTGAGCAATGGGTAGCTCGCCGTCCGATAAGGACCAGCAGGCCCGTGACTTTGCTCGCGTGGTTTTTATTTTTCCGCATACAATATATTCAAACAAATAAGATAGACTTTACTGAGTTTTGTGAAATCTCACAAGACGGAGACGTGATTAGATCATAATAAAAACAAAATGATTATCAAAACTTTTAATTCCAAGTTATTATTACTACTGATCATTTTGATCACGAGGTCTACGACCGCAGGCCGCACGTGCTGCGATGACCTTTTGAAGGAGTGCATTTTTTTTTTACAAATGATCAATGCCAGCCTATAAGAGCCACTGCCCTCAAAACAGTGAAAGAAAACATCGTGAGGAAACCGGCATGTACTAGAACCAAAAATTCGGCAGCCACACCAATTCCTATACCACTACTTGCTATATAAACAACAGTGACAGCCGACAAGAAGTATTATATAACATCATCAACATACACAAAAATACGTTATCGAAGCTAACTCAAAAACTATCCAAGCAAAGTAAAAAAAATATATGACAAAATCACCGTGCAAGCTTCCTTTACCAAATGACTTTCTTTTTTTTTTTTTCATCGGTCCACAATTGACGAAAATAACGGTGGAGAAAAAAATAATCTTCCAGACGACCGACCGTCACCTACCTAACCTCTTACTTTTTTGAAGTCGATTAAATAAGAGCTAAATCGATCCAGCCGTTTTCAAGTGATGCGCTTAAACGAACAGCATTTCATTTTAATTTTTATAGATATTTATTGCAAATAAATATTTTACACGAGTTTTTTTTTACACGACTACGGCGCAGCATATGTATGTGGGTATGTATGTTCGTCTGTTCCATTTGTCAAATGAGTGAGATACCCATTTGTCAAATGAAACAGACGAACGTTGGAAGAGTCTTGATCATCCGCTAGTTAAGGGCTACGTGACGTCACATTAAATATAATATGGCGCCCTCTAAAGGTAAAAATTCCTAAACTAGAAAAAACGCCATGATGGGTATCAAATGCTTAGGCTTAATTAGCACATTTCAAATTTCAAAATTCAAATTCAAAATATTTTATTTCACATAAACCTATAAGGGCACTTATGAAACGTCAGAAGCTAGATGCACGGTTCCAATTGGTCGTTTCCTATGGAGAAGAGCCGGCAAGAAACTCCATGGTTACTCTTTTAAAAATAAATGGTATTTACAATGCTTTCAAATTACAGAGTTAATAGGTATGAGAGGACAGTGTAGGCCTATCAACAAGTACCAGGTACTTAGCAAGATAGAAAATGGTCGATAGATCTACAGTCTGTTAAGCCTAGTTTCAAAAATATACACCTATATCAAAATAATCTAAATAAAAATAAAAGTTATAAAAACTAAAGCCAACTTCGACAAAAAAACTCAACGAAAGTATACTTAAACAAGACATGCACAGAAAGACAAATTAAAAAACAATTTAGTCACGTAATCTGTTCGATTTATATTAACACGCGTGACTTCCGATTTTCGGTGATTTGACCTTTAACGAGAGTGTTTATGATATCCTATCACCACTGCACAACACGATCATCTTGATAATACAATACAAAATAGTGTATTGTGACAAATAAAAAATTACATTGTAAAAGTGTTTGGAGCCTCTTTTTAAGCAAACAATGCCTGTATTAGAAGGTTCCGCTCTTTCACATCATTGTCGTACACCCATACTAAGTTAATATAGTGTACTGTGACCTTAAGGTAAATATGCAATGTGAGTACATTTTTCCGTATTTAGCTTATATCGAGCCTTTTCAGGAAGAACATCGTAAGCGCCAAAAATCCCAAAAAACTGTTTTTACATTGACCGCCAGATCAACTGATTTTGCATCTGATTGCACTTACTTTAGAGTACAAAGTAGAAATATAACTAACTTTTTTTAATTTTGAAATTTTCATCGTAAGTTACAACCCATTCAGTTTTTTAACGTAACCTCCACCGACTGACAGATCGTAAGTATAGTACCTGTCGCTTACGATATAATACTAGGTTAATAATTTTATTGCAAGCATCCTACTTGGCACTTACGATAATAAATAATGCAACGTATTTTTTACGTTTTTGTATTTCTGACTCTTTGTCCTTCTCTGTTTGGCACGGTATCTCGTAAAAACAGTTTTAAAAAAAATCACAAAAAAATATTTCTACTATTTTATGATTTTAAGAATTATCGTAATCGACGTACTCATATCAGCTCTACATAATAACGGTCTTCAGTTTTACCGTAAGCGACATATGTATGTGATTATAGAGTACTGAGTCAAATCTTAACATTTGTATTAGTAGGGAGGTGCCCTTAAAACACTAAGTAAAAATTTCAAATTGATGCTATAAATATTTTGAGAAATATTTAAAAAAAACCTTCTCCTGTAAAATATGCAAAATGGCGGTTACGATCTTCTTCCTGAAAAGGCTCGATATGTATTTACTAATCTTAAAAAAATAGAAAGAAAAAGAGAGGTACACCAAGTTTATCACTTATTATACGTACAGTAGATCGATCAAGAATACACAACGTCATTATTTGCAACGTTTATGACTGCAAAGATAAGTTTAAGCTAACTTGAGGTCGTCACTTTTAAACTCTTGTTCCACACTTGCTCCACTAACTCATTATCATCAGCGATCCTTCTATATCCTCCTTCCTTACACTCCATGAAGTACTTCCCTCGCACATTCTCCACTTCTTCAGCAACACACAGATGTATCGTCGTTTGAGCTCCTGCTTTAGCTGTTCTAAATACTAAAGCATCTGCCAACACGTGAAATATCGTCTTCACATAAAAAGGCAACGTGGTAAATATATCAGTGTTAATAACTCCAGGGTGTAAAGCATTCACAGTCACCCCTTCAGGTAATCTCTTTGCTAATGCCTTTGTCCAAAGGAGATCACATAATTTACTATTTGCATAATTTATAAACATTCCCGACAATCCCTGCCCGCCTGATTGATGCAAGTCGTCGATGCGTAATCTAGCGAAATTGTGGAACCAAGATGACACTATGATGATCCTGCTGGGTTTGGAAGCAATCAGTTTGTCTAGCAGCAGGTTTGTGAGGAGGAAGGGCCCGAAGTAGTTCACTTGCATCACTACTCCATTTCCATCTTCAGTAGGCTTCGGGTAGTTGCCACTACAGCCAGCGTTGTTCACCAAAATATCGAGACGGTCGTAGGATTTGTTGAAGTCTTCAGCGAATTTCCGCACATTGCTGAATTTTGATAGATCTAAAGGTTTAAATTCAACGTGTTTGTTTCCTGTCGTAGCTGCTATATCGGCGATAGCTTCTGCAGCTTTTGTGGCGTCCCTGCAGGCAATGATCACTTGCGCTCCTCTAGATGCGAGGTCCCGGGCAGTCTCCAGGCCGATCCCTTGGTTCCCGCCTGTCACGAGCGCGATCTTTCCATCAAGTCTCACATTAGATGTACACACTCCTCGAACGGGTTCAAGCTTTACTTTCACATATATCGCTGTCATCAGCAGGAGCAGAAATAAAGTGAGAAAAAATATGAGTGGTAGTATAATCAAAGAGTAAACTAGTACGAGTATCATGTTGTCGCGTTGGACTCGTCCGGGTGACTGACGCTAGGGCAGACGCACACGCGTAAATAATATCAAATGTGTGTCTTTGTTGGTGCACGTCGTGTAGGTCGTTTTATATTTGTATTGTATTTTATCCGCAATGTTTCCGCTTCACTGCTCGCAAAATCTTGAAGGTAAACATGTTGTCGTAACCGCCATGCTCTAGAACCAAATATTCGAAAATAACCAGAAATGACATCCATCAAATTGCTTTGAATTATTTTTAAATTATAAACGAATCACATTTCCATTTTCGTTTTGGTTTCAAGAAGTACCTACATCCTAGTTAGCCGTTCAAGTAAGTAGTAAGTAGTATCATAGATTTATATTTTAATTTAAAACCAATTGTGGAGGAAGGATGTGTGTTGTGTGCGTTTTCTTCAAGAGAATCCTAACTAACAGATATTACATTCTCATATTTCTTTCCCACAGACCTGCTATGTAAATCCTGCGACGTGCTGACTGTTCGCCAAGTTTTCATTGCGCACTTAGTATTAAAACAGCACACCATGCTTACCTACACTGCTGACAGTACTACTCGTAACAAAAGACGGAATTATATAGTATGCGCAACTAATGCAACCTCAATTCATGTCTTTGTAGAAAGATTTTTTACATTCTTAGGCCCATTTCTGTACAATAGATTAAATAGAAAACTTAGTAAGAATTTATTAATTAAATAACTTAAGCTGTAAAAAAATTATACTTAAATATTTACTAACCATAGATTATCCACAGACAAGATTTACTTGTTGTCTGCAAATAGAACCGGTAACATGCTAGTTTTACCTGACTGCGGCAAAGCCAAAGGTTATGATTTTAACAGTCTATGTATGTTTGTATTTACGTGTGTTCCACCGTAACCTAAACTTCCGAACCGATTTTGATAAATGAGGTATCAATAGTTTTACTTTTATTTACCTAATTTTAATTTTGTTTTTACTTTATACTCATTGTTAATTTATTACATTAACCACTATATTATTATTTATGCACTTCCTAGCCTGAAGCACAGGTTCAACCTTGTACATACAGGTTCATGTTCTATATAATTTCATAAAATTATCTATTCTAAGATCTGGCCACGACATGTATAACACACTTACACATATAATAAAAACATCTCGATGTTTTGTCGAGTCGTAAAAACCTAGCGAAGCACGGACGAGTCGCTAATAAAATAAACAATTTCCCACAACTGGTTTCAATTAGGCCTTAAAATAACATTAAACAAATGACCATAATTTTCCATTACACAAGGTTATGTTAAAAAAATATGCTGAATATGCATTTGGCGTCAATAATGTATGAATTTAGGCGGTCTCCAGGAAGCGATTATACTAATCGACTCGAAATCGGTTGAGCTGGTCAGAAAAAGATTATGGCCATGCAATAACCGCGACAAAGGCGTCATTCGCCTCGTTTCTACAGCATCAGATGATATTGTTAAATTTTAACAAAAACTTGTCGATACATCTTTGGTTTAAGATTATGAACGTAGAGAAAATACATAATTGTAATTCGTGATTTTAACTTCTTCAATTTTAACGATTATGAATACTTTTTTTTTCATAAATTGTAAATTGTTATTTATTTCCATTCCCAGGTCTAGGCAGGACAGGAGTCCTGATAGCCTGTTACCTGGTCTACTCGCTGCGCATCAGAGCCAACGATGCCATCCGGCTGGTCCGCAAGAAGAGGCCCAAGTCTGTGCAGACATCGGGACAGATCCAGTGCGTGCAGCAGTTCGAGCATTACATGCTGCCACAGACTATAGTGTTTAGTTCTAAGTAAGTGGGATATAAATTCCCTTGTATTTCATGTTGTCGAAAAATAGTAGCATATTTATTTATTTATGTAACCATATACTTATGTACACAATATATAAACAGACAAGAAAAAAAGAACAGAAAAATACGTACATAGGTGATGCTTATTTCTCCAGCATACCTGCGATAGGAAAGTGGTTAAAATGATGTAGATAGCGTGTGAAATACTTGGTACCAAGTGTAGATACTTATCAGAAACTTGGAGAAAAATATATATAAGTACTAACCTTATTTATTTCTTTAATACTTCAAGCACAGACATCACATCAACCTACTACAGTCTGTCAAATTTATTTAATAGATTTTCAACTTTATAACTAACGCATAAGGTTCAAAGTTGATTGGGACAATTTGACAGTTTCGGGTAGGTTGACCTGCTGGCTTCTGTACAGAGGTGGACTTAATACCATAGGCCACAGCTTCATCGTTTCCTTCGCATCGGCACGAGACTTACTCTCGAATTCATGCAATGGTTAAAATATTACAGGCTATTTTAATTAGGCACGTATTATCTAGGTATCCATACATAATTATAATTGTAATATTACATATAATATACATTTATAAATACATATAAATATATATAATACCTATTATATACAAATGAATAAAATTAAAATGTCTGTTTGTAATGTCAAAATGACAGCTTACGGTACGTTTATCAAAAAACAATTTAAAAAAAATTGTCTGTCTGTCTATTTCTGTCTCCGAAACGGCCGGACGGATTTTGACTTGCTTTCAGTGGCAAACTGCCATAATTAGAGTTGCCATCCGTCCGGATAAAGACTTTCCGGCTTCTTGACCTCTTGTCCGGGCCAATTTGACTGCGTCCGGCCCGTCCGGCTTTTGTTAGGCTTTTTATTTTCTTACTTCCATCGTTCTTTCTTTTAACGCAAGCCGTACACAGTCACACACTTGACTCTACAGAGGCCCTAGGGTGAGTTTCTTTTAACAATCTCGACTTTACGCATCATCCACGTTCGGCGCTCCGATTGGTCCTTCACTCAGTCACTGGTGAAGGTCGGCCGGCTGCCAACACTAGGGCCTCAGACGAGTCGAGCGAGCCGCTTGCCGCGCGTAGGCGCTGGGGGGGGGGGCTGCCCGCGTTACTCACAATTCAGTCGGTCGCATTTAAATTTAATTAAAAAAATGTGTCTTATTTGAAGTTTTAGTCAAAAATACTTTTTTTGGCGTCCGTCCGGCCGTGCGACTCAAAAGTCCGGCTTTTTAGCGGTTAAGTCCGGTTTTCTGATTTTTAGAGATGGCAACGCTAGCCATGATAGTACTTTTATTTTATTTAGAAAAATAATTACGCGGCCTAAACCGCGGCCAGCAGCTTTGCACAATAAAAGGTGGGATCGCCTGACGCACTCTTGGCATTCAACCTGGAGACCTACCACCTTGCTGACTGGCTAATATCTTACCACAGCATAAGTGAAGTAAGGTAAGTATGTCGCAGTAAGATAGTTGAAGCCGTGATATAATTATATCCCTAGGGATATATAGGGTGACTGGTAATTAGTGACCGTTCTTTTTAAACCCGTGACTTTACTCATCATTATGAACATCTTTTACTATGGGACCATACTTGAAATCGCGAAAAAAACTCAGCTGTTCCCTACATTTTGTTTTCGCATAACTCGTCAAATGTAGAGAAAGGCTGTTTGTTTTCTCGCGATTTCAGGTTTTTTCCCATAGAAAAAGTTGTTCATAATGATGAGTAAAGTCACGTGTTTAAAAGTATCAGTCACTAATTACCATATAGCTATATACCGTAATATATGTATTTATTTTATTATTTATGTACACACAGAAAAATAGATACAGATAAGACATAATCAATATACAGATAAGTCATAATGATGAGTACAAAGGTAGGTACTGAGATATTTATTTATTAATTTATTTATTTATCATAAGCACACCAACAGCACAGTCACTTACAATTCAAATTAACATTAAAATTATGATATGAAAGCGGTTCATAACTGTCTTTCTAGGAAGATAACTATGATACGAGCACGATTAGGGAACTCCGACCAAATAGGTTAGGTTAGGTTAGAACTTTGACCAGTGGCGGTGTGAAGGGGGGCGGAGGGGGCGGTCCGCTCCGGATGCCAAGCAACAAGGGACCGTCATAACGACAACTCACTCGTGCAGCCAAAGAATGCGCACAAAATCAGCCTCTATAAAGACATATCAATAAATAACTACCTACTCTTGTACCTACCTACTTACATAGTGTAGAAAAAAAAATGTTTTCGCTACGTTTGAGTTAAAAATCGCCCGGGGGTCGAACCCGGCACGACATAGAACAATGAAACGCAGAATCCAAGTAAAGAACACAATATATATTCTAATTAAAAAAGGAACAAGTACAAAATATATGCATGGTTTAAAAACAGTCGTCAGCGTATGCGCGTGTGGATTATTGAAATTTTAAATCATAAATTTTTACTCATTTAGAGTAAAAATTTTGGGAAAGTACCTACGCTGGGCCCATCGACATACGAGTTTTTTTTTTTTTTTTTTGTGTTTGTATTTATATTTTTTTTAAAGAATAGTAACGTAAATTGATTTTTAGACTAGTATTTTGCTTTAAACCCGTCCTTATTTCTTTCAGGGAAACCTTAAACCTGACGAAAGATAGGAAAACGTCGGAGTTCACATTAAAACAACACCTGTACCGACAACGAGCGACTCTACATGGATTAGAAGAACGAGCTTTTAGAGAATTGCCAAAGGTATGCCACCACAAAATTATCCTACATTTGTAACAATGCAGCTCTTTGTTCTGGGGAAATTCAACTGCCTTAGAACTCGGTTATTCGGTTTAAGGGATTATGCGGTAAGGTAGCCCGCAAAATTCAAATTTTCTTACGTTTTTGCAATTTTCAGTTCAGTATCAGGTTGTATGTTGATTAACGCTTTCGACTCCACCCACTTTTCATAGAACTCATACGCCATGTCACCATACATATTGGAGGTGAACCCTCCAGGAGGGTTACCGGCATTACGTTTGCGTTAAAGTTAACCATCGCGGACGGTCAACGGCATTAGGTTTAAAACCGTGTTATAAAACACTGTTAAACGAAGTAAAATTGTGTTTTCAGGGGTTTTGTCGCTAAAAGTAGTTTCCAACCTTTAAAATGTTTAGTAAATATTTGTAAGCGTGAACAAAAAATTTAAAAAATAAATGCTTTGATTTTAAATCCAACTCTTATAATTAAATTAATAAATCTTGTTAAAATATACATCAGTTTTTATTTTCACGGTTTATAATGCTGTATTTGCTAGGAAACACCTAAATTTAAAAAGAGCCCTCCGCGTCGGCTCCCGGCCTCCCATATGCGACTCGGTGAACCCTCCAGGAGGGCTGAATGTGCTAAAATATGATTCGCGACGTAACAAAAATGGCTTTACAGAATTATAATCATTAGAATCAGCAATTCAACTCTCTATGAGACTCTCTCTGTGTTTTGCGTGGATGTGACGCATATTTTCCCTAAACTTGTTTCTTTTTAATTTTGTGCTCTTTTTTTGCGTCATGTTTACCGCAAATAAACGCATTTTCTTTCTTTTTTCTTTTCTTTCTGTTAAAATTAGCCTCAAATGTTATGATTTCATGAAATAGTGATTTAATAGGGTAATATGAACTTAGTATTGATGACTGTTATGATTATAATTCTACTACTAGTTGCGCCCCGCGGTTTCACCCGCATAAGTCTCGATACCTTGAGAATATCGGGATATAGGCCACATCGGGATATACCCATGTGCCAAATTTTATCCAAATCTGTTCAGCCGTTTTAGCGTGAAAGCGTAACTAATAAACAAACAAACTCACTTTCGCATTTATAATATTAGTTAGGATAAATAAATATTTGATACGGTCACGAATCATATTTATCTCATCATACAACCTGATACTGACCTGCAAATTGCCAAAAACCCTGACGCTTTTTGCCTTAACCAGAAACTCTAAAGACCATTTCCACGCAAGCTCCGCCCCCATACACCCCGCCACTCACTATGTGCTAAACGCTAACACATCAGCCGTTCTATTCTGTAATAATCTCACGGTGAAAACTTGAGTGAAGTGAGGTGTCATTCCACTTGCTGCTAGGGACTGACAGCTCACTCCGAGCTCACTTCACCTAAGTTTTCACGGTGAGATGGTTACAGAATAGCATTGCAGTATTAAAAGTTGAATATCGCGTGCGCTCTTTGATCGTGTTCGAGCACGGAACTAAATGGCGGAAGTCTCAATTCTTATTTCGTTTATAACTAAAGTAATAATTGATCTGGAGAAAAAATATCTTGTGGCTGGATAATGAACTATATTTTCTTACTGTGAATACTTATTTTAAGCATAAAAGAAAAGAAGAAAGAAAGAAAAAGAAAGAAAATACGTTTATTTGCGGTAAACGATAAAAGCCAATTAATCTTCATTTTTTTAAAGTAATCTTAAAAAAGACGAGATTTTCGAAAAAAAAATGAATCGAGCGGAAATATTACAATTTCGCAACTGTCTTGTACATGGAAAGAAAAAGATCCAATAAATCATATACTCGTACTAAAGTTCCATTTTGATTTTATGCGTAATTTTCAGAATAATAATGCTAATTAACATAGAATTTTAACGAACCTCCTCGTAAAGAATTTGTTCAGCCGTGTGCCCGACGGGTTTCCCATCAGCAAATTGTCAGGAGCTTTATTCATGAGTTTCCAATACAACTTATTTTTCTTATAAACAGAAGTCTAAGTAGATACCAACTTCCATTTTTCTAACTAAAAAAATGACGAAGTTCCATATAAGGTAATTATAAAAAATCCATCCTACGTGCTGCATCTTTGTTGTATAAACTCTTGTGGAAAATTGTATGCTAGACTAACAACGGTATAGGCTGTACGTTGTCTTTCAATAAGTCCAGCCCATAGAGATCTACGTTTTCAACTAGCTTCAACTTTCTGACTAACTGAACGACTCTTTGACAGTTCAAAAGTGCCTGTAAATGGTTTAATTGAAATAAATGCTTTGAGTTTGAGTGAATTTGAGAAAGATAGAACACAAAAAGTTCACGTAAATTAATGTATATCGAGTAAATGAGACCTTTCCTCACAACTGTGAGTATTTATATACCATAAGTCATAAGTCATTTATTCATTTGTTGAACATACGTGTACAATAATAATGGTATATATAGATTTCGCTATGTTATGCCACAGGGCGTACAAATGTTTGTAATTTAGTAATCATTGAATTAAATAAGCTTGAACAATAAAAAAGCAACTATTAAAAAAAGAAACTAAATAAAACTATTATTATTATTTTATATATTTAAGCTTTATGTATTTATTTAAGTATATATGCTATATTTTAACGTTACACGCGTGAGTATATTTTAATATTTAAGTTTAAGACTTCGCATATTCATATTTTTCTCTTCTTGTTCTCACACACTATTGTCTACATTTCTTTCTCATTTCTCCTTTCGCAGGTCTGCTGGAAGAAATTTCTTAAGAAATAAGGAGTACCTTTGTACTCAAATAAATAATAATATAAAATAAATATATAATAAATATATCTTTTAGAACTCTCAAAGAAATAAGTCAAAAAAGAAAACCAAAGGAACATAAATAAAGACCCGACCAAACTTACTCCATCCATCTTTTACCATGATTTCCAGATAGTATACTGCCTCTGCGAGCGTCTCCTGAAGCTGTGCGGCTGTCATCAGAGCGTCGGCCTGGACTTCCGTGTCAAGAACAAGCCCTTCTATAAGTCCTTCATGGTGTACAAGCTTAGGAAGAGCAAGCCTCCCGATCCTACCACTCCTGAGGAAGCGGCCACTGAACTTGGTAATGGAGCATATTTTGTATCTTTTATTTTTATTTAAATAATTTTGAGGTTATATATTTTTTTTAATTTTTATTAATCTCTTTTATTTGAAATCCAACACGGCATCATTATTTTATTTTTAGTTTTTTACTTCACGACCATATGTCATCTAGAGGGCGACATATTTAATTTAATGTGACGTCACATAGCCAGCGGACGATCAAGACGCTTCCAAAGATATCTCATTTGTCAAATTATGATAAGTAGTTGAGAAGTTACGAGGGAACAGATACATACATAGGGGATTCCACATAGGTACATATATACCGGTCAAAATCATTACTCTACTTTTTGCTTCGCCGTAGTCGGGTAAAAATACAGTACTCTCCCGCTAATCCGCCACCACAAAAACCCAACTAGAGATGGGTTGTAATACGTTAAACACGATATCTGTTATCACTGTTATTGTTAAACTAAAATAACAGATTCAAATATCTATTATTAAATAACAGCCTGTTATTTTTGTACGGACGATAAATACGTATTTGAGTCTCAATTGAATATGTTCTTTATTTTTTTTCGTTTTAAGTTTTTTTTTTATATTGGTCACTGGTCACAAGTAACACGACCTAATTTAGGAGTCACCTTTTCGTAAATGTTTGTTCTTTTAAGACCTGTAAGAATTGTATTTTTAGGCATATTAAATACTAAAGTTTGACCGCTTCAGTAAGAGTGAGAAGTAAACATATTTCGAAGTAAATAATAGGTGTTTCTCTTTTTAGCAAGGGTTATTATTCCTTAAAGAGGAAGAGAGAAAAATTGATAACCTTGCAATATTACCTACTTCCTTTTTGTGAGTGTGTTTGTAAGTAACAGCCGCGGTAACAGCCTTTGAGGGTCTGTTATTTTAAGGAACACATAAGTTATATTTTGTTAGGAACAATTGTTATTTGTTATTTTTAAATATTTGTTATTTGTATCTGTTATGATAAATACGCCTCGCTCATAATCCCAACCATTGATTACAGACCCTATAGCACCACTACCAATGGTGGAATGGCGGGACCCAGTAGAGGAGGATATCGAGAGAAACCTGGAGTCAGTCAGCAAGATCACAGGCACTGCCAACAACGGCAGTATACCTGCGGTGCGGATATATGAGGTAACACGAGCTCCCTAATTACTTAAGAGATAATGCAGGCAGCGTTTAGTCTATACAAGTATATTCTTCAGCTTTCTCCCTAAATAATGTCACTAGAGCCAATATTTTCTTACCATTTATTCAATATCTACCACTGCCATGTTCCTTTATTTTGTTTTTATCCATAAACTAGCTGTACGCCGCGGTATCTCCCGCATAAGTCTTCATCCCGTGGGAATATCGGGACAAAAAGTATACTATGTCCTAACCCAGGTCATAGTCTACCCATATGCCAAATTTCATCTAAATCCGTTCAGCCGTTTTAGCGTGAAAGCGTAACAAACAAACAAACTCACTTTCGCATTTATAATATTAGTTAGGAATTATAACTAATTATTAAAAATAGCAAAATTATATACTAATTTATCTCAAAATATTAATCAAATTATTATACAAACTAGAAACCTTCTAAAATTGAAATGGTTAGTCGTTAGTAAGTATGTGTTTCCTCTTAAAGGCCGGCGACGCCTTTAAGAGGAAACGCGACAACTTATTGCATGCGTAGCTGTGGACACCACTGTGGAGCGGCCTCCAGCACGTCTTTCTTAGCCTTGCTTTGTATGAAACTATAAATTATTATTGTTATTATTTATTTATTTCAATCATCAGTACAATTAATTAGAATTAATAATTACAAAATCATAAACACAATAAAAATAAAATTTGACAAAATTAAATCAAATTAAAAAACCAATCAAATTAAAATCAACATCACAAATAAAATTAAAATTATTATAAAATTAAATCAAATTAAAACAATATCTTAACATTAGTCAGTACGTGAACCATACAGCAGTGGTTCACGTATTGACAGTCGAAACATTCAGCAAAAGCCTCCACTCTCCAGGATACTGTTGCGGCTGGCCCGCACCCTGCGCACCAGGATGTGCACCGCTTGCGCATCACTGTATAGAAACAATCCACACGCGCCTCGGCAAACATCCCCGATGCGCTACAGAAGCGAGGCAGCCCCAAGAGTACCCTATATAAATGGGTTGGCAATAAAATGCTGGCAAACAAATGAACCGTGGCAAGCCTCTCGGTGCACATCCTACGTAACAGTGTCCGACCAAGCGCGGATCCACCGTTGTGGGCATGGTGGCCCACAACCTTATTGAGGTTGATAGGCTGATGTAGTACACAGCAGGACCCACACACACATTGTGTTCGAGCATATATCCTTACCAAAGGCGACCGGGCAAAAGTGGTCATGGACTTATAGCAATATGGTTTTGATATTTAATGTATCGATCGCGAGCGACTCCTAATCCAACGTGACCACAACCTTTTTAGAGGGTTAAATCCGCTTCTGTGTCCGACCGTCCTCTGCTCACAATCACAATTATTTAGACCTTATTTGTTTGAAAATATTTGTAAGTACAACTCAAACAATCTATTTCCATGGTTCAGGCATTCACAGTGGACCACCACAGTCTTCCAGAAGAGAGGCAGAAGTACTTAAAGACACTACGCAACGAAATTAACCAGCAAAGGGAAGCGTTTGATAAAATCAATGTTGAGGTAAGCAATCACCATTAGCCCAGCTATCTAATTACGCAATACATTTTCGTAAACGATTACGATAAATTTGTTTTTTCAACGCGCTGGGACGAGAATGCGTCCCAGCGCGTTGGATTCTCAACGCTCGGCTTAACACTGAGAGTTGAAAATCCAGTGCCCGGAAAATTCCGCCGCGATATTTTTACGTCCGTGCGTACGTGGGTATGCGCGACACATTACCTACCTATATTCCTAGAAGTACACATAACATCACGCCTGTATTCCCCGACGGGTATGGCAGAGGTTTACGTTAGTTAGTACACCCACATTTCACAAATCACATGTAATGGGGCGCCGAACCTATGGGTATAAACCGGGCACAAATCCAGACCGGACTCCTACTGAGAAATTTAAGATTGAAAAACCTAATAACACTGCCGGACCTGAGAATCGAACCCAAGACCTAATGCACAGCAGTAGCGCTTACAACCACTACACTAGACCAACGAAGCCTATGGGTTCAGCTCATAATGTTCCCACTGCTGAGACTCATATGTATGAGAGGGAGTAAATCGTGGACCTCGGTATGTACTAACTACCTACTTTCAGCGAAACCTGAACACTGGACACTCATCAATATGTTTACTACGTCATGAACTATTCTCCTAACCAGTCTTACCAAGCAAGGGTATCGTGCTAACCAGTAACTAAGTTGTGGAGGTCGGGCAAGGAAGACTAAGGCAGATGATGTCATGACTTCATGAGTTATTCATAAATGGTTTGTTCCTATGGTTGCATATTAGAAAATCAAAACTTTCTCGAGCAAATTTCAAAAGAACAATAGTCAAAATAACAAAATTTAAATGACCAAATGTTTTATTTAGAAAAATTTTAAAATCCCAATGTATGTGACATCAAATGAACGACTGATCAAAAGTTGCTAGATATTGATACCATCAATTCGCCTCGGATAGATCAGGTTAGAAGGGCTAAGGCGGGAGCGGCCGCCGAGCGCCAGATACCCTCTTTTCAGACAGGCGCTATTCGCTAATATTAATATTATTTTTACCTTTTTCAGTTAATCCATTTGATAATTAATAATTTATCCAGTAATCCATGTTGACCTTTAAACGATTTGGTCAATAGTGTAATAAATAATTTAAACATTGTTTTTCCTGACTTTGGTCAGCTGAACTTTTGATCAAATGACCATCGTTATTTTAAACTTTGTTGATTTGTACGTTGTTCTTTTGAAATTTGCTCACGAAAGTTTTGATTTTCTAATATGCAACCGTTCCTATACGACAAAAGAAGTTCTGTGACGTCATATCGCACAGACACACAAGTTACAGTAATTACGCAATATTGTCTTTGGTCCGTGGCCTTGACATCAACCGATGAACATTTTCAAGCGTTTATTTGTTGGGTGAATACGAGGCTTTTGGCTACTTTTGTATTTGTGTATTTTTTTAAATGTGCGTTTTGTTGGTGCAGAATAAACATATTTCTTTCTTTTCTTTCATTTCTTTCTTTTCTTTCTTTTCTTTCTTTTCTTTCTTTTCTTTCTTTTCTTTCTTTTCTTTCTTTTCTTTCTTTTCCTTCTTTTCTTTCTTTTCTTTCTTTTCTTTCTTTTCTTTCTTTTCCTTCTTTTCTTTCTTTTCTTTCTTTTCTATGATATGTACTATATTATTTGCAGAACGACCCTACAATTCTGACCGGGCTACTTTTCGAGTGGCTCGAAGGTCTGAAGCAGCCGGTGTTGGACCGAGAAGATCTGTCACTCATCGTTGGGAGAGCATACAATGTGGAGTCGTGTTTGCTGGCGTTGACAATGGTAGTGTTTATGGACTGCTTTTTTTAAATTTGATTGTCAATTGGTATTTCTGGTCTAAAATAGAGGCAGAACAACTCACCCTAACAAAAAAAAAAAACCTAAAAACATGTTTACTACATTATGTTCAGATGGCCAATTCTTGTAGGTACTTAGTTAGGTACTTACATAACATTAAAAAAATTTAGGTAGGATTAGGTTTTTTTGACAGATGAGTGTCAAAAACTTTTCAATAATGTAGGCAGATTAGGTTTTTTTGACAGATGAGTTGCGCGAGAAAAATTGCCATAATGGAACGCATTTCTCGAAGAGTCAAAAACTTTTCAAAAAGGTATGTAGAATTAGGTTTGTTTTGACAGATCAGGATGCAAAAGTACTTAAAAATACGAGAAATGCCGTTCAGGTGTTGTATAGTCAATAGCACATCTGTTGTAAGTTTACCTCCTGACTTTAAAACTGTAAATCTAAAGATAAAGAGATAATCTCTAACGGTGTCATTATCGCCATTGTTTCACCGGTAATCTGATGAAGCATGACATCTGGTAGATGACTGACGTATTCATTTGTATAATTATTGCAAAGAGGGCAGTATTGCAAATCGTCTAACTTCTGCATGGACACATAATTATATCTTAAATTTGTATCTCTTTTTCAAGCCAATTACCCATTTTTTTAAACAGTACCAGTATTTATAATCGATGAAAGGACTGTGTGAAAGATGATATGACTAGAAAGGGGGTGACTACCGAGATGACGACTAAGTGCGGATTTCACTAATGAAATTGAACGCGTTCAGCACATCTAAACGCGTTCAAGAGCTAATATTCCAAAACAATTTTGACACTGACAGCTAATGGACGCGTTCGCATTCAGTTTCGTTGGTGAAATCAGTCCTTAAGCGTCATGCGGACCGACGCGACAGCGCGACGCGACTCTAACATAACAATTTCTAAGATCACGGTAAAACAATTACCGTAGTCGCACGAGCCATAATAGAGAAGTACAGACGCCAGCACATCAACCTACTACAATCTGTCAAATTTCTTTAATTGATTTTCAACTTTATCACTAAAGTATTAGGTTAAAAAGTTGTTTGGGAAAATTTGACAGTTTCGGGTAGGTTGACCTGCTGGCGTCTGTACATATGGGAGAAAAAGACATGTTGCGCCAATCCCAAATAATTTAGTGTAAGGGCAAGAGAATGATGAGTTCCAGGACCTATACTTATTTTATCCGCCAAGTAAAGCTCCCCCATTTACTTCTAGGAAGACATAATGCTCCTAGAGTACCTCCTCCGGTTTGTGACCCGCCTGCGTCCCCTCGCTGCCAACAAGAAAGTAGACATACTGAAGCGACTGCTCGCCTCCCTGACGCATCAGACTGTCAGCGTCAACGGGCGATGTCTTCCTACACGCAAGGTATCATATATTATTATATACTCCCATTGCTGGGACTCACGGGCCGTATTATGACGTATTAATGCCACCATTATTCCAGTGTGAGTGAGAGACGGAGCTATACAAGGCCGCTAGCACCATCCTTTATTCGCACTGGAATAATGATGGCATTAATACTTCATAATAAGGCCCCAGGACCCCGTGAAAGGCTATGGGTCGTAGGCCAATCAACCCCAGTGGAATAAAAGGTGCAAAAATTTTCTGATGCTGCACCAGCTACATCTGCTTAACTGGTGATGGACTGTTCAATTTAAACACAACAATGGATTCGAACTTGTGTAACGAACAGCTAGTTAGGTCTGCCCAGGAGCATGTAAAGGTAGGTACAGACGCCAGCACTACAACCTACTACAATCTGTCAAATTTATTTAATAGATTTTCAACTTTAACACTACAGCATAAGGTTCAAAGTTGATTGAGAAAATTTCACAGTTTCGGGTAGGTTGATGTGCTGGCGTCTGTACCTACTGGTTCATAGTTAGTGTGCTTTCGCCTGGCAGTTCCCTATTAGGGACATGAATTGTTAGTTGATAAAGAACTCCCCCTGGTAACCAATGACGCAAAAAAACCTACTATAATTAAGAATACAATTGTGGCACGATCCTTTACAACCCTCAAGAAAATTATGGTTAGATTTCATATTTTAATTAATCTTGCTGCCTTTCCAGGACTTCCAAAGACTGCGTGATGGCACCAGCAGCCAGGTGATAAACTTCATGCTGCGAATGATAGTCGAACTGCAAAAGGACATGATGAAGCCTGGCAGGGACGACGCAGATGTGGTAGTGCCTCAGAGAAGGATCAGAATAAAAGCTTGGAAATAAAGTTGTGTTTTGATTATTTTCTCCTTGGCCTAACAGAGCTGAGACGTAACCTGCTTAATGACGCCTTTTATTAGGACATTACCAAAGTGGCGAAGGGGGGCATAATTGATTCACTCAACATTCAATGCGACTGCGGTGCTCCTGAACAGACTATATCCCATCTGCTAGTGTCCCAATTGTAAGTTCACCTGCGCCCTGACGATCTGAACCGCAATAAATGTTCGTACGACGACCTTTGCGAGGACGGGAGACCGAGAATATTTACGTAGGTACTCGATATTTACGTGGGTACTCGATATTTACGTAGGTACTCGATATTTACGTAGGTACTCGATATTTACGTAGGTACTCGATATTTACGTAGGTACTCGATATTTACGTAGGTACTCGATATTTACGTAGGTACTCGATATTTACGTAGGTACTCTGAATACTCGTGCAAGGGGAGTAGGAAAGAGTAGGTAATATTGCAGTGTTGATTATTGACTGCCAGCCTCCGTGTAGTTGTAATTATTGGTAGTACGAGTCAGATAACGTAACCGTAGGTAAGGTATTTTTTTTTTACAAAAGAAAATAAATAAGTAGGTACAGACGCCACCACGTCAACTTCGAAACTTATGCTTAAGTGATAAAGTTGAAAATCTATTCAAGAAATTTGACAGATTGTAGTAGGATGATGTGCTGGCGTCTGTAACTTTATTTTCTTTTGAAAAAAATAAATTAAATGCCTTAAAACTGTAATAATTATGTTGCGGTTTATTCCATCCGTCTAAAGGCGCGGTTTAGTATTTTAATAATTTGCCAAACAAAAAAAAAAAAACCCAATCAACTGTGAACCTTAAACTATAGTGATAAAGATGAAAATCTATTAAAGAAATTTGACAGATTGTAGTAGGTTGATGTGCTGGCGTCGGTGCACAAAAAAATGTTTTTTCATTATTTTATTTTACCACTTAGTCGGCGTTTTTAATTTGTATACCCATGCCAACTTACAACTTTCTAGTACCAACAGTCTCTGAGCTAAGCCGCGGACAGACAGACAGACAGACGGACATGGCGAAACTATAAGGGTTCCTTGTTAACTACGGAACCCTAAAAATAAAATAATAACAACCAGTGCGAGTCCCAAAAGCCCACTGTGATGACACACCTACGGACTTAGATAAATCCCATCGGGTGATTTTAGGGAGGTACAGATGCCAGCAGGTCAACCTACCCGAAACTGTCAAATTTTTCCAATCAACTTTGAACCTTATACAGTAGTGATAAAGTTGAAAATCTATTAAAGAAATTTGACATATTGTAGTAGGTTAATGTGCTGGCGTCTGTACATCTCCAGCTTGACATTACTAATGCTGTTCAGGGACGCAGCTATATTTTTTACATTCCCCCCATGTATGCGGGGGCACTTTATGATGCTGCCAAATTGGTCGCCAGTTTTTTGTATGCAGGAAATGCCAAGCAAAGTAACTATGACAATGTAGAATACAAGAGCGAGCGAACCAAGCTCAAAAATTTTGCACACGCGGATACGTTAGATACTTTCATTTGATCATTTCAAAATCACTAAGAATTACTTGCTTTGTTGGACTTTTGAAGAAAAGCTCAAGAATCAAGACAAGCGAGCCTCCAAATTTTAACACCCCGCCTTAAGTAGGTTCTGTTTTCTTTTGAGACCATTATCCAGAAAGAGAAGTTACTTTGTCGAGAAGAAAAGCTTAGTCGTTTTACAGCAGTTTAGCTTTTGAAATCTGGCCTTAAACGAACTCGGGAATTTGGGCACCAGTACGCTCGGGGTGTGGTGTAGTGGTGCCCAAATTCCCGAGTTTGAAAAACAGGTTTTTTTTATAAATATTTTTTCTATTATGTGCTCATCGGAGTCACTGTGGCTCAAGTACAGACGCCAGCACATCAACCTACTACAATCTGTCAAATTTATTTTTAGATTTTCAACTTTAATACTAAAGCATAAGGTTCAAAGTTGATTGGGAAAATTTGACAGTTTCGGGTAGGTTGACCTGCTGGTGTCTGTACAGATGCCAGCAGGTCAACCTACCCGAAACTTATTAACTTAACTATTAAAGAAATTTGACAGATTGTAGTAGGTTGAGTTTTTAGTTAGTAAGACACGTAAATCATTCAAGCTCTCGACAGCTTGAATGATTTGGGTAGGGGGGGGCATTACCCACAGGACCCTCTCCTGGGACCGCACCTGCCATCTACGATGTCAATACCTCTTCGAATCTTCTACTCCTCGTAGCGTATAGTAGACAGATGGATATAAAAGTATTTATTTTTATTTTTTATTTATTTATTTAACAACCATTACAGCTAACCAATGCGGTAAATGCGCCTTAATTAATACTTAACTTAACTTAATTGTTACTTATAACTATTACCTATAACTAATTACAAACAAAGCATTCCTTGTGAATTCATCCAGAGAACAACAGAATAAGTAGAAACAACTCCATCTATCGACGTTATCTGTAAATGCTGTAAAGTATGGTGAAGATTGGGACTGACGCAAGAACATGAAAAACGCATTTTCGTTTCGGAAAATCGACTAAATATGGATATATTATGTATTGTAATGTAATATACTTTTAACATTGTGCACCAAATATTAAAAGATTTAAATAGTTTGGAACTGCTATTATGTTTGTTGAATGCACTTTTCACACTAATATTAAACTCAATAACAATCTGAATAATTTATTTAATTTTTTCGATATAGCAAATGAACAATTATTATCCAAACAATATGAAATGCAGTTTAGTAACTAAATGTAAATTGGATCATGAAAAATTACAGGAAATCACATTACATCTTGTAGTTTAAATACTGACTATAAAAAGATTTAGTAATAGTAAGTCGACTAAGAACTTTTCGAGCAAGTAGTGCGCATCACAATTTTTTTGACAATTCGCTATATATATTCTGTGATTCGCCATCGGTATTGAAGCCCGCTGCCTGCCGTGTCATCGAATCGTAATTACTTACACGTCGAATGCGAAGTACGATTTACCTAAAACTGTGTAGTGCAACGTTGGCATTTTTTACTATTTACAATCAAATATTACTGTTCTAATCATGTCGTCCACTGAAGAAACTTCTCAACTTAAGGCTGGTCATCCCCCGGCAGGTATAAACTTTGTTCCAATGCCTTTGTATAAGTCTAATCAAGCGTTAAAAAAAAAGTTTTATCTACATTCTATATTACAGGTAAAGATCATAGTATGGCGGAGTAAATGCTTGTTTACGTTTAAATAAAATTCCAAAATACAAAATATGCGCAATACTTCGAGCAAATGAATAAAATTTCGACATAAACAAGTTGATTTATTTATAAACCGCAATGCAATCAAGAATAAAGGCCTTTAATTTGATCATGACGTAATGTTATTAAGTATGTTTCACGTTACGATTAATTGCATGTTGTTAAACAAAGACTAGTGTTACCTTCAAGGTCGCCAGGCGGTCAGCGTAACGCCTATGTCGTTGCGTACTTTTATATCAAATATAGATTAAAAAAAAAAGTTATTTTCCTGTTAGACTTGATTTATGAACAATTACTTCCAAACAGAATCTTATTATATTTAGTTTTTTTTATAGGCATTCTGGTTCTGTAATCTCAAATATAAAATGAATGCAGTACAATAATAACTTAACATAAATTGAAAATAAAATAATTGAATCTAACAAAACTAAAAAATCTGAACACACAACAAATCCACTATATTATGTGACTCAATCGCATAACTAATTAAATTATCAGTTTATCACACTGATAACAACCCAACATATTCCCAACATTCACTGAATTATTAAGCTACATAATTTCAATCATTTACAATTACAGTGAAAGCCGGAGGTATGAGAATCACCCAACACAAGACCGGGCACACAAAAGAGACCGGCAAGGAACCAGCAAATGAAGACCTAACTGGACTTTCTGGACCATCACCCGTGCCTTCAAACCCTGTATCAATCTCCGGGGCACCAAACAGAGGTAACGCAGACTTCACTCCAGAAGCGGCCCAGGTGGCCCATAGCCCTAAGCCTCCAGTGCACATCAATTTTAAACCTCAAACGAATATTCAGCAGCCCAGGAAGCAGTAGGCCTCATCTCAGGTGAAAATATTAAGGTTATTAGGTAGATCTACAGAAGATATCAGATTTAATTACGAAGTTACTATCAACTGTTATTGTAGGAAGATTTCTTGGTTATTGTTGAAGCTCATTCTCCTAAAAACAGTATCACATAATGCCTTATGATGGTGAGACCTGAAATGGCTATGCCATGCAAAATGCGTCTTGCTAGAAAGAGATAGAAGATGATGTGGCTCATTACTTGTCTAGCCAAGCTATGACTGTGAAACTGAGCTCATATTTTTTTATCTCTCTTTTTCAAAACTTTTTTATACAGTAGTATTCCTATATGAAAAGGAGGCATGTTTTTATAATCAATTAAACTTATCAGTCTTGCCATCTCCATTAACATCATAACTGCCAATATCAAAAGGTGATACCATATCTAAAAAATAGTGTTATGCAATAGAAAGATTTCTGTTAGTTTATCTATCTACCTTGATAACTTGTATCATACATTTTGTTTACATTGGGCATTTTGAACGCAACGATTTAAACAGCATATTATGAGTTACTATTTAGGTATTGATAAAGTAATCCATATTTTGATAAGGTGGGTAACTAAACTTACTTTGGCTGACAAAAAATGACAATAATGTTGCACTTCTCAAAAGGTCATTGAAGTCAACAAAAATAAACTTTATATAGTTTTGTTTATCAAGATATTTTTAAATGCATGTTGTTGTTTCCAAAATAAATTCTTACATTTGAATGGAAAGTCTTGCTACTAGCATTTTTATACAATCCATATTTGGAACATATTTACGTCATTCCGTTCCATTGCACAATAATAGAAGAATAGAACACATGTGCAAATAAAACATTCCATAATCATTTAAAATCACACACACAAATTCTATGAATTGTGTTGAAATACCTAATGTAAATAAAACCAAAACAAACATGGTTCTAACTTTGCATCATTCTGGTAATAAAATTTTTACACTAAGGTTGCCAGCATTTAAAAATAACACTGTTCCTTTCTGAATATTGCCAAGTTAGAATCATGTACTCGGCCTAGTGATTAGATTGGTATATTAAGAATATTTTGTATTATAAATAAACACTTTATTTATTTATAACGTCTTATATTATATTCGTTTCCATCTTGTTATAACAACCTAATCAGTTTAAGGCTTTTTGTGAAATATTCAGGCATTTATGGGAAAAACTAAAACATGACTTTAACGGCACGATATTATCGTGAATGTCCACCATAAAATGTATGGAAATACGTGCACGTTATAACGTTGTCGTTGATAGAAATTTAAAAGCGTCTTCATATATTTCCATACCTTTTACTTACCCGTGGTATCGTGATGCCTCGACGTGGACGTCAACGATAATATCGTCACGTTAGCATTTATTAAAGCACACATTGTGTCACCACAGTGAAGGGTAAAAAACAACAAATTGAGTTTATTTCAATTGACTAGTTATTTCTAAAAATGTCTGCAAATAATCGATGATGAGAAAAACACTATATTATATATTAGAAAGCTACAAATACTAGAGAATCTATGATGACATCATTTGACTGTATTATAAAGGGTTTTACAGTATTGTTTAACAATACACTTCATTTATGGAATGAGTTATCTATCAATAATATAAAACTATGGATGTAGATTAGAACTTGATATAGATACAGCCGAAGTAACCAGTTACAGATATGGTAATGTTATATTATTTCAACTAGCGACCCTGCATCCTGATTCGCATAACTGCAATCTACTGATGTGGTGACATGTCACATCGAGATTTATGTGCTGTATCTGATTTAAATAATAATGCATTTTATAAATAAAGCCTCCAAAAGATGGTGAAAATCGCATCAAAATCCATTGTGTAGTTTAGAAGAATTATTAAACGCACCAGACTCGAAAAATCGACACTCATGGCATAGTGTCGAGATTAGTCAGTAAGCAAGGTTGAAACCAGGGCCGACTGCCCGGATGTTCTAAAATATCGTAATTCTATGTATTTGTAGCTTTATATGTCAGTTAAAGTTAATTATTGTTGTGTAAAAACGCATGAGAACTTCATTCGTTGACTGTTTAAAGTGTGTTACTGTACTTAGAGGTAAATGGTTGCTCACACTACATATTATGAAGATAGAACTATTGTACTTATATTGTTCAGAAATGAACAGGTACGGCCAAGGAGCAATAATTTTAAAAAAAGCAATTTTTTAACGAATTCCTTTCTTACAATGTCACCTTCTCAAACTGTCATTTTCATTCAAAATGTTTGGCAATACGTAGTCGGAAAAATAATAGTGTCAGTGTAAATAATAGTGTGTGTGAATAATTCCTTGACTGTTTATGAGACATAACACCTTTGTCTCTGAGTTGTCAACTCACCTGGGATGCGTCTGGTATTGCAGACCATAAATGGTCGTAAATCGCAAAAATCGATCTTCAAGATCGATTTTACCTATATTTTTTATTGTCGTAAGTGTGAGCACAAACCTTAAACTTAGAATATAATATTTTGAAGTATGAAGAGCATATAATTATAGTATATAAATGTATAGGTAATTCAGTACATAGATAACCAGTGTTGTATTCAATAATTATAGAGATTTTAAATGTCCACTTGTAGTGCTGCACAATTTTTCTGTTTTACAGTTTTTTTAAACTATTTTGGTTGACAAAAGGTCTCGCTAATATTTTTAATTATTTACCTGTTTTTGAAAACGAATTTTGCGGGCCAAGGGATAAGTTTCAAATTATGAATAAAAAAATAGAGCCCTGAAATAATTACAGGGAGTACAATTACTTACTTATATTCAGTTTGGTTTGCGACAAAATTGCAATTAACTTATTTACTTACCTTTTATATTTTTGTTGAAATTTTATCGGGGATATTTGCCCAAGCAATAATTAAAGTGGATAAAATCATATAAATAATAAATAAATAAAATTAGATAGTGCAGTTTTTATTATTCTTATTTGGTGCTAAGCCATTAAAGTGTTAAATTAATAAATAAATAAAAGCCTTTCTCCACATTCCTAAACATTAAGTTTACGATTGCATTACCGATGAAAAATAACAAAAAAATATTTTAATTATAGTTTTCTTATTTCTTATTCATTGGTCCAATTGCTTTGCATTTGGGCCAAGTTTTTAAGTAATGTTTATTTTTTATTTTAATAGTTTTAAAATAAATTGGTATAAAAACCAACATGTGTTTTTATTTGTCAAGCTCTGTCGGCTATAAGCCTCATCCATTGATTATAGAAAGGTAATCATTATGATTATTGTAGTGTATTTATATAGATATTATGTAAACACTGTCTCATCCACACAAGTAGTGAGGTAGCTGCTGTCACTAATGTCATCTGTCAGTCACCACGAATAGCGGGAAAAGGTTAAGAGGGAACAGGGCCTGCGAGGAATTTGAAAAATAGGTATTTGAAGAAACTATTGCCGTCGTCTTACCTCAAGTCTTTCCCCGTAGAGTGCGATAGAGATAGCTACAGCTCAGACCGACTATATCACAAAAAAAATGACGAAACCGACGTTTCGTATTCCCCTTTTTCTCCTCGAAAACAACCGAATCAATTACTTTTTACATTAAAATTTTAAGAAAGAGTATGTCTAGGTTCCTATCGAATTTGTCTAGTACTCCTCTAATCACGGCGGTAAAAATGGGTAATTTTTGTAATTTTCGGAGGGTCATATTTTCTTTACCGATAAGTTGCTGAAAAAAAGAAAATAACAGGGACGTGACTACAGCATACCTTGATTTTATGAAAAAAAATGCTTGCTCTAGAGGCATTATTCAGGCAGAAAAAAGGAGAATACATTTGTATGGAGAATCGCACGCCCTGTTCCTTATTAAGGCCTATCGCGCATTGGTGTGCATTTTCGTAACGCATGATCTGTGAAGCACATAAGGTGAGTGGGGGAAGGACGAAAAACGGGGTAACACAAAAAGTCTTCTATAACGCCAGATTCAGTGCACTTTTTGCAGTGATTTTTATTTTATTTTTATTCAAGAGGAACAACAAACAACTACAATATAAAACATAGGAACAAGAAATACACAAGACATATTGTATACAATATTGCAGCCCACAACGCTGTTCACAGATTAATAATGGGATACAATACAGTGATGACATTATTTTTAGGACCGTCATTTTGTTACGTCGCGCACCTAAGTCAAATATACACACCTGCAGTGAGTGGTCTTTAGTCTCTACAAATATTATATAATTTTAGCATAAACTATTATGTACACACGGCTACACATCAAGCTATACATTTCCAGTATAAGCTGACCTCGCATTGTACGGAAATCCTATACAATGCGAGTTCAAGATAAACTGGAAATTTATAGCTTGATGTGTATCCGTGTGTACTGTTCTACAAGACTTCAAATACACCACTGCTCATCTCATCAAAAAGCCGTTCGATCTTTCCCCCACTCACCTTACAACTGTACTGTCATAGAAGTGCGCGCATTGCGATGAAAAAAACGCATACGGTTTATTCACAGTGGGCGTGCCGCTGCAGATTAGCGTTGCGTCACCGCAAGTATTTTTTTTTTCATAGAGATATACACCGTGAAATCTTAATGGTTGTTTTCCCGCGGCAGAATAACTTGCCTTAAGGAGTACTTTCGAAGCATAGACAAAAAAATAAAAATGTTTTTGTTTTAAAATACCTAATTAACAAACTATTTACCAACTCGAAAACGTGAGAATCAACAGTAACAGGTAACTTGTAGGTATTACTCGAGTCGCACGCGCCGACAAAGGGAACAGCGATGCATAAATGTTCAAAGCAAAATAAACTCGCACGTGGTGATAATGAACTAGTTTGCACGCTACAACACATTTTTTTTTTTCAAAATTGTTTCTTATATTTTATTTGTTTATGTAACGATTGTATTACCAAAACAAAACCATTTCGCTGCGGGAAAACAACCATTGAGATTTCACTGTGCAGGTATATAAAGTACCGCTCACTGCAGTGAAAAAAGCGCACCGAGACCCCGACCAAGTAGTAATATCCAGATTTGATTTTTGGATACACCCGTAAATCTTTATATCTTACGAAAAAAGAAGACCGTATTAGGCCTTCAGGCCATCAAGGACGCACCCTAAACCTTTTGGCGTTTCTCAAGATCTTGCATTAATTTATTAAAATCACACAGAAAATCTAACCTATCCGAGTCAGTATGATCCAATTTTCTAGCCCGTTTCGCTCGGTCTTGCATTCTCTTAGTAAGGTTACAATGGCGTCAAATCGAGTCAGGACGCTATTTTATTTATTCTCAACAAAAAAAAAACAATACCCTCCTTTTGAGCTTCGCCGCAGTCGCGTAAAAAGTGCTAAAGTAAATTTTGAGGCCCGGTCTCCACCAAAGCGGAGACGAGAAGAGATGTTTTTCAGCTAGAGTGTATCCACCGAAGCTGTGTGCTGGCTAGAGCGGAACTGCCGATCTATTCTGTAAAAATCTCACGGTGAAAACTTGGGTGAAGTGAGCTGTCATTCCACTTGCTGCTAGGGACTGACAGCTCACTCCGAGCTCACTTCACCTAAGTTTTCACGGTGAGATGGTTACAGAATAGCACTCTGTTACGGCGCCGCTCACTGCACGCTACTCACATCTCTTCTTGGCTCCGCTACGCGCCGCGTCGCCAGCTTACGAAGCAAAGCTCACGTCGCCGTTTCGATCCTGCCATACAAATATGATACATCTCCGCTCAGTGGTATCCACTGAAGCAGATATGTGAATAACGAAAGTCTTGTCTATTGGTTGTTAAACACACATCTTATCTCATCTCCTCTCGTCTCGTTTCATCTCCGCTTTGGTGAAGCCCGGGCCTTACACAGGGACTAGCTGCCACTGGTGTTAAGCTATTAAAACAAAACACAACTCCAAATAAACATATTTATTGACTTCAAGAAATGTTATAAATTAACTCACAAACTGAATGAAGTACAGACGCCAGCAGGTCAACCTACCCGAAACAGACAATTTTTTCCAATCAACTTTGAACCTTACACTATAGTGATAAAGTTGAAAATCTATTAAAGAAATTTGACAGATTGTAGTAGGTTGATGTGCTGGCGTCTGTACTATCAAAATCAATAGTTACAATAAGTACAAAATTAATAATTCTCTTTTAAACAATCTTTCAAAACGCATAGAAAACTTATTAAAAATCCTTAAAATTATTAATACCTTTGTCAGTTTCGCTATTTGGTATTTTTCTTGCTTGTCGATGACCTTTTTTGTTTTGACAGCATTGTAGTGTACAACTGTAAAATAAATTAATAAATATTAATATGAATTTTAATTTGGAAAACAGCTGTGGTTGGCTAGAGCTTTAGCTAGCCAAACACAGCCATATAATCTTAAATTGTTTGGTCTTTTTTACTCTTTTTAGCGATGGGAAGATAGCCAATTAATCTTTTTTATTATTTTCTTTTACAATATTCTTTAAAGTTCCGACTGAAACACTACAAGCTTCAGAAAAACGATTTTGAACTTTTTTTAAAATAACCGTTACTTTTTTTCTTGAATCTATCGGCTTCTTGTAAAAAATACAAGTATAAGCTTAAAATTGTCTGTCATGCCTGCGACTTAAGTAGCTTTCCTCCCATTTTTTAAATAAATTCCATTAAGTTAAAAGAGTATTAACAACTCTATATACTTCCAAGTAGATTGAGAGCGTCCGGTCTGCATCAAGTGCAAAGGGCAACTGATAGAATACCGACGGCTGACGAAACACGAAGTTTGCCGAGGCACATTAAGAATATAGTTGTACAGTACGTGTTTACAGAATTATAATCATCAATTTAACTCCCTAATTTAGAATTGACCTCAAATGTCATGATTATGTCGCAACAGTAAGGCCCTAGTCATAACAAGCGCCCGAGGTGCGCGTCTTGTACGCTGCGTTTTGGGCGCTCAATAAAATTGTATGCGCTGCCGTGAAAGGGCGCGCGTCATACGCGCGTATGTCGCACGCCCCTCCCGGGTGCCCTTAGCGTGCCTTCGACGCGTGGACGTAAGTTCCTTTTTTACTATTTTTTCTTGTCGATTTCTCTGCATCTTCAACTTAAAATAGACACAGTTATACTGAGCATGTTGAGGGTTTAAAGTTACAGCAAAATGTAGAAATATAGTATAATAATAATAGTCCCTAATTACGCCCTTTTGTCTTTGGTCCGTCGCCTTGATATCAACCAATGAACAACATTGTCAAACTTTTATTGGTTGAATAAGAGGCTTTTGGCTACTTTTGTATGTGAGTATTTTGTCTTTTTTTCTTTAAATATGCGTTTTGTTTGTGCAGAATAAACAATTTCTCTTTTCTTTAATTTTATACGAAATATTAATTCAATGTGACTCGAATTGATTATTTTAATGATTACAATTTTGTAAATACATATTTGTTACAGACTACAGTCGCGAATCATAGTTCGATTAAGGTACAGACGCCAGCACATCAACCTACTACAATCCGTCAAATTTCTTTAATAGATTTTCTACTTTATCACTAAAGTATAAGGTTCAAAGTTGATTGGGAAAATGTGACAGTTTCGGGTAGGTTGACCTGCTGGCGTCTGTACAATCTGATAGGTTACCTAACTGACCTGAAAATTGTAAAACACATAAGAAAATTTTAATTTCGCGGGCATCTTGCGCGCTTCCACCTTAAGCTATGGACGAGCGATTGTACACCGTATTACTAGATGTAAAAAACCAACATGCAAGGTTTGTTGCATCTGCTGTTTTGGGACCCGCGTCTTGCTATTATGATCCTTAAGACAACAGCAGTCAAGTGTTAATTCGCTTGTAAAACCCGGGATCATAGGTAAGTATGAATAAAAACTAGTAGTGACATGTAATCACAAAAGATCAGATAAAGTTAAGGGTTCCTAGAAAAGCGGTTCGTTCATTTTACATCGGCCGACATGGAAATCTGTTATTTTCACCAGTATTTGACTTAAAGGTGTCCAAAAAAGTTCTGTATTTGGACACCCGTTATTGTGTGATCGTTGTCCCTTGGAAACCAAACCTTTAGTGACAGCAGTGATAGCCTAGTGGTGTGACCGTCGGACTGCCAAGTCATAGGTCTCGAGTTCGAACCCAAGGCACACATCTCTGACTCTTCGGATTCATGTGCGTATTGTATAATTATCACTCGCTTCAAAAACAGTGAAGGAAAACATCGTGAGGAAACCGGCATGCCTGAGAGATATTTCTCGACGGCATGTGAAGCCAAGTCAGGGGCCCATGGGCGGTTTTAGAACTCTGACACCAGGTTAGTAATTAACCACACGAAAAGAACAAGTGACAATATAAGAAATTGTGATACGTGTTAAAACTGTGTTGAATGGATAATAAATAATGTTGTACCCAATATAATGTCTCAATCTGATAGAACTAATCCAATTGTTTGTGACCGATAAGGAATGATTACGATATCTATTACAAAATACCCGAATTGTTATCAAAACAAGATACACTTAAGCTCCTCTGTGGTGTCGTGGTTAGACCACTTGCCTCAGACCCAGAGGTCCCGGGTTCGTTGTTGTTTGGTTGGTGGTAGGGCTTGTTCTAAGTCCTCCTGTCTAGCTATCACCATCTTATGAATAGACTTGTGACTTCTTTTAGCTGATAATTATGGTGACAACTTACCTCTTCTTCTGAATTCTGTGCCGTCGAAGTAGCCGTGCCTTGCGCTGGCGCCGTCATGATTGCCGGGATGTTAGATGATGTCACTTTCTTCACTTCTGTGCGAAAACTCTACATTTTTACGAGTTATTCCATTCTACCTCACATTCAGTCTTTAGCAGTGATATAGATATACAGAGCCTAGTGGTGTGACCGTCGGACTGCCAAGTCATAGGTCTCGAGTTCGAACCCAAGGCACGCAACTCTGACTTTTCGGATTCATGTGCGTATTGTAAATTTATCACTTGCTTCAAAAACGGTGAAGGAAAACATCGTGAGGAAACCGGCATGCCTTAGAGATATTTCTTGACGGCATGTGAAGCCAAGTCAGAGGCCCATGGTCTGCTTTAAAACTCTGACACCAGGTTCGTCACTAACCACACAATAGGAAGAACCATACCAGACTATCCCAATACTGAGACAAAAAAAAATGTCCATACTTTGTCCCACTAAGTGATTTTATAGAAAAAAATATAATCGGGCTGGAAAAATTCAAAATTCAAAAGTCATTTATTCAAACTAGGCTGAGAATCAGCACTTTTTGAACGTCAAAATTACATAAGACAGTCCCCCAAAACGCCCACCCTTCACCACTTCCTAGTGCTTTAGCTGGGAAGAAGAAGTGGCGCAACAAACTCCCCAGCAGCACAGCTGTCTGTTCAGTTAGAAAAAAAATGATTCTATATAAGTAAGCTAAGTTGGTAAGCTAAGTTTCGTTTGGCGCTAATCGTATTTCGGTGCGGTCCTTAACGGGCCGGCGGAGCATGTGTAGTTTATACAAACGTAATACCAAAATAATTTGTAAAAAAAACATATTCTTAAGGTAGTGTGTATCTATTCCGATTGGATTACAGACGAGTTATGAGAAAAATAAGTTTTCTATAGAAATTTTAAATTCCTTATATCTCGTCTTTAAATCAGTGTCCATTCAAAATATATTATAATACCTTAAGAATATGTTTGATTTACAAATTATTTTGGTATTACTTTTATATGAACTTAGCATGCTCCGCAGGTCCCTTAACAAAATAATTCCATTAGTGCACAGTGACAATGCTTTCAATAATTAGAGTGAGTTATCAAACTCACACAGCTAATGGCCATTTCACGTGAGCCAAGCGATACTAGCGACACCCGTGGCAAAACTTATCGGTTTTCTTCCCCATCGGTAAGAACGAATTTACCATATTTTAAAGATGTTGTAAAATATATTATTTAATTGGTATTTAAGATCTTACGCCGCGCCGGTTACCTTAGTTACCTTTTGGCTTTGAAGATTCCAGTATTTCAGGCTGTAACAAAATAATAAAAATAGATTAAATTATTTTAAGATGAGTTGGTGATTAGATGACGCAACAGTAATTACGCAATATTGTCTTTGCTCCGTGGCCTTGACATCAACCAATGAACAAAATTGTCAAACTTTTATTTATTGAATACGAGGCTTTTGGCTATTTTTGTATGTGTGTATTTGGTCTTTCTTTGTGCAGAAAGAGAAATATGCGTTTTGTTTGTGCAGAATAATCAATTTTTCTTTCTTTTTTTTCTTTTAGAGTAATTATGTAGTTTAAATTTTTTAAGGGCGTGGCTTTCTGAAATCTAAAAGTGTCGTAAATGAAAGACGGGTTGACCAAGACTAAATCAACCTTTGACCTTATGCTTTATCACTAAAGCATAAGGTTCAAAGTTGATTGGAAAAATTTGACAGTTTCGGCTAGGTTGACCTGCTGGCTAGGTTCGGCCTGCTGGCGTCTGTACCTACCCACAACCTAACTATTATTCAAATGACAAGTCATATCTCTCAGAACCTATCTACATAGTATACGACATATACATTGTATTTTGTTTTTTTTTTACAATATTCTACTTCTATGCTGTGAACATACATCCTGTATTTCCTATTATAACGGTATATAATACAGTTTATAACAGGGGTCACCAAATGGCGGACCACCGACTTATTTTGTGCGGACCTTAAGCTCAAAACACACACAAAGCGGGCGCGGGTCGGGACGGGAGTACGGCGGGCTTGTACATTGTAATTCCATATAAAACAAGGAATTACAATATATATGTCACCGTAAGATTGAACCGTTAGTTTATAATCTATCGGTATTTTTTCCCTTTGATTATAAACTGTAGAAAAATTGTGAGCTGGGTGAAATGGGTTTGGTTAGGTTAGAACTTGTGACAAACCGCGCGCGACGCGAGCCGAGTGAGCGAAGCGAGCGGTGCTGCGGCAGCAGCCGGCGAGCGCTATTCGAAGTTGCTCACAGCTAGGCAGCCTATTTAGTATTATCGCAAGGTGCGTTACGCAAGCAAGTTAACCAGTTCACAATTTGCTAGATTCCCATGGATAGATTATAAACGATCGAAAAATAATGCGTTAAATTGTAAAAGGATTTTTGCAGTTCACAATTTTTTGACAGTTTATAATCTCACGGAAATAATACCGATTGATTATATGCTAATGAAGTTCATAATTATACGGTGACATATACAAGCCCGCCGTACTCCCGTCCCGACCCGCGCCCGACACGCACCCGCTTTGTGTGTGTTTTGAGCTTTAACATAAAAATGTTTCTAAGAAAACCTATTGATGACAATATCTGTGTAGGTACAATTACCTACTCTTATTTTATCTATTTTAGTTGATATAATAGGTAACCATAACATCGCTTAATACAAACTTAGTTGTACCTAGGTACTTTTTATACTCTCTGTAGGGGAGACCTAGGGGTTTTGACACAGAGGTGATTTGAAACAACACTGATTTCGCGGAATTTAAAAACGTTAGCGAGCTGGCACCGACAAAAATCAGCCGCTCCCCACCACCCGCCGGGCCCTGCAGTTCGCGTCCGAGTCTCAGACACGCGCTCGAGTCGTTGTGGCTGCCACGTCGCAAAAATCGTGAAAAGTAAGTTTTAAACGTTTTTTTAAGATACCTGTATTTTGATAATGCGTTTGTATTTTAGCTTGGGTTTTATATGTTTCGAAAGCTCATTAACTAACGATTGAAACCATGGCGCTGGTAAAACTAATTTCTTTGTGTTTTGCTTCTGGATTTTTGGTTGTATAAAGATTGGGAGGATTTTTCTCAGAGGGGATTTGAAACAGACTGTTTCAACTCACCTCGCTTAAGTTTTGTATGGGAGATTGCTAATATGGTGTGGTTTATGTTTTTTTTTTTCTAATTTTGTTTCAGTATGCCTACTGATTATAAAAAGGAAGACTGATAGAGGTATGGCGAGTCGCAAAATTTACACATTTGTGAGATTATTATTACAAATTTTGACTCCTTCATAAGAAATATTAAGACTGATTGTAGTGATTCTAAACGACTGAAAATTGATAATAATTGAGTCAATAAGATTTAGTTTTGTAAGAATATGATTGTAGATTCTAAACTTGTTGCTTTAATTAATATTATAATTTGTTAATTATGATCGTGTATTGAATCATACTACTTAATTACTTAAGAGTTTATGTTAATTTCTTGGGAATTTAAGAAGAGATGATTATTTGTTCAAGAATTAATTAATAGTTCAGTACAAAATATTGTAAAATATGTTAGAATGTTTTATTTAAATAAATACCTTCAAATTGTATCGTCATTTCTACTTTACAACCCTTAATTCTACTCAAATATCAACTGTTTCAACTCACCTCGACCCCTGTTTCAACATACCTCGGTATTAGGGGAGTTGAAATAAAATGACTTGTTACATTCAAACTCATTTTTCACCACAAAATTCATATTTACACGTTCTTTGTGACAGGTATATGAAAGTCTAAGAAATAAACTATCGATTGGCACTAAACTTATACGATTAGTGTTTGTAGAATTTTGTGTATGAATTAAAATGTCAAAATTGTTTCAACTCCCCTAGGTCTCCCCTACAAACCCTGAAACGACAATTATGCAAAAAAAAAACTGGTCGATCCGAAAGGAGCACATAGGTACTGCAAGAACATGACTAAAAAGTAGGTAATATTTATTTTTGTTATTATTGAAAATAAAAAAGTTATTGCTATTTAAAAATTCCATTTTTAGTACCAAAATTACCCCAAATCCATAAAAAATGAGCAAATTTTCAACAGTGGTCATAAGTTATGACTTGTAGACACCCGCTAAACGACGGCCGCCCGCCTCATGTGGAAAAACTCCCCACTGAAAAAATATGGTTAGATTTTTTTTCTTTTTTCCTGAAAATTTCCACACAAATAGACTCTCAGTACGATACCTAACAACACCCTCACGGATCGGACATGGTTTTTTTTACATGTTGTATTAAACAAACCATGTCTTCGAATTTTTGGTTATAGTACATGCCGCTTTCCTCACGAAGTTTTCCTTCACCGTTTTAAGAGTCCTTGTTTAAATAGCAATTAAAAAATAATTAAATTGTAATTAAAAAATCATTGACTAAAATCGCGGTTATAAAATTAACCTCAATAGAAATCATTAGAATTTCGGGTTCAACTATCAAATTAAAGCACTCAATTTCAAATCAAATAAAATCATTTATTTCTTTGCAAACATGGGTATAGTACAGCTACAGACGCCAGCAGGTCAAACTACCCGAAACTGTCAAATTTTCACAATAAACTTTGAACCTTATGCTTTAGTGATAAAGTTGAAAATCTATTAAAGGAATTTGACAGATTGTAGTAGGTTGATGTGCTGGTGTCTGAACATAGGTGTTTTTATAATAAAGTTCTCCATATTTTACCGTCACGTGGGCATGCAAAGGTTTACAATTCAAAATCTAAAATAAGCGGCAAATCATTGGAAATTACAAAAAAAAAAAAAAATGTCAGTGTGGTCACAGCAATAAAAAACATAAAATAAAATAATACTATATAATAATAAATAATAATACTATAATGTCAAACGGAAACAAAAAGTAAGTGAACCACGATCATAATAATAATGTCAATCAGAGTAACAGCATTTGTAAGTAGCACTACAAATTGGCATCCACAGGTACGTTTTCTGGTTCATGTTTACATTTTCATCATATAATATACTTTTGGAACAGGCCGTAGTTTCAGCCTACTGCCTACTCTCATTAGAACAGACGTGATGTTATAGCATAGCATAAGCAGCCTATAATGTACCCACTGCTAGGACATAGGCCTCCTTTCGAAGAGGGAGCGGGCCGTAACCCAAGATGTCACATGTCTTCGAATTTTCGGTTCTAGGACATGCCGGTTTCCTCACGATGTTTTCCTTCACCATTTTGAGAGCAGTGGTGATGAAATAATTTACACAAATTAAAGCGACTGTCTAGGTTCGAACCTACGACACAACTCGTAAGTCGCGGCCGTTACCACTGGGTCAGCAGTGGTCTCGACGTGATTTTATTACTCACTATATCGGTGATGCTCGGCTTGTAATATTTCGACCCCATTTCTCTCTCGCTCGCACCGCCTATGATCTGTGACGCTGTAACATAAGATAACTCAATTAATCAATCGCCTAGCCTTTTCCAAACTATGTTGGGGTCGGCTTCCAGTCTAACCAGATGCTGAAACCAGTGTTGTGGAGCGACTGCCTATCTGACCTCCGCAACCCTGTTACTGGGGAACACGATACCCCCTTTTAAGATTGGTTGTCAGACTTGGGCTTCTAAGTACCCGTTTGATAGGTTCATAGGTAAAACAACATAGGTACTGTTGATTTTTATGTGACTATTTACATTAACAAAGATCCTTAATCAAGGTTGCAATTAATTCATGGGAGGCTGTCACCTCCTTCTGCGATGCAGTAATGCTCGCGAAGGAGGAGGCGGAACGCGTGAGGGAGAGGCAAACTTCGCGCCCTCATGCTCCTAGCCGCCGCAGGAGACGCCCTGGGCGTCGGGAATCACAGGCAGATTCCCGGCCACCGTAGGCGCGGGCTTGCGGACGGTGAGCAATGGGTAGCTCGCCGTCCGATAAGGACCAGGCCCGGGTCGACGGCGCGTTGTGTTCCACGCGCGCCTCAAAGAGATGTCAGCACAACGGAAGGGGTCCGATAGGACCAATGCCTGCCGGGGTTGCGGGAAAGTCCGAAAGGGATACCGTGTCCCCTGGCAACGTACAAGCAACTGAAGGAACACGGGTGGGTTTTAGTCAGTAAGAGTCTGACACGCCCTCCCGCTCCGCCCAGAATTATTTGATAATTTCCCACAAAAAAAAAAGGCTGCAATTAATTTGAACCTTCAGGCTCGCCTCTGGGTACTTTACCGCCCGCGTGCAAAACTGGCAGTGGCCTCTTTACCCTCCTGCTTACCCTAATAGGCTTTTAGAGAGGAATTTGATGCCGGTCTGGCCGCGCAGTTTTCATATTGACGTGCGGCTTACGATTTTAAGCCGCGTGAACTGGTTACGGTCGATTAAATCAGTATTTTTACTGCTAAATAATGGCTATTATCGTCTGTGGGCTGTTTTATCCTATGGTCTGTCGGATATTCTTGTCAATTAGACCAAAAATAATCATAAATGACAGGTAACATCGAAAAATTCTGAAAAATGTTTAAAGTGACGTAAACTGCGCGTCTTCGGGGCCAAGGGCCGTATTATGACGTATGAATGCCACCATTATTCCAGTGTGAGTGAGAGACGGAGCTATACAAGGCCGCTAGCACCATCCTTTTTTCGCAGTGGAATAATAAATACTTCAAAATAAGGCCCCTGACCGGTTAAGTGTATGAAAAAACCCAGACATCTGCGTGTTGGAGCACGCACGAGGCCGGTTTGTTCATACACCCTCTTGAAGATTACCTATCTAAGGGCCAATTTTTCAATAATTAGATAACTTTACCTGAAGACAAAATGTAACGTTTTGACAGATTGTCCAAACAAAAACTGTCGATATGACAAACTTATTCGTCGGATAAAAGTTAACTGGTGATTGAAAAACCGGCCCTAAGTGGTTCGAACCTGCTAATGTTTGCGTTTATTTTCGATGTAGATCAATAGATGTCGCTGTAAAGACATAATAAAAACAAATGACAATGTGTTCAATAAGGAGATTTCTATGTTAGCCGCCTTGCACGCCCGTTCCCGGCGGGCCTGTGACCGTTGTAGCCTATGACATGAGTTGGTGGTTCGAAAATTATGATGTACCTACATAAAAACAGACTAAACATTCCAACATCACGACTTAAAATGCATTCATCAAGTACATAAGTAATGTCAATAAAAATATATAATAAACTACTGGAACATCTTAAGAATATAAATAAATATAATATGTTTAGTAATAAATTAAAGCTATTTCTAATAAACAAAAGTTATTATAATATAAATAAATACATGAATGATAAACTGTGACTGGAATTGCAATAAAATGTAAATATTTAATTGAGATTACTTCTACATTTGCCAATTATAGTCACGCATATAAAATAAACAATAATTATTGTATTCTAATTACATGTAATTTAACTAAGAATTATTCATGTTCTAAATGCTATTGCGTATTTTATTTATTTATCCATACTTATGTTGCTGTGCCCTTTACAAGGTCCATAGCTGTATCTTAACTTTAAGCCTATTTGTAACAACTTCATTCACATTATGGTATGCAATTAAATGAAATAAATACTAACAGATCTGCTTGCCCCACACGGACTCCCTGTAGTTGACCCGCTTGCCCGCGCGGCGGCGCTTGGCGCGCGCTCGGCGCGCGGACGGCGCGCGCGAGTCGGCCGACACGCGCCGCGCCACGCGGTGGTACAGGCAGCGGGACGACACGTTGGAGAGCTGAGGGGGCCAAATTAAGCGTTGAAATAACTGAAATTATCTTAAGGGGCCTAAAAAAATTTGCTGTTTTCTACATTTTGTCGAGTTATGCGAACAGAAATGTATGGAGCAGCAGATTTATTTTTTCGCGACTTATTGGACATGACCCTAACATAGTTCGGAGCTCGACAGATGAAGATGTCTACTAGATAAACTTACAGCATCTATTGTACATTGTAATCTACTATACATTGTAACAGCGAATCAATTTTCACGCCAGCCCCATAAGAGCGCTTATCCTAAAAGTTGGCAACGTCGCAAATAGCTGTCAAATATTTGCCTATTTTAATTAATTTGGCAATATTACTTTAAGGAAATATGAAATGCGGCTAACTAGTGAACTAAAATATTGATTATGAAATGCAATAATTAATATCGTAACACCAAATATTTCATTTTAGATGTAAGTAAATAAAAAATTTGGAGACTCTCAAACCATTTTTTACACCTAAAACGGTTACAATATCAAATTCAGTGTTAAAATTGGAAGTCAGTATTAATATTCTCTCACTCTCACTCTAAACTCACTTTCGCATTGATATTAAATGCAAAAGTGAGTTTGTTGGTTTTTTTATTACGCTTTCACGTAAAAACGGCTGAACGGATTTGGATGAAATTTCACATAGGTAGACCGTGACCTTGATTGGTACATAAGATACTTTTTATCCCGATACTCCTACGGGATCGAGACTTATGCGGGTGAAACCGCGCAAGGGGCGCAAGATAAAAAATATGTATTAAAAAAAACGTTAAATTTCGCGAGTTTAAAGCTAGTGAAGCTATACTTTCAACCAAGGGACCAACATCGTGTTAGGGGTCAAAGGTTGCACCAAAGGCCGTTCTAAAGATTTCAATAATACGTTTATTATCCTTTTGTTTATACGTGGGACACTAAAAGTTCTTAGAAAATAAAAAACTGAATGAACCATTTAGTTGCTAATACCTTTACTGTTTTTCGACATATTCTCCATTCCTTTCTAAGCAACGTCGCATTCGATGGAACCACTGAGTTACGGACCAAAGGTTCTGAGTTACGTTTTTGATTTTCGGTCAAATTATGGGGTATCCATCTAGTACATAGCTTCCTGACGCTTAAATGCTCATGTAAGATTCTTAGCATCTGACTCATATGAATGCCTCAGCTTGCCCAAATCTGTTGGTAGTTCACTCTGTTATCAGCCTCTATCATGCGCCGCACAGTAATGTTATCGTCAGTTGTCGCGGTTGCAGGACGTCCCACAAGCAAGTCATCAGTAAGATTTCTAGATACCACGCTTAAACTCATTTAACCAGTTGTAAACAGTGGCAAGTGATGGTGCTTCATCATGAAAGTCTATCATAACTTTGTTGTTGATTAAGCCTACAACGAAAATCGTAATAAATCATAGAGCGAAAATTTTCTCGCGTTAAATTCACTTTGACGGGCTACACGCACTTTTCAAATTGCCGCCAATTTATAAGAATAAATGACAGATGAATTCACTATAATTATATCATCAGGTTACCAAAGAGTTCTAAATTCGAAATTTTAATACATTTTTCATTGGATTTGTTTCTAACCAGCCAGCCAGCCAGCCAGTTCTAAAAACTTTTAGTGTTACCCTTGTGTATAGGAAGGTGAGATTTACTAGTATTATGTAAGACCTGTTAATCCCACACAAGGTTAAAAGTATAGTATCATCACTATGAGCAAGTAACGATTTCATCAAGTGGTTAAGGGCGGGCACAGATGGAAAATTAAAAATATTTATGAGTTAGAAAGAGAAAGACTATATAGTATTGAAGTAGGATTGATTTGTTTTTCCATACTTCAACACATCGTAATTGCAAAAAATATTCTGCCTTAACATACATTTGGGTCGAGTAGGTATTGAAGTTTTAATGAAACAGTCAAACTCAAACTCAAAGCATTTATTTCAATTAAACCATTTACAGGCACTTTTGAACTGTCAACGGGTCAGTCAGTCAGAAATATGAAGCTAGTTGCCCATTCCAAAGCGTAGGTTCCTATGGAGAAGAACGGGCAAGAAACTCCACGGACACTCTTTTAATATTGTTACAAAATATTGGTTACATCATTCATTTTGAAATTATACGTGTGAGAACAACGTAGAAAGACGTGCACGTAAAAAGCGTCCGTAATAAAAAGATAACAACAATTCAAAAATTTAAATAAGCCGTGCCAGATAAGAGATGACCAGTCCCTACTGACGGCGCCCGTTCAGTTGATTTTATTTTCGCGATTACGATTTTGGTACCATGGAGACAGTTGTTCAGTTCGATGGTCTGTACCACTGTGTTTGTAATACATGCTGAGGGTATATAAAGATGATGTACCAGTTCACACTGCAGGTCATCGAGTTCATCTTCCATAATGTCCAGCTCGTCAGTATCCTTTGAGGGCACGATCATCAACTTGGTGTCGGGACAGTTGCTGGACACCATCAGCTGTGAGGACTTGGGGAAGATCAGGCGGTGGGCGGTTCTGGAAGTAAGGAGCATGCTTTATTTAGTCTTCTTCTATTCGAGCCGACGGCAAATAAATGTATTTATTTATACAGGGTGGCCAATAAAGAAGTATACAACTTTTTTTAGCAATATGATTTGACGCCAAATTTTGCAGTTGTTTGGTGTCTATTATTTAGTTAAAAATGCGGCAAATTTGTTATGCAGTCTATAAGACCATGACCACCGCAATACTTTCATTAATTTTATCCTGAAGTTCTTAAACGAATTTAAAAACGACCCACTTTTTCTAAAGAATCATTAAGAGTAACGAAAACTATTTTGGATTTCGAAATCGAAACACATCCTTTTTTTTTTTTTTTGGGTGGGAAATAACCCACCCGTGTTCCTTCTGTTGCCTGTACGTTGCCAGGGCCACGGTATCCCTTTCGGACTTTCCCGCAACCCCGGCAGGCATCGGTCCTATCGGACCCCTTCAAAACACATCCTGACTTTTTTTCTGCTGGGTTATCTAAAGGGACGTGTCGTGGTCAAGCTTGAATACGAGAAGCAGAATATTTGTGACTTTGTTAGTAGGATATCTAATAAAGTACCTATTTGAAAATAAATTTAATGAAAAACACGATGAAAAGCGATTGCATGTTTAAGAATAAAACCGGAGCAGATTAGGCAGGTCTTATTTACCGTATAAAATTGCCAAGCCTGAATACTTGTAGAAAAATATCCGGTAGTTTTCTAATTTAATTTAATTTCTAATTGGCCACTCTGTACTTGTAATAAAGCTGAAGAGTTTGTTTTTTGTTTGCTTGTTTGAGCGCGCTTATCTCTAGAACTATCAGTCGGATTTGAAAAATCTCTCTCTTTTGCATTTGATAGCCCAATTCTTGGGGAAGGCTACAGGCTATTTAACATCTCGCTATGACACTTAGGAGCCGAGCCAAACGACAAAAACTCTGAAAGAACGCTAAGCAAAAACGAACTCACAGCGTGGGCGATGCGATGCAACGGAGTGGGTTGGGGACGAAATTTTAAACAGACGAAGTCGGGGGCAGACGCTATATTATACAGGGTGGATTTTTGAAATACTCTCCCATTTCGCTACTTTGCAGCTACTTTAACAGATGTAGCTACAGGGAAACGGTCTTAGGAAACTGTACTTAACTGTTTGAGACATTTTGATCTGCAAACACAGATTTTGAAAAAAAAAAAACAGTCAGCAAGCAAATGAGCAGTTTTCACAAACAATTTGTTTGAGCCAAACGATCATGCTTGTTATAGCCCCATCTCAAAAATCCACTCCGTATATTAATTACTATGTTAAATGACTTGGGCCATGTGTAGGTGGCCACGCCAATCGCGGTATCAGTAACGTTTTTAGAGGTCCGCAGAAGGCGTGAGTTTATGTTGATATATTTACCTGGGTATATAAGCCGGTGGCTGGAACACTTCTCGAGTCGCCATGTCTTGACAGATTCCATCCAACAGCACGATATCTTCCATCAGCTCGTTTACCACGAATACCTGCAAAAATAAATGAATGGTGTTTAATTCAACATTCTACTCAAACTACGTACTCCCTTTCACCGACTTCATAAGGTTCATAACTCATTTGTTGGGCTTGGTATAACCTTTTATAACAAGCTACCTTCTTCTTTGCTAGATTTGCCTTTTAATGCGTTCAACACTAAAGTAAAATCCAACCTCTGTTCAAAGGCATACTATTCTATCAACGACTACTTAAATGATAAGAATAGTTGGTCGCTGTGATTAACTCAAGACAATGTTTAAATGTTCTTTCTCTAGAATTAGCTTACTTACTGACAGGTTATATGAGTTTATAATTTTACTTTATAAGTCAATTTATTTTATTTTAATTTATTGTTGACATAATCTACTCATTACAATGTTTTTTTTTATGAGTTGTATTGCAATATGTGGTTAGCTAGCGACCTTGATATTTTTTTTATTTTACCTCGATGGTCTTAGTTTATCAATTATAACTTCTAGTTACAGCTATATGCAAGCGGGCACGCCCTTTATGCCTGGAGGGTTTTATTTAGATATTGTTTTCGTTTAGTTACTTTTATTTCTGCTTGAGTATAGTTCTCGATGTTTTTGGTTGGTATATTGGCGTGTGCTAGCTGTCATATGGCTATTAATTTTATAATTTAAATTATGTTTTGTGTTGCGTAATGTAAATATAATTTTGCATACTATTATATAGAATATTTTTTTTCTAACTGAACAGACAGCTGTACTGCTGGGGAGTTTGTTGCGCCACTTCTTCTTCCCAGCTAAAGCACTCGGAAGTGGTGAAGGGCGGGCGTTTTGAGGGACTCTCTTATGTAATTTTGACGTTCGAAAAGTGCTGATTCTCAGACTAGTTTGAATTTTTGAATTTTGAATACATTTTTAAACTTGTGGGAAACGATTATTATTATTGCCTATAATACACCAGCACCACCTAAAACATTGCTTTAGTAAATTTATACCTAATAATAATAATTTATTTACTACTTAAACATTTTCTACCATAAAAGTTAACCTCATAATAATAATTTATTTACTACTTAAACATTTTCTACCATAAAAGTTACCATTTAGTAGCTTCCCCCCCTAAACGAACTAACAATGCCACTGTAAGGTTGTATCTTGATTAAAATATTCTAGCCTCATGCTGAGGCGCTCGACTGGCCAGCCGTGGTACTAGTTGATGCCTCACAAGACTGTTTTTACACTAGATAGCTGCAATATTACCTTGAAAGCCTTGAGACAAGGCACAAAGGCGTGTTCTAGCCTCATGCTGAGGCGCTCGACTGGCCAGCTGTGGTAAGCCGGCACTGTAGGTAGCACCATCATACATAGCTTGATGCCTATTTCACGCCACATGGATGATTCAAGACTTAAAAGAAGAAAATGGTTTTTCACTTAGTTTTAGACCTCTGCGTCGACAGCCTCGTAGGTCTAGTGGTCGCAAGCACTACTGCTGACCATGAGGTCCTGCAGAGGTGTACCTATAGTACACCCAAATTTCGCCAGTTATGTGTAAGTCCCATGTAATAGGGGGCGAGCCTATTGCCACCAGCCGGGCACAAATCCAGACTCCAGGCTGCTACTGAGAAATTGCTTACAAAAAAAAACTAAATAACACCGACCTGGGAATCGAACCTCATGTTCAGCAGTAGCGCTTGTGACCAACGAGGCCTACCTAATGAGCTAATTAAATAAATATCTAACCCCATAACAGGATGCGGCGCTAGGTTGAAAGCCTCCTTGATTATCGGCATCGTGATGTAGTACGCTTGCACTGCCGAGTCGCAGCGAACCGTGTAGCTGTAGGGACGATTTGTTAACACCTGAAATAGTAGAGGGTAGGTAGTGTAACTTGAACATGATGGTCCACGCTATAGAGTCTACAGCGTGGGCCAATATGGCACCAACATCGTAATCACAAAAAGATAATCAGCTGTCCCTTACAATACTTCAGTCTCCTCGACCCAAATGGGGCAGCTGATTATTGTTCGGTTCGGTTCTGTTTCATCAATTCACAGAAGTGGGTCAAATTTTGTAAAAATAAATAAATAAATAAATAATAATTTATTTGTCAGAATATTGTTTTACAAGGTGTTACAAATTATAATATGATGTCCATAATATTCTGCTGTTTCCAGCGTACAAATATTGAAAATAATTTAAATGATAAGGATTAGAAGACAATGTCAAAATTAAACATTAACAAATAAACAATTGTCAAGAAAAAGGGAAAAAATAATTACCGTTACATGCACGCTCAGGAGTTATTAGTAAGCATAATGTCAAAAATGAAATACAATAATAAAAATATTAAAAAAGATATACAATGTCAAATAAATAATAAAAATTCTATTCAATTCGCACAAATGTCAGTAGTCATCTAATTTAAATTTAAAAAAAATGTATATAATTTGTATTGGAGTTAAATTGTTTTGTTTTTTTATGCTTATCGACTGAATTTCCTGCAAGGACGATTTCATTGCATGGGAAGAAAAAAATCTAGATGGCAGAAAGCATGATTATCGTTACCCCCAACACCCCCACAGCGTTCCCCGACACGATATAATCTTGGCACGGCTCCCCGAACTTCAGATCCGTCATGAACTCGTAGTTCGGTATCGCTTCGTCGATGTCATCGTCCGGAGGGACGTACGTCGCTTCCAACAGCCCTGATACTAGAATGTACATGCCTTTGGGCTCGTCGCCTGGAATATGGAAAATTATATTTATGGTAGGAAAAAGATATAACATAACATCACGCCTGTGTTCCCCGAAGAGTTAGGCAGAGGCACATCTATCCTACACCCACATTTCACCAGTTAACTTAAAGTCCCATGTAACGGCTCCGCAGACAGGCGCGACGCGACTCCGGTAGAACAATTTCCATTAAGTTTTCATAGAAATTGTACCACCAGGGTAGCGGCGCGCCACACTGTGGATCAATAAAAGGCTCTCGAAGACATTGGAGCTTAAATTTTAAAGTGTCAGTCTTTTGCTTGAAATGGCTTCTAATAGCCAATATTATGCATAAATATATCATAGGATACAATCAGGTAGGCAAATTGGTAACTTATATTTTTTTTGCAAAAATAAAATGTATGGAGCTAATGCTTAAATCTCCGGAACGGAGTAACGACTTCACAATAATGTGACTCGCACAGGAAGATCACAAACTAAACACAATCACCAAAATATAATAAACAAACATATATAAAAAGAAATTAAAAAAAACAGAAGGTCCTGTACGAGGCTAAAAGGCTCCTATCTCAGCATAACGCAGCGACTTTTAAAAATGTTTGTCGCAGCGCTTCGATTCTGATAAGGCCCGAGGTACACCATAAGACAAAAAACCATTATAAAATACTATCTATCTTAAATCGCGATCACAGTTTACATTTTTTGTCTCAACTAAGAATTCCGGCGACAACAGCGCCAAAATAAGCCGTACATGGTGTTTCAGAATACAGTTTTAATCGTAGTTACGACCACATCGACAGAGGAAGAAATAAAAGCGATCGTCGCGTGACTATGCCATCAGCACCTTAATGCTCGCGAAGGAGGAGGCAGAACGCGTGAGGGAGAGCCAAACTTTGCGCCGTCCCGCCCCCGCAGCCGCAGGAGACGCCCTGGCCGTGGGGAATATGGGTGCCGATACCCGGCCACCGTAGGCGCGGGCTTGCGGACGGTGAGCAATCGGTAGCTCGCCGTCCGATAAGGACCAGGCCCGGGTCGACGGTGCGTTGTGTTCCACGCGCGCCTTAAAGATATGTCAACACAACTGACGGGGTCCGCATGGGCCGATGCCTGCTGAGGGCGCGGGAAAGTCCGAAAAGGATACCGTGGCTCCTGGCAACGTACAGGCAACTGAAGGAACACGGGTGGGTTTTAGTCAGTAAGAGTCTGACACACCCTCCCGCTCCGCCAAGAGCGGGAGAAGTTATTTGATAATGTACCAACCAAAAAAAAAACTACGCCATCAGTCGCGTGCATATATATGTCACTTTATGTTCGGAAAACCGGAAAGCGCGCTCTGTCGGCGCAACCACGCGTTCTGGTTCACCGAACAAAAAGTTCGAACGATCGTGTATTCGCGCGACGACCGCTTTTATATAGGACGTGGGGTAAATTAGTACCTCTGGATATCAATATATCATTGATATTGAAGTTTATAATCTCTGAATGTTCCAGAAAGAAGTCTGCTATCCTCTCGTTTCCTTGCAGCCAGGAAACAGCGCGCAGTTGTGTCTACAAACATAAAGCAAAGAGTAGCTTATCTGCATTATTGAATTCATGAAAATGGTAACAGTGGTACTAGCACGAACGCGCAAAGTAAACGTTAAATTACTTCAAATACTTGTTTCGAACATACTATTATACCTACCAAAATTTCGTCTCCTTTCTGAAGGGTCTTTTTACACCCTGTATCCGTAGCGGATCCAGGATTGTCGTTTGGTGGGGGCTTGGCCCCTGTTATATACAGACACCAGCACGTCAACCTACCCGATACTGTCAAATTTTCCCAATCAACTTTAAACCTTATACTTTAGTGATAAAGTTGATCATCTATTAAAAAAAAAATTACAGATTGTAGTAGGTTGATGTGCTGGCGTCTGTACTTACTTGTCCATATTGAACTGATGGGGTCGTTCTTCGTTGCTTGAAACTATACTGTGGGGTACCCTCTACCCTCACTTTTAATAATAATAATCAACTGTCAGTCAAGCGTCAAGTGTCAACTATCTGTCAAACACCACATGCCTTCCCCGTCGTCTCTAAATACTTCACTCAAGTTACGAGATTATTTAAACTTAACTAACCTAACTATCCTAATTGATTTGATTTTGATTTAATAATAATTTTGATTCTAATTTAATTTTTGTTTTTGATTGTAATATTGTTTTTGATTTTAATGCTACTAACATATTTTCTAAGTTCTAATACTAATACAATATGGATGTTTTCCGAAATAAATGAATGAGTGAATGAATGAATATCTAAATCACTCTAATAATTATTTGTTTTGTAACCTGCTTCCTTCACAAATAACTTCAACTAATTTTTAGGTTTTAGCAAAGAAAACACTAAAAAAAGCACACATTATATTAATTTTCTTAACACATAACACGCCTCTTCGGATTACTTTTCGCGAATTCATCAATGACTTCCTTAGGTTGTAACTAACAGAGATATCTCGGTGAAAAAACATGGCGGCCAAACCAGGCAGCGTGAGTGGCAGAATGAGTGAAGTGATTCAAAATTCGTCACGTAGGTAAACAAAACATGTTATAAAAAATTTAAACTGGAAAACATAATACTTATTAAGTTAAGGATAATTAATGACAATTGTACATTAGGTAGAGTAATGCTTGCTAAAAAGTTTAAATAGAATAATATCAAGTTCGAAGTTCACTTTAAGATTTGTCACGGAAGAACTCAGATGCTTTTGGGGGGGCTTGAGCCCCTTAGCCCCCCCTGGATCCGCTACTGCCCTGTAATATAAGTGAGTTTGTATGTAGGGGGTAGGTACTCTTCGGAACTACTGATCCCATTCCGAAAATTCTACAGTACTGCCGAGTGTCATAGGATATAATTATTTTATGGTGATGCGCTAGGGTATCCCGCGATTCATGTTTTATTTAGTTTTGCTATTTGCAGGTCAGTGTCAGATTGTATGTTGATTAAAATATGATTCGCGACCGTCACAAATATGGCTTAAAATAATTATAATCATTAGAATCAATAATACAACTCCTTAAGTTAGCATAATCCTCAAATGTCATGATTTCATGAAATAGTCATTCAATAGGATTACATGAACTGAGAGAGTTGTATTGATCATTTTTATGATTATAATTCTATAGATAAACATTTGATACGGCCGCGAATCATATTTAGATCAACATACAACATGATCTGACCAGCAAATTGCAAAAAATGTAAGAAAATTTGAATTTCGCGGGCTTTTCTGACGCGGTCGAAATCGTGGGTAGCACGCGTAGCATGACAACCATAGAAACGTCATTTTGTCTATTCTTCCGTCGACAAAACCGTCGACGGAAGAATAGACAAAATAACAGATTGTGATTGTTTATCTGTCATTTTGTCTATTCTTCCGTAGACAAAACCCGTTTCTATTGTGGTCATGCTAAGCGTGCAGAAGCTAGTAGGAAGTAAATTACCTCAGGCGATGACGGCGCCACTAAGCTGCCTTTATGACGACACAGTTGGATTTTCTCTTGAATCGCGTTTAGTAGTAGTCTGTACTCCATTTCATCCAGAAAACCTGAAAATTAGGTAAGAAGGCGTGCGTGTATGACCAGTACCCTCTAATTACGTAATACACGAACAATCGGAATTTGAATCGTTTTGAAACAAATTGCTAATCCATTGCTTCATAAGTTCGAAAAAAAATCTGCTCAACAACGTAAATAACGCAATTAATGTTGTTGAACTGTCAAAATGAAACAAATTTGTCGTAATCTGCTCATGTACGAACCGACGTAAACGAAGAAAAAAGCTCAGAACGCGTCATGGCTGTTTTGAAAACGCCAGAACGCGTTCTTGCCGGTTTTCTCGCTGAATAAGCGTTTGCAGTCTTTGAGCCTAACTATATATATGTCGGAAATACGTCAATGATTTGACTAATCGGAGCGCCAGCGCCTCCTAGCGGCGCTCGACAGAGTCTACAACATAACGCTCGGACCGCCCGGAGTTAAGCCGAGTTAGTCAGTGGCTGTCGAGCTGTGAACACGTGTAGAAAGAAAGTCGCGCCTTCCGTATAGTTGGGTCGTGTACCTACAGTGTGCGAATTGCTAGTGTGATTAATTTGATAGTAAATTATAATTTGATCTGAACTGCAAACGGTTTTTCTATTGCGCTATAACCAACACTACCCACAGTACGCCCAGAGTACTCAAAATACTATGCCTGATAATAACGAAAGAGATAGGTACCTTCTCCATCATACATATTATATTTAAGACGCAGATATATGATTTTGGTGAGTTTTAACCGGTTCAGTCCCATTAAGGACCGGTGGCACCTCCGGGTGCCAGCGCGCTACGGCTGGAGGCGTCACCGTTAAAATATTATTTTTGCATAAAATGTAGATCTAAATCGATGCCTTTTATTGTCTATGGCTTACAAATATTATTGCCAGTGTAGGAAAAATATTAGGCATCGATTTAGTTCCACATTTACGTCACAGTCAATTCTCCAACAGCAAATGTAAGTTTGTAATCGCAACAAACAAAAAAATGTGTGATAAAACTACAAATTAACCATTTTCGGACATTTTCCTTTATGTGCTGTGAGACCTTGGTTCTTGCCAAATTTTATGATTCTAGGTCCACGGGAAGTACCCTGTAGGGTTTGATTTATTTGCGAGTATCAAAATATTATGTCGCAAAAATGGCCGTATTTTTTTATTGCGTTAACTTGTAAGTTTGATTTTTTTAGAGCTCCAAGGGACCTACGTATTTGATATTAATTTCAACTTGATACCTCCACGCGTTCCTGAGAAAAAGGGTCTTGACAGACTAACGGATGGACAACGAAGTAATATGTCCTATAAGGGTTCCGTTATTTCCTATTGAGGTACGGAACCCTAAATACGGAAGGTAAGTCGCTTTTCATGTCTGTCAACAACTGATTTTGATGCGGGTTTCACCATCAGTACGATAATTTATTCCAGAAGGTTTAATATGTGACTATTAAACTTCCATACAATAAAAAAATATCGATATTTTTTCAAGTAAGTAGTTCAAAGCGTAAAATTAATAATGTGATGTTGATGTTACCTTCTTCCTTCAGCTGCATAGCATCCAAGATCATGATATTGAGTGTGGATGTGGTGGCTTGTCTGGTCTTCACCGTGATAGCGGTCCAGGGTCTGTCGCGTTGGAGTAGCCCTAGCTGCCGAGTTACTGCTAATCTACAACCAAACATAACGAGGATTTTGACGTGAATACGTCTTTAAATTTGCTTCCATAGTAGGAGGCAATTACAAAAACCTAAGGATATCAAAATCGGGGGCTACAGTTTGATGCTGAAAAAAAAGAAAAGAAAGAAAGAAAATACATTTATTTAGCACAGACGAAAGAGGCACACAACATAATTATAACACAAGTAAAAAAAAGAAATAAAAAAGAAAACAAATTTTAAGTGTAAAATAATAATTTAACAGGAAAGTGCGCCTCGCGGCTGCGCCAAATAGGCTCAGTTCAGCAAAAATGCAAGACAACTAGAGCCTGACGCTGGTATTCAACTGGTGACGGATGAAAATCAGCTATCTAATTACACAACACATTTTCGTAAACTATTACGACTAATCTGTTTCATTTTGACAGTTCAACAACATTCTTTGCGTAGTTTACGTTGTTGAGCCGATTTTTTTTCGAACTTATGAAGCAACGGATTAGCAATCTGTTTCAAAACGATTCAGATTCTGATTGATCCTGTATTACGCAATTACCACTGATCTGCGGTCGGGCTGCACGTGTCGCCTGTCACTCGCCCATAGCTGCCAACGAGGTGTCGCTAGCTACAGAAGGTATTTCATAGAAATTCATAGAAACAATATTTATGCAAAAATAAAACATTATTTCTAAGTAATAAGGTTGAAAAAGCTACGTTGCAAAATAAAACCACAACATTATTTGTGGTCTTATTTTTCCGGCCGTTTTTCAGATAATTTTGATTAATAGACTACATATTTTGTTGGTCTAGTGGTCGCAAGACTCACAAACGCGACAGCTGAGTATGAGGTTCTGAGTTTGATTCCTATGTTGGACGAAGTGTTACTAAGTTTTTTTTACTAAGACATGTCAGTGGCAGTATGGAGTTGGGATTTGAGCCCGGTTACTGGCGATAGGCTCGCTACCGATGATATGGGACATAATGTACAGACGCCAGCCAGCACATCAACCTACTACAATCTGTCAAATTTCTTTAATAGATTTTCAACTTTATCACTAAAGCATAAGATTCAAAGTTGATTGGGAAAATTTGACAGTTTCGGGTAAGTTGACCAGCTGGCGTCTGTATGTAAAACTAGCGCTATCATTTGTCTCGCTTTTTCCCTACATTTAGTGATCTCACGCACTCGAAGACGACCACGACCAGTGGTTGCAGCGACCAGGTGAACTATAGAAACCGATAAGAATCGCGCACTTGGTCGCAACTAGCTGCAGACCATACAATACCACTAGACGGCTACGACTGGCCGGAGTTGTGGCCGTCTAGTGCGCGGGTCGGCTTCCAGTCCAACCGGATGCACTGAATACCAGTATTTTACATCAAGCGACTGCCTATCTGACCTCCACAACCCAGTCTTCTTTTCTTGTGATTTGTGACTAACCTAGTATCAGAGTTTTAAAGCCACCCTGACTTGGCTTAACATGCCGTCGAGAAATATCTCTAAGGCATGCCGGTTTCCCCCCGATATTTTCCTTCACCGTTTTTGCATCAAGTGATAATTATGCAATACGCACATGAATCCGAAAAGTCAGCGGTGCGTGCCTTGGGTTCGAACTCGAGACCTATGACTCGGTTGTCTGACGGTCACACCAGTAGGCTATCACTGCTCGTTACAACCCAGTCACTGGGTTACACAATTGGTTGACCAAGATTGGGGCACACAATTGGTTGACCAAGATTATGTCTGGACTATAAAAGAGACTGTGACCTCTGAGTTTGTTTCGGCCTTTTTTCTCAGAGTAGTCAGATAGGAAACGCCGAACTCATCTAGCTAATTTTTTATTTAATTTTAATTTTTAACGACGGTAAAAGTGATTTCAATATACTATTTACAGAATAAACAATTTCATTTCATTTCGTTGTTAAGACTGGTTGTATGCTGGCGTAATGTGGATGTGGTGTGGTATACAATTCTGCCTATCCCTTCGGGGGATACAGGCGTGATATTAACTTACCTGTCGCTATCCAATTTCGTTGTCAACATGTCATATATCTGCTTGTTATCAACCAACTGTGGCAGGAGAGTGCATACTTCTTGAGCTCCAGTGACGAAACCCTAGAAGAAGTAAGATAATACAGAAGTCTAGAGAATAGTTGTTTATACTTGCACACTAGTTCTTCTAACGCTTCCTGAGGTCCTAGTGTGAGTTTCTTTTAACCATCTCGACTTTACGCATCGACCGCGTTCGGCGCTCCGATTGGCCCTTCACTGGTGAAGGCCGTCCGACTACCAATCGGAGCGCCGAACGCGGTCGATACGCAAAGTCGAGATGGTTAAAAGAAACTCACACTAGGGCCTCTGTACATGAGGCCGGAGGCGCACCGGTGCCGGACCGCATGTTTCATTGGCAATGCTTTACTGAATTGTGCTCGTTGCTTTTCTATTTAACTCTGCATCAATGCCAGTGTACACGCGTTTGCGACGCCGGCGGCGGTGAGGCGCATTTGCGATATTCATTCGTATACAGAAACTAACGGTCCGGCGCCGCCGCGCCGGTGCGGCTCCGGTGTCGTGTATAGGAAGCCTTAGTGAACAGACAGCTGTGCTGCTGGGGAGTTTGTTGCGCCACTTCTTCCCAGCTAAAGCACTAGGAAGTGGTGAGCGTTTTGGGGGACTGTCTTATGTAATTTTGACGTTCAAAAAGTTCTGCAACTGATAAAATGTAAGGAAAAAGGAAGTCATAAAATGAGTAAATATAACGAAAAAAACTGGCCATGAGCGTGTCGGACCACGCACAATGAAGGGTTCCGTAGTTGGGATGAATTTATCCCAAGAAAAAACTTAACAATGTAGTGGTAAAACATATTTTTTCATACATACCAACTGCAAATGTAAGTTTGTACGCATAATATTAAGAGATTTACCATGTTATTTTAAAACCATAGGTTTCTTATAGGTTTTCCTGTTATCTATAAGAACGTAGGTATAGAATAATTTTAGGGTCAGTAGTTTCGGAGATAAGGGAATGGTCAATTTTCATTTATTTTCTTAAATAGCTTTAAAACTTTTTCCAAAATTATTAAAAAAAAAATTGACCCCCACAATAAGCCCTTTCATATATATATATGTCACATGGTACAATTAGAAAAACTAAAAAAAAAAACCTACTTAATTGTCTCCCTAAAGTAATCCCATATTCAAAATTCATTTATTTACTTTACACGTCCGTGTTTGGGTCACAGAAATTCATATGTGAACCAAATTTGAACTTGGAGCAAAATGGCTGTGACAGCCATACAGACAGACACACAAGTGATCCTATGAGGGTTCAGATTTTTCATTCGGTCGTATGGAACTCTCAAAAGAATAAATCTGCAGCTGTGATTGGTTAAATTGACTGGAATATCAACAGTCAATCAGATCACTTGACATGAGATGTCTACTAAATAAACATACAGCATTGTAATCAACAATACATTGTAACAGCAAATTAATTTTCACGCCTCCCCCTTAAGAGCGTTTATCCTAAAAGTTGGCAACGTCGCAAATAGCTGTCAAATATTTACCTGTTTTGATTAATTTGGCAATATTACTGTATGGAAATAAGAAATATCGCTAACAAGTGAAATAGAACATTAATAATGAATTTCAATTATAACACTGAATTTGATGTTCTAACCGTTTCAGGTGTAAGAAAGGCATTTGGATAGTTTCCAAATACTTTTTTACATCTAAAACTAAATATTCCGTGTAACGATATTAATTATTGCATTAGTATCACAGTAATATTGCCAAATGATAGCTATTTGCGACGTTGCCCAATTTCAGAATGCAATCTCTTGACACGTCGTTAATTTTCGTTCAAATAACTGGTTGTAATTCACTTACAAAGTAATGGTAGTGAAATAATCAAAATATGTTATTGTGTATTCACCTTTCCAACATCATAACCAAAAGCCAGTTGTATGTCGATCATGCGGTCGATGTAAGCCATTATTTTGGGCACTGATACCCTGAAACAAAAAACAAACATCCTAGAAGATATGTCTGTTGACGTGAAAATCATTTCGCCAATCTATTCTGTAATTATAACATAGGTGACGTCAGTGTGAAGTGAGCTGTCAATAGTAGCAATCCCTAGCATCAGATGGAATGACAGCTCACTTCACTTATGTTTTCACCGTGAGATATTAACAGAATAGTCCGGCTGGTTATAAGTTCAATATTTCTGAACGTCAAAAACACGTACGATTTCAATCGTTAATAACTAAAAGGCTTTTAAAGCTAGAGTAATGGTTGAGCACCCAAAAAAATAGTCATATTTATAACAATTTTGAGGCAGGATATAATTTGCCAATGACGTCACATCACAAGGTAACACAGGCACAATTCGTATAGTGCAAAACGTGTTCAGCTAGAACGGTGATTCTGGTGTCGTTCCCAAGAGTTGATAAAGGATTACCAGGATCTAAAGACTAAAGAGATATAACAATCTTTTTTCGTAAAATAGGGGTATAAATGCATATGAAGTTGACAATAGCAAAACATTTCATATATAGGAGAAATGTTTTGCTATTACGGCCGATATGAGTATATCGGCCGTAAATCTGCTCAGAACTGAAAAATATCACAATCGATGAAACATCAGGAATGCAATAAACATAATTTTTTGTAATTCATTATAAATATTAAATAACATCGTTAAATAAATTTGCGCGGGCTCGAAAAAAAAAAAAAAAAAACCACAATATTTTCCTTCACCGTTTTGAGAGCAGTGGTGATGAAATAATTTACATAGTGCCAGTCGCGGCCGTTTCCACTGGGCCCACCACTGCTCTCATACATAAAGAAAAGAAAAAAATATATATATTTATTCAAGTATAAAGTAAAATTATGATTTAGATTAATTACATTCGAGTAATATTTAATTCTAACTGTAATTAAGACCTGCCTGATATAGGTTTGTGAAAACCAGAAAGAAAGAAAGAAAGAAATAAAATATATTTATTTAGCACAGACTAAAAGGCACACAACACAACAGTGTTGTGCAACAAAATTTTGTACAAACAAAAAAAGAAAAAAGAAAGAATACATGATTGTTGTGTCTATTTTATTTTCTAAGAAATCTGAAAAGTATATATTACCTGGCCAGTTTGCACAATCGCAGGAATCGAAGCATTCTCAACAGTTTAGTAGCGGTTATAAAGCTGGAGTTGAGGCTGTTCCACTTATCCCAAGGAGTTAGGGCGTCTAACACGTCTAGTACTAAGTCTGAAAGGAGAGTGGTTGATACATGTGCTGGTAAAGAAGAACCAATAAACCATAACCGGCCAGGTGCGTGTCGGACCACGCATCATGAAGGAATTCGTCGTTGGGATGAATGTTTACGCATGCACAGTATTGATTTTATCGACCGCGAAAATAACTTTGTACTTCTCAAAAAATCAATGAAGAACAAAGTTATTTCTGCGATATAACCGAAAATATTCCATATCTAAAAAACTAGTAACTGAAATAGTAAAGTAAATTAGAAAATAAACATCATAATATTTTTTAGGCAGTGTGTGCGGGGTGAGGCAGGGGGGGTTAAGTTCACCTACGCTCTTTAACCTTTATGTGAATGAGCTGATTGAGGAACTTGGCAGCACCAGAGTCGGTTGCCATGTCGATGGTGTCTGCGTCAATAATATTAGTTACGCAGACGATATGGTGCTGTTAAGTGCGTCGGTCTGTGGGTTGAGAAAACTTGTGGCCCAATGTGAAAGATACGCAGAACAACATGGTCTGACGTATAATTCCAAAAAGTCGGAAATCATGGTTTTCGAGGTTGGGGGAAAAAACACTAGTGCTATACCACCTGTTACACTCAGTGGAATGCCATTAAAGAGAGTGTATAAGTTTAAATATTTGGGCCACTTATTGACCCCCAACCTCCACGACGATGACGACATTGAACGGGAGCGGAGAGCGTTGTCGGTTCGAGCGAACATGCTGGCCCGTAGGTTTGCACGTTGTTCCCTTCAGGTGAAGATCACACTCTTCCGAGCTTACTGTACTTCTTTCTACACGTGTAGCCTTTGGGCCAGATATACTCAAAAGTCGTACAGCGCTCTCCGCGTTCAATACAATAATGCGTTTAGGGTACTGGTGGGGCTGCCTCGCTTCTGTAGCGCATCGGGGATGTTTGCTGACGCACACGTAGATTGCTTTTATGCGACCATGCGAAAGAGGTGTGCTTCTCTGGTGCGCAGGGTGCGGGCCAGCTCCAACAGTGTCCTGAGTATGATTGCTGGGCGTCTGGATTGCTCATACGTGAATCATTGTTGTGCCGTCTCGCATGGGGTGAAGCAGCGGTGACTCGTGTGAGTGATTGAATATTGTTGGATAAATTAAATTGTTAAATGATACTAACATAGTTTTAAGTATTACTAACATTATTGAGTCATGGTTACTCGAATAAAGAATTATATATATATATAAAGATATCTCTCGGATAAAGTGCCGTTAGCGGCATAATAGTGACGCTGCCTCGGCTTGGCTAAAGTGCCGTAAGAATTACATTGTCATTGTCACTATCACTGTCACTGTCACTTGTTATTTTGTTTGATTATTGAGGTTAATTTGCTGTAAAACACCACATTTCCAAAGCATTACATTTTCTTGTGCCTAAACGGACCTTGGCACTCGCCGGCCGCTGCCACGGCACCGCTCGCTTCGCCCGCTCGGCTCGTGCGTACCTTTCAGCCATTGTTATTTGCTAAGCCAAGGGGTTATGGCTACAATTAAGGTTAGGCGGCTATAGATGAAATAAATTAATATTAGCCTTTCCTCAAAAACAAAATAACAAGTAACAGTGACAATGACAATGCAATGCTTACGGCACTTTAGCCGGGCCGAGGCAGCGCTACTAATATGCCGCAAATAGCGGCACGCGCAGTGAATAAAGTGCCGCTAGCGGCACTCTATACACTTTTTATTTTTAATTATGGGATCCAACAATACCCGATACGGTATGCATTGAACCTCTTTTTTCATCACTTGGTTACATGTGTACAGACTCAAGATTTGAGTATTGAGTATTGCATTGGGAGAGTCACCCCTATTTATTATTGGTTCGACGAAGTTCTTTAACGCGGCTTGCGGTAGGAGTTGACTGGTAGAAACCGTCACGTAATGAAAAAGCGTTATGCCCGAAAAAATCAGTGTCAAGGTTGAAATTTGTAATTTTTTTTTGTTTTGTTTTTTAATATAGATAATAATACATAATATACAGCGAAAGGAAAGCGGGTGTCCAACGACACCTCCCGAAATTGTTGAAGTTGTAGGGCAAACTAAACTCTATGTGTAGGTATAAAAAGTAATTTTCCCAAAAACACATACTTGTTTACATGTTTGGAAACCAAAACGCGAACGCAGAATATGCCTCTTCCTTTGTAAATATGTCATGTTCAACTATTGAATACTAAAGCTGGCTTACCACTGGTAGCCATGACAATAATGAAGAAGTCCAGTTTGTTCCAGTGCGACTTGAAGTAGCCACAGAATCCGAGCGCACACATCTTTATTATCATCTCCATCACGTATATCGTGTAGAAGAAACTGAAATATGACAGTATTTCAGGCATAATTAGCAGTGATAGCCTGCCTAGTGGTGTGACCGTCAGACTGCCAAGTCTTAGGTCTCGAGTTCGAACCCAAGGCACGCACCTCAGACTTTTCGGATTCATGTGCGTATTGTATAATTCTCACTTGCTTCAAAAACGGTTAAAGAAAACATCGTGAGGAAACCGGCATGCCTGAGAGATATTTCTCGACGGCATGTGAAGCCAAGTCAGAGGCCCATGGGCAGCTTTAAAACTCTGACACCAGTTTAGTCACAAATCACACGAAAAGATGAAGAGGCATAATTTCTGGCCTCTTTATTTACAGACCCTGGCCTATGGATTTGCTTGGGCCGATGGAAGTTTTGTCTCACAGAACCTATGAGACCAAACTCCCCCTAAAATTCCCCGTTTCATTAGTAGCAAAAAAAGCCGAGTCTATGTGTACAACGTGTCCCAGAAATCAACGTCAAGCCGAAAACGGTCAATAGGCCAGTGAACATGTGGACGGGAATTTTGAATGGTAAAGTTATTGGTCCAATCGAGCTGCCGGAGAACTTAAATGCCCAGGGGTATTTGGACTTTCTACAAAACCAATTACCAGAATTTTTGGAAGAAGTACCACTGAACATTTACGGTAGGATGTGGTACCAACACGATGGCTGCCCAGCGCATTATGCTCTAACAGTACGTGAGTTTCTCAATCGGGAATACCCCGATAGGTGGATTGGGCGCGGTGGTACAATTTCGTGGCCTGCCCGTTCACCCGATTTAAACCCCCTAGATTTCTTTTACTGGGGTACGATCAAGGATATCGTGTACTCTAAACCAATCCAAAATTTAGACGAGCTGCGCCAAAGAATTGCAGAAGCCGCTGAATCCATCAACTCGAGAAGACACGCCCGCCTTATTACGCGATCATTTTTAAAGAGATGTAGAGCTTGCATTGCAGCTGAAGGCGAACAGTTCGAACATTTATAAACATGGAAAATCATGGATTTAATAAAAATTATAACTAAAGAAATCCAACAACTGAATTTTATTTCAAACGCACCTGAAACTAACAAATAATTTTGTTTTCCTCAATTAAGAAGTAGCAATTAGTAAGTGGCTTACCATTTTGGAATCCAGACTAAACACGCCATCTTTTAAAGTTACTTGCCAAAATAGTGTAGTACATTTTTTTTACACTACACGCGGTTAAATTTGGGTGACGTAATAATTTTGAATTCAATGTTGGGCAAAAATCTAACATTTTATTTAAATCTGAGGTAGTTATGTTTTAACTGTCATTTACAGAAGGGTTATTCATGGTTACGTCACAGAAAAAAAACTGACGAAAAGTTAATATCTGTAGTCACAGGACTTGAAAGATCATCACAGGGTGTCACTTTTTGAGATTTATTTTTGAATCCATAAAATTTTAAAAGTACATGACTAAGATTTTTTTTTATATTTTTCTAAGAACTGTCACGACTTGGCCTATTGACCGTTTTCGGCTTGACGTTGATTTCTGGGACACGTTGTATACCTATCGATCTATCGGTATAATGGCCATGGGCATGGGAATATCCCGGGTCTACCTCCTAGAATATTGAAGTCAGTACAATGCGGAATATCAAATTGAAATATCACTCGATGTATTTTCTGGTCTGTCTGTACCTATCGGTCTGCCGGAAGCCTAGGCATGATTGAAATGAAATGAAATTGTTTATTCTGTAAATAGGATATTGGAATCACTTTTACACGTCATTTAAAAAAAAAAAAAAATTAGCTAGATGAGTTCGGCGTTTCCTATCTGACTACTCTGAGAAGAAAGGCCGAAACAAACTCAGAGGAATATAGTTCACAGGATCAGGGCTTATCCTGAAATCCCCTCACTAAAATTCCTGCGGCGAAAACAACGATCATGGATCCTGGGTGAGTCCTTACTGTACTTTAAGAAGCTGGTATATTGATTATGAGGATTTTTTCTAGGTTTAATACCTCGGTGAGTATACTCACAAGTTGAGCGCCCTGATAGTGAGGACACGGACGATTTGTGACACGGATATCGGTAGTGCCACCTTGCACAGTATGACGGGCGTGTTGCATAGTACCATGAAGTAGATAAACTGCACTGTACTCACAAGTTGAGCGCCCTGATAGTAAGCATGACGGTTTGTGACACGGGTATCGGTAGTGCCACCTCGCACAGTATGACGGGCGTGTTGCATAGTACCATGAAGTAGATAAACTGCACTGTACTCACAAGTTGAGCGCCCTGATAGTAAGCATGACGGTTTGTGACACGGGTATCGGTAGTGCCACCTCGCACAGTATGACGGGCGTGTTGCATAGTACCATGAAGTAGATAAACTGCACTGTACTCACAAGTTGAGCGCCCTGATAGTGAGCATGACGGTTTGTGACACGGGTATCGGTAGTGCCACCTCGCACAGTATGACGGGCGTGTTGCATAGTACCATGAAGTAGATAAACTGCACTGTACTCACAAGTTGAGCGCCCTGATAGTGAGGACATGAACGGTTGGGACACGGGTAGTGCCACCTCGCACAATATGACGGGCGTGTTGCATAGTATCATGTAGTAGATAAACTGCACTGTACTCACAAGTTGAGCGCCCTGATAGTAAGCATGACGGTTTGTGACACGGGTATCGGTAGTGCCACCTCGCACAGTATGACGGGCGTGTTGCATAGTACCATGAAGTAGATAAACTGCACTGTACTCACAAGTTGAGCGCCCTGATAGTGAGGACACGGACGATTTGGGACACGGATATCGGTAGTGCCACCTCGCATATTATGACGGGCGTGTTGCATAGTACCATGAAGTAGATAAACTGCACTGTACTCACAAGTTGAGCGACCTGATAGTGAGCATGACGGTTTGTGACACGGGTATCGGTAGTGCCACCTCGCACAGTATGACGGGCGTGTTGCATAGTACCATGAAGTAGATAAACTGTACTGTACTCACAAGTTGAGCGCCCTGATAGTGAGCATGACGGTTTGTGACACGGGTATCGGTAGTGCCACCTCGCACAGTATGACGGGCGTGTTGCATAGTATCATGAAGTAGATAAAGCCGTCGAACCAGACGTTGGTGACTATTCTGTAGCAGTGCTGCCGCCATTTTTGTCGAGGTACTTGTGCGTTGGCTGCTTCGGGTGTCATCATGTTTACTAGTTTGCGGCGTAGCCATACTGCGTGCGTCTTTGGGGAGAGAGAAAGCTGGTTATTGAATGGAATAAAGAATATGAATCATAATATAGAATATGTCCCTTAGACTGGTTTAGGTGGTGATATGTCTATTCCTCTATGAAATATTTGGTTTCCCAAATCTTTCAGTTGTTAACACCCAAATAAAGAATAAAATCTATTCGGATATAAAATATGTAAATGTTCCTCTGTTGCAAGTAGCAACCTCGTTGACGCAAGGAAACTGTGAGTTTTAGCCCTCGTACGCACGGGCAATTTTTATCATGCACTGGATTTTCAACGCACTGCTTAGCGCCAAGAGTTGAAAATCTAACAGTGTGTTTTTATGGCACGCTGGGAGGCACTCAGTTGGATTCTCAATGCTCGGCTCAACACCGAGAGTTGAAAATTCAGTGGGCGATAGAATATATTCGGTGCTTCTTCGTCTTCAAGTCATCACACCTTTGGACAGGGACTACCACTACTACCACTTTCTGGTCAGAAACAAAAGATCATCTAAATATCTGGGAACTATAGCTTCTCCTCGTTGGTCTAGTGGCCGCAAGCGCTACTGCTCTGCTCAGTACGAGGTCCTGGGTTCGATTCCTAGGTCGGGCAAAGTGATATCGAGTTTTTCCATCTGGAGTTTCTCAGTAGCAGCCGAAGTGTGGATTTGTGGCCGGTCGATGGCAATAGGCTGGCCCCCTATTACATGGGACTTAAACATATCTGGCGAAATATGGGTTTACTATAGGTACACCTCTGCCTAACCCTTGGGGGATTACAGGTGTGATGTTATGTATGTGTATAGCTACTTCTAAACCTATGGAACGTTACCTTAGGCTTCCACAAAGTCCCCAGCTGGTCCAGATTGACCCTGCCGTCATCAGAATCAGCCGCCACTTCAACAGCCTGTACCAAGACCCTGACGCCGTCCTTACTGATCTTCCCGTGTTCATACTGACGCCAGTAGGATATCTTTAGTGCTTTTAACACGCGCTGGTTAGCTTCCCTGTTTTGTGAAGAATTTTTAAAATTTTAAATTCAAGGGAAGTAAATTAAATAAATGTAAACACTTAAGGGGTCATTGTACAGACGCCAGCACATCAACCTACTACAATCTGACAAATTTCTTTAATAGGTTTTCAATTTTATCACTAAAGTATAAGGTTCAAAGTCGATTGGGAAAATTTGACAGAGTTTCGGGTAGGTTGACCTGCTGGCGTCTGTACTCATCATTAGGAAAATATATCTTATTATATCTACGTCAATTGTATTTTGTATTGGAAACAAGGAGGGACATAGCTCTTGCTACCTATATTTTTAAATGATTGCGTGGCAAGACTTCAAATCCAGGTATATTAAAAGAAATAAACCTAGCTGTGTGTGCCCGACAATTATGTATTGCGAAGGCGACGGCCACGGCTATTGGCAGTGCCCAGTGGTAGGACCAATCTACTGGGTAAAGCCCCTGTAACGCGTACTTTGCGTGTACTTAACGACGTAGCAGACAGCGTAGATCTTTTTACTTGTTCTCTGAGTGAGTTCACAAAAACAACGATGTACAGAATATGTTATAGGAAATAATAAAACTGTAATTATGGCCACGCTATTGAATTAGGAAATTCCTGTAATTATAGTTTTGATGAGTTAATAAATAAATAATATTTTTTTTTTTTTTTAGTGTTAGTGCTGATGGCTTTAAGAGTAGTGGATGACCAAAGAAACGATGGAAGAACTGTGTGAAAGACGATAGGTATGGCTAGAAAGGGGGTGACTACCGAGATCACGACCCCCCCTTTGATAACCCCACATTAATTGGGATAAGGACAGGAAAATTATGATGTTGGTCATAAATGTGCCCAGAGTTTTTAAAGGGTCGGTCATAGTGAATTAGTTGTACGGAACAACTAATTGCTTAGCCTTTTTTATTGATCTTTTAGTTATTCATGATTGTTAGAATTGCCAAACTTAAGTGGCAATGGGCAGGGCACATTGCTCGCAGAACAGATGGCCGATGGGGCCGAAAGGTTCTGGAGTGGCGACCGCGTACCGGAAGACGTAGCGTTGGAAGGCCTCCCACAAGATGGACCGATGACCTTGTAAAGGCCCCAGGAATCCGATGGATACGGGAGGCACAGAAGCGGTCGAAGTGGCGGTGCTTGGGGGAGGCCTATGTCCAGCAGTGGACGTCTTTTGGCTGAAATGACGATGATGATGATAGTTACGATCAGGAACGATGTTATAGTCTGCTCCAAAAGTATCAGTTGAAAATATAAACAAATGGATCAGAACACCACGTGGATGACAATTTGTAGTGCGACATACCTACAAATTGAGTGCTTTGCTTTGATTATATCAATACTTAAATTCTAATTTTGAATCACTCTAAAGATGTTTTTCATTTGACAATTCAGGTTAATAATATAGGTTCAGGTTAATATCAGGTTTATACAATTTAATAATGTTACTCAAACAGTAATTGTGATATATAAAATTGAAACCCTTCTAAATACAGATGAATGTACTCCCTTTAGTGAATGATTGTGTGAAAATTTAACCTGAACAGGTTTTGTTTACATTTTCATCAGATACTTTTGAAACAGAGCATACTTGATCATCTCCGCGAACTCTTTCTTGGTGGGTTCGTTGGGTATCTCCCTCTCGCAGTCGGGGCAGGTGGTGTAGTGGTACCCCATGTAGGTGTCGTCGTCGCTGTCCTCGTCGCGACCTGACATTTGGAGCTGGTACGGATGCTTTATGGTAGTGCCTGGTGGACAGAGGAATTTCGAAATTAGTTCAAGATTAAATCTGTTGTTGTTTTGAATTTTTCACATGAATAGGTTTTTCAACATCCATCTTTTGTCTGTGGTCTAGTGTCCCAGGTTCGATTCCCAGTGGGGGCAAAAATTTCTGCTCGATTTGGTTGGTGGTAGGGCTTGATGTAAGTCCGCCTGGCTAGCTATATAACAATATTAACAGCATTGCTGTGTTTCGGCAGTTAGAGGTAAGATATTAGCCAGTTACTCTGTAGTTGAGGATTCCGGGTGAAGCTCGCTTCCACCTTCGGCCTGATCCACACTTACCATAAGGTGAGATGCAGGCAAAGAGCATCAACGTTGTGGTAACAAAAAAACCCACATCTACATGGATGTATATTCTCATATTGTATGTTTATTTTTAAATGAATGAATAGTTAAATGTTTTTATTTTATGTATTTTATTTTCTCTTCAACTCTTACACACGTTGTCTACATCTCTTTTTAACCACTTTCCTATCGCAGGTATGCTGGAAGAGATTTCTTTAGAAGTAAGCATCACCTTTGTACGTATTTTTCTGTACCTTTTTTTCTTGTCTGTTTATATGTGTGTACATAAACTGTTAAATAAATAAATAGATGTAGGTCCGTTTTCACTGCAGGTAAAAGCATTATCGTCGACGGCCCAACTTGACCCACTGCTGGGCATAAGCTTCTCTGTGTCAATTACCACTCTATGCCAGTCTCATCCAGGTTTTTTTCACGCTTCCTCAATGCATCTGGTCAATTTGAGGCAAGCAAATCCAACGTTCCTTTTCTATATTTTAACTTATTTTAAATCTAACACGCTACAATGAAATTAAAACTAAAATATCTTATAAAAGTAAATTAATCTTCGTCTTAAGGTTATATTAGAGAATAGCTTTTGCCGCGATTAATATCATCATACGAATGTTATCATCTTTCGATTTTACCCGTGTTTTGATTGACAAATTTTAACAAAAATCGTTTATTGTGACCTTAAACTATAGACATATAGCTTCGGGGACTTTTATGTGGGTAATGATGCATAACTATGAACATGTAGTAAATTATTCGCAGCGCACGCCAAAGAATGACTTTTATAGACAAATTTTTGATACCTTGGGTTACATTATTGCAAGTTCTGCAGGGACATCGAATTAAGAAAAAAAAATACTGCCGATGTTACTCGCTGATTATGTAGCTTTCTATAGGTGAATTTTTTTTTTAATCGGTTAACTATTTTTAAGTTTATCTCTTTTCTCTTTATAATATTAGATTAGATTAGGCATTAAAAAAAAAAAAATACTGCCCATGTTACTCGCTGATTATGTAGCTTCCTATAGGTGAAGATTTTTTTAAATCGGTTAACTATTTTTGAGTTTAAAAAAATTATGAATGTAAAAAGAAATTAAAAATATGGCTTCACAGTTTAAATTATAATGACACAGAGTTATTTTTGCAACGTGTGACTTGATAATAAATATTATTGGTAATGTTATTCGCTTATTTAGCCACACATGTACACTCAAAATCTCTCTCTCTCTCTCTCTCACACACACACACACACACACACCAACACACACCAACACACACACACACTCGTAAAGTTAATAAAAAAGTTTAAATACAATCATTTAAAAAATTTCCTTTCTGTTTCTCAATATACCTATTTGTGCTCGTGCGTTTATAATGTAAGGGAAGAGTGGAGCCTTCACCTACAGGTATTTTCTATGCCTAAATGGTGACTCCTCGATAGGCAATGTAAGCCAAACGAGATATATGAAATAAACTTATTTTATTTTTATTTAATTTCAAGGGACTACCAACCGGCGGAGACCAGGTCCCAGTTAGCATCAGCGAGGAACTTGTCCATCTTCAGCATGGAGATGCAGCGGTCGCGAGTCATCATGATACGTTTGACGCAGTTCGTCATGTTCGCCTTCTTGGCGAGAGAGATCTCCGCCAGACCTAGGATCTTCAAGACTTTCGTCATACTGGTAGCGTTTATAAGGAGGGATAAGATTACTAGGCCTGCTGTTTGGATTATGAAGATCTGTAAGAGAGTGAAATTATAAATATATCGGGCCTTAACCTACCATCTTAAGACGGAACAGGGCTTGCGAATCTCCTTACAAATATATTCTCCTTTTTTCTTCCTGAATAATGCCTCTAGAGCATACATTTTTTTTTTCCAAAAAACCAAGGTCTGCTGTAGACACGTCCCTGTTATTTCATTTTTTTCAGCAACTTATTGGTAAAGAAAATAAGACCCTCCAAAAATTACAAAAAATGCCCCATTTTTACTGCCGTGATTAAAGGACTACCAGACAAATTCGAAAAGTTTTTAACATAAAAGAAAATAACAGGAACCTAGAAATACTCTTTCTTAAAAAAATTATATAAAAAATAATTGAATCGGCTCTGTTTTCAAGGAGAAAAAAGGTGAATACGAAACGTCGATCTCGTCAATTTTTTTTGTGATATAATCGGTCTGAGCTGCAGCTGTCCCTATCGCATTGTACGGAGGCAGACTTGAGGTAAGACGACGGCAATAGTTTCTTCAAATACCTATTTTTCAAATTCCTCGCAGCCCCTGTTCCATCTTAAGTTTGTGCACTTTCGACCAGTTATGTTAGTAAAATCCATCTAATTAAGGGTCGAGGCTGTTGCCATTCAGCATCTTACTATCATCATCGATTGCCCTACTTCAACTACTTAGAAGACGTTCATTGATTAGGAGGAGGACGGGGTCGAGCCGAATCACGTAGTTTTTTTTCCGCTAAGAACAACATATTACTAGAAAACTGAGTTAAATTAATAAAATGGGCTACTGTAATTATTAATCTTTTTAAATAAATTTCACGTGATGTTAGGGGGTCGAGCAAAATCTCACGACATCTCACCAAGAGGGGAGGAGGGGTCGAAAAATCGCCAAACTCGCCATATCACGTAATTAATAAACGCACCCTTACTGGTGTGTATAGGCCTCTCTGTGCTTGTACCACTAACCCAGGACCTCGGACTCAGCAGTTATCCAAACTTGCACAGTTGCAACTTACGTTTACACTTTCGCAACAAGTGAAGGTAAAATCTACATGATTATGCCCAGATACCTATAGCAAAAAATATTAAGATGATACTTACCTCTCCAGCATTCGAAACAGTCGGCGTCTGTAGCACAATCAACGCCAAACAAAGAGACAGTGGCCCTCGCAGTCCGCCCCACACACACGCCATACAGTGCTGCCACGTCATGCCATACCCTATGTGACGCAGCAGCGGCGTCATTGCGGCGTACACCATCAACCTTACAACATTATCATATAAGAGACTAACACAGAGACAGTGGTCTCACATCCCGCCCCACACATAGGCCATACAGTGCTGCCACGTCATGCCATACCCTATGTGACGTAGCGGCGGCGTCATTACGGCGTACACCATCAACCTTACAACATTATCATATAAGACTAATACAGAGACAGTGGCCTCACAACCCACTCCACACATAGGCCATACAGTGCTGCTACGTCATGCCATGTCAGCAGCGGTGTCATTGCGGCGTACATACACCATCAACCTTTACAAAAAAATATATAAAATAAAAAATGTGTGGATATTTCCAGTTTAATATTCAGCATTATTTAGGCATGATTTTTGCATTCATATAAATAAAAATGTATACTTATCAGAAAAAAGTTGAAGTCTTAGCTTTTAATGTATATTATAATCATGGCATAGCCAGTCATATTTTTCATTTTGTTAAACCAGATATATTACTTATTTACATAAAATTAGTTAAGTGTCGTGTGTTAAGCAGCTATCTAACATGCTGAGCATTAAACGGAAAAAATATTCTCAGCTAGTAATGTCTTGTTGACGAACTGCCCGACCTTTCCTTTGTAACAAGCTCCAACATTGCGGTCAACTTGAACTTGAACTTGGAAATACAAGAATACATAACATCACGCCTGCTCACCCCGAAGGGGTAAGCAAAAGATGGAATAGGTACACCCACGTTTCGCCAGTTATTTTATAGCCTATCAAATAGGGGGTTGCTATTAACCGGCTTTGCGCCCAAACCCTGGGTTACTATTGAATTTCTTCATGAATAACGCTTAGGATTGAACCCAAGAACCACAGCACTCGCGCCTACGACTATAAACGAAGCAGTAATTTCAAGATGCTATATTGTTTTAGTAAATCCAGAAACTCGGTAAAGCCTTGTTCAATCACAGTAACATTTTGTTGAATCTGGAACACTAGTTTTAATAAAGGGAACAAGACTGCAACATGTTTGGAATGGGTCCACATACATTTAACAGTCCTCAGTTCCTAATCAAATAAAAATTAAACCAAAAGAACACTCACCTCGAACAATAAACAGTAGTATAAGTCACGAAGATCAACGAAACTTGTCTTACACTGATAACATCACTAACTTTCTCAAAAATCACCACCCCAACCATTGTGAACACCAATGTATTTGCAGCATGGCCCAGTATCATCCAGAAATTGGACACCACCTGCTCCACATCCCCAGCTATCGTCGACTTCTTATTACTGACCAACACCCCAGTTATCACTGTCCCCAGTAATCCAGACACATATAAAAACTTTTCACCGATATAATAAGTTAGGTACGCTCCAGCCAAAGTCACAGTCACAGCACAGAGTAAATCGTAATATGTTATCGATAGTAAAGTGTCCGTGATCTTTCCCATCACTATGCCTAAGAGGATTCCCCCTCCAGCGTATCTTATCAAAAATAACGTAATTTCTGAGGCTTCTGTCAACGCACTGGCTATGTAACCAAAAACAGCTGTAAACTCTATCATGACTGTGACATCTCCCAGTAAGCCTTCTCCTAGTAAGAGTACACTTATATATTTCCCTTTCGACATCGATTTTAATTGTTTCACAACTTCCAAAGGATATATAGGCGAGCACACAATCCCAAAAAGTAAGGCAGTAGAGAAATTCCATGAAGTTTCAATCAAATAAAAGGCCATGAATGCTGCCATTAACGCTGTCAACAGTGCTCCTGGTACTCCAACCAGCAAAATTTGAGGGAAGCTTCGCCAAAATGAATGAGCATCAACATTATACGATGTCCGAAAAATCAACAGCGGTAGGAAAGTTATTAATAACACATCTACATCCATAAAACAGATATGAACAATCGGCTTTATGCTCGGAAATCTGTTGGCACAAAATCCCGCGAATCCTCCTAAAGTGAACATGACAACTCGATAAGGTATACACATTCCGATCCAGAGCATTATAGCCCTTACGATCACGCCTATTAGGAGTGTCGTGAAAACGAATAGGAATCCCAAAGACGTTGGGTAGGCAAGTGAAGGTCTGCTAGGGTCATCAAACTGCATGACATCTTCTGTCGAGTTCAGTAATAGCTTGGGGTCCCCATCTGCATCCATTGTTTTTTACTGTTGAGTTGAAAATGTAAAGTATTGTAAATGTTGTAAAAGACGTTTCGTTTCATGGCCTAATAGTTTTTGTTTGTTTCGATTTTGAGTTAAGAAGCTTTAAAGGCGTATTTTCGTTTTGAAAACGATTTTAGAAATTACTGACATAAAAAAATAATTGGCAAAAAAAAATTGTACTAAACGTTAAAAAAAAACAAAAAATTCTAAATCTAAATTTAATTATTTAAAAAAAATCTTAAATAAATTACAAAACTAAAAATGTCAAATCCATAATTAAAAAAAAAAAAATTCAAAATAAATATAAAATACTACAATCATAAATCTATAGGAAATAAAAGTCTCACACCGTTCGGTTTCGCTGGACTTTTGTACGGCGAAAACTTCTGTGGGGTCTTTCTGGGAGATTTCCTAGGCGTCGCATTTTTCCTACCCTCGATTTTTTCTAACTCCTTGAGTTCCCTATAGGCCGCTTCTAGCATACGTTTCTTCCAGTCTTCGTAAGGCTCTACTTGCTCTTGTTGTGGCACCTCTTGCTTAGGTAGGTCGATATCCATGTATTCTTCAGTATCAACTACAAAAAAAAAATATACATAAAAATTAATTAAACGATTTATTTCTCCGATTTTTTTTGTGGTGGCCGAGAAATGAATATTTTGTTGAATTATACCAATATAAAGATGTAAAAAGTTTTGACAGCGGTGGGATTCGAACCCACGCCCTTTCGGACTGGTGCCTAAAACCAGCGCCTTAGACCACTCGGCCACGCTGCCTACACGACAATGTGTCGAATTTAGTAAATGTTTTATAGGTACGTAAAATAACTATTTAATTTCTGGAAACAAAATTGTTAAAAATCAGGGTTACAAAAAAAATTAGGTGGAGTCACTGCTGCAAGGGTCTTATGGGCGCTCGAATGACGTCGACAGAGGGGCGTTACTTGTAAATTTTGTATAATTGATTTGTGAAATATCACTTGAAATTAATTTAAAAAACAAAATGGCGGCTTTAGTTCCGATTTTGGCCACAGGCCAAAATCACCTTGTAGCGCTGTATGTTAATTTTATAGTAAACACCAATCTTTATTTTTTTTTTTTTTTCTTTAGGCTGTCCTTCCCGCTCCGCTAGTGTGAAATGGAACATACCTGGCCAGAAAACATATTTATGATTTCAAACAAAAATAACGTAAATCGGATTAGTGTTTTTTGGATTTATATCTTACTAGCTGCGCCCCGCGGTTTCAGTCGCATAAGTCTCGATCCCGTGGGAATATCATGAGACCAGAACCGGGGTAGGACATAGGATACTTTCTGTCCTAACCCAGGTCCTGGTCTACCCATGTGCCAAATTTCATCCAAATCCGTTCTGCCGTTTTAGCATGAAAGCGTAACAAACAAACATACACAAAATCAAATCTTTTCTCTTTATTATAATATTAGTTTACAAAAAGATAATTTACCATTTTCCACGGCATTCTTAGGAGGACGTCCCTTTTTCTTCTTGGCGACTGCGAAGTGCAGGTCAGTGAACTTGGTCCAGTCAGCGTCCAGTTTGGTCCACTGTGCAGGCTTCAGTCTTGATTTCTCAATTATTTTACTCTTTGGTACTTTCACTTTGTTGGTTCTGTAAATGTTTTTATTAGGAATTATTATATTAATTCATTTTTAATTCATATTCTTTATGGAATTTTTTTTTTTTTTTTTTGGGTGGGAAATTATCAAATAACTTCTCCCGCTCTGGGTGGAGCGGGAGGGCGTGTCAGACTCTTACTGACTAAAACCCACCCGTGTTCCTTCGGTTGCCTGTACGTTGCCAGGGGCCACGGTATCCCTTTCGGACTTTCCCGCAACCCCGGCAGGCATCGGTCCTATCGAACCCCTTCACTTGCTGACATCTCTTTGAGGCGCGCGTGGAACACAACGCGCCGTCGACCCGGGCCTGGTCCTTATCGGACGGCGAGCTACTCATTTCTTTATGGCACCTTGGCACCTCTTTAGGTCATGAGCCTTTAGCCTAGGTCATAAGGGTAGGCGTGAAAATTAATAACAGATATTCTAGTGATAGTATATCTCATACTTGTAGCAGTGGAAAATAGAATACAATAGTTTTTTTGTAAAACATGATTCAATAAAGATCTTATTAAGACGCAGATATATACCTTGAGTGGTTAGTCGCATTATTAATTTATTATATATAAAAACAAAAGCTATTTTGATAAAACACGTATACTAAAAGATCAATAATTAAATTATCTTTAAAATGGTGAAGGTTTCAGCAAAATACGCTTGATAGATTTTGCGTGATTCTCCGTTTTTTTCTGCGTTAGACATAACTTTACAAATTAATTTAATAATACTACTTGTTTAAACGTGATCTTCAGTATAAAATCGTTAAAAGTCAATAGAATATTCTGATCCTACATGTTTCGCCATAGACAGGCATACAAATAACATGTTAAACGTAAAATCTTATACTAATATACAAGAATTTGAGTTTAACACCAAAAGAAGAATAATGGCTCATTTCCAAGTAGTGTTGAAGCTTGAACGGCATCATGCTGAGTTTCCTTCTTGTCACAGTCATGAGATGCAGCTGCCAACTTTTTATTTTTTATGCTCGTGATAATATATGTAAAATAAATATTAAATTTTAAATATTATTATAAATAAATATTAAATTTTTTTCTTTTTTTCTATTTTGTTAAATTTGCCTGATTACTCATATCTTTTTGTATGCACGTGTTTGACAAATAAACCTACTTTTCTTTCTTTTCCTTCATTGGTCTAGTGGTCTCAAGTGCTCCTGCTGAGCATGAGGTCCTGGGGTCGATTCCCGAGTCGGGCAGTGTTATTGGGTTTTTCTACCACGAATTACTCAGTAGCAGCCCAGTCTGGATTTGTGCCTGGTTGATGGCAATAGGCTCGCCCTAACACGGCACTAAACATAACTGTCAAAATATTTTGGTTGTAAAATAGGTACACCACTGCCTAACACTTCGGGAAATACAAGCGTGATGTTATGTTATGTTAATTTCAAGACTAAATGGCCATTACATTTGCATGTAAGCAAATTGCACTCTTTTTTTTTTTTTTAACTTGCTCCAAAGCTCAAAAAATAGCTCACAGTTTTGTAAATGGAACTAAATGTTTTTTTTTGGGTGGGCAATTATCAAATAACTTCTCCCGCTCTGGGCGGATCTGAGGGCGTGTCAAACTCTTACTGACTAAACCCCACCCGTGTTCCTTCAGTTGCCTGTACGTTGCCAGGGGCCACGGTATCCCTTTCGGACTTTCCCGCAACCCCGGCAGAGTAAATTGCTCTCTCAGGCAAAGTTTGTCACACGCCAAGCATACTGTTATAAAAATATATGAAAAAGGACTTGGTAGCTCACCTGCAAGCTTGATATACAGCCATACACACATACTGAGGCAGGTTTAAATCAATTTCCTGTAAATAAAGTACAAATATTTTTACTATACATTCTAACAACGAATCAATTTTCTGGCCACCCCCTTAAGACCTAGACCAAATATTTTTTGATATTTGGATATTACTCATGACCTAAAGAGGAGCCATAAAGAATATTATTTTTTTTTAATTTTAAAAGTATATACAAATCCGCGAAATTTCGCAGGCTAATACAGATCAGATCGAAGATTTATAGGAAGTTGGCTGAGTATATGCAAAAAACATGAAATTACATGAATAGATTTTTGTATGCTGTTGAAATTCAAATCGGGACACATCTAGATTTTTTATTCCCAAATAAAAAGACACAGTCACTGTCATGAACACAATGTTTATAAGCGAATAAAAATGAAGTACATCACAATTGTTACACTTTGCTAACTGTAAAGCATTCTTAATTATAGGTAGCTTTACGGCATAGCTGCTGCTTCACAACTAGTCCCCATATATTTTCTACAGGTTTATATGAGATTATTCCGAGCACGGCAGCAATGCTGCGACAGCACTGCTGCGCGGCAGTGTCGCCCTGCCGCCACGACAGTCCAGTAGTGTGCCGTTCATCGCAGCGATAACACATTGAGAAGTAAACTACAAACAGCAGTGCTGCGGCAGCATTGCCTCGACAGCGGCGTGTGGCGTTATTCAGAATCATACCTTTACTAGTATGTAAGTTTAAGTTATCTTTCGTCCAGTATTTCATTAACATATTGCATCATAGACTGCTGAACATACTCCCAATAATGCCAACAGTGAGTGGAAAATCAAAGTATCATGTTATTCAAACATATTAGTGATTGCTGTACATTTAAGCTGTCTTTTACAAAGAATAAACCTTATTACAATAAGGCATAATGGTATGATTATGTATATATTTTATGGTATGTTAATATACATATGTCTCTGAAGATTCTATTTGCACTGTAGTCTGCAGGGCAAAGGCCTGTCTTTCATGTTGTGTAGGTGTATGTTATGTACAAAAATAATCTCACCAATTTAGCTGCCCGCTGGTACTCCTCAAGAATCCTATCAGCAAGCTCCTGTACTACCGGGCACTGCAGAGTCAGACACAGCATGGTAGTGGTCAGCTTGTCACTGTTCAGTTCTAGAAGGTTCTGCACCACCTTCTTAGTGTTTGTGTATGCTGAGGGCTTGAGACCGGAATATTTTATTGCTGTTTTCTGTAATATAGAGGTAAATATTTTCAGGGGTTGGTTTCTAAGGAACAATTAAAAAGGACAAAAGTAAATTTTGTTTTTCTTTTAATTATTTTATAGTATGAGAAAGCAATAAAGTCTGAATTTGAAGAAAGACTAAGACAGTTCTCATTTGAATATACACTGATCTTAATCAAAATAACAAAAAGTACTAAACTACATACTCAATGAGGCTCTAGTGGCATCTACATCGCCACATGCGTACAACTCATCACACTGATGTCACGAGAAATCCCAATTTACAGCACGATCGGCATATATATGACTTCCCGACATCAATCGTTGGGCAGTTGCCCTTTTCTATAGAAGATGAATAAACTTTACACCCTGTTCCTCATACCTGGTGACCCTCATGTGATCCAGAATGTTTGTGAGTGGTGAAGTCTATACCTAATTTATTATATGGGAAATAATGCATATAATAAATTAGGTATAGTCATTTTCCTTCATGAAGGAAACTGGCCTTTTTAACCAAACTAGCTGGTTTTGGACAACACACTATAAGATTAAAATTGCAGCAATTGAAACTGCTGTCTTCTTGAACTTTCTCTATTGTCTAAAACACAACTTACTATGTCCAAATCTGCCCCCAACATAGATGCAGCCAAGTCCAAGCATATGACAACTTTGCTGGTATCGGTCATGTTGCTGCCTGCCATACTCTTTGTCAGCAGCAGACGTTCCAATTCTGCTGCTTTACTGAAATTACAAGCAACAGGATAGATAGATTATGTGCTTTATTGTAATAACAATAACAAAACGCAGCACTATCAGAGTGGAAGTCAGGCTGAGTCAGGCTTCAAAGATGTGTACAGTCCGTGCACAAGATTGGTACCTTGGTGGGAAACATAACAACCTAAAAAGAACAATGTCCAGTATCTGCAAACTGAAAAGATCATGTTTTATTATTACATTTTGGTTTATTAGAATAGTAATGGACTTGAGGAGAGTCTAACAAATATATTAGCTTGTTTAAATTGATCATTCCCTAAACGTGATTTTGTTTACTTACTTCAGAACTTTATCTTCCTCGCCAAGTCCAAGTTTGGACGCTATCAGATGCAAAGTTTTGTTATTCGTTGCCATTTTATTGATTTATTTGGTTTTACACTCTAAAATATTTATTTTTTTACAAAAAATTGTCCCGGATTAACAAATTCATCCACAAATAAATCGCGCCATTTGAACGATTTTTGACATTTGTTTGTGTTTCATTCAGTCAGCTGTCACGGTTTGTCAAAGTAATTCATTCATTCTTAGCATAAACAAAAGAGGAGGGAGAGGGATCCTATAGTGATGGACGAGAAAATGCAATATTTTCTAGAAAGGTAATATTTTCCAGAAAACACCAAGAAAACACAGTGTCGGTGAAATAGAATATTTCAAAAGTAAATTATTTTAATTGATTGCGATTACATAAAGAATAATTACCATCAGAGTTTTGTAGAAGATAAAACTTCAGAAAATTATAGAAAAGGACCGCTTCATTTTTAGTCGAATAAAATAAAATATAATGACCATCTTTTATTTGCCCAGTATTTTCCTTCATGATTATTAATCTCTACATAGAATCAACATTTAGAACATGTACAAATGATAAACTAAAAGATTGCCTATCTTTTTTGCAAAATTGCACAACTTGACATTGTTTATCTCTGTCGTTCATGGATGGAAAATCTTCTCGATTCTCGATGACCACGCCCCTTTATCTCGATTTTGACTGAAGTTTCAATGATAAAACACCTTGCAATATCACAGGAGGCGACATGTTGATTTTTTTCTATAGGTTCTGTGAAGCCGATAGGGATCGCTGTCATTGCTACAAAATGTCTTTGTAGTTATCAGTGTTGCCAACTTAGTGGATTTTCCACTAAAACTGGTGGTTTTGATCCCCTATTTAGTGGCGAAATATTGGTTTTAGTGGCTAGTGGATTTTCCTAGTGGTTTAGTAAAATTCAATTTTAATTGCAATTAAAAATTTAAAAAACCCCCAACACAAAAACCTAAGTTCCCTTTAAAAAGTAAAAAAATAACAAAACAAATACGTCACGTTGGGGGACCGATGTTGCATTTAGGATACGATCGCCCCGAGCGGTCCCCCAACGTGACGTATTTGTTTTGTTATTTTTTTACTTTTTAAAGGGAACTTAGGTTTTTGTGTTGGGGGTTTTTTAAATTTTTAATTTAATTTTTTATTTTATACTTTTTATAGGTACCTACTTAATATAATGTCGATTTTGTTAAGTTTGAGACCCCACTCAAGTATATTTACAGACATTCGGATTTTCTTCCCTACTTTCACCCCCACAACCGATTTTCATCAAACATGTCTAAGAACACTCGCACATAGGTCACCTTTAATACAAAAAAAAACTAAATTGAAATCGATAATTTACCTACGAATGGTAGGTATGTTGATAAGCGAATTGTAAATTTTTATGACATGCTATTAAAGGAAACTAATGACACTTACTTATTTTATTTCGTAAAACAATATTTTTTTAGTGGAAAATTCAGTGATTTTAAGTGTGGGATAATTTTTTGTTAGTGGTTTTCTGGTGGTTTTAAAAGTTGACTCTAGTGGTAAGCTATTACAACTGTTGGCAACACTGGTAGTTATCAGGGTGTAGGTCATATAATTGTAGTAATATTAACTAATCCGTGCTAATTTTCATATGTTAAACGTATCGTAAAGAGAAAGAAGAGGATCCAGTCCGCCCAAATCAAGGGTGTGTATTGAGTGATACACCGATATAGATTTGTATCAAAATAATCCGAAGCTATTTATAAATATTATTTTCTCAGCTTTTACTTATGTTCAAACGTTAATAGTAACGTCTGATCTATAATTAACTTGTGAAAGTTTATAAATATTACAGTATTCCATGGTGAAGTAGTGAGTCGACTCGGTTATTAGTGGGAAAGGTTGCCATTTTTTAGTGGGATAAATCGTGTGTGGTGATATCAGGGCGTGATCTCAGTGCTCGGAGTTGGTTTGAGTCCGAATCCGGGGCAGTGTGAGTGCACGTCTGTGGTGTTCTGGTGGCCGCGGGTGCTAGGAACTTGCTACGAGACTGTGATACGAGTTTGTGGTGTGGTGATTTTCAGGTTGAGATGCAACTAGTGTCAGTGAGGTCGAGATAATAGCAGTGCGTGTTGTGGACGTGGTGACGTGATGATGCGGTCGCAGTGAGGGGGCAGAGCGACACCACGGCTTCTTCTGTGGCGGGCGGCGCGCGGGGAGCCGAGTCTCCTTCGCAGCCCAATCAAGACACGGTGGACAACGCCACACCCACCTGCTGGTAAGTCCTCCTTGTCTATTGTCCCACAAAAAAGGTCCTATACCTAAAAGTCTTGGTTCTCCAACTCCTTGGCAGTCAAGTGATCTAATGTCATTCATTCATTCTGCAGCACTTCAGATAGATATTTGTTATATCTAGACAGAAAGATAAACAATACCATAGCTTAGTGCCAATTCTCAGTGTACAAGTAGTTACTGTCACAATTTTCCCTACTTTCAACACTCAGTTTCCTCAAATAGTCTAGTTTACAATGCTAGTTTTACTCTTTCGAAAATCTTAGACAAATTCCCAGTTTACCACAATTTTTCCCCAATTTCAATGCTTATTTTTCCTCCTAATCCCACAGTCTTTAGTCTAATGGAAAAACCAATTACAATACCTTAAATATTGAGTGTACCATATAATAAATTATAACCTATACATTGACAATGAATAATAACTATAAGCCGGTACATAAATCAAAGTCTGTACTATGAATGTCAAATGATCCGAGTGTCAATTTGTAGCCGACAACTTATTAGGCAGAACATTACGTATTCTAAATTTAAAATCAGAGCATTTTAAAAGACTATCACAGGCCCTCTTTAAAAATGTTGAGTAAAATCTGTAATAGAACTTTCACACCAAAAGCATTAATATTATTGTTTGAATAGGAAATTAAAACAATGATTAGTAAGTAGGTGTTTTCTGTTTATACTGATGCCATAAAAATGGAAAGGGTAAAAAAAATACTAAAGGCTAATGCAAGCCTTAATAAAAATATTTAAAAAAAATTAATTGTTTACTTAAACTGGCCCAAATTATTGGGTAAAGACAATTATAAAGCATGTAACTTATGAGTAATATAAATTCAAAAGGCATCATCGTCATCATTTCAGCCGAAAGACGTCCACTGCTGGACATAAACCTTCCCCAAGCACTGCCACTTCTGCCGTTACTGTGCGACCCGCTCCAGCAGATGGGCAATGGGCATAAACATTAATAATTAATTATAGTTCAATACATTTTATTCTGGCCAAAAAATATTAATAATGAACAAAAATTTATTTAAATTAATAATTATAAATTACTTCTTATTACTATGGAAATGTTATTAATTATTTATTTGATAATGAACATTCATTCCATGTAATCACAATTCAGTCAGCAGAATAGGGATGTCTCATTTTATTTTCGTTTTTAGAACTCAACTTATTATGTTTTGAAAGCCTGTATAAAAATGTCACCAAGTACTAAAAACCAAGGTCTCTAATGTAATGTTAACATTACATGCAATTATTTAATGTCAACTAAATTGACATTGCAGTGTTTAAAGCCAAAATATTTTTGCAGCATACCACTGTACATTTTTATTATTAAATTCTTTCAGTTGGAATTTTTTAGAACAGGTTATTCAGTTTTTTTATTTTATTTATTTTGCAGTCTAAAATCTAAAAAGGTGCAACAGAAGGGCATAGTGATGATCATTGCTATGTTGAGCATATGTTTTGTTCTGAACCTTGGCGAGTCAGCTCTTCTATTGGTTCACTCACCTCCTTAAATTTTTTAACATGGGACAAGGAATTTTAAAGTCAAAATGCCAAATATTAATAGCAGATTAAGAGATTTATTCAAAAATTCTATGGCTGTCAAAGCATTGACTCCTTTATATCGCCAGTATCAATTTTTTCAAGTTCATAATGGTACTATTTTCTGCATCATTCAAACCAGCCCTAGCAGAATGCAGATGCATATAAGAAGGAATTTTCCGCCAATTAAACTGGAGGCCTGTAATGTCAACCTAATGCATAAATAAAAACATTATCACACAAACATTCTAGCCGCTTGTTTATATTAGTAAGTAAATATTTTGCTAAGATTATATTATGCAATTTTAAGTTTTTATTTTAAAAAAAGTATTTTCAACAAAAAAGAAGAAATTAATTTAAAACTAAAACTTTGAAATTGGAAATCAGTACTAGAAAAATAATGAAAACTCAAACCATTTATTTAAATTAAAACAATTACAGGCACTTTTGAATTGTCAAGGGCTCATTCGGTCAGAAAGATGAAGCTAGTTGCCCATTCCCAAGTGTAGTAGGCTCCTATGGAAAAGAACAGGCAAGGAACTCCTCTTGCTCTTAGAAACTGAAAGGAAATAATTGTGTTATCAATAAGATGATTCTGTCATCATTTCTATATGTGTCAGGATTTGACACAGATAAGTAAACAATGGAGGGCTAACTTACGCACAACCGTCTGCCATGGGAAGTATAGCATGACGCGTGATGACGCGCCAATGGCGATAGTCTAATGACTAATAGCCTTGACTTTTTAAGTACCTAAGTACCTACACCTACCTTTTAGAACTGATACACCTGAATAGTTAAATATAGTCAATCCTGTAGAAATATAATATTAAATAAATAAACTGAGACTGTACGTACTTAGATAGTCATAGATAATAATAGACGATAGTTGACTTGTATTTTTATTTAAATAAATAAAAGTGCAAGTCATGTCAAACCACTAAAATGAACCTAAAAATCTTTACCAAATTTATACAAACATGCCAATGGTTTCTCAGTCTATTCTGTTTTTTTGGAGCTAGATCAATGCCCAGTTTTATGATTGGTTATTATTATTTCAGCTCAAATTATGATATACTAGCTGCGCCCCTCGGTTTCACCCGCATAAGTCTCGATCCCATGGGAAAATCGGAATAAATAGTATCCTATGTACTATGCACATGCCAAATTTCATCCAAATATGTTCAGCCATTTTGGCGTGGAAACGTAGATAACAAACAAACATACGAAAAAAATCAAATCTTTCTCTTTATAATATTAATTTAGATTTATACTAGCGGCCGCCCCTCGAGGTTTCTTTTACATAATATTTATGTTTAATATTAATGTATTCTATTACACTCAACCTTCCAGATTAAATTCTCTAAATGAGGGTGAAAACCGCAAGTTTTTACGTAGTTTAGAAGAACAACGCGGTCACACAGGCAGACACGGAAAGCGACTATAATTTATAATATGTATGATACCAAATTACACCAATCTATTGTGCAATAACCAACCAAAATTGTGTGCTCAAAATAGAGCGACTAATAACAATATAGTTAATGTTGACAGCAGATTTACCAATAAACAACAAAAACTGTACTGTAGTACTCCATTTACTACTTCATAGTGGTGTTAAGCTATAAATAACTGAGTGGGAGTACCAATATCAGCTGTTTTTCCTCCCACACATTCATGGCCATCCTTCATAAAATGTAACTTAATATTGTGCCAGTTATTGGCAATGGGGTAAGCAATTTATTTAACTTAAATGAGAAAAGGTTTTTTATTTTCTAAACTCGCTGCTACCCGAGGCTTCGCTCGCGTGGACCCTTAATTTTTTTTCTAAAATAAATGTAGCCTTAGATACTCTTTATAAAATCAGCTTACTGCCAGTGAACGTCCCGTCAAAATCGGTCCAGCCGTTTCGGAGATTAGCCGGAACAGAAAGACAAAATAAAAAAAAAAAGACACTTAAATTTTATTTATTTGTAGATGTATCTAGATAGACTAGCAGACCCGACAGACGTCCTGTCCAAATTTCAATCCATAGAAAAAATGCATTTTCTGTTTTCCTGAGTTTCCTAATTTTCCGGGTAACTTATCCAATTTTTCTTTTCCTATAAACCTTATTCGGACTTTACTAACATTTTTAAATAAAAATTAACCATATCGGTCCAGCCGTTCATTCCAGTGATGCGCTTGCCAATGAATAGCATTTGATTTTTATTTATATAGAAGTATTAATTAAGTATTCAAATACATACTTAAGTCAATCTGCCAAGCTTTTTACGCATAATTAAAAGGAGACCTCTATGTAAGATTATTATTGTAGAAGTTTGTAAAGATAACTGAAACAAATAAATAAGTAAAATTAATGGAAATTTGCAACTTGACTAGATTATGGTCACACTCCAAGTAAAATATTAACATTACATAACTAGTGTAAATGTGTAGAGAAAATAAACGTCTTATATTATTATTATAAAAGACAGAAAAAAAAGTGATAGCTAAAAAAACAAAAAAAAAGTAAGTTATTAAAACATACAAAAGTTTGAAAACTTTACTTCCTCAAAAACCACCCACAGTATTAACAATAAACCAACCAATGATGAACAGTTGGGCATTAAGTATTTTATATTTGAGTTTGACCAAACTTTACTTTTTCCCATTTCTAATTTGGGGCTGGCCTTCCAAAACAAGACATTTCACTTAGATAATATCAAAATACAATACACTATCAGATAGCTTTTAGAATGGTATCAATACAATGTACAAAGTATCCAGTCATTCTATTCACTCCAGCTAATCTCTGAACTTACTAAGTAGGTTATAATGAGTTTCGTTACTAAAATTCATATTTTTATGGGTGTTTATATGGCTTTACCGTTGGGTCTAGTGGTCGCAAACGGGGCTGCTGAACGCTCGGGCAAAGTTTAACTGGGTTTTTTCACTCGGAATTTGTATTTGCAGACCAATGTCTGGGCTTTTGGAGTTGTACCCTAGGGTCGCCCCTTATCTTGCGGACGGTGAGTAATGGGTAGCTGGCCGTCCGATAAGGACCAGGCCCGGATCGACGGCGCGTTGTGTTCCACGCGCGCCTCAAAGAGATGTCAGCACAACGGAAGGGGTCCGATAGGACCGATGCCTGCCGGGGTTGCGGGAAAGTCCGAAAGGGATACCGTAGCCCCTGGCAACGTAGAGGCAACTTAAGGAACACGGGTGGGTTTTAGTCAGTAAGAGTCTGACACGCCTTCCCGCTCCGCCCAGAGCGGGAGAAGTTATTTGGTAATTTCCCATCCAAAAAAAAAAGAAGGGTTGCCCCTGATTGCATGGGACTTAAACGTTATTATCGCCACTCCTCTTCTGCCTAAGCCTTTGAGGGATACAAGCGTGAATGCGTGATGTTATGTTTGTATTTATTCCCGAGCATTTTATCGGGATTTTCCGACTAGTTTTGCCCTCTACTGAAGCCAGGTCATACGGCGAGGTCGCGAATAGATCAGATGCACATTATGTCGTAAATTGAATGTACTATAGGTACGTTTAATGTATCTTCCAGCCTGCACCCAAATTGCGTAACACACTTTCCTAAAATCCTTCGGATTGTGAAAAAAAATCATAATCCATTGATTCATATATTATGTTTCAAAATTTTTTTGCTCAGCAACGTAAATAACGGAATGAATTTTGACGAATTGTCAAAATGAGAGGGTTTCCAAATGTTTATGTGTTATTCAATTACCCCGCTGGAGTCTTTATTTGTACCTGATTCATAGGAATAGGCTCACCCCCAATGCCATGCAACATAATTGGAGAAATCTAAATGTACCTGTATGCCTAGGTTAACGATAGGTACTAGAAATGTTCGTCCCGCGTATCGTGAGCAGGTTGCCGCGCTACCAACCTGATGAGTCGGTAGGTTGGTAGCGCGGCTACCTGCGGTACCAGCGTCATCACTGCTGACGGCGTAGCACACCTCCACCGCGAATCCGCAGTAGTTCAATTCAACTGACTCGCGTAATGTTCTGCTACTCGAATCGGATGTGAGTAGCAGAACATGATACGAGTCAGTTCAATTTGCCGCCTGACTGGCTATTTTATTTTGCCACTGCATAAGAGCACTCACATCTTTGTTCCACGTCATGTCCTACGTGACCTGTCAGCTGGACGTTACAGGAACTGATGGATGCTAGTGATGGCGCCAAACACGTGGCCGAGTTCATTTATGTTGCCATCGACACGCTTAGAAGACACTCCATGAGAAGTTAAACCCTAAATCTATTTGAAGGAAAAGTCCCAAAAGGGGCCGTGAAATTATACTTAAATACCAGCTTATTATTGTCCCACTGCTGGGCTTAGGCCTCTTCTCATACAGAGAAGGCACGAGCATTGATCACCACGCTTGCTCAAGACGAGCTGGCGATTTCAAACTTATGTTAAATACAAGTCCAGGTTTCTTCATGATGTTTTTCCTTTACCGATGTCAGTAAAGCTTATATCCAAGATAAACTCAGAAAGTACATTTATATAACAACAAAAAATCGAAAGAAGTAGTGTCATCCCAAGACTTGCTTTTACAAAAAATAAGTCAATTTGTTGAAGAATACGTAATTGCAAACCAAAGTAATTAACATGGTTACCGCGGAATGTTGTTTACGGCGATATAATTGACAGTGAGAAAAGTTATTAAGACGGACAACAGGAGTTATTGTGCATTTTTATCGATGGTCATATTATTATTATTATTAAAACTAGCTTTACCGCAGCTTCGCCCACGTGGAGATCGGGAAATATCCCAAAAGAACGTACTACCGGGATTAAAACTTTAAAAGTATCTTATGACTTTTTTTTTTTTGGGTGGGAAATTATCAAATAACTTCTCCCGCTCTGGGTGGAGCGGGAGGGCGTGTCAGACTCTTACTAACTAAAAACCACCCGTGTTCCTTCAGTTGCCTGTACGTTGCCAGGGGCCACGGTATCCCTTTCAGACTTTCCCGCAACCCCGGCAGGCATCGGTCCTATCAGACCCCTTCAGTTGCTGACATCTCTTTGAGGCGCGCGTAGAACACAACGCGCCGTCGACCCGGGCCTGGTCCTTATCGGACGGCGAGCTACCCATTGCTCACCGTCCGCAAGCCCGCGCCTACGGTGGCCGGGAATCTGCCTGCGATACCCGACGCAATATCTTATGACTCAGGTCATGGTCTATACCCATGTGCAAAATGTCATCTAAATCCGTTCAACCGTTTTAGCATGAAAGCGTGAAAAACAAACGAACTCACTTTCGCGTTTATAATATTACTAGCTGCGCCCCACGGTTTCACCCGCATAAGTCTCGATCCCTTAGGAATATCGGGATAAAAAGTATCCTATGTCCTAACCTAGGTCAAGGTCTACTTATATGCCAAATTTCATCGAAATCCGTTCAACCGTTTTAGCGTGAAAGCGTAACAAATAAACACACTTGCGCATTTATATTAGTTAGGGACTATCTGACCCGTCAGACGTTGTTCTGTCAAAATTTCGATTTCGATTTTTCGGCTGTTCCTTTGGGTATTTTGTTTTTCCTAAACCACCCCAGGATTCAGGCGAACAAAACAATTTTTTTATACTAGCTTTTGCTCGCGGTTTCTCTCGCGTGGATGTCGGAAAATATCCCACAGGAACGTGCTACCGGGATTCAGAGTATCCTATGTCCTAATTAAGGCCAGCAGCATGAAGTTTGACGAGAAGCAAGGTCAAGCACAGAGGAAAACCCAAAAACATATGAACTGCAAAGTTTAGTTTGTTCTTCAATCTGGGATCAAAAATTCATAGGCCGTGTCTTGAAGTAACATTTAGTCAGTGTTTCATTACTCTATTAAAAGTTATTTTTCAATTGAAAAGTTAAGTTTGTCCTTCAATCCAGATTTGTAGGTACCTTCGAGTAGCCGAGCAAGCACAACTTTGAGACGGAACCCCCAGGGCGCCAGTCCTACTCACACTTGTCCGGTTTTTTTAAACAAATGAAACAGGTTTATATGATTCTAAATGCCTTACTTTTAAAATACAAATTATTCATTTTGCTATTATTATCACCATTAATTTGTAATACCTATTTTAGTGCCGAAATTGAACATATAATATCTACATGTTAGAAAGGTTAGTTAATGACTTTAAATTGTAATAACTTTTGACAGAGTGGGCCGATTTTAATGAAATAAAGACGAAATTTTAATTCAAGATACCGACTATGACTATATTTCCAATCCTTTAAATCTCTTGAAAAAAAGACACAATAAAATCAATATTACATGTGAATTTTAATATCTTCCCCAATTTTACCCCTTTGGGGGGCGATTTTACAAAAACGCTGAAATGCGTAATTCTTTATTTCTTACCAAAAGTATTAATTTGAATTTTCATATCCCTAACTTAAGAAATGCTGGAGTTCCCATGCAAAGTTTCATCCCCTATATCACCCCCTTTAGGATTATTTTTGAGACAAAAAGTACCCTATGTACCCTCCCTTTGACGAATACAGGCGTGTTATTTTTTTTCAAATAAAAAAGTATATCAGTGCTGTAACCTAAAGTTTTCTGTGATTTCCCGCATCAGAAGAACCGTAAAAGCCTAGGAAAACCCATGGATACAAGCAGCAATTTCTACGTATCGACCATCAACCAACCGCGTGCTGCTTCCATCTACTAATTGTGGTTTTTTACATTTAATTAACATAAATCACCCCTGTATGAGACCTGGGGAGCAGTGGTGGCCGAGTCGTAACGGTCCCGACTAATGAGTTGTAGGTCGTGGGCCCAGGCCTTTATTTTGTATAAATAATTTCATCACCACTGCTCTCAAAACAGTGAAGGAAAACATCGTGAGGAAACCGGCATGTCCTAGAACAAAATATTCAAAGACATGTAACATCTACCAACCCGCACGGGGCCCGCGTGGTAGATTATAGCCCACTCTCTCTCGAAGAGAACAGGCCTGTGTGACTGTGTCCCAGCAGTGGGGACATTATAGGCTGATTATGCTTACGCCTGTATTCCCAGATGGGGTACGTAGAAGTTTATTGTACACCCATTTCGCCTTGTAGGCGGCGAGCCTATTGCTTCATGTCATTTGGCCTAAATAGCTCTTTATTTTTATTATTTGATTTTGCTTTTATATATATTATTTTCTTTTAGATTTTGTGAATGTGAGAACGTTGTAGGCTTAACAGACTGTAGATCTGTCGACCATTTTCTATCTTGCTAAGTACCTGGTACTTGTTGATAGGCCTACACTGTCCTCTCATACCTATTAACTCTGTAATTTGAAAACATTGTAAATACCATTTACTTTTAAAAGAGTAACCATGTAGTTTCTTGCCGGCTGTTCTCCATAGGAAACGACCAATTGGAACCGCGCACCTAGCTTCTGACGTTTCATAAGTGCCCTTGTAGGTTTATGTGAAATAAAATATTTTGAATTTTATCGGACTTCAATCCAGAATTCCAGACTACAGGCTGTTACTAGCCAGGCTTTATGTATGTATCTATTGTATATGTAACTGGTACACCACAGACAACCTGCTGTATTTTCTCTCCTCCCTTTAAATCCATCTAAGGGTTGTCTGTAAAAGATCGCTTTTAGCGATAAGACCGCCTCGTTGGTCTAGGGGTCGCAAGCGCTACTGCTGACCATGAAGTCCTGGGCTCGATTCCCTGGTCGAGCAGTGTTTTTCCATCTGGAATTTCTCAGAAGCAGTCCGGAGTCTGGGTTTGTGCCCGGTTGATGGCAATAGGCTCGCCCCCTATTTATTACATGGGACTTAAAAACATAACTAGCGAAATGTGGGTGTACTATAGATACACCTCTGCCCTACTTCCGGGGCATACAGGCGTGATGTTATGTTCTATTCTATTCTACTAAGAATCTCCTGCAAATCCAACGTTTTCGTTTCCTTTTTCCTACTGATTTGACACAAAGACGTGTGTCTAGATAAAATACTTTTCAGTCAGAAGTTATTACGTCAATGTCCCTTTCAAACGTATATAGTTGTCGTCATTTTTGTCCAAAGACGCAAACTGAACAGGGTAGTGACCTCACAAATCTATCAATGACGCTATTGACTCCATAGTTTCCCTAAATAATCGTAGTAGATAGCTCGTTTTGCAAGCAGGACAATTTATCGTTATTTTTTCCCCTGAACTATTAACCTGAACAATTTCCTGATGTGTGTCAATAGGAATTCTAATAGCTAATTTGGTATTTATAGCAGAAATTGTTTACTCGAATCAGGCACAGCATCTTGTTGGTCATGAAAGAAAAACTGTTTATTCTGCACAAATACGAAAATAAAGTCAATCATTCTGCCGAGCCCCTTTCCAACTATGTTGGGGTCGGCAATGAAATGAAATGAAATTGTTTATTCTGTAAATAGGATATTGCAATCACTTTTACACGTCATATTAAAAAAAAAAGAAGAAAATGCTAGATGAGTTCGGCGTTTCCTATCTGACTACTCTGAGAAGAAAGACCGAAACAAACTCAGAGGTCACAGTCTTTTTTAAAGTCCAGACATAATCTTGGTCAGGCCATATGAGGACCATGTAGATTAGTGTCTGAAATGGTATTTTGAGGAAAGAACCACACAGATTTGAGTGGACCTGTCCAGTCAGTGCAAGCATTTGTCAGTAATCGTAGAGCTCAACTCATAACTTAAGGAGCTCAACTCGACGAACAATACCAAAGAAAGGACATTTGGGTAAGTCGCATAAAGTACTCAAACTGCCAGAAAATCATTTAAACCAACTGAGAAAGAAAAAATTAAAGAAAGCGGAAAAACAATAAAAATAAAATATCCACATAGTCCTCACATTCACAATAATTAATTTAAAACAATATAATACTTTACAAAGTAATCATGTTATTTTGTATATAATTTTCAACAATGTCAATATGTATATAAAAAACGGGTATTTTTAATGATTTACATAATAATTCGGCTTCCAGTCTAACCGGATGCAACTGAATACCAGTATTTACCTATCTGGCCTCCACAACCCATTTACAGGCTAACACGATACCCCTTGGTAAGACAAAAGGTCGTCAGAGTTTTGAGCTTCTGACTACCCGTAACGACTGTCAAAGATCTACGAATGACAGCCGGGAATAACTGCTTAACGGGCTTTCTCCAGGCACGGATAAAGATCATAAAATATACCTAAGAAAGTGGCCAACAGCCTATTCCCCCTACTGAGACTGAAGCCTTCTCTCTGGGAGAGGGAGTGGGCCCCAATCTACCATGCTGGCCCAGGTCGGTGGATGTCAAACGTCAAATTTTCGGTTCTAGGATATTAATGCCAGTTTTCTCACGATGTTTGCTTTCACCGTTTATAGTGCAGTGCTGATGAAATAAATTGCACTTAGTAAATGCATGCCTGCCTGCCTACCTATCTAGTGTTTAATACTGCCAATAGAGTAATGACTAAGGCACAAAGGCGTTCATTTTAATGTTAGAATAACCTGAGGGTGCGTTCCAAAGTAGCAGCTGTCCGAGGTTTTGGAATCGATTCAGTGTTTCCGAATCGAGTTCTTTCCTTAAATAATCGATTATTCGATTCATGAAATATGCTCAAAACTAATTGTTACTAGTGCGCAATAGATAGAGTGTGACTACAATAATTAAACTGTCTTGTTTTGCGCTTTATATCTCCATTTTTAATCGCTTATTTTTTGTCTCCTTGTATTGTATTAGTACTGAATAGTATTGTTAAGTAAGAATTGAATTGTAAATAAACAACATAATTCTGAATTGCATACCTTCACATCATGCGCTTGACAAAACTTGGTAAGATTGCTTTCCCAAGCAAGCTAGGCTGGGTTAATTAATTTAAGACTGCTTCTTCTTCGTTCTATCGATGATTCCATTATATGTTTTAAATTCGGAATTCGGCCACTTCGATAGCGTTGGCTTCGCAAAAGTCTTCCATAGTGCAGCACAGAGAGCACGACAAGGATTGAAGCATCGTCTGTGATGTGGCTCCGCAGTCGCACTGTGGCTTATCGGAGTACCCCCCGGGTGGGGGCACTCCACTGCTGATTATAGGCCTCTTCCAAGTTGCGCCACAACAACCTGCTCCCCGCATCCAGTCTGTCCCACTAGCATTTACAAGGGGTTGATTATTGAATACCGCATGATTAGTGCATGTTTTCATTTGCACTTGCAACTCCTTTTCAAGTTCCTGGCTTCATCGGTTCAAGCTGTGCGAGAGTCTTATATTAAGACATAATCTTTCAACTTTTGCCAATGTTAATACGCAAATTACAACTCCATGCTTAAGTATTACGTGGGAAGTTTTTTGTGCGTAATAATTGTACTAATAGTCGACCGATAGGTTGGCAGCCTGTCAAGCACTGTATGGCTGCAATTTAAACACTGTTTATCGAGGTGGATTTATGCCAAATGTAGTTGTAAGATGTTTTGTTTCGGTTGGTACTGTACTTAACACTTTATGGCGGTTATAGGATATTTGTGATGTACTTTTGTTTTTACCCGACTACGGCGAAGCAAAAAGGAGGGTTATGATTTTGACCGGTATGTATGCTCATCTGTTACTACATAACTTCTAAACTGCTGATCATATTTTGATTTTGACCGGTATGTAAGTTCATCTGTTACCTCATAACTTCTAAACTGCTGATCATAATTTGAGAAAATGAGGTGGTATCGATGGAAGCGTATTAATCGTCCGCTGGTTATAGAAGACAGAAATCAAGACATATGTACAAAAATGGTCAAGATAAAGCCGTGGTCGCATGCCGTTATAATTCTGTAGGTGTACAGGCATGCGACCACGGCTTTAGCTTGACCATTTTTGTACCTATGTCTTGATTTCTGTCCGAAATATTTTCTCGTTTCATACTTTTTAGAGTGTGATTTTTCAGTAGTCGGGTTTTAGTTTTGAGAAACGTGGCCAGAGGTTGTCGTGTAGTGGACACGTGTAGAGCCCAATCGGCCATTGCCCTAGCTTGTGACTAAGACGCGGAAATATGTGACACAGCTGCACTGCACGGCAAAAACATCTTCTCAATCAGAGAAGGCACCAGCATTGTTCACTACGGTTGCCCAATTGGTGTTGGCGATTTAAGACTTTCATTTGTATAAGTCTCATTTTTTTCTGTTTGTCTGTGGCCCTAAGGGACCTATTTAAAGTGTGGTAATCCTCTTGAATACTTCTTATTTTGCTCTGAAAATATCAAAACTTCTTGTTTTCATATACCGCTTGACATAAAACGAAATGCACATACTGATCTCGGCTAAACAATACCATGACGTACGTATAGAATATAACCTTATCAGATAAATACATAATACAAGGGGAAATAATAATTCCAAAAATAACACCGGCGTCTCACAAATAGAAATATATGATACTTGCAATTATGTATTAAATTGATAAGCGAGAAAATCCTCAATAGATTCTTATCTTGTGGCTATAAATACTTTAAGCGGTAAATATTTTTTTTTATCAATGACAATTCTGTGTACCGAATCAGTAACTAAAGAACGAAAACTAAAATAAAATATTTAACATAAACCTACATGGGCACTTATGAAACGTCAGAAGCTAGGTGCACGGTTCCAATTGGTTGTTTCCTATGGAGAAGAGCCCGTAAGAAACTCCACGGTTACTCTTTTAAAAATATTTGGCTTTTATAATGTTTTCAAACCCGTTGTACATATATGTTTCTTTTTTTGCCGTGAATACTACGGTTGATTCGCCAAGTGTAGGCACGGTCGTCAGTGTCGTATGGATCATTATGGAAGTTTGTTGACAGACACAGCGGCAATACGGCACCGCACCGTAGTCGTTACCATACAACCGGTGGTTTGCCGTGTCATATACAAGCTCATACGATTATTCTGCGGAGCGACTAGCGCGACGTACCGTAAAGAAACCGTGCCGTGTAAAACGGGCCAAGCTGGTTGACATCCTTAATGCTGCTTTAAGCCTTCGACGTCATCTTGAAAGACAGTAGTCACTGAATAGTACAAAGCATCTATTATAAGTAATCATTTGCGAATTGGAAATTTGAAAATAGGTAGGTACTTTATTATTACTGCTTCGTTGGTCTAGTGGTCGCAAGTGCTACTGAGCATGAGGATGAGGTCCTGGGTTCGATTCCCGGGTCGGGCAGTGTTATTGGGTTTTTAAGGGATTCCTCAGTGGCTGCTCGAAGTCTAGATTTGTGCCCGGTTCATGGCAATAGGCTCGCCACCTCATTATTTACTTCGGGGATATACAGGCGTTATGTTATTTATTTTATTATTTATGTACACACAGAAAAATTGATAAAGTTAAGACATAATCATAATTATGAGTACAAAGGTACTGCTTATTTCTTAAGAAATTTCTTCCAGCAGACCTGCGATAGGAGAAATGTTATTATTAGCCAGTATTTTCCCTAAGGCCAACGCAAAGTTCTTCAAACTCTCCTTCTACTTCTTTCTATCTAGGGTTACTAAGGAACAGTCTTGATCAAAGGAGTCCAGTACCCTAATTACGTAATTACGTGTTTCAAAACGATTCAAATTCCGATTGATCAATCGGAATTTGAATCGTTTTGAAACAAATTGCTAATCCATTGCTTCATAGTTCGAAAAAGACTAAGTGGGAAATATACCTATTATTGAAGCTTACTCAAAAACTACCAAAGCAAAGTTAATAAAATTTATATGGGATCACCTCTGAAGTATGACCTACCAAAAAAAAGAACCATTAAAATCAATCCACTATCGCGGAGTAATCGCGTAACAAACAAACAAAAAACCTCCTCCTTTTTGAAGTTAGATAGGTAGATCAGTTTTATAGCCTAAACAAAGATGGAATTTGCACTGGAAAGGAAGGTTTACTAAAAGTAGAAATCAAACAAACAGTAGTTTTTATTGTGTAAACGTAGTGTAGTAGGATATCAGCTATCTAATTTCGCAACACATTTTCGTAAACGATTACGACAAATTTGTTTCATTTTGACAGTTCAACAAAATTCATTGCGTTATTTACGTTGTTGAGCCGATTTTTTTTTCGAACTTATGAAGCAGTGGATTAATTAGCAATTTGTTTCAAAACGATTCAAATTCCGATTGATCGTGTAATACGTAGGTAATTAGGGTACTGGTTTCCTCACGATTTTTTTCTACACTTATGTCAGTAATGTCGCAGATAAACTCAGAAACTACATATAAATTATAGCAGTATTGTCTCTCCTGTTACCTTTAATCCATCCAAAGGTTGTCGATAAGACCGCTTATTGAAATTTTACAAAGGGTGAACCCTTTGTAAAATTTCTAAATTTATGTCTCTAATTTTTATGGTGTACAATAAAGAGTATTCTATCTATCTATAAATTAAACATGCCAACTGGTGGCTAAATTTTTGAATAAAATGCAGTATCTTCAAAACTCCTTAACCAAAAAGCGACAGTTAACACATTCCATTGTCAGAGTCATTAGCACATAACTCAACTTTGCTCGTAATGTGTCACATGAACTTACAGAGAAAGTTACGTTCGCTTTTTTAGATGCTTACCTTTCTAACTGATCGATGTTACGATCGCCTCCTGTTTCTAACAGCCGAACCATTCCGAACGGTATCCGAACGATTTGGAATACTTTTCTTTCGAAATTGGAACAGAGAACGGTTTTTTGAAAACCAGGGGCCTTATAGGGAAGCGCCAAAGTATTCATGATTCTAGCCAGTGTGAAAAAGGTATGACGTCTTCTTTAGCTTCATCTCGTTTCGGCTCCTGTAAATCTTTAGTAAAAGAGTCCCTATAGAGATTTTTTGGGGCTACAAATGTTTTTCTATCTATATGATTGAATCTATCTGCCTAGCCTTTTCCCAACTATGTTTGGGGTTGGCTTGTCAGACTTTCGGGCTTCTGGCGACCCGTAACGACGGTCAAAGATCCACGAATGACAGCCGGGACCAACAGCTAAACATGCGTGAGTCTCGGTATGTAAAGATGGTCAGCCATCCACGGACCAACCCCAGCAAGCGTAGCTTAACCTGATGGATCGACCCGTGCAGCTGTTATTACTTAGCCACAAACTCCTCTTTCTATATGATTAACTAACTAAATAAAGTATGTAAATACATTTTCGGTGTCCAGAAGCTTTTATTTTAATTTCAATCTGGCCTTAAATCTTATGTGATCTGTCACCACAAGAACTAACAGGTGTGATTGTGAATGTTCAGCTTTCCAGAAAGGCTGGTGTTAGATTTGTTTGCTGGCTTTAAGGATATGAGAACTTAGGTCTCGAACACATTTTTGTGAATCGCATTTGATTTTGTGCCAGCCGTTGATTCCCAGTTTGACAGCTATCATTATCAGCATTTCAGGCGAAAGATGTCCACTGCTGGAAATAGGCCTTCCCCATGCACCACTTCGACTGGTTTTGTGCTTTCCGCATCCAGCGGATTCTTACGGCCTTCACAAGTTCATCGGTCCACCTTTTGGGAAGCTAAACAACGCTACGTCTCCTGGGACGCGGTCGCCACTCCAGAACCTTTCGGCCCCATCGGCCATCTGTTCTGCGAGCAATGTACCCTGCGCACTGCCACTTAAGTTTGGCAATTCTTCGAGCTATGTCGGTTGCCTTGGTTTTCCTGCGGATCTCTTCATTTCGTCTCCTCATCATTATCAGCATTGCAGCCGAAAGATGTCCAATATTGGATAAGCCTCCCCCAAGCGTCGCCACATCGACCGGTTCTGACAGCTGTCGTCGATTCCTGAATATCATTCGAACAACACTTCATATTCACCATGATTAAAATCATCGTATTACGCATTCTACGTCAAATACTTAAGGAATTGGCACTTGGGGTTTTTGCCTAGTCACGTTTAGCTACCGGGGGTATTTTTACTGCAACCACACTATAAATAGAACCGTGGCGGGGTAGGATTGCAACTAGGGGTAAGTTACGGCCAATTGCAAGTGGCCAGTCTAATGGTATTGATTTATTTTTGGTACTGACATAACATCACACTTTTATTTCTTAAAGGGGCCGTCCCCTTTAAGAAATAAAAGTGTGATGTTAGAAGTGTTTATTACACTCTAGCAATTTATAACATGCATAACATCACGCCCGGTAGGGTTAGGCAGAGGTGTACACCCACATTTCGCCAGTTATGCTTAAGACCCATGTTATAGTGGGCGAGCCTTTTCCCATTGACGGGCACAAATCCAGATTCCGGGCTGCTACTGAGAAATTCCTGATAGAAAAACCCAATAACGCTTTGCCTGGACCTCAGCTTGCTCAGCAGTAGCGCTTGCAACTACTAGACCAACAAGGCAGGCTGGTTGGTAATAAAAAGCCCAGAAAGTGTCCCTTTACTTGATATTCGAAGCATGCTTGCCACTTTCCCTTATATGCAACTGCTTCCAAAGATGTACCTAGTCGAAACAAACGAAGTACTTCTACGACTACTTATTATTTCGTTTCGTTCAATGTTGTTGTTACTTGGTTTCTGTACCTCAAACTCAAAGCATTTAAAAGCACCTTTGAGTTGTCTAAGAGTCGGTCAGTTAGTCAGAAAGTTGAAGCTAGTTGCCCAATTCAAACGAAGATCTCTATGGAGAAGAACGTGCAAGGACAGTAAGGACAGTCTTCTAAATCAAGATATAAAAAAATCCTGGGTACATTATTCTTGTTGCTTCTAAATGTAATAATGTAAAAAATTGTAGATTGTTTACCTAGGGAGCAAACAACTATTTTAAAGGCGAGAGTGTTTCTTTGAATCCAGAGCGGAGCGAAGGATAAAATAGTGTTGCTTCCGGGGTAGACACTACTTTTTATCACCCTCTATGAGAAAATAAGTAAGTGTAACTTATGAATAAGAATGGTACTTACCTACGTTTTTCTCACTACTTGGAAGACACACTCATTTTTTATAAAACTAAGTAAAATCCGAATTTGAGTAAATAAATACGAACGAAGGCGGAATGTACTTCGGCGTTTTTTTTTATTTTTTCACACACTTTATTTTTATTTTTGGCTCTAACAATATCCACAATTAAAATTCGAATCACTTTTAGTCTCTGTTTACGAAGAATAAACTAGCTCTTTTTTAATAGATGTGATAAAAACAATACTATACAATTCAAAATATAAGATTAAAGATATGCTGTAACAGTTAAGAGATGACCAGTCTCTAGTGACAGCGCCCGTTCGAGCATGACGCGGGGATCAGCACTATACAGCTCAACCATTTTGAAAGGAAACAAATGACACAGTCGCCACCACTAGCGCGACATTTGAATGAGCATGACATACTCTCAACTGCCATGCTCCTTCAAACCAAACACATCATAATCCTGAATTATAAATGCGAAAGGTAGACCATGACCTTAGGGTAAGACACTTCAGACTTTGAATACTTTTTATCCCGATATTCTCACGGGATCGAGACTTACGCGGGTAATACCGCGGGCCGCAGCTAGTAACATAATAAACGGCTCCATGGTACATAACATAAAAAAAAAACTAGATTACTTATACAAAACAACAATTATAATTTTCAATGTATTTGAGAGATGAATAGAGTATGTTTTTTGTTTCTATAATTTATCTTTAATGGAGTATTTATTATTAACTCAATCTGCCTAGCCTTTTCCGGATTATGTTAGGATCGGCTTCCAGTCTAACCTGCTATCTAATTACGCAACACATTTTTGTAAACAATTACGACAAATTTGTTTAATTTTGACAGTTCAACAACATTCATTGCGTTATTTACGTTGTTGAGCAGATTTTTTTTTCGAACTTATGAAGCAATGGATTAGCAATTTGTTTCAAAACGATTCAGATTCCGATTGATCGTGTATTACGTAATTAGGGTACGGATTAGGGTTACCATCTATGTGAGGGAGGGTCTGTCTAGGATGTACAAAATTCCTGTTTTTTTTTATAAAAATGTTTGTCTTTTGTAAAAAAAACGAAGTCTTAAAATAAATAGTATGTAACAGACAGTTAAGGTCTGACATTTTGTACAAATTGAAACGTATGAACAATTTACGACCACTAAACTAATTAAGGATAAACGAACTTACGACACTGACTCTTTTTTTTACAAAAGTTTTTTTTTTTCTAAAATTCTAATAAAAACAGTTTCACACGGCTTCAGCGCTTTTACCGATTCTATGGCCAGGCGATTCCTTTCTTTACTCCACTGTGCACTTATTAGGGAAAACATTCGCTCCACATTTGCATTGGATGCGAATTTAGAAAATACAAACTGAAAGATTTTAATACATTCTGTGATGTCACCATTTATATCCCTACTAGGGTAAGAACTCTACAAATGCCTGTCTCAGCTTAGCGCCGCCGGCCGCACGCCTGTCTTAACCGTAAAATGTCTGTCAAATGGTAACCCTAAACCCGGCGCAGCTGGATACCAGTATTTTACATGGAGCGACTGCTATATCTGACCTCCACAACCCAGTTAAGGCTCGTGCAGACCAGCGCGACGCGACTCGAATAATACAATTTCTAAGAAAACTTCACGGTATAACAATAACCGGTGTCGCGTCGCGCTAGTCTGCACAAAGTTTTATTGGGTAGTTTAACACGATACCCGTTGGCAAGACTGGTTGTCAGACTTTCGGGCTTCCGACTACTCTTAAAGACGATAAAAAAATACGAATGACAGCAAAAAAAAAATCTATAATGGAGTATAAGCCCACGTTCGCACGGACGTAAAAATATCGCGGCGGGGATTTATCGCGCACTGGATTTTCAACTCTCGGTGTTGAGCCGAGCGTTGAGAATCTAACGCGTTGGGACGCACTCTCGTCCCAGCGCGTTGAAAAAACAGTTGCGCTAAGCAGAGCGTTGAATGTCAAGTGCACGAAAAAAAAATCGCCGCGATTTTATTACGGCCGTGCTTACATGGGCTTACTGTGTTTCATTGGTCAGGCATTTCCCAAACAATCTAAACTATGTTGGGGTAGACTTTCAGTCCGAACAGCTGTGGCCTTGTCGTCGCCATGTCGTCTTTATGTGAGTGAAGTATTAAGGTCGGCACGGCATGGCATGGTTTTTTTTCTGCGTAAGCAACTCATATTTATTATCCGTAGTTTTTTTCCATCTAAGCTCTATTTACTTCTCTATACATATTATAAATTAAAGTTGATTTTCGTGTCCATTTGTGTGACCGCGTTCTTCTAAAATGTGCAGCGGATTTGATGCGGTTTTCAGCATCATTAAGAGATAATTTATTCAATGATAAAATGATGAATAAGGGAATCTCGATGTTTTGTCAAGTCGTAAAAACGTGCGAAGCAGGGGCGCGTCGCTAGTTTTTAAAAGCCTATAACACCTCAAATTGCTTAGCATGATCCTCCGTTATATAGAGGAAATACTGCAGCATTAATTAAATTGACATAATACTATGTTTGACGTATGAAAAAAATAAATAAAACCAGTATAAAATAAATACTTGAAACTGCATTACAACTGCATTAAATATAAAGCAGATACTATGTTTTTATATATAGATAGATAGAAAATTCTTTATTAAGTACATCATAAAAATTACAGATATGTATGTAGAAATTACCATTACCATACCAATAATTGCCATTATTTTTATTTCCGTTATTTTCACCGCAAAAATAAATGACCTAAACTATCGGCGCCTCGGAGCCTTCTCCCCGCCGCTCAGTCTCGCTCTCACTCAGCCCGCGAGCAGTAGTGTGCGACTGAGATAAAGAGTGAATTTGAGCTGACGTATTATAAACTCAACAGTAAAATTACTGACGGTCCAGTCTTGACTCTTGATATCCTCACTGGTTGTCAGACTTTTGAGCTTCTGACTACCCGTGACGACTGTCAAAGATCTACGAATGACAGCCGGGACCAACCGCTTAACGTGCTTTCCGAGGCACGGAGGGGTTTCGATATGCAATAGATGGTCACCCATCGACGAACCGACCGCGGCAAGCGTAGCGTATTATTTAGCCACGAGTTCCTAAAGAGAACGATGTACCCACAGATGAAAACAGATGGGACACTCCGCAGTTCAGGTATGAAGCTACAAGTACGCGGCGGGCCCGTCTTGATGGGCCAATTCAGTGAATGTAACGTAGTCAGAAGATCTAAGAGAAAGAGAGGCAACTTTTAGGTGAATATAAATGTAGGTAATTAGTGCGACCTGAATTACTCTTTATTGTGTCGTAGCAAGAGTCGCTTTTTATTTAAATGATTTTGCGGTGTGTCTGAACTAATCTGTGGTATAATCAGACAATCCGATAAACATCTAATCTGTTGATGATTCATATTGATTGACCTGCTGTGATCAATCAATATGAATCATCCAAATAGCATCTGAAGTCCTAAATAGATTTTCGCATAGGTAAAATCAGCGTAATTTTTTAGAGGAAAACTTAAAGGACAACACAAGGATACTACGTTGGTTTAGGTTGTTAAATAAAGGTAAACAAAAAAAAAACACGTGACGAGAAAGCTGTGAGAATTTCCAGATGAAAAAATCCCAATGACACTTCCCGACCCGGACACTCAGAACCTCATGCTCAACAGTGGCGCTTGCGACCATTCGACCAACGACGCAGGGTTCTAAAGTTCCTGTTGATAACCCTAAAATGCAACATGTCTCCATAAACACAGCTTAACCATCTCCCAATACCATGGAAAGTCAAGATCACAAATCCCTTTGAAACAAATCTCCAGTGCCATGGGACCTCTTAGCTCTTTTAATCCAATCAAGGAGCTAGCCTGCTCGCGTCGAGGTAATCAGTAGCATTATTGTATTATCCCATTGAAACGACTAACCGATTAACTAGAAAAAGAAAAAAAACGACCTAGTGCGATTCGTACACGCACACGAAGTGTTCCGTACCATCATACAATATGTATTAACGCTACTTTTTTTTAAAACACTTTAGTAACGTGCAAAAACGCCTTCAATTTTTTATTTCACCATAAAGTGACAGCTCATGCCGCCTGTGATACAGGTTTATCCTAGTACAGGCATTTAACATTATAATACCTTTGTAAATTATTTCAAGATTTTATGTTAATATTTTACGAATTTTAATACTGAATAAATATTTATTATTTTTATTTTTATTATTTGTTCTTATAGCGGCCATAGTAGTACACACTTTGTGACAATTTCAAGTGTCTACCTATTATGATTCAAAAGGTACAGCCTTGTGACAGACGGACGGGCAGCGGAGCCATAGTAATAGGGTCCCGTCGGCACCCTTTGGGGACGGAACTCTAAAAAAAGTATAATGGCTGCCGTGAGAGGATGTCCAACAATGCTATATATAGCTGGGTTAATTTTGCACGGTAATTAGTTGATAATAAGCCCGTTAGCTGGAATTGTGGCGTTGATAACTATGATGGAGCTTCAATCTTTGTCTTGTCACTTTTTTTTCTGATTTTATAATGGAGATTTCAATTTGACGGGTTTTTTCAATGTTTAGCAATATCTCCATGAAAGAATACATCTTTTGGAAATCGGTATACCCTAACATACCAAAATTCGAAGACATGTGGCATCCTACGGCCCACCCTCAGTCTCAGGAGGTCCACAACCTAAACACTTCGTCCATAATTTCGGCCGAAGTAATGGGCATTTCCTTCTCCGAGTCAATTACGGACATAAGATTAGTTCGAAGCCCGAACTAAGAATGAATGACTTCACGATCTGACAGTTGTTCCTGCTCCCGATGAGCCATTGCCCGTCCGAAAAAGTTAGTTAATCGGATGTAGGGTTCACTCCAAAGTTTCGAACTACTTTTGGACCGGCCCGTATCTTCGTTGACGGACTAAGAGGCCCCAGAGATGTGGACTGAGTCCAAACAGTGGTGGTAATGGTAACATTATAAGCTGGTTATGGATGAGAATCAATTTTTAGGGAATGGAACTAAGTATTTAATGACAGTGGAGTTTCTTGCCCATTCTTCTCCATAGGTACCTACTACGGTTTGGAATGGGCGACTAACTTCATTTTTCTGGCTGACCGACCCCTTGACAATTCAAAAGTGCCTGTAATTGGTTTATTTGAAATAAATGCGTTTGACAGAAATTCTGCCTATTATGTATTGTAAAGTTTTCATTGCTATGGACGTCAAAGCTCTTGTTATTTGAAGAATTTTCCGTATTTAGTCAATTTTTTCATTTCTGTAATTTACGTCTAATCAAAAACTAACGACGTCATTTTCAATTATTGTTCATCGGTTGACGACATAGGACAACATGTAAAACAACAATGACGTGTTTGGCGTCGTTTCTTTTTTTTAAGCCAATTAAGTAACTATCAGGATGTTCGAGCAGGGCAAGCATAAGGCTCTCGCAGACAGACGGTGCGATTCTCGTAGAACAATTTCCATGAAGTTTTCATAGAAATTGTTCTACTAGCCTTTTTGTATCAAAAATTGCGAAGTTCCTTCCATGCTTTTCATGGAGCAACTACCATAATATACTTTCGGTTTTATGTAAGACTCGTTCATTTAGTTTAGGAGTAAGTTGTCATTTTTAAAAGCACGATGGGCTTCACGTCGTCGCTTATGTGTACAAAAAAACCCTTAAATAATTAATAAAAAAATTACAGCCATAATATAAATTTCCTTGTTCTCAGAATTTCTGAAACGCGATTCAGAGAAGAGTCATCGATGTATGGCTATTAAAAATGCTCCCATCGACCCCATTGATGTTATCATTGCAGCTTCTTGAAACCAAAGAAAAAAGAATCGAGATCAGATTTAAAAAAAATTGACATGATCAACCTTCGCAAACTCCCGATTTCACAACTACCCACAGATTGACTCATTTATTTGTTATGTTCGATGCTCAAATGTTGGTTTTACCAGTTTTCATTCATACAACATTCTCTCATATAAAATTGAGTGGGACAGGGAAACTCAGAGCTATTGTAAACATGCTTTGTTTACACGCTTGTTTTATTGTATCATGTACAATGTTTTAGTATCAAATTATGTTGTCATTTATTACGAGTAGCGACCCGCCCCCTGCTTCGCATGGTTTTTACGACTTGACAAAGCATTGAGATTTCTTCTTCGAGTTTAATATTAATGTATTTTATACATAGACAAACTTTCCGTGCTTCGGAATCTTTGACAGGCGTTACGGGTCGTCAGAAGCCCGAAAGTCTGACAACCAGTCTTACCAAGGGGTATCGTATTACCCAGCTACTGGGTTGTGGAGGTCAGGTAGGCAGTCGCTCCATGTAAAATACTGGTATTTAGCTGCATCCGGTTAGACTGGAACTGGACTTCACTTTTTGTTCATTTTTGTTCTTCATTCGGCATCTTTTACTGGAAGCTAAACGTCTGAACACAAAACGATTCAAAAGTGAAGAATTCATTAGCTTACTGATCTTGAATTGATTGATACTCGAAACATGAAACGATAGGAGCTGTTGAACGTTCATTCCTATAATCTTGTCAGTGTCGGCTGAACGTGGTATAAAACAAAAAAAAAACGGTCCTACGGTTTTACGGCCGGACATGAAGGGTTCCGTTCAACCGTACAATAATTAGCAAAAAAAACGCCGAAAAAGACATTTCTTGTATAATCATTAAATTTTTAACTTTATTTTATTTTTATTATTTGTTGTTATAGCGGCAATAGAAATACACAATCTGTGAAAATTCAACTGTCTACCTGTTACGGGTCATGAGATACAGCCCGCTGACAGACAGACGGACGGACGGACAGCGAAGACTTGCGTTGCATGGCAGGCCGTTTAGCATGAAAGGCCGTCACCTCCTTCTGCGAAGCAGTAATGCTCGCGAAGGAGGAGGCGGAACGCGTGAGGGAGAGCTTAATTTCGCGCCCTGACGCCCCCAGCCGCCGCAGGAGACGCCCTGGGCGTCGGGAATCAAGAGCCGATTCCCGGCCACCGTAGGCGCAGGCTTGCAAACGGTGAGCAATGGGTAGCTCCCCGTCCGATAAGGACCAGGCCCGGTACGACGGCACGTTGTATTCCACGCGCGCCTCAAAGAGATGTCGGCAACTGAAGGGGTCCGATAGGAGAAAATAGAAAATAGGGTTGCCTTTGGCACACTTCGGGTAACATGAATATTTACCCGAGTGAAGCGTCTGAAATCAGCCTTATATTTATATCATACGGTACGATTAATTCACAATTTCAAAGAGCGATTTGGTAACTTCATTATCTGCTTATCCTGTTTACAAACCTTGATTAAGTAACGAAAGCATAACTTGTTACAACAACTTGTGTGGCAATGGCGCTTGCGTCATCGCGGGAAACCCCGTAAGCTTCTTCATGTTGTCTTTATGTAATGGAATATTTCGGTCTATAAGTAACCCCTAAATAAAGCCATCTGAACAGGAAAACCAGAAGAAGTTTGAATGTTCTTTTCATGAAATCATAAGTTCATGACATTTGAGAACAAATCTAGCTTAGAGAGATGAATATTCTGTAAATACATATTTGTTATGGTCGCGAATCATATTTTAGTCAAGATACAACCTGACGCTGACCAGCAAATTGCAAAAAACCTTAGAAATTTGAATTTCGCGGGCTACCTATGCGGATCGTCCTAAACGTTACTGTTTAGGTACGTGTGCTTTGAAGCCTTACATCTTTATTACATTTTTAAGAGGAAACAGGCAAAGGTTTTTCAGGTCCACGTGTGACAAATCTTTTACCAGAAATTGAAACTGACGCTTCGGAAATCATCTGTAAAATGTGTAAATATAATTGTGTAACTAATAATAAAAAAACATAAACTTTCGCGTCCATAATACAAACAAAAAACATTATAAGTACAATCTATTAATAGATGGATTCACAGTTTTTCCATCTGATCGGTTCACTGACTCAGTATTGAGTTTACGGGGCAAAAACCTAATGTTTTTTAAGGTCCAATCAGGCATTTGACATGCTGGTGACCACTTAATACCTTCTTGACCCTGTGACTATTGTACTTTTAAATAATTTGATTCGGAAATTGATTTCCTAGTTTTCTGAACATCCGACCTGCAGTTTTTTTGTTGTGAATTGCATCTTGCAGGTCAACATAGGAGTTGTCGGCTGCTTAACCGGGCCGTCCTGTGGATGATTAATAAATTAAGAGGGAACAGGGACTGCGAATCTCCATACAAATGTATTACCGTTTGTTCTTCCTGAATAATGCCTCTAGATCATTTTTTTTTTTTTTTAATCAAGGATTGCTGTTGACACGTCCCTGTTATTTCTTTTTTTTTCAGCAACTTATTTGTAAAGAAAACATGACTCTCCTTTTGGTTGACATTTCTCGTTACTCTATTTGGTCGCATCCTGATTTTGTCACCGGTCCTCATGTAGCACCACAAGATGTAGGATTTTGATCGGAGATATACTTTTACAATGTTTGTAAATATGTATCTATCACATAATTAATTTATCTGTCATTGCTTCATTTTGAATTCTTTTTACCTATTGGTGGTATGGTAATCTTATTCCAGGTGCATCGTCCTCACATATAATTATATAATGAATGTACCTATACAAAACATTTTAAAAGAGTAACGTAGGAGTTTCTTGCCCATTCTTCTCCACGATTCTTCATTCCACATTTTTCTCTTCCAGAAGGGGCGACTAGAATAAATTCTATATTTTGTAAATGTTGACGCTCAAAAGTCCCTTTCATGTTCTTAATTCAAATAAATTATTTGATTTCACTTGTTATATGTTCAGATGCAGCTCACTCTTAAACAAACCCGCGCGAGTAAATTTATGAGGAGGCTTTAGAATGAACCACGCGAGCATTATATGCCAGCATTTAGCATTGGTATCTCCTCCTGTGTAGGCACAAATTACAATAATAATACCAGCCTATTATTCTCCCACTGCTGGACAAAGGCCTCTTGTCATACAGAGAAGGCACGAGCATTGATCACCACGCTTGCTCAAGACGGGTTGGCGAGTTCAGGGGCCTTATTATGAAGTATTAATGCCATCATTATTCCACTGCTAAAAAAGGATGGTGCTAGCGGCCTTGTATAGCTCCGTCTCTCACTCACACTGGAATAATGGTGGCATTAATACGTCGTAATACGGCCCCTGACTTATGTTAAGTATAAGTCCAGTACCCTAATTACGTAATACACGATCAATCGGAATTTAAATCGTTCTGAAACAAATTGCTAATCGATTACTTCATAAATTCGAAAAAAAAAAACTGCTCAAAACGTAAATAAAGCAATGATTGTTGTTGAACTGTCAAAATTAAACAAATTTGTCGTAATCGTTTACGAAAATGTGTTGCGTAATTAGATAGCAGGTTTCCTCACTATGTTTTTCCTCCCGAATGTCGGTAATGTCTAAGATAAATTCAGAAAGTACTTATGAATCGAAAAAGTCACATTGGTACTTGGCCGGATTTGAACCCACAACCTCGTGCATGAGAGGCGAGGCCTTAATCACTGGGCCATCACGGTAGGCACAAATAATAAGAGGTCGTATTGTGGTTAAAAAGATTAGTCAACAAACCGAAGTGAAATTCCAGTCGAAAGGTTGGCTTTGGTCTCCTATTTTATGCTATATGCGACGTCCGACGTCAGCTTCAACGTTTAAAGGACCACAACAGTAAGTAAATTTCTATAGTAAGCACTGTGACGCGGCGTACAGCGTGTCTCTGTAAGCGGCCGACGGCGTTCATAGGAGACCATAGCCTTAGCAAGACTTACACAGACCAACATTCTAATTACGTAACACTTTCAATCACAATTCGAGATCTAAAATATGCCTTGACATCATTATCATTAAAATGGATACTTTAAAGATATCACAGATTCAAAATTACGCGTAACAAAATAATTATGGTTGACGACAACGCGGGCGCAGCGGTAGGAGTCAATGACCTTTTCCTCGGCTATTAGGTATGTAATCCCGGTAGTACGTTCCCGTGGGATATTTTCCGACATCCACGCGGGCGAATCCGCGGGCAAAAGTTAGTATGGACTAAATTGCTCACTACCTCGTTCAAATACATCAAAATGTTCATAAAACAATGTTGACATAACTTCCCCACCGTTTTCGCTCGCACGATTTCATTTATTAACCGCTTCGTCTGGACTAACTTTCAATCGCTTTTAACGACACCCTTGGGAATCAACCGGGCTGCCATATTTGTCCTCCCATTTAATATTTACTCACATACCTTTTTATTATGTCCTTTAAAATCAATACTCAAGGCTCGTGGCTAAATGATAACTGCCCAACGGGTCGATCGAAGTTTAAGCGTCGTGCAGACCAGCGCGACGCGACTCGAACGATACAATTTCTAAGAAAACTTCACGGTATAACAATACCCGGTGTCGCATCGCACCGTCGCGTCGCGCTAGTCTGCACGAAGGTTTAAGCTACGCTTGCCGAAGTCGGTCCGTAGATGTCCGTAGGTGACCATCCATTATATATCGAGACCCAACCGTCCTTCGGAAAGCACGTTAAACCGTTGGTCCTGGCTGTCATTTGTAGATCTTTGACAGCCATTACGGGGAGTCAAAAGCGTTACTAAGCCTTACCAGTCTTACTAAGGGGTATCGTATTACCCAGTATTGGGTTTAGGAGTTCAGATAGGCGAGCTGTATCCGGTTAGACTGGAAGCCGACCTAAAAAGGCAAAAAGCTAGGCAGATGATGAAAATCAATACGAGTTAAGAAGTCCATGTGTAAAATGCCAACGCTTAAAAATAACTAGGTTCTACTATTTTTGGAAGGTGTGGTCATAATCAAGGACCTATGTGGTATTTATAGAAATGTGGACTTGAGGTTTAATATTAGTAAGCCTTTTGTACAGAGTTAAAAGGCTTCGCACAGACTTTAGTAGAACCTTTGGAAACTTTTGTAAGCTTCAAGTGTATAAATCAATGTTGTTCTATTTTGGGCCCAAAACTCTGAAAAGATTCGTAGTAATAAGAATTGTTCACTAGATTATTTCCCTTTAATTAAACCGGCCAAGTGCGTGTCGGCCACGCACCATGAAGGGTTCCGTAGTTGGGATGAATGTATCCGAAGAACATTGTAGTTGAAAAACATGTTCCTCCATATATTCCAACTGCAAATGTAAATTTTACGCACAATATTGAGCGATTTACCATGTTATTTTAAGACCATAAACTTCTGCCGGGGTTGCGAAAAAGTCCGAAAGGGATACCGTGGTACCGTTGCCCCTGGCAACGTACAGGCAACGAAAGGAACACGGGTGGGTTTTAGTCAGTAAGAGTCTGACACGCCCTCCCGCTCCACCCAGAGCGGGAGAAGTTATTTGATAATTTCCCATCCAAAAAAATAAAATAAAAAGACCATAAACTTCTTATAAGTTTTCCTGTAATTTATAAGTATAGAACTATAACTGTATTTTTTTTTTCAATATTGTAGGCTCAGCAGTTTTGGAGATAAGGATGTGAATGGTCAAATTTCATATATTTTCTTTAATAACTTTAAAATTTTGAAATTAAAAATATATGTATTTCAAATCCTCATAACAAGCCCTTTCATTTAATATGTCACACGGTAAAGTTGGCAAAAAATGTTTTTTTTTAATTTTCGAATGTGGGAAACATTCGAAAATTAAAAAAAAACATTTCCATAAGTGAATATATATTCAAAATTCATTTATTTACGTTACTCGTTCGTGTTTGGGTCACAGAAAGTCATAATTATGTGTACCAAATTTCAACTTAATCGGTCCTGTAGATTCCATATCGGCTGTGACAGACATACCGACAAATGATCCTATAAGGGTGCCGTTTTTTTCAATCGGATTAGGCTTTATAGTGCTTCTGTTGACGTAAGCAATGTACAATTTAATCATTGCTTAAATGTTAGCAACAAAAAATAATTAACATCTTGTGAAACCATGTTTCGTTTCTGCATCATCCAAAGGTCGAGTGTCAAGAAATGCCCTATGGCATTAACTTTGGTCATAATTTCATGTAAAAAATCAAAAACCCGACTGCGTAAAAAGTGAACTTTAAAAAAGAAGAAAGATGACTGTTTCTGCCTCCAATCCCACTTAATACTATAAACAGTCTCAGGCAGTCGGAGGGATCTTCTTAAATTTTACAATAAAGACCTATTGCCTCCTCAGGTCATAAGTAAGTGATGTGCTTCAAGATGCGATGCGCCTCATTCACCTCTGGCCGCGATAAAGTTGCACTCTTTTGGCTTATGACGGCAGTTCAGTCAATCTCTGCGCAATATTTGACTGCAAATCTTTTTTGATAATTTCATAGAGCAGTATTTCTGCCTTATTATAAACCAATTGCCCAATTGATGGCAATAAGCTCGCCTCCTACCCATTACATGAGACCTAAACTATATATAATAACTGGCGAAATATGGATGTACTATAGGCACACTTCTGCCTAGGTTTGACAACTTTACCTATTCCAAATATTTTCGAAGCCATTGCCTGTAAAAACAAAGATGGCGGAAAAAAAATTGTAGACCGGTATGTTTCAAAAACATTTTTTTATTTAATTGCATATTTTTTGCAACTATGTATGAACTTTATTAACAGGTTTTTTTTTCATAGTCGTAATTATTTTTCACTAAATTAAAGTTACAAAAAACCTACCATTAATTCAGCTTTTATGAGATTAATACTGGCCCTATTGCGATCATATCGCCATGTTGTATTGAAATAAAAAGACAGTAGTCTCGCCAACTTTTTTTGTTTCTTCAGAAATATAGTATTAAGGACTCTCAATATAGCAGGATACTATAGGGTTGGCAACCCTACCTCTGCCCAACTCTTCGGGCAAACAAGGCGTGATGTTATGTATGTATAAACCGAGATTCTAAGTAAGTCATACACTCATTCCTATTCTTCTCTTCTCCCATCAGTCAGTCAGACTACTCAGTCTAAAATTTATTTTATTTACACTTTCATAAAGTTGATGTTTTTTTAAGTGGAAATAACATCAATTGGAAACAATTATTTAAATAGACCTTATGTAGTTATTGGAGGTATAAAAAATATGTATTAGGTATGTTGAAACTGTTGGTACTCCCCGTCACTTGTCCATAAGTAGTGTCCGACCGAAGGTGTAATTCTGGCCGAAGCCGAAGCCGAAGCCGATTAATCGGTATTCACCAAAACCTTCGGCCGAAGCCGAAGCCGAAGCCGAAGGTGTCATTGACCTTGAGAAATACGATAGTTACTTTGATCTCAGAATATACTAGATACATATTGTGAGAGCTTTAGAGATTTAGCCCAATAACGAGCCGAGTGACCAACATATACAAGTAGGTAATAAAATATTGTCAAAAATAAAAGTTTCAAATATACAATGTTAATTAAATATTTATTTACTTAAAGTAATTTTAACAAAAATAATCAAATAATCAGTCACATTTTTTTTAATTCGTTCAGTAAATTTCAAATTTTGACAACTAGCAAACCTTCGGCTTCGGCCAAACCTTCGGCAAATTTTTGGCCGAAGCCGAAGATTTGGCCGAAGGTGCTTTTTTGGCCGAAGGTGGCCGAAGCCGAAGCCGAAGCCGAAGCTTCGGTCGGACACTATCCATAAGGGTTCATTAGAAAACCAGCGTCAGACAGCATTTATTTTGTCGGGCATTAATGCTGAAATGAACTTTTTTGGCGCAGCCGTGAGGCACACACTATTATTGCTTTATAATTATATCACTTTTTATTTTGTTATTATGTGTTTCACGAACTGTGTCCAAATAAATATTGTTCTTTCTTTCTTTCTTTGTTTCTTTTATCACATTTCAACACCATCTTATATCCGAAATACCAAAAAACTTAACGTAAACGGACACGTTAAAACGACTTTCCCATATAAAGAATGCTGTTCTCATATCTCTCGAAACAATTTCGTCACAGTCACCATTGTCGGTCGTCAGCAACAAGGAATTTAAATCAGTTACTATACATTTGTTATGTTAAGTTACTCTTATGTAATTGTAAAGTTGACGCCTTATGTTTTTGGGATGATTTTTTAAATGATTTCTTTAAAGGAATGGGATTGTAGAAGTTTCTTGGGGAAAGGATATGTGAATTTTAAGGAATACATATATGCTTCTACAAATATATCAATGATTGTTTAACTTAAAGAATGAATGTCGGGTGCGTGTCGGGCGCGGGTCGGGACGGGAGTACGACGGGCTTGTTTATATTGTAGTTCCTTGTATTATATGGATGTCAGCACATAAAACGCGTGCGCGGGTCGGGCGCAGAGCGGGGGACCCGCTCCGGCCCGCGCCCGACGTGCAGCCGCTTTGGGTGTGTTTTGAGTTGTAGAACGTTATGTCAATTACATACATAAACTCACGCCTATGGGGATAGGCAGGAACTACGTCACCTACTACGATTCTAATTATGCTACTGCTGCCCAATCTCTTGAAGTCCTTGTTCCAATAAAGTGGAGACTGGAGAGGGTTACCTACATATAGCATGAAGGGTCTCAGAGTAAACAAGATTTCACCCGAACCACAGATTAATACAAATGGTTCACTCACGTTTTTAATTCTTAATTCTTTTTACCTATTGTGGTATAATAATTTTATTCTAGGTGCATCGTCCTCACATATAATTATATAACTAATGTACTTATACAAAATATTGTAAAACATTTTAAAAGAGTAACGGTGGAGTTTCTTGCCCATTCTTCTCCATACGAAAACTACCTTTTGGAAGGGGCAACTAGAATCAATTAATTTTTTTTGTAAATTTTTGACGTTCAAAAGTGCCTTATACGGGCCTACTTGAAATAAATGATTTGACTTTGACTTTGACTTTGACTTTGACGTTAGGTATGAAGCTACAAGTACGCGGCGGGCTCGACTTGTTGGGCCAATTCAGTGAGTGTAACGTAGTCAGAAGATCTAAGAGTCACGCGGTAGAAAGAGAGGAAACTAGCGCTAGGTAATTAGCGCTGTGCGACTGAATTTGCACTTTATTGTGTCTTAGCAAGAGCCGCTTTTTATTTAAATGATTTTGCGGAGTGAACCATCTGTATTAATCTGTGCCCGAACATACAAATAAATAAACAAAACAAGTAAAACAAAAGCTGGTAAAAAGTTTCTTAGGACCTCGTTCAAAGGTTTCTCATTGGTCCTTGAATTAAGTTTAAGATACTGTCAGTTTATAAATAAATTGTCTTGCTCACCCGTCAGAATTTACCTTTTATCGTCCTTCAGGAAACTAGAGGTAGAGATCTCATCGTCAGCCTAGCCTTTTCCTAATTATGTTAGGGTCGGCTTCCAGTCTTAACGGGATACAGCTAGATACCAGCAGTGCTATTCTGTAACCATTTCACCGCGAGAACTTAGATGAAGTGAGCACGGAGTGAGCTGTCAGTCCCTAGCAGCAGGTGGAATGACAGCTCACTTCACGTTCACTTCACCTAAGTTTTCACCGTGAGATTATTAGAGAATAGACTGGCTGTATTTTACATGGACCGATTGCTGTCCAACATCCAGAACCTAGTTACTAGGTAACACGATACTCCTTGGTAAGAGTGTTTGTCAGACTTTTGACAACTTCCAAAGGACTACGAATGTCAGCCGGGTCTGACGGAATAACGTGTAATCCGAGGCACGGAGGGGGCACGGTATCTAACCCATCCACGGACCAACCTCGGCAAGCGTACCTTAACCTTCAATCGATTCATGCGGGGCTGTAGGCAGCTAGAGATGTATCCTATACTATTACATGATCAATATTTGTACCTATGTATATAATATATAACAGTAGGCGCTTGGTAATCCGGCACCCATTTATTTCGCTTATTATTGGATTTCTATAGGAAGTGTCAGTTAACTAGTAAGAAATAATTTAATACAGATTTGCGAAGTAAAAAATCTTTATTAGTTTAACGCGTAGAATCGGACATATCTGGGAAAAAAAATATCTCTATCTTCACCCGAGCAGGTCGCTGTCGCCCAGGTACTTAACTTTAAATAAATAAGTCCCTTGTTGCCATAGCCATCTAAAATTAACGCCCAGACACCGGAAATTCGTCTGGCCCAAACCCTCAAAGAAGAAAAGATGTCAAGGTAATCGTTCATCTCCAAATATCCTTTGTCATGTTTGAACTGTTATATTATCCTGTACAGAAATAGAACTGCCATTGATGCGCCTTCAGTTGGCGTTTGTAAACGCTCCCATTGTTTATTGTGGAGATGTTGCAATGTTCTTGACCTTCTCTAGTGATTTTATCTTCGGTTATGTAAGGTTGTGAATGGAGATGGCGTTTTTCGGGGTGTAAGCATTGAGTAGGGAGTCAATGTATCGAGTGATCTACTTTATAATGCTTAAAACTCTCACGCGGCTCCTCCATCATTAGGGACGTATTCCCGTTTTCTTCGGGAACCATACTGTTTAGTCTTATTGTGTACTTTGCCAAAAAATCTTATAATCTTGTCATCATCTTTTTTCTGGAGCTGCTAAATATGATGTTCTAATGACGTTCTTGCTAAAGCACTCAGTTGTGATGGCTTGGTTGTTGGCTGGCGCCAAGCTTTGAAATTGTCCTTCAGACTCAGGCGTAGGGACCTAAAGCCCCAGCTCCTAGATACAAGACAATTTCAGTCCTCGTGAAAAAAGTGACATTCAGGCGTAGAAATCAAAATCAAAAGTTATTTATTAAAACTAGGCTAAGAATCAGCACTTCTCGAACGTCAAAATTACATAAGACAGTTCCCCAAAACACCCGCCCGTCGCCATTTCCTAGTGATGTAGCTGGGAAGAAGAAATGGCGCATCAAACAGCAGTGGAGCTGTCTGTTCAGACATATAGGCACAAGACGCCAGGCACTAGAAAAGTTGACATTAAGTTGTATGAGCTGGTAGAGCTCTAGAAAAGTTGACATTAAGTTCTATGAGCTGGCAGAGCACTAGAAAAGTTTACATTAAGTTGTATAAGCTGGCAGAGCACTAGAAAAGTTGACATTAAGTTGTATAAGCTGGCAGAGCACTAGAAAAGTTTACATTAAGTTGTATAAGCTGGCAGAGCACTAGAAAAGTTGACATTAAGTTGTATGAGCTGGCTGAGCTCTAGAAAAGTTGACATTAAGTTCTATGAGCTGGCAGAGCACTAGAAAAGTTTACATTAAGTTGTATGAGCTGGCAGAGCACTAGAAAAGTTGACATTAAGTTGTATGAGCTGGCAGAGCACTAGAAAAGTAAACATTAAGTTGAATGAGCTGGCAGAGCACTCAGCCCGTGTATTTTTTTTTTCTCTTTATTATTAAGGTCTATTATCCTTGTAAACCATAAGTTTAGGCATGTTAGCCGTAGTTATATCAGCCCCATCATAATTTAACCTAACGACGTTTTCGCATTTCAAATGATTGTCATGTCACGTTTCCACACTAAGCTTGTGCAATAATTAAGTCCAAATCCAACATCGTAATTTAATCTAAATGAATTCAATACTCAGATTCAAAAGACTTCAATTTTTTATCACCAAAGGATATTATCCTTTTAAAGCACATAATGGCATGCCCTACATAAAATAAATCGTGCGCATTCACCTTGCATTTAGTTTGCAAATACTACCAAATTTGAGCCTTGTTGCAATTAGTACGTTGATAGTCAGGATTGGAAACTTAATTATAGGGGCTGTGGTTGACGCTGATTTTTAATTAGGACTGAACAGCTAGAGTGGACTTGTTGAACTGTATGTGCGTAAATCTATTAGGGAGATCGCATTTAGCAAACATTTGATCACCTGAACAGGGCGGACATATTAGTATTCTAGAGAATCTGGCTTATGATTTCAACGCTTACGATCAAGCTGCAAAAGACATTTCACCTATAAATTCTTTAAAAAATTCACTCGAACCCAATTTAGCCTAAGGCGCGACGCGACACCGATAGAACAATTTCCGAGACGTTTTATCATAAATTGTTCCACCAGAGTCTCGTCGCGCTTGTCTACTAGCCTTTACTTGTTGTTACTTTAGCAACTTTTGTGATTATTAGACATTGGAATAGTTTTTCAAAATTCTGTAGTTCCAGAAGCCAAACCCCCCGTCTCCGCGCGTAGTAACAATCTTTGTCTTCTTCGAGTCAAAGTCATGTCCAATTAGTGATGCATTAGCTATTCTCATGAATTCGAATATACTTGTACAATCTTTGATGTTAATTTAAATTAATCACATTATTCTGAGCAATATTTCAAGATCTACATTCGTACACTAAGCTCTACTATCTACCTTAAACTCTTCAAAAAACAGTATCCCCAACACCACATCAATGACGTCACCCAACCACAGTCTAAAAACTAAAACAGTCCATCCAGTACTCACATAACTCCACCTAATATTAAGAGATCATATCGGTTACCAAAATCGTTTAGCATACTCGCACACGCGACGACAAAGGCTTCGGGACATAATGAGCTACTATTAGCATATTTGCAGCATTACAGCCGGACAATTGGCCGCATGAATGATCCAAGCGATGGACATGTAAGGCCGAATGTTCCAAACGATTTTTCCATGACTGCTTATTATTAGGCTGTGGCAAATTGTTGTAGGTTTTAAAATTAATCGTTGTTAAATGAAGTTAGTGTTTTCTTAGCTAAATTTGTGGAAGGTTTCGAATCCATACTAAAATAACTCGAAAGCGAAAGCAACTGTTTCTGACGGTTTGTTACCTTTTGTCGCCTAAACGGCTGAACGGATTTGGATGAAATTGGGGCATAAGGATAGACATCCCGTTAGTAGGTTCCCGTGGGATCATTTCCGACCTCAATTCGCAATCGCTAGTCATTAATCACTGTGACAGTCCGAGATTCCTAGGTTTTCTTTGTAAAGAAAATACCTCTTTCGTTCATCAGGGCCCGTCATAATCGTTAGCAGGGCGCAGAGCTGGTCAACATGACCGTATTAGTTGCACCGCACATGGTTCAGAATTGCTTGGCATTTGACATGACACGCGACTTTACGACACTATTTACCAAATATTGGCTTGCTATAAGAGTGGATGAAACTCCCCAGGTTTCGTAAAAGGCGACTAAGAGTGAATTTCACCAATGAAACTGAACACGATCAGAATATAAACCCCGTTTAAGAGGAACAGGGCCGAAAAATAGGTATTTGAAGAAACTATTGCCGTCATCTTACCTCAAGGCTGTTTCCGTAGAGTGCGATAGGGACAGCTGCAGCTCAGACCGATTATATCACAAAAATATTGACGAGATCGACGTTTCGGATTCCCTTTTTTTCGCCTCGAAAACTGAGCCGATTCTTGCGAATTATTTTTTACATATTTTTTTTAAGAAAGAGTATGTCTAGGTTCCTATCATTTTCTTTTTTGCTAAAGTCCTCTAATTACGGCGGTAAAAATAGGGAATTTTTGTAATTTTTGGAGATTCATATTTTATTTACCAATAAGTTGCTGAAAAAAAGGAAATAACAGGGACGTGTCTACAGCAGACCTTGATTTTATGAAAAATAAATGATTGCTCTAGACTTCTAGAGGCATTATTCAGGAAGAAAAAAGGTGAATACATTTGTATGGAGAATCGCAGGCCCTGTTCCCTCAAGGGCTGTCAGTGTTATTATTTTCTGTGGAATATTGACACTGACAGGTCTTGAACGCGGTTTCGATGAGCTGATCGCGTTCAGTTCGCACTAAGAGTTGATGTTAGGACAGGCCCCGTTCACACTGCTATGAGCAGTACCATATTTTAATGTATAAATTGGGATCACATGGCAGTTTCATACTGAATTTGTTTTAATTGTATGAACCGTGGGATGTTGACGTGTGGTCCTAATTTTTACCGTAAAATATCGTACTGGTCATCGCCGTGTGTACTGACCACAGGGTACCTAGATCAGCACCCTTATTGCGTAACATACGATCAATCATAATCTGAATGATTTTGAAGGATATTGCTAAACTATTCCTTCATTTATGTTCGAAAAATTTGTCTGCTCAATAACGCAATGAATGTTGTTGAACTGTCAAGATTGTGATTGATCGTGTTACTCAAGTAGGGTGCAGGACCCTTTCTCTTATCATACCAAAATGGTTAAAAATCCCTTTGCTGAGAGATGCACTATCATGACCGATCATTTTACGTATGATTCAGAGGCCTATGCTAGCCATATTACTTACCCTAGGCTTTTGAAAGCCGTTTAAATCTTTTCAAATTTCATCTTATTTGTTTATCTTTCGTTATTTCAGCAGAATTAGTGATCAGGGAATCGATCAGACTTCCAGAAACCAGGGGTAAGACCATTTGAATTATTACATTAAACAACTGCTTAATAACACATAACGATTTTGTGATATCTTGATTTAAAAGAGATCTACGTTTTGGAATGTGCTTTAACTTTCTGACTAACTGACCGACTTAGACTCACACAGCCAACACGCACTGGGCCCGCGTGGTGGATTATGGCCCATTTCCTCCCACAGAAAGAGCAGTGGGAGCGTTATAGGCTGATTATGCTGCACTGTCACCATACCTATGTCTGCCGCCAAGCGACAGGTTCAGCCGGTTTGAAGAGTATGGGTGCCGGAGTCATTACAGGCGTATGAGACATACCAGCTTGGACTTAGGCATGGCAGCGCATCTGCAATACCAGAGGCATGTCCTTAGGTGGGGTCCACCACTTACCATCAGATGGACCGTGGGATTGTTTGCCATCCAATAACACAACAGTATTATCCTTCTTCTGGGGCAGCAGCAGCATAATCAGCCTATAATGTCCCGACTACTTGGACATAAGCCTCCTCGGTGAGAGGGAGCGGGCCGTAATCAAATGTATTCGAATTTTTGGTTTTAGGACATGCCGGTTTCCTCACGATGTTTTCACCGTCTTTTCTACTTCTTCTTTTATTTTCCTCCTTCTGGGGCAGTTGGGTAAAAAACAATACAACGCCTGTATTCCCCGCAGAGGTTGGCAGAGGAACTAAAATCAAGTTATTTATTCAAATTAGGTTCAGAATCAGAACTTTTTGTCTACCATAACGCCCGCCCTTCACCACTTCCTAGTGCTTTAGCTGGGAAGAAGTTGCGCAACAAACTCCCCAGCAGCACAGCTGTCTGTTCAGTCAGAAGAAATTTGATTCTATACAATAGTATGTGTATATAGTACACTTAAATTTCGCTAGTTGTTTGTTTGTTTCTCTTTTAATAATGCTTAAAATATTGAACAGGGTAACCCCAATAAGACTCAGCCTTAAATGCTTACACAAATAGTTTTCCTGTAGCCTTGACTCGGCGTTACAGAAGTTATTTTTAGATTTAGGCCTCAGACTATGAATTATTTTTATTGATGGCAACACGAACGGAAAATGTAGGTCTCTAGGAAATATGGGCTTTTCTTGTTTGGTTAAATGTTGTGATGGTTGCTTAATTAATCTTAATCGAATGGTGGAAGTAGAGTTTTAACATTGGTAAACAAGATTATTTGTGGTTTTGTGGCGTTTTTGGGATAGCCCATATGTTTGTGATATTATTAATAACTAACTACGATATTACTCGTATTATACGGATCTTTCCGTAGACAATTTATGTTTTTACACCAAAAATACCTAAATGGCATACCAATAAAAAATATGTTATTATAACAATTTGGAGACCTAATAAAAGGGGGGATGATTATGGAATTTTAATAGATAAAAGGCGCTTACACAACCTTCGAACTACTCCGATGACGCCAGAGATACTGCACCGACCACAAACAAAATAGAATAAGGACAGGAGTATGCATTTGGACACCCAACGAAGACTTGTAAATCTTATATTCCTTCTCTTGAAATTACCGTTTAACAATTTGGGAGGGTTTTCGTAACATGGTTTCCGGTTAGCCGCTCCATAAAACTATAACAATGCGACAAAAACTTTGTAAAAGATTGACGAACAGTTAACATAGCAACATAAAAATATATAAATATGCAAAAAAAAGAAGAAATAACTCATCTGGGGAGGGTCGCCCACGCCTCGGTTACGCTTCGCGGGCTCAATCGAGAAGCTTTTTAAGCCTCGTTTGCATGAGGAGAGCTCCTCGACCGTCGAGAGGCGACTGTCTCCATGCGAGACTCGCCAGGCGATTTGACAACTCGAAATAGGATATTTTGGTGACACTGATGTCAGCAATTTTGAAAGGCGAGGCGATTCTGACCTTTCGAGATGCGAGTGTCGTATAGTGCAGCAAGATCGTCAGACCCGGCGACGGCGTCACAGTCGGTATACAAAAAATTACGTCACTTTTCAAGTAATTTCCTCAGTTCCACAAAAAGCTTCCCGGCCATATAAACAGTTAAAATTCGTATAGTTTAACCATTATACGGACATTTATATACAGAGTGGCAGGGACATCGACGCGAAAATTGTTACCATGGTTTTAGTACATGATTCTGAACCCCCTTGAGTTAAAATTTTTTGTCGGTTATTAAAAAAAAACATGTTTCATAGATACCCACACATACCCACACGCACTCGCACACATAAAATCACACACACGCGCACACACTCATTCAAACATGCACTCAGACACACCATCAACCACTCGCAATTGTATGACGTTGACAATCTTTACTATGTGCTACAATGGGGGACCTGGAGTTCTAAAATACAGGCCTAGGCTTAGTTTAGACTTAAGATCTCCCACAAATTACAAAATTTTGTCAAAATAACTGTCAACTTATTAAGTATAAAAATGTAATTTGTGGAGATAAATAAACATTTTTTTTATTTTTTTTATAGAAAAGCGCAATATCTACGCAAAATGTATAGAACAGCAGATTTTTTTAAAAATAACCAGTTCATAATCATGTACTGAATCCATGGTAAAAGTTATCGCGCCGATGTCCTTGCCACCCTGTATAGGCGATTTTTTAAAGTTGACGCTTATATACAGTTCGTTTACTCGCCTCAACTTTAAAAAATCGCGTGTTCTAGTCAAGAAACTGACCTCGTGTAACCAGTCTTTGTAGCGAAGGGAAACACGACCTGTTGAGGGTAGGTAGAAGAAGTTTATTTTGTACGAGTTCTCTCGTATTGGCCTTAGAATAACTTGCAGACTTTTAGTTAAGGGTTGTTAAATAACGTTGTTTTATGCAAGAGCCAAATATGCTTCTACAAATGGCCAGCTTTATAAGGAAATTTAATCTTGCGTAACTGATTTATAAAAACAGTCATCTGCCCAGCCTTTTCCCAACCATTTTGGGGTCGGCTTTCAGTCTAACCGGATGGAGTTGAATACCAGCATTTTACATGGAGCGACTATCTTTCAAAATCATTTTATTTTCCACAACCCAGTTACTGGGTTACCTACTACTTAAGACTGGTAGCAACTTTTGTATACTTTGACATCCACATCAGTAAGGCACCAGTTTCACATTAACATACACTACACCTATTTTCTTAATGTCCCTCGGCAAACTTCGTGTTTCGTCAGTCGTCGGATTTCTATCAGTTCCTTTACACTCGGTGCAGACCGGACGCTCTCAATCGACTTGGAAGTCGATTCTAGGGACATTAAGAAAATAGTTGTAATGTACATCTGTACTAATAATATTATAAAGAGGTAAAATTTGTAAGTTTGTCTGTTGAGTAAAAATTGTGAGAATTATCGCATTTCGTAAACTCTTTCACTAATGCGAAGCTACAGTATTGCCGAATGTCATCTAAACTAATATTATAAAGAGAAAAGATTTGATTTTTAGTATGTTTGTTTGTAATGAATAAACTCAAAAACTACATGACCGATTTAAAAAAATATTTCACCAGTAGAATGATATATTATCGCTGAGTAACATAGGCTATAATTTATAAAGAAAGCACGCGGGCGAAGCCGCTGGCGGAAGCTAGTAGGATATACAGGATGGCACGGAGGGGGTTTCATCGTGGGATCAGGGATATTGACGCGAAAACTGTGAGGTTAGGTTAGGTTACACCTCACTCCCCCCTAACTCGAGGTGGCCCACAGAGGCGGGCCGGCACTAGCTGGGGATCGCGGAAGTCGCATTAGATCCCGTGATCCCCGGTGCAAGTGTGAGACGGAACACCGGGGTGGTTTTAGTCAGTAAGAGTCTGACAGACACCTCCGCCCTCCCCAGGGCGGAGGACATCATAGTGTCATCACAATGTCTTGTTTTCTTCCTTTTTTATTTATTTATATATTTCCTAATAACTTATAAGTCATTATTTAATCGTGTTTTTGTATGTTGTGCTGTTTTTTGTGTGCACTAAATAAACGGTTTATCTATCTATTTATGAGGATTTCCCCCAGTATTAAAAAAAGAAAAGGTTAGGTTAGGTTAGCTACCATGGATTGTTATCAGTTTTCGCGTTGATGTCCCTGCCACCCTGTATTTTATGTTCAAACAAGAAATTTTACGCGGATGAAGTTCCGGGCAGAAGCTAGTATTACACCGTATGACAAAGAAACACAATCGCTGTTACTTTCTAGAAACATTCGCTCATTTCTACACTCTAAAACAGTCCGTAGCACTAGAGTCCACAATTATAAGCTCAGAGCGTTCCGAATTTGGAACACGACAAATATTTTAGACGCTACGTCGATACGCGGCGAAATTATTTAGCACCTCATTTAGCTTAGCGATTCTTTAAGTACCTACTGCTTATTAATGATACCGTATAGAGACCCTAAGTTCTAGAAGCTAGGTCATATGGAATCTCTTGCGAAATTTTGCCGGATGTGTCGACAAAATGGCTAGAATAAGAAAGAAAGAAAGATATTTTATTTGGGATACGCTCTGGAAATACAAACAGTAATAATAATTTAAAAAAATATACATATAAGGTCCCATTAAAAGAGATGGACAAATTTAAAAACAGCGTTCAGTACGTCTAACCAAAGATATCCAAGCAAAAAAAAAACACTGATTAAAGTGATTTTATTTTGACCTAAAATAATAAATAATGGCATTAGGTAACCAACATTTTTAGTGTATCTTCGTTAGCTGATTTATTTTTCGTATCTAATGCGTTTTTTTTTTTTTTTTTACCGTTGTCCTTATTTTGGTGGTATGAAATGATTTCTAAAAGTTTGTCCATCTACTTTAATGGAACCTTATATAAAAAATAAAAAAGGAGTATTTAAAAACTAACAAAATAATAACGACCTGTGCGAGGTCAAAAAGGCCCCTATCTCAGCATAATACGGGTGTGACTACCGAGACTATTAAAGAGGTATGGAATAAAAAGTCTGTTGCCAACCTCAAATAAATTGGATGATGACGTATCGGCAAAAAAAAAACGAGCGAACCTTACAGTACCTAGTCGCTTAGGATGTGTAACATTTGACATCTCGCTTTGGCGAAAGCGTCAGGGTAGCCCTCGAAATTCAAATTTTCTTACGTTTTTTGCAATTTGCAGGTCAGTACCAGGTTGTATGTTGATCTAAATATGATCCGCGGCCGTATCAAATGTTTATTTTTAGAATTATAACCATAAAAGTCATCAATACAACTCTCTATGTTCATGTAATTCTATTGAATGACTGTTTCATGAAATCATGACATTTGAGGATTATGCTAAGGAGTTGTATTGCTGATTCTAATGATTATAGTTCTGTAAAGCCATATTTGTTACGATCGCGAATCATATTTTAATCAACATACAACCTGACACTGATCTGCAAATTGCAAAAAAGTAAAAAAAAAAATGAATTATAAAAAAACATTTTTTTAACTCCTTAATAAGCAACATTAAAGAGGGGTCTCGTCAAGGCCGCTCCTGACGGCAAACTAGCACCGCGCGCGCTCATTGGTCAAATCAAAAAGCGCGCGCTTCCCCGGCTTCCTGTAACACACTTCCGTCCCTTTTCAAGAAAGCGAGAGGAAAGATTTTACACATCAAAGACTTTTATTAAAATGTTGCAGGTCATAATTATAACGTTTTATCTATTTATCTTTGTATACGATACTCTTTCGTTTAATCTGGGCCTGAACTGAATAACTGGTACGTCACTCTTATGCATCGTCACATTTTTCACTAATGTTGACTGTTTTATTTCGCGGTGCATTCAGTGATCGTAACTCGGTGTATCCGATTGAAAGTCTGCTTGAAAGAGCTTAATCTGAGTATAGTGCCAATGTCGATACGTTTCAGTTTCGATAAAATGTAGCCTTTCAATCTGTCGATACAGTTTCGATGAAAGTATTGAAGCTACAATAATGGTATGACTTTTGTGAATGAATACCTACTATAAAATGTGCATTGTGAAGGAGGGGGAACCAAGTTTACCGACATAGCCCGAAGAATTGCCAAACTAAGTGGCAGTGGGCAGGGAACATTGCTTGTAGAACAGATGGCCATGGTGGACCGATGACCTGGTGAAGGCCGCAGAATCCGCTGGATGCGAGAGGCACAGAACCGGTTAAAGTGGGGTGCTTAGGGGAGGCCTAAGTCCAGCAATGGACGTATTTCGGCTGAAATTATGAATGATGTTTATAAATTGAAAGAATAAACGTTCCATATTCATTTGCTAAGCACATTGATAAGGTTCTGTAATGTCTCTGGTTCTTCCCTACAAAAAATCCTAGATCCTGTGTATTTATCATGTTCAGTAAATGATAAATACACAGGATCTAGGATTTTTTGTTCCCCTTTTTTTATCGGGAGGTAATGGTCACCACTGCTACCATACTGCCACAATTTGGTCCCACAAATAACAAATGCCTAAATAATTATGCATATTTATCATAAAGTCCTGTCAGAATTGGTCCAGCCGTTTCGGAGATTAGCCGGAACAAACAAATACAGACAAAAAAATTATTACTTATTATCATTAATTATTTTCATATGCATTTAGTAAAAAGCTATTATTTTTTTAACATACACTTGTTTTATTTATTTGATTGAACCAAATAACGTTGTATTTCGTCTGTTCTAAACAACATGGCTTAAGAATCTGTGTACTGTGTTCTGTAATATTATTATTTATTTTTAAATGGTGTATGAATAAAAATTGACATACATAATATACGTTTTTTAAAAAGAAGGGTGTCGATGTGACGTAGCTTTTATGTTCACAAAGTTCAAACATTTCATTAACATTGTAGGGTGTCGGTGTGTCGTATCACTCGTATCTTTTATGTTCACAAAGTTCAGACATTTCATTAATATTGTATTTTATTTGTCTTCAGGTGGGCGGCGTGGTCGGCAATGGGATGCTTCGGCTCGCCAGGCGGCAAGAGCAGCGAAGACGACGCCAAGAAACAAAAACGGCGCAGCGATGCCATCACCAAGCAGCTCCAGAAGGATAAACAGGTGAGCACTGGGTCTATAACCTATATTAAAACTTATCGCCATCAAAGACTGCGTCGTTTGAGTATTGGCAAGCGCAACAGCTAAGCGCGGAGTCTTAGGGCTTACCATCAAGAAATTACAAGTACTTAGCAGCTCGGAGTTTTGTGTCTGGTTAATAGTAAAATTTTAAATTGTAATTTAAGATGGCGTACTGTTAAGAGTTGTCTATTTATCTAGGCTCGGCCCTATCACATGGGTAGGTAGCATTATAACTGGCACAATGTATTCTGTATACTTCTGCAATCCCCTTGGGCAATACAGGCGAGATGATATGTTTTACCTAGGGTTGCCAACTTTTTTTATATCAAATATAGTATTTACGAAGCCAAAAATAAAGTAGCTATGTTCCAAAAACATTTTAATTCTTTAAATGCTTTTTTTTTGTTACTATGGACCTTAACACAGGTTTTTTTTTCTCATACCTACTTATTATTTTTACTCTGAAATTTTTTAAGTCTAAATTAGGTTACAAAATACCATTAAATCAGCTTTTATGAGATTAATACGGGTCGGGTCGTATTGCGATCATCTCGCTATTTTGAATAGAAAAAAAAAAAAAAAAATTGTTTCGTTCGCCTACTATGTTTTCTTTAGAAATATAGTATTTAGGCCTCTAATATACCAGGATACTATATTATATAGTAGGGTTAGCAACCCTAGTTCAACCTCATGTCATCGTAGGTATTCCATGCTAGTACATCACTTAAGCTTTAGGGAAATGGCTTTCCAGCACGCGTAGCATAAACCCGTTTCTATTGAGGTCATGCTACGCGTGCAGGACGTGCAAATAGTGGGCTCAGATAACACTGATTACATCAAACATGCTCCTTGACAGCTTTTGTGTGGTAATGCTAGGAATTAGAGGTAACTCTTGGTCAGGGAACCCTTTCTGTCTTCAGAGAGATGTAAAAAGCGATGAGGAGACCTTGGACAAGCAATGAGATAGTATAGTAAAACTCTTGAACTTTGTATAAAATGAAAAATAATACCTGCATGGTTTTCTACGTCTGTTATACTAAAATGCTCCATTTTAATATTCCAGCTATATCGCGCGACGCACCGGCTTCTCCTACTGGGCGCGGGCGAGTCGGGCAAGTCGACCATAGTGAAACAGATGCGCATCCTGCACGTGAACGGCTTCTCCGACAAGGAACGCCGCGAGAAGATCGAGGACATCAAGAAGAACATACGAGATGCGATACTTGTGAGTTCCTTAAAAAAGAATAAAAGAATAATTTTGGGATTCTGTCTATTCGTCAAAAAATACTTGAATTTAAGACCGACGTTTTCAAAAGTCTTTTAGTCGCTTCTATAATGCACAATAAAGCTAAAGACATATTACAGCCGCAGCGCATCGCATTTCAATATAAAAAAAAACCTTTGCGGTCGGGGGATTCCCGTCAGGGACGAAGTTCCTTACGTGGTACTCGCACGCACACAAATAGGTACTCGTGTATAATAGAAGGAGACAGAGAGCGAGAGAGAAAATTGCATGGAGGGGTCATAACGGTTTTTCAATCCTCAGACACTTTTTAACAGACTTCAAAAAGGAGGTTTTCAACTCGACTGTTCTTTTTTTTTGTATGTTTATTTCGCGATTACTCCGCCAATTATGAAATGATTTTGATGATTTTGTTTTTGTTTGGTAGTTCATACTTCAGAGGGGACCACCTCTGAAGTATATAGCGTTATTTAATTAAATATTCATGTTTTAAGGTTATACAGGTAAAACCAACTAACAGGGGGGGGGGGGTTATACGACATTTTTTTCGTTTTCTGATATTATTATAAACTTGCGGAACACAACATTTAGTTATTTGAAATGATAAATAAATGTTCTAAATATAATTGTTGACGCAAATTACATTATAATTTATTTCCTCTGAGATTTTCTTTATCAAACTTTCGAAATGTAATATCTCGTTTTGATAATTTTGGCATTTAGTCGGTTTTCCCATTAACACGACGATAAATATGTGTACTTTTTGGGTGAACAAAAAGCGTCAAACTCGCGTCATCGTCACCGCACGCTGTTTTCACTTCTATCGGCAGTCCCCAACGACTGCCCCGCATGTTCTTTTTTCGAAGTCGTTTAATTTTTTTTGTAAAAATAAAAGTTTTTATATCCATCCATTTCCAGCCACCTTGAGAAGATTACCGCTCTACAGGCTAAAATACCAGTATTAACAACAATACTGAACTTCATACCTTCTGAAAGTAGCATTTATAATGTAAGTAAATAACATTGTTGTTGTATAATTTTCAGACAATCACGGGCGCTATGAGCACCCTCACGCCGCCCATACCGCTTGAAAAGCCTGAGAATAAGGCGCGCGTCGACTATATACAGGTATGATTTAGTTACATTATAGTATTTTTTTATTCACATAGTTTTTTTGGCTAGGTTTCATAAATTTATAATATTTGAGTTATAACATGTGGACTATTGAAGTTGGCTAAGCTAATATTTTGTGGACTGTTGCCATTTAAACTGGTCTTTATCTTGTGCTTATAAAATGATACCTTATTATGACAGTTTGTACAGAGGACCGCTTGGAACAATGCAATGCAATGGAAAGAAGCCTTTTCTTTAAGGGTATCTTTTGCAAGCAGAAGGCTGTTTTGGGCCTTTAATAATTATAGGCAGGGATTTCATGCATTCATTTACATTGCTAGTGAGGAAGTAGGATATTTCTATGTTTTTAAGTAATCTTCAAAATGTAGTTAATGAAATCTCTGTGATGGAAACCAGTGTCGGAATTTCAACATATGCACTGTAGAATCTGAGTATTACTGAGTAGATTCTAGGGAAACTTTATAAAGTGACTTGCTTTTAGTAATATTTTTATGTTTTGTTTAATGTTGTCGAAACTAATTTGGTAATGGTTTGGGAATCTAAACATTCAAGGTAAGGTTTCCGAAGGCATTTTGAGTCCGATTAACTGACAGTCTTTCAATTTTGTGTTTCAAATAAACCATTAGTGACCTAATAGGGATATTGACTGGAAAGGAATTCTATTTAGTCCGTCAGACAGATAATAACAAAATTTTAGACACGTATTTTTTGCTTTATCATAGCACGCAGAACGAAATACAGAGAATTTTGGCTCAAATTGAGATACCAAAAAGTAAAAAACTATTACAGCTGAACGAAAGGCTGCAAAAACATTTGCTACTGAAAAATTACATGGATACAGTTTCGTTTCTAAGCGAAATAGCATACTTTACTCACATAATAAAATATGGTTTAGATAAAACGCATTAAAATAAGGGAGTGGGGGCTCGCTACGTCACAAGTCAGTATAAAATATACCGGGGAGTGACGTCATACCACATTTTAACTTAATGTATTGCCATAATCTTTTGATTACGCAAAAAAATTAAGTACGTTTCCAATATTTTTTAATAATCTAAATGACGCACAAAAAAAAAAATCGCAACATCCCTGTTGGTGATGTTCTTCAGAAAGGTCAGGTGCGTGTATGACCAGATGTATGAATGTAAACGACGCAAAAGGAGTCTGTAAGAATCGTAGCAGGTGGCATTCTGTAGTTTCTGCCTACCCCCATGAGAAGAAGGCGTCAGTTTATGAATGTATGTGTGAGTTAGTTACTCTACTCATTCACTACCTCTATTGTCTGTTCCAAAAGTATCTGATAAACGTGTTAATAAACCCTGTTCAGGGTAAATTCTTATGCAATCACTCACTAGAGAGAATACGGAAGATGAATAAAAAAATTTTTTTGTTCGTCTTGTAGATTATAAAAAAATTACGTACACGTTTTTTTTCTTTTTTTACGTTATCGAAAGATTACGGCGATACATTGAGTTAAAATGTGCCATGACGTCACGAGTATGTAGATTTTATACTTCCTTGTGACGTAGCGACCCCCACTCCCCAAAATTAATGCGTTTTTATCTAAGTCTTTTTTTATCAATATGATAAAGCAAAAAATACGAGTCTAATATTTTTTTATTATCTGACTGACGGACTAAATAGAATTTCTTTTTTTTGACCCAGGCATCATCCCTATTCGTAACACTTTCATCTGTATTTAGAAGGTTCCAACATCGTCACATCCACGGCATACTTATGAATCTGCAGTTTTAGTTAAATCGATATTTTGATGAAAAACTGTACCTAATCTGTGGTACTACACACCGTGGAAAAATTAAGATTTTTTATCTCTTACGGTTACAGAATTCAAATTTTTCGAATTGTTCGTTTATTTTATTTAAGTATACATACACACATTGCAGTATATAAAACTGATTTACATCCGTCACCTCACACTTCAGGTCCAGTTGAAAACCAGCGTCAGGCACTAGTTGTCTGGCATTTTTCTGAACTGGGGCCGTATTATGCCGTATTAATGCCACCATTATTCCAGTGTGAGTGAGAGACGGAGGTATACAAGGCAGCTAGCACCATCCTTTTTTCGCAGTGGAATAATGATGGCATTAATACTTCATAATAAGGCCCCAGGGCCTATTTGGCGCAGCCGCGAGGCACACATTCCTGCTAGTATCTTACAACGCACTTTACACTTTTTATTTTGTTTTGCTTTTATTTCTTTTTACTTTTGTGCCTTTTAGTCTGTGCTAAATAAATGTATTTTCTTTCTTTCTTTATTTATTCTGAGTTTTATGTAAATACACCCATAGTAAACTTACGAAATTCACAAAGGATATTTTAGCATAGTAAATTTAGAATAAAAGAAGTTAATAGATATTTATTAATTCCCTGGCAAACTTACGATAATTGAACTTTCGTAACTTCACCGAAGTTTCAATTGGATATTTTTATTATGTTACTATTATTTAGTAACGAAAATATCTTCCACTTTCGTAACTTTGCCAGGGTTTGAATAAATATCTATTAACTTCTATGTATGGTGATGTAAAGTTAAGAATGTGTATTTATTTCTGATCCTATATAAAATATTGACAAACCGTTGATAAATAAAAACGGCAAAAAAATCATGTCTGTTGTATGGGAGCCCTCCTTAAATATTTGTTTTATTCTGTTTTTAGTATTTGTTGTCATAGCGGCAACAGAAATACATCATCTGTGAAAATTTCAACTGTCTAACTGTCACGGTTCATGAGATCCAGCCTAGTGACAGACGGACAGCGGAGTCTTTGTAATAGGGTCCCGTTTCACCCTTTGGGTACGGAACCCTAAAAAGTTCCATTTTGAAAACCAACCTATTACAAATAAAAGTTATCATTGATGTTTGCTTTCAAAATTCTCCCCTGTAAAATGCATTTTCTGCAGATTCGCAAGTCTGCCGTAGAGGTGACGATATGACATCTCACACATTTTTCATCAGATTTTAAATCGCCTCAGTGATCTAGTATTAACACCAAAAGAAAGAAAATACGTTTATTTGCTGTAAACATGACGCAAAAAAAGAACACAAAATTAAAAAAGAAACAAGTTTAGGGTATGCGTCACATCCACGCAAAACGGCCATCGCTCAGCATAATGCTGCGACCCTATGCGAGTCAGAGCCCAAGCGCTGGTTTTCAGCGACAGCCGGCGTTGACGTTATGACGTCGACCAGTGCAACATACCATGAAATATAATTAAGATATAAAAATAAAATAAATATACAATAATTAATTCTACATAAATAAAAAAAGTATAATATTTAAAAATGGCAATATTCCGTTAAGTCGGTAATCGACATACGTAGTATCTCTATGTAGTCTGTGGTAATCGACTCGCGCGCCGTCGGCTTAGAGTAGTCTGTGCGCGCAGCTGTCAGAAAACCGACGTAGACGTTGTGTGACGACACCACCTGTCTCAGACCCAGAGGTGCGATTCCCAGCGGGAGCAAACCTTTCTGCTCGCTTTGATTGGTGGTAGGGCTTGTTCTAAGTCCGTCTGGCTAGCTACTACATCTTATCGGAGTCTCTTGCTATAACAAAAATGTTAACAGCATTGTTGTGTTTTAGAGGTCAGATAGTCAGTTCCTCTGTGGTTGAGGATTCCGGGTGAAGCTCGCTTCCACCTTCGGCCTGATCATCACTTATCATAAGGTGAAATGAAGGCCAAGAGCTTCCCAGACAGGGTTAAAAAAAATAAAAAAAACAGACCGTTAGAACAGAGATATTTAATGCGAAAAATAAGGAATACATCCACAACAATTTCGATGAATTTTCATTAAATACCTTTAGTTTCAACACTGCTTATAGCTTACTTTAGAGAGCATTTATTTTCATCTAGTAACCCAGAAAGACAATTGGTTTTTAGGGAAACCATGACAACTCGCTCTAATAAATGAAACAAGTGTAAATAGAACAAATTATTTTTACAAGCCGTATTTTATATTTGTGCTTCGTGCACATTTGATCCACTTAGCCACTCAAAGTCAAAGAATTTATTTCAATTAGGCACATAAAAGGCACTTTTGAACATCAAAATAGAATTGATTCTAGTCGCCCCTTCCAAAAGGTAGTTTTCGTATGGAGAAGAATGGGCAAGAAACTCCGACGTTACTCTTTTAAAATATTTAACAATATTTTATATACATTAATTATATTTTAAAGTATGGGTCTCAAAATAATGTTTCCTGTATGATCTTCCAGGACGTAGCGTCTCAGCCCGACTTCGACTACCCAATGGAATTCTACGAGCACACAGAAGCGCTCTGGAAGGACCTGGGCGTGCAGCGCACCTACGAGCGCAGCAACGAGTACCAGCTCATCGACTGTGCCAAGTAGTACGTACCCGATACGTTGGAAACGGAAACTCCCGTTACAAACTCGTCCTAAATCCCGGCAACATAACAGGGAGGGGCCGAAAACCTTTATAAATTACAGCTACGGTACAGATATCGAAGAATTTTGGTTACTTCTACGACTAAGGTTACCGCTATCTGGGTAACCAAGAAGAAGAAACATGTTACCTCTATTTAGTTTACCGTTTTAATACCGATTACACATAGGCGATGCGCGCCCTTTGACTAATACCGACGGTACGTGTAAGATAGAGGTATTTTTATTTCGGTAACCGTTATTAATACTCTTTGTATTCAATTTACGGTGGTAGGTAGGTAGGTAACCTTTAGAAATATAAATGTTGTAACGAAACAGGCCGAAAGGTTCTGGAGTGGCGACCGCGTACCGGAAGACTTAGCGTTGGAAGCCCTCCCACAAGATAGACAGATGACCTTGTAAAGGCCGTAGGAATCCGCTGGATGCGGGAAGCACAGAACCGGTCGAAGTGGCGGTGCTTGGGGGAGGCCTATGTCCAGCAGTGGACGTCTTTTGCCTAAAAGATGATGATTAACAGAAAAAATACCCGTATTGATCGTATCGGTCCCTGATGCAAAATATTCGTAACTTATAGTGTTATTTCTTCGTTCCAGTTTCCTGGACCAGGTGCACATAATAAAGCAGCCGAACTACACGCCGACGGAGCAGGACATCCTGCGCTGCCGAGTGCTCACCTCCGGCATCTTCGAGACGCAGTTCGTCGTCGATAAAGTCAATTTCCAGTGAGTTGTTCCACTTATAATAAATTAGTACCTAACTACCTGGTCGACCGAGCTCTGCTCGGGTGAAAATAGATAAACATATCGTCCGTCGCGCAGGCGACGCGACGGTGAGGGTGGGAGCGAGACAGAACACTGATTGAATCAATATTTACACACTGGAATTTTTTTTATTTCATTCATATCTAGTTACTGACTTGATGTCCGTACGTATTTTTCGGCTGACCACTGAAAATCAGCGCTGTGCTGTGGGTCCCTCATAGCACAGCATTATGCTGAGTGGAAGCCTTCTTGTCACGGTCATGACGTGCAGCTGCCGAATATTTATGTTGTTTATATTTTTGTTATTTGTATGCACGTGTCTCTGTGACAAATAAACCTATTTTTTTTCTTTCTTTCTTGTCCTGGTATACCAACGTTGTATCACATTCTCGAGGCTGTGAAAATATCGATCTAGCTAGGTCTCATATCTGGGAAAATTCCTTTTTTCTATTTTCCCAGATATGAGACCGAGCTAGATCGATTTTTTGCCCTTGTAAACCCCTATATTGCAACTTGATTACAAATATATATATATCGAGGCATCGTATTCCTCTTTTTTCTTCTCGAAAACTGAGCCGATCAAATTATTTTTTACATAAAAAAATTAAGAAAAAGAATGTCTAGTTTCCTATCATTTTCTTTTATGTTAAAAACTTTTCGAATTCGTCTGGTAGTCCTCTAATCACGGTGATCAAAATGCCGAATTTGTGTACCTTTCGGAGGGTCATATTTTATTTACCAATAAGTTGCTGAAAAAAAGGAAATAACAGGGACGTGTCTACAGCAGACCTTGATTTTATGAAAAATGTATGATTGCTCTAGAGGCATTATTCAGGAAGAAAAAAGGGGGATACATTTGTATGGAGAATCGCAGGCCCTGTTCCCTCTTAAGGGGGATGCGCTAACGTAGCCCGCGAAATTCATATTTTCTCAAGGTGTTTGCAATTTGCAGGTCAGTGTCAGGTTGTATCTTGTTTAAAATATGATTTGCGACTATAACAAATATGGCTTTACAAATTTATAATCATGAGAATCAGAGAGATAATCCTGAAATGTCATGAATTCATGAAATAATCATTCAATAGGATTACATGAACTTAGAGAGTTGTATTGATGACTTTTATGATTATAACTCTATAAATAAACATTGGATACGGCCGCGAATCATATTTAGATCAACATACAACCTGATACTGACCTGCAAATAGCAAAAAACGTAAGAAAATTTTAATTTCCCGGGCTACGTTGACGCTTTCGCCTCTCACGATCTCCGTACGGTTGCATGCACAGATAACCACAATGTTTTGCGGTCGTGACATTCGCACTAACGTAAACAGCGAAAAATAAATGTCGTTTTCCAGAAATTATTTTTGCACAAACTTAGTTTGATGTACAAAATGCGTAGCTGACAGTTTCGTGAAGGGTCTGTTTACATCCTGTAGACTGTGAATTTTATGACTATGTTCCCCTTCCAGCATGTTCGACGTAGGCGGCCAACGCGACGAGAGACGCAAGTGGATCCAGTGCTTCAACGACGTCACGGCCATCATCTTCGTGACGGCCTGCTCCTCCTACAACATGGTGCTGCGCGAGGATCCCACGCAGAACCGGCTGCGGGAGTCGCTCGACCTCTTCAAGAGCATATGGAACAACAGGTATCATAATCTGCCTAACCTTTTCCCAACTATGTTGAGGTCGGCCTCGGTTTAAGCAAATGCAGCTGAATACCAATATTTTACACGGACCACACCCAGTTACTGGGTAACCTAACCTGTACCCTAATTAAGTAATACACGATCTATCGGAATTTAAATCATTTTGAAACAAATTGCTGATCCATTGATTCACAAGTTCGAAAAAAAAAACTGCTCAACAACGTTAATGACGCAACGAATGTTGTTGAACTGTCAAAATGAAACAAATTTGTCGTAATTGTTTACGAAAATGTGTTGCGTAATTAGATAGCAGGGTATTAGACTGACAGCCAGTCTATCGACAGTGACAATGTTAACTAACCTATATAGTTCGGTTCATGAAGTAAACACAGTGGTTTCTTGTCGTAAGCATCTCATTTTTACTGTTGTTTTGTTTTAAAGTTATTAACCATGGTATGTTGTAACTTTCGCCCGTCATTGTTGTATATTGTTCGCTAAAGTCCCACTGTGCGGCATCTCACACAGAAAACTATATGATAATTTTTAATGATAAAATCAAACAATAGCCTGACACTTTTTTAGAATTATCATTATTCTTTTGTCCTTATCGGCTTATCCCAATTTATTTGAGGTCGACGTAAATTTCTTTTTCTTCCATATTTCTCTGGTAATCGTTATCTGGGTAGTCGCCTTTCTAACCATATCATGATGTTTTTAGAATGTGGTTATATAAAGTTTCTCTAGTACACACGGCTTCACATCAAGCTATAAATTTCCAGTATAATCTGACCTCGCATTGTACGGAAATCCTATACAATGCGAGATAAGCATAAACGGGAAAAACTACCATAAATTATGATTTCGTTTTTTATTTTTCAATGTTTTGATCTTAATAATTGAATATTACAGATGGCTGCGCACGATATCCGTGATCCTCTTCCTCAACAAACAGGACCTGCTCGCCGAGAAGGTGCTGGCCGGCAAGTCGCGCCTCGAGGAGTACTTCGGCGAGTTCGCGCGCTACAGCACGCCGCCCGACGCCGCGCCCGACGCGCGCGACCCCCCCGACGTGGCCCGCGCCAAGTACTTCATCCGAGACGAGTTCCTTGTGAGTATACCCTTCGTGAACATAGTTCGCGCGCTACAGCACGCCGCCCGACGCCGCGCCCGACGCGCGCGACCCCCCCGACGTGGCCCGCGCCAAGTACTTCATCCGAGACGAGTTCCTTGTGAGTATACCCTTCGTGAACATAGTTCGCGCGCTACAGCACGCCGCCCGACGCCGCGCCCGACGCGCGCGACCCCCCCGACGTGGCCCGCGCCAAGTACTTCATCCGAGACGAGTTCCTTGTGAGTATACCCTTCGTGAACATAGTTCGCGCGCTACAGCACGCCGCCCGACGCCGCGCCCGACGCGCGCGACCCCCCCGACGTGGCCCGCGCCAAGTACTTCATCCGAGACGAGTTCCTTGTGAGTATACCCTTCGTGAACATAGTTCGCGCGCTACAGCACGCCGCCCGACGCCGCGCCCGACGCGCGCGACCCCCCCGACGTGGCCCGCGCCAAGTACTTCATCCGAGACGAGTTCCTTGTGAGTATACCCTTCGTGAACATAGTTCGCGCGCTACAGCACGCCGCCCGACGCCGCGCCCGACGCGCGCGACCCCCCCGACGTGGCCCGCGCCAAGTACTTCATCCGAGACGAGTTCCTTGTGAGTATACCCTTCGTGAACATAGTTCGCGCGCTACAGCACGCCGCCCGACGCCGCGCCCGACGCGCGCGACCCCCCCGACGTGGCCCGCGCCAAGTACTTCATCCGAGACGAGTTCCTTGTGAGTATACCCTTCGTGAACATAGTTCGCGCGCTACAGCACGCCGCCCGACGCCGCGCCCGACGCGCGCGACCCCCCCGACGTGGCCCGCGCCAAGTACTTCATCCGAGACGAGTTCCTTGTGAGTATACCCTTCGTGAACATAGTTCGCGCGCTACAGCACGCCGCCCGACGCCGCGCCCGACGCGCGCGACCCCCCCGACGTGGCCCGCGCCAAGTACTTCATCCGAGACGAGTTCCTTGTGAGTATACCCTTCGTGAACATAGTTCGCGCGCTACAGCACGCCGCCCGACGCCGCGCCCGACGCGCGCGACCCCCCCGACGTGGCCCGCGCCAAGTACTTCATCCGAGACGAGTTCCTTGTGAGTATACCCTTCGTGAACATAGTTCGCGCGCTACAGCACGCCGCCCGACGCCGCGCCCGACGCGCGCGACCCCCCCGACGTGGCCCGCGCCAAGTACTTCATCCGAGACGAGTTCCTTGTGAGTATACCCTTCGTGAACATAGTTCGCGCGCTACAGCACGCCGCCCGACGCCGCGCCCGACGCGCGCGACCCCCCCGACGTGGCCCGCGCCAAGTACTTCATCCGAGACGAGTTCCTTGTGAGTATACCCTTCGTGAACATAGTTCGCGCGCTACAGCACGCCGCCCGACGCCGCGCCCGACGCGCGCGACCCCCCCGACGTGGCCCGCGCCAAGTACTTCATCCGAGACGAGTTCCTTGTGAGTATACCCTTCGTGAACATAGTTCGCGCGCTACAGCACGCCGCCCGACGCCGCGCCCGACGCGCGCGACCCCCCCGACGTGGCCCGCGCCAAGTACTTCATCCGAGACGAGTTCCTTGTGAGTATACCCTTCGTGAACATAGTTCGCGCGCTACAGCACGCCGCCCGACGCCGCGCCCGACGCGCGCGACCCCCCCGACGTGGCCCGCGCCAAGTACTTCATCCGAGACGAGTTCCTTGTGAGTATACCCTTCGTGGACAAAGTTGCCGGGGAACTATGTTAGTGGCTAACCTGGTGTCAGAGCTTTAAAACCGCCCATGGGCCCCTGACTTGGCTTCACATGCCGTCGAGAAATCTCTCTCAGGCGTGCCGGTTTCCTCACGATGTTTTGTTTTCCTTCACCGTTGTTGAACTAAGTGATAATTGTACATTACGTGCGTGCCTTGGGTTCGAACTCGAGATCTATGACTTGGTAGTCCGACGGTCACACCGCTAGGCTATCACTGCTGCTGCTGCTACTAACAACATACATATTATTTCTAATGCCAACCAACGCTAATGTTTCGATTAGAAGGACGCCTATAAATACCCGTGTAATTACAACCCATGAGACATTTTAGCTTTGTCTCTGAAATAGCAACGCGTTAGTTCCGTGACAGTTTGACCTATAACGCTCTAAATATAATCGTCTAGCGATGGAACCTTTTATTTAGTAGAGCTGCCACAAAGAATTTAGTAATTTTTACTTTGAATCATATTACATTAAGTAGGGCAAAACATCGTGAGGAAACTGGCATGTCCTATACTACATAAAAGATAGCTTGATCTCTGCGACATATTATGTCAAACTGACATTCCTAGGGTTGTCAGGATATAAAAAATTGTCGATAGAAATTATCGACGTTTCTTGCTAATGTAACATATAATTGGGTTTAACTTAATTACAATCGTTACTAAATTAACGAATATTTTAATATAAAACATATTTATTTTCTTAAAGGAGTACACCCCAAATCCATATCTGAATCAGTTTCCGAATCGCTAGAACAATCTCGTAAATTTATTATAAACTCTCGTTCGCAAATATTATCAAATCGGACGACCCGCTCCCAATCTTCGTCCATTAGTTTTCTGCATTTGGTTACCACCTTTTTCCAGTCTTCTGCAGATACACTGTTGACCCCACTTTTTAATAACTGCAACATTTTATTTGCCATGAAAGGATAAATTAATTTTAAATTAAGTTAATTTAAAATATCGATAGTTTATAGTCTGTGGTCGCGATGATTCATCGCCCATCACTAATTAGGTCGGCATGCCCATAAAGTATAACATTGACAGTTACTGTCTGTACTATTATGAAATTCAGGACTTCATAGGCGTGATTTCACAGACAGTTGTCGCAGAGATCAAGCTGTGTTTTATGAAGTATAGAAACAAAAATTCGAAGGTATGTGACATCTACCAACCGACACTGGGCCCTCCATGAGGATTACGGCCCACTCTCTCTTACAGAGAGGAGGCTTGTGTCTCAGGAACATTACAGGCTGATTATGCAAGTATAGGGAAAAACCAAAGAAATGGCCGGGAAGATGATATGGCCAGAAAAGGAGTGAATATTAAAACGACGGCTATTAGAAATGCATGGGGCAAAGGGGAAGACCTGTTGCGCTGACCCCAAAAGATGATTAATGTATCTCATAAATGTTGATGTGTGTTCCAGCGCATAAGTACGGCAAGCGGCGACGGCAAGCACTACTGCTACCCACACTTCACGTGCGCCGTCGACACCGAGAACATCAAGCGCGTGTTCAACGACTGTCGCGACATCATACAACGCATGCACCTCCGACAGTACGAGCTACTCTAACCGACGCTAGAGCGAATAGGTAACGTGTTCTAAAAATATAGATCACTATCTAGCATAGGCTAGGTTATAACTCCATAGTCTACCAAAAACTTTACTAAGGCTTCGTCCAAAGGAGCAAAAGTCCAGTAACACTTTCCCGACCCGTTATAAAAGTAACAATATAACATGTGGGTGTAAATGCTATGTACACCAATATTTCGCCAAGTCCCGTGTAATAGGGGGCGAGCCTATTGCCATCAACCGGGCACAAATCCAGCCTCCGGGCTGCTACTGAGAAATTCCTGAGAAAAACCCAAGACCTCAAGGTCAGCTACTGCAACCACTACACCAACGAGGCAGATAAAAACGATGCGTACATGAAAAATTCTCACAAAACTCTTTCTATTACAGATAAAGTTCGTGCGATGGCTCGGTAGGCCCGCAACGCAAATGTCCCGATCAGCAATACATACAACGTACAGCCGAGTCCCCTCGTTACTTACCGCCGTAACGATAGCGCTTCGTGACGATTCTATCATCATATCGTGGCTGACGAAATGTTTCCATGATCGATGTATAGTTGCTAGAAATAATCGCAAGTTTCTGTGACGTAAGTGATACGCAATAAACTTATATTACATAATAAATCCGGTACTAGTTACATTTTTTAACTTTAAAATCTCGAATTGACTCAAGATCTCGAATATTTTCGAGTAAATCGGGTGTTAGCAACTTATTCCTCGAAAATACAGTATTTTTTTTAACAAAAACAGAACGAAATGTAAGATTATTTTCTATGGCGATTATATTCTAGGCGATTAAGAATCGATTACGAAGCGTTTATCGATATATCGCGGCTAGCAATGCTCCCATGGTGTTTCCGAACGTCAAAGTTCCCAAAAAGCTGGCAACTTTAGTCGATTTTATGTGAGAATTTACTAAATATGTATAAAAAAAAATCAATATTATTGTGAATTTCTTCATGAAATTGTCTGTAGTCTGTAGAATAATGCCATTTGTTTCCATAATTACTTGTGAGAAGCCATATGCAATGAAGTATCTAATTCTATTCTAAAAGTCTTTTTCCTTGTTACATTATAGTGTGACAAAAAATCACTAAAGTACAATGGATCTAGTGGCATTATTATAAAGTGCATTATTTAGTTCATCTTTAGTAAGTTGTCACCGTAGTCGATTTTGTGAACGCTATCATCACTACGTTCCAAATTCGAACACGTAGTGGTGTGACGTTGTCGGGTCTATTGGGTTGTGACGCGATTCGACTAAATTCGACTACTCGATTAGATGCGTGGAGTTTTCGAATATTCGCCAGTTATGTTTATAATGAATCGATTAATCGATCGGTCTATTTACGTATATTTAATTCAGTTGACACAAAAAATGGTACTTATAAGTTGTTCTTAATTCTTATTACTATAATTATTTGCTTCAAGATTCTATTTTAAATTGATAGTTGTTGATTTTAAAAACGTTTATTTTTAATTGTAACTTATACATTTAAATCATTGCGATATACACAGTTAGTTCTGGTTTAGGACAGAATGTAGTCGAGAACATTTTATTAAATGTTTTAATCGACTAAAATTATTTGGGAACGGAGAATCGACTACCATGAGCGTTATTAGTAATATTGCGTAAAATCGCCAAACAGACTATTTAGTGATGTGAAAGGTACTTTGGGGTGTATTTTTAGTCGATTTGAAGTTAGTATGAAAGTCTAGATTTTGGTCTATCTAGAATAGACTGGTTCGTGTGAGGTGCGAGCGACTCGGGTGGGCGGCGGTGGCGATACGGGGACGGTACGATACCGACACGATAAATATTATAAAACAAGAACCCGCTATACAATTTTTTCTGAGAAAAATCAAGAAAATATTAGGATATTCTGGGATTTTCAAATGTTCCTGTATATTTTATAAAAAATAAAATAACATTAATTTCTCCACACGTTACCGTCGTCGTTCGCGCCGCTCCGCAGCTGATCTAAACGGTTTTATATTAAGGATCATCGATGTTTAGCAACGCCTTGAGGCTAGTTCAATAGTATTCACTCCACTTTCGAGTACACAAGCTTTTTAGGATTTAAGCTTAACTGGACAAGGTGTGGACTATGCACAGCAAAATGAGCCGTATTGTACAGTGTTATAGCTGTTATTCCGTTGCGAGGAGATAGTGCAGTTCATCTTGCATAACTACTTTTCTGTTGCATTGGAATAATGAAGGCTCAGATATTGTAGGTTCAAGATATTTTTGGCCAAAATAAAACAGTGATAGTGAGCACATTTAGCTTCCACGCACGAGTTTTTTTTTTACATTATTAATTGATTTTTAAAATGTGAAGTCCACTTACCTTAACCAAAAATTACCGAGCGCAATCATTTTATGCTCAATTTAGGCCAAATTGTTATTTTATTTATTTATAAAATAAACCTGAATAAAAATAATTTTGTAGTGAAATTATACAATGAAAGTATAGCCATGTTTTTTTCTAGATCAAATTAATGAAGAATATTTAAATATCTGTATATTTTTGATTACAGAAGTTTTTAAATTTAATTTTGATTCCTTTGGAGTAATTTTTTTGGGGTGGTCGCTGATGTGTTGGTTTCTTTGTCAAAGTAACTTATGAAGAAATTTACCAACTGTAGTATCTTTTGTACTATGAAAGTTGAATGCATGTATTTAATAACTGAAATGATTTTAGATGTAAATCGTGAAAAAGAAAATGAGTTTAAAAACCTATTGAGTTATGGAAGCCAAAACCGTAAACCGTTTTTATGAATATGCCATATATTCATAAAAACGGTAGGACACGGTGTTGTGGGACAAAGTTCCTGTCGCTTTAGCACACTTGGCGAATGAGAGCTAGCTAAAAAGCAAATGTAACATTTTGACCATCACAGTACTTTTGTTTACGTAACAAAAATGTCATGAAGGTTAAAATGTGTGTTTTTCGGTCTAGATCTCATTCGCCAAGTGTGTAGAGTATAACGTGCGCTAAGGAACTTCTTTCCAACTTGTACAATCAAATCAAAAAACGCGACGAATCTAACGCACGAGTGCCCCTTTATTTAGTTTATACAAAATAGTTTAAAATCGTTTTATTTTTAATTGTTTATCAAAATGTACGTCTTCCAATATTGTCTATAGGTTTTTAATTTTAATTTCGTTTTGTCTAACTCGTTCATAGCACAATTTTTGACTAAAATGTAACAAATAAAAGTGCTTTCGTAGATTTTAACTTAGTTTTTAATATTTTTTTTTGTAATGTTGAACTTTTAGGAACGTAAGGTCCAAAGATCCGACGTATTTAATACGGCCGGCTGAATATCACTATAGCAGTATTTGAGTTTAAAAAATATTTTCAAAGATTATTACATACTATTTTTATTTTTTTTTCGTTATAAGTTGGACACAATTTTAGCCTTTAAGTACAAAGATTACTGACCTATCCTAACATTAATTTACTAAATATAATTATCATTATTATTTATATCAAAAAAATTAAAATTGGTTTATGTACTTACACATTGTGCTATTTTAAGAAATATTTTTAAAATACAAAATGATCTATCTATCGTTATGAATCTTAATAAATTTTTGATTTAGTGAAATTTTATTTACCATTTAAGGTATTGTTGGCCAACAGTTGGGTAACTTAAAGTGGTACGCTTTAATGGCTAAAAGTTTGTCGGCAACTATCGTACTGCATTCATTCCACTGAAACATTGTAAAATATCAACGCGATTTTCATAGTAGTTGCGATGGATTGTTGCGCCACTGTCGCCCAACTGTTGATTGTACCATATTAACCAAGTTTTCACAATTTTCTTTAAAGTTTATTTCATGGTTGTAATGTGAAATATCCTTAAATACCTTAAGCGGCAAAATAATAAAATTGTTAATATATAATTTGTTAGAAAATGGTCCTTAATATAAGAAAGTTAAGCTGGAGTTTGTGTTATGTGCCATAATGTAGTGTTGCCAGCGGAAACACCATATCCTATGTTACCATACTAAAAAAACTGAATAATTCCTTCCTTCGTATCGTATGTAAAGTAACAAAAATTCGCTATTTTTTGCTGTCTAATCGTAACACTCGTTATTTTTTTTTAAATATAACTATATTGAAATTGTATTTTTTTTTCTTTTTTGTGTTATATAAGTTTCACTTTAAATGTAAGTAGAAGAGAATATAACGTACATTTAAAATATTAAATGAAAGTATATGTTAATTCATAATGTTGTATGGGGGTTTCCACAGGTTTTGACTGCCTGTCAATTATAAACGACTTTGATTATGTCGGACGAGCGCGGCTGCATTGGAGTTCATATAAATCTATAATTTTTACTATAATCTAGGTTATACAACGTCCTGGACTTAATATTATAGGCATTTTTCTCCAAAGACACAGAAATTTCTATCTGGTTACAAAAAAAAATGTTTTTTTCCACCGATGTCACCCGCGTTCGGTCAATCGTGCAATAAGGCGACCTCCCTACCAACGGCATCACTATAGAATCATTGTGTAATTAAAAATTAACATGGCATTCTTTATTATATATGTAATTTTAAAAAAGTACTATTTGGTAGCTATTTAAGTAAGTACTAGCGTAACGCAAAATAAAGTGGAATGCAAAAGTAACAAAAAGTAACAAAAAAAAAAGGTATAATATGATATTGTAGACTGCTAAAGTTTGGGGTACTTTCTGTCTTGCAGTGCTACGTGGTAGTCGGATCTGTTCGGACTGAGTCGCGACTTTTATGACTTTTCGACCGAAGCTCCCCCTCTTTACATTTTCGGCCAAGGCTCGACCTCCCTCTTTAGTTTGAGACTTCGAAATTCGATACTATCGCGGATCGCCGTAAGACATTTACAAAGTTTATTTGGCTTGAGTTTTATCTGACTATATTGTTGTAAATCCAGTATCTAAACTAATATTATAAAAGAAAAAAAAAGATTTATTGTATGTTTGTTTGTTTGTTATGAATAAACTCAAAAACTACTGGACCGATTATAAAAATTCTTTCACCAGTAGAATGCTATATTATCACTGAGTAACAGGCTATAATTTATAAAGATATCACGCGGGCGAAGCCGCTGGCGGAAGCTAGTATCAACATCTTTTAAATAAGTCTTGCAGAATATATAAACGAATTTGAGTGACAACTAAAATTCTAAGAATATATTCCAAAATTGGTGATACAGAGATATACACTACTGGATAATTTTCCATATAATATTTTGCTATATTTTACTTGCATACATAACTTCACGCCTAACTCCTATGTGGGTAGGCAGGAACTACAGAACGTGACCTGCTGCGATCCACAAACTCATTTTGCTTAATTTACGGTGATACATCTGGTCATTGCTACCAGAATATCAACAATAAGGTCACTGTATGTCCTCCTAGGGCGTCCCTCCCGGCGTTTCCATTCACATCAGCCTATATTTGCAATATTTTAACCATTAACTTTTTATATGTTGTAAAAGTTGTAAAAGTCATGACTCAGTAAAAGGAACATACTGTCATTTCGAGATCTTAAGTATGCACACGTTTAATTTGATCTGATTTCAATTGTAGGCCGGGTGCTATGTGCGAGTTTATATAACTAGCTATTTATGGTCGGAACAATGATAAAACAGAATTACGTACTTGATAAATGATTTTATTTCTATAAGGTTTGCACAAACATTAAAAACTAGATGAGTTCGGCGTTTCCTATCTGACTACTCTGAGAAGAAAGGCCGAAAAAAACTCAGAAGTCACAGTCTCTTTTAAAGTCTAGACATAATCTTGGTCAGATCATGTGAGGGCCATGTAGATAAGTGTCTGAAATGGTCTTTTGAGGAAAGAACCACACAGATTTCAGTGGTCCTGCCGAATAAAGGGGAATTTTTAGACAATATTTCAAATTATTAAATCATAATTAATAAGAAGGAATGAGGTAATCTCTGAAGGAAGTGGCTAAAGGGATATTTGAATCGCAGTGTAAGAAAAGAAAATACTTACTTACTTACTGTAGGTATATTTTTTTCTTTTCGCCGTTTGTAAACTAATGACTTGTTTATAAAATGAAGAAAGAGTACCTAACATTGAGCACCTAATTAAAAAAAAAAAGTAGTTTTACTAAACAAGTTTAAAAAAAAAGTTGTTCATCTAATCCGATGAACAACTTTTTTTTCAAACTTTTTTAAATAAATAATAGAACTTTTTTTTAAATGAGTATTTAAATTTACATAACATAAACATAGCATCACGCCTTGTTTCCCCGAAGGGTTGGGCAGAGGTGTACCTTTAGTACACCCACATTTCGCCATTTTCGTATTTTAATTTTCCTTATTTACTATCTAGTTATGTAAACTTTAGCACTCGTAAAAGCAGCGCCCGGCTAAGCTTTTGATATAAAAGTACACGACTTAGAGAAAAATCACGATTTCATAGAGAAGCACATTGAATTATAAAACGATTTTCATTATTATTCTAGTTACGCTTCAGTTGTTGACTATAGCTATTTAGTTAACTAATATTAAACATATTAATTTATAATAAATGCCAGTTTTAAGCTCACAATGTTTTCGGTTGTTTAAACTTCAAAGACTTGAAAATTATACGTAAACAATTTAGTTCCAATTTTTTATATGAATGCAGTGCAGTTCTTCTATAGTCGGGTCATCGAATGCTAATCTTTTTTCTCAAATTGTATATATGGCGTTAGCGCATTTTTAGGGGTATTTCGTCCATTTAAATGAGTTTTTGAACTAGGTGTTTTTAAACTAAAGACTAGGTGGTAATGGGAAAAGTTGTTTTTAAAACTTGCGAATAGTGGTGGAGTAACATCAGTCTTGGAATGAGTGTCAGAAATTAGTGTCGGACACAAGACAGTGCGGAAGTGATCCCCTAAGAAGTGTCAACGTAATACAAGTATGTAAACATTGTATATTGCTGTCCTGCCCTCATCCCTGTACGATTTAAGTGAACGCAATAACATGTGAGTCATTGTAACTTGTAAAAAGGTAGCTTAGAACATAATTTTCTATGTTTTTCAATATTTAGATGAAATAATGCCAGTGCCGTGCTATGTCGGAGATGTAGGCTTTCCGTTCGGTATTTGCTCTCGGGCATATTTCATTTACATATTTTTCATAAACTTAATCGTGTTTGGCGCAAACAATATGGATGTAGGTGAATACTTTGTTTCGCGTTCTTTGGTCCTTCAGTAGTAGTATCGTATCGTCCGTTGCCAATAACCAAATAGTATTGAAAGATTCCTCCTTTTTTAATATATTATCTTCATAGTAGTTATAAGTGAATGTACTTGCGCACAATGTATGTGAGGACGCGTCGAGTACCGTTTTGTTTACACAAATGTGCAGCGGTCGGCTGCAAATATTTTTGGTAATAATTATACCTTTACCTCTTCGCAAAACTCGCTGATGAATGAAGGCATTTAATTAGTGCTCATAGATTTCTTTCCATTGTAGCACAAAAATAAAATAAAAAAACGTATTTTTCTCTCAATTTTGGGTAGTTAATTTTTTTAATAGATATTTTATAGCATAGCTCAAACTCACACCTTGTTTAGAATCGGTATTTGAGATCAGCACTTAACATTGTGTTCGTTCACACGGACTGCGGATCATGGTGTATTTAATCTTAATACCTACGTTTAATGATATACTGAAAATCTATATTTTTAACAAATTTAATTTAAAAAATATACCTAATTAATGAAATTCCTAAAGATAAAAATGAAATTTTTAATATTTATGTGTATAGTAGTGTGTACTGCGAGGTGATTATTAAATAACAAACGCTTATAAGTTTTATGTCTCCACAGATTCGTGCAAAGAGAAATATATAATTTACTGTCCATGAAATTAATAATAATATATAACTGATGTGTACAAAAATCAGTATGTTTCAGGCATTTTGAATCCGACTTAATGTATGTAAAAATAAATGTTGTTTTAAAATGGTCGTATTTCATTTTTCATCACCCGGTACATCCTTTACATAACGTCTATTGTATAATTATTGAATTAATTACATACATACTAAATACAGCAAATACTAATATTCACACACGCATTTTTCATCAATCCATATAATTTAGTTTCATGTGACTAAGTAGCAAGTCGAAATTATTTAAATTAAAACTGTCCAAGACACACATAAAAGAAAAATGAAATTTATAAAGTTAAAGTAAAAGATTAAAAAATTAACAACACTATGAGTCCCTCTCACAGTACTTTTCTGCCAATGAAATCTTTGTTTATTCATCCACAATTTTATTAATATGACTAAACATAGTTGTACTAGCGCCAATAGAACATCGGACGTTGCGCTAGAGAGGTCGTGAGTTCGATAACCAGTTGCACTGTTGACGGTGTCGTGAACCCTCTACACAAGTATTAGCTAAGTTGGAGGAACACTGCCCCTCATCGTTGGATGCAATCACCGCAGGAGCAGACGTCAATACAAAAATATATAAGGATAAGTATCACTACTTACAGTCCTGCTGGTATGCGTATGCTCCAAGAGTCTCTCAGCGAGTGCTCTGCTCGGGCGAGTATCGCTGAACGAGTACTCTCTTTGATAGCTCTTAGCGTCGCTGCGACAAACGAGTACTTGCCGGCGGCGGTGGTATGAACAGTCAGCGATAGGGATCATTAACTACATAATTAAGCAGTATCTCTTTTACCTACTTTAATTCTACACGGGGCCGACAATCTTTTGTACCTACGTTTTTGAGCGAAAAAATCGTAGTCGCTTCCTCGTCGGCGCCGCGGCGGTGGGACAACCACAGGCGCCTTATTACCTCTGGTTTTGCATCACTGTCTAAATCCAAGTGATCTTTGTTGTCATTGTAATAAGGTAGCTGGTGGGTTACTGTCAGACGTAAAATAACTGTTAAAGGACTAACTATTATCAAAATATGTCAACTCTACGGCATTCTATGGTGTAGGACATGTTGATTTTTGAGTTCGATTCCCGAATCGCCCGCACACCCGTGACAAATCTTTAATGGTGGGATGTATCTGCGGGGCGAGCACGGCCTACTGTGACATGGTTTGAGTCACATTTTGGGCGATTAAACCGTTTTGTCTTAAAATATAGTACGACGACGTGAGATAATTTATTGATATGTGACATATAACTTCTTGACGTTTAGTTGGACTCAATAGGGCTTATTTGCTAATATGAGAGCACCCATTTTGTCACAAATGTAAAATTTAACATTTAGATAGATGACTAAAAAAAATTAAGTATCACGTTTGTTTGGAGGTGGTGATAAGATTTGAAAATTGAATAAAAATAGATTTTCTTGCTAATTATTGCTCTCACTCTCGATAGAGAGAGAGGGAGAGAGCGAACTGTGAATTTGGTCAATTTCTCAGCCGCCATATTTGATTTACATATTGACCTCACTGTCGAACTTAACACCTTCGAAAACTATGAAAACAACACAAAAGGCGAAAAATTTTAAAATTTTCGGTGCCGCCATTTTGTATTTTCGTTTTGACCAAATTCACACTCTCTCTCTCTATCGAATTAGGAGAAGACAGTCGCAAGTATGAAGCCGCGCTATAGAACTTCGTTCCAAAAACGCGTATTATGTCACACTATGAAGTCAGCGTCTGACTGACACTGGCATGGCCACCATCAGGTATTTTAATTTTGATAACACAAAAAAGTGGTCGCTATAGTTGAAATTTGTCGCCAATTATCAGAATTTGTCGGTCACTGGTTCAAAAGTTATAAGGGTAGGTGGCCGATCTGGGGAGCATCCAATTGAATCTCAAAAGCTAGGGCACCTAGCGAAGATCGGTTTTCTCGCAAATTTGGTCGCTAATTTTTCGCCAAGTCACAGATTTAGTCGGGTCTTAGTTTAGAAGATATAATGAGTTCAATTTATAGTGTATAGTCTGTAGACTAGGAAAGTATGGTAGACCATACTTTCCTCTATGGTATAGTCTAAGAGCTAATCGAAGAGTTTACGAAAAAACTTCGATCTAGCTCTCGGACTATATTATCATGTTTTGTCACAAACGACTTGGATACGCCCGTGCTCGCCCCGCTGTACGTGGTGATTTCACGCAACCGGTCTCGAAATGAACACTAAAAATGAAATACGCGTATCACAGCTCACTGCTGGACATAGACCAGCAGTGGGCTGTCCCACCACACTACCGCCGATCTAGGGTACAGATGCAGCGGCCAGCGAGGTCCTATCATGGCAACACGTCTGGATTCAGAGTTCTTAAATGCCAAATAATTTCTTAGACACCCAGGGTCAAGTAACACCACTTCAACATCTGTAAATTTCCAGGCCAGTAGGAGTACTCTAATGCAGGTTTATACATTCCTCTTGCCTGTTCTTCTCCACAGGCACCTACCTGCTGCCCTTTGGAATGGGCAAATAGCTTCATCTTTCTGACCTACCGATACCGACCCCTCCAAAGACCCCGACAATTCAAAAGTGGTTTATTTGAATTATATTATTGAGTTTGAGTTACCTCTACGCAATGAAGCAGGCTTTCGGGTTCTGAATTCGAACGGTAACCGAACTTCATACTATACACAATAATGCTGTAAGATAGATCTATGAAAGATACTAGTTTCCATGAAATAAAACAGCAGTTTAATAAAAATCAATTTTATTATTATTAAAACCAAAATTCACAATTTCTGTGTAATTTAAAAAGAGAACTTCGAAAAGTAACGAGAATATTGTCAAAACTAGAGCTGAGACATAGCGAAACAAAATTATAAATAAATATTATTTACAACGTCTATGGCAATACGTAAGGTACGAGACATCTTTGGGCTTGCCCCTTAGCATATAAAATGTCGGAAAAGATAGAGATTTTTTTAAAGCCAATGCGTCATGGCCGGTCTGAACTTTGCGCAGAAGGCTGCGCAATAACATTTTTTAGGAACCAAATGGTGACACGAGGCGAGTGTGAGTGAGAGAACATGCGCGAAAGTTCGGAGAAACTATATTCAGACCGGCCGTGATTCATCGACCTAATTGTAGTTATAGTTTTTAAAAAACTGTGACAAAATTTCCACAGTAAAAAGAAGGCTGACATATTCAGATCGTAATATAAATTAATAGAGAGACTAGTATTCAATGACACGAGAAAGTATACAATTTAAAATTATTAAGCTTAGCACAGTTTTGATGAAGAAAATAATTACATAAATATTGCATTTTTGATGTTATTTGGTGGTAAATCTAACTGGCGACCCAGTAGGTAGTAAGGCTTCGGTTTCCTAAGAAACCGGTCTTCTAAAGTCGGCTGTCTAAATACAGTTCGTTTTGTGACACCTATACTAGTTGAAAATGACAGATTTTCATGCCGGCCGTTATAATATGAAGGAGCCGCTTTCCTAAGTAACTTTAAGAGCGTTTATCCTAAAAGTTGGCAACGTAGCAAATAGCTGTCAAATATTTACCTGTTTTGATTAATTTGGCAATATTACTGTATGGAAATATGAAATGTGGCTAACTAGTGAACTAAAATATTGAATAAGAAATGCAATAATTAATATCGTAACACCGAATAAAAAATGTATTTGGAAATTTTCCAAATGCCTTTTTTACACCTAAAACGGTTACAACATCAAATTCAGTGTTATAATTGCAATTCATTAGTTCACTAGTTAGCCATATTTCTTATTTCCATACAGAAATATTGCCAAATTAATCAAAACAGGTAAATATTAGATAGCTATTTGCGACTGTGCCAACTTTTAGGATGAACGTTCTAAGTGCTCACCGCCTATGGTCGCCTGTAATACCAGAGGCATGAAATGAAATGTTAGCACACCAATTTTTCATCACAATAATTATTCGTGTAATATGTTAATAAACCAGACATTTTTAGAGGAATCTGCGCTAAGCGTAGAAACGGGCAAAGTTCGATGACACAATTTCACATAAAATTAAGAGTATTAAGTCCTTTTGAAAGTCTGCCCAATCGGGGCGCTAACAACATTATTATTCTAACTAATTTTAACTTTAAATATGCATAAGCGTACTGACCTGATATTACGACAATAGTTAAAAAGCGTAAACTACCGTGTTTTAACAAAATTATCTTGAGGTATGTATGTTTTAGGATACTGTCGATTATTTTAAAATAAGCGTTCTGTTTTGGATAAGGTCTATGGTCTACGATTAAAAGAAATAGTAACTACTTGTCCTGAAAATAAGTCTATTTTGATAATCTTCCAAATGCGATACATGGCAACATGGTACATGTATTAGGGTGCGTTTCCACTGAAGCGGAGACGAGCGGAGATCTGCAGGTATCGACCAATCACAATGGTTGCAATACTCATCGCGTCTCTCGTCTCGTCTGGGATTGGACGATTCCTACACGTCTCCGCTTCAGTGGGAGCGCACCCTAAATCAACTCTATTCTAGCTAAGGATTTATCAGGAATTTAAATCTTTTCTTGTATTTCATTCAATTTAAATGTTTGTTAAACAAATACTGATAATATCAGATGCTCTAAAATACTATAAAAATGGCTTGACATAAGCATGAAAGTCTTAATAAGATCCACCATTCACACTTGCCATATCAAAAAACAGAATCTCAAAAAATATTCGATAAGCGTTCAATTTTTTTACTGAATCAATGAAGAAAAATCTCTAAAACAAAAGACTTAGAAAAGTTTAAAATTACTTAAAATAACTTATCCTATTTTGAGGCACATTATACTAAAATTACGGACTTTAAAAACGACATTGGCACATCCTATATATAAAAAATGAATATTCCAATTTAGTTAAAACATTTTTTATTTTCTAACTTATTACTATTTTTTCTGCTGCTTTCAATGAATTAAGTAATCAAGAGATACTCATAACTTCGTATGCCAACGTGGATCCACGCGAGGCACAATGGTTTTTTAAGAGGGAACAGGGACTTTCTCCATACAAATGTATTCTCCTTTTTTCTTCCTCAATAATGCCTCTAGAGCAAGCATTTTTTTTTCATAAAATCAGGTTCTGCTGTAATCACGTCCCTGTTAATTTATTTTTTTTCAGCAACTTATCGGTAAAGAAAATATGACCCTCCAAAAATTATAAAAATGCCCCATTTTTACCGCCGTGATTAGAGGAGTACCAGACAAATTCGAAAAGTTTTTAACATAAATGCAAATGATAGGAACCTAGACGTACTCTTTCTTAAAATTTTAATGTAAAAAATAATTGTATCGGTTCAATTTTCGAGGAGAAAAAAGGGGAATACGAAACGTCGAGATCGTCATGTTTTTTTTGAGATATAATCGGTCTGAGCTGTAGCTATCCCTATCGCACTCTACGGGGGCAGACTTGAGGTAAGAAGACGGCAATAGATTCTTCAAATACCTATTTTTCAAATTCCTCGCAGCCCCTGTTCCCTCTTAATTGTTTATGTAATAACCGTTTTCAACCGGTTAATAACTTATATTGCTATGTAATATATATAGTACTCATCGTAGGTTACATCTTAGGCCGCGCGCACTTTGGACACGTATTTGTATCGTACGTAAACGTACGACTGTGGTCGTACGAATTGAGTGAGTACGTCTGCGCACACTGAGTACGTTTTTCTCCGTCAAATTGATAGTGCTCCAGTGATATCGCATTGAACGCACGAAAAATCCCAACAAGTTCGGATTGTTTTCGGACGTCGGAACTAAACGTACGTATACGTACGACTAACTCGCCCTCAGTCTGCGCACTCTTTTAGTACTTGGAAGGTTGGGATCGTTCGTGCGTGTTCATATGTGTTCACACGAATAAAATTCGCACGAAAACGCGTCCACAGTGCGCGTGGCCTTAGGAAAATTACTTTTGTTTCAACATTTTTAATATCGAGGCTTTTGGGATTTGACTTTAACTAAAAATATTGCTATCTTTTAGCTTAGAAAATAAAGAGAGGTTAGGATCTTCGAAACTTGTGGAAACAACACTAAACTTTACCTTTAAAAAACTTAAGGTCTAAATCACTTTCTATTTTTGTTATTTAATAAAAGAGAGAGGCATTTTATATTAAACTAAATGACCCGGTGAACTTCGTACAGACGCCAGCACATCAACCTACTACAATCTGTCAAACTTCTGTATTCGATTTTAAACTTTATCACTAACGCATAAGGTTCAAAGTTAATTGGGAAAATTAGACAGTTCCGGGTAGGTTGACCTGCTGGCGTCTGTATCACGTGAGACAAAATTGAGATTTTTCCGATTTTTCAGCTGTTCGCTTGGGTTTTACCTAATTTTCTTTTTTTCAAAATCAAACCCCAATACAGAGGGGAAAAAAAACAACAAAAAATCTAATAGGTCGGCCATTTTCGAGTTTTTGCGAGACTAACGCACGGCAATTGATATTTTTATATACAACGTGTAACGTTAAATGCGCAAAACCTGAAAATAGATCAGAATAACGAGCAGAATCAATTGAACCACTTTTTAATATAGGTCACATTTTTCAAAAAATCTTCATTGATAACGTTGCCGTGTCTATTTATTAATAGGTCAAGCCATCACATGCGCAAACCCGCCAAAATAGGTAAAAAAACACAAATTGTTGTCGACCAGTTTAAATTTCGCGGGATAATAATAGCTTTTATTTCAATGCAAATACGAATCTTCCATACAGTACCATGAATAAGACAATAGCGTCGTGGCAGACGCAAGAAACGATCATAATTGCCAGTAAAACTGAAACAGCACATAAAACCTTTACATTTTTTTTTTCTTTCTGAAATAGGTCAACTGAATTAAAAATCAGTTGGGGTGTCTGAGGTTTTGCGCATTTAACGTTACACGTTGTATATATATATATATATATATATAGGTAAGTCAGTCCCAAAACAAAAGGGGTAGGTACAAATACCCATTTTGGAAATCATGTTCAATAATTACTAAGAACAGCTTAGTCCTTTCTAAGTACGTAGTTATGTACCTATATTATACCTAATTGGTCCCAAAGTTATCATAATCACTATGAATACTTTTTCATGGATTTTTTCCATAATGAAAATATGTAGTATCAAAAATAATATGGTACAATAATAAAATATTCCGAAAATTTTAAATTAGACTTCATTATTTCCACATGCAATAAGTAAAACATTTTTCAAAAAGGCAATTTGAACAGATAAATGTTTTATAAAAATAAATGTGTAAATACAATGTCATTACTGCGTGTTTTGTTAGTAGGTACACTAACCTTTATAATACACAAATTTAACTTTCCATCAACTGTAGCAGTCTCAGAAATAACTCAGTTCATAAAAACACCAAATTTAAAATCAAAACTCTAATTTTTAATTTTGTAGACCAAAATGACAGCAGCAATCGACCTTTTTTACAATCATCACGGTAAATAATTAATTAACACAACAAGTCTTCCTGCTGTGAATGATTAAGTGGTCCTTGGTGAGAGTCACTCGGTACCTAGATTATTTTTATGTCGTCACTAAATATAATTTGAGTCTAGCAAATTAAAAATCAAAGTATACATAGCATGCATCTAATACGTACTAGCAGTAAGTAACTACTCAAACAGTTTTTGAAAGGCTCATCAACAACTTTGAGCCAGCAATTGAGCCTTGCAAAAAAACATTTCATGTATAAGTTTAAAACACACAAATTAATATTAATTGAAAAAGTCACAAATGCACTGCAGGTTTCACATTTCACACTGAGGTAGGTTATTGTTTTTTCGCGAGTTTTTATATAGGATGACTAATTGCAGCAAAATAAAAAAGCGTAGTTTTTTGGCAAAACCGTTGCCTTAACTTACGTTAAAATTAAAAAAACATCGAGACACGCTACCACGATACGCAATAAATTCGAAACAAAAGCGAATCAAAAGCAATACTTCGGGTCTTTGCACACTGGCGATTTGCGAGCGAGTTATTAGCGAAGCGATTGTTCAACGCCACGTGTGCGCAACGAGAGCGATTGACGAGAGTGTACAAGAGAGAGCGAGACAAACGAGTGTGCATTGTGAAAACGTGGCTTATGCGTCGCGTAGTCGCGGTTAGCTTGCCTTCGCGAGAGCACGTTCACAGATCGCCTCGCTAGAAACATGCTGGCAAACCATCAATGTGATAACGCCACGAATCGCCAAACATTAATCCTACGTCATGAGCAATATTTTGAAACACACTAATTTCATATTTACATTTTTAAGAGTCCGCAAACACTAATTGAACACAGAAAATATTTTTTTTTCACACTTTTATACACTAAAGTGTCTTTTCATTCATAGAAAACCCCTTTTTACACACTTAGTCGGTATTTTTCGAGTACTAAAATGTCTTCAGTCCAAATACACATAGAAATTGGATGTCCCGCAGTATTTGGTGGCGAAGGCCTTGCCAGCGGCCGTGGGAGCGCTGAAGGCGATGTCTGAGACGCGTAGGGCTTCGCCGTAAAGGAAAGAGGCTCGTGCGCACGCTAGCAAGCGAGCCGCGATGCCGCGCCGACGGCGGTTTATGTGCGTCCATATTCGAGATACGCCGCATCTGAGAGTGGAAAAGAGAAATTTGAATGACCAAGTCAAGGATATACAGTCTGCAAGTGACCATTTACTAGGAGCCTAGCCTTTCTGCAAGCCAGCTAGTTTTATAAGTAATAGTCCTTCAGACAGAATTTCGCCCATTACGACCAATCTCAGCGGAGACCAGCCTTCGGCGCGGAGATATTATACTTAGTGTACGAGCGTGTACGCAGACACAGGTGCACTCTCTTCCCTGACTTTCATAGTCCTCAGGGACGGCAACCCGACCCTCGCTCTCGCTGCAGCAGGCGCAGCACGGCCAACTTTCAAACTCCGGGCTGTTACTAAGAAATTCCTAATAGAAAAACCCAATAACACTTCCCATCCCAGGAATCAAACCCAGGAAGACACGCTCAGCAGTCGAACTTGCAACCACGAGACCATCAGGGCAGTCCAAGTAGTATTTACAGTAGGTGACCCGAGAGAAGTAGTAACCTCACCAAGTAGACGGCTAGGTAGAGCGAATGTTCAACTCGTGTTGTATCTCACCAATATTTGAACATAAACTATTAATTCGCACAATGAAGACTGGGTCTGTAAGTTATATTGAAGTACAATGTTAGTTGAATATTACAAAATTCACCAACTATTTTGCTGGTGTTAACGCGGCCCTGGCAGCTTTAGATTTTCTGTTTTTTTTTGTGGTACTAAATTATTTAGTTGTACACACCATCTGCGCTACCCTTCGGTTAAAACAGGTGCGATATTATGTTTGTGATACTCACTTCACAGGATAATCTTCTACACTGCAGCAGTCTGGGTCACCAGGGATCAGCTTGTAAGCTCGTACTTTGGGCTCTACGATCAGACACCCCATTATTTGCTTCTTTTCTATGTAAAGGTACGCCTGAAATGTTAAAGAAAACCAACTTTTATCATCTGGATATAATAACAAGATGTAGATAGAAGAAATATTCAGTTTTATCTGCCTCGTCGGATGACCAACCAAGGGTGGTGGAAACATGATAACATGGCATACTCAGTTTTCTGCTTTGTTTATTTATATCTGTCTAAAACAAACAAGCCAACTTTGTTATGCTAGTATGTGTGGCGACACCAGCAACGCGACGCGAAGCTGCGCACTCTTTTATACAAATATCGAACTTATTCAGTGCGAGCGTGATCGCGTGCGAAGTACGCTGAGATGCGCAGCGCGTGTACCTTATTGTGTAATAAATAAATTCAAAATTGTATCGGATCTTAAAAAGTGCGCCTAGCGTCGCGTCTCAGTCTGAACTGAGACGCGCTCGTGCCACATCATTCTGCATTTTTTTCGACGAGTTCACAGATTTGGCTGTCTATCTAGAATTCTAGACCTATTTATATATTTGGTATTCTATTTCGACTGCATTTTATTTTTTTCGTTTTTCTCGTATCGTTTAACATGTCAAGTTTTAGTAGTAGTCTCCATAATATTGAATCACTTACCGTATAAGTATGTATCAGTTCCTTGGGCAGATCGTTGCCGTAGCCGAGGTGTGGATGCACGACCCTGCTGAGGAGTTGTTCCACCTTCTTCCAGCCGGTCTCGCCGCCTCGCACGCGAATACAGCGTGAGTTTCCATACCGGTCCACTACGCACTCGTCTTTGAAACTCTGGAACATTTATTATGGTGTTTTATTATTTATTTTGGTGTGCGTTAGTAGTTTTATTCCATTTTAGAAATGGTTTTCACGTTTTTTTTTTATTTAGATGGTAGTGTCGCCTTTCAGATTGTTAAGATACAAGCAACCTATCTGCATCGCACGGTTTTAACGACCTGACAAATATCGATATTTTTTTATAATTCCTAAGCTTAAAATCCTATACTATTAAAAGAGCAATATTTGTATATATGTATATATATTTGTAATCACGTTCTCGAAACCGGCTCTAACGATTTCAATGAAAGTTGCAATATAGGGGTTTACGGGGGCGAAAAATCAATCTAGCTAGGTCTCATATCTGGGATTTTTTTTTAAAGTTTTCTCTATTTTCATAGCCTCGGGAATGTGATAACACGTTTGTATATCTGGACGATATGTTTATCTATTTTTCCGAGCAGAGCTCGGTCGACCTGGTACTTAATGTATTAAAATTTAAACACAAACACCTTTCGGAGTAAATTCTCTAACTAAATGAACCATTAAACTCAAACTCAAAGCATTTATTTCAATTAAACCATCTACAGGCGCTTTTGAACTGTCAAGAAGTCGGTCAGTCATAAATATGAAGCTAGTTGCCCATTCCAAAGCGTAGTAGGTACCTATGGAGAAGAACGGGGAAGAAACTCCATGGACACTTTTTTAAATAAAAAAATTGATACAAAATTTTGGTTCCGTCATTCATGTTGAAATTATGCATGTGAGAACAATGTAGGAAGACGTGCACGTTTGTAAAAGCGTCCGTAATCAATTTTATTCTTTATTTAAATGTTAAATAAATACATAAGTTTGCAATACTTACGTTGAATTTGAGTACATCGGTAGCGTTGTGATGCACCAAATGATCATGCTCGTCTTGTGGATCCCCGATCTGTGAAATAAAGATTTGGTAATGTCACTACGACAAAAAGTTAACTATAAAGTTATAAACAAGACATCATAGACAGACAAATTAAAAAACCGTAGTCACACGTGTTAAGGTATAAATCGAAGAGAATACGTTTTTTTTTATTTAAATTATTTTGGGGTTATATGTATATATTTTTGAAATACCTGTCTTTGATACCCAACACAGCATATTTTTTTTAGTTCATTACTTTATGTCCTTTAGAGAGCGCCATAACGTCACATAGCCTATAACCAACGGACGATCAAGACGCTTCCAACGATACTTTATTTATCAAATTATGATGATCCGTTTAGAAGTTATGATCTCATACATACTGATCAACATACATACTGGTCAAAATCATAACCCTCCTTTTTGCTTCGCCGTAGTCGGGTAAAAATCAATAATAATAAAATGAAGCAGGATAACAGTTTGGTGATTACGTAAATCGATACAGGAACAGCGATTAGCTGTCTAATGTTCGTTGTGTAACAAAAGCTTTCAGAACAAACATTTGGAAAACAAAATGAAGCTAATATATAATTTCGGATGGATGCCAGCTTCGTACACGTTGATGATAAAATCACGGTACAGTTCGCGTCAAATAACTTGGCCGCTCTGAAGTAGGCTACAAATGACTGCGCAGTAGTCAATCTTACCTATAAAACAGTAGCGCGCATGCCAACGCGCATGCGCAACCTAACTTCAGAGCGGCAGTTATTTCACGCGAACTGTAAGTATTAATGAGTAAGATCTTTTTGATGCATTACCTGATAAATAGCACCGCACTCGGCACACTGCGTGGCGCCGAACTTCTTCTGTCCAGCGTCTATCACGTACTGGTCATCGCCTGTCTTGATCAACGAGCGCTTGCTACTTTTCTCTGTAGCACCTACAAAAGTTTTACAATCAAAATATTAAACATCGATATTTTCTGATTTTATAACTGTATATCTCTTTATAAGCCTTTAGGCTGTCTGTCCATTGAGGTGGAGCGAGGCAGCGGAGCGGACCGGAATTGCGGACAGTCTGTCCATTGATGTGGAGCGAGGTGGTGCGGAGCGGAGTTGCGGACTGTACGGAGCTAAGCCGACTTCACGCGACGAGTAATTTGACTTGTACTTAATGAATTCGGTTAAAAATATAAGTAAAATTAATTACTGAATAATAATCACCTGTTGTATTACCAGGTACAGCTATACCAGGGTTGGGTTTTTCGAAGATGGGGAACATCTTAGTTTTATCATCCTTTACTTCATTATCAGACGACGATGCGGTAGGAACTTCTGAAATTACGTTGATTAGGCATAAAATACAACGAATACTTTTCTACATTAAAATGAACTTAAAAATATCGTCGACCGTAGGTTCAATTGAGGTAAGGGACAAAATACCCAAAATGAGTTGAGTATACACTTTTGTTCAGAATTTTTCGCTCTATCGAATGGTGAATATGAAAAAATTCTATCTTAAGAAAAATGTCCCTTACCCTAATGATTTTTGGATCCAAATTTCGAATCGGCCCCATTATAATAATGTATCTGAAAAACTATGCAATATAGGAACTTGAAATGGTGTAATTGTCGCCGCCAATCTATTTCAAATAAGGTAAGGGTCTTCCCAATCAACGAATTACCATTACATGGTGTATTTTTGAAGAAACAATAATAAAACTGGCCTTACACTAATGTCTTTGTTATCTCAAAAAATAAATATCATCCATACTTTAAATGGATTGCACGAGTTTTGACATAGTTGTCCCTTACCCCAATTTGCATTGTCATACTTTAAGCAGTGTCAACGTTACACCTATTTGAATCGAATTATATTTAGGTTTGGTGTCCGTTACACCAATTTGCTCGTGAGAAGTAATGAATATTTATCCCTGTTACCTTTATTTACACACATTTCTAACTTCATAACACAAGATACCACGTACTTGCACTATTACCATCCTTTTCTATCTCACAACGTCTTTCTGTGTGCGAAAGAGAGGATGATACCAATTAGTCTCGCTTGTGCTGCGTTCCGATGCGGACGCGTTTGCATATTCTTTATTTCGGTTAGCGCGGCGCAAGCTGTCGCTCGTAATTTACCCGCCATGAGTAATGAACTTGTGGCGAATGAGCTGTTGGCGTTCCTGCAGCAGAAGCTGGATGTGATGGACGAGGTGTCCGCTGTCCAGATCTGCGCAACGAACTTCAGCGAGGACGACATAGCTGCTGCCAAGCTGTTGTTGTACAGTGTGCTGAACAAGCGCGACCAGATGGTGTCCCGCCGGCGTGACGGGACTAAGAGGAGCCTGCAGGATATAATCACGCTGCTCAAGGAGACCGACCCTGACGACGTGCCGACGTTTGTGGCAAAGGAGCTACACAAGCTTCCTCCCGTCACCTTCGACCACGTCAATGTAACGAGCCTGCTGAAGGACATTGTCTTTCTGAAGGCCCGCCTCGCGGATGTGCTAACGAAATTAGATGCATCCCAAAACACCGTCGCTGATTTGCGTAAAGAAGTGAGTGATTTGCGCAATAGCGTGGCGGTAATTAGGTCACCTGTCGATGCGTCAAACGTAAACACATGTCGCGGAGCCGGCCTCGATATATCGTCGTCGAATTCCGCGTCAGCAGTTTCGTCGCCAGCGCATCCGTCGATTGCTGAGCTTGCAGAGCGCCCCGCCACCGCCGACGCGCACCGAAGTCCCATGCACGTCATCGCGGCTCCTCCGCGCAGCGCCGCCCGCGCCCCTTGCCCCGTTCCGCTGCCAGTGACTGCAGCCCTGGCGAAACCCCTACTAAGGAATTTCGCTAGCGTTACCGCGAGTGCCCCTGGCGCTCCTAGTATCAAGCCCATGCCAGAAAAGGCGCCGAATAAGGCTGATATTGATGACGGTTTCGTGACGGTGCAAAGGAGGAAGCGCCGATCGCGAACGAACAAGAACCGCTGCGGCAAAGCTCCTATGGACTCCGAAGTGAGCCTGCGTGCCGCAAAGCCGAACACACCGGTGTACATCTCCCGCCTGCACTACACCACTAAGGCAGAGGACATCGTGGAGTACGTGCGCCAAAAGACGAGGTACATGCCGAGGGTGCAGTTACTAGAATCGCACCGGAACGTCAACTTCAAGGCGTTCGTCGTGCGAGTACCGAACTGTTATCTGCCCCTCGTCATGGAAGAGGACTTTTGGCCGCAGGATGTGGTGTTCCGTCGCTTCCGCGGACAAGTTCCACAGGACAGCACAAAGTCAAGCTAGTGCAAAATGAAGTGCTACTAACATAGTCTAAGCCTATTTATTAACACAAGTTTTTGTTTATATTCAAATATGTATGTTTAGGTTAAGGTATTTTTCTATGGGCCACTGTTGCCTGAAATAAATGGTATTATTATTATTATTAATGCGAAAGCAGCGCGCGGGCATCAAAAAAGTCGCTATCAGTGGGAGTTCATCTGTCGTTTGGTCGGGATTGTGCACGGTTTTTGACAAAAACAATGTGGTAAAAATGGAAAAACAAAACCATTTAAACCAATTGCTTCGACGCAGACAGAAATTACTGCAATTAGTGAATAAGATAACACAGTAAGTACATACATTTTGTTATACTACAATCATTGTTAAAACTGTTAAATATAAAAAGGAAAAACTGATTAACAAGCGAAAAATGATGAAAACAAAAAGAGTAAAGGGCGATGCTTACGAAACGTCATCTGGAAAACTCAAAGAAGCTAAAAAACTACAGTCTAATCCCTGTCAACCAGGAAAATGTCCCAGGCAATGTTATGAGCTTTTAGATGAGAGGCGACAAAGAATTTTCGACCACTTTTGGAATTTAGATATTCAGCAAAAAGAGATTGGTTAGTGCACTGTGCACTAAGAGTACCAATTAAACGGAAAAAGACTGATTCAATTGAAAGTAAAAGACAATGTACATTTGAGTACTATATAAATGAAGGAGAAGGACGGAGACAAATTTGTCAACAATTTTTGCTAAAGACTATAGATATTACACAGCAGTTTTTGTTATATACACTGTATAATGCACAAGAAGAGGGTTTATCCCAAAAAGATAAACGAAGTAAACCAATTAATAACATAAAATATGAAGAAGCTACTGTAAATGCGGCAAAGGAGTACATCGAGTCTCTTCCGGTACTACCCTCACATTACTGTAGGCATTCAAGCAATAGGCTGTATTTACCACAAGAATACAAAACGTTGACAAACTTATACTGCCTATACCGAAAATCATGCGAACAGAAAAAGATAAATTACCTGAGCGAACGTGTTTTCATTAATCTTTTCCATAAGAAATACAGCAACATAACTATTCACGTTCCGAAGAAGGATAAGTGCAACATTTGCGCTAAACATGAAAACAATCCAAAGGAGGCAGAAAAGGACAAGGAAAAGATTAAAGATCACATGGAAGAAAAATATGCTACTTATGAAAGATTTACTAGTCATCAAAACTATTCTGTAAACAAGGACACTCTAGTGGCAAGCTTTGATTTAAAAAAAAAAAAAATAAATACGCCTCATGGTGACAATATTTTGTTATTCTATAGCAGAAAATACACTGTGTATAACTTTACGATTTATGAAAGCTCTACTCAAAACGGGTTTTGCTATGTTTGGGGTAAATGCGACGGAAAACGAGGGTCAAAAGAGATAGGGTCCTGCCTATTCATGTATCTGAAAGATGTTGATGATAGAGGAATAAGAAAAGTTATCCTGTATTGCGATGCTTGCAGTGGACAAAATCGTAATAGGACAATGCTGGCAATGTTGCATTATTTTTTGTCAATTTCCAAGAATGTCGAAACGATTCAGATTAACTTCTTATTGACCGGTCATAGTTACATGCCAGTTGACAGCATGCACTCTGTTATTGAACGAGAAGTGCGAAAATTGACTGTTTGGAGTTACACGCAATGGCCTAGTTACATGGAATCTGCTAGAAAGAATCCTCGTCCCTACGTCGTAACCGTTATGGAGCACAAGGATTTCATTGACTGGGACCCCGTTACAGAAAAACTGTTTCCACAAAAGACGAAGGACTTGCAAGTTACGAAAATTAGAATAGCTACGTTAAAGAAAAAAGACCTTAAAAACATTTGGACTAAACACTCTATGAAGGAGGAAGCGGTTGTTTATGTCATCAAAATAAATGGAGAATTGGCAGCCAAAAAGATAGGGAGTAATCCAGAACGTAAAACGAAAAGTGGGAAGGGAAAAGGAAAAGGGACGGGAAAGGGTAAGGTTAAGAGTAAAACATCTATTAGTGTGCCGTCACAACTAGCAGACTCGCCTGATATAACAGTGGACAATAATTGCATAGAGCTAAGACCTTTGTATAACACCAGGCTGCCAATATCGTTCGCAAAATACAAAGATTTAAAAAAATTGTGTGTGAATGCTATGCCCAGTAGATTTCATCAAGATTATTTGAAGCTACCATATTGCGCTAAAGTGATTGACAATTTGAATCAAACAGACGAAGAAGATAATGTTGATGAAAAAAGCGTCTAATTCTGAAACGTTTATTGATCTCAATTTTATTAATATATTTTTTTTAATGTTTATAATGATTAAACATTGATCTCATGTTGAAGGCTGATTAAGGGGTAGAAGTAAAATTGTTTATTTTAATTTGATTAACAATGCCTTATAGGCTCTATTATGATTATTTGCAGCTACTCTTTTATTTGAATAAGAAGTCAAAGTAAGTATAGGCAAAATTGTTACCATTTTTTTTTAATAATTTGATTATAATAAACATCTTAAATAAAATAAAAATTGTTTTATTCAAACTAATACAAATTGGCTATTACAATGTACAAACATTGCATGTAAGCGACACACAAAAAGCACACACACGGTTCTAATACATTTTCATGTCTCTTAAATGATTTCTTAAAACGATTTCATAAATTTAAGATATCCGTACGTCAAAAGTGTGTACTTCATTTTTTGTCAAAAATCTCTTTACACTGTATTTTTTTCATAAGTTTTTTCAACAAGTCCATTACACTTTTTTTTCATTAATAGATTGGATCCAACGTAGAGGTCAATTTAATGTAAGGGACGGGACTACAAGATACTTGGTCAGTAAGGGACATTACTAACAAAATACGTTGTTGTAAGGGACATCTATTTTCTTAAATAGCTAACTTATTTAAATAAATGTTACACACGTAGATAGAGCACTAAAATACAAGATTATGTGTGAAATCAGACCCGAAAAACGTTAATAACAAAAAAAGTTATGGGCGATTTAGTCAGAAAAAAAACTTTGTCGGCCTCTCCTGAAAAATCGTATTTTGTCCCTTACCTCAATTGAACCTACGGTCGACGATATATAAAACATTCTAGTCAATATTGTTTATTTAAAATAGCCTTAAAAGATAGTCGGCTTTGTAACCTGATGTATCTGAATACCAGTATATTACAAGGAGCGACTGCCTATCTGACCTCGACAACTACAACCCACTGTATACCTAACCAACCTACTGGGTTGGCAACCCACCGTAACTGGGTTATCTTACCAATCTTAAGTAAGACTGGTAAGAAATCTAGGCAAGAAATTCGACTAAATGTGAAGCTTTAATTGGCTTAACTTGTCATCAAAATGTAAATTAATTTGCGGGCCGTCTTTTCGGTCAAGAGGTCGCCAATGCGAAAGCTGAGCATGATGTACTGGATTCGATCCCCGGGTAGGACCAAATTTTATTGGGTTTTCTAATTAGAATTTCTCAGTAGCAGCCTAGAATCTGGATTTGTAACCAGCTGATGATAATAGGCTTTCCTCTAACTACATGCAACTAAGTGTCAATTTCACCAATGAAACTGAACACGAAACCCGTCCTTATAAATGGTGAGATGTAGGTGGTGTACTACTCACCTCTGCCTTAATATCTTCGGAGCGATGTTAATATTGTTCTCAAAACGGGGAGAAAATTTAAAATATTAAAAACAAAAACTAACTGAAGCTACACAGCTAAATCGAGCTCCATTAAGACGTTTTTGCCTAATTATTCCTGTATACATAACTGGCGAAATGTGGGTGTACTTCAGGTACACCTCTACCCACCCCTTTGGGGCAACAAGGCGTGATGTTATGTTATGTTATTTCTGTATATTATCATTTCAACTTTACCAAGACCTAATTAAGTTAAAAATCAAGTTACAAAATTAAAATATTATTTAAATCTTTTTGCGAAAATGTACACATTAATGTACCATTGTTTCGTGCAAGGTCGGAAATATTACATGGACACAATGATCTTCTAAAGTAGGAGATAATTTGAGCTACTGACACGATTCATATCATATTATTGTTTTTGAAATAATACTTATTGTGTTTGAAGTTTTTTTTTGAAACATTATGATGTGATAAAGTATCAAGTCTTTCGAAATATTTATTTGCATGAAGATAACATCATGCATGTATTACTAAAAGGGGGAGGTAGAGGAATTTAGCCGGCTAAAAACTACTGCTGGATATTTCCCGATAGGGATGCCGCCCGGGTCAAAAAAAAAGAAATTCTATTTAGTCCGTCAGTTAGATAATAAAAAAATATTAGACACGTATTGTTTGCTTTATCATATTAATAAAAACGCATTAAAGTTGGGGAGTGGGGGCTGATACGTCACAAGTAAGTATAAAATCTACATACTCGTGACGTCACACACATTTTAACACAATGTATCGCCGTAACCTTTTAATAACGTAAAAAAAGAAAAAATGCGTGTACGTAATTTTTTTATTCAGAAGACGGACAAAAGAAAACATTTTTAATCATCTTTCCTATTGACTACCACTAGGTAGCCTGTCTCGTGATGTCCTTGAGAGATTGAAACATTTTAAGATTTCAGGGTCGATACTGCATTGTAAAATCTATGAACTATGATTTCGAAAATTTAATTCAAAACAAGACGTTAAAAATAAAACAGCAACAACCTTTTTTTTTATTCTGTGCGTCGTAATGATGCAAATTTAGGTATTTATTATTTTATGTTTATCAAGGGTACCTGCGAGAGTGATTATGTCAGAATGTATGTAAAGGTTATCAGCCTAAGTTTGCTAAAAAAGCTGATTAAAATTTTCGTAGTTTCTATCTACTTACCATTAACAGCAGTCTCAGTAGAAGCGAGCACAGCTTCGGCGTTGATGTTGTAAGACTCCGCCATCTTGAGTATTTGCTCGTCGAGCATCTTCAGTTCGCGCTCGATCTCGTCCAGGTCGGGCAGCTCTTCTTGAGCTGGAAATATAACAATTTAATGTTTAACTATATGATGAGAAGCATCTACACAGATGTGAGGAGAATTTAGCCCTAAGCTGTAAAAAGGTGATACTAAAATCTCTTCGTACCATAGATCGTGCGCGACTGGTAGTCACCACCTGAGGTAAATGAGCGGTGAAACGGGGGAAGGCGCTATTGACAAAATTGGCTGACTGAGTTAACTTGGCCTTGGTTTACCTCCCCCGTCTCACCGCTCACGTACCTCAGGCCGTGACTACCAGTCGCGCAGGCGGACTATACTTGAAAACTTATGGCGACTCTGTGACATTATTAGAACTTTCACAGCATGATGTGAACCCAACCATTTATCGGGGACAACTTAAAATTCCATAATAAGCCAGGTGTGTAAAACACAATTTTGGTATACAATAAAGTATATTCTATCTATCTAATCACTTAATATTTGATCAGACACTCAACAACTCAACTCAACTCTAATAGACGGTAATATAAATGTTTTATGTTAATAGAAAATTTGAAATAGCTTGAGAAACCAGGATCCTGCCAATAAACTTACAAACATGACGAATGAGTCGGTAATAAAAATAATTGTTAGTTGTTGAACATTATGACACGCTGGCACAAACACAGTAAAGGAATCGAGCTCTGTAGTTTATACAAGTGAAATCGCAATCTCCCAAAACGCCCACCCTTCACCACTTCCTAGTGCTTTAGCTGGGAAGAAGTGGCGCAACAAACTCCAGCAGCACAGCTGTCTGTTCAGTTAAAAGAACTTTGATTCTATACAATAGTATGTAAAGTAATTAACATTACGACGATAAATTGCTTCCAATAAGCAATATCCCTTTATCTACCCTTTTGTACCTAACGATGTCACTATGGTAATTTACAACGGTCATTACTTGTATGCAGGGCGCGTATGACCAGACCCCTTAGTATGAAGAAACTGGTTTCTTGAACTTAATAGAATAATAATGTAACAGCTGCGTATGTTGACCCCTAACTAATAATAATAGGCGACTAAGGGTCTGGTGTCCTCTGAATGTAGTTCAGTAACCACCAGTATATTGAAATTATTATTTTTTATGTGTTGGGGATATTCTTACTTAGGGTCTATGCACACGAAGTTATTCGATTTCAAGACGCGGGTACCACAAACGCGCTTTATAAAAAGTATGTTATGAACTTGTGCAAAGGTAGGTGTTTAAGACGTTGGTCGAAAGAAAAGAACCGGCCAAGTGCCAGTCGGACTCGCGCACTTGATAATGTGTACGGAACCCCGTACCATTATCAATAAAAACGGCAAAAAAAATCATGTCTGTTGTATGGGAGCCCCACTTAAATATTTATTTTGTTCTGTTTTTAGTATTTGTTGTTATAGTGGCAACAGAAATACATCATCTGTGCAAATTTCAACTGTCTAACTATCACGGTTCATAAGATACAGCCTCGTGACAGACGGACTGCGGTCTTAGTAATAGGGTCCCGTTTCACCCTTTGGGTACGGAACCCTAAAAAACATAAGATTCTTTTAACAAAGAGGTTGCACAAATGATTTTGTATGTTTGACATTCTATCACGCCGAAACGGCTGAACGGATTTAGATGGAAGTCACACACAGGGTGTCAGGTGTAAGCATGTTAGTGAAATTGCCTGCAAAAGTTAGTTAGACAATAAGGAATATAACAATAATTTACCACGAGCAGCATTCTCTTCAACAAGTATATATCCGCCTTCAACAGGCAGAAACTGTCCACTCTTCGGCAAATCGCCATGATTTTCTACATGACCATCAATGTCTGCCATGACCACGTCATTCGTTACCGGCGGTGGCAATGTTTTCAGAGGCTGTGGTGACACCACCACTTCTCGCGGCATCGTAGTCAAAGGTGATGCTACCGTTGGTGGTAAACTTGCCACATTATCTGGCACCGTCATATCGAGCTTCTGGCAACCCAGCTCTTCTATAATGGCTTCAGAATCCTGTGGCAGTGTTGCCATGTTAACTGGCACAGCGGTCACTGGCTGGAATATTTGATTGGTCTCTTCTATAACGGTGCTGTTGAAGCACGGTAGTTCTTGCATTGGTTTGGAGAGTTCGGATTCGGGAATTTCTTCTTCTTCCCATTGGCTCAGTAGCGCTTCTATTGTTTGTTGTTCTTTGTGGAAGGGGTCGGCTTTGTCTGTGAAAAATATATTACATATATAAAAATTCAAGTCATTCAAACTATGCTGAGAATCAACACTTTTTGAACGTCAAAATTACATAAGACAGACCCCCAAAACGCTCGCCCTTCACCACGTCGTAGTGCTTTAGCCGGTAAGAAGTGGCAGCACAGCTGTCTGTTCAGTTAGAAGAACTTGATTCTTTACAATAGTATGCAAAGTAATTAACATTGCGAAACACAAAACATTAAATTAAATTATTTACCATATGTTAGGCAGCAAACGCTAATATACCAAGAAAATATGTTACGATCATCGCGCCTGGATAACCGCTGAAGATTTGAGCATAGGTGCATAGAACACAAAAATTTCGATAGTTATGTTATTAGGTCCATAAAATTCTGCCGGGGTCGCGGGAAAGTGATACCGTGGCCCCTGGCAAGTACAGGCAACTGAAAGAACTTGGGTGGGTTTTAGTCAGTAAGAGTCTGACACGCTCTCCCGCTCCGCCCAGAACGGGAGAAGTTATTTGATAATTTCCCACCCAAAAAAAAAGGTCCATAAAATTGGGAGGGGATAAACTTTTTGCTGCAGATCAAATCTTGGCCAGGATCTATATACACACATAAACTCACGCCCCTTCTTACCATGGGGGCAGAAACTACAGAACGCCACCTACTACGCTCCTTACATATAAATAATATAATCAATAAATTATTAATATTCCTTATATATAAATAAATATAATACTCAGTTAATTTAATGTTTGAATTAGTTTTTATTTTTAATTCTAACGGACACTTTTAATGTTTTGCATTGTTCTCACATGTATAACTTCAACTTGAAAGATGTAACCAATATTATGTAACCATATTTTGCTTTAAAAGAGTGTCCGTGGGGTTTCTTGCCCGTTCTTCTCCATAGGAACCTACGCTTTGGAATGGGCAACTAGCTTCATATTTCTGACTGACTGACCCCTTGACAATTCAAAAGTGCCTGTATTTGGTTTAATTGAAATAAATGCTTTGAGTTTGAACGAAGCAAAAGTCGTTTCTGTTTATACGTCTGGTCATACGCGCACGCCGGTTGTGAGTATCACGGACCTGAACTTTCTCAAGAACATCACCAATAAGGTCACTATATGACCTGTTACTGAGAATTTCCTATTGAAAAACCCAACACCCCTGAATCTGACCGTCTGATTGAACCCACACTTAGCAGCCGAGCTTGCGACCAATACACTAACAAGGCAGGCTTAACAATAAAATGATTCTAGTAATTTTACAGCAATGGTACATTACCTATTTATGAAATGATTAACTTCTGCCCACGACACAATCCGCGTGTATTCTTTTAACATAAAATATATCTTTTGACACTCGACAATGCTGTAGCTTTTCATCAGTGAAAGAATTTTTGGAATCGGGTCGTTCCGAAGATTACCGATAGCATAATCAGCCTTATACGTTCCCACTGCTGAGACAGGTCTCTCTGAGAGGGTGCCCGATGAAGCGCCAGCCCGCAGCTGAGCGCGTAGCTTTAGATAATAATAATGATCTATCCTTGATCCAGCCTGTCCCCGTCTTGCTGTCCTCCCCCCAGCGACGCCCTAAGCCGAGGTTCGTACCCCACAGGGGGTGCCCTTAGCGAGCGCCCGCCTAGTTTTAATTTAGAATAGTTTATGCTCCTGGCTGGAGGCTTTAAGTGTAGAAGTTTAAGGCAGCCACAGGAAAGCCCGGTTAAGCAGCCATGACCTTAGTGGTCACCTGCGAGATGCTATAGTTAAAGATTTAAAAAAAAATTACACACTTTAAAATGTTTAGCTTTAAAATTAATTGAATGAACTATAAAAATAATGGTTTCCACTATTAATATGCTTAGCTTCAAAATTAATTGAATGAACTATACATTGAATTAACTCGAAAAAAAGGTTAGGTTAGGTTAAAAAAACTTTTTGGTATAAAATATTTGACGAGTCTGACTGCAATTTGCGATGATTAACAGGAATTTAGTAATACTTGATTTTACTTCAATAATAAGTTACCAAAAGTGCAAAATACATTATTTATGAATAGGTATGTAAAAAATCAGGATATAAGTTTAAAGGAAAAACAATATTTTACTCTAATAATCAGTAATGATCAATCAATCATTCGATAAAAAGCGCTTGAAGACTGTATATTTTTAGATTTAACATGACCAGCACATTTTATAAAACCAGCTAAGTACATACGTGTCGGACAATGAAGGGTTCCGTAGTTGGGATGAATTTATCCCAAAAACAAACTTAAGTTTGTAGTTGAAAAAACGTCACGGTCAATTCTCCAACTGCAAATGTAAGTTCATAGATTTTTTTTATTTTTTTTTTAATGATTATACTACAAATTAACGATTTTAGATTTTTTTTCCTTTACTTGTACTGTAAGACTGCTTCTTGGCAAACACGATTCTAGGTCAACGGGAAGTACTTTATAGGTTTTGATTTATTTGCGAGCATCAAAATATATCGCATAAATGGCCATACCTTATGAGTTTTCAATTATTTGCGAGTACCAAAATATGTCGCTTATAAGGCCCCAGTTTTTTTATTGTGTTGACTCAGAAACTTGATTTTGTTTAGAGCTCCAAGGGACCATAGACCTACGTATTTGATATTAATTTCAACTTGATACCTCCACTGTTCCTGAGAAAAAGGGTCTTGACAGACTAACAGACGGACGGATGGACGGACAACGAAGTGATCCTATAAGGGTTTCGTTTTTTCCTTTTGAGTTACGGAACCCCAAAAATTGTTAATGCTGTACAGTTTTTGTAGAATTCTAGCTTTGAAAATGGATAACCTTCTTAATATTTTTTTTACTTAACTTTAGTTTCAGTAAGATTTTTTATTTAATTCATTTTGTACAAAATTCTTTTATCCATATTAATAATATAAATGCGGAAGTTACTCTGTCTGTCTGTTACCTTGCCACGCATAAACCACTGATCTGATCCGATCGTTATGAAATTTCACAAATCAACGCAAAGATCAGCCATTACTCCTCGCCATATTTGAGAAAAGAGGCAACCCGACCCCCGACGCTACCGCAAGCAGTGACATCTAAGGGAGCGTAAAGAACCTGCTGCCGGATGCTCAGGCAAGCAAGAATAATATGATCAATTGTCGAGGTCGCTAACTAACTACATATTGTAATACAACTCATAAATAAAACATTGTAATTTGTAGATTATGTTAATACACATACAGAACACACTGAAGGATGTTATATGTTACTTTTCATTAAAAATGATGAAATAAAAAATACTAACACGAAGTCCCAGGCAAGCATCAAAATTAAATGGTAATTCGTTTTTTGTAGAATTCTGCCCTTGTTGAAATCATCATCTGCTTAGACTCTTCCGAACCATGTTGGGACCGGTGTGACTGCCTATCTGACCTCCACAACCCAGTTACTGGGTAACACGATGGCAAGAATGGTTGTCAGGCTTACGGGCTATCCATAACGACTGTCAAAGATCTACAAATGACAGCTGGGACCAACGGCTTAGCGTGCTTTCTGAGGTACGGCGGGGTCTCGATAAGTAATGGATTTACATCCATCCTAGGACCGAACTGGGCAAGCATAGCTTACCTTCAATCGACCCGTGCGGCTGTAATTATTAAGTCACAAGCCTCTGCCTTTGTTCACTTGTGGTCCTGGGTTCGATTCCCGGCTCGGACAAAGTCTCATTGCGTTTTTCTATCAGCCTGTCTTGGCAGCCTAGTCTAGATTTGTGACCGGTTGATGGCAATAGGCTCGCCCTTGGCTAAATGTGGGTGTACTAAAGGTACACATCTGTTGACCTCTTCCAGGAATACAGGCGTAATGTTATTGTTATGTATCCAGTGTGTGAATGTCATTGTAGACATATTTTTTTTGTTTTTTCGGGGACATTAGTAAAATTTATTATATAATTACTTACGTAAACATGTTTAGTTTGTGCTGCACGTAAATAATAAAACTAACTAGGTACATTACAAAATAATCTACGTCATAGACATACGACGAAGCTTGGTTAAGGTGAACATAACAAAATCACGCCTTGTTTCCGTTCACGCTCAGCAGTTGCTTGCGTCTACTAGACCAACGAGGCAAGATATGTTTGAGCCATTCCGAGAAAAATTTACCCGTGACTAAGCTGGACAAAATGGACATTTTAAAATGCCACTAATATTTCACGACACTAAACGGACGTGAGGAACTCGGGAGCTTTACTAACAACAATGACGATAAAACCAGTATTCTTTGTTCTTTTAGAGGGAATCACTATTTTATTAAATGCGCAGATATATAAAGTATAATTCGCAAATGAAAGAATGTTTTAAGAACTTCCCAGTATCACGTTATAACTGTGACTATGGTGGACTTCTTATTTGACTACCTGTAGTTCGTACGGCTTTCGTCACCGATTACCGCGTCACGGTTGCCCGATGGGTAAAAAGAAATGGCTGATCTACCATAATAACGTTACCATGAAAATAAAATAAGTTGTTTTCTTAGTTTTGAAAGCAAATAAAACAGTAATGACTAAAGGGGAATGTCAACCTTGGTGCTAATTTGATTATCATTTTTTTAAGAATTTCATTGTAATACAATAAGATTTGTTTATAAACGAAATGTTATAAATTTAAAAAAAATGTATTCTTTATAACCTCACAAAAAAACGCTGAGGTGTGTCTTAAAAAACCATGAACATCGGTTAGTTAAAGTTAGCGACAGGAGGTGTGACACGCTAAAATTGCCTGTTTTGCTTTTTATTTTTAATCAGATATATCAGCAATAATTGACTCCGTTATACCTTATATTTTAAAGCATAAGAACTAAACAGTACATTAAAAAAAAACTGCATTCAACAGAGAATAAGAATGTCTTGTAAATTGGTGGTTAATGTTTGGACAGCACTTTTTCCTTAGAGTCATTTTTTTTCGGAATGGCTCGTTTATAACTTATAAGCTATGTTATGGGGGCAAGGGCGGGTTATTGCCGTTATTCATGACCAAATCCAGATAGTCTGCTACTGAAAAAATCTTATTGGAAAATCCTAATCACAATTTGTCTAGCCTGAGGATCGAACTCAAGCCCCAGTTTCAGCAAATGCTGAAGCGTGATTACGCTTGTGATACAACCACTTATGCGACGGTCTAAACTCTAAAACATTAGCTAGATTTGATTTTATTCAGGTTCTAGCCAAACCTGCGCGGGATTCGGAATAAAATTAGCTCGCACTGATTGTGCCCACTAACTTGTATGGAGGCGTTCAAACTGGTGCTAACAGCATCGCGTGGCTTCTTACTCATGCACGAACGTGGCCATGGCCAGAGCTTTGATAATCAAAACTCCGAAATTATAATCGCCTTTTAAACTAGTAATCTATCTATACCTTATACTTCTATATCTATAAATATTATTAAACAAAGTCGCTTTTCGCGTTTGTCTGTATGCCCGCGTTGTTCTTCTAAAATACGCAACGTATTTTGATGAGATTTTCAACACAATTTAGTGAATGTGTTCCGGGAGGTTTATGTGTATAACACATTAATATTAAACTTATAGATAACTAGCTGCCCGCCCCGGCTTCATACGGGTAGCACTAAGTATTTCTCTATGGCGCACCTACCTATCTACCTAACTACCTATCCTAAGAACCTTGTACCGAGAATAAAGAACGCAACAAAAAAAGAATTAGCGAAATCGGTCCAGCCGTTCACGCGTGATGCCGTGACCAAGGGAAATAGGGATTCATTTTTATATACATAGATTAAGAAATCTAGATGTTTTGTCAAGTCGTAAAAACCTTGCGAAGCAGAGGATGGTCGCTAGTATAATTATAAAGAGGTATTTGTTTGTTTGTAAGTTTGTATGTAGGGGGTAATCTTCGGAACTACTAGTCGGATTTGAAAAATTTATGTTTGTATTTGTTAGCCGAATTCTTGAGGAAGGTTATAGGCTATTTAACATCACGCTACGGCCCTAAGGAGCCGAGCAAAATGATAAAAAGTCAGAAAGAACGCTAAGCGAAAACGAAGTAAGAGCACGCGCGGGCAATGCGATGCGACACTGTGGGTTGGGAGCCGAAATTTCACGCGGCTGAAGTCGCGGTAATAAGCTAGTTTAATCATAAAATCACTTACCATTTCCAAGTTCCTGTGAAGAATTCTGACTTAGCATAGAAGCGTCAGTCATGGTAACAGTAGACACGACCGTGCTATTCAAAACAGAACCATTAGCCGACGAATTATTCTGCTTCACAGCAATAACAGCCTTATTCTTATAATGTTTAGGCTTCTTAATTCTATGCCTCACTCCCAAATTAATCTGACCAGGCTTTCGCTTGCGTCTGTGCGAATGGGAATGTCTCATGCGTCTGTTGGTAGTTGTAGCTTCAATAGCGTTGGAAATCTTGGCTGTAACGCTTGTGCTCAAGTCAGGGTTGGATTTACCGTAGAAAGACTTAGCAGAAAGTATTTCCTTCAGTCTATCACTGTTGAATAATGAAAGGCGAGCTTTGGGAGCGTTTTCCAATCTCGGGTACTTAGTACTCGGACCGTGTTCAGTCAAACTGTCGTTCCGAAGTCTCTTGTGACTTTTCTCGCTGTCACAGTTCGATTCTGGACTTTCGGCAATTTCGACAATAGAGCGACGGTTGTGTCCCAACTTAGGGGGCGAAGCACCTGCGTCTGTAGTATGAGGAGTCTTAAGCATTTGTGTAGGAGATATAATACTACTCATGTCCATCTTCGTCAAGCAGACTATAGCATTTCTGGATGGAGAACCATTTTTCTTCTGCTCTAATAACACTCCTTTGAAACTGTGGAATTTAGGAGTCAACTTATGCCTCCTACTTGACCGTCTCAAGGATTTGGTTGGGGTATTCTCTTTAGAGTCCGTACCAGAATCAGTGTCAAAGTTCAGGTCTTTTAAGGAGCTGCTGCAGCTTTCTGTGTCTGCGATGAGACTGGCCAGGCTTTTTCGGGCACGGCTTGAGGTAGACGAAGTTGTGTGGACACTTGTGCAGGAGTGAGTAGACGATGGGGTCCCAGGATGGTTGTTGAGATGCGGAGTGGCTGGCGTAGACACTGAACCAGTACATTTTGAGTCTGGACAATATCGAGTCTGATACTTTTTCAATGTAAATGGGGACTTGATGAAGTTCTTCAAGTCGTTGCATTCTTTTAGAAGTTTCCGGGTATGACTTCTGGTATCATCTGTGAAATAGACATTTTTGATTTTAGTTGAATTGGATAAATTAAATCTTATGCTAATGATGTAGTTAGTATAATGATTAATATGCTGAAATTAACACACAATGCTTGTTTGTGCTTTGTGGTAATGTTACATGAGAAATACAGTAGTAATGTTGATTATGAATGCTGTAAAATTGGAAACTTTAGTAGTTGTTTTTGTTAACTGACATATTCTGAAGTCACTGGGGAATACAGATGGTTCACTCCGCAAAATAATTTAAATAAAAAGCGAGTCTTGCTATAATACAAAGAGTCAATTCAGGTCGCACAGCACTAATTACCTAAAGTTATCTCTCTATCACGTAACTCTTGTATCTTAGAAAGAAAGAAATAATAATATTTATTTGGACACACTTCGTGAAACACATAATATCAGAATAAAAAGTGAAAATAATCATAAAGCAATAATAGTGTGTGTGCCTCACGGCTGCGCCAAAAAGGTTCATTTCAGCATTAATGTCCGACAAATGCTGTCTGACGCTGGATCTTCTGACTATGTTACACCCACTGAATTCGACAAGTCGAGCACGACGCGTACCTGCTTGTAGCTTCATATCTAAAATGTGGAGTGAACCATCTGTAATAATCTGTGCTAAAATTATGAAATTGTGTATCGTTTTTATTTTAATATAGTTTTATTTCAAATTCAAATTCAAAAGTCATTTATTCAAACTAGGCTGAAAATCAGCACTTTTCGAACGTCAAAATTACATAAGACAGTCCCCCAAAAACGTTTTTAGTATAGTCTTAAGCAGTCTCTATTAAAATTTTGTGCTCCTGTGGAAACCAGGGCTGGATCCATGTAACCTAGCTAGGACGCCAGATTCAATCCTGTTATTGTTACTCTTTTTTGATTACCCGTAAATTGTAAAATTATATTTATTGTTACAGACTGTACCACACTTTTTGAAATAAATAAATAAAATTATATTAATATATTGTTTGTTTTAACAACTTGATTGCCAGTAATTGAATAAATATGAAACTATAATGAATATTTAATCTTAAGACTTGAGCGCTCTGAAAAATGTTGGCTTAAATAGCTAGGGGTATATTAGAATGGTTACACAACATGAGTATACATCATGGCTTTTAATAATCCTTTTGCTCTGAATAATAATTTTGAAAGCAGGCAAAATTGTATATTACAGTAAGTAAAACTATACAATGATTAGAAATTAGGAAGGTTGTAGGTAATTATATAACTTGTATAAGATACCAAATCAGCATTTTATCAAATGAACACTTGACAAGCCATTATTGTTTTAGAAAAGTTACACTACACAGTTATATTTACAATTTAACTATGTTAATTCTTAAGTGGTGCAACACTTTTGGATGTCAGCATTTTAATGTTTCTTAATTTTATTGTAAAGTTACCTAGTAATAAACTGAACAATTTCTTTCTTTATTCTCAATCATGTTTATCCTGACACAGAAACAAAATCCAAAGGATATCCATCCAAAGGTTGTCTTTTAGCTATAAGACCACCCATTGTGTCACCCTATGTAAAATTTCTACATTTATATCTGTAATTTGTATGGTGTACATAATAAAGAGTCAATCTGCCTAGTCTTTTCACAACGTTGGGTTCGTATTCCAGTCTAACCGGATGCAGCTGAATACCAGTATTTTACACGGAGCGACTGCCTACCTGACCTCTACAACCCAGTAATACGATACCCCTTGGTAAGAATAGTTGGCAGACTTTCAGGCTTCGGAAGACCCGTAACGACTGTCAAAGATTCACGAATGACAGCCGGGATCCATGGGCCAACCCCGGGAAGCGTAGCTTAACCTGATCAATCGACCCGTGCGGCAGTTATTGCTTAACCCACAAGCTCCTATTTGAGTATTCTATTCTAAAATGTTGTAATAATGTAGTTAGCTTTACTTAAAAACAAAAGAAATTTACACAAAACTTTTAGAAATTGATAAAATTATAGAGATCAATGCCTGACTGAGCATGGGATAACTTATCAGTCTGACACTAATATAAGCTAATCAGTAGATGTCCAAAATTAGTTCTTGGTCTAGTTTATTTAGAGGGCACATCTGTTGTGATAGCATATCAGTATTGCCCTGAGATAAGAGGGCAGAATGGAGGGAACTTATTAGACATTTAGAAGGTTTAATAATATTCAAGAGCTTGCCAGTTTCTGACCATGAATAGGTCATTTGTTCTCTTGCCTTGCATGCTGTAAAAACTGATAAATAGAAGCAAAGCATATGGGGATGCTCAGCAGGGTACTACTATGCTTCAATACAAGATTACCATTTTACTTACTACTGTAATAGGTTTATAACATAGGTACATGAGCTGGGTAGTTTCTGACTAAGAACAGGACATTCTTACTCTTATGAGGGAAGCTGCTGTAAAAGACTGATAAACTATCACAGCATAAAGATAGCCAGCAGGGTACTATACAGCTATATTTAATGAGACTAACATTCCACTTGCTACTGTTATAACCCCTTGTGTACTATAAAATGCTTATTTAAGGTTCACAGGATCTGCCGGCGTCGCGGGAAAGTCCGAAAGGGATATTGCGGCCCCTGGCAAGTACAGGCAACTGAAGGAACAAGGGGGGGTTTTAGTCAGTAAGAGTCTGACACACCCTCCCGTTCCGCTCCCGACAAGTTATTTGACAATTTACAAACAAAAAAAAAAAAAATGGTCACAGGATGAGGAGCCTGCAGAGTACTACAATACTTGACAAGATTACCATTCTGCTTACTACTGTGATAATTATATTTTCCTACAGAGATACCCTGGTGTGGTCAATCGTATAGATAGGTTTGTTTCAGCAGATGTTTCCATGATAAAAAAGTAGTTTGTTTATATTTTAAGATGAAGACAAAGGTATCTAAACTTATTTGCTTTCTGTCCACATGCTGTATTAAAAATGTATGATGCAATATGTAAGTTTCTTTCAAACTTGGGTCATTGGGTCGTCTTATTGACTAAATACATTCTACAAGGTATTCAGTCTGTGTTTTGAATGATACATGTTGTTACATGAATTAAAAAACAGTTTTAGTACAAATAAGCTAGTTTAGTCATTCATAAGCACTTACTATACAAAATCAATAATTGCCATGACTAGAAATGTTTTTAAAGAACTTACAGATTGCATACAAAACAACAATGACAGGAACAGGTAAAACAACTGCAAGGTTATCTTGTATGTGCTATAAAGTTAAATTCAAGGCTCTTTGAGCTCTCATACTCATTCGAAAGGTACTTCATGTATCTACATGTATATCTGACATGAAACTATTAGTTTATGTCGTTGTTTACATACAAAACATGGATTTAAAAGGAGAATTAGAAGTATAAGTAAAAAAAACTCACGCCAAAGGCTTCTTTCTGGCGTCTTTGGAACATTCTGGTCGTTTTCGTCTCCAGAGCTAGAGTCCAACGTGCTGATGATGCCCAGGTCACAGTCCTCGCTGTCACTCTCACTATCAACCACCGGCAGCTTCCGATGCGTCGTCAAGGATTCCCGCGAAGGCATCTCCTCGCATTGAAATAACCCCTTCTTTCTCTCTGACATCTTTGGCGTGTTAGTATGAGGAAGCCGCGAGGAACGTCTAGGAGTCATCGCGGCCATGTCTACGACCGAAATACTGACCTTAATTAATAATAAAACATGAAATCGGACACTGCACTCTCAGCGTTTCGATGACCCAGACTCACTACTCAATTAACTTTTTGCCTACTATACGACAGTGATACCACATAATGTAATGCAATTTAGGTAAATGAACGTTAGATAAACAGTTACGGGGGTTTTTAGATCAGAAAACACGTAAATTGTAATAAAAAACGTGCGTCAAAAAGTTTTATCAAACGTTAGCAAGCAACCATTGTTGTTTGGCGCGTAAACACCTGTCATGTGGCGGTGTTGCCTGTTTCAAATATTTAGTATTATTGTTTTTCTTGAAATATTTTCCGTAAAAATGGAAACTTCAGTATCTTTCTAAGTTATAATAATATTTAATAATAATTATTACTAATTCATTCAAGCATAATCTTCTCTAAAATATAATAAATAAATAATAGGAATTTTTATTTCTTTAATCGTTCATGACGATGCTTAGTTTTACCTAACTAAAATAATTTTAACGTGGGTTAGAAATTGTCTCAAAATAAAATATGTTGATTAGAATATATTTATTTTTTAAGCTTTACATCCATGTCTAAAGTTTTTCGAGGATTTTAACTTTATTTTGACATTACATTGAATAAACATGTAGTGGCAACATTGAATTGTAAAATTCGCGCCTTGCCAAAATATTTGTATTGCTTATTATTTAATATTTGTATAAATTTTTGCATGCCTTATGGTAGTTTCTCTTGAAACATGTACCTAATTCTTATAACACCATTGTAACAGTGTATTCAGCAAAAATAAATGATTTGATTTGATTTGATTTCTTGCAGTGTACGCGACCGTTTCAAAAGGACATACATTTAATATTCTACTTCCTTAGAATTATATACTGCAAACAATATTAGAAAAAAAATATTGTGTGTTTTGGGATTATAAATCATGGTTTCTCTCTTACCTATGATGGGTGGGTGAACAACTGAACAACCCTATACTTTTGCCTACATTGTTTACCGTCCTCAGCGGGGGGCCTTAAGTCGGCATCTCTGTGCAGCTGTGCATCTCTGTACTCGCATCGACCGCGTTTGGCGCTCCGATTGGCCGTTCATTGGTGAAGGCCAGCCGGCTGCCAATCGGAGCGCCGAACGCGGTCGATGCGTAAAGTCGAGATGGTTAAAAGAAACTCACACCTCTGGCCTCTGGTCGTCTTCCGACAGGTCTCCTCCGGGGAACCGAAGGTCTCGCCTGGCGGAGACAGACCGCCGGCGCACTGTGGATCGAAAAAAGGCTTTCGAATATATCGGAGCTTAAATTTTAAAGTGCCGAAAAGAAAAAAAAAGTTGAAGTGTCGGTGTGTGTTTTTCGTGTGTTAAAGATCGTTTTCTTTTTAAAAAACCGCACCTAATCTGAATATATCAAGTAGGTATGTCAAAAAAATCATAAATAAATAGTTACATCACCGTGTGTAAGGATATAACGGTGTATGGCGCTAATGCTTATATCTCCGGCATGCCGGAGATATAAGCATTAGCGCCATACATTTTTTTTTGCAAAAAAAATATAAGTTGCCAATTTGCCTACCAGATTGTATTTATATTTATGCATAATATTGGCTAGTAGAAGCCATTTCAAGCAAAAAACCAATTTCGATCTACAGTGCGCCGCCGCACCGGGATGGCGTGAAGAAAGCGGTAGAACAGTGCCGTGACGCTCCTACCAATTGAATACCAATGCATCTACACACATAGGCAAGTTACGCTAACGCCGCATTTGCCCCAGGCCAAGTCTAGTGGCTCCCCAATGAACATGCCCCTATTTAATACGGTTCTCGTCACACCGTGTAAACCGCGGGGCTTTATGGGCCATGCCCGTAACCCGCCTGCTGCGGCCCCTGACGAGGGACGAGGACGTAGCGACTACCCACAATTATTACCTTTTGCTAGTTTGCCAACTCTCGCCAAATACGGGCGTTATTATATGGTACCTACTCCAAATTGCATGCCTCGGGGATAATTAATGATAATGTGTTTTACCAACCTTCGCCATCTTAATGCCTTTGCCTGTCAATGTGAAAGAAGATGATTGTGCATCGTAATTCTGTACCCTAATTACGTAGTACACGATCAATCGAATATTGAATCGTTTTGAAACAAATTGTTAATCCACTGCTCCATAAGTTCGAAAAAAAAAACTCCTCAACAACGTAAATAACGCAATGAATGTTGTCGAACTGTCAAAATGAAACAAATTTGTCGTAATCGTTTTCGAAAACGTGTTGCGTAATTAGATAGCTGTTCGGCACTAGACATAGTGGTCTAAGGGCTCAATCAATTGAAAACATAGTGAGGAAACCTGGACTTATGGAATCGCCAACCCGTCTTGAGCAAGCGTGATGATGATGATCAATGCTCGTGCCTTCTCTGTATGAGAAGAGGCCTTTGCTCTGCAATGGGACAATAATAGGCTGGTCTGGTATTATGGGTAATCAACTAACAACTTCTTGGCCTAGTTACACAATAGCAGTTCACTGCTGAACATTTTGAATTATCTATATTTATTAAATATATATGTGTAGGGTATGGTATTTATCAAATACCCTTAAATAATAATTTGGTTTTATCACGATGGTAGTCCAGATATTCGTTATTTAATATAATACATAAATAATTATAGTTAGGTAGGTACTTACCCAGGTAATAAAGGTAGGTTATTATGGAGACATTCTTATTGCATATAATGTATATTTTTTTCTACATTTGCATTTAGCGTGAATGGTGAAAATGTAAGTAGGTATTCTGTAATATCTTAGGTGAAGTGAGCTGTCAATCTCTATAACTAGCGCACCCTAGCGCCAAGTAGGATGACAGCATGTCGATTCTGTAAAAAATCTCAGCGTGAAATCTTGCGTGGAGTGAGGTGTCAGGTGCTGTCAGTGTTTTATAGTATGTCAAAGCTAGTATTTATGTGTCTAAACACATTTAATCAGTTAACAATGGGTTCAGAAAAACAAACATGTTGATGCGCATTTTCCTTAGTAGCTAGCTTTAAATGTTTATGTTTTATTTTATTTATTGTAAGTACGTGCGTAACGCGGTCGCGCCTCAGGAGGTAATAAGGACTAGTCTCGGAAAAAAATAACTTAATCATTTTTTACTGAATTTCTGTTTTGCTATTTTATTTAAAACCCTACTAAATAGTAATGTTTAGACACTTAAATAATAGCTTTGAAATTATATAAAATTATCAATAGAATTAGCATAAAAAATGTAATTAAAATATGATTGTAAATTAATGTAATGCTTGGCCATCCCTAGCATTGACACTCGATTACTTCACCTAAGTTTTGACGGTGAGATTTTAACAGAATGGAGAGGTTCTCTTTGCTTTTATAATAGCGACATTTTTCATAGCATTAGCATAAATACATTAGGACCAAAGTTATTTTATTTTTTGTGTAATTTATAGTGTATCTAAGTGTTGACACTTAGTTTGAAAAATACTTCCAAAATACAGTTTTTACTTATCTGTTTCCTCATTCAATGATGTTACGTATATGTAGGTAGGATAAAATCAGGAATGAAATTATCCGGAAAGGACCGGAGTTACAGACATAGCTTGCAGAGTAAGCAAGTTGAAGTGGCAGTGGGCTGGCTAAGGACCGATGGCCGGTGGAGCAGACGAGTCCTGGAGTGGTGACCGCGTATCGCGCAAGCGTAGCGTGGGATGCTCCTCAGCTAGATGGACAGACTGGATGCGGCAGGCGGAGGACAGGGTGTTGTGACGCAGAGACGATAGGCTGAGTTGATATTAGGTAGGGAGGTATCTTGTATATTCTCTGGTTTCAAAAGGCCGCAAATTCTCCGCCAAGGGTACAGTCCGGGCGACAAGAAAATGCGTTCCTGACTCCTGTCAGTTGGACGATTTTTATTAGTAATAAGGATCAAATTCGAAAAACAAATATTCGTTAGTATGAAACTGACAGATGTCAAAAACGCATTCTGTCCATAGACTTAGAAAATATTTTCTATCTCAATTATTATCTTGACGGCGGAAGTAGATGTGACTGTACACACGGCTACACTCATCAAGCCATAGGTACCTACGTTTCCAGCATAAGCTGACGTCCGCGTCGCATTGTACGGAAATCTTATACAATGCGGATCAGCATAAACTGGAAATGACTATAATTATATATATAGCTTGATGTGTAGCCTTGTGTACCTAGATAGTTGATCACTGGCCCAAAACAACTAGCTAGTTTTTTTTTCACTTATTTAATGCAATCTGTCCGGGAACATTCAGCAATAGGTAAACTACGACAAAAAAGTCAACTAAAAATAAAGTTTAATCTTGTTTCGTACTTTTTAGATCACTTTTATTTTCCTATACCCCGAGTAGGTATAGGAAAATAAAAGTTACAGTTTTTTAAAGTTAATTTTTATTTTGTACTTTCCGTTTTAACGCTTGATAAACGTTACGACAACATAATATATAAGAGTAACACAAAATAGGTCCGTAATTCAACAATATAAAAAACAAAAAAAACCGTGCATAGTGCCTTGAACGAAAACATAGCGCGTACCTACGTAGCGCAGTCTCACCTTTGCCAGTTTTTAACAATTTAAACATATTTATTTACTTTTAAACTATGATATATATCTATACATATTTTTTAATGTACTCACCAATACCTTTCTTTTGATACCAAACATGTCATGATAATCTCTTTTTATTTTTTTCGAGTTTAGAAATTTATGGGTGAAGTCTTAAAAGAGTATAAAATTTTGGGAGAATTCATATAGCCTATGTCACCCGGACCATTATTACGAATCTATTGATACCTCATTCATCAAAACCAGTTTAGGCGCTACGATGAAACACACGTAAAAGCAAGCATACATACACACGTACTTACTTACATAGACTGCTAAAATTATAAACCTTTTTTTTTTTTTGGGTGGGAAATTATCAAATAACTTCTCTCGCTCTGGGCGGACCGGGAGGGCGTGTCAGACTCTTACTGACTAAAACCCACCCGTGTTCCTTCCGTTGCCTGTACGTAGCCAGGGGCCACGGTATCCCTTTCGGACTTTCCCGCAACCCCGGCAAACCAATGACTAGCTAGCCTGCTAAAATTATAACCCTTCCTTTTGGCTTTGCCGTAGTCGGGGCAAAAGGTAAAAACAAGCCATGATGATGTGATGTCTTGTTTATTCCTTTTTAGTTGACTTTTTGTCGTAAGACCCAGGCGTCGGGACGAGCTTGACGCCTACAAGCGGGATTGGTCCGTGTTGGCGCAGGATCGGGTTGACTGGAAAAAGGAAGGGAAGGCCTTTGTCCTGCAGTGGGACAACATAGGCTGATTTAAGGCCCCGCAAACAGGCGCGAAGCGACAGCGCCACTAATAAAAGAATTTCTAAGAAAACTTCATGGTTATTATTCTACCAGAATCGCGTCGCAACGTCGCGTCGCGCCTGTATGCTGAGCCTTTATTTATATAGTATCTCATACAGGCGTATAAACCATAGCGAATAAACACGCGGGTACTGGGAAATTGAGGCTTTTACGATTATATCTGACATAAACAACTTTCTCCTTCAATTAAAGTATCTACAGTTAACATGTTTACACGACCATGTTTATTGATTTGTTTGTTGCTTTTCAATTTATTAATCTTTCCAATAAATTTATTTACTGTCAGTTTATTTGAGGCTGCGTCAAAGAAGGTTATAAACTTTTCTATCTATAGGTAACTATTAAGTATTCTGAGGTTAAAATCATACTTCGTAGAAAATGCTCAAGTTTTAAGTTGTTTGGCATTTTGTTGGGCCTGGTTGGCGCAGCGGTGACGCACACATTTTATTTTTATTTTTCTTCTTTTTTTTTCTATTCAGTTTTTTTCTTCTTACTTACTTATGACAAATTTTAAATAAACGTAGATATTTCCTTTCTAACTAACGGGACTTTTTTTTTCATAAAATGTTTCTTTTTTAAGTTCCAATTTGGGTGGTTGGTGGTTTCCAATTTGCTGGTCGCTTCTTCTCTGCACAAGAAGTAAGTAGGTATGTATTCCTATCAAGTTGAGTTGACTTTAACATAGGTACTTGCGTCATCGTTATAAGTTGCCTCTCAATATTGATTCATCATTGAATCAATCATACAAAAACAAAGCATTACACGTGCGGTCCATTGCACTATTCTTTTATTATTAAAAAAAAATGCATCACGTTACAGGGCCGCACATTTGGCGGGAAATGCTTCTAATAGCAAAATGGCGGCTAACTACCTACCCAGCAATGTGCTATGGAACGCGACTTCCAATACTGCAATACTTTATTACAGCAAAAACTCTACCACATATGGTAATACTGGCAAACACGACGCAACGAAACTCTGTTGTAATTTTCCATTGCACTTTTTCTATAAATCCTTGGGGAAATTCTTTAAGAAGTTACGTAATGAACTCAAAAAAGTTAGGTTAGTTTTTATGTGATGTTGTTCCGTGGTAGATTTCCTGAGGCGTATCAAGCTAGGAAGGGCGGCCGACCGGTTAGGTCATGCATCACCGAAATGCATGGTTTTTATTTAATGCAGTTCGCGTACTAATGTGATACGGAAGTAAAGGGCAAAAGAGGATAGTGGAAATAGTTCACCGTGATTCAAGGTATAAAATTTAGTTTTTAGAAATATCTATAGGTATATTATAGAGGCGCCTATGACGAGGTATTCCATGAAGCACACCCAAACGAAGCACACCCAGACGAAGCACACCTAAAGTATTCCACTTAGCACACCCATCATAGATGGGCTTCAAATAAAAATTAAAATAATTAATTTCCTATTCCACGAAGCACACCTACGAATATCTCTCGCATAGTGCGGGGACTAAGAAATAAAAATGTCGATAGAAGAAAAAAAAAAAAATTTTTTTTTAAATAATAAATATTTTCTTCTATCGACATTTTTTAGAAGAAAAAAAAAAACAATTTTTTTTTAAATAATAAATATTTTCTTCTATCGACATTTTTTAGAAGAAAAAAAAAAAAATTTTTTTTGAATAATAAATATTTTCTTCTATCGAAATTTTTATTTCTTAGTCCCCGCACTATGCAATGCTATGAAATTAATTATTTTAAATTTTTATTTGAAGCCCACCTATGGGTGTGCTAAGTGGAATACTTTAGGTGTGCTTCGTCTGGGTGTGCTTCGTTTGGGTGTGCTTCATGGAATACCTCCCTATGACTACCACTCTGGTCCTAGTGGTCGCAAGCGCTACTGCTGATAGATATAGATTTTCTCAGTTCCAGCCCGGACTCTGGATTCCTGCCCGGTTGATGGCAATAGAGTCGAGGGGGGTCACTCAGGGGGGTGACTCAGGGGGTCTACACCCTAAGCGAAGTCCGTAGTTTCGGCCGTAGTTACGGACGCTTCTCGCTCCGGCTGACTCACGGACCTACCGTAAGTTAGCCGGGGCGCGTCCGTAACTTCGACCGAAACTACGGACTTCGCTTAGGGTGTAGACCCCCTGAGTTGTTAGCTGGGAGATGTACAGATGTGTTTTGTGAATATTTATTTCTCGTGTTTATATATATATATGTTTTTTTTGTATTCTACATAAAGAACAAAAAAGTCAACGACATTTACCTATAAATAGCTGATTCTCTACATCTAAGGTTTAAAGGAATCGCGAATTAATACATAGGCTATTTTAAAATACCCCTCTGTTCCCAAACGGCTTTGCCGATTGCCGTGAAAACATGGAGTCGGTAGTAAATGGACTAACAGGATTGAGATACCTTGGTACAGTCGGCTGCACATCAGTGGTAAAAAACAAAAACAGTTTAATAAACCAGTATACCTAATTATGCTGGCTACCTACTTAGACTTAGCTAAGTCAATGATCACTTTGATTCTTTATTTCAAACCAGAAATAGAATAGAATAGTTCTTTATTTGCACAGTAAATACAGACGCCAGCACATCAACCTATTACAATCTTTCAAATTTATTTAAGTAATAGATTTTCAACTTTAATTCTGAAATATAAGGTTCAAAGTTGATTGGGAAAATTTGACAGTTTCGGGTAGGTTGACCTGCACTGTACAAGTTATAAATAATAAGTCTGAAATTATCCTATCTTAACTAAGGTGCAAACAGAAGAAAGCAACGATTGGTGGAAGAAATACTAAGGTAAGTTTGGTACCTAGGTGGATCTTATCGCAAGGAGGTTATCTTAAGTTACGTGCCAGCCATTCAAGACTTGCTGATTACTGGATTTTCCTGGGTTTTTAATTCTATCAGCCCAACTTGGGTAATGCGACGGGTTGAATGACGTAATGCAAATGTTCAGCTATAAATATTCGCTGTGGTTTAGTTTTTAATTAAACTTTTTACAAGGCAAAGGTGAGTGGAAACGCCGTCAGGGGACGCCCTAGAAGGACATCATATATATTGACCTTATTGGTGATGTTCTTCATAAAGGTCAGGTGCGTAGTACTCGCAACCGGCGTGCGTGTATGACCAGGGGCCGTATTATGACGTTTATTATTCCAGTGTGAGTGAGAGACGGAGCTATACAAGGCCGCTAGCATCATCCTTTTTTCGCAGTGGAATAATGATGGCATTAATACTTCAAAGTCAAAGTCAAATAATTTATTTCAATTAGGCACAAAAAAGGTACTTTTGAACGTCAACATTTAAATAATAATTGATTCTAGTTGCCCCTTCCAAAAGGTAGTTTTCGCATGGAGAAGAATGGGCAAGAAACTCCACCGTTACTCTTTTAAAATGTTTTCACAATATCTTGTATACTTACATGAATTATATAATTATATGTGAAGACGATGCACCTAGAATAAGATTACTATACTATACCACGTTAGGTAAAAATAATGAAACTTCATAATAAGGCCCCTGATGTATGACAGTAAACGAAGCAAAAGAAGTATGTAAGGATCGTAGCCGATGGCGTTGCATGAGTTTATTATATCCTATAAATTGGGATAAAAAGTATCCTATGTTCCCAACCCATCTAATTGCCTACCACATTTTTAGTAAATAATTCTGACTAATCTGTTTCATTTTGACAGTTCAACAACATTCATTGCGTTATTTACGTATTAGAACTTATGAAGCAATGGATTAGCAATCCATTTCAAAATGATTAAGATTCTGATTGATCGCGTATGACGCAATTGCGGTCAATAGCCTACCCACGTCATAAACTGCCAAATTTCATGGAAGAACTTTATATTCCATGTGTTTCCCACTCTGAGTTCCCCATGACGTCAATCACTTAATTGAAATCGTTTACTCAATCTTAATATTTATTATCATAGACGTATATTATACGTCTATGCTTATTATACTTAAATGCGAAAGTGAGTTTGTTTGTTTATTACGCTTGCACGCTAAAACGGCTGAACGGATTTGGATGAAATTTGGCACATGGGTAGACCATGACTTGGGTTAGGACATAGGATACTTTTTATCCCGATATTCCCACGCGGTAGAGGCTTATGCGAGTGAAACCGCGGGACGCAGATAGGTAGTACTTTTATTGAAGAAACCATGCAGTTACAACTTGGAATATTTTAGAGTTGAGCACTTTTAGCGGTCATTCAAGGTATATAAGTATATTTATAACTAGCGACTCGCTTCTGCTTACGGTTTTTATGACTTGACAAAACATCGAGATTTCTTAGGTAAAAGTAACTTTAATATTAACGAATTATACACATACAAATTCTCTAAACGATGGTGAAAACCTCATCAAAATCTGTTGCGTGGTTTTATTTTGACAAACGCGAAAAGCGACTTTGTTTCATAATTATGTAGGTATAGATGTATCAATGATGGTTGATACCTACCTAAACTAACATCGTTTTTTAAAGCTAATTAACCTGCCCAGCTATTTCCCAACTATGTTGGGGTCGGCTTCCAGTCTAACCGGATGCAGCTGAATACCAGTATTTTACATGAAGCGACTGTCTATCGGACTTCCACAACCCAGTTACTGACGATCCTGACTGAGACTGGTTGCCAGATTTTCGGATTTCTGACCACCAGATGTAACAATACAAATGACAAAGGACCAACGACTTAACGTGCTTTCCGAGGCACGGAGGGGTCTCGATATGTAATGGGTGGTCACCCATCCACGAACCGTCCTCGGCAAGCGTTGCTTAACCTTGAACATCGACACGTGCGGCTGTTATTATTGAGCCATGAGAACCTCTTATTTAAAAGTAGGTACTAATAAAATACACTGTCTAGATAGGTACTTACAATCCTAAACAACTTAGGTATTAAAGTAATGTGCAGACTGCAGGTGTTACGTAACAAAAAACATGCCATGTAATTACATATTGCAATAACAATGTTATGCTGTCCTTTTCTTTTGTAAGGAATTAAGTGACTGTCCTTGTCACTCAATGATTACAGCATGTTCATTGTTTACGAGAAGATATTTTATGTTTGAAAACAAGGTTGAAGGCGTGAACTGATTCCTCATTGCGTAATACACGATCAATCAGAATCTGAATCGTTTTGAAACAGATTGCTAGTCCATTGCTTCATAAGTTCGAAAACAAATCTGCTCAACAACGTAAATAACGCAATGAATGTTGTTGAACTGTCAAAATGAAACTGATTAGTCGTAATCGTTTACGAAAATATTTTGTGTAATGAGATAGCAGGAGCGTATAGCGTTGTGTTCCACGCGCGCATCAAAGAGATGCAGCAACTGAAGGGGTCTGACAAGATCGATGCCTGCCGGGGTTGCGGGAAAGTCCGAAAGGGATACCGTGGCCCCTGGCAACGTACAGGCAACTGAAGGAACACGGGTGGGTTTTAGTCAGTAACAGTCTGACACGCCCTCCTGCTCCGCCCAGAACGGGAGAAGTTATTTGATAATTTCCCATCCAAAAAAAAAAAAGGAGCGTATAGAATATCCATGTTCCGTCAATTAATTTCATGTAAAAAGTGTGCGAACCTATAAGTTGGCAACGTCGCAAATAGCTGTCAAGTATTTACCTGTTTTGATTAATTTGGTAATATTACTGTATGGAAATATGAAATATCGGTAACTAGTGAACTAGAATATTAATAATGAATTGCAATTTTAACACTGAATTTGATGTTGTAACCGTTTTAGGTGTAAAAAGAGCATTTGGAAAGTTTCCAAATACTTTTAATACATCTAAAACTGTACTAATTAGGTATTGCATTTCATAATCAATAAGTATTTTAGTTTACTAGTTAGCGATATTTTATATTTCCATACAGTAATATTGACAAATTAATAAAAACAGCCTCGTTGGTCTAGTGGTCGCAAGCTCTACTGCTGAGTATGAAGTCCTGGGTTCGATTGCCAGGTCGGGCAAAGTGTTATTGGGTTTTTCCATAAGGAATTTCTCAGTAGCAGCCCGGAGTCTAGATTTGTGCCCGGTTGATGGCAATAGGATCGCCTCCTATTACATGAGACTTAAACATAACTTGCGAAATGTGGGGGTACCTACTATGGGTACACTTCTGCCGAACTCTTCGGCGAAACAAGGTGTGATGTTATTTTATATTAGGTAATCAAAACAGCGACATATTTGACAGCTATTTGAGACGTTATTTGAAGCGTCGACCCTCTATGAGATAAACAAGTATGTTATTTGGAAGAGAACTGGCCTAAGTACTTACTGAAAATTGTCTGGTGGTCGTAAGTGCAACTCCTGCGCATGTAGTCTTGTATTTGATCTCTCCAAATCGGACAAAGCGTAGGTATTGGGATTATTCCGATAGGAATTTCTCAGTAGCTGCCGGAATCCAGTTTTGTGATGATAATTGGCTCGCATGGGACGTAAACGACGAAACAAAACGATCGTCAACATAACTGACGAAATGTGAATAAGTACTTACATCACCTCTGCTCTGCCGAAAATTTCAAACTCAAGTAGGTACAGCCCATGAGTGGTAACAATTTGACACTGACTGCCTTTATGTACGTATCTACTTACTTCGCGTCTTCGCGAAACTCTCAGGGAACTATTTAAAAAGATTAAGTAATATCATGCATGACGGTACCTTGCCAATTCATTTATGAAATTATAATGTATGTGAGAAAAAATCTACATCTTTTTCATAAAATAGGTAGGTAAGTGATAAACATAATTTTAATACATACTAGAATTAAAGATAAAATAGACCAATCATTTTGGGGTACCTACTGTGTTAAATGTTACAACAAAATACCTTGTGATATATTACAAATATATGAAAGAAAATTTAAAACATATTAAAAGTACACTTTTTAAACAAGCATATTACAAATTAGAGGATTATTTCCAAGATATAATGCTTGGAAACATGCTGGTCCTGCTCCATAGGACAATTTAGAGGCTAGACTAAATCAAACTGGTTGCTAATTTAATTGTATAATATTATTTTTTATAACATTGATTTTACATTCTGTAATTATTACTGAATTAAGTAATTAATTAATTATTATTCGGCGTTCCAGCTATATCAGAACCCAATGGCTTGGCACGCGACGATGGCAAGAGACCGGACGGCATGTCTTTATCTCCATGGAAGGTGGGTAGGCCTTTAGTGTGGGATGCAACCTGTGTTGACACTCTTGCGCCATCCCATCTTCCTGGCTCGGCGTGCTGTGCTGGTGCTGCCGCTGCGGCTGCAGAAAACCTCAAGCGGCGTACCTAAGTATAATAACCTTACAGGTAATTATATCGAGCCGTTTGGGGTTGAAACCCTCGGGCCGTGGGGTCCGAGTGCTCACGGCGTCTTCAATGAACTATCAAAACGGCTATTTGACACTTCCCGTGATCCAAAGGCTGGTTTTTACCTTGGCCAGAGGCTAAGCATTGCCATACAACGTGGCAATGCGGCCAGTCTCTTGGGTACATTACCAGTCGACAGCGATGCGGATGAATGTTTCGATGCTATAGGTATTTTAGTTTTTCAATAGTTTTAGTTAAGTTTGTATATAATTTTGCTATTTTTATTAATTAATTAGAAAATAAACAAAAATAGATGAATGTTATTAGCCACATAATAGGTACAGTCACGAGCTTTAATTTGGGACCCACCTAAGGTTGAATATCGTGTAGCAAACTTTCGCCATTTAGAGCTATTATGTTAACGCTGTCACTGCACAAACAATAAACGTCATAATGTTTACCATCGACAACTTTACGTTTCTAGGGGCTAACGTCAACTGGAGCGAGGGCAAACGATCATTACCGATTTCCGAGTAATAATTACTTTTTGGTCCTGTGGTCCCATAAGAAAAAAGAAACAAATAAAAAAGAACAAAATTATATTGTCAATATATGATAGCTAGTCAACTAACCCGCTTATTCTTCAAACCTATATTAGTTAAAAAGTTTTGTCTCTTTCTCAAACATAAATATCAAAGTGACGGACCAAAACAACATATTATTTAAAATAAAATAGGTTTAAAGGCCGTTTATGATTATGGGGGCTTAGAAGATTTCAGCTAAAATATTGATTAATAAAATCTTTAGAAAAACAAAGTTTTTTATTCTTTATATTTATTAAGACATTTATGACACAAACCTCAATCTTAACACAATTATATAGAAAGCATGGTTAGCGGTGCACAAAATAAACACTTATCACCGAAGGCTACGACTAAATTAATTTAAATCTCTCCAGTAATTTTTTTATCATAAATATTCAAAACCGCGTATATCCACCTTCATTGTCAATCACAGCCTGGAGCCGGTTACGCATGGATCCAATCAATTTGTCACATATGTCAGTACCCCTTAAACTTTCCCAGACTGTGAGGCAGTGATCCATAAGTGCTTCTCTAGTTCTTTCGTTTCTATTTGACCATTTTTGAACCATTAAGCCCCATAAATTTTCTATAGGATTTAAATCGGCACACTTTGCAGGCCACGGAATACGATTTAAATTTGCTCTATTATTGTGGAACCAAGTTCTAACGATTCTTGCCGTATGAATTGTTGCGTTATCTTGAACAAAGTTTATTGGAGCAACATCTTCTTGTGGATAATATAGTTGCAATGTTGGAAGGACACTCTCGTCTAATAAATCGACATAATCTTGAGCAGTGGCCCTGGGTGGTAAATTTATTAGTTCTCCAATGCCGGCTGAACTAATCCAGCCAGACATGTTAACTGTAATGCGACCAGACGCGTTGTTAGCTATGACGTGGTCTTCCGTGTATCGCGTCCTGTCAATTCGCCACAAATGTAGTCTGCCCGTTTGGGAAGATTGAAAAGTCTTTAAGTCAATAATATTTTCCTCGTTCCCGTGGCGTCGAACCCAGCGACGAACTGTGTTTCTTGTCACATTTATCCGTCGCGATATCTCGTGAATGCCTACTCCTTGTTCGTGCAAATCAATAATTTGGAGCCTTATTTGGTCACGATTAGCCGCAAGCATTTTATTAATTGGTAAATTATATTTTGTGAAAATATAATTTACATTAAACTATTTTCTTAAATGACACTGACACGACACATGTTCGTAATTAGAAAATCGTAATGATAGCTTTTTGCAACGAGGTTATCATTTCATAGGTCGATTAGATAAGACATTTTATGTCTTAACTTGACATTCAACATTTCAACCTTAAAGCAAAGTTTCAAAGTTTCGACCTTATTGCATTATGATTGTTCTAACAACATTTAACGGAAATGGGTCCCAAATTAAAGCTCGTGACTGTACATTAGGACGTCAAAAAAAAAATTACTTGAACTCACACATTGACTTATAATACCATGAGCACAGTATCTATCACATAATTAATTTATCTCATTGCATCATTTTTCATTATTTTTACCTATCGTGGTATAGTATTCTTATTCTAGGTGCATCGTCTTCACATATTAATGAATACAAAATATTGTGAAAACATTTTAAAAGAGTAATGGTGGAGTTTCTTACCCATTCTTCTCCATACGAAACTTACCTTTTGAAAGGGGCGACTAGAATCAATACTCACTGTTTTTTGTAAATTTTGACGTTCAAAAGTGCCAATAAATTATTTGACTGACTTTATGTCACAGCTGTAAGGGTGATTTTCGTAGTGCAATTTTTTCTACTGACGTGAGACTGACTGTAAACAAATCTGGGCGTAACTCAGCAGTCGATTACATAAGGTTAGTATATAGGTCACATTCGTAGGCGGGAATCTGTTTACAAACGTCACATCTGGCGGTAATCGGAGCGGGCCGGCGTCCATCTTGTTTTTATAATGAGCCCGCCAATCGGTTGCGAGGGCGGCGCGAACACTGCTTCCTCGCCTAATTGTGGATGATTTATGACTGCATCCTAGATGGAGATGATGTAAAGAGTTTTTTCATAACATAACATCACGCCTGTAATATAAGGCAGGTTAAAGCAGAGGTATACCTAAAGTACGCCCACATTTGGCCAGTTATGTTTAAGTCCTATGAAATGAGGGCGAGCCTATTGTCCTAAACCGGGCACAAATCTAGAGACCGGGCTGCTACTGTGAAATCCCTGACGGAAAACCCCAAAAACACTTTGCTAGACCTGGGAATCGAATCCAGAACCTCATGGTCAGCAATAGCGCTTGCGACCACTAGACTAGGAGTTTTTGGTGCTGCTTATCATCAATCTATGCGGTCTCTTGAGATTTGAATGGCGTCTCCAATGTTTTTTCGTAGTTTTACAAGTAATTTGGCGAGGAAGCCCTTTCATAAGCTATTAGATCTGAATGAAAGATCATCTCGATACCTACCTAATCTATAATACAAATGTCAGTTTGTAATGTCACAATTACAGCTTTTTAATAAATGCATAAGAAAGTATAAACAGTACTTATAACAAACAAAAAAAAAATGTTTTTTTTCTGTCTCTGTCTGTTTGTTCCGGCCAATCTCCGAAACGGCTGGACCGATTATGACGGGACTTTCACTGGCAGTTAGCAGATGTTATAAGGAGTAACTAAGGCTAATTTTATTTAGAAATAGTATAATGGTCCACGCGGGCAGCAGCTAGTATCTACACATCAATAATTTAAGTAACATCATTCAGTCGAAAGACCTTTATTGCAGGACATAATATAAGTAGGAATCATAGGCACTAGAATCGGGGCTCGTGGCAAAACAACAGCCGCACGGGTCGATCGAAGATGAGGATGGAGGTCGGTTCGTGGATGGGTAACCATCGATTACATATCAAGACTCCTCCGTGCCTCGGAAAGACCGTTGGTCCCGGCTGTCATTCATAGATCTTTGACAGTCGTTATGGGTATAGTCAGAAGCCTAGTCTGTACCACAATCAGTCTTGTACCAAGGGGCATCGTGTTACCCAGCAGGTAACTGGGTTGTGGAGGTCAGTTACACAGTCGGTTCATGTAAAATACTGGTATTTAGCTACATCTGGTTAGACTGGAAGCCGACCCTAACATAGTTGGAAAAAAGGCAGATTGATTGAGGCCCTAGCATCGCAAATGATGGCCATAGCAACCGGTCAGGCCTAGGCTCCTAGTGGATTTCCGCGACCTAGGGCTTGCATGAGTCCGTTACTCATTGTAGGTATAAACAATACTCAGAAGAAAGACTGATGAATGAATTCTCTGAGTAATAGTAATTAGGTACAGTTTAAATGACCTGTCAAGACATGTCATAGACTACAAATCTTAGGTTAAAGGCCGTCACCGACGTAGTTATAATACTTATATAATATACTTTGCTATTCCTTTTTTTTTGCGTAGTTTTTGGTGCGTACTAGAAATACACAGTGAAATGTTAATGGTTGTTTTCCCGCAGCGAAATGGTTTTGTCTTGTTAATACAATCGTTATATAAACAAATAAAATATTAGAAACAATTTTGAAAACAAATTTTGTTTTGTTGTATGCAAACTACTTAGTTTATGCCGTATCAGTAGGTGCGACAGTTTATTTTACTTTGAACATTTATGGATCGCTGTTCCCTTTGTCGGCGGCGCGTGCGATTCCAGTAGTACCTACAAGTTACCACTATTGATTCTCACGTCTTCGAGTTGATGTTTTTTTTTTTTAATTTTTTTTAATCAAAAATCTTTTTTTTACTTTTACTCTATGCTTCGAAAGTACTCCTTATGGCAAGTTGTTCTGCCGCGGGAAAACCACCATTAAGAATTCACGGTGTACCTATATACGGTGGCTTTATGTTTGATAACACCTTTATTATCTAACCTACACCTGTTGGAAACTGTCAAATTTTGTCTTTTCATATGTACAGACGAAACTGTCAAATTTTCCCAAAACTCCTCATGCTTTAATGATGAAAGTTGAAAATCTATTAAATAAATTTGACAGATTGTAGTAGGTTGATGCGCTGACGTCTGTACCTACCTACTTAAAGGTAAAATATCAACATATTTCCTGCTTTACAAATAAATATTTTACACTAACATTTTGCTTTAAGTTTTTTTTTTAACTTTGGGGGCATTCGTCCTTCATTTTGATTGACGAATAAAAGATATTTTTAATAAGCTTAATGGCAACATCTTCCGCAAATAACTATGAGAAACTCACGTAATGTATACTTTAATAGTTTATTGTGATAATATGGCCTTAAAAATACTAAGACATGTTCTCCAATGTCGGATATTTTTTATTTCAAAAATGGTTGCGCGGTTTTACATTGACCCGTTCTATTATTTACGATATTTCTGAGAAGAATCTTTAAATTTGGTACAGTCACGAGCTCTTATATGTATACACTTAGCAACTTTTAAAAGTGATTTTCTCCTACTGTGGTAATTGTAATTTTATGTTGTTACGAACATAGTATTTTGGAACCCATATTAATATGAAATAGGCCTTATCTCAAAGTTGCAGTCAATATTCCACGAGAAAATCACTTTTAAATTTTGGGTAATGGACTACTTTAGATTTTTTTGCATTCGGGAATTTATTAGGGGCCTGTCTACCCTGACAGACAGACCCTCCCTACCTTTGTTAGGTTCTATCCGACACTCAGTCGCTGCGAAAGACATCAAGAAATTCCTTGACAAATTCGTTAGATAGGTTTCTTAGGATTCGTTAGGTACTAGGTAGGTTACTTACTTACTTACCTATGTTTTAATTTTCAATGTCTTCAAAGAAATAATTAAAGATAGACTTTCTTTTATTTTAGGCATACCTATTTAACTTGTAATTTCAGAAATTTGAAAAACGAATTCAAAATTTTGAATTCGTTTTTCAAATAGGTATCAAATAAAAATATTCGTTCAAAATAAAATATTAATATTCGTTTTTTAAATTCCTGAAATGTGACTTCAAATCTGATATGCACCACCACCCAAGCATGCCAGCCACCTTTGCAATAGCAAAAACATTTTTTCTTTTGTATTCTTGGAACTGGAAGTCCTTGTTCCACCTTCGCTGATGCCTTTGAATATAAAATATTCAAATAAAACTAAATTGTCGGTTTAGAACAAAAAATGTCGTGACTTTGAACTCAGCTCAAACGGGTCGGGCCGTCGTCGTCGGGGGAATAATATGCATGAAAAAAAAGCTAATTACTATGCCTTGTGTTGCTAGTTAATAATTAATACTTAATTATTTTATGTTGAAGTAAATACAGCATAGAAAAACCCAATGTCGTAGAACTAGAGTCCGCGCCACCACTCAAGTCCGATAGACGCGGCGCTAGTGTCTATGTCATTGCATCAAACTGCTTATAAAAAAATGTAGTTCCACGATTTTCCGCCGGACTTCAATTGTGGCGCGGAATCTAAGGCCTGCGTTAGTTCACCACAGAGAAGGAACGAGCAGGGGAAGACCAAAGAAACGATGGAAGGACTGGTGCAATATGATATTATTGCTAGAAAGGGTCACCCCGTTTCTACCAAGATAACGACTATTAGAGAAGTATGGATGATAAAGATAAAAACCTGACCCTAATTTATTGGTATAAGGGCAGGAGATTGGTGATGATGAGAGAAGTAACTGGGCATTTCTCTGGATCGTCAGTCACCAAGCTTATTCAAATGTTCACAAGTTTTTGCCTTTCACCTAGGGTTGCCATGCCAACGTTTTGTACAAGAAATAAAGTATCGGGAAATAAACAGTAGGTATCTCGAAAAAAATTAAAGTACTTGAAGTATTTTTTTTGAATGATTTAAAATAGATACATAATTCATTAGTGCTGGTCGCAATGTAGCACCAATTTTGAAGGCTTCGTATGGGTAACCATATAAACAAGTTGTAATTTTCTTTTACTGAGTGAATTGAGGTTCTATTTCTGTCATCCCATGACTTAGCATTCGTCACAGAAAAAAACTCATTCTGTGAATACTCAGGTTGCAGACCTAACTATAATATTTAAAAAGGTGTTCTGATAACAATTATCGATTTACTTCGTCCTGAAAAAAATGGAGACATTAACAGTTTTATTCTGAAATAAAGGTTTTCAGGGGCCGTATTATGACGTATTAATGCCACCATTATTCCAGTGTGAGTGAGAGACGGAGCTATACAAGGCCGCTAGCACCATCCTGTTTTCGCAGTGGAATAATAATAGCATTAATACTTCATAATAAGGCGGCTGAACTACCTATGCCCAGGTGCATGCACGATGTTCTACGTTCTAGATGAAACTTTTTATTTAGGTATAGCTCTGTCAGTGAAAACCTTATACTTACCTATTTATATACTTTATTTTTGTTGAACAGTAAACAGTAATAGGTATACAGTGAAAAGAAGTATAATACTGTTGTCAACAGTATGGTTGGCAACAATGGATAGATAGATAGATAAATCGTTTATTTAGTGCACACAAATAACAGCACAACATACAAAAACACGATTAAATAATGACTAATTAGCTGTTAGGAAATAGCTGCAAGGTGCCTACAAACAAATAAAAAAGGAAGAAAACAAGACATTGTGAATGGCAACCCTACCTTCACCCTACCTTGACCCAGCCCAGTAACTACTGCGGTATAGTGTATGTACACAACTATACTTCCCTAGTAAGTACATCTATAGGTAATAATAATAGACATATATTATACAATATGTAAAAAAAACTACATCAACCTACTACAATCTGTCAAATTTCTTTAATACATTTTCAACTTTATCACTAAAGCATAAGGTTCAAAGTTGATTGGGAAAATTTGACAGTTTCGGGTAGGTTGACCGCCAGCAGGTCAACCTACCCGAAACTGTCAAATTTCTGTAAGTACCGACTGCGACCTGCGACCAACTGTGAGAAAATGCCAGAAAGTTAAAAGAAACTCACTTATTAAAAAACGTGTGCATCATTCGAAACGCAAAAAGTATTTAGGTTCATTCATTTAAAAATGTGTCCGTCATAAGAAGATCAATAAGTTTTTAGAGGATCAGTCCAATATTTTCCTCATAAATGTAACTGTATGTTAGTAAATGCCGCACTTGCCACGTTAATCTAAGTAGCATGGTGTGGAGTCAAAGGCCAAAGATGATAGAATAGTGTTGGAAGCCATAACATTGACGTCAGCGCCCCTAGCGGCCGGACGGAGAACTACTTGAAAGACAATACATAGCTACTGTAAAATGGATGGAAGCTTGTTTTATAGCGTTTGTAGAAATACCTAAGTACTTGTAAGTAGACTAGGTAAGTACATAGGTAAATAAGGAAACAGTCATTCGTGAAAAAACATTAGGTAGATAATTAGTGGAGTACCTACACTACCTACTACCAGAGTCTCGCATGATGTAAAACCTGAAATAGTTGTATAGTTTCAGGAATACATGGAAGCAATCGGCCTAGCCTTTTCTCAACTATGTTGGGGTCAGCTTCCAGTATAACCGGATGCAGCTGAATACCAATATGCGACTGCCTATCTGACCTCCACAACGACCACAACCTAGTAACTGGGTAATACGATACCCCTTGGTAAGACTGGTTGTCAGACCAACGCGCACGTGCTTTTGAGGCACGGACCAACCCCGACAGGCGTAGCTCAACCCTAGCGGGTGTTGTTACCTAACCACAACCATAAATCCATTATTTTCGTTTTAAAAAGAAAATTATAATTGCATAATAAAGATGATTAGGTACGTATTTTAGGAGGTTGGCACAAAATTCAAATTCAAAATATTTTATTTCACATAAACCTACAAGGGCACTTATGAAACGTCAGAAGCTAGGTGCACGGTTCCAATTGGTCGTTTCCTATGGAGAAGAGCCGTCAAGAAACTCCATGGTTACTCTTTTAAAAAGTAAATGGTATTTACAATGTTTTCAAATTACAGTGTTAATAGGTATGAGAGGACAATGTAGGCCTATCAACATGTACCAGGTACTTAGCAAGATAGAAAATGGTCGACAGATCTACAGTCTGTTAAGCCTATAACGTTCTCACATTCACAAAATCTAAAAGAAAATAATCTATACCTATAAAAGCAAAAATAAAATAATAAAAATAAAAACCTATTTCGCTGTTTGTCTGCTTAAACTTTAAGTAGGTAAGTAGCGAAAACCACCAATGTGTGTTCCAAGCATAGACAAGACAATCCTGACATCCTCCAAAGGTAGGTACGTTTATTTTAACCTTCAATATTATTTGTAACCTACATTAACGACTTGAAATATTTTGGCAACACCTAATGGCGCTAGTATTTTTGATTTAAAGGTAGGTAGTAAAAATAAAAGTAGGTAGGTAGTCTAAGCAGGTCGCTATTTATTTACTTAATTTTAAACATTAAGAAAATTGTAAAGTTCTCTGTCAGTGGGAACCAAAACTTCGAAGACATTTGTGACATCTACCAATCGGTACGGGACCCGCGTGGTGTAGGGGGCCCACTCCCTCTCACAGAGAGGAGGGCTGCGTCCTAGAGTGGGATCGTTGTAGGCTGTACCTAGGTATTTTTGAGTGCCAAATATCGAACAGCTCCTAGTTCGATATTTGGTAATTACTAAGTATTTAAAAATAATTGTTACAAAATACCTACGACATACCTACCAATTAATTACCTATGAATTAATCACAATGAATACTGACCATACACTAGAAAACCTTTATTTTTCCTTTATAGCAAGGAAAATTTTAAATATACCGCAATTTTAGTCCCGTTTTTAAGATTGGTATACGAACTGCATAAGTAACTTTGTAATCGCATATTCTAAAGGTTCACAAAATACAAACAAGTACTTTCTCAATCTCAACACACAAAAAAAAAACTTCCGTATTGCATATATTTACCTATTATTTATTAATTAAAAAATAAATAAATTAGGAAACAAATTAATCACAATAAATGCTGATCTAACAATACAAAACCTTTATTTTTCTTCACATTCTACAGGTAGACAATTTTAAAGCGTTGACACTTTTTGACAGGTGGCCGATTGCAACTTCTCTCTCTAACGCATAGCTTTTGTAATAGCGCTATCTTTCTCCGTCACGCGTCGTCTCGAATACTGGCCTTCGCTAAAATAATTTTTAATTAGATAAATTATTTCACAGACTCAGTCAGCCTCAGCCAGTTCCAAACAAAATTAATTGAAACTTGGATATTACTGATAATTATACCTAAAGCAAATTATATTCTAGTTTCAATAAAGTTCATAAGTAATATTTTTAGTAAGAAAAAAAGGCCCAATTGGTCCTGCACATGGAAGTATCTTTGCCAATGCCTTTGCCAGTACTTTGTGTATAAATAAAAAAAAAAAACTATTTCAAATAGGTCGTTAGTGACTTATTAACTCAACAATCCACGAGTTTCAACTTCAATAGTCACCGATCAAAAACAATTTATTAACAACAAAGCTAAACGCATTTTAATGAGTCGACTACCGATTGACCTGCAGTGACTTCCAATCGTTAGGCATATTAAACGTCTATTTAATTAGTATCCGCCATTTTGGATTCCAGAAATAAAATAATTGATATGAATCGATTTACCTAACTGATTTCTTGAATTTTAATCATGCATAGACTTTTAGCCAAGTGACTTATGATTAAGTATAATGATTAAATTGAGCAAAAATATGATTCAAATAACGAGCATTTTAATTCAAAACAAAAAAACTAGCAATGCGTTCAAAATAGTCATTTAATTAATTGCTTAATCTTCGACCTTGCCGCGTACACCTTATTTGTCTTATTTGTCTAAACTCTAAAAACACGATCGCATAACACAACTACTATTTACACTTTCTCTAACATTACGATAACGAGGTCGCCGTGTTGTGCACGCAATGTATCCTGCTAAATTCACACGGCAAAGTGTCTAGTAAGATTTTCAAAAAAATTATAAAGTACTGCGTTCTCATTCGACAGCGACCGCACAATCTCGATACTTGCTACATGGCACATTCCATCGACGCTCTAAAATGCAACTTTTCCAAAATGTTTAGAGTATAAACAGCATTTTATTACGTTAGCAACGGTGCGTGAATTTCGAAATGACGTGGTAGAAGCAGCAGCTATCTCATCATCATTGATAATGTTCGGTTTGGCAACGTCGCGTCGCTCACCTGGCGCTACCTGCGCAGTGTCAACAGGGGGGCAACGAGCGAGCGAGCGGCAGTCGATCCAACGATCCGACAGACACGCTCGTCCCGAGCTGTCTTTACATTTTTATATCAAATATATTCCACAAATATCAAAGTTAAAGTTATATAGTGACGCGTAATAAGTACTTTAGTGATATTAAAGCGCGCGAAGTGAAAACTTTAAAATCTGTGGTCGAACACGGTATTCAAATTAGGAACGTTCAACGACACCATTCAAAAGCTTGTTCTTTCCATAGAGTTAGCGACTGGACTCTTTTGATTTGGTGTGACTATGTGATGTGAGTTCATTCTAGATTTTCACCTACAGCGGAAACAGCTTACGTAGACGGCTAGCGGTAAAACGCCGTCCGCGCCGCACGCTAGTTCTTGTTTCATGTTGAGTAACCATCAGAGGTTTCTAAAAAGTGAACGAACATATAGCGAAGTATACGTGAATTTTCGGTGGTTCGCCCACTTGTCCCGTTAGAAAGTGTGTGTGACTTGGACTGTTGTTGATGAGTTGTTGAACCGGGAGTGTTGTTGGTAGTGTTATTTGAGGAGGTTGTTGTTGTGAGGTGGTGTGGCAGTGCATGGCGCGATGATCAGCGGGGGCTGGGTGTGCGCTCTGCACGTGCGCACTGCGGGCCTCGGCGGCGCAGCGCTGGGCTCGGACGAGGAAGAGGTCGTGTATCTCGCCTATGTTGTTATAGATGTGCTGACGAATCAGGTAAGCGAACAAACTTATTCAAAAAAAGAAGGTCCTTGAACCTTCAATTTTGACAAAACTACAATCACGGATAGTCCAAACGATAGTAACATAAGAGATACCAATGAACATATAAAGTGTTACAAATACTACTTGATATCAATATAGGAGCAGCGTATATTGTATAACAGATTCGGTAAACCTTTTGTTGATACAGATACTTATCAACATCAACCAATCCTACAACGTGTACGCCTATATTCAAACTCATTTTGATCAAATCCGGCAAGTCATCATCAATTTTCCACTTTCCGCGTTGTTCTTGACAATATTTTGTATATATCATGCTGTTTACTCATACATAATGAGCAAAACTATTCACTTTTAAGTTTACTTTTAATTTCTCCAAAAGTGAAACAAATAATGCTTGTCTTTTGTAATGGCATTAGAACACGGAAAGCAAAAACGCAGATTAGCGATGGCGAAAATTGAGACTTGGTGAGTTTTTCTAGTATTTTTTGTGTTCTTTTTCTCTACAAGTGTCTTACCTGAGGTTTTAGTACTTGAAATCATTCACACAATGAATTGAAGTACGTTTAAACAAAGGAGTGCACCAAGGAGCATTATTGGGCCGTGTTTTTTTTTTGACAAACTTACTGGAATCATAAAGATTGCAATATTTGGACGATGCAAAATTGCCAAGATTACCCAAGCCTAATCGTTCAATAACCTCAAAGATGCCCATGGGAAACGACGGGCTTGCCATCATGGCAATAAAGATATCGCCAATACATTATCTTTTTCTCAAAATATACAGGATTCTCAGTACATTAAAGAATTCGTTATTAAACTTAATGATTAGGAAAATTCGCTATATTAAAAGATGGCAATCCAGTTTCTGTAGGTATCCACGCACAAATCGATAAAAACCAAGGAATTCCCTATAAAACGTCAAAAAACCGCGTCAAACCAGAAACAAGTTTATCAGGATTCGTGTATAGCAAATAAAAAGTAAGTTGGATACATATGTGTCTATAACGAATGACTATAATTATGTTATCACTATGTGAGCATTTGTTTATTTCATATGCAACATTTATGGAGACGACTGCAGTAGTGACTTGGTAATTAACACCAGTACCATAATTGCGTAATACACGATCAATCAGAATCTGAATCGTTTTGAAACAGATTGCGAATCTATAGCTTCAAAAGTTCGAAAAAAAAATCTGGTCAACAACGTAAATAACGCAATGAATGTTGTTGATCTGCCAAAATGAAACAGATTAGTCGTAATCCTTTACGAAAATATGTTACATAATTAGATAGCCAGTGTCCGTAAGTTACATCTACACAATTTTTTTATGAATCGCTGCTGAATCTCATTGCATGGTGCTGGTTGGTGGGCTATAATGACAGCCAATCAAATCATTAGGTTTGAAATTTATCAACAGATTAATTTGAAAAGCCTGAAACCTGAATAGACCCTGTTAAACTCTTCTATAATAATAAATAAAAACCGTTTATTTCGATAAAAAAAGGACCATAGTCGGCGCAAAATTACAAAATTAAAAACATATAAATTAAAAATACTGCACATACACATATCACAGACTTAGTATGTGAATCATACAGCATTGGTTCAGAGAACTGACATCGACTTCAACACGACGACTACAACGATGTGTCGCAGTTGTCGCGGTTGAAGCCGTGATATAGTTATATCTCTAGGGATATAGTTATACAATGTCGCACATGGGCATGTGACCGCCCGTATTTTTTTGAATATTCATGAAATATTATCGAAAATTAACTTTAAATAGGTAATCAAGGGCGAGCAAAAATGAAAAATATTTTTTTCATTTTTCCTGGCCATTTTTTCTCGCCTTTGCCATATCTCTGATGTTATTGGCTTCATTTAGATTCTGTTTGGATCTGGTTCATAACTTACGGAGTGCACTAATAGTTATTTTTCTAGATAGGCTCGTATCATAGTTATATTCCTAGTAAGATAGTTATGAACCGCTTTCATATAACTATATTACAATATATAGCTATATAGCTAGATATCCCTAAGGATATAACTATATCACGGCTTCAATCATCTTACTGCGACAGATGCACATCCCTGCTTACGAGGGATGAGCATCGTTTTCGCATAGTAGAATAGAAACAGTAGGTTTTTAAACACTTTTGTTTTGACGTGTTCGGATTAAGCGATTGAGCATATCAATCTTATAAGTGAGCATATTAATGTCTATTTAAGCACGACTTCGCAAATTGTTGAATCCATAAGATTTTATTTCTTATTTTTTACGTTTGTTACCTTGTTTTGTTAACACCTATATGGATATCGTTTTTATGTATTCAAAGTCTTTAGCGATATTATTTTTGTTTTAATCATAAATATGAGCATTAATTTGTCTAAGCTAACGTTGTTCCCATTTTCAATTCTTTTCACTTTATTATTTAATGTAAATATTTTTGTTTGGATATCATCATTAGCTGTTAGATTAGCCTCAGTGTCTCAGAGCAGGGCAAAGGCTTTTCTTCCCTCCTTCCACTTATCCCCCAATTGGATCTTTCAACCTATTCCCTCTTGGAGCCAATCTCTAGAAAATAGTCCCGAGTTTTTCCTTCTGGGCCAACCTTGCCGTCCATAACTTTTGTTATTTTATCATTTTCTTATGCATCACTTTTGCTACTGAAGATATCATAACAATCCATGTAGGTAACGTTCGTATTTATTCGAATTCGCGTGTACTTAGTCATAAACAGAAGACTTATCACTACCAAAGATAAAATACAGATAAAAACAATTGTCACAATCCTCACAATCCTCACTCATTTGATAAGATTTTTAGTCTTTATCGTTAGTGTAGTTGATAATTTCTTGTTTTATAAAAATTTATGTCAGTCGGAATTGAAAAGGTTATCATGATCAACTACTTTAGTATTATTACGTTAATTAAATATACTCTTTTGGAAGAGATGACACAAATAAGGTTTTTGAACGGTTATTGGGAGAACAAATTTCCAGCAGTCGATGTTTACAAGACCAGGCCAAAACTATGAAAAATACATGGTTTAATGCAGCATGTGGAAATAAAATTGATTTGAATACCTAGATAAGATTTTTTTAATCTGCTATAAAGCCCAGAACTTCACAAAACCATCGAAAAGTCTATGAAATAATTTCGTAAGAAAGTAAACCGAACTAATTTAATTAGGTAATGTGTTCCGAGTAGGTGTTTTCGAAAAAATAAACCGAAGTGTCAACCACCTGTTACAACAAATTTTAGTGTAGGTATTTAAATGGAAATGTGCCGTCCAGTTTCTGACAAAACTGACAGAACTGACAGAACTGGAGTAAATAATGTCTTCAGACGACATACGTTATAACCACACCTATGGAAAGCCGCTGCATGCACAATCTGGGGGAATGGGGGATTATTGACCTCAAACTCAAAATCAAAGCATTTATTTCAATTAAACCATTTACAGGCACTTTTGAACTGTCAAGAAGCCGGTCAGTCAGAAATATGAAGCTAGTTGCCCATTCCAAAGCGTAGTAGGTACCTATGGAGAAGAACGGGCAAGAAACTCCACGGACACACTTTTAAATAAAAAGTTTGATACAAAATATTGGTTACATCATTCATGTTGAAATTATGCATGTGAGAACAATGTAGAAAGAAGTGCACGTTTGTAAAAGCGTCCGCAATAAAAAGAAATAACCATTCAAAAATTTAAAATAAGCCATGGCAGCTAAGGGAAGACCAGTCCCAACTGACGGCGCCCGTTCACGAACATGACGCATGGATCAGCACCATTCAGCTCAACCATTTTGAAGGGAGCTAAATGATCCAACACTCGCGCCACCATCAGCGAGACATCTGAGTGAGCATGACATACTCACAGCCGCCAGGGCACATTCAAGTCAATGAAAGACATATTACCCGGTAAATGGTACCTAGCTCTTTAGTACAGCCGACACACCGTGCGAAAGCGGTGCTCCTGACCAAACCATGCCCCATATGTTGGAGTGTCCAAAGTGATCATACACCTGCACTTCTGGGGACCTAAAAAACTCCAACGATGCTGCGAATGGCGTGGTCACCTACTGGGCACAACTCATCTTACATTCTAACTGCGAAAGTGAGTGTGTTTGTTACGCTTTCACGCTAAAACTGCTGAACGGATCGTTATGAAATTTGACAGATGGTAGCCTGGGACCTGGAGAAGAACGTAGGCTTCTTTTCTTCCTGGACCACATACGACGTCGCAAGCAACCGCTAGTAATACAATATTTTTACCTTTGCCATCGACTCGGAAATAAAAAGACCACATGCACCTCTATGCCATGGAACTAGCAGAAACTGGAGTGCTTGTAGGTATAGGTAGTTCGTTAGCCATTTCCATCTTGAAATCAGTCTGCAACTCTTCTATCATAGTAGCGCTCTGGTTTATATTTTTCCACTGCATGAGCTTCATAAGTGTATTTTAATTAAAGTAATTTAAATATTATATAATTTATTTGTCAGAAACACGGTATACATTGGATGGTTATTTCATACAATACAAAAAGGTCTAGATCCATACGACACCATTAATTACTGGTGTACAACTATTAGTCACAAGTTTTAAAATAATTTTGTTATTAGGTACCTATTTATTTAGTTCACGAATAGTTCGTGCTGATCCCAGAGAAAAAGAATCTCGAATACCAACCCGGAAGTGCCTTTCGATTACATTCACTCGAAGGGCCCACGTCACCGACGTGTTAGGCTCATGCTTGCGCCCACGCATATTCAAAGTAGAAGACTGGTTAGCTATAGCTGTCTTCGGTACTTTTTCAAATAACGAAAAAGTATTTATTCAGAACTAGCGACCCGTCCTTGCTTCTCAAGCTTTTTACGACTTGACAAAACATCGAGATTCCTTTATTATATGTAAGGTTAATATTAATGTATTATACACATAAGCCTTCTAGAATAAATACTCTAAATGATGGTGAAAATCGCATCAGAATCTGTTGCGTAGTTTTGAAGAAATAACGCGGCCACAAACACACACGAAAAGCCATTTTAATTTGTAATATGTTTAGACTACAGTTCGTTTTTTAATCCGAGACAAATTTGACAGGTGCAAATGTCAAACTCCAAATTGAAAAAACAAACAACAATCACTTGAAATGTCAAATTAGTCTGAGATTAAAAAACTAACATTAGCAAAGGAAACTGTGACTGTCGTAAGAAAATGAAACATAATTATAGAGAGAAATTAAACTACAAAATGTATGCGTATATCTCAGCATAGAAAACACACGATTACTCAAGAGATATAGGTAGTCTACTGACATTCCATCGGAGCTGTCTTGAGAACGGCAATTTGTAGTTATAGTTGCATACTACAAGTAAACGGGACAACCTGTCAAGTTACGAAGGCAGCATCGGAGCAAGTTCCAAGAATTCCTATGTCACATTACTGACGCTTGATTGATTCTAGCAAGATTATCACAGTTTGTGCGGAAATTCACGTCATCAATGAGGAAAATGATGGCAAATCGCTTTTCCTAATGTCGATTTCAAAGCCTATTTTGGGAAAGGTTAATTCGGATGAGTTTAGTCAGGCCAGAAGAAGACATGCATAAACACGTAGGTATTTATAGGTAGTATTTTTTTCTTCTAGGTGCCCAGGTTCATTCAAAATTGAAAATAAATTGCTGAAAGTACATTTCCATAGTCCGATATCGCGATATTCTGTTTGTAATAACAAAAAAGTAAAAAAATATCGGCCCGTTTGTAAAAAATCAAGGACCAACCATACTTGATACTTTTCTCCTTATGTCACTTCGGTAAACTATCAGGCAATTATAATATTAAAATATAAAGTTCCTACATTATAAAGGTTAAGAGAATGTTCACTCACTGTCAACGGAGGGTCGACAGTAACAATAGAGAGTCTGATTTATATTCCCATTGTACACTTAGTTTGTATGTCTACAACCAGGATGTAGTGTTTTTTATATATTATCATTATCATTATCATCACGTGTTAATTTCTTGTTGTTTATTTGATTTGGTGATATTTGCTAAAGTCAAAGTCAAATTATTTATTTCAAGTATAGGTACATAAAAGGCACTTTTGAACGTCAAAATTTACAATAAAAATGATTCTAGTCGCTCCTTTCAAAAGGTAATTTTGTATGGAGCAGAATGGGCAAGAAACTCCACCGTTACTCTTTCAAATTGTTTTACAATATTTTGTACATATTTATTATATAATTATATGTGAAGACGATGGACATAGAATGTTACAAAACCACAATAGGTAAAAATAATTAAAAATGCAGCAATGACAGATAAATTAATTTTGTGATAGATATTTACAAACATTGTAAAAGTTTACGATATTCCTAAAATGTTAACAAGCCATAAGTTAGTGTGTGAGAGTAAACACAGAATGTAAAATCAAATGTCATTTTTACATGAATGAATTGACATGAATGTCATTTGGACATGAATTAATTGACATGAATGTCATTTTGGACTTTAAAGATAAATATTCGGGGCTTTTTAGGTAGGTACAGACGCCAGCACATCAACCTACGACAATATGTCAAATTTCTTTAATATATTTTCAACTTTATTACTAAAGCATAAGGTTCAAAGTTGATTGGGAAAATTTTAAAGTTTCGGGTAGGTTGACCAGCAGGGCTAACATGACAAGCGCGAGAACGCTCTTTTTCTCGTTTTGTCGAAATTTGTCTACGATTCTGACGTCATTCTAATCCCTAACATGACCGTAAACGACGAGTAAACGCGAAAAAGGCATTTTGACACTTCTATATCTCGCCACGAGAGACCGATGTTGCAAGTTATTAAAAACAAATGATTTTTATGATAGCAACATCGGCTTGAGATTCCGTTTCATTCATTCAATGGTGCCGATTTCCTTGTCACAAATACCTCTAAACTAGACTAAAAATTACCAAAATTTTGATTATTCCTGTCAACCGACGATTTCTCATTCTGAAATAGTCTAAAGTGACACAACTTAACTATAGTTTAGTTTGACGGCACTAAGATGGCACTGAGTTATTAATTTAGTGAAAATGGCAATTGTGCTATTCTGAATTTTACGTTTTTCATCTAACATTCTGATTGTCCAAGTATTTAATCGCGATTATAAAGGTGTGGAAATTTATTTTCATGAACTAAAATTCACACCAACACCTCGACTTTTTTTTCTTTTCTTTTGCTTATATCTTGAAAATAATGAAAATTTGAACCCCCTTTATGAAACCCATAAACCCAACATGTAGGTAATAATTTTTCATATTTTCCATACAAAACACGAAAAAATCTATATAAAACACGTCGTTTCAATATAAATAGTAGTTTAAAACTAAGTACTTTCATTATTAATATATTGTAAAATAAAATGATGACTAAATTAACTACAATTATGAAACTGCCATGTTATTTTGGAGATATTTTTTGTATCATAATTTTGTCTACTCTTCTCGTCGTTATCGTCGTCAAAATCGAGGACGAGTAAATACGACTTAATGACAGAAGAATCGGATATTATCTCGTGTTGAATTGTCAAAAATCGAGATAACTAGGTGCCATGTTAGGGTTTGTCGACAAAACATAAAGTTTGACAGAAGGAGTCGACTATTTTGTATGGAAGCGCTGTCAGAAAACGAGAAAAGAGACAAAATAGACAAAAATTACTCACGCGAGAACGAGTAATTGTCGCGTGCGTCATGTTAGGCCTGCTGCTGGCGTCTGTACATTACCCATATAAACATTGTCAGAAAAAAAAGTATTTTCGTTATTTGCCACCGACTTCCGAAATTTAAGTTATTTTTCACTGTAGTGTTTTTTTGGAAGTCGTTTTTTTTATGTATAAAATAGTTTTTGTAAATGTTAAAATTACGACAGTGTCCCAAAACGCCCGCCCCTCATCACTTCCTATCTAGTGCTTTACCTGGGAAGAAGAAGTAGCGCAACAAACTCTTCAGCAGCACAGCTGTATGTCTAGATAGAAGAACACCGATTGATGAAGTTAAACGGAAGTAATCAGAAGTCGGTGAAGAGACAAATCATTCTGCATGACATTAATGGTCTCAATTTAATTGCTAATTTATTTTTGTATGAACTGGGACAAAATGAATACTTTTTTTCTCAAACTCAAAACAATAAACCAATTACAGGTACTTTTGAATTGTCAACGAATCGGTCAGTCAGAAAGATGAAGCTAGTTGCCCATTCCAAAGCGTAGTAGTTACCTATGGAGAAGAACGGGCAAGAAACTCTACACTCTTATGAATAAAACATATTGTTTTCTGTCCATAGCTTTTCAGAAAGTGACCAAAAGATGGCTTCGTTCGTACTCTTCCATCGTAGATTATTATTTATTTTTAATAATGACCAAAAATAGACTGTGAGATTTTGTTGAAGTCAATGATACTTATAATTTGTTGTCTTTTTGAACTGGTTTCACGAATTGAAGACGTTTCGATTTTATGGTATCTACAGACTGCTTGGCACAATAACTCAAGCCACGTGCTAACGTTTTCTTTTTGATTTCGATGACAATATATTACGCATATATTATAGGTACTTATATCAGGTGGCTGGTCTGTTTACAAACACTATGACTGAAACAGATTTTTCTGTAGGTATTTTACTTTTAACATACTGAAACCTATTTTAACGGAAACAATTCAAAACAATACTATACTCCATTTGAAATAATATAAGACAACCTTTTTTACAGTCCGTTCAACCGATTTTGACATCTATTGCGTTGGTGGCATGACAAATGGCAGCTGCAGTAAACAGTTGGTATTGTAACCACGTTTTTTTGCTTTTAATGCCATCCTTGTGCCTACGGTATAGAAGTCAGAATCGGTTGAACGGACTGTAAAAAGGTATCTCTACGTTTTAATGTGTAATCTTATTTCAAATGCAGTATAAGTTTGTACAATTCACGAGCGCAAGTATGTCAAAGTGCAAGGCATCCGAATTGCGTAAGTAAACAAAATATGTAGAACTTCTTATATTTAGGTATGCTTAAGACCTTTTATGTGCCATATTTTATGCAAAATAAATAAATTAAACACACTTGCAATCACAATCCATAGGTTTGGAAAGAAATTCCTAATCCATTGCATCATTATGTTTGAAAAAATTAATTTAGTTAAATTGTCAAAATTAAAGACATTGTCAAATTGTAAGTGTGATGCATTTACCCCGCAGATTTTTAGCAATTTCACGCCCGCTCGTTTAAGGGGCATGCGCCAGGGTAGGTACTCCACGAAAATCATTTTTTTTAATGTTTTGCTATATGCAGGTCAGTGTCAGATTGTATGTTGATTAAAATATGATTCGCGGTCGTAACAAATATGGCTTTATATAATGATAATCATAGCAATCAGCAATACAACTCCTTAAGTTGGCATAATCCTCAAATGTCACGATTTCATGAAATAGCCATTCAATAGGATTACATGAACTGAGAGAGTTGTATTGATAATTTTTATGATTATAAGAAAATTACTTATTTAGTTACTATTTAGTAATTAAAAGGGGTATAAACGTATCGGTTTACTTTTAGTTACTTGTTAAAAGTGAGTCTAGAATAATCTAGAGTGATACACATAATTTGCAATTAAAATTCAAAAGTGTTTCAATTTAAATAATTTCGGTGACTTCATTTGGATTTCACACCGTCGTAACGATGGAATTAATTAAGAAATTATTATTGTCGCTTATAAAAATTCTAACCAAAATTGTCTCAAAAATACTGAATACCTACTATAATTAAGAAAGTAGGTAGGTCCACCAATCTGCATGGTCCTCACATGATCTTATGTCTTGACTTTAAAAGGGATTGTGACCTCTGAGTTGTTTCGGTCTTTCTTCCCAGAGTAGTCAGATAGGAAACGCCGAACTCATCTACTTATTAAAATATAATTGACGTGTAAAAGTGTTTGTACAAACCTCAAACCAAATAAACAACTAAGACATAAGTAGCTTTGTCAACAGTGACGTGAGGGCCTTTTTTATTTTTTGGGTAGGCAATTATCAAATAACTTCTCACGCTCTGGGGCGGAGCGGGAGGGCGTGTCAGACTCTTACTGACTAAAACCCACCCGTGTTCCTTCAGCTGCCTGTACGTTGTCAGGGGCCACGGTATCCCTCTCGGACTTTCCCGCAACCCCGGCAGGCATCGGTCCTATCGGACCCCTTTAGTTGCTGACATCTCTTTGAGGCGCGCGTGGAACACAACGCGCCGTCGACCCGGGCTTGGTCCTTATCGGACGGCGAGCTACCCGTTGCTCACCGTCCGGAAGCCCGCACCTACGGTGGTTTACGTGACGAGAGGGCCTCACGTCACGTAAAGAAAATTTAACCTCACGGTGAGTCTGGTTTCGTAAACATGTGTGCACTCAGTGAGGTGAAGTTTGATTGTAGTTTAAGAGGAGGTTCCCTAAATAGTATGTTAATTTGCATTAATATTCTGAAACAGTCACGCATACAATCAAAATTGAAGTTTAGTATATGATTTATTGGATCTTTTTCTTTCCATGTACCTACAAGACAATTCCGTAATTGTAACATTTTCGGTCGATTCATTTGTTAGTCGAAAATCAAGTCTTTTTATACAGATTATTCAAATAAAATCAAGATTACTTGGCTTTTATGTCTAAAGTAAGTATTCGCAGCAAGAAAATATAGTTTACTTTCCAGCCACAATATATTTTTTCTCTAGATTAATTATTACTTTAGTTATGAACGAAATAAGAATTGAGATAATATGTCATTTAGTTCCGTGCTCGAACACGATCAAAGAGCGCACGCGATATTCAACTTTATTACTAATGTGTTAGCGTTTAGTATATAATGGAGTGGCGGAGTGCATGGGGGCGGAGCTTGCACGGAAATTGTCATTAGACTGGTCTTAATTGTACTTGTGTGCGTGAGAGCGTCTTTGTACAGAGTGGAGGTGTAGTTTTGGCATGCTTCACTGTATTGTTCGTAGCGCAATGTCTTGGTTTTTTATTAGTCTGAAGTACAAACCTATAACTTACAGAAATAAAATAAATTCCGCTGACTGGAAACTGACTTCAACATAGTTGGGAAAAGGCTGCTGAATACTACTGGTATTTTACATGGAGCAACTACCTATCTGACCTTCACAACCCAGTAACTGAGTAATACGACACCCCTTGGTAAGACTTTTCGAACTTTCGGGCTTCTGACGACCCGTAACGACTGTCAGAGATCCACGAATGACAGTCGGGACCAACGGCTTATCGTGCTTTCTGAAACACGGAGGAGTCTCGGTATTTAAAGATGGTCACCCATCCACGGACCAACCCCGGCAAGCGTAGCTTGACCTGAAGGATCGACCCGTGCGGCTGTTATTATTCAGCCACAAGGCTCCTAAGGGTCGTAGAGTGATGGTAGGAATTTGGTTATCAAATGCAAAAATATTTTTTCATATATCGACTGGTAGTTCTAGAGATTAGCGAGTTCAAACAAAAAAACAAACTTCAGTTTTATTAAATTAGTGTAGATTTTTGTCATAGACAACCACAGACTGTATAAATGATACCTAATCATGCGTTTGCGCCATCACTTACAAAGCAAACGTGTCGTCAGACCTTAGTTTCACATAGTTTGTTAATTCCAAAACATCCCAATACCACCTTTGGCCTCTACTTACGACACTTTCACAAGGTATTATTTTACTCAAATGTCACCCACGTAAAGAAAATTTTAATAAAACTGTCGTAGAATTAGAAATCGAAGGATTTTTCATAATACAACATTACGCCTTGTAACCCCGAAGGGTCGGGCCATTGGGTCGGGCAGAGGTCATGTTTAAGTCCCGTATAATAGGGGGCGAGCCGATTGCCATCAACCGGGCACAAATAAAGACTCCGGGCTGCTACTGAGAAATTCCAGATGGAGACACACGATCAGTTATTGGGTGTTTCTCCTAATTGTATGACACGCGATCAATCACAATCTGTTTCATTTTGACAGTTCAACAACATTCATTGCGTTATTACGTTGTTGAGCAGGCAAATTTTTCGAACTTATGAAGCAATGTATTAGCAATATCCTTCAAGATGATTCAGGTTGTGATTGATCGTGTGTTGGGGTGCCAGAACTCATACCCAGCAGTAGTGCTTGCACCCCTAACTTACGAGACAATCATGTCAATTATATCAGGGGCCTTATTATGAAGTATTAAAGCCATCATTATTCCACTGCGAAAAAAGGATGGTGCTAGCGGCCTTGTATAGCTCCGTCTCTCACTCACACTGGAATAATGGTGGAATTAATACGTCATAACACTCGTACGGCCCCAGGTATCTTTCTCAAATGCGACCCACGTCATGAAAATTTTAATAAAACTGTCATAGAATATTAGAAATCGAAATCGAAGGATTTTTCGTTTACTGAATTACTAATTTCACGTCAAAGACCATTGACGTAAAGAATTTCTATTAAATTCTAATTATTACTATTTAACACACGAAATAAATAGATTCAAGTAAATTGTGATCACGTTTTTCCAACATGAATATTCCCTGATTATTTAAACTTCAAACACAGCGTTGAATATCTAATTAGTTTTGTTCTTTTCTAGCATTTGAAATTTGATGGCGTGTGATAAAGACAGTATTTAATTTGAATAATTTATGAATTTGTAATCATTTATTTTTGGGCTTACTCATATAGTTGACAGGTGAGAATAATGATGTTGTAGGTTTTGAAGTAAAAACTTCTTTAGGCGCGTTGAGCGATTTTTGGTAGGGGATAAACTTATGGATTCGCATCACCGACATGCTCGCACCGTAGTGCTGTTCTATAGAATATAGATGGCGCTAATACCAGTTTTAAGTTTTGACTTCTGTCAGCAGTCCCTATGATTGTTTTATTTATCTACTTACAGTCAAATAAATAGGAAAGTAAAAATGTAGACAGCATTAAAATTAACTTGAGGATCATGATAATATTCTAGCTATTCTCAAACACGTGAAATAAAAGGTATTAAGAATGCTGCCTCGCTGGTCTAGTGGTCGCAAGCACTACTGCTAAGCATGAAGTCCTGGATTCGATTACAGGGTCGGGAAAAGTGTTTTTAGGGGGTTTTTACATCTGGAATTTGTCAGTAGCAGCCCGGAGTTTAGATTTGTGCCCGATCGAAGGCAATAGGCTCGTCCCCATTACCTGGAACTTAAACATAACTGGCGAAATGTGGGTGTACTTACTATAGATAGGTACTTACACCACTGACTAACCCGTCGGGGAATACAGCCTTGATGTTATGTTATAACTAAATAAATTTTAACAATATTAATAAATTAAAAAATTAAACTGAACTGATATCAAATCAAAATTGATTCTCAGATATTTTTAATTAAGTATTTTAATTCCAGGTCCATTCGAATTAATTTAACTGTCTTCGCAGTGTTCCGCCATCTTGTTTCGTAATCAACCACTATGTTTCAAATATCAGAGAAACATTAATCAAAGTTCAATGTTCTTAACTCACTATTATAATCAAGAGTCAAAAGATCCAGTTCTTAATTTTGTCTTTCTGGCTCAAAAATTAATATTAAAAAAATGTTGGTACAGCCCGCCGTCGAGAGAATGCGTTCTTGACACCTGTCAGTTTAGACGATTTCTAGTAGTAATAATGATCAAATTCGCAAAACACATACTTATTCGTTAGTATGAAATTGACAGGTGTCAAGAACGCATTCTCGACGGCCGGACTTTATATATTACTCTTTGTATTATCTGGAGATTTTTAAATCCATTAGGTTTTTTTTGGAAGTAAGTGCAACCACGACTCCAATATTAGTTTCTTTATTTTCGCAACCAGCCGCTTCCCGCGGCTACACTTCACAACTCAATGATAATTTAGCATTCTACTGGTGAAAGAATATTTAAAATCGGTCCAGTAGTTTTTGAGTTTATTCATTACAAACAAACATACGAATCTTTTCTCTTTATAATATTAGTGTTTTTTATTATGAGATGAGGCCTTTGCCCCGAAGCGACACAAGCTTATTTTATTATTATAATATTCCATATTAGTTCACCGTTGATTTCAATGATGATTCCGCTTGTATGTATAATCCTTTAGAGTAGACTCTCGACTCCCACGGATAATGACGTGTTTTTCTATATCCAGCACAAAACCAAGCACTGCCTGATCTTGAATAAAAACTTAACTTACCTATTATGTTTTTTTATAATGCCTAGGTATGAATTAATGAAATATACCGATCCCAGCGTGGTTTAACCAGACTCGATAAATCGGATGAACCCCAAGATTTGCACTAGCCCCTGGAGCCTCATGTTTCATTGGGCTACAGAGGCCATTGCATATCAAGGAGTAGACCGAGTGGCGCGGTAATGGTAGGGAAGACGTGTCCTTAGGATATGGAAGGATTTGTGAACCGTACGGGATATGCATCCTTGAGTAGTGTCTAAAATAACAAATAATTTATATGGCAAAGCTCATTGCAGCAAGAGCGCTGGTCGTTTGGCACGGCACGCAAGCATTAATGACATCATCCGTTGGGCTCTTGTCACCGCCGGGGTGCCAGCTGTTTTAGAACCCAATGGCTTGGCACGCGGCGATGGTAAGAGGCCAGACGGAATGACCATAATGCCTTGGAAGTGGTGTGGGATGCAACCTGTGTCGACAAACTCTGGGCTGCTACTGAGCAATTCCAGATGAAAAAACCCAACAACACTGCCCGACCCGGTAATCGAACTCAGGACCTCAGGCTCCGCAGTAGGGCTAGGGACCACTATACCAACGAGGTAGCCAAATGGGCCTATAATCTCATCATTAATTCATGTAATAAATTTGTTCACAAGGCTCTATGCACCACGTAAGGTTTGAAAGTGATCCACATTACTTACCTGACTTTGGCAACCAAAAGGAGGGTAATGGGTTTTACACTTCTGCATGTCTGTCCTACAAGTTGTTACTATGAACTAATATAAATGTTAGAATTAAATTCATTGATAAGTTTATCTGGTTACGTTGAAGACAAGGAAGTTTGGCAATAATTCCTTCTGCACATGTGGCTGGTACCTCATTAATTGCAAATTATGTAAGTCTATTCACTGCTCCCAAATTACCATGTTTATATTTTTAACATTCTTGTCATAATCACCCTATTATTTGACATTATATACCTAATATATATATTTATTTATTCATTATATACCTATATAAAACAATTTAATTTCAACTCTTTATTAGTGGCTTTTGTGGATATGAGAATGATTCAGATTTGTTTTAGCTGTAATAGCAATCACGTAATTTCGTTTAAAATACGTTTTTATTTTTATTAATTTATTTATCTTTATATAGATTTTTTTCTATTTTGTGAATGTGAGAACGCTGTAGGCTTAGTGGACTGTAGATTAGTTGACCATCATTATTCTCTTAAGTACCTGGTACTTGTTGAAAGACCTACACTGTCCTCCCATACCTAATAACACACAACAAGCCAATTATTTTTAAAAGAGTAACCATGTAGTTTCTTGCCGGCTCTTCTCCATAGGAAACAACCAATTGGAACCGTGGACCTAGCTTCTGACGTTTCATAAGTGCCCATGTAGGTTTATGTGAAATAAAATATTTTGAATTTGAATTTGGAGTTGGTTGGAACACGGGTAATTTAAATTTAGAAGTATAGTAGAAGGGTCGATCGAAGCTTAAACTACGCTTGCTGCGAACGGCTCGTGGATGCATGACCATCCATTATTTATTGACACCCGTCCGTGCCTCGGAAAGACCGTTGGTCCCGTCTGTCATTCGTAGATCTTTAACAGTCGTTACAGGTAGTTATAAGCCCAAAAAAGTCTGACAACCAGTCTTACAAAGGGTACACAGTAACTGGGTTGTGAAGGTCAGCTAGGCAGTTGCTCCATGTAAAATACTGGTATTCCGCTGCATGCTGCATCCGGTTAGACTGGAAGTCGACCCCACATAGATGGGAAAAGGCTAGGCAGATAATGATGAGGTAGAAGGGGTCGTTCAGTGGGACACCATAGACATCATTTTTAACTGAAAATCTACTTTAATTTACTTCCTGAAGTAACGCGAAATACGTCATGTGTATAAGGATACATGCCACAAGGTTCGTCATCTGTCCGCGGCCCAGAGACTACTAATTAGCATGACAACACTAACCATAGACCAATAGATAATGATTTACACGAGTAGGTATTAATTTTCGATTGCCATAGAAGCTTAAATACCTACATGGCTCATAATGTACAATACAACTAGTATTGTAGGTACATTATGAGCCATGTAGGTATTTATTTATATGCTCACTAGCGACTCGCCCCTGCTTCGCACGGTTTTAATATTCATGTTTTATACACATAAACCTTCCGGAATAAGATCTCTAAATGATAGTGAAAACTGCATCGAAATTCGTTGCGTAGTTTAAAAGAACAACGCGGTCACACAGAAAGACATGTAACCGACTTTATTTTATAATAATATGTATAATAATATAATTAGGTATGTAGGTATAGATGTGTTTTGCCACGCAATTGGTTATCAAGTTCATCGAAATTCGTATGAGATTGACACAATTAATATTATTGGTCCAAAATAGGCACGTTTGCAATACAATCGTGTTCATGAAAAAAAAAAAAAAAAAAAAAATCGTATCATTTATAAAGCCAAGTCTTTGCACAACAATCTTTGGGTCGGATTCGAATAAAGAATGACCCAAAGACACCAAATCGATTTTCGAACTTGTGTGCATCCAAAAAAAGAGTTCCATATGTAAAAAATATGCCTCGTTTACAGTTTATTATAACTGTACTGTATTGGTCCCGCTCCTTACTTTATCTGGCCTATCTGCACTGGCAATCACGATGCCCGATTGTGGGAGATACCATCGGATACCGGGAACTTATACTGTCTTAATAAGTTGTGAGTTTTTTGCAACTTAGTAAGGAACGTTTTGCCGGCGGTGTGTAGTAGTAAAAGTTAAATAAGTCAGCATAATTTTACTGTAGAAGGTTAAGAAAACACTTCATTTAACAATATAAAATAAGTATAAGCTCGTCAACTAACATGGACATAACGATGTTCGTACAGATTAAATAGACTTATCCGTTTTCTGTGTAAGGAAACACAGCAAGTAAGTAACCCAGTCGATGCAGTGTGTGCTTTTCATTGCGAGACCCTAGAAACAAAACACTGAGTACAGTTAACAGGACTATGTAGTTAGTAAACACTGCACTCTGCTTATTTACTCGCGCTAGTCACTGGCTAGTGACGAACGCAGCTGGCTCTGTTTTCTATTTTCAAATAACTTACTAAAAATAGAATTTAAAGCTACACAGCATAATTTTAAATGCGAAAGTGACTCTTGACTCGACCCACAGAAAGATAGCATTGCGACAAACCGTCTTAAAATAAATTAACATTTTCCTAAATGTTCATTTAATTTTAAGCCGGTTCGTCAAAATATTTTTCTAAATTTATAGGAAAAGCCTTACAGAAAAAAAAAGAAAGCGATGCTGCCAGCTTGATAAATTTATAAGTAGGTAGTTACTTCTTAAAATGTTTAGAAATTCAATTCGTCTAGGGTCACGTTCTTTAAAGTCTTTGCGCTCGATGTTACAACAAAGAAAATACATGTCTTTCTGAAAAAGAAGTCACACTCGTAATAAAAAAAAAGTCGGGAAGTGTGAACGAAGTTCCTTTCGCTGCACCTATTATGTATTAAAAGGGAACAGGGCCTGCGAGGAATTAGAAAAAAAGGTATTTGAAGAAACTATTGCCGTCGTCTTACTTCAAGTCTGCCCCTGTAGAGTGCGATAGGGATAGCTGCAGCTCAGACCGATTATATCTTAAAAAAAATTACAAGATCGGCGTTTCGTATTCCCCTTTTTTCTCCTCGAAATCTGAGCCGATTCAATTATTTTTTACATTAAATTTTTAAGAAAGAGTATATCTAGGTTCCTATCATATTTGTTAAAAACTTGTCGAATTTGTCTGGTAGTCCTCTAAACACGGCGGTAAAAATGGGGCATTTTTGTAACTTTTTTACCAATGAGTTGCTGAAAAAAAGGAAATAACAGGGACGTAATATGACGTAAATTATATAACCAATGTACTTATACAAAATATTGTAAAACATATTAAAAGAGTAACGGTGGAGTTTCTTGCCCATTCTTCTCCATGCGAAAACTACCTTTTGGAAGGGGCGACTAAAATCAATTTAATTTTATTGTAAATTTTGACGTTCAAAAGTGCCTTTTATGGGCCTATTTGAAATAAATGATTTGACTTTGACTTTGACATGTCTACAGCAGACCATGAATATAAGAAAAAAAAATGCTCTAGAGGATTTATTCAGGAAGAAAACAGGGGAATACATTTGTATGGAGAATCGCAGGCCCTGTTCCCTCTTAATACAGAACTTATACTAGATGGCTCTCTCTGTATTAAAAAACAAAACTAAAAACTTTTGACCCTTGAAATGTAACGGACTTTTTCGGGCACAAAGCTTTTTCGTTACATAACGATTTCTAACAGTTTAGTCCTATCGCAGGCCGCGTTAAAGAAACATGTTCCAAAAAAAAAACCAAACACAACCCATATTTCAGAGTAAATAACACTACAACAAACAATTTCGACGCAAATAAAAATAAATTACTGGAGCCAAATGAAATAAACGTCAAATAATTTCAAACTTCGTTCTAAAGTCAGTTAATAAAACTGAGTACAATTTAATGAGATGATTTTAATTACAGCCTCGTCTTTGTGATCATGATGCGTGACGGTATTAGATTATGAGAAGTTTGAATCGGAGGAGTCACTCTTAACGAATGGAGGTGGAAATTAATAAAATAGAAGTAGAATGGTGATTTTACTGTTTGCTTGTGAATTTTAAAATTCATGGTCTTCCTTTTATTTGCGACACTTTGTTATTTAGCAAAAAATAATCCTTATGATGAAGCCTTTCGATCGGTATGATAAAGCTACAGAATGATTATTTTTCTCATGTAACGGGTTCGATTCCCGGTTCAACCATGTAATTATTTAAATATCTATGAATGCAGTTTATATTGTTTTTTAAATTCAAATAATTCAGTAAAATGTTCCATCTACAATATTCAAGGTACTTTCCCTCCATTTGGCATAACCGTGGGATAGATATAGGGATAGCCCTGTATATTTGATAGGTACCTAAGAGAAAATAGTGATAAGCGGACAACGGTCCTGCTTTCGATCCCCAGCGGGACACACTAACAGTAGCAATGGCTTTCATTTTGACAGTTCAACAATATAAGATGTTCAAAAACTATCAGTTTTAGTTTAGATACTATAAAAATAGAATAGAATACTGTTTATTATTTACACCATAAGAATGACAGACATACATTTAGAAATTTTACAATGGGCGTTATCGCTAAAAAGCGATCTTTTCAAGACAAGTTTTGGATGGATAGAGGAGAGAGACAATACTGCAGGTAGTCTGTGGTGTACCAGTCAGCCCACGTTCGCACGGACGTAAAAAATCGCAGCGATAATTTTTCGTGCACTGGATTTTCAACGCTTTGCTTAGCGTCGAGAGTTGACAATCCAACAGTGTGTTTTTTTAACGCGCTGGGACGAGAGTGAAAAATCCAGTGCGCGATAAAATCCCGCCGCGATACTTTTACGGCCGTGCGAACGTCGGCTTATGATAGAACCGTACGCAATATTCTCAGAAAAGTTCAGATCCTGACCAGAATCACGCACCACCATATTAGCAGTTAATCTCGGAAGCAATAAACTTAAAACGATTCCAACTGCAAGAGTGTTACACAAATAGGGTGCCAATATGGTAATATTATGGAAGTTGAAAGTTGACAAAACTGCGGATACCGTCACGCCCGGATTCCTCAATGGCTAGGGGACATAGAATCACTGTCAGTATCCGTTCAAATGGTTGTGCGGAAGACACGTAGAATTCCTGTTTGATTTCCGAAAATAACACACATGAGTTAACATTTCGTCAACATTTCACCAGTTAGATAGATAGATCGATTATTTGGTCCACACAAATGACATAGCACAGCATATAAAAACACGATTAAATAATAACTATACCTACATGAACTACACGACAATACAAGGTGCACATAAACAGGGATACCGTGGCCCCTGGCAACGTACAGGCAACTGAAGGAACACGGGTGGGTTTTAGTCAGTAAGAGTCTGAGTCCGCTCCACCCAGAGAGGGAAAAGTTATTTGATAATTTTATAAATTCTGAAATAATGTTTAAATTGACGTAAGCCACGCGTGAATGTCAAACTGCGGGGCTTGGCCTGTTAAGTACCATGTAATAGGCGGCGAGCCTATTGCCATCAACCGGGCACATACAATCCTCCTCCTCCGGGCTGATGGATAACCCTTTGCTCAACCCGGGAATCGAAACCAGCAAGCACCTTATGCTCAGCAGTAGATAGACACTAGTTGTCTGGCATTTATGCTGAACTGGGCCTATTTGGCACAGCCGTGAGGCACACGGTGCTATTCTAAGTTATTTTTATTTTTTTGTTTTTGTGTAAATAGTGTGTGCCTTGACCTGAGTCAAATAAATTTATTTTCTTTCTTTTCTTTCTTAGTGCTTGCGACCACTTTAGACTAACGAGGCTGATGACTCTAGATTAGATTAGAGTTAGACTAAGTTATTTACTTATTTAAATTTAGACTTTTTGCAATCTTCAAATTCTTCTGGCAATCAGCCAGATAATTACGGTTATAATTATATAAGTAAAAACAATAATTTCAAAATTAATTGCATCATTACGACGATGTGAAGTGCAAATGGAGTCACTAAAACTTTAAATTAAAACACTTTTGCATTTTAATTGCATATTAAGTGCATCACTCTAGATTCTAGACTCACTTAACACTCAATTAAAACTAGGGTTGCCAAATCTACTATATAATATAGTATCTTAATATATTAGACGGCTAGAGGCCCTTAAATAATACTATATTTCTAAAGAAAAATTTATAGTAGCCGAAACTACCATATTTAAAAAAAAAAATTGTTCGCTATAGGGCCGGTATTAATCTCATAAATTAATGGTATTTTATACCCTTCATTTAGACACAAAATTTTACAGCGTAAAAATATTATGTAGGTATGAGAAAAATATTAAAAAATAACCTGTTAGTAAAGGTTCGTAGTACACACGGCTACACATCAAGCTATACATTTCCAGTATAAGCTGATCTCGCATTGTATAGGATTTCCGTACAATGAGAGGTCAGCTTAAACTGGAAAGGTATAGCTTGATATGTGGCTGTCTGTACCAAAAAATATGTTTTTTTAACATACCTACTATATTTTTTCGCCATCTAGGTACTATATTTTTACTGGCAACGATGTCTTCCTAAAATACTATATATTTGATATAAAAAAAATTGGCAACCCTAATTAAAACCCCCGAAAATGTATTCAATTTCTCTCCTTCCTGAAGTCAAATCATGTCCAATCAATCCACCCTGTATATAAGTATATAAAATAATAAATGGTAATGTTACTCTGTCTGTACGTTTTCACACCTTAACGGCTGAACGAATTTCTTGGGCTAGGACATAGGATACATTTTTCCCCTCAAAGTAGTATCCTTCCTTTGAAGCCGAAGCCAAAAGCTAGTCATGTTATAAATTACATTGTAATTTTTGGCACCAAATTGATGGCTCATGCTTACCATACCAAACACTATCAAAACAAAGATGTCGAAGCTTAAAAACGTGTTGTCGATAGTAGATAACCAGGACATGTGTGCATAGATAACGTTATCGCGGTCTCATCTGACCTGTGATAGCATATCAATGTTATAATGTCCGCTAAATATGACGCTAGTGATGGCGCCAAACACGTGGCCGATATTTGGGCCGAGTCTATTTAGATTGCCATCGACACGCTAAGAAGATGACAGGTTTGTTAAATATTTTTGTTTACTGCTGATACACGCTGCTGCTGTATTGTGGTATTAGGTACTCCTTTGAAGAAATCTTCCACAAAGAGCTTTAGGTATGCTACGTCCACACATAGATTTTGACTTCGGTAGCGACAACTTGGCTGTTGTGAAAATTTGTGTGGATGTGAGATTTTGAAATCGCCAGCGACTGACAGTCAGCCCAAGAGGAATTATTTCACAAGATGCTCTAACGTTTATCTCACATAAGTCTATCCTACGAATTAAATATTTCACATTAAAGGTTTTTGTTTAACATTTTAATCGGCGGCGTAAACTTAGATAATATAATCTATCTGCAGCGCTTCGCAGATGTTCGCGGAAGCCCGTGTTGACGATTTTCATGCCATTACCAGAAAAAGAACAGCGTCAATAATGGGTAGGTTGCGCGGAAGCTCCTACAACATCCTAAAAACATTATCAGATAAAGTGGACAGTCCCTTTATAAGGCACTGGGTACGGAGGCACGTGCCAACGTGTGTTGGGCCACGTCAGTTTTAGTTGTTTAGTTTTAAAAGTTTACTAACATAGTTTTTAAGTCATTGTTACTAACACTATATGGATTGTATGTACTTGTATGTGTAGTCCGAAATAAAGAATATATATATATATATATATATTTAGCATTATCTTCACTAAAATATGGAATTCAATAAATTATCAATCATAATGGCTTCCACTGTTAAGTTACATAGATCTACAGAAACAGTTTTAAAGAACGACTGTGAATATATAGTTTTTATTTTAACAAACAATATAGGGCAAAGTATCGGTCCTTGCGGCACTTCTCGCGGTATCTTACTATGCAGAGCCTTAAAAGCAGTTATAGATTTTCGTTCTTTTGACGACGTAACAAGGTTCTTTTTTAAATCCTGCTACCTACTGTTGAGTCTTCGTTACATGATCAAGTAGAGTGTATTTTTGTGTACAAGACGTTGTCGTAGGCTTTACTTGAATTTAATTAAAGGACAAAATATTTACGTGACCTTCGCAGTTAATTTGTTAATTGCTGTGTTTATTTACTTAGTTTTTTGTTTGATTTACCTACCATTTATTTGTATAGCATGTTATAAATTATCATGTTTATAATATTTTTACAGAGAAACGCATGTCTCAATGATTGACGATTTTTGTCAATATGGCAATTAAATAAAGGAAGTTAGCACCTGTTATAAAAAAAGTCCTCTTACGTAATAGAAATACTTAAATTTAAAAAAAAAGTTGACCATGAAGGAAACGTAGGTACAGAGCAATCGAAGACCATGGTGGAGCATTTTGTTTTTAGCATTTATATACTCATCTGAAACAAAATGAAAAAATTACTAAAATAGATCTCAAACTCAAAGCATTTATTTCAATTAAACCATTTATTGAATTGTCAAAAAGTCGAAGCTCGTTGCCCATTCCAAAACGAAGATCTCTATGGAGAAGATTGGGCAAGGAAGACCAAGGACACTCTTTTAAATCAAGATATTATAAATCTATATATTATCAGATATTTTTGTTTACCATGTTTACAAAAATATTTAATTCCAGACTACAATTTAATTACTCAGTTAAGTAGATCTATTTAATAATAATCACAAAACGTGACACGTTACAACTCTAGTAATAAAATAATCTATTTCAACACATTCTTCAATAACCTGTGAGATGAATACTACCAATTAGGAATTTAATGCCCGACAAGATGCCTTAAAAGGCTAAGAAAGATTTACAAGTTATTAACTTATATGTATATAGAATGTATGGCTGATAATACTCGGTTATATAATACATAATTAGTAAATCTATGCTGTCCCTCTGCAGGGCAAAGGGTTTCCTCATAAAAGACCTGAAAAAGAAAAAAAGAATAATAGTATCCTAACCAATATTATAAATGCGAAAGTGAGTTTGTTTGTTACGCTTTCACGCTAAAATGGCTGAACGGATTTGGATGAAATTTGGCACATAGGTAGACCATGACCTGGAGAAGGACATAAGATATTTTTTATCCCGATATTCTCATAGGATCGAGACTTATGCGGGTGAAACCGCGGGGCGCAGATAGTATAATACCCAGCTACCAAACTGTGATACTGATAATACAAAGTTGAAATGTATGATACTACGTTTACTGTGCCTTAATTTAGTTTAAACTCTAAACTAAAGGTCAAACTAAGTTTAGTTCTGACTGCCTCGTCTAGAGGTCGCAAGCGTTACTGCTGACCATGAGCTGTTCGATTCAGTCGGGTAGAGTTATTGGGTTTTTCGAACAGAAATTCCTTAGTAGCAGACCGGAGTCTGTATTTGTGCCCGATTGATGGCAATGGACTCGCCCCCGACTTACCCATAACTGGCGAAATGTGGGTGTACTATATTTCAGGTGTGTTCCAAATTCCAAATTCCAAAAAAGTGTATGCGAAACTCATTTGTTTTTAAATAAAAAATCTGTGTATGTGTGTTGCCGCCATTTAATATCAAAGCGATACAAAAGAAATAAAATCGACTATTTGTATAAAATTTTTAGTAATCGACAGATATTTAACTACACTAGTCATGGGTAAACTTGCTTATGGAAAGTAAATATGCCACAGTTAACGTTACGTACGCATATACATACTTACGTAATGCACCAGCTGCAGTTAAATAACTAAAAGTGTAGGTACAGTAGGCTTCCTGTCAGTGGCAACACTTTTATCTTGAGTTGCCTAGACTAGCGTAGTACGGAGGTCCAATAGAGTAAGTAACCAGCTTAAAATATTTTTGTTACTTTACCACTGAATGCACCATTTATTTAGAGAAAATTTTAATTATTACAATAATCAAGTATGTTGCGTAAGATTAAAATTATTTAAATAACTCGTTATCAATAATTAATTAGCAGATTATAATCTTTAGGTTAAGCTGGACACTCTCTGAAGTGTGAAAAACTTTTCGCTATCGGATTTATGTTTAGTCTGGTATCATAAGATTATTAGAAGTAGTATTTACATATATGTACCTATATAAAATAATGATAATAGATTTAAAATAATCTAATTACCTAACCTGGCAACATCCGTGTAACCAAACGCTATTCCTTTTTTGAAAATGCCATTGTTACTAACATCTTGAAACAATGTTCTTTTTTCAAAAGACATGCACAACTAAGTAGGTATTAAATTATAATAATTATGAATTATGGTCCATTTTGATCATTTTGGTAGGTAGGTAACCGACCTTCATTTCGTTATCAAATATCTTTTCGCTCCATGATTGCATTCGACGACCCATGATATTATTATGTGAACTTCAAACTATTCAAAAGTATTTTTTGTATTAATTTTAAAGGAAGTCGTGTCTAAAATTTTAAATAATATAACTATATTATTAGTGCGTTTTGGTGAATTAAAATAATTGCTTCTAGTATCAATTCTGATGCTGTTTCCGGGAATCAATTATGTTAATCGTTAGGCCAATAGAATATTATTGTATTTAATTGTAGAAATTAATGGAAAATTCATACCTAATGTACCTAAATGAATTCGTGAGCGGTTGGTCACGATTTCATTTAGGTATGAATTTTATGTCAAAATAATAATGAAAAGTCATTTATTCAAATTATGCTGAGAGTCACTTTTTGATCGTCAAAAAGTACACAAAGGTACCATTCTTTAGCCGGCAGGAGGCGGTAGCTGTGAACTGTTGTCCATCACTACTTCCTTGTGTGCTTTAACTGGGACGAAAAAGAAGATCACTAGGAAACTGTGCTTGTAAAACTTAGATAAGCAAACTAACCCCCAAAATTTTGCTAACCCAAAAGTTGTTCTTAATCTGTCGATATTGAGGGTTTTTTTGGTTTTAAAATGTTTACCTTTAAAGTTATAGTTAGCTAAAAAAGTTGGATAAAGTTAAAGCTAAATTATGTTTAAAACAATAAACGTCGCACTGCTTCATGGCAGTTTTTATTAAATTAACTAGATGACCCGGTGAATTTCGTACCACGTGAGATCAAAAGAAAATTAAAAACAAATTAAATATATATTTTTTTAAATAATATTGTTTTTTTTTTGTTTTTATAATAATATTTAAAAATATAAATTATATGTATAAATATAAAATAACGGAAATAATAATAATAAATTAATAAATTAAAAATTAAAATTAGGAAAGACCCTGGGGCTTTCCTCGTTTTCTTTTTCCCTAAACCCGAACAAAACAAAAAATAATAATATCAAATCGATCGAGCTATTTTCGAGTTTTTGCGACTAATGCACGGCAATTGATTTTTATATATTTAGATAGAATATCAATCTAAGACATCCACTACGTACCTAATAATATATATATATATATTTTATAAATGTACTAAATTAATGCATTAAATAAAAATAAAACTAAAAAAGTATTTCCAGCCAGATTAACAAGGTTATCTAATGACTCTAATGAGATATAGTGACACAGTCATATTCAAGATTTGTAAAATTATTGTAATCAGTTTAGTTGGCAAACGACAAGACGTTGATTAGGTAGAATTTATCTTTACAACTGAATAGATAGTAGGTAAATTATACCACTACGAATGGTTAGTACCTGGAGTAAGAAGACACATAGGTATAATTATTCTGTAGACTCTATCTTTTTGACGTACTTGCCTGCTAAAATACATGTTGGAGTCAGCTTCTAGTCTAACCGGATGCAGCAGAATATCAGTATTTCTCACTGCCTATCTGACCTTCACAACTCAGCACCGTAATTGCGTAATACACGATCAATCACAATCTGAATGATTTTGAAAGACATTGCTAATCTATTCCTTCAAAAAAATCTGATCAACAACGTATTGTTGATCAGATCAGTACGAATAACGCAATGAATGTTGATGAACTGTCAAAATTAAACAGATTTATGAAAATGTGTGGGGATGACGACTAAAAAAATTTTTTTTGGCGGTCATGTAGATTATGAAAAAATAACGTAAGTACACGTATTTTTTCTTTTTTTACGTTATCAAAAGATTACGGCGATATATTGAGTTAAAATGTACCATGACGTCACGAGTATGTAGATTTTATACATACTTGTGACGTAGCGACCCCCACTCCCCAACTTTAGTGCTTTTTATCTAAGTAATTTTTTATTAATATGATAAAGCAAAAAATACGAGTCTAATATTATTTTATTATCTGACTGACGGACTAAATATAATTTCGTTTTTTCGACCCAGGCCTCATCCCTATTAGATAACAGTTATTGGGTAACACCGTCACATGATACCCCTTTACGCAATTAGATAACAGTTACCTACTGGGTAACACCGTCACATGATTCCCCTTGTCATGCTATTTCGGTTCCACCGACTTCCTAAACAATTGTTTCCTCTCTTTTTCTGTGCTAACATGAAAATGAAATAAGAAAATGACAGAAGCTGTAAAGAGTTCGACAAGTCTCCAAAATGGCACAACGCTGAAAAAGCTTGTACTATCTATAACTTCATATCTAAGCAGTTTGAAAACAAAATCCCGTGAACACGATGACCACATCTGTTACCGCCCCGGTTTTATAGCCGCCGAGCGATGCAAGCAGAAATAGTCCTTACGATGTACATACCTGGAACTCAGATGTTCAATTTCGTGGTTCAACCAGTAAAAAAATTATAAACCAACATGAAATGTAAATAACCCACCAAATGCAATATAAAAACATGACATAACAACAATATGGCTGAAGAATATATTAAATTACAAAGTCGTGAAGCTACATTATTATGTTGTGTCGATGAAACACGTGAATATCGTAATTATTATCTAATCTGTGGCAACAACATTGTGGTCAGGATTCGCGCCATTCGTCGACGCCATATTGTTTTTGTTGTTTATGGTTTATCTATGACTAGGATATTGATGAATAGTTGTAGTGCACTATATGGTTTTACCTCTGTCTAACCCTTCGGGATTGCAGGCGTGATGTTATAGTAGGATAGTAAATTACGAAGTAAGGGAAAATGTGCTGCAATAATGAGCATAACGTTGAAAGGAAATCGCAAGGAATCGTGTTATATTGACCTTGATTATTTCAATAAAAGGCATTTTGACAAATTGCTTTGTACTTTTGGCAATGCCAACAATCAGAATGACCATAACAGTCCGCTGCTTAACAAAGGTTTTCTAATGACAAGTTAACGTCTACAACTACTACTAAAGGCAAACATTTCATCACAAAACTTGACAGACTAATTGGCGACATTCTGTTTTTATTAGCATATCAAAGGGCCACGTGGGTAAATATTTACAGCCACACGGCCGATCGAAGGTTAAGCTACAGTTGCCGCGGTCGGTACGTGGATGGGCACACGGTCCACGGTCATTGGGACCATCCATTACATATCGGGCACCGGTTAGCACGTTAAGCCGTTGGTCCCGGCTGTCATTCGTAGATCCAGTCCAGTGAACCAATCTTACCAAGGGGTATCGTGTTACCCAGTAACTGGGTGTGGAGGACAGGCAGCCGCTCCATATAAAATACTGGTACCTATTTAGCTGTATCCGGTTAGACTGGAAGCCGACCCCAGCATAGTTGGGAAAAGGTTAGTTAGATTGTTTGTTTTTATTAGCATGTAGGAGACGTTAACCTAATCTTTTAGTTTATGAACAGTAAATATTAAGAAAGTTGCTTAGATACGGAAGCATCTTTCAGATTTCTGAATTTTTGGCAGTTTATGAACAAATCACAATGGTCAAAAGTACGAATAGAAATTTAGGCGTTTTCAGAATATTATTTTCCAATATATTATTGACTGGTATTAATCAGAAGGAAGATAATATCAGCTTTTTGGCTGCGAGGTCTTTTGAGACAAGCGGACGACTAGGTCAAGGCAGTAACTTACTGGTTCGATCGACGCCGGCGCATAAAACTACAGCAAATTAAAATATAACGGAACAGTGGCTTCGCCCGCGTGATATCTTTATACATTAAAATAGCCTATGTTACTCACTGATAAATGTGATAATATAGCATTCTACTGGTGAAAGAATTTTTAAAATAGGTCCAGTTGTTTTTGAGTTTATTCATTACGAACAAAGATACAAACAAACATGCAAATACTTTTTCTCTTTACAATATTAACGGATAACGAATTATAACGGAATAACCGATAACAGATGTAGCACGTAGATCAATGTTTATAGGTACAATCAATTTAAAGAATATTATTCATTAGAATTAGGAAGTTATTTGATAAATCACCGGTCTTATGTTAATGTTGCACAATTTCACCAAATTGAGTCACTGGTTGAAAGGCTCAGAAACCAAAGGTCTGCCGGGGTTGCGGGAAAGTCCGAAAGGGATACCGTGGCCCCTGGCAACGTACAGGCAACTGAAGGAACACGGGTGGGCTTTAGTCAGTAAGAGGCTGAAACGCCCTCCCGCTCCGCCCAGAGCGGGAGAATTTATTTGATAAATTCCCACACAAAAAGAAAAACTCGGTTTTTACATCAATTGGTTTTTCAAGTTGGTTTGGTTCTTCCAAATTAAAAGGAGTAGAGGAACCGTGTAACGTCTATCAATACATACATATAAAACAATGTCGGATTTCGTGTCTGGCTAACCGCGTTTTCTTTCTAAATTACGCAACGGATTTTGATACCGTTTTCAGCATCATTTAGAGTATTTATTCCGGATGGTTTATATGGTGTAATACATTGATATTAAACTTACATATAATAAAGATATTATATAATATCGATGTTTTGTCAATTCGTAAAAATTATGCGAAGCACGCTTAACATGACCACAATAGAAACGGGTTTCGTCGACAGAAGAATAGACAAAATGACAGATAAACAATCACAATCTGTCATTTTGTCTATTCTTCCGTCGACAACACCCGTAGAAAACCCGTTTCTATGGTTGTCAAACTACGCGTGCAGTGGCGCTAGTTATCAAATAAATCAGTGTTGAAGGCATCCGTGGATATTCTTTTGTTTATTTTACGTGAAAGCCTTGTTATCATAATCCCGCATTAGTACCTACGTAGGTATGTGTAAATTAAGATATCTGATACGATATCAATAATATCATTGTTATCTTCGATTAATTCATATACTGCCTAATTTGTTCAGATATTTGTCCCACTTTTTTTGTAGGTCTCAATTGCCCATGGATATCAACAAGCCAACAAGCATTAAAAATCTACCAATCTGCAGCCTTTTCCCAACTATGTTGGGGTCGGCTTCCAGTCTAACCGGATGTAGCTGATTACCAGTATTTTACATGGAGCGACTGCCTATCGGACCTCCACAACCCAGATATTGGGTAAACGATACCCCTTGGTAAGACTGGGTTGTCAGACTTTTTGGCTTCTGACTACCCGGAACGACTGTCAAAGATCCATGAATGACCGCATAACGTGCTTTCCGAGTCACGGAGGGGTCTCGATATGTCATGGAGGGTCACCCATCCACGAACCGACCGCGACTAGCGTAGTTTAGCCTGATGGATAGACCCGTGCGGCTGTTATTATTTAGCCACGAGCTCCTCCATAGTAGGTATGTGTATGTTAATTCAGATATGTGATACGATATCAATGTTATCATTATTATCTTCGAATAACGCATGTAGTACCTAATTTGTTGAGAACTTTGTGGCACTATTTTTACCCGACTGCGCGACGCAAAGTAGGGTAATATGTTTATCAGCCTATGTAATGTATGTTTGTTCCTTTGTGGCGCTTTAAAGACCAAACGCACGGTCCGATTTTGTTGATTCTTATGTTAATCGATTTGTCTTAATCTTGTAAAGACATGATAGTACCTAATCAAAATTTAATATGGCGACAACCAGACGTCATAATGTGAAAAATAAAAAATAAAGTCGACAAACTATGTCAAGTGTGGATTCAATGAATAGGTATTTGAAAATCATCTTTAGGTTTCTTTAATCAATTTTCAAAACTATTTACTTACCATAAACAGTTTTAAACGATTCAAAGTTGGTTACCAATACCCAAACAAACACAAACAAATTAAAAAAAAAAGCTGTGATTAAGTTCCGATACTTATAAAATAAAAAAAGTAAATAAAAAAAAACAAAATACCCGACTGAACGAGTCACACAATAGAAGTTTTATTATACTTGGTACGTTTAAAAACCTTCTGCCTTGATCGATTTTATTCTATAATTCAAACTTGATCGTTGATAGCCAATTAGAATATACTAAAAAAAAGAAAAGATATTATTAAAATCTATTCCAAGCATAGCCGAAAATAATTCATCGCCTTAGTTTTTATCGAAGTGTAGAAACGTAAAAAGTTTTATATTTTTCGCTCTAAAAGTTCCTAAAGCTCGTACCTACGCGGATCTATTTTTTATTTGTTTATTTTTTAAATGCTTGAGCAAAAACATAAGTTTGTGTAATTATTCGAAGCCGCCAAGATTCGGAATATTTAATTAGCGTTTCTGGTGTTTGGCGCTAGTTTTGGTTCGTCAGTGTAATGTGACTCAGTGTTTTCAAAAAATTTGAAAGGGAAAGAATGGCTTTCATTTTGACAGTTCAACAACATTCATTGCGTTATTTACGTTGTTCAGCAGACAATTTTTTCGAACTTAAGAAGCAATGGATTAGCAATATCCTTCAAAATCATTCAGATTGTGATTGATAGTGTGTCAATTAGGATGTCGGTGTCTGTTTTGTTTTTTTTTCTCTTGTTAACGTAAATGTAATAAGTTAATAACATGAGATACCTACTCAAGTTTCATGAATGGCTTCTTATTTCGTAAATGATGTAATACAGATCTAAGTATTTTCCCCTAGTACGTACTCTAGATGTTGTGTGACACCAAAATATTGACTATGAGCTCATAAATGGCACTAAAAGCATTTGCTTTTAGTAGTAGTATTTACTTGCACGTAATAATTTGTTTGATTTTCCTCAAGAAACTTTTATTTTTATTTGAAAATAACTAAGCTATCACGTCAAAGTTCTAAAGTTTGTACACAATCATAATATTTTGATTATTGATAAAGTGTTAGTTCAAAAACTACCTTGGACCGTGTCCAATACTCTGTTTGACGCGGATAAGCGAGTAAAACGTTCATATTGTGGTACTAAATAGTACATTCTAACTCCATGCATTTTGTTTATACTAAAGTGTCAGCGTCCAGATTAAAAGGAGATAGGATCTCCAGCACGCGTAGCATGACATACACACGGGTTTTGTCGACGGAAGAATAGATAAAATGACTGATTGTGATGGTTTATCTGTCATTTTGTCTATTCTTCCGTCGAAAAAACCCGTTTCTATTGTGGTCATGCTAAGCGTGCTGTACTACCTACCCACCACAGAACCCTGTGTATTTTTTTCTGAATTGGAATAGACAAAATCAGTTTTTTTTTTAAACGGTTGCGGTTTGCGGACCCCGTCAGGAACGAAGTTCCTTACGCGATACTCGCACGCAAACACATACTCGTATATAATAGAAAGAGACAGGGAGAGAGAAGCATGGAGGCATAACGCTTTTTTATTACGTGACACTTTCTATTAGACAATCCCTACCGCAAGCCGCGTCATGGAACTTCGTTCCAAAAAGCACATGGAGTAAAAGGGAGTGAATGACATCGTGACGGTTGACAGGGGAGAATGGAAGAAGAAAACCTGTTGCACCGACCCCAAGTCTTGGGACAAGGGCTGGAAGGTGACGATGAATTCAGTTTTTTTGTAAAACATATCAGCCATCTAATTACGCAACACATTTTCGTAAACGATTACGACAAATAAGTTTCATTTTGACAGTTCAACAACATTCATTGCGTTATTTACGTTGTTGAGCAGATTCTTTTTTCAAAACGATTCAAATTCCGATTGATCGTGTATTACGTAATTAGGGTACAGGTGTCTATGGTGTAGGTTTCTCATTTTACGGAAAACCACTTTGCTGTTTCTTTAATTTTCTATGAGGTTCTGTGAGTAAAACCCTGTGACGTCATGAGTAATTAATAGTTATCGATTGAGTGTTTTTACTGTGTCTTAATTGTATAGTTCCACTAGCTTACAAAACAGGTTTCTTGGACTGCAAACGTGGTGTGTTTATGTCAATTTTAGCGAACGTAATAAATTCTAATTTGTAAGCTCACTTTACGTTACGATCATTTACGCTAGCTGATTGATTAAAGTTAAAAAAATACTTTTTTCTTTAAAAACTACAAAACTTCCTAATAAAAAATCAATCTGCCTAGCCGTTTCCCAACTATGTTGTTATATCAGTATTTTACATGGAGCGACTGCCTACCTGACCTCCACAACTCAGTAACTGGGTAATACGATACTCCTTGGTAAGACTGGTTGTCAAACTTTCGGGCTTCTGACGACCCATTACGACTGGCTTAACCAACGGCTTAACGTGCTTTCCGAGGCACGGAGGAGTCTCGGTCACCCACCCACGGACGGCGTAGCTTAACCTGATAGATCGACCCGTGTGGCTGGTATTACTTAGCCACGAGCTCCTGCCGACCTCCATAACTTCATAATAATAAAGATGTTTACCTACCCACAATTTCTTTATATACGACTGATTTTAAATATCAAGTCAGTTATGAGGAAACGCCGAGAGAGGTCACCCTAGAACAACATAGTGACATTATTGGTGATGTTCTTCAGAAAGGTCAGGTGTGTAGTACTCGTTACCGGCGTGCGTGTATGACCAGATGTATGAACGTAAACGACGCAAAAGGACTATGTAAGGATCGTAGCAGGTGGCGTTCTGTAGTTTTTTTGTATAAAAATGTTTCACATTCACGATAAGAATAGGTATTATCATATGTTTTAGTTTGTAAAGTAAATATTTACTTACAAAATGTACCTATTCGTACGTGTTAAATAGTAAATCGCTTGAACGATGACAAAAATGACATACCTACTACAAAAAAATCCAATTGAGAACATAGGTATAAGTTTCAATCCGTCTCTTGACAGTCATCTTTCAAAACGAAAGTAAAAAAAATAAAAGTTACGAAACTAAAACCCAACTACCTACGTCAAAAAGTCATCTAAAAAGACACCACAGATAGACAAATTAAAAATCCGGAAGAGAATCGAGATTACGTGTGGCTCCGGATTTTTTATTTGTCTGTCTGTGATGCTGTTGCCCGCGTCCTCGTCCGCGATCCAGCTAGTTTATTTATAAATAGAAGAATGAGATACGTTGCGGCATCCTAAAAAATATACTTCATTAATTAAAAAGCGCAATAAAAGAGAAAGTGACACAATGTAAACATAGTTGACATGATCAATGTTGCCATTTCGAAAATATACGATTATTTTAGAAATGGTAACATTGATCATGTTGATTATGAGAAAAAAGTATTCGTAGGTATACCTATTGTTTTCTAGCGACAGCTAGATTTAAGGCTGAAACAGGCGCGACGCGACTAATAAAACAATTTCTTCACGGTAGAACAATTATCGGTGTGAATCGCGCCACAAGGCGCGCCAGCCTGTACGAGCATTCTGTAGAGGTAATTTAGGTATTAGTGATTTTCTTTTAATCAAATTAGAAACAGATTTTTTATGATGACTTTTTGTCGTTGTATTGAACAGGAATTTTGAAATATACATAACATAACATCACGCCTGTATTCCCCGAAGGGTTGGGCAGAGGCGCCACATTTTGCCAGCTATGTCTAAGTCCCATGTAATAATCGAGCCTATTACCATCACACTTTCAATCATCGCAAGTTGAAGAATTTTGGTAATCCATTGTATCATATGTTCGAAAGATGTATCTGCTCAACAACGTAAATAACGCAATGAATGTTGTTGAACTGTCAAAAAGCCCGCAATTACCCCGCTGGGCTTATTAACGTCAGTCATGAAGGCCGTTTTTAAATACCCTTACTTAACACAACAAATCTACATAGATTGATACATCAACATGTTCAAGCTATTTGGATAATTAAATTGTCACTGAATGTAAAAAATGTTTACGCATTAATTTATATGTTTGAACAGCACGAAGGTTGTATCAAAAGCCTCTAAACTTATATCATAGAATAAAAGAACACTTATGGAATGTTTGTAAAACAAATGTAACTCGTATAACGATTACATACATTACTACTACATTTATTCACTCTGTAGGATAAACCTTGTGTTTAATTAAACACCATAGGTAAAAAAAATCCTCAATTTGTTGACGACTTTTAAATTCGGTGTGAACAAAAAGTTTATTTTGATGACATTTTGAATATACTTAATGTAAACAGTTGTAGATAGAAATCGCTAACTATTTCATTGGAAACGCACCTTTAGACTACGTGAGCAATGTGTGCATTGAGCGGAAAGAAGAGGATCAGAGGAGTATACCCAGGTTAACACCGGCGATTTTTTATGGTGCACTGGATTATCAAGTCTCGGCGTTTGTAGTGCGTTGAAAATACAATGCGCGAAAATAAAATCGCCCGTGAATAACTGTACCTTAATTACGTAATACACGATCGATTGGAATCGTTTTGAAACAAATTGCTAATCCATTTATTCATAAGTTCGAAAAAACAATCTGCTCAACAACGTAAATAACGCAATGAATGTTGTTGAACTGTCAAAATGAAACAAAATTGTCGTAATTGTTTACGAAAATGTGTTGCCTAATTAGATAGCTGAGGTCCTAGTGTGAGTTTCTTTTAACCGTCTTGACTTCACGCATCGACCGCGTTCGGGGCTCCAATTGGTCCTTCACTGCCCTTCATTAATGAAGGGCCAATCGGAGTGCCGAACGTGTTCGATGCGAAAGTCATGATGGTTAAAACAAACACACTAGGCCCTGACGTATTCTTTTTAAATTCCTAAATGACCCAAAATCTAAGGTAGATTTTGGGTCAAAATTAAATTGAACAAGTAAAAATGTCACGGTCAGTGCGAGTGATTTCGTGAAAAGGGACGAAGTGAAAGAAGCCGGGGAAGCGCGCGCTATTTGATTTGACCAATGAGCGCGCGCGGTGCTAGGTTTGGCCATCAGAAACGACCTTGACGAGGCCCCACCCCTTTAATGTTGCTTATTACCACGGTAAGATGTCAGGTGTTACACATCATATGCGAGACTACTGTAAGCCTCGTTCGATATTTTATTTATTACCCCATTTCTTTATATCACCAATGCGATGAATGCGGTGATTAGACAACTATATGTGGCGGTAAAGTAATTACGATATCGATTACAACTTCTGGAAACATCATACTTTTAAATGAGTTAGGAATTCTAGTCGTTTTCGTAAAGCAGGTTGGTTTGGTTGCGCTTGTTTGTCTATGATTCAAAGTTTTTTTACATTGCAATGGAAATACAAAAGGTTCAATACTACAGGCAAGTGGTTTATTTATGGGCACAATATGACGCATTCCATCTTTGTCTTTGGGATGGTAACGCATCTGCATTGTCTCTGGTATTGGATATATGCAAATAGTAAAAGTATGCTGTGGATATATATCCATAAGAGACTGTAAAGACTATTTATCACTAATCATAGTCATTTGCACTGTCGAGTGTAATTTAGTAGGTAGCTCGTACTTTCCGAACTTGAGATTGAGGATAAAAACGATTCCATTCATCACCATTTTAGTTGAAAGACGTTCACTGCTGGGCATAGGCCGATCAAGTGTCACCGCGTCGAGCTGTCCTACACTGCCTGTATCTAGAGGATTTCCGCGTCTTTCGACGGTCCACTTTATGTGGGGCCCATCCATATACACCTTACAGCTTCATCGGCCACCCGTTCTGAATATATTACGGTCCACATACTGCCACTTAAATTCACAAAATCTTTGTGTTTTGTGCGTGTCTTTATCGTATCGTGTTACCCAGTAACTGCGCGTTCTCCTATCTGACCTCCACGTGTGATGTCGCTCCATGTAAAATACAGATTTTCAGCTGCATTCTATTAGATTGGAAGCCGTCCCCAAAATATGTAGTTGGGAAACTCCTAAGTAGCTGATGGTGTTCGAGTCCTTATAATTGCTGAGAGAAATGGAACTTCTGTAGGTCTTCAATTTTTCTGGTCTCATAATAAGTCTTAATAGTTCAAGTGTAATGCATAGCTTAGATTCCACGGCTCGGCACGCGATCCGAACACACACGAACATATAATTATGCACTACTTGCTGCCCTAATTTACTGTGTATGAAGTTTAGTTTTAATTTTGAATTTTTTGTTGATTGTTGTGATTGTGATTTGTTGTTTGATGAGTTTGGGCTCAAAATTATGAGACAATAGTCATTTTATGTTCAGGACACATCCGCCGCTAAAAGCGGCTTACGAATATTTACAATATTACACATAGTTATAAAACCTAACTTATTCTACTTATACTGTAATAAACAATACCAAATACTGAGACTATAGACATAAAGATACATTAGTTATACTCTATTATATCTACAATATTAAAAAAACCAACAACAATTGTATAATAAAACTAAATAAATCGAAAATTCTATAATTGTATAAAAATTATTTCAGACTACACTTCAGTCATTCTGTTTTTAGTAATTACGAATAACGATCCGTAATCAATATTAGTACGATCGAATTACGAACCGGACTCTTCTGAAGTACGAAAATGTATCTACTTAGTGCCACATCATTTATTTAATGACTTTGTTATCGCCTCGTTAATATTATAATCCTGCCTACTAATTTTATAGTTGCGTTGTCATTAAATATGCACTGATGCAACAACGTCTTCCTTATGATCTTTATATTGCAGAGTATTAATTACTCAACAACTTGTCATCTAACACATCTACATGAAGAAAATATTAATTAGAAGGGATAATAAATGGCTACAGGTAGATTTTGACTGGGAAACTTTTATAATATTCCAAGTCCAAGTAGTACAAGTCCTAAAAACGACAGATTTATTGTACAGCACCCTTATTAGCCCATTGGCGATTTTTTATCGCGCAGTGCTTAGGGCCGAGAGTTGAAAATCCAACAGTGTGTTTTTTTGACGCGCTAGGATTCTGGGGCTCAATACCGAGACTGGAAAATCCAGTGCACCATAAAAAATCGCGTTAAAAAATTGCCCATTGACATAACACTGTGCAAGTTACTGACGCAATGACTGTGGGCGGGCCGCTGCGCAGTAAATCACTGCATCATGCGACTAAATTAACTAGTTTGTGACTAGATCTAACAATTAAGCATAAAATAACATCTAAATCTAGTTTAGTAATATAGGTTTATAAAACCAAAGACTTATCTTGAACTTACCAATAAAAACGATAAACCAGTTAGAAACACGTTTACATGAACGACTTTTTAAATGTTTTGCAATAAATAAGGTTCCTTCCATGTTCATTGTTGTTTAAAGAGCAATCATAAAATAAGTTATCACGTAATCTATTATAAAATACTTGTCTATGATTCAAACAACAATTGACAAGCAGTATATAAATCAGAGACAACAGAGCTAGGTTTCAAGATGGCGGTCATAGGAAGTGACGAACCAGTAAGATGGCTCATCAGCGACGCATAGCGAGCTCGGGACTTGGGGCACCCCGACTCGGACAGGTTAGGTTAGAAGGGGATCCATCCCCTTCGTGGTTATTTTTTTTTAAACCACACAGAAGTAGGAGGCGGGGCTCCGTCGACAACGCCTTACAAAAAACTGATTATCGGAGATAAATTGCGTCGCTGATGAGCCCTGTCGGCGAAGAGTCCTGTCGGCGAAGTGTCCTGTCGGCGAAGAGTCCCGTCGAAGTAAAGTCTTGTCGGTGTTCAGTCTGTCGGCGTAGTGTCTGTCGGCGTTTAGTCGTACACTCATGGAACCCAAGTTTTAATTGGCGATAAAAACTAAAATTTGTATAAAACTCTATTAACCTGTGAGACAAGTCCTGTAGTGGAGACCGCGTATCAGCGTAGTTTGGGACGCCCCCCAGCTAGATGGACCTGGCTGGGATAGACTGGATGCGGAAGGCGGAGGGTCTTGTGGCCAAGCCTGAGAGAGTCTTTTGTCCAATAGGCTAAGTTGATATAACCTATGAGAAACTTACAATGGCTTTTAAACCCTTGCATCCGGCTTCTGTAGTCAACATTTCTTTTCTCTCTTTTTGATATTGATTAGACAGTTCGTCATTTCCGAGTCTTACCATCGGTGTTTATGCATAACGATGCGTTTGTTATCTCAACCCCCCCGCCCCCTCCCTTACCGCTTGATATTAGCAAATTATCTACGTGATTCAGACATAGGATTGTCTCAAACGGTATGTAAATTGTCCGGACTGGCCATTTGTTCACGCGATCCAACGATTAGCGAATTGAGTCATGATTTAACCACGTACCTAGCTGGTTAATGTTTGTAATGCGAGGAAGTTGCGTTTTACACGATTTAAATGGAATGCGTTTTCCAGTCGCATGCTGGACACTTCCACTGGTTCCGTCCCAATTTATACTTAATGGTCATACGTAGCGTAAAAGCCAGCAAAAAGATCCCGCGTCAGGTCTCCAACTAGATGTACAGACTAGCTGAAAAAATTGGTGATTCTGGTTTCTACGAAGCCGTGCATGTGGCTTAGAGACAGTTCTTCCTTGAAATTTCCGCTGAAGCAGGGTGATTACGACCATCCACATGAGGGACCCATTTGCGAGCAACTTTAAAAAAAAGCTGCAGTTCTTTTTTGGGCGAAAATGAAAATCGAATCGAAAAGCGAAAAATCAACCACGATCGATAACCTTAACTTATATACTTATAACATTTAAACTCTCCCGTTACGGTGTACCTACCTAGATCAAGGCATAAAAATAACCACACTCCAAGACTCTTTAATCGAGTCACCGTGCATTTCCAAAAACATCAAAATAGTGATGACTCAAAGAAAAAGTTTTGAAGTCTTCATTTTCGTGTCATCACTGTTCCAAATTTGAATTCATGATCATTTAAAAATATCAATAAATGACATTTATCCAAAAAAGTATAGGGTGGCTGGATTGTATGTTGCTTAAAAAATCTTTCAAACTAAAATAATTATATACTGACCATTAAAATTATCCTTAGCCTAGCTGTTATGGCCTAAAACACATACTATTTACTAGCAATTATACTAACGTCAGTTATACGGCACTTCAGCACGTTTATGGCAATGACCATTGCTCCTGCTCATTGCCCACTATCAGCTAATGCGTTTACTATTTAATATTTACAAGCACTTGTATATACCTGAATATACACTTCAAAGGGCAACTCTTATTAACATAATGAAGGACAGAGCTAGTTATAGAAATAACAATAATACCAGCCTTTTAATGTCCCACTGCAGGCCAAAGGACACCTGAGAAGGCACGAGTATTGATCACCACGTTTGCTCAAGACTGGTGGTGGTGATTTCTAAGTCCAAGTTTCTTCACGATGATTTCCTTCACCGATGCCAGTAAATGATACAGAACATCATCAGAATCATCATTATTTCAGCCGAAAGACGTCCACTAATGGACATAGACCTCCCCCAAGCATTGACACTTCGACTGGTTCTGTGCTTCTCGAATCCTGCGGATTCCTGCGGTTTTAACAAGGTCGTCAGTCCATCTTGTGAGGAGTGAGGACCAACGACCGAGGCCGAGGCCTTCGAACGCCGACCAGCTATACCTACACAACAGATAAATTCAATTGTTTTTTTTTATTTAATTTTACGCAACACATTTTCGTAAACAATTAGGACAAATTTGTTTCATTTTGACAGTTCATTACGTTATTTACGTTGTTGAGCACATTTTTTTCGAACCTATGAAGCAATGGATTAGCAATTTGTTTCAAAACGATTCAGATTCCGATTGATCGTGTATTACGAAAATAGGGTACTGGCCATGTTTTGATAACGAATTTTTATTGACTCTTGTGAATGCTGTTGTCGTCGTAAAACTAACAAAGATAGGATAGGTCCTTCCCGTAGTTACCGACATAGCTTGCAGAGTATGCAAGCTGTAGTGGCAGTGGGCTGGCCATGTTTATCGAAGGGCCGATGGCCGGTGGAGCAGACAGGTCCTGGAGTGGAGACCGCGTATCCCCCCCCCAACTAGATGGACCGACGACCTTAAAAAGGTGGCACAATTTATATGGAAGGCGGCGGACAGGGTGTTGTGGCGCAGCCTGGGAGAGGCCTAAGTCCAGCAGTCGACTGCGATAGCCTGAGTTAATTGATTGAGGATGTGACAGGGATATCGACATAATTCCGACTTCCACGTGATATAATACCAAGGCATTATTACGCATCTTATACACCAAGACTAATCTACTTATAAAAGTCTAGATCGTGGAAAATATGTAACAATATGGCGGACGGGTGACGTCACTACGTCCGTCAATAATCCACCATCCGCTTCCTAGCTGTCGACATTATTATACCATTTTTTTTTTCATCAAGTAAATCGAGAATGACTTCCATAAAACAATAGTGGTTGCAGAGCAATCAATAATTAGCTCTTGCAACACTGACAGCCGATGAATAATTATTAAAACATCATTTTATTTGCTGGCAATTTGTTGTTATCCTGTTGCTAGAGAATTAGCATGGAAAAGTTTATTAATTAATAAAGGAGTCATTACGTTGTCCTGTTATTAATATCCTAGTTTAATTACGATAGACATAATTGATTTAGAAAAAAAAATTAACAACAGCAATTGTTTTGTGATGATTAAAATATAATGGGACTTAAATATAACTGGCGAAATGTGGGTGTAGCTCTCTATTATTATCTCTATATTTATTATTATTATTATTCTAGTGTTGTTGTTAACTCACGACGCAGATTTGCGCGAATTTTGATAGTAAGACTTGTATGTATAAATAATATGTAGATAGTTGTTAAAAAATGGTTCGAAGAAATCTTATTGTAAGAACACATAAGAAAAAATATTCAGTGACACACGTCATTATGAAGAAAATACATATTTAGAATATAGAACAATTTTTCATTGCTTCTGGTGCCGATTCTTTTGTCACAAATGCCTAACCTAAAAATCATCAATATTTAGTTTATTCCTGTCAAACGACGATTTCCCAGTCTGAAATAGACTAGTGTTTTCTTTTTTTTTGCTTATATCTTGATAATGGTGTGTCCTATCGCAAAAATAATGAAAATTTCGACGCCCTTAAAAAACCTATAAACCCTTAAAACTCAACATGTAGGTAATAATTGTTCATACAAAAAGTGAAAAAATTCATATAAAACACGTCGAGGCCGAGCGCCTCCGGCTCAAAAAAAATTCACGGGGTAGGGCTAACAAGTACCACGTGGAGGCGTGATTGTCAAATTCGATTTTAGTTGTGTCAAAATTATTTTTAAATTTAGGGGTTTTTTTTGCAGAATAGCTTTAGATTCTCATAGCCAAACAGTAAGGAATTTTACATAGTTAGTTTAGTTCGGAGTACAAGAGAATCGGCACCAATGTGTAGCCAGTACGAATATCTGATACTAGTTCCTTTTCGATTTGTATGAAAGATTTTCAGTAAAGATGATTCAACTTAACCTTTTGCTGTTCATTGCTAGATATACTTTAAACCTTTCTCAAGTTGCGACATAACTCCCAATTTTCGCAGCATTTCCAGGCACTTTTTGAATTGCCAAGGAGTCGGTCAGTTAGTGACAAAGTTGAAGCTATATACATAGTTGCCCATTCCAAAACGTAGATCTCTATGGAGAAGAACGGGCAAGAAACTTGGATCGTCGCCGCATCGGTCACTCTATCTTAGGTGCATCTCCTGCTATTCTTGTCGATTCAAGATTTCCCTCCAATCGTTTGTTCCTTCGAAAGATATAGATGTCCCACTGCCACTTCAGCTTGCAAACTCTGCAAGCTATGTCGGTAACTGCAGCTCTCTTCAGGTTAATTTCATTCTAGATCTTATCTTTGAAAGAAACTCCGAGCTTAGAACAGATAAAGAGCAATAGGAAAGATGATTACTTACTACCTAATTTAAAAGTAAAATTCAATGTTAGATAAACTCGTCCGTGTAATCTGTTTTGAAAGTAGTAATGCCCGAGATACACGGGGCTAGTTTCTCAGGCCAGGATAGTAAGCTAGCAAGCTAGTAACTTACAGAAAAAGCTTCTCTTCTAGGCTAGTAAACTAGTGAGAAAATTTGTAAGCTAGCGTCTCAAGCTAGTTTAATATGAACTAGTAGAACCACAGATTATTATATCCTAGCTTGTGTGCTAGCTTCATGTGGCTGGCGAGGCTAGTATTTGTTTGGCTAGTGTGCAGTTACATGCGTTTTGTTTTTCTGACTGCAACCACGTGTTGTTCTATACTGTACTGGCTTAAAATTATCTAGCATCATGTAAACCGCACTAGCTGGCATGTGCCAAGCCAGGACAGCTTGCTGTCCTAGCTTCGGAAAACTAGGTTCGTGTATCTTGGGCATTAATGATAAAAAGAGTTTCCGCTACGCTCCATGGACCATGGTCTCACAATTACACAATACAACATGATTATAGCTACAAATGACGTTTAATTAAAGAGCTGGCTGCCGTGCTCATAACCTGTGCATAATTGCTACCTTCGAAATATTGCCCTGTTTTACAAGCAGCAATTTTATGTTGGCAACACTGTTGCTTGAAAGGTTTGCCAACTTATTGAGTGTTGTGCTTGTTGGAATCCCAAATCTAAACGTTTCTATAATACTACGAACATCACTATCGTGCACTATCGGTAGCCATCTTTATTTGAATGTTCGTTCACTTCCTCACGGGTCGAGTCCGCGACAGGTCGACATTTCGACAATGTGCCTAGTCCTACTTGATTGATGGTGATTGAAATAAATCTCCGTAAAAGAACTGTCTGTTTTTATTTACTGGAAATACCTACACCCACTAACACGCATCCCCACAATGCCCTTGCTATCCCTACTTTAATATTAGGTTATGTTTGAGTCAAACTGCGCCTTAACTATGAAGTTAAAAAAAACCCTTCAAACGACAGATAGATAGATAGAATACTCTTTATTGTACACCATAAAAATTACACGATTTAAATTAATGGTAATACGATAATTTTGAATTAACGATTGGCTCCATTCATGTGTTTTAGCTCCAGACATCTCAATTGTCGTGTTAAATACTGCATCTAGGCCGTTTAATAAAGAAAAAACGTTAAAATAGCAACGGAATCATGAAAGTTCTTTTATTTTTCAATAAGCGTGCAAAGTTTCAGAATTTTGTGGTATTAGGAACAGGGTGTAAAGTTCACTCATCCACCGTAGAAACGGGATCCTTTGACTAGACAGGTGTTGTGTATGGCGGGCAACTGCCCAACGGTTGAAGTCGGGAACTTGTATATAAGTCGATCACGCGGTAAACTCTAATTGCGCGATGCAGGATTTTGTGTGACGTCAGGTCTTTGATGCGTAGTTCGCATTTGGCGATGTAGATGTCACCACAAGAATATTTATTAAATAAATACGATTACCACCGATTACAATTAAATATTTGACATTAAAATCGGCATTCTTTTGGGTTGGATGGAAATTGAATTGGTGGCCATCAAATTGAAATTACGAGTGTCCCTGTGCAGACTGGCACAATTGCCAACACACCTGTAGGGGCTCTATCGCACATGGACACCAGTGGCGGCGCCACCAGTCGCGATACCAACCAAATGTATACAGCTCTATGGAGGGTACGTCACCTGGTGTCCATGGAGACCATTCCAATGAGCCCAAACACGATACCTGTGCTGTAAGTTGGTAAGGGAGTTACAAATCCTGCAAATTAGAGGTGATGCTGCAGCATCAGTTCAATGTTCTTCTAATATTATTGCAGTAACAGAATGCCAAATTTCAAATCGACCAGACCTGTGGCAGACGCTCACGTCCATTATTCAACTTGAAAAGAGCTGACAATCTTCAAACGGTTGAACCGATTTTCTTGAATCATAGCTAAGAACACTCGATCAAGTCACCTTCCAAACAAAAAAAAAACAAAAACATAATCGGTTCTGCCGTTTGACAGACACACAGATACATACATAGATATACTATATTTCTATGGATACACAGATACACAGATACACACCTCTTTTTCCGTCGAGAATCACTCGGAATAACTCGCCTTGATAATCATACCTAGAAGAACAGAAAACAATTATCAAATCCACGCTTATTTCTTGCAAAAATTAAGACAATGAAAACTAGTCATTCCGGCGTTCAACATCATTACCGTCAATAAAGTAATATTAAAACAATGACAGGCTGTTAATATTTCCATTAGTTTTATGGCATAATCTACTAAACGTTTATCTTGCATGTGAAACGACTGCTTAGCAAGATTTTATAATTATGATGGTGTGATTGTTTAAAGGTAATGTTGGCAGTACTGAAATGAAATGTCATTATGACATATGCGTGAAAAAAAGATGGTGGCGGAGTTTGATGATGTCATTCGTAGATCTTTGACAGTCGTTACAGATAGTCAGAAGCCCAAAAGTCTGACAACCAGTCTTACCAAGGGATAAGGTATTACCCAGTAAATGGGTCGTGGAGGTCAGATAGGCATGTAAAATACTGATATTCAGCTGCATTTGCTGCACTGGAAGCCGACTGCAACAAAGTTGGGAAAGGACTAGGTAGATTGATTGATTTGGTAGTAGTAAGGTAGATTTTTACAAAAAAATCCGCCTGAGATAAATCTGAAGGTCTCCTGGTTCAAAAATAGACAAGCGGAAAATTCCGGGTTCTATTAATGAAGTAGGAGTTACCTCTATACCTTTTACTTGTGCTACGTGGAAACGGTTTTTTCAAACACTATTTTCATTTTATGAAATCATTAGAATATTGACAATACAAATCATTCATTGCATCTTTTTGCAATAACAATGCTAGGTATACCTACAAAAGACTTTTTACAAGATTTCAAATGATTGCACATATAAATAGAAAAATGTTATTCATTTATTAAACCTTTTGACAGTTTCAGCATTCAAGATGGCTGACATTTGACACTGACAAACACGTTGCATTTGCCTTATTGTTTCTTTAGAAATAGATATTATTCAGGATTTTAAATAACGCAAACATTCTAACGTTATGTCAAGGTAAAATAGTTAAATACATAAGAAGGGGAATTACTTTCGGTTTAAGGAAGATCTTTACTTAATTTGGCCGTGTTACTTCCGTATTTTTTAAGCAAGCAAGTGATACTTTTCGATGATTTAAGAGTTGTACACCTTTGAGTCTGCGAAAATCCTACGAAATTATTTTTATGTCTCCATTTTTTTGGATTCGACATTCGAAAAAGATAACTATCACATATTTTAACATATAGCTAGGTATATTTAGCGTTGGTATAAAGAAATATGATATTGTAGAAAGGAAGTAGGTAACAACTGACAACAGCTGTTTAGACAGAGGCATGGTGGAGAAAAATAAATTACATGCATGTGCGCATCGACCACCTATAAATTGGGAAAGACGGGTGGAGGATGAAGACTGAATGAATGAATGAGCTAGTGACGGTACGTAAGTGTAGTTTATTTAACTAATAGATCCACACGAAAAAAACGAACATAATAGATCTGTAAACAATGTCTCATCCATACAAGTACAGTACGTTAATTATGACTTGATCCGTGCGTGACGCGATTGGTAGCACTGAATTTTGCAGTTATGTGTTTGGTAGTACTGTTCTGTCAGTCGTCATTTTGAACTCTATTAATATTGAAACTGGGCTTCCCCAAACATACAATTCTAAGTTGGCCAACTATAGTAACTTTGTAAATCTGCGGTCTCTCGACTGCAAAATTCAGTGCTACCAATCGCTTCACGGGTCAAGTTATAATGAACGCACTGTAGTGAGGTATCTGTCACTAATGACAGCTGTCAGTCACCACGAATGGCGGGAAAGGTTGATGGCGAAGCGTAGCCTGCCAAAGTGACTTGGTGTGTTAAAAAGCCAGTGAATTGTTAAAACAGGATTTTAGCGATCATCATCAGTCTACTGCAGTCAACTGCTGGACATAGGCCTCTTCAATTGCACGCCATTCAGCTCGATTCTCGGTAACTCTCATCCAGCTGCTATCAGCCACTATTCAAAGATCGCCACTCCACTTAGTCTGAGGGCGCCCTACCTTAAGTTTGCCGATTCGCGGTCTCCACTCCAGAACACGTCTACCCCAACGGTCATTGGTTCTACGGCTAATATGGCCGGCCCATTACTACCTTAGCTTGCTTATTCTATGAGGTATTTTGACAACTATGGTTTTCTGCCGGATTACGTCGATCCGGTTCTCGTTCGATTCTGTAATGCCTAATCCTATATGATGATGGACTACCAGTAGATATCTTGCAGAGATTCCAAGAATAAAGTCAACCATATAATTGCTGTGCTATATAATAGCTTCGCTATCTGCTACAAATCAAGCTATATCATCAACTTCAGCGCCACATGTCAGGGATTAAAGATCAAAATCATTATTATTCATTGTATGTACTTAATAGTGGCTGATTGCTTTAACCCATCGTGTAACGTTGTAATTATTAACAATCTTTAGTCTGTAAGGGAGTAGGCACAAGTGCACAACGGCAATTACGCCTGTGTCTTTCAAACTCAGTTTTCTATTAAAATCTTTGGGCTTCATTCCCTTCATGATCCCGCGGATCAGTATTCCTACCAGCGAGATAATTGAGTAACACACAAAAATTTGCAATGACTTTCATTTTGACAGTTCGAAAACATTCATTGCGTTATTTACGTTGTCGAGCAGAATTTTTCAAACACGAAGATTTTCCTTCAAAATCGTTCAAATTGTGGAAAAAGTGTGTTACCCAATTGGGGTGTTGGTCATTCTAGCATAAGATTGATCATTTTAGGGCCTAATGACAGGATTTGACAAAGTAACGTAACATATGCAGTTACCATTTGTGTACCCATTATGTGCCTCCTGTTTCCTCATCACCTGCATTATTTTTTACTCCAGGTATAGCCAATAAGCTGCATTAACGGAGTCCTACTTCATACTTTTGACGATTTATTTACTGGACATTTTTCTTTTGATGAAGTGATTCCTAATTTAAAATCAGCGGAAGTCTTCGCTGAGATCAAAGACAGAAATAGAAAAGATGTAGGAACACATAATAGAGAATTCGATTGGATTCGATGGAAAATCATCTTCTTTTTGTGTCGATGGTAATCTTCTTTGTTGTTTTATATCGTTTGAGCCACGTTGATTGCGGCATCAGTGGCATTCTTTAGGTGATCTGAGGTGCAAGTGAACGGGCACTTAGGGCTCTCCAGCAAGTGGGGCATGGTCTGATCAGAAGCACCGCACTCGCACTGGGAGTTGGTAAGTCAGTAATCCCCCACTTCGACAAATTGTGTCTGCAGCGACCTATTGAAAGTGATTTCTGATACTGAAAATCAGCGCTGTGCTGTGGGTCCCTCATAGCACAGAATTATGCTGAGTGGAAGCCTGCCAGCAAACAAATATTTATGTTGTTTATTTTTTTGTTATTTGTATGCACGTGTCTCTGTGACAAATAAACCTTTTTTTTTTTTTTTCTATTTCCTTAATGGACACTGCAGATCATGTCCGGGAGGTAAATGTTCCTGGGGTTTAACGAAGTTGGGAGGTGGTGGATGCTTCTCTTCCCACTTATTTTAAATCTCAAATCGTTTATTGCAATCCATAATGTACAATTACAAGTGGTAAATAAAATAAATAATAATAGAAACAATTATGGACCCTGTCGGGCACAGCAAATTTTAAAATAGGTGGTTTGTCCTAGATGTCCTGCGTAGAGCGTAAGAAGCTCTTACGATTTTGAATTAAGAATATAGTTCACTGATCGATTATAATTAGGTACAACCCCTTAAGGTTTCATAATAATACTTATTTAGAACAAATATGCACAGCAGACAAAATAAATAAAGACACAATCAAGTATAAATATTATACATAAAGTAGGTGGAGGGTGTCAATTTAATATGCGACTTGACAAGTGACCGTGTATGTCAAACATTATTCTTGAGGTAAATGAGTGTGTCACAATGACTTGCAGTTAATAATTATTATTTCGAAACCTATTTTTTGTAATAAACAAAGAAAAGTTTTTTAATTTTTTGTGGCATTGAATTTTATAGCTTTGTAGGTTATGTCGTTTTTTTTTTACCGAATTACGTGAAATACTTTTTGAATTTGCTTTTATAGTTCGTACTAGGTCAGTAAGAAAAAAATACGGTAAGAACTTATTTGGCAAGAAATTATACCTACTTAGATTTAGGAACTTAGGCCAGGTGCGTAGTGAACTTAATTATTGTATGGATCAGAATGTAAGGCCACAAAAGGGATGACTGAAAGGCAATTAATTGCATGCAGATGAGATGAGAATGCTAAGAGGGGTGTGTAGTGTTATACGAAGGTATAGAATAAGAAATGAGTATAAAAGACGAAGTCTGAAAAATACACCGGTGAATGAAAAGTTGTGGGGAAATCGGTTGTCATGGTACGGGACGTGATGCGGACGAATTAGGAAAATGTCATCCGGAAAGTTTTTAGTATGAATGTGGCTACACGAGTAGGGGAAGACCAAAGAAACGATGGATGGACTGTCAGAAAGATTATATGGCTAGAAAGGGGGTGACTCCCGAGATGACTACTAATACAGAAGTATGGAAGAAAAAGACAAGTTGCGACGAGCCCAAATGAAATGAAATGAAATTGTTTATTCTGTAAATAGGATATTGGAATCACTTTTACACGTCATCTTAAAAAAATAAAAATTTGCTAGATGAGTTTCCTATCTGACTACTCTGAGAAGAAAGGCTGAAACAAACTCAGAGGTCACAGTCTCTTTTGAAGTCCAGACATAATCTTGATCAGCCCATATGAGGACCATGCAGATTAGTGTCTGAAATAGTCTTTTGAGAAAAGAACCACACAGATTTGAGTGGACCTGTCCTGTCAGTGCAAGCAAATAAGGATAAGGGTAGGAGAATGATAAAGATGAATGATGAGATCCGGTGCTGGTGGACTCGGAACCGGCGGATGTATTCTATATCTACTATTAAATGAAATATTTGTATATACTCATACATAGGTGTTATATTTGTAATCACGGTTCTCGAAAACGGTTCTAACGATTTCGATGAAAGTTGCAATATAGGGGTTTACGGGGGTGAAAGATCGATTTAGCTAGGTCTCATATCTGGGAAAATTGATTTTTACTATTTTCACAGCCTCGAGAATGTGATACAACGTTGGTATACCTGGATGATATGTTTATCTATTTTCACCCGAGCAGAGCTCGGTTGATCAGGTACTGAACGTAAACGAATCAAAAGAAGTGTGTAAGGATCGTAGCAGGTGGCGTTCTGTAGTTTCTGCCTAACCCCAAGGGAAGTGAGTTTATGTATGTAGCTAGGTTGCTGAATTTTCAGGGATTTAGTTCTTGTATTTTTAAATCTGTAACTAAGTATTTGCACTAAGTTTATTCCATATGTATTTTTATATAATTAAATGACGCGTCTACACAGGATGCATTAAATAGAGACATTAAAAATAGGTGGCATGTGAATAGTGTTGCCAATTAAAATGTAATTTAATTTATATGTCCTGGCAATATTGACATATTAAATTATTACAGCAAAATATCCAAGGTCTACGTACGGGTCACGCTAATTATATCCGGTCAGCACAAAAAAAAATCTAATATTTTAGCCAAGAGTATTTTACAGTAATTGGGACATAATTAGGTTCAGTAGGCACAGTACGGCCGATGTAACTTGGCAGTTCTGAACTTCGCGCCGAAGGCTGCGCAATACATTTTTTTAGGAACCAAATGGTGACATGAGGCGAGTGTGAGTGAGAGAACATGCGCGAAAGTTTGTAGTGCCTATGTTCAGACCGGCCAAGTTATATCGGCTGTATTTTTGGCTTCATTATGTGAACCTGGTTCAGAACTTTTCAATAACGAACCGAATCAAACGATAAAGAAAGAAAGAGAAGAAAAAGTATTTATTGGGACAACCACAGAAGATCTTAATTTAACCAAACACACACTCACTAAAAATAAACATAGAAAATACAAACAAAGTAAAAATTAAAATAAAGCGGAATGTCCTGAGCGAGGCCAAAAGGCTCCTATCTCAGCATGATGCTGCGTCATTTAATAATAAATGTCGCAGCGGTGGTATTCTGATAGGGCCTGATAATAATAGTGATTTGGTTCCGAGTTTGATGTGTTCTCTTGTTCAAAACATAAATACACAGACATAAACTCACGGCTACTTCCTAGGGGGACCGGCAGAAACTACAGAACGCCACCTGCTACGATCCTCACCTACTTCTTTTGCTTCGTTTCTGTTCATACATCAGAGGCCCTAGTGAGAGTTTCTTTTAACCATCTCGACTTTACGCATCAACCGCGTTCGGCGCTCCGATTGGCCCTTCACTGGTCTTCACTGGTACTGGCATAAACTCATACTAGGGCCTCTGGTTATACACGCACGCCGGTTGCGAGTAGGCACTATAACGCACCTGACCTTTCTGAAAAACATCACCGATAAAGGTCACTATATATATTATTATGTCCTTACTTCTCTTCTAGGCATTTTTACTTTGTTGTTCATACACCTCATAAAATCTAAGTTTGTTCTGGATTTAAAAGGGGAATTGGATTACATTTCGGTTACATCAAATTGTACCTAGATAACCCAGCTAAAACAATTGTATTTTTGATCTCCAAAATCTTCAAATCGGTTTCGTAGGATTATTTTTCTCTCTTGAAAAGTTGGTTCAGATTACCTACTTCAGATATTGAGATCTAAGTGAGTGTTAAGGTATGTACTTGACTGTGTCCTATCAATCTCGCTACCCTTTTTCCAACTATGTTGGGATCGGCTTCCAGTCTAAGCGGATGCAGCTGAACACCATTACTTCACAACCCAGTTTCTGGGTAGCACGTTAAGTACCCCGTGGTAAGACTGGTTATCAGACTTTGGCTTCGGATTACCCGTAACGACTTTCAATGATCTTCGAATGTCAGCCGGGACCAATTGCTTAACGTATTTGCCACGCACGAAAGTGTCTTGATATATAATGAATGGTCACCCATCCATGAACCGATCGCAGCTAGCGTAGCTTACTCGATCGATCCGTGCGGCTGTTATTCACGAGCTTCTTGACGGCGTCCATCCGTGTAAATAATAAATAAACATTAGTCAAAGTGAAACAAAAAGTCGTCAACGACTCTATGACGTCATTCTCCATGTTTTTCCCTCACAATTACTACAATAAAGAACTACTTTTTTAACCGACCAAAACAACCTGTCTCTTGCGTAAACACACCCAATTGCGTACTCTTTTACATGCATTGATATTTTACGAGTACCTTTAATAAATGAACAATCAATACGAACAAGTCCATGTTTTTATCAAAAACTCGTTTAAAGAAAACAATTCTCAACAAGATTTAATTTATTGACTTTTTGAAGTGAACACTTTTTCAGGCGCACTTTGCGCTCTTTCTGAAGTTTCTGAACTTTCTGGATGCTGAATCGGTTATATTCGGCTCCAGTTGGTCGGTGACGCTGAATCGCGTATACTCGGCTCCATTCGTAAGTTTTCACTTCCATCGTGTGATCATAAGCACACTCTTTTCTACGTCACTGGCTGGCCACATGATGTTCGATTTTCAAATGAAACCGCGGCCAATGTTTTATACGGGTGGCGAATTATGGAAACAAAAGTAAAGAGGACTCAAAAGTATTGAATTTGACATAACTTTGACAGTTGTCTTTGCTACTAGTGCTGCAATGAAGTGCAGTATAAATTGACGTCAATAGAGTTGTATTCATAGATTATTTACCTAAAACTAGCGTATGTAGTTTTATTTCCTTTGTCTTTTCTTTTTGCTTTTTAAGTCTGGAAACGCCAACCCGTATTGAGTAAGTGTGAAGGCCTTTGCCCTGCAGTGGGAAAATAATAGGCAGGTATTATTAAGTTAGTAGTTTAATTAAAATTATTACAGGCCACAAGGGTAAAGGGTGAAAGATCAAATAGGAAATAGAATATGAAGGCTTTATTTTATAGCCTACCATTATCTTTAAGTTGTTAAGTTATTCTTTTGTTATTGCAAGTGGTGTCTCATTATAGTCCACTGTAACTTGATAACTTCAGTAATTGGCTGGCTAATTGGAAGTTTCTGGTTACCTACTTCAACTTAGTTTGAGAATATTCTTAGGGCTTTATTCTTCATCAACTCAGCTTGTCACAGTTCACTGCTGGACATAGACACCCCAGAGTTACACGTTCCCCGCCTTTCGCATATTATAATGTAGATACCCCACATTAACTATAAAAGGTGTTGTGTGTTCTGCCCATGTCACCTTCTTCATGTTAAGCCCTTTTAGCTCTTTAGTCTGACAATAATAAGGTACAATTGTAAAAGGTTCTTATGGCGCGTGGCCAAAATCGGAACTAATGCTGCCATCTTGTTTTTTCAACACAGTTTCGCGACAATTTCATAAATGTTTATCAACTAAAAGAATCTTATAGCACTTTACAAGATGTTTTGATATGTCAATATTTGACGAATTCATTTCCGCATAACCCATACCATCAACTCCTATAAATAACCTAGCACATACTTAAATATAGTCGCAAGAAACCTTACAAATAGCTAGTAAAAACAATAAACAAACAATGACGCCTCCACTTAGCGACAACCGTCAACACGGACCTCCACGAGTCCGTACGTTACAACACTATTATTATATTGAATATACGATATCAAGTGGTTACAGAGATGATGGAATATCAATAGTTCTAGTGCTTGCAAAATATGTTTTGTAGCTTGTAAGGAGTATCTAAATAAAACCTTCGATGTAGAACCTTTTTGTTGCGTAGTGTGACTTTATAATTTACGGCTATATTCCCGAAAGGTTAGGCAGAGATTCAGATGTAAATGGACCTACTATAACAATACGTCCAAATATAGTATAATGCCAATTTTTATGTGTAAACAAGAACCAACCTGCATGGTTCTACATAATTAATTGATAAAAAAAATATTTTACAAGGGGCTATGTGGTTTGGGTCTTGAAAAAAAATACAGTTGAACAACTGTTGATATGTTGGTTGATATCCTTGTCATAGAAATGTTTTGTTCTGTCAAAATTGTCAGATCATTTTGATCTTTACAGGGTCGATAGAAGGTGCATTTTGAAAGCTATCTTATCTATACTTATCTCGATTTTGGCATGTGTGTGGATTGGTTCCTATTTGCATAAGTAGGTCCAAAAGAAAGTCATCCTATTTGTCATTAAAACAAATATTTCTTTTCACAGGTACTTACAGTCATCGCCGAAACCAGTGTTGGTGTTGAGTAAGCAACCCTTAACGTAATCAGCCTTCTTATCGGCATGTCCTAGAACCAAAAATTCAAAGACATGTGACATCTACCAACTCGCACTGGGCCCGCGTGGTAGATTACAGCCCACTCCCTCTCGAAGAGAAGAGGCCTATTTCCCAGCAGTTGGAACATTATGCGTATCCTTATTATATATACGAGGAGGACTGCAAAAAGGCCACGATATAATTATGTGAAATGGGGTTCTCAGAAAATAAACCTTAAGGACCATGCGCTACTGCCGGGGTTGCGGGAAAGTCCGAAAGGGATACCGTGGCCCCTAGCAACGTACAGGCAACGGAAGGAACACGGGTGGGTTTTAGTCAGTAAGAGTCTGAGACGCCCTCCCGCTCCGCCCGGAGTGGGAGAAGTTATTTGATAATTTCCCACCAAAAAAAAAAAGGAGGGTGTGCTAAGGTAGTTTGCGAAATTCAAATTTTCTTACGTTTTTTGCAATTTGCAGGTCAGTGTCAGATTGTATGTTGATTAAAATATGATTTGCGACCGTCACAAATATGGCTTTAAATAATTATAATCATTAGAATCAGTAATACAACTCCTTTAGTTAGCATAATCCTCAAATGTCATGATTTCATGAAATAGTCATTCAATAGGATTACATGAACTGAGAGAGTTGTATTGATGATTTTTATGATTATAATTCTATAAATAAACATTTGATACGGCCGCGGATCATATTTAGATCAATATACAACATGATCTGACCTGCAAATTGCAATAAAACGTAAGAAAATTTGAATTTCGCGGGCTACCCTGACGCTTTCACCTTAACTCATCCATCACGGCATAGACAATTTAACTCATCCTATTCATAGACAACCCATCATGAAACACGTCATTATTAAGCCGATAATTTTAATGAAAACGTCCTATCTATTAATTATCACCTTTAGTTTACGCCATCAAGTATCACATATTTACGTTTAACGTTACCAATGTTTGACTAAAACATTACTGGGTTTCGAAGACGAAGAGTATGATAAGAAGTGATATGACAGGCACAAGATTTCTGTTGAAAAAAAAAATAGAAATTTGGAAATGGACATTCGACTGCTATAATTATTGTGAGCAGTGGTAACGACCACGACTTACGAGTTTTAGGTTATAGATTCGAACCCTGACAGGAGCTTTACTTTATGAAAATTATTTCATCACCACTGCTCTCAAAACAGTGAAGGAAAACATCGTGAGGAAACCGGCATGTTGTAGAACCAAAAAATTCGAAGATGTGTGACATCTACTAACCCGCAGTGGGCCCGTGGTGGATTACGGCCCACTCCCTCTCACAGGGAGGAGGCCTGTGTATGTATGTTATGTTTATTCGGCTGCTAAACAGGAAATTGAAGCATACGCAGCTTTTGCACTGACGTCAGTCACTTTATAAATACAGCTGTGTAATTGCCATGCAAATATGACATTTGACTAAGTACTCCCTATACGTTTCAATTTCATTTGACACATTCTAAAATGCGCTCGATACGAACGCGCGCCGGTAGGTGTAAATCGTACCTACATAAAGGTACCATTCCAATACCACAACATTCCAAATACCGACACGTCGCCTGCGGTCGGCTACGGAATGGTACCTTAAGTGTAACCCGTCTAACCGAACCTGAAAACGTCAAAATACTGCCGAAATTGGTAGCAGCAGTAATACATGTCATGTTCAGGGTGATAATGTAGCAACATTTTCGAAAAAGCCATATATTGTGGTGAAACGAAGCCCCATAACAAAGATATAAACCTGTTACACAAGGCCAAAGCTTCTACATGACAGCGTGGTTTTAAATTATGTCAAGAGACGAAATACCGTATCAAGGCGGATCAGTCGATTTTGAGAAAGTAAAGTGAGGTGCTGGCCGAAATACTGGCATCTTTATTTGACCGTTATATTTTTTTGGCAGTTCAGTTTTTGTAGTGTTCTTAATTGAAATGTATGGTTTACTGGACAAATATTTACAAGCGTTACTGCTGAACACGAAGTCCTGATTCTCAGGTCGGAAAAAGTGTTAGGTATTGGGTTTTTTTAACAGCAATCTCTCAATAGCAGCCCAGAGTCTGAATTTGTGCCCGGTTGATGGCAATAAGCTCGCCCCCTATTACATGGGACTTAGAAATAACCGGCGAAATGTGGGTGTACTATAAGTGAACTCTGATTAACCCTTCGTGGATTACAGGCGTGATGTTCTGATAAGTTATGTTCCTCCTGATTAACGAATCCAGTCGAATAGTACAGACGCCAGCACATCAACCTACTACAATCTCTCAAATTTCTTTAATAGATTTCCAACTTTATCACTAAAGCATAATGTTCAAAGTTGATTGGGAAAATTTGACAGTTTCGGGTAGGTTGACCTGCTGGCGTCTGTACCTACAATTAATTCGTACGCCAGCGATGTATGTTGATATTATTTTTGTTGTTTTCACTCATGTTTACTTATATTTTCATAGTTTGGCTTGGGAGACCCTTACAACCAAGTTTGATATTCACTAAAATATATAAAAAACAGAAAAAAAGTATATCAAATTACGTAAGTATTTTCATCATCATTCTCCAGTCTTATCCCATATATTTGGGGTCGACGCAACATGTCTTTTTCTACCATTTAACTTCTCTATCAGTCTTCATCTCGGTGGTCACCCCTTTTCTAGCCATATCATCTTTCACACAGTCCATCAATCGTATCTTTGGTCTTCCCCTACTCTTATAGCCATCCACATTCATACTCAAATAATTTTTATTGTAAGGTCATCTTTTTTGTTAACAGTTATTATAGCCTTAGTTGCGACTTACCTACTTAGACTATAATAAACAACATACGTATATAATAATATATTAATAATCAATTATATTTATATAATCATGCCGGAAATGCCCCTTAGACCTGTAAGCTAAAATTATCGACCATTTTTAGACGGATTAATTAATTAACAAAAAATATGATGACCTACACGAGTAGGTACACTTAAATTGGTTGTAAGACTAAGAAAAAGCACTTAGTTGATCACCTTTTAAAATGATTAGCTGTCTTGTTTATAATTGCGGTTTCTTTGATAAGATTTGAGACAATTTTCAGGAAGCAGGCAATATTTACCTATAAGTAATGCTTCTATCATTCGTAGATCTTTGACAGCCGTTACGGTAGTCAGAAGCCCAAAAGTCTGACAACTAGTCTTAGTGCTACCCAGTGACTGCGCTGTGGAGGTCAGATAGGCAGTCGCTCCATGTAAAATACTGGTATTCAGCTGCATCCGGTTTGACTGGAAGCCGAACCCAAAATAGTTGGGAAAAGGCGTTTTGACCTAAGAAAGTGGGACCTCGTTTAGGTCTTTCCTGATTTGATTTGATTCCAATACAATTTATTCTCCCTTCGAAATCGGGCCCTTAACTTTGAAGATCGTGTCTTCTGCTTCTTTTGTACTCTATGGACAGTCGATCTTCATTGCTACGGTCAGTGGTGTAATGCTCCGACTGCCCTCTTGATTCTTCTAATTCTAATGCTTCTATTTCCATTTCATTGAATTAACGGCTATTGGAATTCAGTTGCTACATTTATACTAGTAGGTAAAGTTCGATTCAAACTTAATGGCGGTTCGGAAGTTAGCCACTCGCTGCGCAGTACCCCACCCATCAATCCCGCTTACACATGAATTCGTTACTGCGCAGCGACTCGCCTCATGTTCCGAGCCGCCATTAAGTTTGAATCGGGCTGTAGTGATAAAATTTTAGAGTTTGTATGTAGGGGGTAATCTTCGGAAATGCTGTACCGATTCCGAAAATTGTTTTACTAATGGGAAGCTACAGTTTTGCCGAGTGCCATAGGATATATTTTATTTTAAAATTGGACGCGGTGTGGGCAGAAGCTAGTCTACACTAATGTTATAAAGAGAAAATATTTGAATTTTTCTTTGTACTGAATAAACTCAAAAACTCCAGCACCAATTTAAAAAATCCTTTCACCAGTAGAATGGTATATTATCACTGAGTAACATAGGCTATAATTTATAGAGATATCACGCGGGTGATGTCACAGCAAGCAATTACAACGTAAAATCAGCAACTAAATAAGTATATCGACATTATTGAATAAAAAAATAATTTATTATGCATAGGTCCCATTACTTTGAAATATTTCATTCTGACACTTAATTTAAATTTATGATATATTATAGCAATTTAACAGCCATATCATGGCAATTAAAATAATTTACTTAGATAGGTATGTAGGTAGGTATCTTATTATTCCAGTATGAGTATGATTTTTGTGTAACGATCGCACAATATTTATGCAATATTTTAATTGGCAACATTAATTAATGATGCGAATGCATTAGGATAGCCCGCAAAATATTTTTCTGATGACGAATTCAGAATAGGTTCGTAGGTACCAGAATAGGTTTAGTCACATTTCTTCCCTTCCCATCTCTTCCCCTGCTATAAATCACTCAGTTTCTGTTGTTAATAGTACAGTCATACCAAATAGTCGCGTCCAGTGCGTATCCCAGCACGTAAAGAAAACAAACTGTTAGATATTCAACTCTCGGCGCTAAGCAGAGCGTCGAAAATCCAATACGCGAAAAATAATCGCCGCGATAAAAATACGTCCGTGCGCCCTGGGCTAAATGTAGTACCTGTCACTTCAGTTGTCATGCCACGTCACAGTTGTGCTCTTCAATTTATCAACGTTATAATTTGTTGACGTTTAGAAAACCTGTCATAGTGGGCTCTTTACAATAGACAGATTACAAAATAGTATATTTTTATTATAATTCTAACAAAAAAATTGTGTTCAGGCAATAGAACAAAAATGAAATTATGTATTAATTGCTGAATAAATTATGTAATTTGTTTATTAAATGGCGGTGAACACGGGGCTTAGCTTCATTAATTTCTCTCGGAACTGAAACAAAAGAAAAATCTTATCAAATACCTAATTAAGTCACTTTTAATATAACCAGAAGAGCAACCAAAGTCACGGACGATGCCAGTTCATTGTAATAGCACACTTAATACTAATACTGCATAATTATAAGTACCTACCAGGGTGACATGACCAGAGGACGGGTGCGAGCCTTGACACTCCGTAATGATAGTGGAGCGATACAATCTAATTCTAGTGTGCTATGCTGTCCTGGTACCGGGGTTAGAAGTAATAATCTTTCTTAGTGTGGATAATTGAATATTGTTTTGCTATGTCGGGTACAAATTAGCAATAATCCGTTTACATTTTTTTTTGTTCAGTAATTTCGCTAACTTGTCCAATTATTGAAAGCTTTTAAGCGTTAAGAAAAAGGTTTGGGTTTGTTTAAAATTGGGGGGGTTACCCTTAAATTTACTGGCCCTACTGGAAAAACAGCGGCCAATCAAATCACTTGACATGAGATTATTGTGACACGTTTTTGATTATAATTATAATAAGCTTTTCTGAAAGAAAATAAATGGGGGTTTCTATTTGGGGGAATTCTATTTAGTCCGTCAGTCAGATAATAAAAAACTATTAGACATGTATTTTTTGCTTTATCATATTAATAAAAAATGACTTAGTTAAAACGCATTAAAGTTGGGGAGTGGGGGTTGCTACGTCACAAGTAAGTATAAAATCTACATACTCGTAACGTCATTGCACATTTTAACGCAATGTATCGCCGTAATCTTTTGATAAAGTAAAAAAAGAAAAAATACGTGTCCAATATTTTTTAATAATACAACTGAAAGACAAAAAAAAATTTTTTAGCCACCATCCCTATTTTGTGTGCCAGTTACCTATATAATAAAAAATAAAAGCAATAATAATAGACCAGGCAAAATAAATATTACAAATACCATTGCGATTTTAGATGTTAATCGAGAACTCCAAAAACAATGACACCTAGGTCATTTTTTATACTTGTAACATTTGGATCACGTGACAATGATTTGCATATGACTGCATCATAAGACAAGTGTCACCTCCACACCAATGTTAAAACTTCGATCAGCACTTGTTTGCGAATTATTGCAAGATTTATCCATTTTGACATGTGCATTCATCATTCTATCTTAAATACATATAAAACAAAACATACCTACCTAATTATTTTGAATTAAGAACTCAAGAACTGGTAAAACTCGTAAGGCACCTGAGCCACCGCGATTCACGAGTACCGAGTAAAGCTAGCAAGAGTTGGCGTGCAACGAGCAGCGAGTTTGCTACGGTGACTGGTATGCATATGTACGAGGCGTGAGTCTCTCAGCGAGTGTTCTGCCTACCAAGCGAGTACCTACTCTCTTTGATAGTTCTTCTCGCTGCGACAAACGAGCACGTACTTGCCCAGTGTGAACAGGCAGCGATCAAATGTTAATATCATATTATGTATCTCTTTTACTTAAACGGGACCTACAATCTTTTGTACGTTTCTTGAGCGAGAAAATCATTGATAGTCGCTTCCTCGTCGGAGCGGTGGGACAGGTGCCTTTTAAGGAGATTTTTTTGATAATTTTGGACAATTCATGGTTACAGAATTTGCTAATTTTTAAAAATTAATTTTGTATTCTTAACAACATCAAAATAAAATTAAATAAGTAGACCGTTTTGGCGCAAGGCCTTTGCCTGCCTCCAATGGTAAATATTTTAGTAATAAATTTTAAATTTTTGCTTACCTTCATAAACGCGTGGTACCTATTATGTTCTTATTTCCAACAAGCTGTTACTAAGCCCACGTTCGCAAGGACGTAAAAATATCGCAGCGGGAGTTTATCGCGCACTGGATTTTCAACTCTCGGCTCGCGTTGAGACTTGAGAATCCAACGCTTTGGGACGGACTTTCGTCCCATAGCGTCGAAAAAACACACTGTTTGATTTTCAACTCTCGGCGCTAATCAGAGCGTTGAAAATCAAGTGCACGAAAAAAAATCGCCGCGATTTTATTATGTCCGTACGAACGTGGGCTAATTGTGTAGTATCTTCGTCTGCGTGTATTTTTTTTAAATATCTACACGTATCCAGTGTGAAACGTAGCCTAGAATGTCCTTGTTCAGGTCTCAGGTTACCTATATGTCAAACTTAGCGATTGTTTCAGTGTAAAAGACGTGAAAAGGTAACAGACAGAAAGTCAGATAGACTGACAGATACAGTTTTGTTTTAATAATAAGATCGATTATGACTTAAGTACCTACTTAGGTACTTAAACGAAAAGGACCCAATCCTCATTGAGCTAGTTTTGAGGTATTAAATTTCTAGTTTGAGTTAAAAAAAAAAAGTAAATAAGGCCTAAAGTTTTTTAAAAGCTTATTCTTTATTGAGGCAGTGTTTTAAATCTGTTGATTTTATTGGAATTTAAGGGAAATCGTTTCATATTTTTAACTTTAAAATGTGTTTAAAGGTTTGGTTTCATATTTTAAGTGATATTCCAGAAAATATGGGTTTGTATTCTTTTTGATATTCTCAATAAGACCTGTGAAAAATAATGTTTGCGAATAGTTTGAAAAAAAAAACGTTTTTTTTTCTAAACTAATATTATAAAGAGAAAAGTTTAAATCTTTTGTATGTTCGTTTGCTATTAATAAACTCAAAAACTACTGGAACGATTTTGAAAAATACTTTCACCAGTACATAGGCTATAAAAGATAATACTCGGGCGAAGCCGCTGGCGGAAGCAAGTTAGTATAAAACTACTAATGAATTATAGATAGATCTACTAACGAATTATAGGTTGTTGATTAAGAATGAATTTGCAAACGTCAAAAAGTTAAGGATAAAAATTTCCGTTATTTCAAAAATTTTAACAGACAGCCGTTTAAATAATAGAAACCAAAAATTTCCATTTACTATCTATTTGTTTGTTAGCATAATAATTCTTAATAAAAAAATAGGGTTGTCCCTTTAAAATTAGAATCGAACGATGATCACGTCTCTATGTTATTGTTATGCTTATGAAGTGAAGTATGACTTATGAGGGAATTAAAACCATTTCAACATAATTATAACTAAGAATGTGGTAAAATTAGCTAAGTAGGTGACCGATGGCCTTTTTGCGAGAATGTGACGCATATTTTCCCCCGAACTTGTTATTTTTGTGTATGTTTGCGTCATGTTCACCGCAAATAGACGTATTTTGTGTGTTCTTGAGTTTAAGCCCAGCTACGCACGGGCGACTTTTAACGCGACGATTTTTTTTGTTGCACACAGGATTTTCAACTCTTTGTAAGCCGATGCTCTTTCTCTCGGCACTAAATAGTGCGTTGAAAATCCAGTGCACGATAAAAAATCGCAGCGGTAAAAAGCGCACGTGGGTACCTACCTACCAGTGCTAATTTACAAAGAAAAATGTGGCATGGCATTTAAACTTTAAATTCGAACTCTCTCAAATTCTGGCTATCGTCTATTCCCAAGAGTTCCTTTCTTTTAACAGAATGTCTTCCTGTACCAGTCGGAAATTAATTCCCGAAACGCTATCATTATTTAAATTACCATTTAAAAACGAACATGTATGCAGACATCCGTTCGTATACGGTTTTACCGACTGGCAATCCCGGTTCCCGCCATTGTGGCTATGACATTTGACCCACGCATGCGCAATGCGTGTCGCGACCTACGTTTACATACAATGTAGAAAAAATTGCTCACCAATATACCAGCTAGGATTTTTACACAATGAAATTCAAGAGAATCACTCAGTTGCCTAATTTTCGTGATAATTAGCGGAGGATGATAAAAAATGAAACAAGACAATTGTAAACGTTGTTTGTAGATTTTAAACTTGAAACTTCAAAAAGTATGAACATATTACGTACACTTTGAATAATAAACAATAAACAGTAGGTACTTATCTAACATTAGATCCGTTTCTAGTCTACCAAAAAAATAAAAATAGACTAATTTGAATAATTATAACGTAATCGATTAGCATAAGACTTCTTCATTGTCCAGATTTTAATTGTATCTACATATCCGCTCCACTGTTTAGCACCTTCTAGAGAATCCAAAATGGCCATATTAACGTTCACAATCTCTGCAATCTGATTGGTTAATCGGATACATGCTTAATCATATCGCGCTTTGATTGGCCGGGCGTCCCGGCGTAGTTTGAAATTAGAACTGGTGGGTTGGATTTTGCGGGAATTGCGTCGTTGGTGAAACAATGAGCTACAAAATACTGGATATGGCATTTTTATTTGACATGCCTATGGCCTATGGATGGTCTATTACAGTTTTGGCTCGTGGCTAAATGATAACAGCTCGGGTCGATCGAAGGTTAATTTACGCTTGCCGCGGTCGGTTCGCGGATGGGTGACCGTCCATTACATGTCGAGACCCCTCCGTGCCTTGGAAAGCACGTTGGTCCCGGCTGTCAATAGTAGATCTTTGATAGTCGTTATTGGGTAGTCATAAGCCCAAAAGAAATCTGACAACCAGTCTTACCATAGAATTACCCAGTCACTGGCTTGTAAAGCTCAGATAGGCAGTCGCTCCACCGGTTAGACCGGAAGCCGACCATTAGGTACATAGTTGGAAAAAGGCTAGACAGATTGGTTGGTTAAATAGGTACCTATTACCGCCCCTTGTCGCCTCATTCATACATAATGTAGTCAACAATTATGTAAACGACACTTAAGTATAGGTAAGTACCTATAATCGAACCATAATTGTATACCTACGTATTTTAGTTAACCTACGTATTATATTCGAGAAATATCTACCGTGGCCATAAAAGCCCAGGGGGTCTACTCCCTAACCGAAATCCGTAGTTTCGGCCGAAGTTGTGGGCGCTTCGTTCTCCAACTCACTTATAGTAAGTAGGTATGACCGTAAGTAAGACGAACAACGAAGCGCCCGTAACTTCGGCCGATACCCCCAGAGTAGACCCCCAGGTACGCTCGAGTGATATTTTACGACGCACTAGATTTTCAACTCTCGGTAAGTATTGGGCAGAGCATTGTATTTCAAACGGCGCAAATTATATAGATAATATCACTTTAAATTGCTCGCATGGGTAATTTTTAAAGTAGCTGCATGTATATTAGGATATATTAAAATTTGCTCAAAACACGATTAAAAATATTATAATTTTTGTAAAAATTTTGCGGAACAATCCTCTTATTACAGAGCTTGGGAACGGGTTGTCATTTACCAAAATTGTGCACGTCATTAATCGCACGGCGATTGAAGGTTGTCGTAATGTGGTTGGTCGCACAATTATCTGTATTTTTGTGTAGGTACCCACACTGACTAATAATTACAAAATATTGTATTTTTACTTGCTACGTGCGTATGTAGATACTAGTCTAAGAAACTAACTAATCTAGAAATTAAGCATACTTTTATGGACTTTAGATCCTCTTTCAGAGCTTAAAGAGGCTTAAACTATTAAGCCTCTTTAAGCTCTGAAAGAGAATCTGAGCATTTTTATCTATTTTTGACAACTGTTGGGGTCGACTGCCAAGACATAACAAACACTCTTTAGGAGAAGTTGTCAAAAATAGATAAAAATGCTCAGTCCTGCTAAACAAAAAACAAAAAAAAAACAAGTGGGCAGTATGAGAGAAAAGTACCTAAGTCTTAGGTACCTACCTAATTAATTTTGAGGTGTTTCTGTAATAAAAGACGTAAAAAACACACCATAATTGGGTACTAACATCATAACCTAAAATAACTTGTCGATTATCAAAACATTAAGGTTGTTCTCACATTTTTTGTGGACTAACCGGTTACGAGTACGTCTGGGCTTTCATAACATAACAAACCCAAACTGCTGATCATCAGGCAGTAGGTACGTGTAAATTGGACAATTTTATGCCAACGCTACGCAACTAAAAACATGGCCGGCTACAGGGTTACCAAACGTCAAAAATAATGAACGTGTCAAATAAGTGTGTGCCTACTTTCATGTTCTCGGCATCGTTTGTGACCGCAAGAAGATGAAGCCTACTCCGGATAATGATTTGATTAATTTTTGCACATTTTATTGCTGATAAATTGAACAAAACTCAAGGAGACCCAATTAAAATTAATTGAAAGGATTAAGAAGGAATCTCAAGGTTTCTGAGGCATCGAAAAGGTTGATTTAATTATGTCTTATTTAAGCAATAAGAAGTTGAGGTAAAAATCAACAAGACATGTTCAAAATAGACTTTTGAAAAAGATATAATACTTCTTTAAAATATTTCATAGCTGCTTCAATTATACAATCTCTGCATCGCTTTACTTATATATTTTCAGAAATCAATATGTAGGTAGTATCTATAAAATACCTAGTTTTTTTGACCAAATGTTTTCTTTCCACTCAACAGTCCTAATTATAATAATAAATTGATGGATGGCGATAGGATTGAATGAGCTCGTGGCTAAGTAATAATTGCCGCACGGGTCGATCCATCAGGTTAAGCTACGCTTGCCGGCCTTGGTCTATGGATGGGTGGCCATCTTTACATACCGAGACTCCTCCATGCCTCGGAACGCCGTCGGTCCCGGCTGTCATTCGTGGATCTTTGACAGTCGTTACGGGTTGTCAGAAGCCCGAAAGTCTGACAACCAATCTTACCAAGGGGTATCGTGTTACACAGTTACTGGGTTGTGGAGGTCAGATAGGCAGTCGCTCCATGTAAAATACTGGTATTCAGCTGCATCCGGTTAGACTGGAAGCCGACCCCAATATAGTTGGGAAAAGGCTAAGCAGATTGATTGAATGGCGATAGGTTCTATGCATTTCTTGCAAATATTTCAATTACAGTCTTTACTTGTATTTGCCACATAACACGTGCAACCTGTAGGTCGGTGACATAATATAGGCATAGCTAAGACTGTGTAAACAACTTCGTTAAAGCCTCAAGATCTAAAAAAGTACATAATAACATCAGTCTATAAAGTACCCACTGCTGGGAAACAGGTCTCGCCTAGTACGAGATGGAGTGGGTCGTATCAACCATGCGGGGGTCAGCTCAATGCAAGTGTCATACTGATGCTAGGCTTGTCGCATATTATATCCAGCTCTCTGGTAATAATACAGCTCTGTTAAGCATCAGAAATACTCAGTCCAAACATTTTATAAGATATTTGGAGGTCCGCCATTTAATTTAGAGTAAAAGTAGAATAATGGCCGATTTTTAGGCTTCCGTGCCTCAAAAGAAAAAACGGAGCCCTTAAAGGACTTCGTTATCCGTCTGTAGGTACGTCTGTCTGTCAGTCTATCAAAACCTCTTTTCTCAGGAACGCGTGGACATACCAAGTTGAAAATTCATTCATATCAAATACGTAGGTTTACGGTCCCTTGGAGCTCTAAAAACCAAGCTTCTAAGTCAACCGCACGTCAACCGCGTCAACGCGCCGTACGGCGGTAGACAATACAAAACTTTTAACAATTTACCTTCATAATATTCGTAATGTTAACACTTTAAGCTCCTATTACTCCTGGAAAACAAAAATGTATAAAGTAATATTTTTTTAGTATTTATTTCTGTACAAGTGATTTGTAATCTTTAGAAATAAATGAATTCAAACCGAACATAATAAAAAAATACGGCCATCTATGCGACATATTTTGATATTCGCAAAAAGTCCGAAAAGGTTAATTCGTAGTTTGACACATTTTTTTTGCGTTTACAAGCTTATATTCACTGTCAAATCGTACAGAAATAATAATATAATAATCACTTGCTTTAAAAACGGCGAAGGAAAGCGTCGTGAAGAAGCATGGCTGAGGCATGCCTGATAGATATTTCTCGACGGCATGTGAAGCCAAGTCAGAGCCCATGGGCGGTATAAAAACTCTGACACCAGGCTAGTCACTAACCACACGAAGAAGAAGATTATGAAATTTTCATGCACAGGGCCTCTGTCAAACCATTAAATGGTTTTTTTTCTACCAGCTACATCTACGACAGTAGTTTTATTCTATTTCTATGCTGGTAACCCTTAACTTGCGCGTGTGGACAGAGTGACTGTTGCTTTTGACATAAGCACTTAAACGGATTTGAGAAAAAAAAAACATTCAATGCGTTTGCGGTATAATGTGGGACAAGACAATCAGTAGGAGGCTAAGATTAACACATCATAGGTCGTTGGATAAGATAGGCATTTTAATGCTTGTGGTCTCTTTTAGCTTTACCGCAAAACGGGGCAGTTACTGGGCCAATAATGGACGCACTTGCGAGATTCCTGCGCTTTAACGATGATCATCATCTGCCTAGCCTTTTTCCCAACTATGTTGAGGTCGGCTTCCAGTCTAACCGGATGCAACTGAATACCAGTATTTTACATGGATTGACTGCCTATCTGACCTCCACAGCCTTGGGTAACACGCAACCCATTAACGATTATATTATTAGGATATGGTAACCACAAGACGGCAATGAGAGAAACATTGTCATTTCAGTCTATCACCACCGCATTTCCAGTGACATCATCATCATCACCGTCATTGGCAGCCTTCTTCCATGCACTGCTGAGTATAAACATTCTTCTTTTTGCGCCATGCTTCCCTGGTTTGTGCAAGTCTAATCCAGGTCTTCTCCACAATCTTCTGGATAACTTTTCAGTGCTAAGTAATTTACTGTCTTCTATTTGTTCACCTAAATGGTTACGAAAAGAAAGGATATGAGGGTTCAGAAAAATTGCTAAAGCTCAGCGTAAAGGCTCCGCGGACAGGCGCGACCGCGACGTGACGCGAAATTTCACAAAAGTTGTTCTACAGTTGCGCCGCGCTGTCGCGTCGCGCCTGTTTGCTCCTTTACTGCCCTACATCTTCAACCCATATTTGATTCACCAATGTCTAATTGGCATGACAAGACGAATTCTGCTGTAGGTACTTTTTTAAGCCTACCTACCACTAGACAAATAGTTATCATCTTAATTTTTTGCTGATATAGACATCATTATTGACGTCGCGTTTCTAGGTTATGTTACGATCAGTTAACTCTGTTGACCAGCATACGTTGTTATGGCATCTATTAATTGTTTTTTACCGTTGTTACAGATAATTGGAGAAAGAGAATACGCTGTGAGGCCTACGAGGAGGCCTTCTGAAGAGTTACAGACTGGACAACCCTTAGAAGTGATAGTACAACAGGTGAATATTTTACCCATTTCTTTTTTCCTTGTGGAATTCATCATTGATACCCCCCGTTTGGGGAGAACAGAGGGTTATGTTGGACTCCTAGCGACTAAAACCCCACTGTTCCTTCAACTACTATGAGTTGGGGACCTGGGAGTTACTTGTACATGGCCGCACCCTCGAATAGTATCAGCCCGCCATACCTAGCGGGCCCCATCACACCGACCCGGCTAAGTGCGACCGATCCCACGTCAGCATGTCCTCTCATAAAGCCTCTGTAATTGATCTACCGAAAAGTTTTCATAGAAATAGTTTTGTCAGAGTCGCGTCGCGCTGTCGCGTAGCGCCAGTCTGCGCGAGACTTAAAGGCACGCATGAACACTGCGTGCCACCTCTTTGGGTTTAGCTATTAATACCTACCCAACTAGATTTTGACTGCTTGATGGCCAACACAAGCTATTATCTGATTATTTTTGTTTGAACTCAAAACCTACGATTTATTATTACTGGCTTTAACATAATCAGCCTATAACGATGCCACTAATGGGACACAGCCTTCCTCTCTGTGGGAAGAAGTGGGCCCACCACGCGGGCCCGGTGCTGGTTGGTCTCTTATTACCCAAATGTGAGGTGTACACTATGCATAACCCTAACCTAAATTCATGTTTTAAATAATCCTAATTTTAGTGAGAGTTGATGATTAAAGGGTGCTATAAATTCTGTAAGTAGTCTTAAAAAGTGCACCCCTTATCTGTAACCTATTCAACACCTGCCTAGCCTTTTCTCAACTATGTTAGGGTCGACTTCCAGTCTACCCGGATGCACAGGACAGCTGAATTCCAGTCGCTCCATGTAAAGTACATGGAGCGACTGCCTATCTGAACTCCTCAACCCAGTACAGAGGCCTTATTATGAAGTATTAATGTCATCATTATTCCACTGCGAAAAAAGGATGGTGCTAGCGGCCTTGTATAGCTCCGTCTCTCACTCACACTGGAATAATGGTGGCATTAATACGCCATAATACGGCCCCTGGGTCATACGATACCTTTTGATAAGACTGGTTGTCAGACTTGCGGGTTTCAGCTATCTAATTACGCAACACATTTTCGTAAACAATTACGACAAATTTGTTTCATTTTGACAGTTCAACAAAATTCATTGCGTTATTTACGTTGTTGAGCAGATTTTTTTTTTGAACTTATGAATCAATGTATTAGCAATTTGTTTCAAAACGATTCAAATTTCCATTGATCGCTTATTACGTATTTGGGGTACTGACTACCCTGTAACCTATTATTTCATCTAAGTAATTAAAGAGAGCTCTATGAATTCCTTGAAGAAGTAACTATAAGACCTAACGAACATGTTTACCTATTAGCTGGACAAATGAGACAATCAATTTATGATAATAAATCCTACCTTTGCCCTTCCAATACTAATAAAACAAATGACAAAATAATATGTGCACGTAAGTTTATGTTAAATGCACAATTGCACATATAAATCCTTTTCAAGTTGCAAAACAAAATACATAAGTATTCAGGAACTCAGAGCTTAATATAAGATACTATTTTGTAAATTATAATATTTACATAAGCCGTAAAAAATTGGTACTTTATTTCAACGAGCTTCGTTCAATATATGTCGTTGGTCAGCGATGTGTGAATTTATTCGTGATTTGAATGGAAATGAGTTTCCTTCATTCGTTTTTGTGCGACAACTAGCGACGCGCCCCTCGTTTTTACGACTTGACAAAACATCGAGATTTCTTAATTATCTATAAGTTTAATATCAATGTATTTTACATATAAACCTTACGGAATACATTCCCTGAATTGTGTTGAAACCTCATCAAAATCCGTTGCGTATTTTAGAAGAACAACGCGGACATAAAGACAAACGCGAAAAGCGACTTTGTTTTATAAAAGGTATAGATGTTCATTATGACTGCCTCGTTTGTCTCGTGGTCGCAGGCGGTACTGCTGAGCCTGAGGTCCTGGGTCGGGCAAAGTGTGATTGGGTTTTTTCATCTGAAATTTCTCAGTTGCAACTTGCAACCCAGAGTCTGGATTTGTGCCCGTTTTATGGCAATAGGCTCGCCCCCTATTACATGGGGCTTAAACATAACATAACTGGCGAAATGTGGGTGTACTATAGGTACACCTCTACTCACCCTTCGAAGAATACAGGCGTGATGATATGTTCTTTTATGATGCAGGAGAATGAGGGACATCTCTTAAGGCAAAAGCGTCAAGGTAGCCCGCGAAATCATACTCTTCGTCTTCCAAGTAATGTTTTAGTCAAACATTGGTAACGTTAAACGTAAATATGTGATACTTGATGGCGTAAACTAAAGGTGATAATTAATAGATAGGACCTTTTCATTAAAATTATCGGCTTAATAATGACGTGTTTCATGATGGGTTGTCTATGAATAGGATGAGTTAAATTGTCTATGCCGTGATGGATGAGTTAAGGTGAAAGCGTCAGGGTAGCCCGCGAAATTCAAATTTTCTTACGTTTTTTGCAATTTGCAGGTCGGTATCAGGTTATATGTTGATCTAAATATAAGAATTATAACCGTTAAAATCATCAACACAACTCTCTTAAGTTCATTTATCCCTAATTAATGACTATTTCATGAAATCATGACATTTTAGGATTCTTCTAAGTTAAGGAGTTGTATTGCTGATTCTAATGATTATAATTATATAAAGCCATATTTGTTACGGTCGCAAATCATATTTTAATCAACATACAACCTGACATTGACCTGCAAATTGCAAAAAACGTAAAAAAAAAAAGAATTCGCGCGTTACCTTTTGATTGTTGATTTTGTAAAAGATGATATAGCTAAACAAAGGGTGAATACTGAGATGACGGCTGATTGAGATGTGAAGAAGAACATCAATATAATTAATATCAGCAATCTTGAAAACTTGGTTTGTCTTACAACCTCGGCTGGTTGCTGAATGACAAAGTAGTCTATACCTAAAAAATAAAAATAACAGTACTTAGCACAAGTAACAGTTCAAAACTGCATCGAATTCCCAGTTATAAAAACACTTTAACATTTAATAGCAATGGGGTAGCGCTCTAATTTAGGATTCATCTTGAATTAGAAGGCTATTAGAATAAACTGAAAAATATAATCAATGCTAAAGCGCAGGCTGTTGATGAACTTAACCTCAAATGAAACAACGAAACCTCGATCCAAAAATGAAAAGTTCTCGGACAAAAAAAATTGGTTAGTGGCTACCCTTTTGCCAACAGATCTTGGATGTGAGCGGTCAAGGCTCAAAGGTCCAATAAGGTGGATACCTCATTACTGTAACCTTTTTTACCCAAAAATATTAATCTTAAACAAAACTTCTTGACATTCGTCTTTCATAATTGCCTACCGCATTGCGTCATATGCCTAACCTGCAGGATACAATTTGGAAGAATAAAAAAGTATTTATTCAACTCAAACGAGATATCAGCCAGTCTCTCGAAAAAAATCTCACCGTGAAAACTTAGGGGAAGGGAGCTTGAAGTGAGCTGTCATCTGATGCTGGGAAAACGTGAAGTGAGCTGTCAACAGTGTCAACTATTGACACGTTTTCACGGTGAGATTTTCACAAAAAAGATCGGCAGATTTCGGGGAAGGGTTTAAATTAAGTACATATAACATAGAGAAGAAACAGGGTTGTCGTTTTCCAAATGTCAGTCACTCCCATCTAGCCTGAAGGTCTAAAGTTCCCTACTTTAGACCTTCAGGCTAGGTGGAGTGACTGTCTTCGCTGGGTAGCTCGTAACAGACGGATTGATTAGTACCTAGGTTATTAGTAGATTAGTAGGATTAAGGTCAGTAGCGTGGCCTACGTCCAGCAGTGGACAGCTACATAATGATGATAATTATGAAAGTAGAGATCGACCTCAAAAACTATACACGTACATTTTAGACCTCTTTAGGTCATTCAAGAATTTCAGTTTTGCACGCAATCAAATCTAACGTCCATGAGACGGAGACAAGCAACAAATGATAGACATTATGCAAGCTGAATGTAATCATAAATCACGTTAATGTAAATACGTTTTTACCATGAGCTTAGCGTCGTCGAGAGAGAAAAAAGGCTTACGTCAGAAGCTGATTACTTCCATGTTACAGCTTCCCTTGAATAAGTTGAATGGTGTAAGGAAACTTATGACTTTGACAGGCGAAGGACGTTGGATCAAACTGGTGAAAAAGATGTGTTGTAATTGTAATGTAATGCCTTGCTCAGTGGGACAGATTAGCGCACGACTCAAAGATTGTTCGCACATTACCACGATTTCGAAATCTATGATCAGCACTTACTTTATAAGGAAACTTGTAGATGTATGATGTAGAAGCATCTAGTTTTTGGAGTTAATTGGTATCAGTCCGGTCGTCAGAATTCTGGTTTTCTGGCGGTCTTAATCATAGCCCAAATCTAAACCCATACACTTCAAATTGGCATATCTTTTCTACAACCATGTAAGCAGGCAGATATTTAAAATGCTATTGAACCTGCTAAAATCTTAACAGATTTCTCAGTGACGAAAGAGATTTTTTCACACCAAAGGCACAAGTCATCTGGGCTTTGAGTGTATTAAAATGACTTTTATTAATCTTTGATCTTCTGAAGAGTGAAAGTTGATACCCGAGTCACTAGTTTTATAGGTACGAAGTGCGTTATTGGAGTGGTCTGTAGACTTCTTCATAAAAAGTAGTTCGCGGTTGTAACAACCACAACAAATGACGCTTACTGGCAAAAAACGTGATGACCGCCACAAAATTGTCATTAAGATACTTTTTGTTTTATGTGTGTTAAAACTTGTTATAATAGCATCAATTGATCTTTGTGCTACATAAAGTGGAACGTTCAGTCTGTCCGTTATTTCTACTACTAAAATCCACAGAATATTCCGTCAACGGTGCTTGTCTTTGTCATCTTTGGCCTGCAATAGTAGTTTCACTAATTCACTATAGCTACTGCCTCTGTGGCCGTCTGGAGTTGCAATGTACCTATCCAATGTACCAAACATTATTTTGTCCCTCATTCATTATCCACAAACTGAGGGCATTCAATTTTTGGTGGTAAGGATTATTGTGTTTCTGTCGCCTATCTAATTTACAGTGCGTTCATTATAAATTGACCAGTAACCCGATTGGTAGTACTGATCTGTCAGTCACCATTTTGAACTCTATTAGTATTGAAACTAAGCTTGACAAGCAATGGTGCCAACATGACGGCAAAGGACAAGTTATAGGGAACGGTCTGTACCTAACTTTGCCTTCTTCTTCCCGTGTCTTCACGATGACATTCTCAAATTCAAAAACATTAACATAACTCTCTGCCTTGTTGGTCTAGTGGTCGCTAGCGATACTGCTGAGCATGAGGTCCTGGGTTCGATTCCAAGGTCTTCGCAGTTGCAGCCTGGAGTCTGAATTTGTGCCCGGTTGATGGCAATAGGCTCGCCCCCTATTACATGGGACTTAAACATAACTGGTGAAATTTGCATAGATAGAGAGATACACCTGTCTAACCCCTCGAATATTATAGGCGTGATGTTGTGTTATGTATTATTAACATAAATCCTACGGCACAGCATTCACAGCCTGCAAAACTCCTACCAACCAGGCATGATACAGCACCATTCAAAGTTACATAGGACAAAAATAGTCTCAGACCAAAGGTCAAAACAATACGTAGCTATTTACGTCGAGTAATGATAGGTTGTAGCTGCTCTACGACTTTGTCCCTGAAGGTTGTAGGGGTTACATAAACGGTAGTGACTGTGTATTAAGATATTATGATAAAAAGCTGCTGTGTCATGGTTGAGGGAATTGGGGTGACACGTGTCTTCGTGGACTTTGGAATGGGATACTAGCAGATTCTATGTGCAAAACAGTGTCTAAGAAACTGAAAAAATATTTAATTACCGCGAATGATAAATATTTTACACTCTTTGCTTCTCACGCACGTATATATACTAATTTACAAATAGTTACAAGCAGAATTTATGCAATGACGCTAGGAATGCTACAGGGAACTATCTTGAGCCCTACACTAATCAATCCTTCAAGGGTCCTTACTTCGTTTATTCGTAGTTGGCATACATTCGTACAGATTTTAAAACATCCATGAAATGGATAGGTACTGGATTATAACAGTAATCTATCAGTCTCACTGTGAGAACATCATTCATTTTTTTTGCGATGTCACTGAAATGGGTATTTTGTAACAGTAGTAAAAAAAGTTAACAGTAGTTTCTGCCTACCCCAATGAGAAGTAGGTGTGAGTTTACGTATGTATGTTTAGAATATAAAAGAAAAACCACCGCTTGAAATATAATAAATATCCTTATAACTAATGGGTGATTAGATTTAATAGGACTCACTCTTGAAGCAAATTTAGATTCATGTGTACACTCGGTTACACATCAAGCTATAAATTTCCAGTATAAGCTGACCTCGCATTGTACAGAAATCCTATACAGTGCGAGATCAGCATAAACTGGAAAATTATAGTTTGATGTGAAGCCGTGTGTACCATTTTATTTATTTCATATTCATATATATACAAAACCTTTTGATTTTTGAAAGTCAGCCAATCCAGTAATCCTTTACCTTCGACTTTGATTAAATACAACTTTTTAACTGAAGTAGTACACAATAAACATAATGTATGTACGTTCAAACTGTGCTAATAAAAGTAATAGGCACTACAAAGTTTATTAAACATGTTTTTTAACCTTGACTTATGACAGCATGTACTTTAATCTCAGTACACTTAAATTGATTTACTACCAGTACTAAATTACGATCGCGATGAGGAAAATTTTGAGTCTGAATGTTGATGGCTATAAGAGTAGGAGAAGACCAAAGAAACGATGGAAGAACTGTGTGAAAGATGATATGGCTAGAAAGGGTGACTTTGGAGATGACAAACCTTTTTTTTTTTTATGGGAAATTATCAAATAACTTCTTCCGCTCTGGGCGGAGCGGGATGGCGTGTCAGACTCTTACTGACTAAAACCCACCCGTGTTCCTTCAGTTACCTCAGCAGGCATCGGTCCTATCGGACCCCTTCACTTGCTGACATCTCTTTGAGGCACGCGTGGAACACAACGCGCCGTCGACCCGGGCCTGGTCCTTATCAAGTCCGTTTGGCAAGACCGCGGAAAAACGGCCTGCGATTCCCGACTCCCAGGGCGTCTCCTGCGGCGGCTAGAGGGTGAGGGCGTGAAATTTGCTTCTCCCTCACGCGTTCTGCCGCCTCCTTCGCGAGCATTGCTGCCCATGCCCTTTCGCTCCGTACCATGGCCTGGACCAGGGCCGGACGCGAGAGATCTCCGCCACCGATCGCCTCCACGAGGACACGGCGATGCTCTGCCCAAGCCGGACAGACCTCCACCGTATGCTCAACCGTGTCCTCCGGGCGATTCACGCAGTGATGACACCCGGGCGTTTCCTCCCGCCGGATACGAATCAGGAACCTCCCGAAACAACCGTGTCCGGTGAGGACCTGCTTCAGGCGGAGAGATGACATACCTGACCTGGACACTAAATAAATTGGGATAAGGGCAGGAAGATGATGACATGCACGACCTGGGAATTGAGCCGGGACCACGCTTGCGACCACTAAACCAACGAGATAGTGTCATAGATTCAACGAATCAGTTTCTAAAGCAAGTCTCAGACATAGCACAAGATTATAACAGTATCCTACTTAATAATAAATGTGAAAGTTTGTATAATGTTGTTTGGTGTTTGTCACTCAAACACGCTAAAACGGATTTGTATTTAGAATTTGGCACAGAGATCGTTTATAACCTGGATTAACATATAATATACTTTTTATTCCGGTAGTACACGCGGCTACACATCAAGCTATACATTTCCAGTTTATGCTGATCTCGCATTGTATAGGATTTTCGTACAATGCGAGGTCAGCTTATACTGGAAATGTATAGCTTGATGTGGAGCCGTGTGTACGACCCGAGAAATAGCTTTTTCTTGTTTTTAAAGTAATCTGCGTTCGCAATTTATTTGCCAAACTTGTAAACAAACACATTTTAATTTAATTTAGAAAAAAACAACTGTAATACTTACGCATAAGGTTCAGATTGCGCTACAACTTTATCACAGTACAATTCAGTCTAAAATTAAATTTATTTACACTTACATAAAGTTGAGGAAATAAATAACATCAATTGGAAACAAGGATTTGAATAGACCTTAGGTACTTTGGTCTCAATAAACTTAAATTGATTAAAAGCTACACCGAGTAATCACTTTGTGTCGTTTTAATGTATCTACTTAATTGGTCACTTGCAAACGTGTCGTAATTGATTATTCCTGTTTTGATAGATGTTTTTCATGTTAAAAGCTTTTCTGTTTAACCACAAATGGCGGTTTGATTGATTCATTTATAGTGATAGATCAAAAGGGATTATTACTGTTATAAGTTTTTCTGTTTTGTTGTTGCTTTAATTTTTATGCCTTCATATTCGCCAACAGCGTCTTCTACTTGCTTATTGCTAGTTGCTCCCTTTAAGTTTGGACCATCCATTATGAGTTAGATTTTCTTAACCTTCTATCTTTTCTTCTTCTTTAATTATTTGCGAAAACGATGAGGATATGTGTTCTCTATTCTTTTCACGTTTACCACGACCTAAGTTACTGTAATTAGGTACGTATTTAATTTGACCCCTTTAACTTGTATAATAATAATACCAGCCTATTATTGTCCTACTGCAGGGCAAAGGCCTCTTCTCATACAGAGAAGGAACGAGCTTTGATCACCACGCTTGCTCAAGACGGGTCGGTGATTTCAGACTTATATGAATTATAAGTTTAGGTTTCCTCACGATGTTTTCCTTCACCAATGTCAGTAATGTCACAGCTTTGTACAGCCCGATTCAAACTTAATGGCGGCTCGGAACATGAGGCGAGTCGCTGCGCAGTAACAAATTCATGGGTCAGCGGGGGTGAGGGGCGGGGTACTGCGCAGCGAGCAGCTAACTTCCGAGCCGCCACTAACTTTGAATCGAACTATACAGATGGGACTCCGTAGTTTAGGTGTGAAGCTACAAGCACGCGGCGGACCCGTCTTGCTGGGCCAATTCAGTGAGTGTAACGTAGTCAGAAGATCTAAGAGTCACGCGATAGAAAGAGAGGCAACTTCTAGGTAAATATTAGTAGGTGACTAGCGCTATGCGACCTGAATTGCACTTTATTGTGTCGTAATAAAAGTCGCTTTTTATTTAAATGGTTTTGCGGAGTGTCCCATCTGTGGTAATGTCCATGATAAACCCTTTCACTGACAAGATTTGCGTCATACCTACGTTATCGAATGCAAAAAAACTATATTAGCCTCACTATCTCACATGGCTGCTGAAGCCACACAAATTACTTCAGGGCCACTACTACTTAAGCAAATACCAACCTTTTTTACACCATACACTAAAACCAACTAGTCAATAGAGGTGATGTCAAATTCAATTAATCACAAAGTGTCAAAGATCAACAGTTTTTTTATCGATAAAACGTTCCTTCATACACTATAACCTAGAGGGGCTTGTAGCTAAATAATAATCGTATGAGTCGATCGAAGGTTAAGCTACGATTGCCGCGGTTGATACGTGGATGGGTACCCATCCATTACATATTGGGACACCTTTGCCCTTTGTGCCTTGGAAAGCTCGTTAAGCCGTTTGTCCCGGCGGTCATTCGTAGATCTTTGACAGTCGTTACGGGTCGTCAGAAGCCCGAAAGTCTGACAACCAGTCTTACCAAGGGGTATCGTGTTACCTAGTGCCGATTACCTACAGAACAGGCCTATAAAGGTATCAATTCGTCACCTGTTCGTCGGGTTGGTGAAACGTGTTCAGAAACTGGTATTTTTAATATAGTACACATAATACATTCTCCTTTATGTCAGTTCAAGGCCCTTGGTGACTTATTAAGAATATTATTTTTCTACACTAAGAGAAAAGATTTATATTTTTATTCGTACTTAAGAGGGAACAGGGCCTGCGAGGAATTTGGAAAAATAGGTATTTGAAGAAACTATTGCCGTGGTCTTACCTCAAGTCTACCTCCGGAGAGTGCGATAGGGACAACTACAGCTCAGACCGATTATATCACAAGAAAAAATGACGAGATTGACGTTTTGCATTCCCCTTTTTTTTCCTCGAAAACTGAGCTGAATTAATTATTTTTTAAATTCAAATTTTAAGAAAAATTGTATGTCAAAGTTCCTATCATTTTCTTTTATGTTAAAAATTGGTTGCCTGTAAAGTCGGTATACGGGCGAAAGTTTTACGTGACAACGACTTTGCGTGCCTTTCACTTTTTATGTCTGTCTCTCTCGCTCTTAGGCGGGCTAACCATGACGCGTGCCTCTCACTCGCTCTCATTGTGAGCGCATAACGTGAGCGGAGCGTAACGCAGTTTCTTGAAGTGTCACCCGGCAAACCAATTTATAAGACGTTGTCACGTCAAAACTTTTCGAATTTGTGTGGTAATCTTCTAATCACGGCGGTAAAAATGGGGCAATTTTGTAATTTATAGAGTCATATTTTCTTTACCAATAAGTTGCTGAAAAAAGCTAAATAACAGGGACGTGTCTACAGCAGACCTTAATTTGCTCCAGAGGCATTATTCTGGAAGAAAAAAGGGAAATACATTTGTATGGAGAATCGGAGGCCCTGTTCCCTCTTAACAATAAATTAATTCAAAAACTACTGAACCGATTTTATAAATTCTTTCAACAGTATGATGCTATTTTGTTACTGAGTAACATAGGCCGTTGTTTCCGGCTGTCATTCGTCATGTGGTCATGGCCCATTTCATATTTGGCACTCGTAATGAGTCGTCAGAAGAACCCCGAAAGTCTGACAACCAGTTCAATTCAATTCAAAATATTTTTTTCACATAAACCTACAAGGGCACTTATGAAACGTCAGAAGCTGCACGGTGCAGGTGCACGGTTCCAATTGGTCGTTTCCTATGGAGAAGAGCCGGCAAGAAACTCCACGGTTACTCTTTTAAAAGTAAATTGTATTTACAATGTTTTCAAATTACAGTGTTAATAGGTATGAGAGTACAGTGTAGGCCTATCAACAAGTACCAGGTACTTAGCAAGATAGAAAATGGTCGATAGATCTACAGTCTGTTAAGCCTACAACGTTCTCACATTCACAAAATCTAAAAGAAAATAATCTATACATATAAAAGAAAAATAAAATAATAAAAATAAAGACCTATTTAAACCAAATGACATGATTGCCACTACAGCTGTAACAAATCTAATTTAATAAGTGAAGAGTGTTACCTAGGAGTATCGTGTTACCCAGTAACTGGGTTGTGGAGGTCAGTTAGGCAGGACTCAGGCCTCTTTTCTGTGAGAGGCAGTGGGCCGTAATCCCCCACGCGGGCTTAGTGCGGAGTGGTGGATGTCACGTCTTCGAATGTTCGGTTCCAAGACATGCCAGTTCCTCACAATGTTTTCCTCCACCGTTCTGCTAGCTTATTTTCTGGTAATATGTGACATATAGGACGTGCAGTCAAAAAAGGGTCGTTATTAATGGAGTTAAGAGTTACGACTGCGTTTTGGTTATTGAATTCTAGTCAATACGTAAAAGAAGATTTTGGATCTGTGAAAGCTTTACGGGTTCCTGCCTCATGGGCAGGATCTCCTATAAAAGGTTTTATATAGGCAGTCGCTCCAGGTAAATACTGGTATTCAGCTGCATTCGGTTAGACTGGAAGCCAGACCCAGGATAGTTGGGAAAAAGCTAGCAGATGACGACATGATCACCTAATTATGAACTTAGTATCAAGCTCGGTTGGAGCTAATATTATAAACGCGAAAGTTTATGAGCATTGATGGATGGATGTTTCTTACTCTTTCACGCAAAAACTACTGAACGGATTTTGATGAAATTTGGTACACAGATAGTTTATAGCCTGGATTAATACATAGGATACTTTTTATCCCGATATTTCCAAGGAATCGAGACTTATGCGGGTGAAACTGCGTGGCGCTGCTAGGCCTAAATAAAGCTAGGGTAGCTTTAACGATAGATACGGAAGCTTGTTTTTATATTTTACAGCTCAATCCAGTCCAACATCGTCCCATAAGCCCCATTCACAATTTGCTCAAAAAACGAGGTTAATTCCCATTCAAATACCGTAATATTTCGATCAAAAAAGGCAATAAATCTTTCAAAAAACAGGACACACAAGACCTTAATATGTTCAAGAACAAGCGTCAATCATGTCAAAACTCCATTGATTATTCGATCAAAAATGTTCGCTTCGCCGAAACCGAGGAAGTCCGAACGAACACAGAAGGACAGCTCCATACACTCACACACACAGAAACGCTTCACGTACAGCGAATGCACTCGCGACTGCACATATTCTGCTCATATTCATATTCAGAGATTGATAAGATCGCCGACCGTAGTACCTATAGTCTGTTCCAAAAGTATCTCGTTAAAATGTAAACAAATGTATCATGAAAAAAATTAAAATGTACCATTTTGTAGTACCACTTACAAATTTACTGCTTTGATTTTAATTATTGGAATACTTAAACCCGGTATTCTAATAATTTTGAATCACTTGACAGTTGTTTTTCAGTTGACAATTAAGGTTAATTTAATTACCTACATTTTCGTCAATGATTTTTCAATTACAACTTAATATAAAGTTAGATAAATCTTTTATTTGGTGCACACAAAAGACATAAAAAGTGGTGAGATAAAAAGTTGAACGTGCGGAGCCCGAAGTCTGAATTTGTGCCCGGTTGATGGCAATAGGCACGCCCCCCGAATTGCATGGGACTTAAATATAACTGGCGAAATGTTGGTGTACTATAGATACACCTGTGCCTATCCCTTAGGGAAATACAGGCGTGATGTTATGTTATGTTAATTCCCTTTAGTGAGTGATTGCGTAAGAAGTAAGAATTTAACCCGAACAGCGTATGTTTACACTTTCATCAGATATTTTTTGTACAGACCGTGTCTGTGCGCCTGTTTTGGCTCGGTGTACCTACAGAACCGACCTTCTGTACTATTCTGTGGTATGTATGAATCCGTGGCGATCCACATTTTAAGAGTATCTCTCCCTTCATTTTGAATAACCCGTTTTGTAACTGTACTAAAAAGGTAACGCGGAAACTGAATATTTTGAGGTTATTCGTGCTGGGAGTTGTCTTATTTTGAGGGTTATTGGTGAGAAGGGTTTTTTTTTAAATGTAGGTATTTTGTTTTAGAGTTATCGCTAATGATGTCGACGATATTGGAATTTTCGTAAAATTCGTAAAATCATGGAACAGTGAGATCGACCTTATTAATAAAATAAGCTCTCCAATCCGTTATATTTATATTTAGTAGAATTCAGTTGATTCGACTGTTTCTTCTTCAAGGTTGTAGCTATCTTCTTTCCACCCTTTCTTTTCCATCCGTTTGTTTTTTTTTTTTTGTGGGGAAAGCTTCAAAAGTAGCCCGGACGTTGGGGATAAGACCGGGGAGATGGGATTTTTACCTCACTATAATCACCCCGGTGGTCTCTTGCATATGGAAAGGGCAGCGTACTTCAAAATCTGTTTTCATGACATAAGCAGCAGATCCATTGTAGATTGATTCATTATTTGCTTTGTGATTTTTATATACATTAGGTATAGGCAATAACTTGTGTCCCTCGTGTTGTAAAAATTATACTTAAGTACCACAATTTATTGTTGTTTGTATCTCTAGGTAGCTCAATCTTCAAGTTCGTTTTTTGGCTTCATTATCCTTATTTTACTAACCTAAGTTGTCCACTAGCACTCACTACGTGTCGAGTCGCGGGCACTAATTCATATAGGTAGTCATTAGGTAGGTACCTGACTTAATACTATACCGGTTAAATCGGTTATAACCGGTCCTAAGAATCTAGATATGGCAGCGAACTTGATTTATTTATGGTATCGACGGAAAGTAAATATTGAGATTCGGTAGCGGGGTCAGACAAAATTGTTAAGTTTTTATTAAACTCTATTCATAAATAATGTGTTAGAAACATAGATTTACTCGTGTACTCGATTTACGTACTATCGGAGAATTTCACATCCAAACACTTTGAAAACAAAATCCCGTGAACACGATGACCACATCCGTTATCGCCCCGGTTCTATAGAAATAGTCCTTACGATGTATGAAGTTTTTTGATGGTACCTACCTTAATATTTCTTTTAGCATTCTTTTTTCTTTCTTTTGAAAGGACCACCTCGATTCATCATTCTGTCTAGCCTTTTCCCAACTTTGTTAGGGTCGGCATACAGTCTAACTGGATGCACCAGTATATTTTTACATGGTGCAACAGTTTGTCTGACCTCCGCAACCCAGTTACTGGGTTGTTATACTCCTTGTTAAGACTGATGATGATTGTCAGAGTTTCGGGTTTTTGAATTCCCGTGACGACTGTCAAAGATCTACTTGAATGACAGCCGGGAGCAACGACTTATCGTGCCAACTCGACGATTTTTAATTTTGACCAACTGAACCAACCTGCCTAGGTTGTAGTTGGTCAAAATTATATATGGGCTCCCTTAAATGACTTGCTTACTGTCTAATCTTCAAGTTAATCATAATAATATAATCGTAATAGCTCGCGCCGATCCTAGATAAAAATCATTTATCAACATCTCACAAATAAATTCCTACATATATATTTTTTTTTCCATCACCTCTAGAGATCATTGTATCTTTAACGACATTCAGCGTGTTATTCAAGATGTCAATGATTCTATAATTATTATTTATATCTAATTTATATTTATCCGTGACATAATTCTTACCAGTTTGAATAGCTAATTTCCAATAACGTGGTTGACTGCCATTTTAAATTGTGGAAAGTGAACTGTAATGTTGAGGGTTCCGTCAATTAATTTAACCCAAAACTTAAATATATGCTGGGTCGTTGGGCACTTGTCGGTATATAAACGTCTATAAATAACGTATCCAATGATAATTCTTGTACCTGCAATTTGTTTTGCTTTGGTGTCACCAGTCTTTCCACAACCCAGTTACTAAGTAACACAATACTCCTGTATTGTGTTACCCAGTAACTGGGTTGTGGATGCCGCATAGGCAATCGTTCCATGTAAAAATATACTGGTATTCAGCTGCATCAGATAGCAGTGGTGGCCCAGTGGTATGGCCGCGACTTACGAGTTGTACCCAGGCAGGCACTTTACTTTGGGTAAATTATTTCATCACCACTGCTCTCAAAACGGTGAAGGAAAACATCATGAGGAAACCGCTATTATCCTAGAACCAAACATTCGAAGACATGTGACATCTACCAACCCGCATTGGGCCGGCGTGGTGGATTACAGCCCACTCCTTCTCTCTGGGTGGAGGCCTGAGTGCCAGCAGAGGCAACATTATAGGCTGATTATTCTATGCTATTCAGCTGCATCTAGCTTGAATGGAAGCCGACCCTTACTTAGTTGAAGAGAAAGCTAGTCATATAATCATGATTTGTATTGCTTTTAGTTGGTTCATGTACGTTTTTCTCGGTTGTCCTCACGCCCTCATTGGCTCTTTTCCTTTATTCCTTGGTACTATAAAATGTCTAGGAATTAACCAATCACGTTTCCTCTATTTTGCCCCTATTTATTCAGTGATGCCTTTGTATATTTCCGCTTACGCTTCTAATACTTTTCTTCCTTCAGATCGGCCATTAATTTTTGCATTGGCAAGAACTGTGCTGGCAATTTCATTTATGACTGGATTGAAATCGGCACAGGGGGTGGACAATCTCTTCAATGGCATACATATTATAAAAATGTTTTTCTTTATTTCTTCCACACAACAGATTTTTTTCAAGTTCGGTCTCTCATATACAAGGTCCCATTAAAATAGATGGACAAATTTTAACACAGCGTTCAGTACGTCTAACCAAAGATATCCAAGCAAAAAAAAAACGCTGATTAAAGTGATTTTATTTTGACCTAAAATAATAAATGGCATTGGGTAACCAACATTTTTAGTGTATTTTCGTTAGCTGATTTATTTTTCTTGTAAGCATTTAATGCGTTTTTCTTATTATTGTTTTACCATTGTCCTTATTTTGGCAGTCTGAATGATTTATAAAAGTTTGTCCATCTATTTTAATGGGACCTTATATATACTAGTCCTAATTCCTAACCATTACCTACTTCGTATGTCACATCAGTAACTTAGGTACCTAAGTATTATGTATATTTAACTAGGTAATAGCTTTAAGGTAATAGCTTTAAGATTTACGAGTATTTGCATAAGTCCTATCAAGTTTCGAAGCGTGTTTAAAGTGAAAATTTAAGTGAAGTGGAGACATCCGGCTTTCGTACGTGATTTTAGGGCGTTGCCGTTCGGAGTCTTGACAGTCTGAACTGTCATGGCTTCCGCAAAAATAATGAACAGGACTAGCAGAATTGTCATGTCCATTCCTATTATAAACTAAACTCGCCTTTCGTGTGTTCCGTGACCGCGTTGTTCTTCTAAATTACGCACGGATTTTGATGTGGTTTTCACCATCACTTAGAGAATTTATTCCGGAAAGTTGACGTGTATAAAACATTAATATACAAGGTCCCATTAAAATAGATGGACAAATTTTAACACAGCGTTCAATACACCCAGCCAAAGATATCCAAGTTTAAAAAAAACACTGATTAAAGTGATTTTATTTTGACCTAAAATAATAATGGCATTGGGTAACCAACATGCATTGGGTAACCAACATTTTTAGTATATTTTCGTTAGCTGATTTATTTTTCTAGTAAGTATCTAATGCGTTTTTCTTATAATGTTTCTACCATTGTTCTTATGGTCTGAATGATTTATAAAAGTTTGTCCATTTATTTTAATGGGACCTTATATATTAAACTTAGATCTGATACAGAAATGACGATGTTTTGTCAAGTCGTATAAAACCGTGCGAAGCATTGTCGCTAGTTATTCATAATAGATTCCTATCGATTTTGCGTACAGCAAGTAGGTATACAGTCCAAAATCTTTATGATGGAAATGTTCGTCACTGTTGAAGATGGTCAAAGCTCCAAACAAAAAAGTGTGTTTACCGCGAAGACAAAAGGAAATACGATCAATAATAAATATAATGAATAATCTTTACGATTTATTTACCTATGCCTTAATTACATAACTTAATAACGACGGTCGGCGTGTGAATCCGGCTATACGAAAACCGACAAAATAAATATACCGATGTCTTGTTTTTTAGTCGGCGTTTTTGTCGTAGTTGGGTTTAAGTTTTTAACTTATTTTTTTGGGTTTCCAGTTTCTTGAGCACCTAGTTTAGTTTTAGTCTTTTCCTTAACATTCTCACCCCAAAGGCACCTTTAAAAAGCCGTCAGAATATTTGGCAATTTAACCTTTAAATCTACTTTCAATTAAAAATCTCAGCCTCAAAAGACCAGAACGAAAATGTACAAGACAGAAAAAATAACTTTCAACAGGCACACGGAAATGCTTACTTCTCAGACACGACAGGTACCAGGAACCAGTTCCTAACAGTACTATCCTGGGTTCGATGCCCGGCCATGCTTGTCACTGACTGCACCGCCAAAAACACTAAGCCAATTAGTGGCTACTGGGTTTAAAATGTTGTTGCTATGTGACTGTCGGGTTCGTTTTGTGGGTTATATTGATTTTTGTATCTGTAGAGATAGTGACGTTGTAGTTTGAATAAATTATTTCGACTCTTATTAAGTTCTTTTTCAACGAATATTGGAGTATGTCAGACCATGTGCTTTCATTAGGAGCATGCGCAACAAGAGTAAATTTTGAAATTTTCTTTATTTTAATTAGATATCGAAACTAATTTAGGTAAACTGCTAATTAAAAAAAACAAAACCTTTATTAGCAGCCATGAGTATAGGCTTCCTACTCTCTCTCTTTTTTTTGTGAAATACCAATTGTAAAGTGTCTGACTGTAATAATCACTCGACGGGATACCTACGCCAGGGTAACTCGCGAAGGGAATCGCAGGCCGATTCCCGGACACCGTAGGCGCGGGCTTGCGGACGGGGAGCAATCGGTAGCTCGCCGTCCGATAAGGACCAGTAGTGCTATTCTGTAACCATCTCACCGTGAAAACTTAGGTGAAGTGAGCTCGGAGTGAGCTGTCAGTCCCTAGCAGCAAGTGGAATGACAGCTCACTTCACGCTCACTTCACCCAAGTTTTCACCGTGAGATTTTTACAGAATAGATCGGCAGCTATCTAATTACGCAACACATTTTCGTACACGATTACGACAATTTTTTTTCATTTTTACAGTTTAACAATATTCATTGTGTTATTTACGTTGTTGACTAGATTTTTTTTTTGAACTTATGTAGCAATGGATTAGCCATTTAATTCAAAACAATTCAAATTCCGATTGTTCGTGTGACGTAATTAGAGTACTGGTTCAAACAGGCGATTTTTTTTCGCTCACGTATTTTCAACTCTCGGTATTGAGCCGAGCGTTGAGAATCCAACAGAGCGCATCCCAGCTCATCAGGAAAACACACTGTTGGATTTTCAACTCTCGGTGCTAGGCAGAGCGTTGAAAATCAAGTACGAACCTGTGTTTATAACGAAACACAAATCAATTATGTAAAAACAAGGCAATTCCTGTATAAACCTCATGCCGGTTATTAACTCATTATCTATGATTAAACATATAACCTTTGTCCGCGGAAAAAAATATTATAATTGATGAAAATAAGTTAGATAATAACATATCACGAATTGGCCTTAAGTCTTGTTCACACCGTACGTGGAGAGGCGGCAGAATTATTGTAATTCTGATTTTTCGATTGACAATGTACCTGCACTTCAAAATCTTCTTCCAAGCACACATTTCCAGAATAACCTTCTGTGGCGTTAAATAAAGCCATAAGGAACAGTCACATTTTGACGGATCCGCGTGGTAATTGCGTATTTTGACAGTACAACAACATTTATTACGTCGTTTACGTTGTTGAGCAAACGAATTTTCAAACCTACGAAGCAATGGATTCGGAATTTCCTTCAAAATCCTTCGGATTCTGATTGAAGGTGTGCTGCGCAATTGGGCTGTTGTTTTAAGGGCTGGAAGAGCTTGAAATTGAATTTTAGTTGACACCAAACTTAACACGTTCAGTGCCGGGAGCCCTCCTGGAGGGTTCACCTAGTCGCATATGGGATACCGGGAGCCCTCACGGATGGCTCATTTTAAATGTAGGTTTTTCTTTGCGAATACAGCATTATAAACCGTGAAAATAAAATCTGATGTATATTTTAACAAGATTTATTAGTATATCTGTTGGTTTTAAAATCCAAACATTTTTTTTAAATATTTTGTTCACCATTACAAATATTCACAAAAATAATTGGAAACTACGTATAGAGACAAGACCCCATGAAAACACAATTTTACTTTGTTTTACAGTGTTTTATAACACGATTTTAAACCTAATGCCGTTGACCGTCCGCGATGGTTAACTTTAGCGCAAACGTATCTAATGCCGGCAACCCTCTCGGAGGGTTCACTCCAAATATGTATGGCGGCATGGCGTATGAGTTCTATGAAAAGTGGGTGGAGCCGAAAATGTTAAAATTCGAGTGGAGCCGAATCCTTGCAGTTACAGAGTTCCGATCTCATGCGTTTTCACCTGACAATACAAAGCGGAATTCAGCATCATGTTACTTTTTCTTATCAAAAATAGAAGAAACAGTGACACATATTGTGTCAGTCCTTTCTTCTTTTCGGCCACAAGTAAAGAGTCTAACACGAGACCTATTCTGAAAAAATCTCAGCGTGACTGCTCGCTTTGACTTTGACGTGAAGACTTAGATGAAGTGGGCTGTCAAAAGTATTAAACACAGGTAGATCGGCAGCTCGCTACAAGCTCAATTCACCTAATTTTTCACGACTAGATTTTTACTGAATAGACCGGTTGGGTAGGTGCAGACGCCAGCAGGTCAACCTATCCGAAACTGTCAAATTTTCCCAATCAACTTTGAACCTTATACTTAGTAATAAAGTTGAAAATCTATTAAAGAAATTTGACAGATTGTAGTAGGTTGATGTGGTGGCGTCTGTACACACATACCATGCCAAAAACAACATTAGCCACCCATTTTGTAGTCAGCTTATTAAAACTTACACCGTGAGGCCGTTTTTTAGGACAAATCTATTCAGTTATAATGACAGAATAACTATTGATTCGACCGATACTGTTCATATTATGTCCGCCATCATAACGAAGGTTATATTTGAAGCCTATAGATAATTGGTAGGCTATTTCGAGTTTTAAAAGGCTAAATAAATTGGATTGTTTGTTTTTAAATAATGGGCTTAAAAGATGTTGTGTTTAAAGTGGTAGGTATTATTATGAATTATGGTAATGCTTTTTGAGTAGGATTTTGGTCTTATAGAAAACTTGCTTTTTCAATAAATTGGTACCACCTAATGTTAGGTGCAAGATGTCTAACATTTTATAAAAGAATAAGGCATTAGTGCTTGTCAATATTGTATTTTCCGCAAAAATCAATAACATATTAAATGAGAATCATAATATATTTATTATTCTAGAATTACAAGGTCATGTTAAAATAATTTATTTGTGCATTTATTTTTGTATTGAATGCACTTTGTGCATGTGTTTATTTTTATTTTTATTAAAGATACGTAAGTTGATCTTTTATTAACAATATTTTTGTACGTTTCAGTTCGATGAGTTCGTGAGATCGCTGCAAGTGGACCCTCACTCACCTCTCTTCAGGCTTGTAACAGACGGACAGCCTCCTTTAAGGTATGTGGCTTTATTTCTCCTCTCATGCAGGTAATCTTGAGGGCAAACGTTATCGCATGAGGGAAAGGTCATTTAATCATACGTCTCAAGGCCGTTCGCTAGCGTTATTGTTGAGCATAAGGTCCTGGGTCGGGAAAAATAGTATCGGGTTTTTGAATCTGGAATTTCTCAGTAGCTACCCGACGTCTTTCATTGTGCCCGGTTGATGGCAATAGGCTCGCCCCCTATTAAGAAAGAAAGAAAGAAAAGAAAGAATAAGTAATATTTATTTGGACACAGTTCGTGAAACACATATAATACAAAAATAAAAATAAAAAAGTGAAAATAATCATAAAGCGACAATTGTGTGCCTCACGGCTGCGCCAAAAAGGTTCATTTCAGCATTAATGCCAGACAAATGCTGTCTGACGCTGGTTTATTACATGTGACTTAAACATAACTGTCGATACATGCTAAGGTACATCTCTGCCTAACCCTCCGGGGAATTACAGGCGTGATTTAATGTAGATAAAGTTAACCAAGTAAAAATATGTCAGTACTACATTAAAATTCACTTACATTCAGTACAATATCTGGGCTAGGTTACGAGTTACGACAAAAATTGTTTGAAAACGTCCAAACTCGATACCAATCTATCCACATCCGTTAAAAATAATAAGAACTACATATTGAAATAATTGAATACGTACATTGTTTCCGTTATACACTTTTATACGTCACGATTTTACGACGACACGTGATTTCTATCGTTGTGTATCTACGATACGCCTCTGCCTAACCCTTGCTTTCGGCGAATGCAGGCGTGATGTTATGTTATGTTTGTGAATCAAATCAAGTCATTTATTCAAACTAGGCTGAGAATCAGCAGTTTTTAAACATCAAAATTCAAAACGCCGCCGCCCTTTACTACTACCTAGAGCTTTAGCTGGGAACTCCTATACCAAAAATTTTAGAACGTGTCAATTTTTTATTCATGATTTTTGAAGCCTGTATGACAGTTGCTTTTCATTTCTGATTTCCTTGAACCTTTAGCAACCATACCGTAACCATGATCATAGCCTAGCGAGGCTGACTGACTGCCCAGCCGATTTATTCTGTAAAATCTCATTAGGAAAAGTGACGTGAAGTGACCTGTCAATAATGTCAATCCCTAGCATCAGGTGGAATGACAGCTCACTTCAATCTCACTTCACCTAAGTTCACGGTGAGATATTTACAGAATAGGCTTAACGGAGGTAGCACTCGTAGATGCTTCTAGCAGACTTGACATCTTATTAACTTAAATGAATTCCCGTATCGTCCACAACAACGTACACTCACCAAAAGTACTCATACATTATTTAGTTTCCCCAAACCTAACAAAACGGTTTCCGTACACCGTTCAAAGGTCAGGTCGAGTGATGGCTTCAGCGTAATTATACGAAATAATCTATGATAATACTCACTATCAGTAACATCAATATGGAAAATATAGTATTGATGGTAAATGGTGATATGGAGAGAAAAGAACGTGGCTTTGTTTTCTGTTTTCTATGGGAGTTTGAAGTGAACACGATGACCACATCTGTTACCGCCCCGGCGGCCGAGCGCTGCAAGCAGAAATAGTCCTAACGGTGTATAGATATGAACTACTTGGATGGTACCTATATTTTTTTTTCGCTGCTTTTATTGTCATTGATTCCCAGGTCAGGCAACGTGTTATTGGGTTTTTCATCAGGAATTTCTCAGAAGCAGCCTGGAGTTTGGATTAGTGCGCGGTTGATGGCAATAGGCTCGTCCCCTATTACATGAGACTTAAACACAACTGGCGAAATGTGGGTGTACTATAGGTACACCTCTGCCCAAGCCTTCGGGGAATACAGGTGTGATGTTATGTTGTTATGTGTTCATTTGTCGTTGTAACGTGTTGTTGTGAAAGTCAGATAGGCAGTCATTATCATCTGCCTAGCCTTTTTCCAATTATGTTGGGGTCGGCTTCCAGTCTAACTGGATGCAGCTACCAGTATTTTACATGGAGCGTCTGCCCATCTAACCTCCACAACCCAGTCACTCGGTAACACGGTACCCATTGGTAAGACTAGTTCTCAGACTTTTGGGCTTCTGACTACCCGTAATGACTGACAAAGACAGCCGGGACCAACAGCTTAACGTGCTCTCCGTAGCACGAAGGAGTCTCGCTATAATATAATGGATGGTCACCCATCTAAGGACTGACCTCGGCAAGTGTAGCTTAACCTTCGATCGACCCGTGCGGCTGTTATAACTTAGTCACGAGCTCCTCAGATAGGCAGTCGCTCTATGACAAATGCTGTTATTCAGCTGAATCTGGGAGTATGAATGTGGTTGGCTATAAGAGTAGTGGAAGACCAAAAAAAAGATGGAAGGACTGTGTGAAAGATGATGTGGCTAGAAAGGGGGTGACTACCGAGATGATGACTAATATAAAAGTATGGAAGAAAAAGGCATGTTGCACCGACAGTATCTCATGAAGCGACGCGCGCTTTACTTGTGGTAACCAAGTGTACAAACACGGTGTAAATGTGTGCGTGAAGACGGGTAGCGTCAGCACGTAACACACTCACGCAGACACACAAATACTTCCGACTTCGCCCGTGTCTCGGACGGTATCGAGAGTTCCTACGCTTACACACACATTCACAACATGTTTCTACACTTGGAAACCACAAGTAAAGCGCGCGTCGCCACGTCGCTTCGTGAGATAAAAAAAACTACTGTAACCAATACCTCGCGGAAGGAGGTTCAAGATACTACAGAATTATGCTTAATAAACCCTTAACCGGTTTTGTAAAAAATCCTTGACAGAGAAGAGTGTACGTACATAGTGCAATATACGGTGTACAGCATCGCGAAGAGCTATGAAGTCCTTTTTGGGAACGAAACCGTAGCGAGATTCAATTTGATCCGGACGCCATCTATCGAAGTAGAGGGAACTTTTATTTTCACTCCACTCTTGACTCGTGGCGCCAACTGGCGACACAGTACAAAAACGGATTATAAGGTGATGGAGAATAACTTACATTAATTGGGCGTATTTTTGCCATAATCCACATCACCATGTTTTAGAGAAAAAAACGTTTAAGCTTAGACAATTTTTAGTCTGAGGTTTTAGGTTTGAAATCGTTTTGCTTTGTTTCCAATAACCAAATGATATAGTTCTGGATGCAGGTTTATAAACCTTGTTTCAGAGCTGTTCCGTAGGTACCATAGTTTTTTATTTCTTTTCTTGTTTTGGATTTTCTCTAAGGTTTTGGAAATATTCGATAGTAAAACAATTGGTACATTTTGCAAAAAGTTAAAAAATCATTATTATTTCCTTAATTTCATTCACGAGTCATTCCGAGAAAAATTAACCCTAAGGAAAAAGTACTGACACAAACATTTACAAACAATTTATAAGACATTCTTATTCTCTATTGAATTCAGTTTTTTTTTTAATGTACAGTTCTAATGCTTTAAAAAAAATAATAACGTGACTCCGTTATAATTTTTTTTAAAGCATTAGATTGTTGCTAATTAAACTAATTAAAAATTAAAAAGAAGAAGCAAAACTGGCAATTTTAGCGTGTCACACCTCTCGCTAACTTTAACTAACCGATGTTCATGGTTTTTTAAGACACACCTCAGCGTTTTTTGTGAGGTTTTAAAGAATACTGTTGATTTATAACATTAATGTTATAAACAAATATTATTGTATTACTATAAAATTCTTGAAATAATGATAATCAAATTAGCACCAAGGTGGATATTCCACTTTAGTCACTACTATTTTATTTGCTTTCAATAGTACAAAACTACCAAAACAAGTTATTTTATTTTCATGGTAACGTTATTATGGTAGATCAGCCATTTATTTTTACCCATCGGGCAACCGTCACGTGGTAATCGTTGACGAAAGCCGTACGAACTACAGGTAGTCAAATAAGAAGTCCACTATAGTCATAGTTATAACGTGATACTGGGAAATTCTTCAAACATTATTTCATTTGCGAATTATACTTTATATATCTGCGTATGTAATGAAATAATGATTCCCTCTAAAAGAACAAAGAATATTGGTTTTGCCGTCATTATTGTTAGTAAAGTTCGTCACGTGTGTTTAGTTTCGTTAAATATTTGTGAAATTTAAAATTGACTATTTTGCCCCTCTTAGTAACGGGTATTTTTTTTGCGGAATGGCTCTAATATACTTATCAATTACATTTTTAAATATTAGAATATAAAAAATATAAAAATTTGTAGCCCACCGGCTGGGGAGCAGGGTCCAAGCTACCGGTCAGGGCTGCAGAGACAGGAACCTCAACAATGCAAGTCGTGTTTAGAAGTACCGCTTTCTGAATCAAGCCCTTGATCCAGCTGCCCAACGAGAGCCTCATCAGGTGTTGGTCGAAGCTCTTGGCTATTAAGCTGTTGGCTATCACGACTATCGGTACAATGACAGCTAAGTTTATTATAGCCCACGTTTCGACAACCTCGCGATTTTGTCAAGATACTTGATTTACTTATCTTTCTCAACTTTCACGAGGTTCCCGCCATGCGGGACCGTTATGTCAACATTCGTTATTATTATTATTAGCCTGTATTGTCTCACTGCAGAGCAAAGGTTTCGATACTCTCCTTCTAATCATCAAAGGATCTTCATGTAACTTCTTTTGCTTCTTCCACAGACAATGCCTGCACCCCGAAGCCTGCAGCAAGGACCTCTCACTACCGACGTACTACGCGCGTTTCCACGATATTCGCAAGGAGTATGTGCGTGCGTACACGCTGCGTGCCGTCGCGGGCGCACGCACGGTGCCTCCACCACCGCCGCCGCCTGACCATCCTGGGTCGCTGCTGGATATGCTCAACTGTATCCTTTTATAATGGAATTGTATATTATTATCTGACTATAATGTTTCCACTGCTGAGAATCTGGAAGAGGGCAGTCTTTCACCACACGGGCCCAATTAGTAAATATCACATATCTTCGGAATTTATATATAACTAACAACACGTATGCCCGATGTGATTTGCCATCGGCAATAATGAGGACATTCCCCCAAATTTCATCCCCTATTTAACCCCTTTAAAAGGGATGAATATTCAAAATCCTTCCTTAGTGCTCACTTTCGGTATAAAAGGAACTTTTGTGCAAAATTGAAGGTTTCCTCTCGGTGTTTTCTTTCAAACGTTTCTGGAGCAGTGGTGATGTACTTAAGTAGGTCTTACTTGCACAAAGTGCATGCCATTTCAACCCACGGCTTACAAACAACTCATAATGATTAGTCAGAGTCGTTTTCACCAGCCTCCACTCACTCTTCCTCACCTCATCACCGGCTATAGACTGCTCCTCGTTTGCAGACTAATATTCAAGACATCTTTTAACAACCATCGATATCGAATGATGGTCGCTCAAACGTCGACACACCTGTGCCTGTATATTTAGTGTAACGCATCTGTCGAGATATTGCTATTAGAAACCCACCTCTTTGGCGGGCATTTAATTAGCAGAACTGTGGTAGAATATTGTAAGTCAGGTAGATATATATAAAAATATTGGACATATATTTTTTCTTTTTTTTCGTAGTAAATAGATTGAGTTAAAATGTGGCATGACGTCACTCCTTGGTAGATTTTATACTGAGTTGTGACGTAGCGAGCCCCCAACTCTAATACGTTTTATCTAAATATATTTTTAATAGATAAAGCAAAAAATAAGCGCAGTGTTGTTTTATTAACTGAGTGACAGACTAATTAGTTTTTTTTTTTTTACCCAGGCATCATCCCAAACACCAACTTATTGCGACAGTCTTAATAGTTAGAAAACAATCTAAGAAGTAGTAATTACCGAGGAGTAGAACATTAAGGAAACGAGTTATTATGTAGAACTTAGCTGATGGGTTAACTACTCGTTATTATCTGAAAATGACGCAAGTTTGACAGGTCGAAATAATTATTATCTGTGGTGTTGATGTCAAACTACCGGTGGTTACGCGATTGGCCGTTAGAGGCGCTGATGTAGATCTCACCACAGCCACATAATACAATACTGGCTCACTGCTGTAAAAGAATTGGTCAAGTTATGTATGATAGAATTTTAAGACGCTGTATTCGCCACATTTAACTATTTCTAAAGGCAGTTTCACTGTAGTCTTAGTTAAGTTGAAAGCTATTTCCTCTTGATCAAGCAAATGAGCGACACAAACTGGCTGCTCCATGTTATAGCAAGTTTCTTTACAATTTGAGTCAAAATATTCAATAACCTAGGTCATAGTTGAGTGTCGCGGGAAAGTCCGAAAGGGACACCTACCGTGGCCCCTGGTGGGCCCCAACTGAACAGGGGTGGGTTTTAGTCAGTAAGAGTCTGATGACACGCCCTCCCGCTCCACCCAGAGCGGGAGAAGTTATTTGATAATTTCCCAACCAGTTAGTTAGTTTTTTTGGTTTTGTGTTCATCGATGTTTTCATTCGGACCGATTTTGAAAATTATTTTTTCATTTGGTAGAGGAAGCTTGCGTGTTGGTCTACAAGTAAATTTTATTGACTTTGCTTGTGTAGTTTTCGAGTTAGCTTTTCGTTTGTGGTATTCGAATTTGCGAGGGGTAGAAAGCACAACGAAAATAGAAAACCAAAGACACCTAGACTTCCGAAATTAAAGACTTCCGAAATTAAAGTCTGTTGGTGTTTATTTTAAACTTTCACACACTAGATAGCAGCTATTCGTTTCTGATAATTCCCATATCATTTGTCAACAATGAAACCTTAACAATATTGTGTACAGATTTAGGTATAAGTCCGTACAGCGGCGATAACTTCTACGCGGCTGAGGTGAAAGACATGGCCAGCATCATACAGAGGATAATCACTGATGGTAAGAATACTCCTTTATTTGTTCACTCATTCTTAGTACCTAAGATAGGCAGGTACCTGGGCGAAAATAGTGAAAACTAGATCGATTTATCGCCCCCGTAAACCCACCCCTATATTGCATCTTTCATCGAAATCGTTAGAGCCGTTTTCGAGAACGTGATCACAAATATACATAGGTACCTTTAAAAGGTCAAATTTTAAAATACAAACAAATTTTAATACAGCGTTCGTACGTCTAAATGTTTATTTTTTTACCATTGTCCTTATTTTGGTGGTCTGAATGATTTCTAAAATTTTTTCACCTTTTTTAATGGGACCTTATATATATACAAATATTGCTCATTTAATAGTATAGGATACCAACATAGAATAGACTAGAATACAAAGTATCATCCCTTGTGATCATGATTCAGCCAAAAGACGTTCACTGCTGGTAATACCCCAAGCGCTTCCCGCACCCAGCGTATTCCCGCGACTTCAATCAGTACCCTAATTACGTCATACACGATCAATCGGAATTTGAATCGTTTTGAAACAAATTGCTAATCCATTGCTACATAAGTTCGAAAAAAAAAATCCGCTCAACAACGTAAATAACGCAATGAATGTTTTTGAACTGTCAAAATGAAAGAAATTTGTCGTAATCGTTTACGAAAATGTTTTACGTAAATAGATAGCAGGTTATTGGTCCACTTTGTGGGGGGCCTGCTATATAGAATTCGTTTAAGCTGACCTCGCATTGTACGGAAATCCTATACAATGCGAGATCAGCATAAACTGGAAATGTTTAGCTTGATGTGTAGCCGTGTCAACCTGTTAATAAAATGATTATAACAGTTTCATAAATACACATAGTTTCTTAAGACCTTATCTATAGACGATTATCTTTCTTGGAAACATGTAAAAACTGCGATAAGGTCTTTTATGTTCCTCGAGATAGCATTGATGCCACTATTAACGATAAATCTTTTTTTATTATTGGCGATACCTAAAATTGCGAGTCTCGCGCAACCTCGGCAGCCAACCCTGCTATCGCTATGAGGCCAATTTATATAGCAAATAAATATCTTCGTTTTATTTTCCAGGTTTCCGGTTAGAGTTACCAGAGACTGTGGACTTAGTTTTAGAGACTGGTATTTGGTAAGTTTCACATTTTATACTTCATATATTAAAAATATTTAATACAACGGACAATTCTATAAACATTTTTAATATACAAACAAGCCAAAGATAAAAATCACGTCTCCTGGGTTTTCCTCAATGTCTCATATCAAACAAATGCAAATCGGCAAATTGAACTTTATTGTACAGACGCCAGCACATCAACCTACTACAATCTGTCAAATTTCTTTAATAGATTTTCAACTTTATCACTAAAGCATAAGGTTCAAACTTGATTGGGAAAATGTGACAGTTTCGGGTAGGTTGACCTGCTGGAGTCTGTACACTCACTGAGTGTATCTAGATCATTTGATTCTACGACGACGCAAGCGCCTGATTCGGGCGCCTTATAAACGTTATCTGCAATGTGTTGCTCATTTTAACTCCTTATAACAGTTTCAGGCGTTTAAATATCATTAATTATGTATTTTGTAATTTAATAACAAATGATCCGTGGCAGTCGTTACGGATGTTCGGGAGCCCGAAAGTCTGACGACCAGTCTTACCAAGGAGGCGTACCTATCGAGTTACTCCGTTGGTAGTCCTTTTATTGGGTTGTGGAATGTGGAGGATCTGACCTCCACAACCCAATTACAGGACCACCTAGCAGCGTCTTAATTAGCAAAACGCTAGTTAGGTAGATGATGAAGTTCACTGTTGAAACATAGACTTAACCCATCATAAACTTAGCAATATTGGACTTGTGCTCATTGGACGAAAGCCGATAATTACATTGAATCGACCTTTAAACTTTGGATTACGATCCATCCCACCTTATCTCTCTGGAGAGAAACTACAGGCGTGTTCAGCTGTTTAATATTGTAAAGACGATAAAAGACGGTTCAACCAAAAAGATTCACTTTGGTTGAATGGCGCAGAAATGAAACATATGGCAGACTGACATGGAATAAGTAATTCACATTAATGTTTAACTACACAATTCACTTGAATGTTTAAGTAAACAATTGACTTTAATGTTTAAGTACCTACACAACTCACTTTAATGTTTATGTACCTACACAATTCACTTTAATGTTTATGTACACAATTCACTTTAATGTTTAAGTACACAATTCACTTTAATGTTTAAGTACACAATTCAATTTGGTAGCTTCATCGAAATTGATTGATATCTAGATAGATTGTAGCCTCGACTCGTCGTGGTCGACCGACAAGTACCTACAAACCGTTTCACTTTACTTTGAGCACATTATTTTATCACGCACACCACTGCTCTGCTAAGCCGAAAGGCGCTATCTCAATCGGAGTAAGTTTTGAGAAAATTTACTTTTTATCATTTAAATTTAAGGAAACAAAAGGATTTATAATACAACTTCTGAGTGGTTTTTTAATGTTTTAAGTTAGATAGCGCTATTTGGCTTATACCATTAGATGCGAAATTGTTATAGCTATTGAATGGTATAAAAAAAACTAAAAAGCCGTATCTAAGAGCGCCTTTCGGCTTAGCAGAGCAGTGTTCCAAAACATAACATTAATATAACATTACGCCTATAATCCCTGAGAATTAGGCAGAGCTGTACTTTTAGTACACACAAATTTCGCCAATTCCTTCGCTTTAAAACAGTGAAGGAAAATTCGAGAGGAAACGGCGTCAGTGGCATTCATCAATCGGCAGTGGGCCCGCGTAGTAGATTATGTGAAGGTCTGAGTCCCAGCAGTGGGAACATTACAGCCCGATCATGTAAGCGAATCGTGTATTATCAGCTTTACTGCATCACCTAGACGCCACCGATCAACAAGGTTGCTAGAGGACGAACGGTCGACTGATAACAGATGAACTTTAAGCTATGCTGCATTATGATAGCACGATTCAGAGAAACGGACGATTCACTGTTTGTATTAGAGTCTGGATTTATGTTCACGAGTTTTGATTGACTTATTCAAAATCGTCCTAAACCTATTATGGCTGCAGTTTATTAATAAGAGTTGTATTTCTTTGGTTCACAATGAATTAATGAATGAAATGCACCCACTGTGTGTTTGATCAAACTCGATTAATCGAATTAACCCAAAAATTTGCACCAGCCCCTGGAGCCTCATGTTTCATGGTGACCATTCCATATTAAGGAGTAGACCGGGGGGCGCGGTAATGGTAGGGAAGACGTGACATTAAAATTGCTGAAACAATTAGCTCATTTAATTTAACTGTTTTAGCTCTTACCATTTTCAAGTTTCTAAGAGAGTGTAACTAGATCAGTCTTTATACTTTTGAATTTAGTGCAGACAATTACTGTTTTAGCTCTTACCATTTTCAAATTTCAGAAACTCTGGATTAGGAGTCTTACCGATGGACTGGGAGTTAGGATAATTCGTTTTCTATACAGTTTTGAAAAACTTTTTAGATGGTATAGGATTGACCGACCTTATTTAGGTTGGCTAAAAAGTTTTTCAGAAATACCCCTAATCCAGAATTTCTGAAATTTGAAAATGGTAAGAGCTAAAACAGTAATTGTCTGCACTAGATACAAAATTATAAAGACTGATGGTCTTTGATCAGTTACTAAGCGGATCTAGGCAGAGAGATCGGAGAACGAACAACTAAGAAATGAATAAATCAATCCAGTTATAACTAAAGCATACATAAATAACAGTGCTTGTAGGTTATCAATTACAGATAAAATGGATCAGCTGCTGATTATTCCGCAACTTCAGGAAATAGTTTGCATAATATTCTATGACATTAAAAACACTATCCGTCTTTATCATTTTCGAAGCATTTAAGTGAGACGGCAATAGGCAGCAACATAAGTTTAAGTAGATGTTTATAATTTTTATCTAGACACCTATAATGTTATTGGTTCTGGAAATTTTAATCAAACCTCATTTAGGTCCGCATCCTAATTACGTAACACACTTTCAAGTCAAGTCAAGTCAAGTCAAATAATTTATTTCAATTAGGCTCAAAAAAGGCACTCTTGAACGTCAAAATTTCCAAAAAAAAAAAATGATTCGAGTCGCCCCTTCCAAAGAATGGGCAAGAAATTCCACCGTTACTCTTTTAAAAAAAAATCACAATATTTTGTATACTTACATTAATTATATGTGAAGACGATGCATCTAGAATAAGATTACTATACTAAGATAGGTAAAAATCAGATATTTTAATTATGTGATAGATGCATGGTGCTCACATATTTACAAACATTGTAAAATTATACGTTATTCCTAACAAGTAATAATAATAAGTCAGTGTGTGAGTTCAAGTAATCACAGAATGTAAAATCAATGTTATAAAAAAAAAATATTATACAATTAAATTAGCAACCAGTTAGATTTTGTCTTTCAATTACAATCTGAATGTATTTGCAGGATATTAAGCTAATCCATTGCTTCTAATTTTATTATGTTCGAAAAAATTGTCCGTGTTAAGAATAATTAATTAGTTTTCTATAATGATGTAGATATATAATAGCATCACGTAGAATGACACCTCACTTCGACTAAGTTTTCACGGTGAGAGATTTTTACAGAATAGACCGGCAGAATCTTCTCTCCCTTTCTTCCAGTTGTCTCTCTCCGCATCAGTGCAGAGCTGTGGTGGCTCCGTGGCAACGGCCGCGACTTACGCGTTTTAGGTCGTAGGTTCGAAATCTGAGAGACGCTTTACTTTGCGTAAATTATTTCATCACCACTGCTCTCAGAACGGTGAAGGATAACATCGTGAGGAAACCGGCATGTCCTACAACCAAAAATTCAAGACATGTGACATCTACTAACCCGGACTGGGCCCTCGTAGTGGATTATGGCCCTCTCCCTGTCACAGAAAGCAGTGCTGTGTCAGCTGTGTCAGCAGTGCGAACAATATGCCGCATCTGAGCACATGGAAGTCGACCTGAACATAGGAATGATCTACTACTGACTCTGTTATTATCACTTTATTATGAGCAATAGGTGAATCAAAGTCTGAGTATCAGCGTGTAGTAAGTACCATGCCGTGTCATCGTCGCCTGTCACTTTACGCCCTTACTAGACCGCTTTCCAAATTAGAACATAATCGCTCACAGCGCTGACATTGTCATATCACGATTGTGACAGCTGTGGGCTGTCAACAATTCGGAACGCTCGTGAACGCGCTCACAGTACTCGCTCAACGTCAAAACTTGCATATCATATTTCTTTGTGTTTATACCACAATTTTCTTCTTCTTTGGTTAGGTGGCGAACGGTAGCCAAAAGCACAATTTCGAAAATGCCACGTTAGTTTAAAGATAGGATGCGGGTCAAAACAAAACAGCACAACTGTCATTTTTGACAGCGCTCACGGTGATATTAGTAAAAGGTATGGTCGGCGTTATCGCAAGATGGCGCATGTCATGACGTCATCTATGACGATTCAAGATACACCGTTATCGCGCCCACGTTAATTCGGTACAGGAGTTAGCGCGCTCAAATCTATTACAGCGTAACTCGGAATGCACCGTCAGTGTTTGCATTCATTTCACGTTTGTTTAACACAAACTGTAGTTCTCGGGTCCATAACTTCAGATTACTCATTTTCAGCCAATGTGTGCGTGCTTCAATAGTTGGATGAACAATACTTAGTACAATCGATTTTTCAGTGTGTGGTTCACGGTGCTAACTTAATATCGTCTCAGTCTTAATGTTATTTCATTGACATTGGTACCGTTTGTTCCTCTTCGTCTTTTTCTTTATCTTTCTTTTTAACTGACTTCCAAAGGTTATCAATTCGGATGTTTATATATATATTTTTTTTAATGTATGTTCGGGTATAACTCCGTCATATATAAACGGATTTGCAAAATTGTTTTTTTGTTGAAAGTATACCCTACTTCCGAGAAGATGGTCCCATTGTCATCAGGTCAGGATCTGATGATGGTAGACGCTCTTCAACGGTAGAAATCGCGGGAACTCTTCAAATATTATAAGCACACCTATAGCGATTTGGGTATTTTTTATAGTAACTCGTGCAGTTGCTCTTGGAAAGCACCATTTTGTGAAGTGGAACTGATGATGAAGACCACAGATGGCCACCGGAACTGCTCAATAATAAGTATTTCACGGGTTGCGATTCGATTTCTTTAATATGGTTGCCACGCAATCTATGGTCGTCACAATGCATATGGAGAAGTCGAGCTAATGGTGAAGTACCACGAGAACTCTTCAACTATTAACGTCCCTGCATCGAAAAAAGCATTTTTTGTAAAAGGCTGACATTAGGCTATTGTAACTTAGATAAATTACAAACTAACCTACAAAAAATCGAGAAATAAAAACCACAGGGCTTTTACCTATATTTTAATTAATCCATATTTAATCAAAAATAGATCACGCGACCCACTATCAAAACATGAAAATTTAATCGTAAAGACTTCGAAACAAGATAATACTTTTTCCTCTTCGCCCGTTGCTCAACCACCGATAATAAGCTACAGACCGTTCACTATAACTTGTCCCTTGCCGTCATGTTGGCACCATTGCTTGTCAAGCTTAGTTTCATTTTAATAGAGCTTAAAATGGCGACTGACAGAGCAGTACTACTAATCGCGTTACGGGTCAAGTTATAATGAACACACTGTACATATATCACTAATCGCTTATCAGGTAATACTACCTGACTAGTAATTACGACCGTGTTCTGATTTAATCGCTTTTCTTATTGATAAGAAGATATGTAGATAAAGAAAGACTAATAGTAAAAATGACTCCGTATGTTGTGACAAACAAATACGCGACAAAAGTTAGGGCAACAGTACGATGTGTCAACCATCAGTGGTGCGACAGCACATTGCGACTGATTGTTTTCTCGACAAATGAATGGACGACGTAACTTTTGATCGACGAACGAAAGCGCGACACAACTTTCGCTCGACAAACTAAAGCGCGACAAACGTTTCTATATTTTGTTGCTAATTTGCGGAGCCTGTGCTGACAGGCCACCCCGTCTGCCACGTGCTACCAAGGTACCCTTTATCCTAAGTACTACTCGCGACCTAGCCGTGTTACCTCCTGCCTGCTAGTTTCACTTACCTCTCCACACAACCTATAGGTTCACGGCCTGTACAGTCTACCTGCAAAGTCCCAGCCGTTACAGTGGTAATAGAATCCGTAGGCCGTCAACTGTTAGGTAGTGTAGAGAGATAATTTTAACCAGGAGGTATACTTCTACCTGCTGTCTTTTTCTCCTTGGCTAGGTTGTAGGCACTGTCTGTCTGTCTGAGCACTCGCACACACCAGGGTAGAATTAGAAAAGTACTAATTGGGATTAGCAGGCTCAAAAAAAAATCTGCAACAAAATATAAACGATTGTCGCCCTTTAGTTTGTTGAGCGAAAGTTGTGTCGCGCTTTCGATCGTCGATCAAAAGTTGCGTCGTCTGTCGTTTGTCGAGAAAAAAATCAGTCGCACTAACGACGTCGAGCTGATGTGCTGTCGCACCACTGATGGTCGACACATCGTATAACATTAGTCGCGTATTTTTTTGTCGCAACTATGATATGGAGTCAGTAAAAATACACTTCCTCTCTCCTTACTTCACCTTCATTATTATTTATAGTTCTTTGCTCTTGTTTCATGATTATTATTGTACTATATATGTCACCGTAATATTGTGAGAACCGTTCGTTTATAAACCGTCGGAAAATTGTGAACTCAAACTCAAATGATTTATTTCAATTAAACCATTTACAGACACTTTTGAACTGTCAAGTAGTCGGTCAGTCAGAAATATGGAGCTAGTTGCCCATTCCAAAGAGTAGTAGGTACCTATGGAGAAGAATGGGCAAGAAACTACACGGACAATCTTTTCAATAAAAATTTTGTTACAAAATATTTATAAATCATTCATGTTGAAATTATACATGTGAGAACAATGTAGAAAGACGTGCACCTTAGAAGCGTCCGTAATAAAACGATAAAACAAAGAACAATTCAAAAATTAAAATAAGCTATGGTAGCTAAGAGTTGAACAGTCCCAACTGACGGCGCCCGTTCACGAACATGACGCATGGATCAGCACCATGCAGCTGAACCATTTTGAAGGGAGTTAAATGATCCAACACACGCGCCACCATCAGCGAGACATCTGAGTGAGCATGACATACTCACAGCCGCCAGGGCACATTCAACTCAATGAAAGATATATTACTCGGTAAATGGTAGCTCTTTAGTACACAGTACTCACACCTGTGCTTTGCAATTATGTTAAAAAGGAGATTGAGTTTATACAATGCAAAGATGGTCTTATAGTTATGTATATCACCTCTTTTACGAAAAGGATGTATTTTTTTTCTTACGCACATGATGTTTTCACAGATATATTGACGAGGTACCGTACACCACAGACTACCTGCAGTTGTCTCTCCTTCTCCTTCCTGTATATCTGTAATTACCATGGTATAAGTACATAATAAAGAGTACTCTATTATATTCCAGTAGATTCCGGAGATCCATTGTGTTAATGAACGTTCCTGAAGAATGGCATAATGTTGATGTGATTTATTTCCCAACAAGTTTTATAGGTACCATTGGTATTTCTTTCATCAATAGGTTTTGTTATGAGACTTTGTTACTCTCTGACATCTTTAGAAAAAACATGACTAGGTCGGGATACCTTCTTTTCGCATAATGTTCTTTGTCCTAATATACTTCGGCATAACGATTTTGGCACAATTTGTTTTGGCATAATAATACTTCGGCATAATTTTTTTAGGCATACTTTTTATGTTGGCATAATCATCTTAAAGACTAATTTGTTTTGGCATAAATTTGATTCGCATAACGTTAGTAGGCCTAAGAACCGAATTGCTGCAAAACCGACTCCACGTAGTCTTGTTTGTCCTACTCCTAGAGTGTAATTTAAAATCGCGTAGGCGCGTAGGGGCGAGGCGGCCCGCGGGCTGAGGAGCAGGCGGCTGCGAGCGAGCCATCGCGGCTGAGGCTGGCCGGCGAAGCCGGCCAACAAGCCGAAGCTGCGGTGGTGAGCGAAAGCTGTCTGCGACGATTAGCACGCGTGGGCCGCCGGAGGCCCGCAGCGCCGGAGCCGTGACAGAAACCCTGCCTGCTGCATGCTGCATGCTCGCTTGAATGCTGCATGCTGCATGCCTGCTTGCATGCTGCATGCTTGCTTGCATGCTGCATGCTTGCTTGCATGCTTTAACTTTATGCTGAATAAATTTATGCTTTAACTTTATGCTTAATAAATGTATGCTTTAGAATATTATGCTTAATCATTATTATGGTTAGAGAAATTATGCTTAAAAAAATTATGCGTAAGCTGTTATGCGTAATTATATTATGCGAAAATATAATTATGCCAAACAACATTATGCTAAGTTATATTAGGTCTTAACATTTTATGCAAATGGATAGGGAACCGACTAGGTCATACAATACATCACGGCCAGTCTGAACATAGGCTCTCCGAAGTTTCGCGCATGTTCTCTCACTCACACTCACCTCATGTCACCGTTTGGTTCCTAAAAAATGTTAGTGCGCAGCCTTCTGTGCAAAAATCCGACCGGCCATGATTCATCGGCCGTATTGTTCGTATGGAGAGATCAATCTGACTGAACCGACGAACCGGCGGCGATGGCGCCAAATCGGGTTGACTGGATGCGTATACAAATACTAAACAATTCGCTTCAGAAAGTGGTTGCTTCAGCTGTTGTAAGCGCGCAGGTTTTAAAGCCGTAACAACTAAGTAGGTTCCTACAGACCGTAGGTAGGACATAGATTTTCAGAATCAGAATCAGAATCAGAATTATTTATTTGTTAAACATAGGTGAAGAACATATATACATTAATCATACATCATGATAAGGACAGACGGATTTAAAAGGCAGAACTGGCCTTGAATTCTAAAAGGTGTCGTTTAGGAGCTTATTGTTACATCTTACACCCAAATCTTCAAACAACTCTATTTTAAGTCCCCGTAAAGTATAATTACTTCCTTTAACTACATAATCATTTTCTTGCCCTTAAACTAATTTATTTGAGGTCGGCCACGTCTTCTTCATCCATACTTCTATATTAGTCGTCATCTCAGTAGTCACCCCCTTTCTAACCATATGATCTTTCTTGTTATATCTACATACCTGCTTAGTATAATGTTACAAATAACATTAAGATTTTTGGAAACAAATAAACAAAAATCGATGAACCAAACTATAATAAAATGCGTGATTCCAACCAGCTGCATAAAAACAGAAACACTTATTTCGTTCAAAACTAGCGCAACACCAGCAGCGCATAAAAATCAGCGTATCAACAAAATCGGGTGCACGTGCACTATTGCACTGTACTTGCTACTCGACACTACACTGTCTTGACTGAAAGCGCTGTGTAAACTAAACACACCTGTACCAATGTACTTGCTACGTTTGTGCTCGATCGATTAGATTTATTTATTTCTTTGACTGCTTGGTTACCCACTTAATTCGGTCTTGTGTTGTATTTTGCCTCACGAATGATTAAGTTATATATTTCTAAGTCTCCAACGTTATTCCAGATCTGATTGATAGTTTTTTTTTTTTGTTCATATTTTTTGTGTCGTCAATTCTTAATTTTTTGTCATTTCATGACGATATCTTCTTGTGCCACATAACGACTAACTTTATTTTTGCATTATTCAACTTTATTTCTGTTAGGTAGGTACTTACATAAATTGATATTTTCTCTTTACGGATTAAAATAGTTCCATACTACCTATTCAATACTAATTTAGAATTTTACTTTTGGCATTCTGTTACTACATCGGAGGCGGAGCACTTTAATTTTGTAATTTTGATGACGTTTTTCTTTTTTTTTCTTTAGCTTCTGTTTTTATACCGGTTTTAACAGTATTTTGTTGTTCATTATTTTTTACGTTTACACGATCTATAAGACCCGTATGTTCAACAATAGCAGTATCAATAGTACTATTATCCTGTCAAATGTCACTACAAAAACATTAAACTCAACGAAATGGGAAGTTTACCAAATGGGAAGTAGCCCAATTTATAAGCGTCTCTTATCAATCTTCGACTAACAATTATTTAGTTACTGCCACCTGCTTTTCATTACAAGCCATAGAAAAACAACAAACAAACTGTCTTGTATCATTAGTAAATGCTTTCATTACTCCTATCATTCTAGTTTCGATGTCAATTTAATATTAATGGTACACCTGCTGCCCTGTAGCACTAGCTATGTTTTTTTCTTTATTTAATTTGACAGTTACATTGACTTTGCGATAAATAAGCTTTTAACACCATGAAATGCTATTAGCGAGAAATTGTTATTAATCTTCTATTTTCTTAGGTCTAGGCACCTAAGAAAATAGAAGATTAATAACAATTAAAAGTCTGACAGCCACTCTTACCAAGGGGTAATCTTTTACCCAGTAACTGGGTTGTGGAGGTTAGATAGGCTCCTCGTAAAGTTGGTACTGGTAATCAGATGCGTCCGGTGACTGAAAGTCGACCCCAACATAATTGGGAAAAGGCTGCAGATTTAACAATTTTTAATAGTAGCTGCCTACTTACTCGTTCTAATGGGAATAATAAAATGTGTTTAACATTAGGTACCGACAGGAAAACACTAAACACGTTGATAAGAATTCACCAAATTAGGCTGAATCTATTGAAATGTTTCCAAACTATTTTGCTAATCCTCAAGCGATAGTTTTGATTCCAAGGCTACGTAACGATCATTCCCTAATCCATTGTTTTTGTGAATTATTTGCATCATCATGTTCATGACCCTTAGCCTGATTTTGTTACGCCATTTCTTCTTCCCTGCTGTCAATTCTTTTAGTTAATCCTGCAGCTGGTTTATCTTTCTTCTCGGGTTTCACTAATACCTACTTTGTCAATAGTTTTATATCGTCGCTGGGCGTGCAAGACCGCGGAAGAGCAGTTTGTAAATACCGCGTAACAGCAAAAGTCGCAATTTTGAGATATCTTGCCAAACGATCCTTTAACCTAATTCGCTTAAACTAGATCTCACGCGATTTGAATTAGCCAATAAAAAGCCTCGTTTTTGCCATCGAAACAATACCGCGTACTAGTAACATGCCAGAAGTTGGCAGCAATTCCGCGTATTTACTCAATCGACGTCTATTTGAAAATTTTACATTAGAGTTTGCTACACTTACAACAGTTTTCGATCCCGTATCAACACAAGATAAAGATGATATTGTTCCTCCAATTGAAATAAATGTAAATGTAATAGAGCATCATAATAATGACCCTGATTTTTCATCAGACGATTCCGTCACTGATCCTTCTTTTGTCGCCCTCTCAGACATAACAAATTTGAGGTCATCATCACTAGAAAATATGGAGTGGTTTCCCGAAAGAAAAATAGAAGAAAACTCGAAAAAATCTAATAAAAAAAAGCGAAAAGGAAATCCAAACAATTGGCAAAGAATAAAAAATAAGCGAAAGAGGATGGTGGGAGAGGAGAATGAGGGATTTAAAAAAGACGCTGCTAAATATGTTCAAAATTATTCAAAACCAGAAAGAATAATGGGTCCTGTATGTATGTCAAGGCTATGTTTCAATGGCAAAGCTATGTATTGTTCAAAATTAACAGAAGAAGTTCTTCCAGAAATTTTGTGTGTTACTGGTTCGACGAGATGGTATGCGACTTAAAAGCCACAACATACGCATCATTTTTCACAGATTATTTAACCAAATTATTAAATGATGACCCCAAGCATGTTGTCATATTCACAGATGACTGTACAGCCCAAAACAAACACAATGTTGTATCGAATACGTTGTTACGATTGGCTACGACGAAGAACATGATAATATTTGGAGAAAGCCATACACAGATTGCACAGATGGAGGTAGATTAGGTTCACTCCATGATTGAGAGGAAGTTGAAGAATCGGGAAATCTTTTTACCCTTACAATACGCCACTATTACAAAGGAGGCCAGAAGTATACCATGTCCTTACGAAGTTATTACACTTGATTACATATTTTTTAAAGATTTCAGTTTTAAAGATTACCAGATCTATGAATCAATAAGAACTGGTCGTGGGGCGGGTGATCACTGTATTGTTGATATAAGAGCATTGAGGTATAATCTAAATGGCACAACAGACTATAAGCTTCGCTTTGCAGATGACTTTATTCCTTTGCCTAGAAGACCAAAGAAAGTATCATCTTCATTTTAAAATTTTGATTGCCTTACATATTGTGATTTTAATGAGAACCAAGGAGACTTCATTTTTGTTGTGCTTAATATTGTTTTGTTGTAATAATAAGTGATTACTTTCTTTTTTTTTATCAATGATAAGTTGACATCTTTTCTAAGGAAATGTTTATGGTTTAGAAGTTTTTTTTTTGTTATTTTGTCATAATAAATTCAATATTTAAAAAAAAGTTTCATTTCAAATCCGCGTACCTACTAAAAGTATACTACTTTTTCTGATATTTATCACGACAAAACCGCGTAAATAACTTTACACGTAAACTACACAAGCTATTGGTATATTGACGCTATTTTCTTATAAAATAAGTTGCAAAGAAACAGTAAACAAGTTCAGTCGGAAAAATATATTTGAATGGCAAAGATATTTAATTTTTTCTTCTTCTTGTAAAATCGTGAAAACGCCGATACGCGGTATTTACAAACTGCTCTTACGCGGTCTTGCACGCTCACCGACGATATGGAACAGAGTCTTCTGTTCTTATAAAGCATGATGTCGCAGCCATTACATAACCGTATCCATCAATCGATTTCCGGGGCTCGTGATAACAGCAGCACGGGTCAATCGAAAGTTAAGCTACGCTTGCTGTGGCCAGTTCGTGGATGGGTGACCATCTATTACATATCACGACCCTGCCTCGGAAAGCACGTTAAGCCGTTTTATCCCCGATGACTTTCGTAGATCTTTGACAGTAGTTACGGGTCGTTACGTCAGAAGCCCAAAAGTCTGACAACCATCCTAACCAAGGGTTATCGTGTTACCCAGTAACTGGGTTGTGGAGGTCAGATAGGCAGTCGCTCCATGTAAAATACTGGTAATCAGTTGCGTCCGGTTAGATTGGAAGCCGACCCCAGCATAGTTGGAAACAGGCTAGGCAGATTGATTGATCCATCTATCAATTTTATCCATAACCATATTATGTACTATAATATCAGTAGGTCTAGTAGCTAAGCTATACTAACTCACACACTATAATTGTAATTTACACTTTGTCATTATGAGGCGTGCTTTTGAAAAACAACTTTCAAAGACCTTGAAGTATACTCGATTGATTGCACTTCTGTCAATGTCAGTATCTATCCTAATAATTATGATCGATTAAAATATGATTCCATAATGAATTACTATTTGAGGTTCTCAATACAATATGTCACTTAATGGTGTTAACGTGGACCTTTCTACGCGACTTTTGACCTTTTTTGGAATTTATCTCTACTTTGGCTAACCTCATTAAATCGTCCTCGTCTTTAACGACAAAAGTTAGTTTACAAAAAGTAATCTGACTAAAAACATATACATTTTCTTATTAGCTTGATTTCTTCTCGTGCCGTTGTTGTTGGTTCTTCAAAGGACCACTGTCCGCTGTTTTCTGAATACTGGAAAGATGAACCCTTCTCACGTGTAAGTACATAATTTCATATGTGTGCAAATAATTCCTCTTCTGACTGCAATCACTCACTGCTAGATGTGTGACTTCTTTATAATTGTCCTTTCTCATTTTTCTTCTCTTAAAGATGTCTTCTTTCCATCCACCAACGTTATCTCTTCTGTTTACTTCATATTAACCAGTAGACCCTTGACTGCTTTATTTACCCTATTGGTATTGCCCCCCACCCTATTCGTTACACGGTCCTATCAACTATGTACTTATCACTATTTGTAAATATTTAATGCACTTCTCTATGAGTGTCCTTATCTATTTGATATATGAATCTAAGTTCTTCGATATCATTTATGATATTCCCATCATATCCATTGGTTTTAATTTGAATAAGTGCAAGTTACCCAGTAACTGGGTTGTAGAGGTCAGATAGGCTGCAGTCGCACCATGTAAAATACTGGTATTCAGCTGCACCTGGTTAAACTGGAAGCCGACACCAAATGTAATTGGGAAATGGATAGGCAGATGATGCACAAATACTTAGTGCGCTCAGGTCATTGCTAATGTTGCTATGCTAAACTATCTTTAAAAGAACTGACTTCTATCTTATGGTAATTAAATCTGCCAAGGTCTGTTTACTTCGGGGCCTATCTTTAGTTTCAATACGTATTCTGTTATCAAGCCTGCATCCCTGCTAGGAGAAACATAATTCTTGTTAGTTTCATCATCTTTGTCTGATTGCGTTTAGTCTAATATATTGGGATTATAAAAGCTTCTGTTACTAGGTTTGAAATAATTATAAAACTAATGAAGTTTTTCATTCAATTATTATAGAATTAAAGAATTAATGAAGATCAAATTATGTGTCTAATGAAAAGTAAGAATCAATCAATAACAAAATAATTTAGAAGATCAATACACTACCCAAGTTTCATAGTACAGGGATATCAACTCAGGCGCATGTGAAGTGTCGCACGGCGTCACGTTAACGCATTCCGTCCCCAACCGACGCGTGGAGCGGACGTCTCGATCGCCAATCAAACAAACAACACCGTCTTATCTTGAAATTTTATGTTTTGGAACGCGTCGACTCCTTAACCGTGGTAGTGTAATAAAAAATTGCGATAAGCAACAGCACAGGATTGTCAAGTGTTTGTTATATGATAAAGTGGTACGCTTTCGGGACTCTTTTACGCTTTTATCGGTCTTCAGCAGCAACTTAAGATAACAAGGTGAGCGTTGATAGCTTTACGATAATTAGTTTGCTTTGCAGCCCAATCATATTGGTATTTCGTTAAGGTCTAATATTTGAAGTTCTGGAATTAGGACCGATTGAATTGTTAGCTAAGTCTTGATCCAAAGCCGTATCTAGGCTTGCTTCTGTTGCGTTTATAGCCCTTTCTTCTTAAATGCCGATAAATAATTCCTTATTAGATACTTAAGCATTATTTACAACCAATAATTCTCCATTTATTGTTTCATCAAGGTTTGTTTAAGTGCTTTCTTACAATTTTACTTGTTTACGCGTTCCAAGGAACACATTTCTATGATGTATTTAGAAATGATGAACAACAATAGCTTTATTGGAATTAATAGAAACATTAACACCTTTCTTATTACGGTAATTATTCAAGATATTGAACGTAAACTTTCTGCTTTTGACCTCTAAAAGGTTAAACGCAGTGTAAACACTTACGAAGACGGTAATAGCTCAAAGGTTCCTTGTCACTCTTGGCATAAAAAAACCACCTCTTCTAATCCCAAGGAATCCATAACTACCCCCTTAAAGGTTATAGAGGAAGGTCAGCAACATCCTCCAGTCTGTTAATAAAAACAAAATGCTAGTCAAGACGTGTGGTAAATGTCCTTAGCAAGGATATTTCGGAGATCGTTCCATACCTATGGCTCGTGGCTAAATAATAACAGCCGCACGAGTCGATCTTCGAGGTGAAGCAACGCTTGCCGTAGTCCGTGGAAAGTCTGACAGCCATTCTTACGAAGGAATATCGTGCTACCCAGTTGTTGGGTTGTGGAGGTCAGATAGATAGGCATTGACTCCATGTAAAATAATGGTATTTAGCTGCATGCGGTTAGCCTGGAAGCCGACTCCAATATAGTTGGGAACAGGCCAGGCAAATGATGATGATCATATAATATCAATATAAAAAAGGGTAATATAGAGCTAGCTCAGTGAAATGATAAGCAAAAACACGGGTAATATAGAGCTAACTCAGTGACATGATGCGCAAAAAAACGGGTAATATAGAGCTAGCTCAGTGACATGATAAGCAAAAATTTGACCAGAGGATCGTCTTGGGGCAATCTCTTATTGTAAATTCTTGGAATATATCCCAACTTGAAATCGTACCAAAGTCACCTTGCTAATTCATGTTCTATGACTTTATATGCCCAAGAAAACAATGTTTAAATCACACAACAGTCACTATTTATCACTTCTAAATTACTTGTATACGTTGTTCCAATTACTTATCATCTGCTAATGACATTGTATGTGTAAGTTATAAGAAGCAGGTAGCTATACGATCGTCATTCGTCACAGCATTATGTAACCCGCGAAATTCAAACTTTCTTTCGTTTTTTGCAATTTGCCGGTCAGTGTCAGGTTGTATGTTGATCTAAATAATTATGATTCGTGGCCGTATCAAATATTTATTTATAGAATTATAATCATAAAAACCATCAATACAACTCTCTAAGTTCATATAATGCTATTGAATGACTATTTCATGAAATCATGACATTTTAGGATTATTCTAACATAAGGAGTTGTATTGCTGATTGTAATGATTATAATTCTGTAAAGCCATATTTGTTTCGGTCGCGAATTATATTATAATCAAGATACAACGTGAAACTGATCTGCAACTTGCAAAAAACGTATGAAAATTTGAATTTCGCGTGGTACCTTAGCTCATCTCCCTTAAAACCCTACGTTTCCGTAGCTAAAGATATATATAGGTAGGTATGTAAATGTTGAATCGCTACAATTTTTCCTTTACATAGTTAGGTTGGATAAAAAATAATTATGTAGAAGCACTGCTTCGTTGGTCTAGTGGCCTTGTGGCATCCCAATACAGGCGTGATGTTTTGATACGTAACTTAACAAGGGTTTTTAACATTCTGAAAATAGATCCGCCCAATTCAAGATTGCCTTGTAGATCTTATGATCCATGATTACCAACAGCTACTTATTGTTTAACCCATCATCATCTCCCTAACCTTTTCCCAACTACATTGGGGTCAGCTTCCAGTCTAACCGGATGTAGCTGGCTACCAGTATTTACCTGGAGCGACTGCTTATCTAAAACCTTTAATAGGAGATCTTGCAAATGAAGCAGGAACCCGTATAAAGCGTCTTCTTTTACGTATGTATTGACTAGAATTCAATAACCAAAACGCAGTCGTAACTCTTAACTCCATTAATAACGACCCAAGATAATCATAAAGATCTAATAGGACGAGCAATTGGCTCGTCCTATTAGTCACATATTACCAGAAAATAAGCTAGCAGAACGGTGAAAGAAAACATTGTGAGGAACTGGCATGTCTTAGAACCGAACATTCGAAGACGTGATATCTACCAACCCGCCCTGAGTCCGCGTGGGGGATTACGGCCCACTGCCTTCCAAGAGGCCTAAGTCCCAACAGTGGGAACATTATAGGCTGTATAAGCTAAGCTAACAAACATTCTATTCTACACTTTCAACAAATAAAGAATAATGAATAACCTAACACAAAATTTTTTGCACCTCCTCACAATTCGTCCCTGTTTTTTTGGTGAAATAAAAATTCGTTCGATAGGGCTCAAGTTACAACCTCTACGGAACACATTTGTAAGATTTATAGTGCGCAGGCGTTCCGGTGCGTGAAACGTGAGCCGCGGTCGCTAACACAGGACGTATAGTGACGATTTTGCGGATAATCGCAATTTGTTTTAGAAAGAATTGTATATTATACAATGTTACTGGTTTATGGAATATTATTATTTTAACGTGTCCAAGGGATCTCGAGCATTAATCAATTATTCCTATGTATTATTCAATCTGCCTAGCCTTTTCCTAAATATGTTGGGGTCGGGTTCCAGTCTGACCGTTTGCAGCTGAATATCTGACCTCCACAACCCAGTTACTGGGTAACACGATATCCCTTGTTAAGACTGATAGTCCGACTTTTGGGCTTCTGACTACCCGTTACGACTGTCAAAGATCTACGAATGACAGCCGGGACCAACCCTGTGTACGGATTTAAAATATTGATTAGCAGTCGAAATCAGCGTGTTTATTGTAAGCGAAATTCGAGAGAAAGTCAAAATCATAATAACAATTTCTATTTATAGCCACAATTAGAATTCCAAATTGACCTGCCTATCTACTTAAATAAGTAGGTAATAGTTATTATTCAAACCAATGTTTCTAAAATAACTGCATAAATAACCATTATTAATTTTTATCTAATTTGTGGGATTTGTAACACAGTTATCACTAGATATTTTTTTTAAATCACAGTAAAAAAAATAGACAGTTGGTGGAGACTGCCGGAAACTTAAAATTATAAAATAACTGCTGGCCAACCGCAACATGTCATAGCTACGAATATACTGTTAACATTTAGCATGTCAGTGACGCGAACCCATAAGATTTTCGCCTATCAAAAGTCGCTCAATGCGCCTAAAGAAGTTTTTACTTCAATTAAAAAAATCCATCCTTCAGCGTCGTCACGAAACTAATATAACAAGACAGCTTAGATTCCTTCTGTCTGATTGACAATTCAAAATATTGCTGACGCAAAATATCCGTTCTAGCAATTCTAAGTCTAAAATGTGCGCCGTCCTTTATTCGTCAAGTTTCGCAACGCCAAACAAACATGGTGCGGATTGGAAATTGTCAACAAATGCTTTTATGAAGTCAGCAACAATAGTAAGGGCTAAATGGCTAAATAGGCACTTTTGATTTGCATACCTTACACCTTTATGCATGTAGTTTAATTTGCTGAGTTTTCAGTAGTTGTTGGCCAAAGTATTGTTTTAGATAATGACATCATTATAAACTACTGTTATTATTATGTTTTATTCAGTAACATACATGAATGCCTGGTTGGTGAAATGGTTGCAATTTTGGGAGCGCGACAGTTGAGCATTAGTTCTTGGTCGATCAAAATAATGTTTGGTTTTATTATCAGGAAACGTTGGCACCCAGAGTCTGGATTGGTGCCCGTTTGATGGGAATTATTGGCAATAGGTTTGTTCGTTATACTAAAACAACTGGAGATATTTAGCTGTATTGGCATCTGCCTTTCTCTTCGGGATATAGGTGTGAAGTTATATTATAGAGAGCATTATTGCTAGAACATTGATAAGGCCACAGTAGTTACACAAGTTGCACAAGTATAGTAGAGGGCACAGTATGTTCCCTTGGGAACTACAATAGTTATAAATCCACACAAAATTAATATTACTACAAATTTTATGTGATCCTCTATTGTTTTCTGTCTAATTTTGATTTTACTGCTTAATCACTGTTTTATTTTGTAGTTAAACTTACTTCAAGGGTCGGCAATATGTCTAATTATCTCAAACGCCTTATACCTTGATAGGGCTTGGATACCTAAGTATAGTAAATGCTATCTTCGACAATAGTGGTTGTTGTCATATTATCTTTGCCATACCATTTCTTGAAGGGGTAGGTAGACAGCTCTATCACTGCTGTACGCCTTACTTCACACTGTGTTCAAAGATGGATTTCTCCCCGCGTATCTAAAACCTGCTCGTTACGGATCAATAATATTGCAAACAGCGCGTTACAACTAGAAACAACAAACGGTTCCACGCCGATTTGTATTTGAAATTAAAACTAGCAGTTTGTTAGCTCCTTATCTTTCTGCGTACGTAGTGACTCATCGCTTTTGCCAAACATACTGGTATTGCAAAAAGGAAATGAATTGAAGTCTTTAGAAGCTATAAAACAAATACAAAATTCACACTATGATACAAGATCCGCTTCATTTGTTTCAGAGCTAGTTGAGCAGTACTGGCTAGTTGAGTTTAGCATTATGTGCCTTGTTTAGAACCAACCAGTGTATTCTGTAAAAATCTCACCATGAAAACTTAGATGAAGTGAGGTGAGAGAGAATAGATCGGCTGTATATGGAACGATGTTGACAGTGTGAATGCCGACTTTGTGACGTGTAACTGAAGAATAGTGGGACTAACAACAGAATTCTTGTAACTACGCTTAGCGATCTTAACGTTTATCGTAATCACAAGAATTGTTTTCCTTTAGTTCGTCCGTTTTTCCTTAGATGATTTTTCTTCTTTTTTACAACCACAAAGTAGCTGATAGACAGACCTACGTCCAAGTACATTTATGGTTGGATTTTTCTTGAAAATACTTAAGAGCGTTCATCCAAAAAATTGGCAACGTCGCAAATAGCTGTCAAATATTTACCTACCTGTTTTGATTAATTTGGCAATATTACTGTATGGAAATAAGAAATATGGCAATTAATGAATGAATAATGAATTGCAATTATAATTTGAATTTTATGTTGTAACCGTTTTAGGTGTAAAAATGGCACTTGGATAGTTTCCAAATACTTTTTTAACATCTAAAACTAAATATTCGGTGTTACGATATTAATTATTGGATTTCATAATCAATATTTTAGTTCACTACTTAGCCATATTTCTTATTTCCATACAGTATTATTGCCAAATTAATCAAAACACTGAATAACAGCTATTGACGGCGTTGCCTACTTTCTGTACAAACGCTCTTAAATCTTGATGATCGATTTCCTGAATATATACTTTATAACAAGGACGACAGAAGCTAAAATGTGTAATGAACGTGAAAACATTTCTAAACGATAAATTATTCATTGATACACCTACTTAATCTAAATTAATTAGTCTAGTCAAGTTTTATCAGATAAATCGTGTTTAATATCTACTGTACCTACAATGCTTCGCAACGATTACTTATTGTATTCTTAACTGATAAGCAGTCTATCTTGGTAAAACAGACAAATGACAAAAATTTATAAAATATTGACGTTTTCATTCCATTTGTGTTCTGAACATGATTGTCAACAGTTCCATAATGACGACATAGTTACCTACGATAAAATAATATCTAAATTAGTCGACACTTACCATAGTGACGGTGTCACAGTGACACGTCATCTCATGGGACTTTTGTCACAGTGTTTCTATACCTATATTCTATAGATATTATAAATTAAAGTCGCTTTTCGTGTCTGAATGTGTGACCGCGTGGTTCTTCTTAACTTCGCTACGAATTTTGTTGCGGTTATCTCAATGATTTGAAAAAAAAACCAGAAGGTTTATGTGCGTAATACACTAAAATTAAACTTACATAATAAAGACAGAATCTCAATATTTTATCAAGTCGTAAAAACCGTGCGTATCAGGGGTGGGTCGCTAGTAATATCTAAATAAGTCAACGCGTCCCGCGACTAGTGACGACGTCACAATGACACGTCATCTCATAAGACTTTTGACACAGTGTTTAAACAATAAAAAGGAGTCGCCAATGTGGGAAGATAATGTGACCTTCACAAAGGATCCATTCAATAATTATAAATAATGGATAATCCTGCATAACTTAGCAAATTCTTCTCGTCCTCGTGCCATCTTTATAAAAATTAGAAAAGACTATAGGCGGTGTAGTCTTTACAATACTAACGGCTGAAAGTTGCATTCACAAGAAAGTTGTTTAGTTGTTAGTTTAAATTTTCAGCAATAACGTTTAGAACAGACCTGGAAACAACGACTCCTAGTATAGTCTTTTCAATGTCTACTCCAAGGAATTCTGCAGCAAAATAGAAAAAATCATCGACATTTTCAATTTTATCGAACCTTCCACCTGAATACACGTTACCGCATACTTGGAAATCTCTAAATATATTTCAAACCCAAATCGGCCGGAGCAAAGACAATCCTCACAGATGGGGATTCATGGACGGCTCAGATCTCAAGTGCGTACATGCGGCATCTCCCCACAGACAATGGCCGTCCATTCTGCACCATATGTCATATGTTACCTGTGCTCAGTACGCGGAGCTTACGCTGCTGAATTTTGGGCCAAACACGTTTGAACTTTTTGCCATCGATACGCTTGCAGATTGTCCACCGCACCGTGATAGGGACGTCAACGAGAAACGAGATTACGCGGCCATAGTAAATGTACCGCCACTACTTCAGCGTCATCTCGTTCTCGTTGACGCTTTGTTCACGATGCGGTGGACAAACTGCCTTAGAAGAATACCCCTTGGTCAAAAGGTTAAACCAAATGTCATGTCAGTGTCGTAACATCATTGTTCAAGATGTTTTGGTTCAGTCCTCGACCATAATGGATATTGTCTGCTTGGGATCGTCACATGATGGTATAACATATATTATTATTATAATAAATGACACAATTGTATGTTCCACTTGTGTATGGTGAAGACAGTTCTCTCTCGGGAGTCTTTGAATGTATTAGTATGTTCTGCTACTGTCTGTAACTGTTGAATTTTGGGTCCGCCTTTTTCTTATACTTCGCTGTGTCACTTCACTGTGACTTCGCTACACTAAGTGGTGATTTTTTATTGTAGGTATTTAATTACTCTGGGTTTTTGGGCATAATATTATTGTCCATTTTTAGGGCACGTCTTTTATGTCCTTTAAAAATATCATCACAATCTAACTGAATCTCTGCATCATCATCATCTTGCCTTTATACCAATTGTCTATATCTGTAATTGTCAATTGTCTTGTTTCTAACATCTCTATGAGTCGTCATTAAAGTCAAATAATTTATTTCATTTAGGCATATAAAAGGCACTTTTGAACGTCATCATTTACAAAGTCTAGTCGCCTCTCCAAAACGGTAGTTTCCGACACAATAGGCACATCATCTACCTCTCTATCATCACCTTTATAGCTATATCATCGTTCACACAATCCATTAATCGTTTGTTTGGCCTTCTCCTACTCTTGTAGTCATTAATACATTCACACTATACCTACCTCTACTTACCTTTTTCAATTAGCAACAGTTGATAGCAAATTCTCATTCCAATATCAAATGGAATATTTCATAACCTACAAGTAATATCATATGTTCTGCTATCACATTCTGGGTCCAAGGATTTGTAAAAATATTGATAAAACAAATGACATAAATAATTATAATTACTGTAATTATATATTATATCAGCATATGGCTACTGCTTTACTCTATCGATATATTATTTACAAGTCACAAAGATAAAATAATAGAAACATTGTGTAGATAGTGTTCTTTGTTATACCTACATGTTGGAAGATTCGAGAAAAAAATATTGACAGAGAAAAGAAATTTGCGAAGAAAACTACCTAACGAATATTTGAGTTGAGGTGCAGAAGCCATTGTTTCTCTGAAATCAAATTGTAAAAACGAAATAGGTAACTCAAGTGAAATTAATAGAGCATATAAATAATTCTGAATACAACATAATTATATCATCAAGGGTACCGGTGACCCGACATTTGGGAAACTCCAGCGGATGAAGATAGCCGCAATAAACGTGGCCACCTACCGAGCCCAAATAGTACCTATAATTTAGATGTATCGTACGTGATACGAAAGGAAGAAGAGGAATAACAACATATATCAAAGCAATAAGTAAAGAAACCGAGTACCACAGATCAAAGAACTTACTTTCAAAACAAATGTCAAAATCACATCAAATGTAATACATTTAACATGACTGCATATCCAACAACCAACTAGACACTGCAAATAAAACCACGCATATCAACAGAACGACTATTAAACCAACCGATTATGACAATCTTGATTCCAATCAAGAAGCTATTATCATTTCAAATTGCCTCCGTTGACTTTCCTGTGGCTTACAAATCAATACTAGATAAGGAAATAGAGGAGTTCGTGGCTAAATGATCGCTGGCGCGGTCAGTTTTGGGGATAGGTGACGATCGATTACATATCCTTCGTGCCTCGGAAAGCACGTTAAGCCGTTAGTGCCGGCTGTCATTCGTAGATCTTTGTCAATCTTTACGGGTAGTCAGAAGGCCAGTCTTACCAAGGAGTATCGTGCTACCAGTAACTGAATTGTGGAGGTCTGATAAGCAGTCACTCCATGTAAAATACTAATATTCAGCTGCATTCGGTTAGACTGGAAGCCGACCCCATATAGTTGGGAAATAGCTAGGCAAATTGATTGACTAGATAAGGAAATAAACTCATGTTGTTAGACTAGGAAACATAATTATGTACTAGTGATATATTAATGTCTCTGAGGTCAAGTCCATCTGCATCACTATCACTCATTGATAGTATAAAATATTCCGATCTCTTTAGGGAGAATTGATATAAGTAGTTGTAGTATTATAATTAGCTTAGGTTTTATTAGATAACCTTAGGTATCTTCCATTGCGTTGTGTAGGTCATATGGCAGCTGCTCTGGGTACTGATAACTTCTTCCCTTGATTTGTATGGCTTGTAAAGACGAGCCTCTATATTTTTACCAACGTCACGTAGGCACTTTGGTAGACCATTTAACACTCCTGCCTTTTAAATTCCATGATAGATCTCGACGTATGATCTACTGTTAAAAACAAATGACTATAGTTATACTAAAAGCCACCTGCAAGATTTTATTTTAACCAAAATCTTAGGTTGGTCTTCAAACGGATAGGATTTTTAGTTTTGTAATTGGTGTCGTTGAAAAATCCTTTAAACGATTTTCAGCAATTGTCCTGCTTGCTTTGTATGATCCGAAAGCAATAAGTGTGGTATTATTACACTTATGATAACTACAATCAGAGGTCAGAGGAGTAAGACAAGTAGGTAGTATTTTTCCCCTGATCTCTTCTCTGATTATCCTCCTGCCTTTATCACATTATTTAATTGAGATCCGCTCAGTATGATCTCTTCCATCATCATTAAATCTCTATCGACTATTCACCCCCTTTCCAGCCTTAACATCTTTCACACAATCATTTCATCGTTTTTTTTGTTTTTTTCTCTACACATATACCCATTCGTATATACTCAAGTTTCTTAGTTAGAATTCCTCTATTACGCAGCAAAATTGCTACAAGTTGTAATTTTGAATTTCTCATAGTTGGAAACGAATCCCATATCTCAGTTCACCCAACAAAAATTATTGTAACATTAATAACAAGAATAAATCATAAAATAATAATAAATGACCTAAGCAGTGAATTTTACGATGCAGTCAGAACTGCGCACGTCATGCGAACTGGCGTAAAATTATAGCTTCTGGAAACCATTGTTTGGTTACTATTTTATTAAAATATTGATACTACGCACGGAGGAGTAGGATTTAGGGCAACAGACAACATTATTTCTTATTACGATCATTCTGGGGTTCTGCGATTCTTTTGTGAGTAGGCTAACACTACAGTACTTAAATATCATAAAGCGTCTTGGCAAGGAACACCGAGAGAGACCACCGCTTAAAAGTATCAAGGCGCCTCTTCACAGAGGCCACCACTAAGCTACACACGTGTACGTAGCTTCGATCTGTATGAAAATTAGCTGTTTAATCTGTGATGAAAATGTACGCGGGATCGTTGCACGAATGCGTGGCTGGAAACAAATGAACATTTCCGTGCACATCCCGCGTAGCAGTGGATGGTCGGCTTTAGTGTTGCTGGTCTGCTAAAAATAATACACTGCATTCACAAATATATCCAAATAAATTGTAGGTTCGGGAAAACCCATAGCTTTATCCAGAATATGAAAATTACCGGCGACAGAAAGGTCGCCTGTAGGCACCTCCACCGCCAACGATAAACGAGAAGCGAGTAGAGCTAGCAACTGAAAACTAGTTGTTTGTTTGACAGAGTTCTTGCCGGTGGTGTGAACAGCGATCAACTATTTAATATATTATATGTATCTCTTTTACTGACACGGGACCTACAGTCTTTTGTACGTTTCCTCAGCGAGAAAATAGTCGATAGCTAGTAGCTTCCTAGTCGGCGGTGGCACAGTTGCCTTTTTTTTTTTTTTTTTTTTTTGGGTGGGAAATTATCAAATAACTTCTCCCGCTCTGGGTGGAGCGGGAGGGCGTGTCAGACTCTTACTGACTAAAACCCACCCGTGTTCCTTCCGTTGCCTGTACATTGCCAGGGGCCACGGTATCCCTTTCGGACTTTCCCGCAACCCCGGCAGGCATTGGTCCTATCGGACCCCTTCACTTGCTGACATCTCTTTGAGGCGCGCGTGGAACACAACGCGCCGTCGACCCGGGCCTGGTCCTTATCGGACGGCGAGCTACCCATTGCTCACCGTCCGCAAGCCCGCGCCTACGGTGGCCGGGAATCGGCCTGCGATTCCCGACGCCCAGGGCGTCTCCTGCGGCGGCTAGGGGCGTGAGGACGCGAACTTTGCCTCTCCCTCACGCGTTCTGCCTCCTCCTTCGCGAGCATTACTGCTTCGCAGAAGGAGGTGACGGCCTCCCATGCCCTCTCGCTCCGTACCATGGCCTGGACTAGGGCCGGACGCGAGAGATCCCCGCCGCCGATCGCCTCCACGAGGACACGGCGATGCTCTGCCCAAGCCGGACAGACCTCCACCGTATGCTCAACCGTGTCCTCCGGGCGATCCACGCAGTGATGACACCCGGGCGTTTCCTCCCGCCTGATACGAAACAGGAACCTCCCGAAACAACCATGTCCGGTGAGGACCTGCGTCAGGCGGAAGGTGAGGACGCCGTGGCGCCTCTCTAGCCACTCCTCAAAGAGGGGACTTATCGCCGCAATAGTGGCGTGCCCAATGTGGCACAGTTGCCTTAGGAGCATTATTTTGTTTTGTACCACAATCACAACAAATATTATTATCAAAACATTATTACATAAACTTGCCATTTATATTCCGTTGCAAAAGCAATATATACTTAATCAGTGTGTAATTTCGATATCAAAATGTCATTGTTTTATATCGGGGCCGACTTACGAGTCTTGGGTTCAAGCCCAGGCAGCCGCTTTACTTTGTGAATAATTTCATCAACACTGCTCTCAAAACGTTGAAGGAAAACATCGTAAGGAAACCGGCATGTCCTAGAACCAAATATTCGAAGATATGTGACATCCATACCAACCCGCACTGAGCCCGCGTGGTGAATTACGGCCCACTCACTCTCGATGTGAGGAGGCCTGGGTCCCAGCAGTTTTAGAACATTATAGGCTGATTTTGCTTATGTTCATGTTGGTGTACCTATTTTAACCAAATAACTAGGTACTGCTGAACATGAGATCTTGGGTTCGATTCCCAGGTCGGGCAAAGTATTATTGGGTTTTTCCAACAGGAATTTCTCAGTAGTAGCCCGGAGTCGGGAATTTTGCCCGGTTGATATCAATAGGCTCGCCCCCTATTATATGGGACTTAAAAACATAAGTGGCGAAATGTTGGTGTACCACAGGTACACCTCTGCACAACCCTTCGGGGAAACAAGGCGTGATGTTATGTTATGTGTTAACTTAATTTTAGGATTTCTTATTTTCCCGATTGTAAACTGGGTTGATTTTTCACATTTTGAAATAGAAAACTATAACACTTTTTTTTAGATTATTACAATCTGGCACAGAAATCCCCGTCTCCTTTTCAGCATTTCTTTAAATTGAATGCGCACTATGTAAAGAATCATACCAAACTTGAAACATCGTCAAAACCATAATTTAAAATGCCAAATAAGGCGATATTTTCTCACGATCTTGTCAAATTCATTGTTCCTGTTTACAAAGAGATTCGTCTTGAACATTGCAGATTGTCTCACACACATTTTAAGTAGAAGATTTTCATATAATAGGTATATTGGTATGCGCAAATCACAGTGAAGGCTAACGCACATTTAGGCGACCGTACCGCAGCACAAAAATTCTCCCACATCACGTTTTCAATTTGTATGAACGCCATCGCACTCTTCAGGCGGGCCGCACCGCACTTTTGTATTTGAATGCGATGCGCTGTGGCCCATTGTGGCTGTAATACCCGATTAGCTTAAGGGTGTCAAAACACGGAGTGCTATTCCAATCACAAAGAGAACACATTACATAAATAATGTATATAAACATCATCACGCGGTTACACAGAGGTGCACCAATTATAGTACCCACGGTTACACATCAAGCTATATATTTCCAGGTAATGCTGATCTCGCATTGTTAGGGGTTTCCGTACAATGGCGAGGTCAGCTTAAACTGGAATAGTATAGGTTGATGTGGAGCCGTGAGTACACCCACATTTCGCCAGTTATGTTTAAGTCCTATTCCCATGTAATAGTGGGCGAGCTTATTGCCATCAACCGGGCACAAATCCAGACTTCGGGCTGCTACTGAGAAATTTCAGATGGAAAAACCAAATAACACTTTACCAGACCCGGGAATCAACAGTAGCGCTTGCGACCACTAGAACAACCAGGCAGTCAAAACACATAAACGCATTCAAGGACTCTGAACGAGACACAAAAGAGGTTTTATTGTTATAACGCCTATGTGCATTTAGTGTCCCTCAAAGTGTGTTAATTAATGTCAAAATTCCATTCTTTTCATAAGATATTTAGACAAATGTCTAACGTGTTGTTTTGTATTGTTTCAGCTCAAAGGACGATGAAATAGACGGTAACTGCATAGTACGCGCGCGGGGTCTACCGTGGCAATCGTCAGATCAGGATATCGCCAAATTCTTTCGAGGACTCAATGTTGCCAAGTGAGTAACGAAAATAGTATTAATATGATGATTTCAGACACTAAAAATACAAACGAGAATTTATTTTACCCTGAATAGCTCCAATCTATCAAAAAGTACTGAACTTCGTCCTCTCCAAGGTGGCGCCACAACACTCGGTTCTCCGCCTCCCGCAGCCAGTGTGTCTTACACAAGAATTTTAGGGCTCTAATCTTTTACTGTCACCTACACTGTAAGCAACTTTGCCCTAATTATTAGTTTGTTCATTTACTTAAGTGATACCTAACCCTGCAATGTAAAAGATTTGTCGAGGCCTTCGATAAAACTGTTACCGGAGCCAACTTCTCGTCAAAACTAAGCTGAATATGAAGGAATCATCTACATAAATACATATAACTTAACCTTTCTAAGGCCCACTTGCACTAAAAATTACTAAATGCATTTAATGCTAAACGCATTTAAAACATAATCTGTCTCTCTCATCTTCAAACGATTGACAGAAATAAGACGATGTTTTAAATACGTTTAGCAGTTAACGTATTTAGAGATGTGGTGCAAGCAAGCCTTAATCTCTTTTATCTTAAGGGAACATTATCCTAATCTAATGTTGTGTCCAACAGGGGTGGCGTAGCCCTGTGCCTGTCGCCTCAAGGTAGACGTAACGGCGAGGCGCTGGTGCGGTTTGTGTCACAGGAGCACAGAGACATGGCGCTCAAACGGCACAAGCACCATATTGGATCGCGGTACATTGAGGTAAGCATACATTAGATAATTATTATATAAATATATCTTTGGGGATCTAAATATCAAACTCAATTGCCTGCAGTAGACTTTGATCATTACAACGTTATGCTATCACCAACCTGAACCTAAGCAAAGCTTATTTCCTATTTTATAGGTTTTGACAATTCACACCAATTGGAAAAATGTACTTTGGTCAAATCTCTTTTATCCGTGATTCTAAATTCTTGATCTTTCAAATGCTTCCCTTGAAATCTAGCTGTTCTGAAGTACTAAATCCTTCTTGTCTCTCACCCAGGTGTACCGTGCAAGCGGTGAAGACTTCCTATCAGTAGCAGGAGGCGCCACTTGCGAGGCGGCCGCGTTCCTCTCACGTGGGGCGCAAGTCATCGTGCGTATGCGAGGATTGCCTTACGATGCGACGCCGCAACAAGTTGTAAGTATATATTGGTCTTTTCGGATCGAAGGACCAAAAATTTATTGGTCTTTTTCCTTACATATTAATGTGTTGGCTCTTGGGGCCATAGATGGAACCTGAATAAACAAGCAACGCTGATTACATGAATTTTTTTATGTATATTTTATTCACAACAAATTGTAGAAATATTCGTTTCTAATGGCCGATTCCTATAATTTTACGGACCGTTAGTGGTTAAAGTTAGGACTCTTGTATCTTTACCAATATGAAGCAAAGAACTCATAGCTTTGCATTATAGACCCTCCCATATCGAAGTTTACGAATCGATTTATATGCCTAGTTTGGCAATAAAAATTCTACCATTGGTAAGCAAAACGATTCGTTTCTGTTTATAGGACCGAGCATTATTCGCAATCATCTTTTTAACACATTACGATCTAACTTCGCAATACTATTGCCAGCCAATCAGAAACCGTCAAACTGATAATGTGTTGTCAACTTCAATGATACGCCATAACCTTTAGGTTAGTTGCTTAGATTAGACAGCAACTTACCTACCTTATCTAACCTTTGCTGTAATCATATTATTAATAAACTTGAACTAGATGAAAAGACATTTGAGTTAGTATTTTCTAGATTTGCCATTTTAAATGTCTCTTGAAAACCTAGCTATTTATTAACTGACAAAAAAAGAAAGTTTAAGACTAAAACCCGACTACAACAAAAACGTCAACTAAAAAGGTTAATAATATATTAATGTCGATTTTTTTCGGTTTTCGTAAATTTTATTATTCTTTGGCCAGTAAATTATGTGTTCAGGGTTGTAATAATATAGGCGACCCAAATGAGTTCTACGCCGAGTTCTTTTCACTTTAAAACACGCAATTTAATGACACTTTTTCACTAAAGAGTAAAAGTTCTTATTTAGTGATTGGGCGACTCCAGGTATTCGTAAATTATAGAATTAGGGCCATTTATAATCTAAGTCACCGCGAATCTCTCAGAGAACTATTTAAAAAGATTAATATTATGACGGTACCTTGCCAATTTATTTGTGAAAATATTATGTATGTGAGAAAAAATCTACATCTTTTTAATAAAATAAGTGATAAACATAATTTTAATACTAGAAATAAAAATAAAATAAAACACCATTTTTCAGATTATCTAAAGTACCTACATACGTCTTTTATGGGGTACTGTATTAAATGTTACAACAAAATACCTTGTGATATATTGCAATTTAATTAAAGAAAATTTAAAACTCATATTAAAAGTACACTTTGTAAAAGTCGGTTCGGCCTTAAGCTTCCATTAGCAACTTAGAGATTTTTGTGTGAGCCATTGAATTTAATCTTAACTTAACCTAACTTATTATTTCACCAAAAGATTTCAGTCAAGTTTTCTCAAATAAACAAACAGTCAAAGATGTATATAGACCTTTCCATCTAGGCCACAGTAGACTTATAACCCAAGCCCACAGCAACTGCAGTGGTGTAGTGGGTACATTTTGGCTAACATATTTGATCTCTTCTACTACTATACCTTGTTTGCCACCCAGCTTCTCTTGTAGCCAATCACTAGAATTTTGTCTATATCTATTAACACGCAAATACTAACAACAATCTCAATTTCCAGTTGGATTTCTTCTCAACGGGCGACAACCCAGTCCTAGTTCTGGATGGAGCAGAAGGCGTGCTATTTGTCAGGCGAGCTGATGGCAGAGCCACAGGGGACGCATTCGTTCTCTTTGCTAAAGAAGATGACGCGCCTAAAGCGTTGTCTCGACACCGCAAGTCTATTGGTGCCAGATATATTGAGCTGTTCCGGTCTACCACTGCAGAAGTGCAACAGGTACCTTAGGAGAATTAATATTTTTTTGAGTTTAAGTCTTCTTTCGAAGCGATGATTTTGCTTTACCGTATTCTTGGTCGTGTCTTTTGTCAGCATATCAGTGAAATATTTTTGAGAGTGCAGCGAGGTGAATTGTATTTACCGCCGTTTGAAATATCTGGCAAATCTTTTTAATTACTTTATACTTAAAAATAATCAACTCTGGCATTTAAAAAAAAATATAATTTACTTAGTCTTGCTTACTGTGTTTGAGTACCTGTGAATTAGACCATCGAATCTTTCAAGGATATTTGCTGAAAATGGCAGAAATTGCTTATATGCTATACCTACTTAACATTTTAAAGAGGTAAAATTTGTGAATTTGTATCTTCGGAACTACTGATCCGATTCCGATTTTTTTTTCTTAAAACTATATATTTCACGCTAAGTAAGTCGCGAGAGAAACTATTAGTTCATATAGGTATTGATCCAAAATTTATTGACGAAACAAACAAACAGATTGAAAATACGTCGTGACAGAAATAACTACATTCATCTCCCACATTAGAAGCATCATTTGATAATGAGAAAGGACACAAACAAGCTAGGAAGCTCCTTCAAATCGTTAGCTATCTATACATAACACTGATAACCTTTGACGCAAATATATTGAAGCACAAAGACTAATAGAACATTCTGTAATAGTTATATATGAAGCAAATATATTAGTTAGTTGGTTTAGTTGGTCCTATTGATGATATTCTTTAGAAAGGTCAGGTGCGTAGTACTCGAAACCGGCGTGCGTGTATGACCAGATGTATGAACGTAAACGACGCAAAAGGAGTATGTAAGGATCTTAGCAGGTGGCGTTTTGTAGTTTCTGCTTACCCCCGTGGGAAGAAGGCGTGAGTTTATGTATCATGGTCCATTAGATTTCAGAAGAACTAATTCATCTAAGATTTATAGTTGAAAAAAATGGTCCTAAGCTCCAAATTCTGTCGAAGGTAAAAAAAATACTCCTAATTATTTTGCCACAGAACCTCTATAAAGAAACCTCTAAAAAGACCTCTAAAAAGAATGTTTGCCTCTATAAAGTATCAGAAAGGTGTGGTAAAATTAAGGGGGTGTTACAGACCATCATACTGAACAACTTTCTCTATGGGAACAACATCATGATCGCGATAAATTATGAACTGTCTCATGCAAAACTTCAATGCCTACGCGACCCAAATGTATGGGACAGTTGATTATGCACTACTATTTTGTCTACATAATATTAGGTCCCATTAAAATAGATGGACAAATTTTAACACAGCGTTATGTACGTCTAACCAAAGATATCCAAGCAAAAAAAACAGTGATTAAAGTGATTTTATTTTGACCTAAAATAATAAATAGCATCGGGTAACCAACATTTTTAGTGTATTTTCGTTAGCCGATTTATTCTTCTTGTAAGTATCTAATGCGTTTTTCTTATATATTTTTTTACCATTGTCCTTATTTTGGTGGTCTGAATGTTTTCTAAAAGTTTGTCCATCTGTTTTAATGGGACCTTATATACATGCACACACACCAACTGTTGGTACTCCCCGTCACTTGTCCATGAGGGTTCATTAGAAAACCAGCGTCAGACAGCATTTGTCGGGCATTAATGCTGAAATGAACCTTTTTGGCGCAGCCGTGAGGCACACACTATTATTGCTTTATAATTATTTTCACTTTTTATCTTTGTATTATGTGTTTCACGAACTGTGTCCAAATAAATATTATTCTTTCTTTCTTTCTTTCTTTCTTTCTTTCTTTCTTTCTTTCTTTCAATTTAATGTTATGTTGCGAGACTCCCGTGACTCACGGTATCTTTGAGATGAAAATTCAAGTTTACAGTCAAGTAGGTAGTAGCAGTAGCAGGTCAGTTTAATACTGAAGAAAATTAAATTATTCAGTCCAAGATTTGCTTTGTTCACTTGCAGTGAGCGTAAATATAATGTTATCAAGAATTTAGCCGTGTTGCTATTTATTGGGAGCCGTCACCGTAGCACATCATGCGATTGTACAATCTTCCGCCATAACGCACTAGTTGCGTAATACTCCGGCTTGACATTTTTGTTTTATGATTCATTCTGAAGTACCTAGTAAAAAGGTCGGACCAGGAAGTACTAACACCTAACATATTCTTGCCGCTAATGCTACGGTTGCCACAAAAGCGGTGGCCGCTACATAACGGCTGCAGTGACGGCCGTCATGAAAATGACGGCAAGAAACAAACAAAAAACGCTCCCAAGGAAAACCAATACACCAACTTACTTTCATAAATAAAGTTTCAGTGACATCATTCGACGGTAAATTGCAGACGCTGGAAACTGTAGCTTACGCAGTTTACGCAGTCTGCCTGTCATCATGAAAGACAATAGCGCATACACGATCTAATTGTACATATTCCGTTTTTTAACCTCCAACAGCGACGTATAAATATATGTAGTTGCTCAAGACGTCTGACGTCTGTTGCATCGTAACTCCCAAACGGTGGTCCGATTTCAATGTATTTTTTTAACTCGAAGGCTCGTTTGTCGGTTTGGTCCTTAGCTATGTTAAAATCTGTACCCTAATACACGATCAATCGGAATCTGAATCGTTTTGAAAAAAAATCATTGCTTCATAAGTTCGTAAAAAAATCTGCTCAACAACGTAAATAACGCAATAAATGTTGTTAAACTGTCAAAATGAAACAAATTTGTCGTAATCGATTACGAAATTGTGTTGCGTAATTGGATAGCTGTTCTGCCATTTTGAAAATAATCAGGTCTTTTTATAATGTACTTAGTTATTCGGGCTGTTTTGGAACCTAAGTATCTGAAAGAAACTCTAACAAAGAGATACCTATTTTAGGCCAAAGAATCAGCATGGCCATCCAACGTGACAATGCCTGCCAGCCTTTTGAGCACTTTTCTCATTGACGGCGATGCGGACGCGATGCCCAATGAGTTCTTCTATTTTTTATATACTTGTAAATAGTATAGAAGTTCCCATTAAAATAGATGGACAAATTTTAACACAGAGTTTAGAACGTCTAACCAAAGATATCCAAGCAAAAAAAAAAAACACTGATTAAAGTGATTTTATTTTGACCTAAAATAATAAATGGCATTGGGTAACCAACATTTTTTGTGTATTTTCGTTAGCTGATTTATTTTTCTTGTAAGTATCTAATGCGTTTTTCTTATTATTTTTTTTACCATTGTCCTTATTTTGGTGGTCTGAATGATTTCTAAATGTTTGTCCATCTATTTTAATGGGACTTTATATATCTTAGTCTTAGCTTATATATTGTAGGTATTGAAGATTTTTCAAAATTAGTATATTTCTGTACCTAAGAGGTACCCACAGTCACACCTTTTTAAGTTCAAGGCTTCATCGACCATGACTTCACAGACAGTTCAAACAAACTCCTACCTGCATTTATCAAGAAATTGCTCTACGTGCTCGCTATAAAAATATTGTCGACAAGTCTGAACGGTTTGTTATGTTATTTACAAATATAATAGTCTAATCGCTGAGAATAGTCGTAGCCGCAAACAATTGTACGTAAATTGTGGTTTAATGTTAAACGCGACGATTTGACAGATTACTGATGATGCAGCCAAGGTTTTTTCACTGTTTACTGCAAGCTTACGACACAGACCTTGCCTTCTTTGATGGCCTTAATATCTTGACGAGGTTGTGGTGGCAGTGAAATTGGTGTTTGACATGAACCACGGTTTCTGAAAGCTTGGTCAGTAAATCTGCTGTCAGGCCGATCAAACCATTTAGAATGAGATTTATAAATTCAGAAACCAGGGGCTTAGGTAATGAGGTCTATGATTAGATGTAACTAGGCACTGTGACACTTTCTTGTGAAGTAGGATTAGGTCCTACATTTGAACGAGCTATTTCGTATACAGCCCGCTAACTTCCAACAATTATGTGAGTGTGCTGAGAACACAACTGTCATACTTTGAAATGGCGTACCTATAAGAGTGTGGCGGCATCTACATTGCCACATGCGAACTACGCATCGCATCCCACTGACGTCACGCAAATCCTGCATCGCGCAAGCGAAGTTTACCGCGCGACTAGCATATACATATACAAAGTCCCGACATCAATCGTCAGGTAGTAGCTTACCAGACGCAACACTCGTCTGGTTGGAGGATCCTCCCTTTTCTATGGAGGATGAGTGAACTTTACACCCTGTTCCTCATACCTAATAAGTTGTTTAACTTTGTATTTCCTGCAAATTAACTGATATTACTGAGAAAGAGGTTTAGTGAAATAAAACACGTGTTCATTCTTAGAATAATCAACTTGCTATATTTTTACCGACGGATCAATTGACAGTGACACTACCTACAGTGTTGCAACACGAAATATTAAATTAAATAGAATGTTGGGGATGCCACCATATTATGTGAATCATTTCAAAAACGTTGTTTTGATCAATATTTCTGTCTATAGCCTGCCCTTGAGGTTGCTGGTAAGTACCTAAGTTTAAGTGGCCGTCAGTCGTTAGATGCACATGCAACAATTTGATACGCGTTAAACAACGCCTTATATCATACACGTGTATTTTATTATTACTTTCATAGCGTTTTTTTTACTTTTATTTTTCTATACATAAATTCAGAAACCTGTATAATAATCTTTCCGTTGCCATTTACTCGACTAAAGGAACACATTCACGATTAACTATTACCGCATTGTAATCATTATCACTACATATTATTATAAAATAAAGTCCCCCGCCGCCGCCGCGTTAGTCTGTCTGAACGCGATAAACTCAAAAACTACCGAACGGATTTTCATTCGGTTTTCGCAAATGGACGGAGTGATTCATGGGTTGTATTCATTATGGTTTTGTATAAGCTGAAATATGACGATGATTGTTGTAGATGTCGGAAAAAATCATGCCGACTGGGAGCTTTACAGGCGCGCGCCGCGTAAACCAATATAGTTACCTATATGAAAACAATGCAGTATTACGGAATTAATACATTGTTTACCTGGATTAACACTGGACTTTTAATCCCGGTAGTAGTAGGTACGTTCCCGTGGGATATTTTCCAGCATCCACGAGGGCGAATAATGCCGTGAGCTTTATACTATTCTCGGCAATCCTTCTAATTTATTACCACGAGGTAATGTTACACTGCAATGACCTACTAATGGCTTTACGTATATTGTATCGTGAATGTGCTCCTTAATATAATCTAGCGTTCTGTAGCCAAATTTAATTTTTAGTCCTATTTGCAGTAATAAGGTCCTAAAAATTTTGGGTGCATTGGAATTTGAACTTTGTCCTTTTTGACTTTAAGTTTGTTATTGAAGCTAGTACCTAATAATTAATTATGAGTAGGTACAGACGCCAGCACATTAACCTACTACAATCTGTCAAACTTTTTTAATAGATTTTCAACTTTATCTTTAAAGCATGAGGTTCAAAGATGATTGGGAAAATTTGACAGTTTCGGGTACGTTGACCTGCTGGCGTCTGTACCTTACCTAACTTTTTTTTGTGCCACGTCCGTAACTCTTGTCTAGCAACATAATCTCTAATAAATGTTATTAATTGCAATATAATCATTCGTCGTATAAATAAAATTGATCTTTTACTAAGTCATCACAAATAAGTAGGTATTTCTGCAATATAGATCATAATAATTGATATGTGATATTATTTTCCTTGTAAAAAATGCTCTATCAGTAGTTATAACTCTGATTCAGCAAAACATATAATTTTTTTGTAATATCGATGTCCGTAGACGTTATTACAACAAAATGGATTATACACAGGGCTACACATCAAGCTATACATTTCCATTATAAGCTGACCTCGCATAGTAGGAAAACCCTATACAATGCGAGATCAGCATAAACTGGAAATGTATAGATTGATGTGTAGCCGTGTGTACCAAATAAACGTATAAACGGTTAACCAAACAGTATCGTTAAGTCATTCTTTGCAACCCAAAAATATTGAACAACCGTTAAACTTGAATAAGAATTTTAACTTTGCAGGTATCCTAACTAATATCATAAATGCGAAAGTGAGTTTATTTGTTACGCTTTCACGCTAAAACGGCTGAACAGATTTGGATAAAATTTGGCATATGGGTAGATCATGACCTGGATTAGGACATAGGATACGTTTTATTCCGTTATTCCTACGCGATCGAAACTTATGCGGATGAAACCGCGGGGCGCAGCTAGTAAACAATGAAGTTGAAATACCCGATAACATTAACCGTAGAAAATAATCCAGTATTCGTCGAGTGCCCCTCAGTGGATTCTGCATCATTCAGAGAGAACGAACAGACAATTTATAATCTTTTAAATTACATTTAAAGCAATAACAAAAAACAAAAAGCCATGTAGGTATCTAAAAAAGATGGCCGTAGCGAAACACAATTTAATCGTAATTCAACAACTCCTCTTAACACCGCCTTACCCCTCAACTAACCAGCCTGCTTGTTCCCCAGGTCCTAAATCGGTCCCTAGAGACGCGCACCAGCCAGTCCAGCACGCCATCAACAGCGCCAGCACCTGCTGAAGGTCTGCTGCCCGTGGCGCTCGTGCCGCAGCATGTCATCACCTCCGGAACTGCCAAGGACTGCGTACGGCTAAGGGGACTGCCTTATGAGGCGCAAGTAAGTGAATTCATAACAAAAACATTCTGTGCTGTCAAGTCGGATCCCTTCTTCTTTTCGCTGGAGTTACTCGGTAGGTACTTTCAAACTCAAACTCAAAACATTTATTTCAATTAAACCATTTACAGGCACTTTAGAATTGTCAAGAAGTCGGTCAGTCAGAAATATGAAGCTAATTGCCCATTCCAAAGAAACTTTTAAATCAAAAATTTGATACAAAAATAAATATCGTAATCCAATTAGTAGCAGTCTTCATAGAAGAAATTACAGCTAAAATGCCCCTTCAGATTTTTAGTAGACCACTTTGTTCAGTGCCAATTTACGATTGGTAAGAAAAACGACTCGTCACTTGGATTCAGGAATTGGGCAAAGATTCTTTTTTTGTTAAGGGGTGTGCGCTAAGGTAGCCCGAGAAATTCAAATTTTCTTACCTTAGTTTAAATTACCCTATTGAATTAAATGTAGTGAATGAAAAATTACTAGAGAATTGTATTGATGATTTTAATGGTTATAATTCTGTAAATAAATCAGTTGTTACGGGTCGTCAGAAGCCCGAAAGTCTGACAACCAGTCTTACCAAGGGGTATCGTAACTGGGTTGTGGAGGTCAGATAGTCGCTCCATGTAAAATACTGGTATTCAGCTGCGTCCGGTTAGACTGAAAGTCGACCCCAATGTAGTTAGGAAAAGGCTAGGCAGATTGATTGAATTCTGTAAATAAATATTTGTACTGTGGCAAATCATATTTTGTTCAAAAACCTGATAGTGGCGCCAAATTGCAAAAAAAACGTAAGAAAATTTGAATTTGGAGGGCTTCTCTGGCGCTTTCACCTTAAAATTAAGTAAGTATGACAAGGATCTCATTTCGTAATTGATTTATTTGCAGGTGGAGCACATATTGACATTCTTAGACGAGTTCGCCAAAAACATAGTGGTACAAGGAGTTCACATGGTGTATAACGCTCAGGTTAGTGTTTGGCATTTCTTATGTTGGTACAATTGGTACGGCCGATGAACCACGGCCGGTCTGAACATAGGCTCTCCGAACTTTCGCGCATGTTCTCTCACTCACACTCGCCTCGTGTCACCATTTGGTTCCTAAAAAATGTTATTGCGCAGCCTTCTGCGCAAAGTTCGGACCGGCCATGATTCATCGCCTGTATTGTATCTAATGGGCCATTTAGACGGGGCCAATCCCCGAGACAATCCACTAAACCAATCCAATAATAGCCTTGTGTAAATAGAGACAGTCCACTGCATTGGATTGTCCTCAAGCCACTTAGCCTTTTTATTTTACTGGCTTAATGGATTGGCTTACTGGATTATCCCGGGGATTGGCCCCGTCTAAATGGTCTATTAGGCTCAACTCCATATGCAACCGACGGAACGGAATGTTGCCATTGAAATACATATTATATAAAACTGATTTACATCCGTAAGACGTCCTCGTAACATAAGGTCCAGTTGAAAACCAGCGTCAGACACTAGTTGTCTGGCATTTACGCTGAACTGGGCCTATTTGGCACAGCCGTGAGGCACACAGTGATATTCTAAGTTATTTTTATTTTTTTGTTTTTGTGTAAATATTGTGTGCCTTGACCTGAGTCAAATAAATTTATTTTCTTTCTTTCTTTTCCTTCTATTTATATAAAGATTTAGAACTTAGAATGGATTTTTATTTCATATTTATTTTGCTTTTGATCTCATTTTATGCTGCACCGGTTGACGTCATTACGTCATCAATGCCGGCTGTCGTTGTAAGAAAACCAGCGCTGGCACTCAGTCTCGCATAGTGTCACAACATTATGCTGAGCGATGGCCGCTTTGTGAGGATGTGACTCATATTTTGCCCCAACTTTTGTTTGTGTTTTCTTTACGACATGTTTACTGCAAATTTTTTTTTCTTGCTTCCTTGCTCTCAAGTGTATTCCTGAATCCATACTTTATGTACCTACTTCATTAGTAATAAGATAGGTAATATGGATTCAAGAACCGAGCCGTAATGACTAACTGACAAAGACTGATTAAAAATACTGCCAGCGATCAACTACAAAGGCTTTTTTTTGACATGGTTTAAACTATCGAGCCAGTTTTTGTAATAAGAACGTTACTGTAACTGAAATACAGTTCTTTATACAAAACTGACAATATCCGGTATTAAGTTGTCAGTCTTGTATTGAGAACTTCGCCGTAAACGGAAATACGTTCGAAATTTAAAAATGGCTTCTTTGTTCAAACCTGGCTGATTTAAAGATAAATCTTATTTTGTATGTTTGAGTGGAAAATCTTTTCATTAATATTCGTCTACATGCATTAACAGGGTCACCCCAGCGGCGAAGCCTTCATCCAGATGGACAGTGAAGCGAGCGCGTTCCTCGCCGCTCAGCAAAAGCACCATCGCTACATGACCTTCGGCAAGAAGCAGCGGTATATTGAGGTAACAGCCTTTATCAGTTTTCTTCAAAAGATATTTCAGACAGACATTGAACCAAACTCTCTTGTTAAAATTGAACAACTGATTCTTTATTTAATAATCCAGTTTCGCAGTTACATATCGATATTTTAAAATAGTGTGAATTAATTTGGGAATTAAAATAAAACCGATATCAGACGATTCACTTTTGGTTAATTTTGTAAATAAAACTTTCTGAACACAAGATGAATAAAAGTGAAAAAATATTTATTCCTGAACCGATCCAACAATGTTGGATTTCGACACTTGGCATCTCACCGGTCGGCACTCACCTGATTAAAAATTGGAATGAAATCAGTAGATGAACGTTCGTTCCTATATAATTTTGTCGGTATCGTGTGAACGTGGAATGAAACAAAAATAAACCTTTCACTAGAGTGAAGCGTCTGTTATCGGCTTTATAGATATTGGGAGGTTCAGTTTTTTTCTGAAGGCATTTTCAATGGAAGAAAATCATCTTCGAGGACCATCCAGTGTACGTATTTGTAACTTAATCCCGCTGCTCAATCCAGGTGTTCCAGTGCTCGGGCGACGACATGAACCTGGTGCTGACCGGCGGCGTGACGCCGGCCACGTCGCCCAAGGTGCTCTCCCCCGGTACGTTGGTGTCCCCCCCGCCCGCGCCCGCGCCGCGCCTGCTCGCGCACCACATCGCGCACCAGAGCCTCCTCGCGCGACAACACGAGAACCTCCTCCTCGCCTCCCTCCGCCCCCCCCTGCTCCCGATGCTCCCGACCTACGCGGCCGTCCGATCCCAACAACCGACGGCACAGGCCTACCAACTGCCGCAAATGTCGCAGATGTCTCAAATGTCTCAGATGTCTCAGATGTCTCAAATCTCCCAGATGTCGCAGATGTCGCAGATGTCTCAGATGTTGCAACAGCAGTCAATGCTGCCAACAAAACGGTCTTACGAACGAGCGTTTCAGCAGACAGAGGCGACGCCAGCAAAGAGGCCGTATTTGCCCCAGCAAATGCAGCCTGCCTTATCCTTACCAGTCTTCTCGTATGGGTCTTCAGCACCTATTTTCTCTTACGCGAATACAAGTCCTATGCTGTCAACTTATAATACGTTGCCAACTGCGTTGCCTACAGCCTTGCCGGCGGGGTACGGGTCAGCTCTGTCTGCTGCCTTGCCAGGGTCAATGACGTCACCGTTCCCGCTGTCTATGTTCCCTACCTACCCGTACTATCCGGGCGTTTAAGTTGAACACTTAAAATTATGATAAAGAAGTAGATAGACGTGCCTTTAAAAGAAATGAGTCTGCGTTTTGAACGCTGTTTTGTTAAAAAGAAAAGAGATTAGGAATGTTGTTTTTTAGATCTTGCAGTTAAATAAAAATACCTAGTGGGAGTTTCATATTTCGGAAATATGTCATAAAACTGCAACAAAATTAAAAATAATAAATTAAAGTTATAAATTATTACTTTCAAATGTAACGGTTAAAAATACTCGCTAATACAACACATCAAAGTTTGTAGTTATTACAATGGCTTGATACTTCCATAAATAAATAAGTTTGCAAATCAATAAAGTAGATTTAAAAGCGGTAAACTAATAATTAACAACAAACTCATTACGTTACGAGTACAAGAATACTAACTTGCTAAAACAACAGTACCTGAGGGTTAAAGGTTAAATAAAATAAGAAATACTTTTACTGTTACTAAGGGCTACTTTACAAATAAAACTGAATGCGTCATCATCGATGATGTGGAGTATTGTCAGTGACAGCTCTTGAACGCAGTTTGGATGTGTTGAACACGTTCAGTTCCATTGGTGAAATTCGCCCTAAAGGAGCAGCTTATATCGCAAGCAGCTTTGCGTTTGTTTTTTTTTTTTGCTTCGCGTGATAAAGCGCGTGAATGTGTGCGTTATGATGGCTAGACCATGTCACAAATGTCAGGAAACTTGAAGGTAAGAAAAGTTCGGTTTCTCGATACGCCGCTGACGTAAAATTTAATTTGACGTTTGTTTTAATCGGATATTGAGCAACGTTCTGTCTCTTACAGAATAAAATGTAAGCTTGTTGGTTAGCCAACGCTAGAAAAGGTCCAAAGCTGGATTATTTACTACTGTAATGGACTTGTTGGACATATTTTTTGCTGATGTTTAGTTCAATATTGGCCTAAAAGTTAAGGCCGTTATATTTGGCGTTAACTCGGCAAGAAACAGGGTAGACAAAATGACATTTTGACGGTAAGCTCAAGAGTGTGAAGTGCCTTCGCTATTTTTACGATATTTTAGTTAATAAACATGAATTTACTACAAAAATAAGTGTAAAATCTATAAAGGCAGTTATTTAGCAGCTCGATATTGATAGGTTAAGTACTTACTTAAAATACTTGTTGAATTTATTACTTGACTTTAAATATTGTTGAACTCTCATTTTCATATGTTTAATTATCATTAAGTGAACCAGAGGTTGTTAATCAATGACAAGTAGTTGTATGATTTATTTTACGTTTTAAGATGGGGGTTGCCATAAATGAAAAATAACAGATGTATTTAGTTGTTTTATCCTACTCTTAATCTTATTAGAAAACCGTTAAAATCAATCAGAATTACAAGAGTTTTTCTCTACCAAGAGACATAAAGAGCCTTTCATAAATTACCTTCCATATGGCAACCCCAACTGAGTGATTAGATGTCGTTGTGATTTTTAAATATTAAACATTCCATTATGAAAAGACAATGCTTTGCCAATTTCTTGAAGGCTGATCTTAAGTCTGAGAAAGTGTTAGGTACTTATTGTCGTATGAAGCTTATGTATTTCATTAAACACGTATATTTTCGTGCAAAAAATAAAAATTGAGTAGGTACTCAAATTACTGACTGTTTTCCCGGCTGTCTCCAGGCAATCCTAGGACAATGCATTTCAATCCTATATTAGGTATAGGTATTGTGTTATTTAAACATTCCAAAATCATAAACTAAAGACATATTCATAAATAATAACATTTCCAAAACGTCATGCGCCTCCCATATAGTACATTTGCTTCACGACATTTATTTGTAGGTTCTATAAAACTTAAGATACTTAAAGTTTTGTTTTTTTTTTGTTTGAGTACAATATGTGTGTACATTTTGTGCTTAGTTATTTTTTTTTATTATTTAGTGTTTTTTGCTACCGTAATTATATGCTGGATTTTTCCATGAGTTTTTTCGGCTTTATATATATTTTTTAATCCATTTATAAACGATTGATCCGTTTGAAAGTATTTGGAGGTGTTTTAAATTAAATCATAATCAAAAATATTATTGAATTAGGTATTTATTTTCGTAATCGTCAATCAATAAAATTTCAGAAAAAAACTATTTCTCGTTAAATTAGAAACAAATATTAGACATTTATTAATTATAAAATTAGATCATTTTTTAAATGACTAAAAATCATTTTTCAAAGCTATCAATTTAAAATTCTAACTTAAATTAGGCTACGTTTAAAAATAACGGGACGGCCGCAACATCCCATGAAATCCCTATCCTCTCCCATGAACAGTCCAAAATTATTATTCAATATTATATCACTAAATCCATGGTTATACCACCTAGCTTAACCCCATCGTCTGTACCTCACACCACATAGTATAGTCTACATTAAAAATTATAATTTATTGCTATATCTTTGGTTTATATTCTCGAATTTTAACTTTATGTCAAAATTAACACATAATTTTGATTGAATAATCCAGTAACATCGTCCCTATAAAAAAAAAAAAACTCAAAAATGGTGTGCGTCAGTGTAGCACGACCCAGTACTGAGTTTGATTCGGGAGTATAAACCAAATCGGGTGACTTGTACATGGAACAATTTATACTTAAAGATAACGTCATTTTATATGGTGTCGCCATTGTCTCAATAATCACAAATATAGGTATGGGGCTTTAGTCACAAGTACACGGTGTAATGGCTAATCTTTGTTCTGTCATTTCTAAATTTATTTACTTTTTGTAATTTTGGCAATGTGGCAGAGTGGACATAATTTTTAGAGCATTAATAAATCTAGTGGACTTGTCCGGTGAAAAACCATGTTGCCAAAGTAACAATTTAGTCTATTTTACAATGCAATACTGTGTTTATTAATGGTTATACAAAACTGTTGTATTATGGTGTATCCGTCGGGTTGTGTTATGGAAAATGTGCATGAAACCCATCAGACAAACGGTAAGTGTTACACACGTATTTTTGTATTAAAAACCAAAATATATAATTATGTCGTTTTACAAATTAAAATTAAAGGGTGTAGCATGAACCGCTTATTTTTAAGGAAAAGGGTTGCATGGCTCGGGTTGACAAAATATAATCCGATATTTGAGCTTCCGTAGTTTTCCAAAGCACATCGCTGCCGGATACAAATGAGTTTCGTTTACGGAACTTTATGTTACTGTTTCATGAAATTATGTACACGGTTGTAACTTTATCTTGGTACTATGGTTCAAAATGGGTCACTTGAAATATATTAGCATTAAATGCATTTATATCAAGTTACTAATATGGCGCTAAGTGACGATACGATATTTTTCTTAAGCTACGTCTATGTAATGTGCTTCCATAACTTGTAGTGTAACTTTAAATGAATTCTACATAGTATCATGAGGAAAAGTTCATATATTCAGTCTTGGTAAGGGTCCTGTCTCCTCCAGTCATTAACACGCTACTCTTTAATCACAGCTTACTCTTCTCTTGCTATCTTAAAGATTCTACGCTTTACTTTTATCTCGTTACGGAGTTAAAATTAAATTCGTTTTTTAAGGTAGTTATTTTGATGATTTTTAGTGCATTTGCATATTTTATTGAAGGGTCTATCACAAATTATGGGCGTATGTATTTATATAAATTACACTATTTATTACCAGTTATAGGGAAAAATTGCGAGAGATACAAAATTATTTAATTTTTTCATATTATTTTGCACTAAATTTTATTAAAATATTCTGTGTAGTGACTGGGGGACGTGGTGTGAGGATATCGGATATTTTCTGTTCGTTATAATATAGAAATACGTCACGGGTCACAACATAAACTGCCAAAGCGTTTCGATTACAGTTGAAATCATTATTATTTTGCAAACAAAGAAACTTTTTCGATGCGCTTACACGAAATTTTCACTATGAAGCCGGAAATTCATATCAAAATGTAGTTTTATTAATAGAACTAAGTTTTATTTTCCGTTTTACAGCGTTTTTTGTCTCATCCTGTTAGTATCATGATGGTTTTTTTTATTATAATTATAGTTGGATAAATATAGTGTATTGCGATTAGAAATAAAAGGTTAATTTACATGTTAGATGATAATTGCGAGTTTCTCTGGTTTGTGGTTGTGCTATTGTCTCTTATATGTACTATTTCTAAGGTCGGGTATGGAATGGATCTGATTTTTCTATTATCTTGATCAATTTACTTTGACTTTACAAGTTTTAATCTGGGTACGACGTATTAACTAATTTATTTTATTATGTCTACATTTTAGACACTGATTAACCCAGAATAAAACTGTTTTATAAATTACAATTTCCAAACTTATGCTTGTATGAGATAAAAATGGAAAATCAGCTTCATAGTCCAAGTCTATCCAAGGCTTCGTCGCGTAGATAGCAAGAGGTACTCGTGAAGGAAGGGTTACACTAACACTCGACCGCTTGATCTATCTCCGCTACAGTAAAGTATCGTCCTTTTATGTTTTACTAACATACTTCCGGGTGAGTGGGCAAAAGAATTAGGTAAGTATTATTTATATATTACTTATACGAAAAAAAAACAAAGAAATGTTACACACCATTTAGTTTCTATTCAAAAGTGGTCGCGCCATGACAACGCACACGCTATCTGTCAAACTCATGACAGTAGAAATTAAAAAAGAAACATGGGTTCGTTTATATGTATATTCGACCATCAAAAACATGAACAGGCTGCACAATTTAATTTAAATGTTTTAAAATACACTCTTTATAATCTCACCTGCGTCGATACGCACATTCCTTTTACCTTTAGTATAACTTTTCCTTCACAAGATAACAGATACATAGCACAATCATGCCCCTCCTAATGCTTCTAACGTTCCTTTATGTCTAGTACGATAAATGGACATTGTAAAAACCCATGGGGCACAAATGAGGTCGTAATAACGAACACAGTAAGCACAGGCTTCATGATATTAAATATTGGGGCATAGTCGGGTTAAAATATCTATGGTTCTGTACGAACTAAAAAATAAAATTTTAATAAATTTTTTTGAAAGCTATTTTTATATCATATCATACAGTGTTTTTTTTAGAAATATTTTAACGAAATTATATAATAAAATTTTACCTTTTGCTTTTATGGTAAGAATGACTCATTATGTAGATATTTTAGAACAGCTTGAAAACTCCTTTTCTCGAGTAGAATGCTTACAGACTATTAGCTTATCTAGCTCTGTAAATATACCTTTCAATTAAAATATAAATTTTTAGACAAATTACCTTTTCTAAAAACCCAATATTTAGCCGCTATGCCCCAAAGTATAAAACAACATTATTCTAAATTTTTTCGCTTTAAAAATGCATGGACCGGTGACAGAATTAAAAATTTAAATGTCCAAGGGACTTCAAAGCTTAGTGTGTTGTAGAAAAAATGTTTCGTGCTTGACTAGAGATAGGTCCATGGGTATAAGGTGTACCACTAGAGGCTGGGTCGAATAGTGGGCACACAGACTTGGCAGTGTGTTTAACATGAAGCGGCGTAAGTATATCTATCTATCATTTGTTGTGGGATCACATGAAATAAGCTCTATCTTACTCTTGATTTATCGCATTTTATTGTGACCTCAATTGCGCGATATTCCCTTTAATCTTTTGTTTTTTTGACAAAATGAACATTGAGGAAAGTACAGAATTAATCCCCGTATTTAACTTGAAAAACTTCCTATAAATAGGCATTTCCATGAAACTATTTCAATCAAAATAAAGGTCATTGGGCAAAATCTGACCCAGTTAACGATAGTTTTCCTACAAAAACCAAATTAGTTTTAAATTGTTAAGTATTAACCTACATTTAATTTTAGATAGGTCTTTTTTTTTTAAACAATGGGAACAAAATGTTCAAGATGAATAAAAAATAGGTAATAAATGTATAGATACAACAATTTCAGTGAAGCATTCTGGTTAATAAACAAAATAAACGTATATTAGTATATTTTGTCTTGGGCCCGACATTGAGAGCAAATAGATGCGCCTGTGGCGTTTTTAGACAGTACAATTATTCCTGTAGACATTGATCATGTCGAATAAAACTTAAAAACTCTTCTATAATTTTTTTATTTTTACTTATTTTATTTTTTAAATCATGTTTACTATCAAGAAACCAATAAAAATGTACTAAGCTTTGTTATAATTAACCTTATTATTGTATTTTTATTTTTTTAGATTTATTGTTTTTTCCCGTTATCTGCGTTAATGTGACATATATATTCGTAAACTAGAGCCGTTTATCTAAACATCCTAACCAAATTTTTTTCTGTAGGCCGTGGGTATATGTTCCATACTTAGTTGCCCAATGACCTTTCAAAACGAAACTAAAATATAATTATTTCTAAAATACATAAGTAAAACAATGTAGGTATTCCACTATTTTAAAATAATTTTTTTTTAGTACATTTTATAATCATAGTTTTTATTTATTTAAATTTTAGAAATGAGTAGGTACCTTTTTTTTACTTCGTGTTTTTTTTTTTTTTGTAATAATAATAGTAGTCCCTCAGACCGAATTTCGACCAGGGCGACCAATCTCAGCGGAGATTATCCTACAGCGCGGGAGATAATAAAGTGCACAAGTGTGTGCGCGACACCGGTGCACTCTCTCTTCCCTCACTCATTTTTAGTAATCCCCTTTCCAATTGAGGTCGCAAACTAGTGGTGCTAAAAGTACTAGGGTTACTAGGCGTGCATAAGTTTGGTAAAGTCCGCAGACTGGCTTGGTGGTTGGCGGCATCAACGACGTGTGTAACATTACAGAGTATTGGTGTAAGTGCGCACTGCTTTGGTGAAATGTTAATGCGTTCAGAGATCCGGTGAGTTGTTCATCTTGTTCTTAATAATTACATACTTAAGACTGCTGTGAATTTTCGGCGAAAATTACGGATATTCGGCCTCGGTTTGTCGAATATTCGGCTTTTGGATATAATTGTTATTGGTTTGGGATAAGTGGTTGATTGTGGGTAAGTATATTAAAAAAACACGGAATTTTATATGTTCACATTTTTATAAAATTTTTCGCCAAATATCCACAGTAAATCTAACATACATAAACTGTGTACGTCCCTGTATCGTATGACGTCACAAGGCACAAAATGCTTAGCTTTACCTCTCCGAATTTATAATTCGTTCTATAATCGCTAAGCATTTTAGTATTAACTTAGTATCACAATAATATACATGTATGGGACTTTCATATTAGGCGTATAAGTGGGTAAAATTTAATGGGATAAAATATAATATTGGTACGTATATATTTATGCGACGTGAAGAAATAATTCTTATGTTTCACTACACATAACATTTACAGTTATATTTACTGTCTGCACGTCGTCAGTACTGCACAATGAATTAAAAAATACATATACCTACCTAGTACATTATTAAAGTACCAAGAAGTAGGTAACTCATACAGTGTGACTAACAAATGCATGACTTATTTATGAACTAGCGACAAAAATATTTCTGATTAATTCTACAATCTTGTTTTAAACGAGATTCTTCGCAATTTGTAGATAAATGTGATGTATTTGATACCATTCACAGATGGCTGGTGGAGTCCGTGGAGTGTCGATTATTACGTCATGTTCCTAAGCTTTTTTGCCCACTGTATTGCTACGACAACATTGACCTAATTTGGTTTTATTATTCTTATTTACAAAATAGAATGTTGGTCCTTCATAATGACTCAAGTTGTTTTGTAGATTGCAGTGTGCAAACCGCATAATAAAATTGAAATTTAATAGTTAGGGCATGTGTGGCTTGTATTTTTTAAACAATTACAGATTCTACACTTTTATGGCCCAACTCTTTTAAATAATTTTTCATCTATGTAGTCTAGCTGAATCTAAAACTTTGGCTTATTAGGTACGGTCAGCAATTAAGTCAATTAACACTTCAGTTTTTTAAATCTTTATTATTGAGCAACATATTCATCGACAATCTGTTCTTATTGATATAATTTTTTAAGAGTATAAACTTTTAGCTATTACAAGAAATGCAGAAAAGCAATGTATCGAATCATTCTGTAACAATTGAATGTAAAACTTAGTGTTAATAGACTTTTGTTGCTGAATTTTAAACCAATTTATTCCAGGAATACGTAAAGCCGCTCATGCCCCAACTTCCACCGACACTGAACCTTCCACACGTCAACCGCACGTCACTAACACCATCTTTATGTATATGGCAGGTCCCATGACGTACTACTACCCCGCAATGGGCCCGACGCTGCCCCCCCCGCCGCTGGTCTACTGGGGCTACCCCACGCCACCTGTGTCCCCCGCGCATTACTACCACCCCCCGCATCACCCCCAGACTATGGTGAGTTTCAACATTAGCCGAGGACCGATACAGGAAATGGGGGCCATAATGACTGATACAAGGAACGGGCATGGGAATTAAAGTAAGCCGTGTTTACGCCCTCCCCCCCCCCAAAACACATCTAAATGAAAAGCTTATTAATTTAATAATTAATCTGTAAAAAAGGTAAAATTAAACCAATTACCTGTTTACAATTGGTTTTGTCTAATAATTGTTTTGTTTGGTCTAACACCTACCATAATAATTTCAGATACCTGAGGTGGTGTCAGTGGGGGGAGGGTCACCGATTCCCATCCCGCCTCCAGCCGCGTGTCCCGAATGGCCGATATTCATGGTCAACTAACATGGACCCATACCCTACACAACGAAGAACGCTGCTCAAACGGCAAATATAAAAGTTAATATATAAATTATAAATATAATATTTAAAATTAGAAAAATGTATTCGGAATTTAGTGTTTATTTTTATTAAATGAATGAGTTTTGTTTGTAGGAATAGCATTTGCCTTTTAGTTGTTAATTTCAGTGCTCGATTGATTTATCTGAATTTTAATCTAATTATAATCTTAAATGTTTATTTTTTTCTTACTTTGCTCAACGCAGTAGGTAGGTACTTCACCTACACTTTATGACACTATATTTTTTTAAACCTTAGTGTAAAGGTGACTACATCAAATTATAACAAGCGAAACTCTTTCATACCGTATTGTATACATGGCTACACATCAAGCTATACATTTCCAGTATAAGCTGACCTCGCATAGTACGGAAATCTTTTACAATGCGAGATCAGCATAAACTGGAAATGTATAACTTGATGTGTAGCCGTGTGTACAAGCAAGTATTTCGAATACTTTTGGAATTCCTAACATCACTTGTCAAAAACGAATGAAATGGCTCAAAATGTATCTAGAATGATATTTCTAAAATAATTTATATAAAGACATATAAATATAATAAATTTTATATTTACACATGCACACATAACATAAAATGTGTTGCTATTATGTTAATGATCTACTTTATTTGTTGATCTTTCAGATATTTTAGCGAATCTTAAATAATTTACAAAAAAAAAAATTGAATTATATTTTTGTTTTTAGTAAGTACTTATAATTAGTAAAAGATAATACATTAAGTAAGTTATGTTATAGTATATTAAAAAAACAATGCTTTACTTGATGGCATTCGTAAAAAAAAAACAATATAAAGGCCAAAATCACACTAGGAAAGTTCCTCTTCATAGCTACAAGATCTATCTGATATTTATTGCTTATCTCATAAACGCAGTAGACAAATACAAGCAGAAAACATGTTTCATTTAAAAGAAAAAGAGGGCATGATACCTAATTACTGCCTACTCAGCTCTACTACTGGTACTTAAAAACCTCGACATATTTTTGATGTCTCGAAGATTTATCTCGATATAATGTGGTTCATATAAAAGTTACCTATACTTATTGAATTTTAAAATTATTTAAAAACGTTTATTATTAACGAAATATTGCCTACGTTTTAACTTTCTACCTTGTGGTAATAATGCATCATATGTAGGTAGATATTTTAGGATATTTTTTTATATTTATCTTGCAGCTAGCTTTTTTAGACATATTAAATTACCTTTTCATAAATTGCTTAGGTATACAAAGATTTTTTTTTCTGCTTGTATCTGCTTACCGTGTCGACCTCAACAACGAATGCATGTACCACAGTGATATAAAGGTGCTGTTACATTATGTTTGTAGAAATTAAACCAAATATATGTTATTGAGTTTATGTTTACTTAGAATAAGTCGACGCTCAATTAGTAGTAGTAATTATAGTAGTTATTCGAAACCAGACATATGCCATAATTTTTAAGAATAACCCTTATATCTACAGCCTTGTGAGCAGCTCTTGTTTTAAAAATAACTGTTTAAATGTAATGGCAATGTTTAATAATTTGAATTTATTATAAATTAATTATTGTCTCGAAGTTATATATGAGTATATTTTAAACTGAGCTGCTCATTTGTGCAATTCATTGCTCATTCACATATAGGTATATGTATTGTTTTGTGTCAGAGTAATCACTAACTAAAACATAAGTCAAGCCAAATTTGACTTAGCATTCTAAAAGCTTCTAGTTTTACACTTACATTATTTACATAGTTACTAATATGATATTTTAACGTGTGAATGTCAAAGGCCAGTAGAATTTTATTTAATTTTAAATTTGGCTTGACGGAATCACTATCTTGTGAAAAAAACTACGTCTCGTTTTTATTATTGTGCTCAATTTTTAAGCAAATGCTCAATGTTGCTGAGAAATTGAACTTATATTTGAGTTCAATCGTCTTGATAATTTAGATAAATAATTTAAAATGGCTTAAAGCAACTAGAGTAATATTTTTATAAGCAAACGATTAGCCGTCATAGGTACATCATTTTGAGAATTTTCTCTAAAACGATTTTTTAAGGATGTTGAAAAAAAACACCACTACAAATGAAACTTTATATATTTAAAAACAAAAACTTATAAAGTGCAGAGTATACGATATAAAAAAAACATTATTAAATTAAAAAATAAATTGTTTAGAAGCAGTGTAAATTTTATATTTTATTGACTTTGTTGTTGGCCCCGGAGCTTCTACAGGAAGTTACTGAAACTAGAATACACTTGAGCTTTAAGAAATTATATTTCAATTAGAATTCCCAATCAACTAAGTTTGAAAATCCAGTTTATAAAACAGGATAAAATTGATAATAAAAAAGATAAAATATATTGCATAATCTTAAAATATAAAATTTGACTACCTACAGTTATTTAAAAAATCTAGCAAGTTGTAAATATGATTTCTTATTGATCATTCATAAAATATAAGTTATTATAATTATATTAAGTTAATATATTATTGGCATAATACGTTTTAGATAATAAATTATCGTACCTACGTGTAGCGTACGAGATGAAACAACAAAATCATAAATGTCTTCCAAGCTGTAAAATATTTATTTAAGTTGGTCACAAAATATTGTGATAAGTTGAATAATATATTAAGTTAAATATTATGTATGTTACAAAATATTACATGTTTAGTTTGTTGATAGATTTAATATAAAAAATATTACTTAAGTGTTTTATAAAATACAGGTGTTAGACTTTATACATTGTTATTAAAATAAATAAAAAATATATGATATTTAAAAAAAATACTATTCTAGAAATAGAATATACTTACATATTTTTATATAGATTAAATTGGAAATGTAAAGATATGTTTCCATTTGCGTCAAAACACCTGTATTATTAGATATTTTAACACAATCTCCATTAATCTAAGTGTTAACAATCATGTCCATGACACCACAATTTATAATATGCATATTATATTATTGTTAAATAAAATTTTAAATTTAAATTTCTCCCTACCTTATCTTATTTGCATGGTACAAGCGCTCCTAAGTTTTTAAAGGTGACAATAAATATATTTATTATTCTAGAATATACAAGATGAAATCAAATTAATTGACGAAATTAAACCAGTCATACCGTGGCTATCGTGTTAACCCAGTAACTGGGTTGTGGAAGTCAGATAGGCAGTCACTCCATGTAAAATACTGGTATACAACTGCATCCGGTTAGACTGAACGCCGACTCCAACATGGTACAGAAAAGGCCAGACGGTTGATGATTAAAAAATCTTGTGATAGCCATCTCATCGATGAAGTTTGGCAAATTATTTTAATTGACCTTGTATAGACAATCAACACGCGATTATCATTAGTAGGTATACTTATTCTGTTGCTATGCCAAACAATAAAAAGGCAAAATAATAATAACTATGTATATTAGTACCTAGCCAAAACTTTTTCGCAGACGTTTTTGTAGTCATGAGGTACAAGGATAAGCTCTAAGCAAGTCCTTAGTACAACATAGTATTCTTGCCGAATAATCCGAATACAGAAGCTCTATTGTTATTATGTTTTATCTACCTATAGATATTGTCTATAGTTAATTAACTTTTTAATTTACTAAAACAACGAATATACCTACATAGGTAGTTATTGTTTTATACATTAAAAAAACAAAAATTACAAAATGTTATGAAAGTCGATATTTAGATTTACATTCTCACATTCAGACAATATATTATTCAATACTTACATTGAATTAAATTCGCTGCCGAATTCACAGTTTTTGGCTTTACAGAGTTGATGGGTATCGACATCTTAAATTATATATATATATATATTGATGTAATGGATTCACGTCTACGAAGTTTTGTCAGCTAATTTAATTTAAATATACTAACGCTGGTAGCACACCTCCGCCGCGAAACCATAGCAGCGAAACCGCAGTAGTTCATTCAATAGACTCGTGTCATGTTCCGCTACTCGAATCGGATGTGAGTACCGGAAAAAGACGAGATTCTATTGAATTGAACTACTGCGGTTTCGCTGCTATGGTTTCGCAGCGGAGGTGTGCTACCGGGGTAAAAGTTACAAAAATATTGTGAAAAAATAAACAATTATCGGCAATAAGTATCAGCTTTGATAATTTCTTCATAAATGATTCTAAATCTAAACACTTTATAATGTTATTAGTAATAGATATTATTATTTATTTTGTTACTTTTATACTTCACATTTATAATTTTTATCTCCGGTAACCCAGTGATATTCTTGTTTGAGTGATCTTGATTTAAATTGTTACCTTCTACGTTGTTCTTTATAGGTCTGTTATTAGTAATTATTAAATAATAGTAGTTAGTAGTATTACATTTAGTAGTAGTCATTATTAGATGTGCAATTTTAGTAAATAGACATTTTTCGATATTTAATGCCAAAATAACTGTTTGGTTTCATATCATACAAAGTAGTGAATTGTTCCGATAAATAAATAAATATAGACAAATTATAATGTGTTGTTTTATTTTTACTAATATTTAGTGATGCTAGTTACCTACCCACATTTTAAAAATAATGTAATTTATTAGCCGATTTAAGTAATACGGTATGGATTATGATAGAAAATACCCAGATGAAAAACTTTTTATAAATTTTGGTAGGCAATAGGCTCGCCCCTATTACTGGCGAAATGTGGGTGTACTATAGGTGCACGTCTGCCAAACCCGTCGAGGAACATGGGCGTGATGTTTATGCACAAAAACAAGATACTGAACTTATCATAGAAGAGTACAAACTGTGACGTCACACAGGCTGCTAGTTTGAATATTATCATATCTGACGGGTAGGGTTGCCTACTTTTTTGATATAAAATATAGTACACACATCAACACGGTCTAGGGATATTTCATACTCAATTAAATAACTCGAAAAGTACTGGCCGCATTGTAATCTTTCATACACCGATTTGTTTGTAATTTATCTCAGACTAATTCCAAATTCAAATTTTTGAAAATTCTTTTGTTTCGGTGGCATAAAAATGTCTTGATGTGTAGGAGAGGGAATTTTCATTTGTGCGAAATTTAGAAAACAATACGAATTACGTTTAGTAACAGTTATTTTTCATTTTTGAACGAAAGATAAAGTTAAAATTGAGGTATTGTAGCCATGCAACGCCAACATTTGACGAGGGTGGAGATGTTACGAGCTGTGGGAATGCTGGAAGCTGGGTCTGTTCAGCGTAATGTTGCTGAGGCCATAGGGACCCACCAAAATGTAATTTCAAGATTGTGGACACGCTATCGTGCCACAGGTGAAGTAGCGAAGAGGCACCGGGGGCCAAGTCGCATCACTACCCCCAGACATTTTTTTTTTCGATTTTTGCAAATTACTGCGCGAGCTCAACCAAATGCAACGGCGACTCAATTGGTCCAAAGGCTGCGAGTGGAACACCAAGTGCTTGTGAGTGACCAAACTGTAAGAAGGCGACTGCATGAAAGCAATCTACGCTCTCGTAGACCACTCCGGGTCCCACCTTTACGGAGAGGCAATCGTGGACGACGATTAGAATGGGTTCGGAACCACGTGGACTGGGGTCGTGAGCAATGGTCCAATGTGCTGTTCACGGATGAATCCAGGTTCGGCTTCCATCCAGATTCACGAAGGACGCGTGTTTGGCGAGTTCCTGGACGATGGAGCCGTCTTCAGAACCCTCAGGAAGTTCACCCATACCAAGGAGGAACAATTATGGTTTGGGCAGGAATTCGTCTTGGAGGACGGACGGATCTCGTTTGGGTGCGGGGCAATATGACGGCAGAACGATACGTCCAACAGGTGTTGGGGCCCGTAATCTTGCCCCACAGAACACAAATGGGGCAAGATTTCCTGCTCATGCACGACAATGCCCGGGCACACACGGCGAGAACGGTAGCAGCTTGGTTACATACACACAATGTTAGGGCCTTAGACTGGCCTGCTCAATCGCCAGATCTAAATCCCATTGAGCATGCGTGGGATATGCTGCAAAGAAGAGCTCTGAAGGAAGTTCCTGAAAATCTGGCTACAGAAGATCAACTTTTTGCGCACCTCAGAAGGACATGGGACAATATTCCGCAGCAAGACATTGACAACCTTGTTCTGAGCATGCCGAATCGTTGCCGATGTGTTATGAACATCATGGGCGCTTTCTCAGACTACTAACTTCAAGTTTATAAACACAAATTAAATGATTTTTCTATTTTTTTTCAGTTTTTACTCATAAATTAAAAGTTAATTCATATACGGTTTCCGTCTATGCTTCATTTTTTTTCCATAAAATCCTGAAATTTTAATCGAAGTACCTTAACCATTATTAAAAAATGGTAGAATATTAAATAACGTATCTTTTAAATATATACATGTCATATAAATAATTAACACATTGATAGTAATTCGCTTTTTAAAAAATATCCCTAGACCGTGTTGATGTGTGTATTTATGAAGCCATCGCCAGTAAAAATATAGAAATACTTAGCTAAAAAAAATTTTGGTATGTTCCAAAAACATTTTAATTCTTTAAATTCATATTTTTTGGTACCTACTATGAACCTTTATCAACAGGTTTTTTTTAAATTCTCATTTATTTATATTTAAACATAAAACGGCCAAGGCCGACATTAGTTAAAAGACAAAGACAAACACATTATTAAAGTACAGTAAACAAAATTAAACAACTACTCGACAATCATACGCTCATCTCACAATACTCCAGACATACTTTTTTTTTGAGTGGGAAATTATCTAATAACCTCCCGCTCTGGGCGGACCGGGAGGGCGTGTCAGACTCTTACCTACTGGCTAAAACCCACCTGTGTTCCTTCAGTTGCCTGTACGTTGCCAGGTGCCACGGTATCCCTTTCGGACTTTCCCGCAACCCCGGCAGGCATCGGTCCTAGCGGACCCCGACAGTTGTGCTGACATCTCTTTGAGGCGAGCGTGGAACACAACGCGCCGTCGACCCGGGCCCGGTCCTTATCGGACGGGCCGCGTGGCCGGGAACCAGCCTGCGATTCCCGAGACCAACGGTGGCAGAAGAAAAGGTTTCCTCCTGCCTACCCGACGGCAGAGCTAGTGCACGCCGAGCCCGCTCCCACTCAAACGCTGCTCAACGTGTGCTCTCTCAGAGTACACGTTAGAGCGTTTCTCCGACAGCATATTGGCAACAAGACCCCTTAGGCACACAGTACCTAATGGGGAGACATTGCCCGCACTCCAGGGTGCACCGTCCCGGAGACTGGCCTTCCCCCCGAACGCATCCGTAAGGGAACTCCAGCCCACAGGCACACGAGGAGGTTTCCTGTCCAAGCATCCCAATCAGACATATTGACAAGATCTACTTTCATTCATCCGCGAACACATCACAGTCAGGCTCAGCGTCCAAGAGAGCGTTAAGCGCAGAGAATATGCGAGGGACAGGAGACTGGGCTCGAGCGACGGTTCGACTCCGAGGCGCGGCGGACAATCTATGCCTCCTGGCACGGTTATAGTTTATCGGAGCAAAAAGATGGGACAGTTTGTCATGCAGTTCAGGAGCATCTACTATACCACTCATACCTACTTATTTTTACTATAATTTTTTTAATCTAAATTAAGTTTAGAAAATACCATATTCAGCTTTTATAAGATTAATACTGGCCCTGTTGCAATCACCTCCCCATTTTATATTGAAATTAAAAAAATATAGTAGTTTCGCCTCCTATATTTTTTCTTTAGAAATATAGTATTTAGGCCTCTTATACACATATTATATAGTAGGGTTGGCAACCCTACTGACGGGAGATTGTATCTGGTTGATAACTAATTCAGTTTGATCTGGTGGATATTCACACCTTTTGGATACTCGGTTCAGTTCAAAAAACTTTCTGGATAATCAAATCAAGTCAAATATGTCTTGTATGGATCTTAGATCAATCTGCCTAGCCTTTCCCAACTATGTACATGTTTGTGTCGGCTTCCAGTCTAACCGGATGCACCTGAATACCAGTATTTTACATGGAGCGACTGCCTATCTGACCTCCACAATCCAGTAACTTGGTAATAAGATACCCCTTGGTGAGACTGGTTCTGGTCTGGCTCTTTCGGGATTCTGACGACCCGTAACGACTGTCAAAGAACCACGAATGACAGCTGGGACCAAGGGCTTATCGTGCTTCCCGAAGCACGGAGGAGTCTCAGTATAGTAAAGATGGTCACCCATCCACGGACCTTAGATGTACCTATGTATAATAGATGTAATAACTAATCCCTACTGCGATAATAAGCGTTCGTTGTTTATTGATATATCGATAGGTAGACAGGCGATCTTATAAGATTTATTTTGTCGCTTCTCATAGAATGTGTTCTATTTGTTGGCAGTAAAATCATGTACGTTTGCCCTGCAAGGCCCCCAAAACTAGCGTTTTAGGTAAGCACCAATGCAATGTACTCGCCTCTAGGAGTATATACAGGGCGTCCCACGGATATGCCACATGGAGAGAAAGTACCTTGAATATTGTAGATGGAACATTTTACTGAAAGAAGACATAATTTGAATTTAAAAAAACAATTTAAACTGCATTCAGAGATATTTAAATAATTACATGGTTGAACCGGAAATCAAACCCGTTACATGAGAAAACTAATCACCCTGTAGTTTTATCACACCGATCGAAAGGCTTCAAACTCAAACTCAAAGCATTTATTTCAATTAAACCATTTACAGGCACTTTTGAATTGTCAAGGGGTCAGTCAGTCAGAAATATGAAGCTAGTTGCCCATTCCAAAGCGTAGGTTCCTATGGAGAAGAACGGGCAAGAAACTCCACGGACACTCTTTTAAATCATAATGTTGTTACAAAATATTGGTTACATCATTCATGTTGAAATTATACATGTGAGACCAATGTAGAAAGACGTGCACGTAAAAAGCGTCCGTTATAAAAAGATAAAAACAATTCCAAAATTAAAATAAGCCGTGGCAGATAAGAGATGACCAGTCCCTACTGACGGCGCCCGTTCACGAACATGACGCATGGATCAGCACCGTTTAGCTCAAACATTTTGAAGGGAACTTAACGATCCAACACACACGCCACCACCAGCGAGACATTTGAGTGAGCATGACATACTCTCAGCCGCCAGGGCACATTCAAGTCAATGAAAGACGTACTCAGTAAATGGTAGCTTCATAGAAGGTACATGGTCACAGTGCTCACACATGTGCTATGCAATTATATAATACTACGAGATTGAAGTTATACAATTCAAAGATAATTTATGCAATCTTCAGCAGCTCCGACAATATTTTCGAATGCTAAAATTCAATTAGTTTATGCGCCCTTGTGGAGCTGGACCAGCGTTGAGCCAAGCATTTTTGTCACCTATATAATCCCCCAGCTTATAATATGCTTGGTAGCATAGTGTGCGTTTTATACAAGATTTAAATTTAGTTTCATTTAGTTGTAGTATGTGGGGAGGTATTTTATTGTAAAATTTTAAACAGTACCCCATGAAAGTAGACTCATCAGTCTACTTTCGCCAGTCTGAAACCCGGTTGAACTAATTGATCTCTATTTCTAGTACTATAATTGTGTCTTTCACCTCTTTTACTGAAAAGATTAAGATTTTTCCTGACGTACATGATGTTTTCATATATATATTGACAAGGTACCGTCATGATGTTAATGTTTTTAAACAGTTCTCTTAGAGAATCGCGCCTGCGGAGGCAATATATTGCTCTTATGGCTCTTTTCTGCAAAATAAAAATAGAGTCGATATCTGCAGCCCGTCCCCATAGTAAAATACCGTAAGACATGATACTATGAAAGTAACTGAAATAAACTAGCTTGCGGTATCTATATCAGTAAATTGACGGATTTTTCTTACAGCATAATGCTGCTGAACTTAGCCGTCCTGCAAGAGATGTTAAATGCGGACCCCATTGCAGCCTTGAGTCGAGCGTGATCCCCAGGAAAACAGTTTTATCAACGAATTCTAGTTTCTTCCTATTCAATACTATATCACAATCACTACTTTTAACATTCGGTAAAGCAAATCTTATGCATTTCGTTTTTTTTCCCATTTAATACTAAATTATTTGCAGTAAACCAATTTTGGACCTGCAGTAGGGCGTTATTTACGTCGTCTAGATTTGATGCACGTCTATTTATCTTAAAAATTAGGGAAGTATCGTCAGCAAATAACACCATTTATGGTTGGTTTTTTAATAAATGGGGTAGATCATTAATATAAACTAAAAAGAGGAAAGGACCCAAAATCGAGCCTTGTGGAACACCCATTTTTACTTTTAGACCCAGTGAATTGACACCATTAATTTGGACTTGCTGTTGTCTATCATTTAAATAAGATTTTACTAAACTGAGCGCAAGTTTACCTAGTCCGTAATGCTCAAGTTTCAAGAGTAAGGTTTCATGATTTACGCAGTCAAATGCCTTCGGGAGGTCGCAAAAGATTCCTATGGCATCTTGAGCCTCCTCCCACGCTGTAAATATGTGTTTTAATAAGGTGACACCGGCGTCAGTCGTACAACATCCTTTGGTGAAACCATATTGCTGATCGTGTAAGATTTGGTTGCTGTTAAAATGATTAAGCATTTGATTGAGCATTACCTTTTCGAATACTTTGCTGAATACCGGCAGCACGGATACTGGTCTATAATTGTTGGCGTCTTTACTGTCCCCAGATTTAAAAAGTGGTATAACCTTACTGTATTTCATTAAATCCGGGAAGACTCCTTGATCCACACACAAATTAAATATTAAAGCTAAGTATGGTGCTATAGTCTCCATTATGGATGTACAAACTTTGATAGATAATCCCCATAGATCTTCGGTCAATTTGATTTTAATTTGCCGAAAAGCTTTAATAACTATCATAGGATTTATATGTTTAAATTGAAATTCAACCGGACAGCCTGGGACATTCGCTCTTAATAAATGAATTGAGACATCGGGTGAAGAATTTATAGTTTCCGTCGTTTTAGATGGTATATAAGTAAAGAAATGTACAAATTCTTGAGCTACTTCTAAGTTAGAGCTTATTGCACCACGTAAAGTCTCCAATGTGTAATCAGTGTTTCGTACTTTTTTCCTGTTCGTTTCATTATTTATAACTTTCCAAACTGTTTTTAATTTTATCTTCTGCTGATTTGATCTTATTGCTAATGTAATCTTCATCATAAGGATTATTTTTTTCTGAATAACAGTGTCACAAATGAAAGGAAGACCATGAATTTTAACATTTGATGTGAAATTTTGTTCAGAAAAATGAAAAGCTGACATTGCCTTTTTTTTTTTGGGTGGGAAATTATCAAATAACTTCTCCCGCTCTGGGCGGAGCAGGAGGGCATGTCAGACTCTTACTGACTAAAACCCACCCGTGTTCCTTCCGTTGCCTGTACGTTGCCAGGGGCCACGGTATCCCTTTCAGACTTTCCCGCAACCCCGGCAGGCATTGGTCCTATCGGACCGCTTCACTTGCTGACATCTCTTTGAGGCGCGCGTGGAACACAACGCGCCGTCGACCCGGGCCTGCAGTGCTATTCTGTAACCATCTCACCGTGAAAACTTAGGTGAAGTGAGCACGGAGTGAGCTGTCAGTCCCTAGCAGCAGGTGGAATGACAGCTCACTCCGTGCTCACTTCACCTAAGTTCTCACGGTGAGATGGTTACAGAATAGCACTGCTGGTCCTTATCGGACGGCGAGCTACCCATTGCTCACCGTCCGCAAGCCCGCGCCTACGGTGGCCGGGAATCGGAAGCTGACATTGCCTGACATTGACAAAGCAGGACATACAACCGACTTTATCATAAGTACCTATTACTAGCAAATATACCTACCCACTTGAGAAGTACGCATCATTTCCCTGTTATAATTTAAGTGTATGATAAAATGATAAAGAGATAAGTAATTAGTAGGTACCTGGTTGTATGCAACAAATCGATTAATTATGTATTAAAAATGTTAAAATTCATGGTCTTCCTTTTATTTGTGACACTATGTTATTTAGCAAAAAATAATCCTTATAATGAAGCCTTTCGATCGGTATGATAAAGCTACAGGTGATTATTTTTCTCGTGTAACGGGTTCGATTTCCGGTTCAACCATGTAATTATTTAAATATCTATGAATGCAGTTTAAATTGTTTTTTTTTTAAATTCAAATAATGTATTCTTTCAGTAAAATGTTCTATCTACAATATTCAAGGTACTTTCCCTCCATGTGGCATATCCGTGGGACGCCTGTATATGTACCTGTTTCTTTTTCAATGTATCTCTGTACTTTTGAAGAAATATGCAAAAAAAGGGGGCCGTGCCACCCTAACGTTTTCAGCACGGCCCCCATGTAACTTGAAAAATATATGGCGTATTAGTTTCTTAAACTCAAGGAATGTACTCTATTAACCCCTTTATATGTGCCGCAATTCTTCAAATTTAGTAAGTTGTATGAGAACCCAATGCGTTACGTTACATAAATGTAACTTGCCAAACATAAATTATTTTTTAATAGTTTTTGGCTAAGGTTGTTTTGTCTTTTTTAGAGGTTTCTTATAATTATTTTACCAACACGGCCCCCTACCCACATCTATATATTATTTGTTATTACGAATTCACAATATCTATTGCGGCACATAAAACGTGTTAATAGAGTACAATCCTTGAGTTTAAGAAACTTTTTAATACGCTATATATTTTTCAAGTTACACGGGGGCCGCGCTGAAAACGTTTGGCTGGCACGGCCATCTTTTTTATCGTATTTCTTCAAAAGTACAGAAGAACATTGAAAAAGAAACAGGTACATATACTCCTAGAGGCGAGTACATTGCATTGGTGCCTAAAACGCAAATTTTAGGGGCCTTGCGGGGCAAACGTACTTGTAAAATCGGGTACTGTAAAGGACCAAGGGTTACAAAATAAAACAAATAAAATACATTTCGTTTCAATTTATATCAGTTACGTCACCACAAATAGTTATGACACAATATTACAGGATGGAAACCTTAATTTACAATATAATCTAACAAATTCAGTAATGTTAATCGGAAAGCTATGTCGTATCGAAATTGGATGTAGAAGTAGTCACCATAATTGTAAAAAAAAAACAGCTAAAGTAATATTAAAAGTACCGTATGTAAATACTCAGTCACTAGAATTAAATTAGTTTAAGCTATTATTAATATAAAGATTAAGTATGTTATTAAACATTTCGAGCCTATGTAGGTGAGTCATGATTGCAATTGGCTTTAGTATAAAAAAATTACAAAAAATTGTCGTAGTCAATATAATAAATCCTAATCCAATTTCGACAAATGTCTAGTGCAAGTTTTTATACTGGATTCGAAACTTCAATTTAGACAGAACAGCACCGTCTGGTGACAATAATGGGAAACAATTATTCCATATAAAGCGTATAACAGAAGAGGGACCAACATCGTAATCGCGAATAAATCAGTTTGATGGTTTGTAGCATAAGATTAAATATGACCACACATTTCTGATTGTAAATTGAAGTTAACGTTAACGATAACGCGATCGAATAGGTATAAAAAGTCGCGCTAGGCTCACTGGCGCGATCCTAAATTGTTATTGGAAAGAACAGGCAATGAGGCATCTGTCACGATCGAATGTGTTCGCCTATCACAGTAGCGACAATTACAAAGTGAGATATTTTTGACTACCCACATCAAACTGTACACTAAGCCCATTCTCACATGGGGTGACGGCAACTCAATCTAAACTGGTTGGCAACCAGCGTTGCCAATTGCAATGCAACTGGTACTCTCACATGGCACAACTCAAGTTGAAACATTTTTTTTTTTCCGTCGCCATGACACACGATAACTATAATTTTATGAAAAATTACGACCTACACTGCCAGTCGCGCGTGATGCCATTGAAAACTAGTTGTCGAAAAGTTTCGTCGTGTGTGAACCGCCATAGAAATGTATGTGCTAACGCGATTGGTTGCGTCGGCGTTGAAAACTGGTTTTATTTTGGTCACCTCGTGTGCGAATGGCCTAAAGGCTGTTCCGAAGGCGACCGCAATCGCAAACCGCAGCGGAAAACGGTAACAGGTGGCAATGTTGCTAGCCACGGAAGCATTTTTATAGTTACATAATCCCAGACGTTTCGCTGCGGGCTGCCATACATAGTCAAGTTGCGCTACCGCTGCACCAGGCCAAGCCATGTACATAACCGCCGCGCCCCCTAACGGGGACGTAGCGACTACCCCACAGGCGGTCTGTCATTGCGATTGGGCAACGATAACGTTGGCTTGCAGTTGCGGTCGCCTTCGGAAGAGCACCTTAAACGTCGGTGTGAACATCGGCTGCACGATCAAAGATTCGTTCAAGCTGGCAGGAATAAAAATCTTGTTCGTTACATTAAAGCAAAAATTCGGTACTTGCGCTAAGTTACTAACCTTAAAAAATAAAAAGCATATTTTTTATTAAAAAATCCTTGTAAACCCACACTTACCCATCACAACCTCCTAATCTGATCACAGCTTTACTTACGAAAATTTTACTTTACTCTAACTTTAAACTTTACCAGACATACGCGGTCTTAAGAAAAAATTGCGCGTGCCGCACCGTGATAGAAGTGAAAATTCTTTAAAAAAAATAAATAATTACAGACTTAGTGTGACAGACGGAGACAGTTATATCTTTCTTCTCTCTCATGTCACGAAATGTGCATAAACGTGACGCTTTAAATTTCACTCTCAATTCTTGTCCAATTATCGATTCGCCGCCTAAGAAGTTCCACTTCAATAAAAATTTGTATGCAAGAAACTTCAAAATACAGTTATTTTTTCGAGCCAGCGGATGCTATACCACAGTTCATAGAGAAATCCGCTGAAAGAAATTCACCTCTATATAACCAAAAATTTAAAAGAAATTGGACGAAAATACATCGATCTTGGAATCAAGGGTACCCAAAGACATGTGTTTCGGTCAGAAATGTACGTCAACAAAGATTTTTTTTGTTTTTTGTCGACCGAGCTGGAGTGGACTATTCTGCCAGCGTAATGAGGTGACGGCAACGCATCAAGGGAAGCCGTCGAACTTTGTACTTTGTGTTAGTTCTCTAGTTATATGTTAGTGTAACTTTTTCCAAAGTTAGCGGATTTTTATTTACTGAATTGTAAAAAGAAAATGACGTCAACAGTAAACTTGTCAAAAAAACTTTGTCTACATAAATAAAAAATATTTGATCATAAATAATTTGTGCGATATTTTTTAATTTTACGCCAATTTAGTAAAAATCACGTGTATCTGGTAAAATTCCTCACACATTTAAACATAAATCCATTAGTTAGTACATAAGGGGTGGACACTTAGGCTGACATCTATAGAGCGTTTTCAATAGGACAGTAGCGTTTCAGAGAAAAACGAACCTTTCTCCTATAAAGTTAATGTTCATATTCGTATAAAACGCTTGATCACAGTCGTTCATAGGAATATACACATTAAAATCATAAAAATAAGGTTAATTTTCGTATGAAACGCTAACGTACTTAGCTTGAGTAAAGACAGTTCGCTCTATAGATCTCAGGCCGAGATCTATAAACGTCACTTAGTACATGCTTTGGCTTAGACATGCCCGCCTCTCTATCTTGCACTTGTAGTTTGACAGTTGATAAAGTAACATTTATAGATCTCGCTTCAGCTTGCGTGAGACTTTAGACCACCTTTGATACAAATCTTAAGGCTTCTCTTCGCAAATGTCTTGTGCAGTCTACCCACACAAACTGAATGCCCACTAGCATTATAGATATGACAAATGAATTCCACGACTATTAAAATTGGAATGCTTGTGGATATCGCCAATCATGTGTTGCGTCAAATTCGGGATTAGTACAAAAATAAAAGTGATTCGTTACGATTCGCGATTGGGTGATAGTGCCATCTTTACGATAATCAGCCTTTAATGTTCCCACTACTGAGACAGAGGCCGTAATCCACCACGCGAGCCCACTGCGGGTTGGTGGATGTCACATGTCTTCGAAATTTCGGTTCTAGGACGGTTTCCTCACGATATTTTCCTTCACATTTTGAGAGCAGTGGTGATGAAATAAATTACTCAAAGTAAAGTGCTCGGCTGGGTTCGAGCTTACGATCTACAACTCGTAGGTCGGGGCCGTTACCCCTCGGCCAAAACTGCTCATCATTGTTTTGATTGAAAAACTTTTTTTTTCTACTTTAGCAAAACTTAGAAACTCCAAAGAATTCTTCTGTTAAGAGTTTTAAGAGCAAACAACGCTAAAAATATTGGGGTCAGTCAACAAAAAAATATGGTTAAGAGACAAAAATTAAAAATTCGCATCAACAATACTCTTTTTCTTTGCGAAAACATAAGACACACTAAGACAAGCGATTTGCTCCTCTATTTTTAACCCAACTGCCCCAAAAGAAGAGAGTTTTTTTGTAACTATAGTAGGGATGATGACTATAAAATGATGATTAAAAAATATTGGACACGTATTTTTTCTTTTTTTACTTTATCAAAAGATAACGGTGATACATTGAGTTAAAATGTGCCATGACGTCACGAGTATGTAGATTTTATACTTACTTGTGACGTAGCGACCCCCACTCCCCAAATTTAAAGCGTTTTATCTAAGTAATTTTTTAGTAATATGAAAAAGTTAAAAATACGTGTTTAATAGTTTTTTATCATCTGACTGACGGGCTAAATAGAATTACTTTTTTTTGACCGGGTCATCATCCCTATTAAATAAATAAAAAAGGAAACAAGTAAGTTTGAAATCGCCAACTCGTCTTGAGCAAGCGTGGTGATCAATGCTCGTGCCTTCTCTGTATGAGAAGAGGCCTTAGCCCAGCTGTGGGACAATAATAGGCTGGTATTATTATTAACGCAGACGACATTATCATCCAATCTTACATCGTAACTAGAAAGCAGAAGTTCTAAGGATACGATTCGCCAGACTAAAGACTGTAAAATGTTAAATGTAATTAAGTATTTTAAAGTTATCAATGAGCAGCGAGAGAAACACTATTTAGCGAGTTTTTTTTACTGTCTTTTGACGATACATTAATTCTTCTTGTACACGAACGTATCAACAATTTTCTGTATCTCTATCTGTCACTTGCCCGTTTATTATTTCTGTATTACGAGGCGACGTCTTAATAAATGCCTAAATAAATGCGCGCCGTTGTAATTTCAACTTTCGGCGCTAAACATAGCGTTGAAAATCCAACGGCGCACTTTTATTTAGGCATACATTTAGGTGTTGTTTAGTGTAGTAAAAAACGGACATTAGAGGCGTTTTCTGCTAGAGCAAGAAGTCGTAAGTATCCTCTAAACCCGCGTCCTATTTAAAAGAGATGGTCGCGCGAATACACGATCGTTCAAACGTTTTGTTCGGTGAAACTGAACGCGTGGTCGCGCCGACAGAGGGCGCTATTCGGTGACAAAAAAAAGTGACATGCAGTCGATCGCTTATTAGCGCGACCATCTCTTTTAATTAGGACGCGGACTTTTGCACGGCTTTCGCGATTGCTATTGGCCTTTTCGCTCCAGTAAATAGCACTAATAAGTGTCATTAAGGGACTTTATACTACAAGAATAGTTTTGTAAGTGCAACAAATTGCCGATGCAAACTCATATATATGCGAGATGGTATGCAAGTTTTAAACTATCGTACCCATAGAACTCTAGCTGTATATTTTGTCTACCAATGTTACACATTGCGTTAACCGTAGTTAATCTTAAACATACATGATACACACTAATGTACTTATATTTTAACAGATATCCGACCTGGTACCGTTTGGTACCTCGGTACACTAAATGCAGACAGCGATCGAAGCACAGTGAAACTAGTGTCAAATGAGAGTTGTGAACAATTGATTTATTAACGAATATATGAACTTTTCTTATAACTTGCTCACTACAATATGGTCGATGAATCACGGCCGGTCTGAATATAGGCTCTACGAACTTTCGCGCATGTTCACTCATTCACACTCGCCTCATGTCACCGTTTGTTTCCTAAAAAAATGTTATTGCGCAGGCTTCTGCGCAAAGTTCAGACCGGCCATAATTAATCAACCGTATTGTACAAGCGGTGATGTGGTCGACAATGATAATAAAAATAATCATAGTATTCATAATATTTTACAATTGTAGTGTCAATTGTTCACAACTCCCTTCTTTAGGCCAGCCAGACATCCGGAATTACGGATAAAACTTTCGGAACGCGTATTTCCCAATCCCCGTAACACGGATCTTAAGATCCGTCCCGGAATTCCGGACATCAAAAGCCTGTAACACGAAAAATCTACTAGAAATGGACACTCTCAAAGGTGAAAACCTATACACGAACAATTATTAGATTATTACGTATAATGACTGGATTCGCCCGCGATTTTACAGTAAACATTTACATACGATTTTAGTCTTTAATCTTATTACAATAAGAACCATAGTAGCTTAGTTATAAGATGATACGAGACTGGAAAGTTTGATCGATTTGAATACGGTGTACAGATTATGGAGGGTTGAAAAATTACGCATTTTTTAAATAGTTATTTTTATTAATAATATTTATAATAAAAATCTGGAAGATTTGATTCGATGTCTCATTTAAATTATTTGACTCCTAAATCGGATATGACAGATTATTGCTCTGCTTGCCCTATAAAGCCGACTTGTCAATTTCAGAAAGTAAAAATAAAAATATACATAATATTAAAACTTGGGAAGGAAAAATGAAAGACGGCTCACAATCCGACTTTCTTTAAAAATAGCACAACCTAATTTTTATAGGGTTTCCACCCAAGAAATAAAAAATTAAAAAATCACTAAAGATTATGTACAAATATGCCCAAAGATGGACAATTTAGTAGTCATAAGAATGCACCTTAGAATATTAAGGGTTAAACTAAAAATATAGTAAAGCATTCGCTTTTATTTTTCATAGAAACGGCTATTTTTTCTTCTTTGTTCATACTGCTGTCATGCTCTAAAGCCAGCCTGCAGTCACAGGCCCTTGTCACAAGCGAATATACACCGTATTGCCAACGTTTTAAAGATCGAAATAGAAGGACATAGGTCCCAAAACCGTTAACGACTACGCGATTATGATCTTCATGTTGTTAGCAATAATGTGTAAATTCCCTTGCAATTTAATTTGTCCGTAAAATCATGCACCATGGCGCCACGAAGCTACATTGTCCATTTGTAAATATGGCACATAAAATCTCTGTTACTCATACCTACGGCCACAGAGCACACGGACGCCTCGGCGGCCGCTGCTAGAGACAGTCGGAACACTTTCCATTCAAGCTAAGCGTGGCCGGCCCTTTGTACAGTCGCCAGCAGGTCAACCTACCCGAAACTGTCAAATTTTCCCAATCAACTTTGAACCTTATGATTCAGTGATAAAGTTGAAAATCTATTGATGAAATTTGACAGATTGTAGTACACTCGTTTTTCCTACGGCGCGGTTTATACACCGTATTGTAAAGAAACCGTGTCGTGTATAAAGGGCCGCACTGTTTACTGGTCCTATGACACTCACGGATATCGATATCGGATATCTATGATGACACTAAAAGCGTATAGAAACTAACGGCGTTCCATGACAGAAGTACTGCAATCAACGCACTTTCGGCGCCATGAATTTTATTAGTAGCGTCGTCGAGTCGTCGAGCTCTTTAAATTCTGAGTTGAGCTACACGATTACTGACAAATGCTTGCACTGACTGGACAGGTCCACTCAAATCTGTGTGGTTCTTTCCTCAAAAGACCATTTCAGATATAATCTACATGGTCCTCATATGGCCTGACCGAGATTATGTCTGGACTTTAAAAGAGACTGACCCTTGAATTTGTTTCGCCATTTCTTCTCAAGGGTAGTCAGATAGGAAATGTCGACTCCATCTAGCTTATTTTTTGTAATATGACGCGATTCCGATATCCTATTTACAGAATAAAACATTTTATTTCAATCTAGACATTGATTTTGTGGCGATCCCGTGCTCTGTGCCCGTAACAGTCTGTTTCTAAAGCTCAATGTGTCATGTTTACTTCAGGGTTCCGTACGTAATTCATCAACCCTGCCTGAGTGTAAGAAGGTAAATAAATTAAAAAAATACTAAAGCAAGCACCGGTAGAGGTAGAAAGAGCGCTAATGCAGTGACTCAAGATACTATACGATGAAAAGTTGTCGCGGGAAACGGCGGCGCGAATAAGTGTAAATAAAATTATTATTAGAAAATAAAATCTCTAGACAAAATTATGTAGAAAAGCAATTTGCGCGATAATATTTGAAAGGAAATCGTGCAGTAATATTCAAATTGTTCCTGTTTACTTATAGTAAAAATAATTATTAATCTTCATTATCGATCCTCAAATGTTGAGCGTAGTCTGACCACATTGTCAATACAAATAAAAAAATCTAAGTTAGGCCTTCATACAATTAAAAACAATATGTAACTCACTCACGCATAAATATTCTTCATGATAAAAAAAATCTCCTCAAAAAAATAATATAAAATATTGGTCACACCGCCGTCTCCCGCGCAAAATCTCACTAAACTATGGCAACACTGTTTACAGTCCCACTAACTTACAGCAACACGTGCTTGTACCCTATAACCTGACTGCCGCTATAATTCGTTATCTCGTCTACCTAGCTATCTTCTCTTCTGGCTTTTTTGTTTTGCATTCTGGAAAGAAAGAAACAAAATATAGATTAGTTACAAAAAACATTGTTTTTAAAGCCTGGTTGATGGCAATATTCTCGCCCCTATTACATGGGACTTAAACATAACTGGCGAAATGTGGGTGTACTATATAGATGATATATATATATATATATATGTGTGTGTCGGGGCGCCGGGCTTTTTTTTTTTGGGTGGGAAATTTTCAAATAACTTCTCCCGCTCTGGGAGCGGGAGGGCGTGTCAGACTCTTACTGACTAAAACCCACCCGTGTTCCTTCAGTTGCCTGTACGTTGCCAGGGGCCACGGTATCCCTTTCGGACTTTCCCGCAACCCCGGCAGCCGGCGCCGGGCTCACACAATCGTCATCAGAAGGGTAATTATCGATTAAATCGTTCATTATGTAACTGTCTGTCTACTTCGTGGGCAAAGGAAATGCGCGGGGTAAATATAATCACTAGTTACTTAAACTTATAATCTACGCTTTTCTTAAATGAAGGGCGTAATGAGTCCGCGGGTCGCGCTCAGTCGATCTCGTGGTCTGAATAGAACTGACTGCCTGATACAGGCTCCTCTGATGCTTAACTCTTATCGTCTTAAAACGTTCCCATGAGAAATGCAAGCCGACCCCCGGCCTCGTTCGACGCAATTAGGTTTACGTCGTCGCCTTTCATATTGGAAACAATTATTCCTTATTTAATATCAACAAGCTCTAAGCGCTAACAAAGACCCTCGTGATCTTAAGAGTTAGACGAGGTGAGAGTGACACCATCGTCTCGCGCCGACATATATGTATATATATATATAGGTGCAACTCTGCTTAAACCTTCGGGGAATACAGGCGGTGTGTTATAGAAACGAAAGTAGGGGTATCCGTCTGGGTGTTCGACATAATCAGTCCAAAATGTCCTCACAGTCACGACTCAGGCCTCCTGTGTGTGTGAGAGAGAGCAGAATACGACCTCGACGCTGTAGGCCACCAACGCGATTTTGAGTCCGTTTGAAACTGGATTTTCGATTCTATATGAAGATTTCTTTATCGCCATAACTGAGTTTGTTTCAACGTTTCTTCTCAATGGTAGGTATAAAGGGCAAACGAGCGCTAACCGGTTTATAAATTCACTATAAGAACGCTTCCGAATCACAAAAAGAACCACGGGTAGAACCGATTACAATCTAGTTGATTAAATTTTTGTCACGGCAGGAGATATTGTGGCCATACGAAATACTTAGATTTTGTTATGGTGCACTGGATTTTCAACTCTCGGTGTTGAGTCGAGCATTGGGAATCCAATACAGTGCATCCCAGCGCGTCAAAAAAATACGCAGTCAGATTTTTAAATCTCGGAGCTAAACAGAGCGATGAAAACCCAGTGTACGATAAAAAATCGTCCGTGGGTACGAAAGCCAATAGCTAAAATAAAATTATCTAGAATTTTCTACAACGTGTAATGTTAAATGCTCAAAACCTGAAAATAGTTTGATCAGAATAACGAGCAGAATCAATTGAACCACTTTTTAATATAGGACACATTTTTCAAAAAAATCTAAAAGTCTATTTATTAATAGGTCAAGCCATCACATGCACACCCGCCAAAATAGGTAAACTAACACAAATTGTTGTCGACCAATTTAAATTTCCTCATACGCGGGATAATAATAGCTTTTATTTCAATGAAAATACGAATCTTCTAAAACTAAAACAGCACATAAAACCTTTACAATTTTTTAAATGTTTTTTTTTCTCTCTGAAATAGTACAATTGAATTAAAAATCAGTTGGGGTGTCTGAGGTTTTGCGCATTTAACGTTACACGTTGTATAATGTTGAGTCCATGTGGTAGCTGCGGTCAAAAACAACAGAAGGTTGTACAATTACCTCAGCTCACTTGGTATGGAACTCTTTGATGCAGAGCGCGCACGACCAGGAGCCCTCGGGTGGCGTGTCCAGCGGCGGCGCCAGGCAGTACATGTGGTAGCCGCGGTCGCAGTCGTCACAGAACAACAGCTGGTCCTGTAAACAACGAAGAAAATATTAATTTATATTATCGCAGTCGCTCCATGTCAGTTGCATCTGGACGTTAGACTGGATGCTGACCGAGATGGTTAAGGCTAGGTGCATAATGATTATCGGGATGGCTGGAAATATTAATCGAGTAAATAAGTTGATTATAAGGAAAGAAGTTCATTCAATGCGGGTTTGCGCCCGCATGCGGCTCTGCATGCGTGACAAGAAATGCATGTACGTAACGATAACATGCAGGAGGCGCGCATTCGGGCCACGCATGCGGATGCTAATTCGCAAGATAGGAAAAAGGCCCTTATATTGTAAATTTGAAAGTATGTATTAGTTTGCACTACTTTGACGCACCAACGGAGCAACGGATCGACGTGGTTTCAGCAGACAGATTATGGGTTATCCAGGTGAAATGGTCAGTTCCTCTGGGATCGACCACGAGAATAAGAATAATAATAATTTATTTGTCAAACATAGGTGATAATATATAAAGATCTTAAATATTAGGCAGTGCGCTATGTTTTGCCAATATTGATTTGTTATCAGAAGCTGTTCAATCATTACTATTAAATTACAATGACAACTTATTACAATTTAATTAAATAAGTATTCGAGTAGGCAAAATAAATAACGCATGCATGCAAATTAAATTTTATTACAATTCAGTGTCAAAATGTAATGTCAATAATTCAAATAAAAAAAAAATGTATTATTGTATAGTATTAAAGTCAAAGTCAAATAATTTATTTCAATTAGGCACAAAAAAGGCACTTTTGAACGTCAACATTTAAATAATAATTGATTCTAGATGACCCTTCCAAAAGGTAGTTTTCGTATGGAGAAGAATGGGCAAGAAACTCCACCGTTATAGAAATTTGTCATTGAGAAATTCATTTATAGTATAATAACATTTTTCAATCAGTAACCCGTAAGTGTTTTCTTAAACTTCTGCAATGGCATACATTTTATTTCATCAGGTATCTTATTATACACCTGTGGAGCAACACCAAAGGAAACGAGAGCGCAGGCGCGGGTAAAAGCTAGTAGTACGAAAGTACTTACATCATTATCACTGGTGCCGCATACAGAGCAGCACTTACACTCGATGCACTGCCAGCGGTACTTGCGCACTGACACGATCATGTTCACTGTGAACTGTAGACATGTGGGGTGACCTGCATATAAGGGGAACTATTTAAAGACGTTTGACATGGAGTTATGTCTGATTCTGATTAATGTATTTAGGGTGTTGTTTAGAAGCTGTCCATTTACTTTTTAATAAGGTGCAAAACACAAATCGTGTAAAATAATTTAAAAAGTCATTTGAAAAGAGAATAAAAAAAAAACCACAGCAAATAAGGTGCTGAATGAATGAATGATGAATGAATGAAATGCACCGACCCCAGCGTGGTTTAACCAGACTCGATAATCGAATCGGGGCTAGTGCAAATCTCGGGGTGAACCCCGAGATTTGCACTAGCCCCTGAAGCCTCATGCTTCATGGGGCTACAGAAGCCATTGCATATCAAGGAAAAGGCATTTAAAAAAAACAAAGTTAAATTTACGAAAAAGATTCTGTTCCTTCGATTTGCCACAAGAGTTGTTACTCTTTTGCATGATTTTCAGAGTAACAATACTAGGTAGAAGATTTTTACAAGAGATTTTGGAAATGAAGAGCTCCATAAACAACATTCAAATAAAACAAATTCACATATTGTAAGGCACATAGTATTTTCTTACCTTATCGAATCCTCAATCGCCTTCGCAATTTTATATCATTTTCTGTTTATTGCAAATAATTATAGATTAGGGGAAAACATAATGTGCCGAACAATAGTGAAAAATAAAAAGTAAATAAACAACACTTAGAACAATTAATGACTTACAATTTATTTAGAAGAGAAAAATAAAATGTCTAAAGGGAAGTGCACATTCACTATTCTTCAGCACAGCTAGACTAAATAAAAATCGACTAAGAATCGAGTTCATACAATTTAATTCTGATACAGTAGCAATGTTTTACAAAAAAATAAAATAATTAAAAAAAACATGAATAACTTTTAATTTTTATAAATTCTCGGACTTACGCTAAAATAAAGGAAATATATGGAACAACAACGGAAACATTAGATTTTTATATTATTCTTTGGGTATCCGCATTTATGCACTTCCCTGCAGGCATTAAACTTTTAAATAAAATATATTATTATAGATATTGCCGAGAAAGATAAAATATGAGAAATCAACATTTGGTACCGTCAATAAACATTTATATTACAAACAGTGATAAACTGGTACTTTTAAGTACCACATAACACAACAACTCTTGGAAAAATGGAGATATTTAAAAACACTCCAGACACTTCACATTTAAAATCCCACATAAAATTCGACAATAATAAATAATATAATGTTCTTTAAAATGGTTATAATATTATTATTCAATATTTTAGTAAAATTACTAAACATGTATTTTATCTATAGTGATTATTATTTATTGTTTATGTTAATATGTATTTTATATAAATATCACCGACATATTAAACCACAGCATATTTACCATTATACAGGGTGGTGATTCAAAATTAAGATAACTCTTAACTAAGTATATGATTTTTCTTTGATTTTCAATAGAAATCGTCATAGATTTTTTACCCTGTTACTTTGTATATCGGGAGTAGCTCATGTAAATTAATTTGAGTTTAGAAACTGTGGTATTTTTTTTTTTTTACTTTCATCTCAGTCAATTAATGTCTATGGACAACAAAGGCTTAATAAGAGAAACTCAACCACTGAGCAAATTCCCTCACTTTGACAGTTCTTTCAAACGACCACCCTGCATAACCAATTACATATAAAGATACAATATATACAGTACTCGCCGATGAATCACGGCCGGTCTGAACATAGGCTCTCCGAACTTTCGCGCATGTTCTCTCACTCACACTCGCCTCACGTCACCATTTAGTTCCTAAAATTTATACTGCGCAGACTTTTGCGCAAAGTTCGGACCGGCCATGATTCATCGACCGTATTGTAATAAATACGAACTCTATCGAAGGTTACAATTGCACATACTAAGGCACCTAAGAGACGAGACACAATATTAATATAATATTTTATTTATAAAACGGTAACTTATACTACTTTCCTACATTTCCGCTTCCCTGAAGGGCTTTTTACGCGGCACCAGGGTTAAGTACATAGGTACCATTATCAAGCCACGGTCTGTACACAATGGCTTTTTATTAGCCACACTTTCATTTATATGTCAAACATAAAAAATAAGATGAAACTGCTGTCATTCGTAGATCTTTACGGGTAGTCAGATGCCCAAGTCTGACAACCAGTCCTGCCAAGGGGTATCATGTTACCCAGTAGCTGGGTTGTGGACGCCAGATAGGCAGTCGCCCCATGTAAAATACTGGCATTCAGCTGTATCCGGTTAGACTGGAAGCCGACCCCAACATAGTTGAGAAAAGGCTAGGCAGATTCAATGATTGGAAAATAAGATGAAAATATTACAAGCTAGTGATAGTAATACATCTTTTCACAGGACAGAAACGCCTTAGCCACGAACAGCCTTAGCGCGTTGATGTCATGCTGTTTAAATATTTCGTAGTATAGAAGCGGTAAACACTGTATAATAACAGGATAGCCAAAATGAAAGTATATGAATCTATTCTCAATTTTACATAAGTACTTATGCAAGGACGACGCGCCCCATTCTTCTTCCTAATCGCTCACAGTACAGTAATCGCGTTTAGAAAGAAGAGTGGGGCGTATCTTCGTGGATGGTACATCTATGTATAGTTCTTTTGTTTTGAGATGTCATTATAACGTTTACGTAATCTGCGTTCGCAATTCATTTGCCAAACATGTAAACAAACGCGAGTTTTGGGAAAAACAACTGTAATCCCTACACATTAGGTTCAGTTTGCGCTACAAGTTCATATTTTTATGACTTTATTAACAGTACTAGTCAGTCTAAAATCAACTTTATTTACACACGCATAAAGTTGATGTTTATTTAAGTGGAAATAACATCAATTAGAAACAAGGATTTAAATAGACCCTTCATAATAATAAAATAGTGATGATAAAAATAATCAAAACTACAGTTGATTATGGAGGAGTTTCTTACCCGTTCTTCTCCATAGAGATCTACATTTTGGAATGGGCAACTAGCTTCAACTTTCTGACTAACTGACCGACTCTTTGACAATTCAAAAGTGCCTGTAAAATTGTTTGTTTGAAATGCTTTGAGTTTGAGTTTATAAAGAAGAAATTTATGGAGTCATAGACATGAAAATGTGGCCAACATATGTCATTGAAGTACAGAACCTTAAGATTTTCAGTTAAAAGATCAAAAAAGTGAACAATGTCAGATTACATCGCCACATTAAATAACTAAACTATAAAGTGTATACATTCCATAACTAATATAGAAATATACTATCAAGAAAATAAATTGTCAATATATCGTAATATAAAATTATATATCTAAAAATTTAAAAATCTAATTTCGATTAAAATTTTCTTAAAAAATAAAACAAAAACATTTTATAAACTATAGGAATGATATTTTATGATCAATGCGCTTGATACATAATGTATCAAAAATAAATAAAAGCAGAGATACTTTAAAAAACATATTTAAATATAAGGTCATGAGAAAATATAATTGTAACGATTATAATATTGGGGGGCCTTTTTTAAACTGGCTTTTTTAAATAATCGCCAACCGGTCTTGAGCAAGCGTGGTGATCAGTGCTCGTGCCTTCTCTGTATGAGAAGAGGCCTTTGCCCTGCCGTGGGACAGTAACAGGCTGGATTTAATATTAAAAAATATGTACAATGGTTGTAACAGTACAATAAAAACGGCGCATTGAAAAATAACACGAAGTTAATCTTTTTAAAAGTCAAGTTTTTTTTTTTTTTCATAATCTTTGTGTTACTCTACAAAAAATGTTGGTAAAAAAGGCACGTAAAAGCTCCTATTTATATCTAATGTTATAACATTTATGTAATAAGCTACTATTATTGACCCGCCTACGCTTAGAATATTTATTATTTAACACTATTATACCCGGACTAAATAGTTCTTGAACACAAGAATAAGTAAAAAGTGTGTACAGTGACGTACTAGTGACGATTCAATGTAAAATTCATTATCTAAAAACCCGAGAAGATGCACGTAATCTATGTAGTTAAAAAACCAGTTAGGGGCGCTACACCCATGTTCGGGTCGACATTTTTTGCGGCGGGTATTTGTTGAACAACAAAGCCGACCCGAAACAATTACTACACATATTCGGCTCGTGGTGATCGGCCTACTTCATTCAGCATCTAAACTCGCTGAATCATGTTCGGGTCGGCTCGGTAGGGACGATGACTAAAATTTTTTTTTGTCCGTCAGTTGTATTATTAAAAAATATTGGACACGTATTTTTACTTTATCAAAAGATTGCGGCGATACATTGCGTTAAAATGTGCCATGACGTCACGAGTATGTAGATTTTATACTTACTTGTGACGTTGCGACCCCCACTCTCCAACTTTAAAGCGTTGTATCTAAGTAATTTTTTATTAATATGAAACAGCAAAAAATACGTGTCTAATAGTTTTTTATTATCTGACTGGCGGACTAAATAGAATTGTTTTTTTTTTTGACCCAGTCATCATCCCTATTCGAGTAAAGGAGAACGATATTTTTTTTCCGAAACATATATCTACTTATACTTATTCGATTATGCGGCCCGACTGTGCCGAATCATACCGACCCGAACAGGTGTCAATCACCCGTAAGAAATACCGAACGTAAATATGCCACATCGAGCTTAAAGCGCAGGCCACCCCGGGAACGAGGCTAAGTTCGTTTAGCTTCGCTCATGTAGCTACCGCGTCTTTTCAGTCTTCGGTTCATAGTTCGCGGTCTGAACGAAATATGCAAACACGCGGTAGCTACACGAGCGAAGCTAAACGAACTTAGCTTCGTTCCCAGTGTAGCCTGCGCTTAAGAAAGAGTCTGCCATAAAGGTTTAAGTGACAGAGACGATTGTCTACTAAGCCCAAACTTTTTCTTAAACTTGATGAGTCATATCTTCGGGTATTTTACCCCAGCATCAGAGGCGAAAAAGACACAAAAGTTTTCTTTCAACCCCTAGAGCGAGCATCATGCATTATTTCACCCAAATGTGATAAGAAACATATTGAGAATATTGTATGGCTAAAAACATGTATAAAATCCATAATTATTGCTATCTATACTTGCGTAGTCGGGTAACTGAATCTTATGCCCAATTTATCTTGATTTTAAATGTATGTTTTCTTTTACAAAACGCTGTGCGGGAATCGAACCCATGACCCACAACACAGACGGCAATTTCTCAACCACTGCTCCAACCGTGTTTAAATTACAATTTTATTTGTGTCAAATTGACATATCATGCGTCAATTTGACATACCAAATCAATTTGACGTTTGCCTTCGGAGGTACCGCCGCCATCTTGACTCAAGATATATTGGGCACAGAGTAACGCGTGCAGTGACTGTGTTGCAGCGTGACTAGAAAGCTAGGGACATCTGAACGATTGGCGCCACCGTAGAACTAAAGTTCAAAGCGGCGACATTATTTGGCATCAAGCGAAGCTATGACTAAATTAAATTGTCTGTAGTGTTGCCAGAATACGACTGTTAAGTATTATTGCTTTTAAATGTATAACTTGTCAATTGTATGAAATAAATACGTTCTAATTTCATAAAACATGCATTATAATAATAAATTCAATATTTATTTGATAAGTCACGCGATTTTAATCGTTATATTAGGTAAACATAATGTAAGTTAAATTTAATCTAAACAACAATAACATAAAAATAAGAATTTGAAAAAAATAAAATATCTCCCTCTTTTAACGAGGCTACTGGCAACACTACGATTTAGATTTTCTCACCCGAAATCATGTAATTTTGATAAGGCACTTGTACTCACTAAAAATAATATAAAACATTAAGGTATAAACATTACAACAGACAACGATTTAAAATATCTCATCATTTGGCATCCATCGTCACAAGTGTTGTTTTTCACATGGCAACACCAAGATCACATAGTGCAACATTGACACAGATAAAAAAATCACAATGATATGTGACATAGAATTATTATAGGGATATATTTAAATTTTTATGTTCGGATATGACGTAGTACACTTTAGACAAAGATTTTGACATATTTATTGTGATGCCACTATTCTAATAATATGATTACAATATTAAAACTACTAAATATGCATCAAAGGTCTTTTCATTCGAAAATTAGAGTAGAACTTGGAATGTAACATTTAAAACTAGCGATCAAACATTCTCTTTGGTAGGACCGACAAAAAAAATTCCCAGAACTTTTTTGTGACAGACAAAAACACAAATAATACTCAGAAAATCAGAATTTAGATGTTATTGGAACGGGTGACGTAGACTTCACAGTCGTAGGTCGGGCTTTGACGGGAGGGTGGGGAGACTGGATACTGTCCGTATTCGTCATTCAGGAGTTTTGTTTGGGAAGCGAAGTTATCGAAGTCATCAGCTGAGTAGGACATAGAGCTGAGTATCTCTACGACTCCATTGAGTTTTATGTTATCTCTGAGATGTCTATGGCGTTCGCAGACGCGGTTCTCGAGGTGGTAGCACGTGGGCTTGGGGAGGCCGTTGCGCGGAGGCCGGCCGCGCCTCTTACCTGATCTGCCGCAGTCGGAGCAGCTGACTAGCTCTTCGGGTGTTCCCGTCTTCTTGTTTTCGCGGTCGTCGCCGAGACAGAAGTCGCAGTAGGTTGATGGTGACACCTAGAAAAGAAATGAGTATAAGTTAGATTAAAATCCACCCCGTAAGAACATTGTGTTAATGACAATACTACTAGTATTCGAGAAGGAGACGTCAATACGCTGTGCCTTACTCAAACATGTACAAAAATGTACAATCTACAGGCACTCGTGAACATCAGCGATTTGGCCATTTTCCAAAGCATACATTCCTACTGGGAGGAACGGACAAGAAACTAGATATGTACTCTTGTAAAACCAACTTATACCTGCATATGGCTATTTTTTTTTAAGGTTTTCCTAATGTCAGTCTGCTTAAATCTTTTTGATTACATTAAACCTAGGATGATGAGTGATGACACTTGAAATAAATAACTTGAACGACAGATTCCTCTGCCTACTCAAAGTCTACTAACCTCCTTAGTCTTAATTACATCGCCAGGCTCCTTAACCTCAGGGGTGGCGGAAGCCGAGGGTACGGGCGCAGAGGGCGTGGCCGCGTGCACAGCCGCTGACAGCGGAACATGCGCTGAATCTGAGCTCGATGTATCCGCTGAAGCGGGCCGCGGCGGTGGCGTCGCCCGACGTACTGGCGGGGTTGGTAGACCGGCTAGAGGGAGAAACAAGATGAGATAACTGCTTGTGTGGAGGTTGGTTGGAGTAGAAGCTGTACCATTGGTCTTCAATGTCATTCTAATCTTTTCGCAAGTATAGGAAACAAATTGGAGCGTTGGCACCAGCGTAACAAAAGCGATCGATCGACGTATTTTAGGCAAGGATATGATGAGCCCTGATTCGCTATGATACGTCATAAATTATGAAGTTAGCGTCTCTTAAATACTTTTCTTGTAAGCCATTCAAAATTTAACCTTACTTTGACACTGCATTTTATTATATTCTTTGCGTTGCTTCATGTTTTGACAGAGTGAATAAGAGCTCTCAGCGTTGAAAGTCTACAAAATAAAACGTCAAACGACATAAAAAATGTGCCAATGCTAAGTAAGCTGTAGCGGTAAGTTACTACTTGAGAATAGACTAAAACGAAAATGAAGGTACAAATGAGTATCTAACCCTCGGGAGGCGGCGTGGCGCGCCGAGCTGGCGTATCCTGGAGGCCGGCTGGTAAACAGAATCAGGGTTATAGCATGGCGGAAATATCTGTGGGCCTAGGAGTTGATCACATACCATCGAATAAGGGAAGAAAAATAAACGTGGGAACATCAATATATATTTGAAGACTGCTGATGTGGCCGCTGAATTGAGTAACGTAAAATCTAATGTCATTTAGAAAGGGCTCCACAGATATTGTCTCTGAGTTAAGATGCGTTCATATTTGAGGATGCGAGCCAAATTGTGACAATAATTTGGCAAAGTAGTTAAATAATAACTGAAAGCACACTAGCATTTTTGCTAAGTGTGCATGTGACAATACGTAAATGCACACCGTTGTAATGAATTTGGCTGAGTGTGCATGTGACAATACGTAACATGCACATCATAACATCGAATTTTGCTAAGTGTGCATGTGCGCATATTTGCAATGTTAAGTTTGTTTTCAACAATAATATTCATTATAAACATTGTTTTCTACTCCGCGAAATAATGTAACGACATAATTTACATCCAATAAAAGATATATTTATTTTATTTTTTCAAAATACTAAAATAAAGTAGGAATAGTAGTCAAATAATGATGTATGAACACCACTTACACTGCCCTCAGGACACTTGTGTTGCATGAAATTATAAACATTTGTAAACTCACACGAATACTAGTTGTAATGTGCATGCATCACTCATTGCTACGAATATTATACTTTTGTAATTTAAAAAATCCGTAATTTTCTATTGAAAGTTTTCACGAGAAAATAATACATCGCGAGGTCATTGGAAGATAGTGCCTTATTGTCTGGTTTAGCGTATGCGCAATAGCAAATTTTTCAGTTTGCGCTTAGACAAAACGATGCACATAATTATGCGCAAACCTTCGAAAATGTAGTCGATCTGCGCTAAACTCTCATGACGTAGCAACCCCGTATGACTCATATGAAATACGCGTTATTAAGGTTTATCAGTAGTTTATTGTTCTTGTTAATATAGTGCAAACACTTACCGTGTGTTTTTTTTATTATATTGCAGTAAAGGTGCATCCAGACCAACACCGAACCAACCACACCCAACATTTTGCAACATGATAACATTAAGTAATTTTATTACATAATAGAAAGTTTACTAACATCCTTTCACCGAGCAGAGATCTATGTGTCTATGTCCCAGCAGTGGGAACATCATAGGCTGAATATGCTTATGCTAAGTTTACTTAATAACTTTATCTTTTCCTGTGTTGCCCACTAACACTTGCAAAGGTTGCTCCACAAAAAGTAACTACGGTGTGAATGCACCTTTACGGACAACATATTTCATACCTTCTGGTGGTAAATGACCACTAAGGGTTTATATCTTATCAGGGGATTACATACAATAATGGAACTCACCAGCCCCAACAGCAGGATTATTGAGGAACGTAACATAACTGTCTTGGTACTCCGTGGCGGGCTGCGCCTGCGCGGCCTGCGCGGCGGCGGGCGGCTGCAGCGCGGGCGGCGTGTGCGCGCCGGCGCGCGAGTCGCGCGAGTCGCCGTCGCTGGCGCCCGCGCCGCCCGAGCCGCCCGACGCCTCCTTGTGTGTGTGCGTGAAGTGGTACGTGAGCCCCGGACGGGTTTTGTACTTGGCGCCACAGACTGGGGGAAGGGGGTGGTTGGTTAAGTTGTGGGGTATGCTGAGAAGGGTGAATTGAGCTTTGTGTAGATTTGATGTGACTTCATGCAGTTCAAACAGCTTCATTGATTGAATTTTCTTGATGGAACCCTTCTATACCCTTCCATTAGTAATCGGGGTTAATCTTTTAATTCACAAAGCCACGCGAGACTCGCGGGAGTCACGTATCAGTATTTAATTCATTGTGTCTCATTAACCTAAGACTTGACAAGTTAAAATAGCCCAAAATAATTTAAATATTTCTAAAATTTTATGCATCGGTAATTTCCATAAATCTTCCTTGTACCTTACTTATTTTTTCGCACCAAAAATACACAAAATTCAATCCACCGACATTATAACGACAACAAACACAAACACACAAAATAAACATTAAACCAATACTTACCGCCGTGATGCCTCCGTCTGCTTAACACACTATACCGCGATAAAATTAAGGTACCGACAGAACAACAGGTCATAGCGTCATCAGAACAGAGCATAGAGGAGGCAACACGACGGCATCGGCGTTACAGTGTGAACGAAGCCTTATTTATAGTTATCCGTCATCAATCAATACATAGGTTAGCCGTATTTTGTATGAGAACATTTTTTGTTAGATTTTTCAATGAAATGAATGTGAAATAGAAATGAAATTAAGCTTCTTACTAAGTTAGAGAAAATTATAGTTAGATTTAAAAGACTTATCGGTATAAAGAAGACAGCCCACAAAATAAAACCCGCATAAGACAGTTTTGAAATTAAAAAAGTATCTGCAAACCAAGAAAAAAACTAATTCTTCCTCAAAACTAAGACACGACATTACACTACCGCCCAAAAAAAAATAACACAATTTTTTTTTACCCCAAAAAAAATGTTTTTTTTTTCTAAAATGTTCTCATACAATATACGAGGTGAAAAGCCGGCCCGTCGTGATTATCGTTCTATGTTCAGTTCTAGAGGACGCACGCTTAGGGGCTGTTTGATTGATGACTTCAAATCTATGGATCCGCCCAGCGATACACTGACGTCATTATGTTACTAGCCCGACCAAAGATCATTTGACAGCTGTCAGTTGTAACGTCACTCGCAAATAGTTGTCTATGTGTCTTGGTCGGGTAGTAAGTGATGTTGCTGTTGATTCTGCTCTGAAATAAAGGCCTAGGAATAGATAAATATATTACGTTGTAGTACATTTTTGAAGGATAATACCATTTTAATGAATATCTGTTAGTTACGTTTGAAAGTTCGGACCATAAACCCAACGTATATAAGGTATGCACGGGCGATTTTTTATGGCGCACTGGATTTTCATCTCTGTGTATTAAACCGAGCATTGGGAATCCAACAGAGCGTGGGATGCGCTCTGTTGGATTCCCACGTCAAAAAAACTCACTGTTGTATTTTTAACTCTCGGCGCTAAGCAGTGCGTTGAAAATACATTGCGCGATAAAAATCGCTGCGATAAAATATCGTCTGTCAGTACGAGGGCTTAAGTGTCATTCGTTGAATTAGTTTATCCGAGTCAAAATGTAAGTATGCAATTTTCTTTGTAATTTATCCTATCATATCTTTCACTGGCGCACACGTTCTTCTTGCTGCTTCAAAATACAACCGAAAAACAACAACACTGTTCAAAATCCGTAAGTAAATGAAATTAAGAGCAAAATAAACAGCACATCGCAAGATCCAAACTTGTAGTCAATCAAATCTTAACTTTAAACACAAGGAAAAAGTAATACATTGGATAATTTTATTTGTTATTCAACATAAATATTTCTTGTATAAATTCATAACAATCTTTGGGTGATAATAGTACACTGGCGTGCAGAAAAATTACCTACGTATTCAATTTGCCTAAATTAGCAACGAAAATGCATAAAGATTTGGTACAGTTTTCTGCACGGCAGTGTAATTTGGATCTAAGAATAACATCAATCGCTTAATACTTCACTGCTCCATCCATACATACAAGAAATAATAGAAAATATGAACACTATTACCGGCAAAGTATTTTTAAGGCTGTACATCAGCGGGGCAATATCAACATTCTTACAATAAACCAAGAGTAACTTAAAACTTAACCTATTATGTTCACGTTGCCCGGGCGATGTGTATAATTCTATTTTGAGTTTTTATAGTCTGTAAAAAAACGTCTGAAATCCTGTTATAAAATATCATTTCATTTATGTTCACTGTAAAATTTGTATAATAAAAATTCATAGTAAAAACGTTTTGTAACATCAAATGCTAGTTTTTTTTTTCTGCAGATAATTTATGTCATATTCCCCTCACATTAAAAAATTAAAATGTATACAAATATTAACCAAACACAATAGGAGTTATACAATGACTAAAATTTTACTATAATACTGAAATTTTGATATATTTCATGTTTAATAAATAATATTAATATGACAAATATTGCTAACGCCTGTTACCTATCCAAAAAGTTTACATCAGATTTTTTTGTGCCATTCAAATACTCAAAGTTCGCCTCTAAACCATTTTTAGCATATTATTTACTTACACGGCATAAGATACTAAAACCTTTTTTGTCAATAATGTAGGGCAAGATTCTGCACAGGCCACAAAAATACAGGCTACAAAACTTTAGTCATTGTGGAAGAGAAAAACAATTTCCTAGGATCTAAATTATTACAAGAAAATTGAAAAAATAAATAAACTATCACAGACACATGAGTCATACACGCTCAACCAATCAGTGCATCAAATTCAAACATTGTGATTATTAAAATTGTGATTGTTTCATAAGATCCGGTTTAGAAAGGGCTTATGAAGCTATGACTGATGTGGTCAATATTTCGGAACGACATTGTAAAACGCGGTCTTAGTTTTACCACGGGGTATCGTGTTATCCAGTAACTGGGTTGTGGGGATCAGATAGGCAGTGGCTCCTTGTAAAATACTGGTATTCAGCTGCATCTGGGAACTCCAACATACTTGGGAAAAGGCTAGGCTCGTAATACGCGGCTAAATTGGTATGAAATATTGCTTGGCCCTCACATTAGACTTACGACGTAATTGGCGAAATGTTGATTCATACAGGCTTGGTGCTTTTCCACGGATAATTTGAAATAGTAACATTCCTTTAAAAATGCGAGTATTTTAGTATCAAAGTTTTTCATTATTTGTGTGGCTTTACCAAAATAAGTACCTAATAGCTCCCTAAATATACTTGAACACATACAGTTAGTAATTAAGGCACAATAAAGCCTTTAAAAAGTTATATCGTTGCGATTTTTAACTCACGATCAATCATAGCTTCATATTAAAAGAACACATTTAACATCGATTCTCTCTACAAATCGATTCGAATCGAAGAAGTCGTTTCACCCTAAACCTTATTATTTCTAAGCTTTACACCCGGTTTCTGAAAGGCTAGTCAATACAAAAACATCCTGACAAGTCTCTTATTAACATATTGAATCCAGAATGTTAGATTCAATGTCATTTACTAAAACTAGAAAATTTTATTTTGGACTAATGGTCGCTCAAAAATGAACTGATTGGCAATGAAATATAAACCATTTAAGATTCTGAATTCAAATATCGATAACCCAAAAAAAGTATGCTCTTTGATCGAGAATCATCGGATATCTTCGGAAATACGAACACGCGATGATGAGATCTGAGCTGGTACAACCATGTACTTGCCTTTCTGTACTACCATGATAACAAAATTATAGATAAAAAACTCTACGCAATTCCAAACAAAACACAACGATACTTTTGAGTGACAGATGACGATTAGCGACCGGTGACACCACAAACCCGCAAAACGCGCAATCATTGGTGCAGTACTTCAAAAATATTGGCCATATCACACTGGCGATTTGCGAGCGTATTTCCAGCGAGGCGATTGTTTAACGCTCTCGCTGCGTGTGCGTAGCGAGTACGCAGCCGTGAGGCACACACTATTATTGCTTTATGATTATTTTAACTTTTTATCTGTGTTTAACGAACTGTGTCCAAATAAATATTATTCTTTCTTTCTTTTTTTCTTTTTACGCCACGTGTGATCAAAGGGTTCGCCGGTTTCGCGGAACGAGAGTGATTGACGTCAGTGTACAATAGAGAGTGAAATAAGCGAGAGTACAATAATTGTGAAAACGTAGAGAAAACGTCGCGTAGTTGCGGCTTGCTCGCTTGGCACCCGCGGGGAGCGCGTTCACTAATCACCTCGCTGGAAACACGGTGGCAAATCGTCAGTGTATAACTTTTTTAAGAAGCTTTGCCTCTATGAGGGCCTACTCTGTGGCAAGACGTTTACGCCAATTCGGAAACACGAAGATTAACGAAGTGCATACATTTTCTAGTGCCCCTGTATGTATACAGTATTTTGTTGATCGAAATAACAACATCCATTTAAATCAATGAGGGTTTTCATGAAAATTCACGCCACCAGTTGGCGCCACTTTGACAAGAGGTCTTCCATTTCAACAATGAGTATATAATATATGATGACTTTCATCATTCGTTTCATTCATTCGTTCATTCAGTCACGACTAAAGAAAATATAGGCGCTTTGACACTTTTGACAGGTGCCCGGACTGGTGAACGTCGTTTCAGAAAACACTCATTAACCTAAGATTTAACAACAGGGCTGGGCAGGGCTTTCAGAATCCGGGAGTGAGTAAAGAGAATCGAATTTTAAACAATTATGTAAAGATAATAATTACTATTACTAGCCTACATTATAAATAACACAACTACGCTACAATATTCCGATTCAATAATAAGGATAATTACGTGGCAGTGTTAAAATGTTAATTCAATTCATTGGTGTTTTTAGTTTTCTGTTAATTTTTGTGTTAACTTTTTTGAACTTTCAGCATGTAATTGACTGTATCTGGTGTATTTTTTCTTATACTTCTTATTTGTTAAACAAACACAATATGAGTATTATGAGTTTTCAAAATAATCTAAACTTAATCAGCACATCTTAACTGCGTTCAAGAGCTGTCAGTGTCATAATTTTAATGAAATATTTCACTGACATTTCCTGAACGCGGTTTAGATGTGCTGATGGAGTTCGGTTTCATTGGCGAAATTCACCCTGTTTCTATTTAACTTTAAGAAAAAAAAAGAAGACCATCATAATCAATAAAAAGCTGCTTTTAATTATGCATTTAGCCAAGTTTTTTTTTCGAGAATCTAAGTATCAGTACGGCTTCTTTGTATACCAAATAAGTCAAGTAAAGAAAAATACACTAAGCTTATGCGCACACTTAGCAGCAGATATAAGTTATCGCCATTTAAACAAAACAAAAATGTTTAAGCTTTCACTTATATATCGGTTACTTTTAAGTGTGCGCACACATAATATCCTTCGTTCGTCCTTTGTTTTGCTGTCAACATTATAGACATGGCGCACACTATACGACAAGCGACTGCGACAGCTCGACGACAAGACGCTGACCTGACTATGATCGGTTGTTCGCGTGCACCTTGCGTCTCTCTAGACGCTGCAAAAAGTAGCAAGAGCGTGTGACTTCCCTACCCTGTCGTTGCGACTCTGGAACTCGAAACCAAGTGTGCGAAGCTTTGAACAAAATATTTGAAAATTGTCGGCCGCAGCCCGTCATTGGGTCTAGTCGCCGAGCTGTTGCAGTCGCATGTCGCATAGTGTTCACCATGACTTATGCTTGGTACTCAGAAACATAATATTGTATTGATGATACAGATATTGCAATCCACGAAGACGCGCCCCACTCTTCTTCCTAAACGCGATTACTGTATTGAAGTGTGGGGCGCGTCTTCGTAAATGGCACTATCTATGCAGTTGCAAAACGTATATTCCATTGAAATAACTGAGCCCGTAGAAAACTTTATAATACGATTCCATTACTTGCAATAATTATTTCTACCTACTATAGCATCCGTTAAATAAAATTGAAAGAGTGCAGATCTACTATTCAAGGAGTTATGTTGGTAGCAAAACGCAGACCGACAACCTAACAAATGAATAATAGAAGACTTTAGGAAGTACACGGTTACTGCCAACCTAAAGGAGTTAGATTTAAGGCAAACTTATGCCTAAAAGGTCTTATAAACCACGCGTAATTCGTCTAGTTTACGCGCTTGGATAAGTTAACAAAATATACAGTAAAACGTTAAAAGTCAATAGTTCTCATACACTCTTTTCTCACTGAGTCACTATGGTCACAAATAGATTAGAAATATTGTAGAGCTTACTCAAGATAGATTCGAAGGAAAGAGATAGTTTCGTACAATTTTGATGAAAGAAAACATTACCCCGGTCCCAGAAATGCGAAATTAATTTAATTTCGTCATCATCTTCGTAATTTAAACGACATGGCACTATCCCAAGATTAATTCAAAATTAGAACAGAATTTGCATGAAAATATCCGCAAGAACTAACTGGAACTTAAAACATGTTCCATGTGTTGGAGTCAAAGATGATATGTCTAGATAGACAGTCAAAGCTGTGAACTCGTCGGAAAAATTGCGTCTAACTGTTGGCCGCTTAATGCACGCACACTAGAAAAGCAGAATGCCGTGACGCGAGTATAAGACATAGCTGTCACGCACACCAGAGGCCCTAGTGTGAGTTTCTTTTAACCATCTCGACTTTACGCATCAACTGCGTCCGGCGCTCCGATTGGCCCTTCACCAGTGAAGTCCGGTGAAGGGCCAATCGGAGCGCCGAACGCAGTAGATGTGTAAAATCGAGGCCAGTGAAGGGCCAATCGGAGTGCCGAACACGGTCGATGCGTAAAGTCGAGGCCAGTGAAGGGCCAATCGGAGCGCCGAACGCGGTCGATGCGTAAAGTCTAGGCCAGTGACGGGCCAATCGGAGCGCCGAACGCGGTCGATGCGTAAAGTCAAGACCAGTAAAGGGCCAATCGGAGCGCCGAACGCGGTCGAAGCTTAAAGTCGAGGCCAGTGAAGGGCTAATCGGAGCGCCGAACGCGGTCGATGCGTAAAGTCGAGACCAGTGAAGGGCCAATCGGAGCGCCGAACGCGGTCGATGCGTAAAGCCGCGATGGTTAAAAGAAACTCACACTAGGGCCCCAGCATAATAGAGATGGCTTATTTGTTTTAGTTTTTTTTGCAGCGCGACACCCCATCTCCATATAAATAATCAAAGGTTGGATGTCCATTAACCTGCACTTGAGGACCCTGAGGACTAAATAAACGCCACTAACGATGACGCCGCGAATGGCGTGGCCACCTGGGCCCATGGGCCCAACTCATCTAATGTAGGTAATAAAATATTATTATAATATTTTTACTTTTGCCATCGACTCGAAAAGAAGATGATGAAATAGGTCGACCCTATATTAAACATATCATTAGCAGTCTGGGACCATAATTTAATACTACGAACTAAAGGGAACCGATTACTTTATATCTCGCGATTTTTACCCAACACATTTTTTATTATAAGGCCTCAAGCATACCGACGCGTCTCTAATAGAGTCAGAAGAGGTAGAAGAATTTCAATGAAAACAATAAAATGCCATTTGATTGAAGCAGCAACCACGGTCGTAGCTAGAATTAGTTTCGAGATGTAGATACCTACTAACAAAGACGTCCTGTTGAATTCAGACTGTACTACCACTTGTATCAGAAATTTGTGGTCAGTAAGGGTTTGGTACAGACCTTCAAGCTGGGACCAACATCGTAATCGCAAAAAAACTATCAGCCGTCCAATACATTCGGGTCGAGTAGGTGTTGAAGTTTTGTATGATAGCTGTTTATTTATTCGCGATTACGATGTTGGTCCCCTGGACAAAGTCCAGTACCTGGTTTGTACCCTGCCCTTAAATATTACCACATATTTCTAATACACGCTGTATATGAGAGAATCGTAAAGTGTCTGTCGTGGTTAAATAGTCATATTGACGTTGGCCGGAATGCCAAATGAAAGGACAGAATTAAATGTAAATAATTAAATGTAACTTTTCTTTTTTCGATTACTAAATCTGATATTTGGGTTGATGAACCTCAAGAAGTAAAGACCAACATTTTGTCGTGTTGTAAAATATAAAAGAGATAAAGGTTCTATAAAATACGTTAGCAAATAGTACGGTAGGTCGTCCGTTTTCTCTCGATGGAGAAAATTAACTCTAGCTACGCCCATGGAAGCCTTAGATACAGATGCAGCCTCTAAGCTTCTCAGTGAGATACTCCAAAAATTTTGCCTTAACAATAACTCAATCTAAATGCAGTATATTCTCGCAATGATATAATTTAAATAATTAAATAAAATGACCACTATTAACCTTCCAATTCCTAACAGTTTGCAGTGTTTTGTAGAAAGAGATATTACTTATTTTAATTTAATTAAACCTACCAATTATACTAATATTGCCAGAAAAAAGAATAAACACCAAATAGAAGCTTAAAACATTTTTTTTTAAAGATATTCATATTATTCTAAATCGGGACTGCCTTCCACTACCGGTAGGCCCAATGATCTACTGAAATAGTTAATAGTTAATAAGGCAATAGCGGTCATTGCCCTTTCTCTAATATATCTCCGGAGGAACCCAAACAATAAACTATGTATGGTTTTTCGTTATTGAAACATCTTGAAGATTGCAATAGATATTGATTCAGGTTTACTTACTTTATTTCAGATTTAGAAATAAAAAAATGTTAGAAAACGTAGGTGGGTCAATGACCGCTAATGCCATACTAAATGGCGACAACTATAGTCGTTTTTCAAACCAATAACAACGATTTCGACGAGCGGCATAATGATAACCAGTCTGCAAAACATGTGTCACAGATTTTGTCGTAAGTATGTAACACAATATTCGAGATTGAACACATCCGTGACACACAGTTCGATTCTCTACTAAACTAAATCAGATCAATTACACTGTACTGTCACGGGCATTAATACCTTACATTTACGAAAAATTCAAGTCATGCGTCTCGAGTTCGAATCCAAGATACGCACCTCGAGACTTTTCGCGTTCATGTACGTATTGTATAATTATCACTTGCTTCAAAAACGGAAAACATTGTGAGGAAACCGGCCATGCCTGAGAGATATTTCTCGACGGCATGTGAAGCCAAGTCAGAGGCCCATGGGCGGCATAAAAACTCTGATACCAGTTAGTCACTAGCCACAAGAAAAACAAAAGAAAGACCTAAAAGTCAAACTAAAGTAGAAATTTTATAGTGTTTCCAACATAGTATTATTTTAAGAAATCATACTATAATGAAATAAGTCTTTCTGCAATCGTTATTTCACGAGAAAATCGCTTTTGAATTCCGAGTAAGTGTAAGTTATTTATACTCGTGACTGTACAGTCACCCCCAAAATTTCAAACGCCACTTAACTTTGAACCCGCGTCTTATTTAAAACCGATGATCGTCGCGCGAATACACGATCGTTCGAACTTTTTGTTCGGTGAACCAGAACGCGTGGGCGCGCCAACAGAGGGCGCTTTCCGGTATTCCGAACAAAAGTGACATAATTATGCACGAAAACGATCGCGAATTCGCGCGACGATCGCTTTTTAATAGGAGACAGCCTAAGTCGGTTTTAATTCTTCTGTCTCTAAAATACACCTAAAATTACAGAGACAGAATCTTGACTGAGTAGCGTTAGTTTCCGGCCGCCTCAAAAAGTTCTTTCTACAAAACACTGGACAAACGCATCACCTACTTATATTTATTATCTAAAATTTAGCAATTCAATTAATTCCGATAGTGTTTAGAGATTCTTACGCTAACTAGTATTCACATCATACGTACACAACAATGAAAAGGCATGTTTGCGGTCCGCTGCAAGGACTTTAGGCTTATTATTGTGTTTTTTTTTTTAATGGAAGAACTGTGTTTATTTGTGCCAGAATAAACGTCTATATACAAGGTGGAGATAAACATACGACAATAAATTAAACTATGCATATCCAATGATGTTTCCAGTCTGTATACAAAAATTAATTCAAATAATATATCCAATAGTTTATTCACTATAGTTAGTCGGCTGATCGCAAAACTTGTAGTCGGCCCAACGCCAATATTTAATTTGTTCGAAAAATGGTACATTACTGCCGCGGCCTGCAAAAGGGGCATTGTTGGACGAACGTAAAAATGCGAAACGAGGCGAAGCCGATTTTTAAATTATACGACAGATATGGATTTTCATACTAATATTGCCGGCCGCGTGCTCGCATGTATTTGACCATTACAGCATTTTCGATTGATCTCGAAGAAGGTTGTCAAAATAATGCTCGAATTTCCAAGTATGTTTGAGAAAATAATTTTTTAATTTTAATTTTAGGATTTATTTGAGTTTCAAAATACTCCTATGCATTAGTATTGCTAGTGTTTTAATTTATTGTCGTCTCCTCATTGTATATTTAAAATAAGAACATTTATCTTGGCACGGGTTGCGAAAGACTTTTTTTTAAATTGGAAGACTGTTTTCTATGTTCAAACTGTGTATTTGGAAGTCAAATTTATTTATTTATTTTTAGGACCACTAAAAGTATAGTAAAACCAAAATTTCCACAAATTAATTTCTCTCTAAACAAATTAGCTGCCATAATTTTACCTCACAAGGTTCTGTAACGGAATATTTTCGTAAATGCCCAGAGGCCCTAGTGTGAGTTTCTTTTAACCATCTCGACTTTACGCATCGACCGCGTTCGGCGCTCCGATTGGCAGCCGGCCGGCCTTCACCAGTGAACAGCCAATCGGAGCGCCAAACGTGGTCGATGCGTAAAATCGAGATGGTTAAAATAAACTCACACTAGAGCCTCAGATGCAACTTAACCTGGCTGATTACTAAAATAACCGGTGAAAATAAACACGAAAATACATGTATTTTTTAAGAGTGAAATCTTTTTAGCGCTGCTTGGCTGTTTCTGAACAGTGAACGAAACTGAACCGTCAAGCTCGGGTTGGTGACTCTGAATTGGGTATACTCGCCTCCAGTCGTAAGTTTTCACTTCTAAAGTGTGGTCATAGCACACACCGAATTCAAATTCGGTGTGTGCTATGACCACACTTTACCGAATTTTTGTAAGTATATATTCGTCATTTTTATAAATCTAACTACTTATAGTATTTTATAAGAAAAGAAATACAATAATAAGCCTCTCCGTACATAGTTGCTTGCTACGGACCCGCCTGGTTACTATAACACTAAATATTACAGTACTCATTGGCCCTGCACTATTAAACTATGCAATGCTTACTTCAATGATATTTTGTTTATAAATCTATACGGCTCAGGGAAAGTGGTCAATGTAAACATACAATAGCGAATACAAATTAAGTAACCATGGCGAATGTGCGAACTATCCAAAAAGTTGATACTATACTAGATGTAATAATTAGATTAAAATATATTTATTTATAATTTTATTGCCAATAATAATAAATTATTACTAATTTAATAATTAATATATGCATGCTAATATAATAATTTAAATATTTTGTTAATAATTTTATCACTATTAGTATCAAACAAATGATAGACGCGCTCAGGTACATATTTTCAAAAACTGTAGTTGACATTATTTTTTACGCAACTTTTTCCTATAAACAGGGTTATTGGTGATATGTCGGCAATCCATTTAGGGCATGTAGGAGAGGTCATTTACAACCAAATGACCCTTTATGACTCCTACGCAAATGTCAACCATTTTCGAGTAATTTGACATTTTATATTTTTATTAAATTTATTTTAAAATGGATCGCAGACATATTACCAATGATCGGAGTAGGTAGATTGAATTGGGGTCATTGATCCGAAACGTATATATTAATATGGACATTCCTCCGGAATTGGTTGATTATTTAAAAAAAAACGGAACTTAGGTAGGAATTGTATTAAAATGAGCAATATTATATTCTTCATAATTTTTTTTAACGGCAAACAGTCACGATTCCAAGCTTTGGTAAGTAATATTTTACTTGTTACAAGGAGTTTAAACCGATGTACTATAACAATATTTTTAGTATTGTGTTTGTTTGCTTAAGCTGTTGAACATACCATCACCAACTTTGAATTGAGTAGTAATAATATCACTACCAACATTAACAATATTTAATTGAATCCGGAAATACCGGAATTGCTTTCCGGAAAAATGGCTTAAAAAAAAATGAAAAATGGCTTTCTGTGTGCATTTATGATACAAGTACCAAAAATCAATCTACCTACTCCGATCATTGCATATTACCAAGAACCCTTTAAATTATGAAGGCAAAAACTATGTACAGTTTTCAAAAGCCTATTTGGTTTTATATGATTGATAGATATTTTTCTGGCAAATCAATCACAAAACTTAACATGAGATATAAAATTTACTGAAGCTACGGTTTCTTAAGAGGTGTGCCCGCCACATAACGGCCGCAGTGACGGCTATCATGAAAATGACGGCAGCGGGGTATGACTTAACGGTGTCAAATAACGCTCTCTAGGGAAACACACCATCAACTTTCTTGAAAAACGTCTCAATGACATCATTCGACAATAAATAGCGGACGCTATGTGCCGGCCAACGCAGTCTTAAGAAACCCTAGCTTAAGGGGCCGGCGGAGCATGCGTAGTTCATACAAAAGTAATACCAAAATAATTTGTATATCACACATCAATACACTACCTTAAGAATATGTTTATATTGTTAAGATAGTGTGTATTTATTCCGATTGGATTACAGAATATCTAGGCTCCCAAATATATATTTTGAATGGACACCGATTTAAAGACGAGTTATGAGAAAAATAAGTTTTCTATAGAAATTTGAAATTCCTCATATCTCGTCTTTATATCAGTGTCCATTCAAAATATATATTTGGGAGTCTAGATATTCTGTAATCCAATCGGAATAAATACACACTATCTTAAGAATATGTTTGATTTACAAATTATTTTGGTATTACGTTTATATGAATTACGCATGCTCCGCAGGCCCCTTAAGGCTTAATAGGCCCTTCAAAAAGCGAGGTCTTTTAAAATGACGCCAAGCAGTAGCTTTAAAAAGCATTTCAATATTGAAACATAAAAATGTTCTTATAAAAGACATCTACATTGACCACTGACCGCAACATTGTGTTTATCATTGAATAGTTCTACAAACGCTCAGGTCCTACCATAACTGTTGAGCAAAAATTCACTTTGTTTTTTAGTATTTTATGGGTTTTATTGGTACAGTAGACAGATCCAAGCAGTAAAATCATATAATTAGTGTTCCCTATCTGAAGGATGCCAAACGGAACCCTATTACTAAGCCTCCGCTGTTCGTCTGTCTGTCAGCGGGCTTTATCTCATGAACCGTAAAAGGTAGACAGTTGAAATTATATTAATTATACCATACATGAAACGTGTTTTTTTTTGGAGTTTATTTGCTAAATATTGTACGGTGGTAAGGAACCCTTTTTGTGCGAGTCCCGTTTATTTTTTTAATTGATGTTAGGACTGAATATGGAGCTTTTCGAACGAAAATCAACATGCTAACAAATTTTCAAGCGCGAGTAATCTTCTGCGTGTGTGTAATTTTCTTTACCTGACATACGGCCGATATAACTTGGCCAGTCTGAACATAGGCTCTCCGGACTTTCGCGCATGTTTTCTCACCATTTGGTTCCTACAAAATATTATTGCGCAGTCTTCTGCACGAAGTTCGGAACTGTCAAGTTATATCGATCGTATTGTAGCTCTGGATTTAAAAGACAGTGTCAAAATTGGAATTAACGTAGATAATTTGACTATTATTTTATGTATATATCAAAATGTTTGAAATATTAATTAGACTTACAAAAAATCTTTTCTATCCCGGTACATGATTTACTGCTTGGTCGTCTACCGCATAGAATCGCACTCGCAGGAATGTCTAGCTGTAATTCACTATTGTAGTTTTCGATGTGGGGTATACAATCTACTCTAAATGTATTGTCTATAAAACTATTCCTTATTTAGTGGTATATATATCTTGATTGGTGTTGCTGTAAATTGTTGAATTTCTGTTGAAAATGTTGGCTGTGGGGAATGGAAGTTTGGGTACACTTTTAATGATGTCACAGTTTAAAAAATGCTGTAAAAATTCTTCATGTGAAGTTGTTGTCTTCATATGTTTAACATTAAACCCCTTATTTATAAACGTTACCATACATTTGTTGACGTTTCAACGTCTCTTAACGTTAATCAAAGATTTATAAATAAGGGGCTTTGTCTAAGTGTATTCAAAATTAGTCTATTCTGAAGATCAAATGGATTCATGCGTTCTACAACAGTAAATAGTAGTTTAGACTCAAGTAAGATGAGTTCTTTATAGGAAATAAAGACTTGAAAGAACTCGTTATTTTCTAATGCAAAACTTGCCGTCTATTTTAAATTAAAATTATAACCATTAAAAACTCCTTTACATTACTTTAACCCACCACAATCCATTCCCCACGTCAACACTCCAACTACAAACATGATATGTCTTCAAAACTGTCAGGAGATAGTGTTGCCAGCGTTAAGAAACCTGACAGTCCGGTGGTTGTGTTGCCAGCATTAAGGACCTGAGTAAAGGCGGGATGACACTAGTGCCTCCTCCGAGAAGACTTACGTTCACAGCCGAAAGGTTTCTCATTGTCGCCTGGGACTTCGTAGGGTAGAGTACCTTGCGCGCGTTTGCCTCGTCCTCGCCCCTGGAATTAATGAGTGGGTTGGAAACATTACAATCTTTTAATCAATGCTGGTTCAAGGCCACTCCTAAGTTACACCTGGTTCTCCAGCAGATTCGATTCGCGGTGCCCATTTACCTAAGGACTGCATTTAAATACCAGTCTCAAGTCTGTATTATATAGTTTATGAAAGATGACTAAAAAAAAAATTATTTTATAAAAAAATTACGTACACGTATATTTTCTTTTTTTACGTTATCAAAAGATTACGGCGATACATTGGAGTTAAAATGTGCCATGACGTCACATGTATGTAGATGTTATACTTACTTGTAACGTATCAAACCCCACTCCCCAACTTTAAAGCGTTGTATCTAAGTAATTTTTTATTAATATGATAAAGCAAAAATTACCGAGTCTAATATTTTTTTATTATCTAACTGACGGACTAAATAGATTTTTTTTTTTGACCCGGGTGTCATCCCTATTATCCCACTACCAGCAAAGATAAATACAGATGGTTCATTCCCGAATTTTAGGAAATAAAGCTACAAGTACGCGGCGGGCTCGACTTGTCTTCTAGTCAGAACATCTAAGAGTTACGCGATCTTTCTGAGAGGCAATTTCTAGGTGAATATAACTGTAGATAATTAGCGCTGCGCGACCTGAATTGCACTTTATTGTGTCGCAGCAAGTCGCTTTTTATTATTTTTTGTGTAATAATTATTAGCAAAAAACATGCATTAATTTTTTTTATATTTTTGAAACATACTACTTTTTTTTTAGCTGTCTACCATATTTTGCAGGCAATGGCTTGGAAACTAGTATATTTGATATACAAAAGTTGGCGACCCTAAATGAGACCGACTACCGACCCGGCGGAGGTTCGTGTGTTCGTGTTCAATCGGGGGCGATTCCGAACTACATGGTTAATAAAAATCGTAACTCCCAGAACAGATATCATACTCACAGCTCTCCCTCTCTTAGCGGGCGTGTCATCAGGCAGCGACTTCCTCGTCCGGCCGCCGCGCGACCCCGGCCCGGATGGCGTAGAGCCGCCCCGACGTTTGCGCCTGTTCGCGTACGTATCGTCGAAGTAGTCCTCGTCCGATTCCGGGTCCGGTTCCTCGCCGGTTTCCATCTCTTCCATCGCTAATTCGTCGTAGAACCATTCCTGTGGAAGCTGAGAGTGTAAGTTTTATTTATTTCCTGCACGCGTAGCATAGTACGACCACTTTTATCTCAACGGCCGGCCGCGTCCTCACCAAAAGTGATCGTCGCACTTTTTTATATGGATACTAGCGGCCCAACCCCTCCTTGGCACGCAGTGCCACCTATCGGGTCCAAAACTATCCATCTATCTTTCAAGCTGGGACCAACCATACAATTTAAAAAAATATATGAATACTGTCACACGTAATCTGAGGCTAGTGTGAGTTTTTTTTAACCATCTCGATTTTCCGCACCGACCGCGTTCGGCGCTCCGATTGGCTCTTCACCAATGAAGGCCAGTGAAGGGCCAATCGGAGCGCCGAACGCGGTCGATGGGCCCGCGGTGGATGCCCTAACACGTGTGACTCCGGATTTTTTATTTATAACTTTTGAGATGACTTTTTTGTCGTAGTAGGGTTTTAATTTTTTTTTTTTTTTTTTATTAAGAATACGACATAGTCGTGCGATCAATCAAGTCGAGTATGTACGTCATTATTCGGGTAAACGATCGCGTAATCGCATACTCGCGCGACGATAGATTTTGATTAGGACGCAGGGTAAGAAAAATAGCATAATCAGCCTATAATGTTCTCACTGCTAAGACACGCCTCCTCTCGGTGACGGAGTGGGCCGTAATCTACCACGAGTATTCAGTGACATTTATTTTCTTCACTTTTAACTTAGCGCCAATCTTAAAATCTGTCCTTAAGACCGCGCGCACTTTGGACGCGTATTCGTACGAATTTTATTCGTGCGAACACATACGAACACGCACGAACGATCCCAACCTTCCAAGTACTAAGGGAGTGCGCAGACTGAGTGCGAGTTAGTCGTACGTATGCCTACGTACGTTTAGTTCCAACGTCCGAAAACAATACGAACTAGTTGAGATTTTTCGTGCGTTCAATGCGATATCACCGGAACACTACCTATTTGACGGAGAAAAACGTATTCAGTGTGAGCACTTAATTAGTACGACCACGGTCGTACTTTTACGTACGATACAAATTCGTGTCCAAAGTGCGCGCGGCCTTAGCCCACGTACGCAAGGACGCAATAAAATCGCGACGTTGTTTTTTCGTGCACTGGAGTTTTAACGCTCGGCTCAACACAAAGAGTTGAAAATCCAGTGCGCGATAAATCCCGCCGCGGTATTTTTACGTCCGTGCGAATGTGGGCTTAGGCTTCCGTTTCTATGGTGGTCATGCTACGCGTGCTGGTGTAGGTACAAGACACGAAAATGGGATTAAGATAATTAATTCTTGTATAAGGAATCTCTCATAACCTAGCTTTATTTCGGTGGCAATTAAACAGGCATCCTACTTAATAGTATGTGATAACCAATGATCGGAGTAGGTAGATTGAATTGGGGTCATTGATCCGAAACGTATATATTAATATGGACATTCCTCCGGAATTGGTTTATTATTAAAAAAAACCTTAGGTAGGAATTGTATTAAAATGAGCAATATTATATTCTTCATATTTTTTTAACGGCAAACAGTCGCGATTCCAAGCTTTGGTAAGTAATATTTTACTTGTTACAAGGAGTTTAAACCGATGTACTATAACAATATTTTTAGTATTGTGTTTGTTTGCTTAAGCTGTTGAACATACCATCACCAACTTTGAATTGAGTAGTAATAATATCACTACCAACATTAACAATATTTAATTGAATCCGGAAATACCGGAATTGCTTTCCGGAAAAATGGCTTATCCATGTTATTCTTTCTGTGTGCATTTATGATACAAGTACCAAAAATCAATCTACCTACTCCGATCATTGGTGATAACTGCCAAATATGTAAATCTGCAATATCAGAAGCATCGAAGATGCGTCGCTGCCATTTTGTTTTTCTTGTTTTTTATTCCTAAGTATTTGAATATTGCTACAATTCCTGCATATATAGACTTTCAATGCTTGCTAGATTTTTATTGCAATGTCTTCTTTGGTCTGAAAAAGTGTTACTGGGTTTTTCTATCAGGAATTTCTCAGTAGCAGCCCAGAGGATATGTGCCCTATTGGTGGCAATAGGCTAGCCCACTATTATTTAAAACATAACTGGTGAATAGTGGGTGTGCTATAGGTACTATATAAGAACTTCATATCTAAGCAGTTTGAAAACAAAATCCCGTGAACACGATGACAACATCTGTTACCGCCCCGGTTCTACAGCGGCCGAGCGCTGCAACCAGAAATAGTCCTTACGGTGTATATATATGAACTTCTTTGATGGTACACCTCTACCCAACCCTCAGGCGAAAACACGCGTGGTGTTATGTCTCTCAGTCTGAAAGATTACCTAAGCCTTCTTACCTTAGGGTCATCCTTAGTGGCAGTCTGTGACCCGTCTCTACTATCATCTCCAGCTAACGCGTCCCCTGGTACTCCGGAACTGTTCTCTCCTTCACCGGTGTTGTCTAAATTGTCTGATGCTCCTGTCCAGCCCCACCTCGTTGATGACATTGTTAAGTACTGGCGGCGGGCTTTGCGCCATCTGGGTGGTAACACAAGTCATTTAGTACATACTGGAAGTAATACTGGTAGTGGTAGCAATAAAGATATTGAGTATAGTTTTGATTCCTATTCCTCCATGCCTCTTACTACCAAAGAGTACTTGTCAGCACACAGATTTTAATTTAATTTATATTTTTATTTCTAATGGACGCTTTTAATGTTTTGCATCGTTCTCACATGTATAACTTCAACTTGAATGATGTAACCAATATTGTGTAACCATTTTATTTTATTTAAAAGAGTGTCCGTGGAGTTTCTTGCCCGTTCTTCTCCATAGGTACCTACTACGCTTTGGAATGGGCGACTAGCTTCACATTTCTAACTAACCGACCCCTTGACAATTCAAAAGTGCCTGTAATTGGTTTATTTGAAATAAATGGTTTGAGTTTGAGTTTGCACAATGTCCTATAACTAGTATTGTTTGTCGAGTCGTTGAGTTCCTTAAATCTGAGTTCAGCTACATGATTACTGACAAACTGGACAAGTTGCAATTGTTAAACTGAAGCATGTCAATGAGAACAGAACAGAGAACTGTGAACTTGCACAGACTGGACAGGTCCACTCAAATCTGTGTGGTTCTTGCCTCAAAACACCATTTCAGACACTAATCTACATGGTCCTCTCATGATCTGACCAAGATTATGTCTGGACTTTAAGATATTGGCCCCTGAGTTTGTTTTGCCATATCTTCTCAGGGGTACTCAGATAAGCTTTTTTTATATGATGTGTTATAGTGATTCTGATATCCAATTTACAGAATAAAAAATTTCATTAAATTTTTACAAACTTGTCTTCTGACAAAGCCTGTCATAAGACCGACTGGAGCTGTATAATGAAGTCTCAAAGTCATTATTGTTCCAGTGCAAGAAAAGGGAAACTGAACTCTGAACTGAGAAAACATTGTAAGCTCTGAGAGATAGTTGCAATTGTTTAACTGAAGCATGTCAATGTCAATGTGGCATGTCACTGAAGCATGTCAATGAAAATGGAGTGTATTGGGGCCTACATTATTTCTTACGTATATAAATGACCTCTGTAACCTAAATGTAAAAAACGCAAATATTTTTTCGTATGCTGATGATACTGCTGTGGTTTTTGCCGGAAACAATTGGTCAGATGTGAAACTCAAAGCTGAAATGGGTATGGTCCAAATTGCCAATTGGTTCAGAGATAATTTACTGTCACTAAACACAACAAAAACAAACTATATATGTTTCTCAATCTCCAATCATTCTCAAGATGTAGCCTCTAACATTAAAGTACATTCATGCAATACAACCACAGATAAAAATTGCAAGTGCCCTGTTATAGACAAAGTTTCGCAGACAAAATACTTAGGCGTCATAATTGATCGAAAATTATCCTGGTATTCCCATCTTGAACACGTTACTGCGAGAGTTAGGAAACTGGGTTGGATTTTCAAATCTCTAAGACATATATTTCCAAGAAATACAAAAGGAAACGGCGGATCTTCTAGAAATCTCCTAAATGAAATCTATACATCACTTGCCCAATCTGTCATAGTTTATTGCATACCTATATGGGGAGGCGCGGCTAAAACAAAGTTTATTAATCTAGAACGGGGACAGCGATCCTTAATAAAAGCTATGTATTTTAAAAAGATGAGATATTCTACGGAAAAGTTATACGAAATTAGTGGTCTTCTTTCAGTTAGAAAATTGTATATCATATCCACTGTCCTAAAAAAACATAAAACTCTTTCGTATGATTCAAGAGTGATTTCGAAAAGAAGAAAAGACTTGATTGCACAAATACGACCGACTAAAACGAAGTTCGCGGCTACACAATATCAACATCGGTCTGCTCAACTGTATAATAGGGCAAATATTTATATATCCCAACAAACTACGCGAATGTAAAAAAAAACTAACAGATTGGATAAAACCATTCACGTACACAGATACTGAGTCACTCCTTCAACACCTGAACTAACACACACCCACACACACACCTTCACACACCCCTAAACACACACACGTCACACACACCCACACACACCCTCACACACCCCTACACACACACACGTCACACACACCCACATACACCCCTACACACACACACGTCACAAACAGCCACATCACTCACATTTTTTGTAAAAGATAATTATAAGTAAATGATAAGTTTTTTGATCACCTTTTAGCCTACCTAAAAAACAGCGGCGTCTTCTAACACAGGCATTATCTGCTTAAAAGGAGGCGCCATTCGACAACAAAATGTTAACAATTTATGGTCATGAAATGAACATTTTGCAGTAGTAAATTGTTCAGGATTTTTGGTTAACCAATCTAAAAACCGGCCAAGTGCGACTTGGATCTGCACTTGAAAGGTTCCGTACCTTTCTTGTATCGGACTCCCTTTAATTATTAACTGTATTTCTTTATTATTATTTGTTTTATAGAGGCAATAGAAATACACAATCTGTGAACATTTCTTGTCTACCTAGTACGGTTCATAGGATACAGACAGATGGACGGACGGATGGACAGCGGAAGCTTAGTAATAGGATTCCGTTTGGTACGCTTCTGGTACGGAACCCTAAAAAGCTATAAAAGATAACATGTTTTATTTCGTAAATCTTTCCTTGGGAATTTTTTACTGTGGCTGACTCCTCAAGTCAAATATTGAAATTTCTAGAATAAACATTCCTGTAGTAATTATGCTTACCTCTGTGCAGGGTATGTGTACACTTGACCTTCTTTCTGGCCGGGCATGCGTTGTCTCCTCGTCATAAATAAATTGCAGTGGCTCTGTGCGACACCTGTAGAACAAAATGTAACTGGTCAGTGAAAAATAATTGTGTGTTCCAATTGACACTGAAATAAAACAAAACTTGAATTGTCTAATCAGTTAAATGAATAAAGGAGTGTAAAAATTAAGTTTTAGAGATCATCTCTAGCCTAGCATTTTCCCAACTATGTTGGGGTCGGCTTCCAGTTCCCCCCGATGCAGCTGAATGAAGAACAAACTTAACTTAGTAGTTGTGAAACATGCATCTCCCATACATTCATATACGTCACTGTCAACTGTAATTTAAATGTATGTTTGTAATCTCACATTTTATTTTTAATTGATAAAACTTCAAATTATCATTTTTTTACTTTTTACTTTACTTGTGCTGTGACACCTTGCGTCCTGCCGAATTTCATGATTCAACGGGAAGTACAAGTCAACGGGATTTCCCTTTTGATTTATTTACGAGTATCAAAATATGTCACATAAATGTCCGTATTTTTTTATTGCGTTGACTTAGAAGCTTGATTTTTTTTAGAGCTCCAAGAGAACATAGATCTACGTATTTGAAATGAATTTCAACTTGACACCTTCTTGCGTTTCTGACAGACCGACGGACGGACAACGAAGTGATCCTATGGTTCCGTTTTTTGCGCTACGGAACCTTAAAAAACTTCACTGATACCTTGAAGAGAGTTTTATGCTAACAACTTAACAATATTTGGCAACATATCTGAGTTCGATAATTATTAAAATCAATTCTAAAAATCAATTCTGAATACCAGAATTTTACATGGAGCCACTGCCTAACTGACCTCCACAACCCAGTTACTCGGTAACACGAAACCCCTTGGTGAGACTGGTTGTCAGACTTTTGGGCTCCAGACTACCCAAAATGAATGTCAAAGATCTATGAATGACAGCTTTATACCTCTGAGTTTGTTTCGGTCTTTCTGCTAAGAGTAGTCAATTGGGAAATACGGAACTTATTTAGTTTTAAAAAATAATTTAATTTTGAGATGTAAGTGTTTTTAGGGTTCTATACATCCGAATGAAAAAACAGAACCATTATAGGATCACCGTCTGTCACAGCCAATTTGCTCCAACTCTACGGGACCAATTTAGTTAAAATTTGGTACACATAAATTTCTGTGACCTAAACACGGATGTGTAACATAAATAAATGAATTTTGAATATGGAGGTCACTTTTCAGGGGCAAATGGGAAAATTAAAAAAATAGTTTTTTTTAACCAATTTACAGAAATAAATAACATGATCATAACTTTTTACTTTATGGAGTACTATGCCAGTACTTGATTAGTAGGTAGTACTTGTTTATGTTCACCATTCATTTGAAATAGCCTAGTACTCAAGATATTGAGATCTAAAACAAAGATTAGCGTTTGATTGATTTTTAGAGAGGGATAGTCAAATGTGTGAGGTTAGATGTGGAAAGAGGACAGAAGGCTTTTGAGTTTTTGATAACACTGAAGAACATTATCGAAAGCACTTTACCAATGGTAAATATTGCGTGACTATCTACGAAATAAGTCGGCAATACATTAACAATGTTATAGCTGCCCGTTGTTTACATGAAAAGCCAATGTTTTTGAAGGTTCTATGGTGGTAATGGGCGTATATGCGTTGACCAATTGTGACAAAAAATCGATTTCTTACCGGTCTGTGTGTCGATGAACGGCATACGCATCCTTCTTTCCGCACATAGTCGCGAATTGAAGGTCGAAGAGTTCTCAATAATCTCTTTGTAACTCGGATCATTGAGAAAACTGAAACATTCAATCAAAAACAAACATTAGAATCGAACACTATTGTTAATTACACTTAACACACCGGGACAGCTAACTTTTTGCTTTATATTATGTACATAACTGAAAATTATACACTTGTGACCGAATATACTCGATTTACCTTTCAATTTTCGTTAAATTAGAAGGATTCACTATCTGAATCTCCGCCGCCGCCATTTTCTTAGCAGACGCTACTTTGGTGACGTCAACTGACGTTTGCCTGTTTCCGGCTGTGTTACCAAATTATTATATGAAAACTTACCATGTACCGGTTGTTCACCGTTTCTCTTTTTAGGATTCAGTCAGTAGAAAACAAGGAACCCTTATGCTATGGCTACATTGTCGCGATAACGAGAAGTATACTTCGCGCCCTCTTTGTTGCTCAGTGAGACTTCGAGCGGTATGCGAGACAGAGCGCGCGAAGTTTAGTTCGTCTTACCGCGACAATATGGCCCCAGCATGATATTTTCGCCAAGTCCGTTGTTGCGTACCTTCCCTACCTTCTACCTACTTATACTTTTCTTCGCGGGTAACAAGCGTGTGGGTTGTCCGCAGTTTTTTCGAAATGTTCTATGAAATACAAACTTATTTTTGCGGTCCATGAAATCATACTGTGTCATCATTTACCTAGCATTTTCCCAACTATATTAGGGTCGGATTCCAGTCTTACCGGATGCAGCTGAATACCAGTATTTTACATGCAACGATCGACCTATCTGAACTCCACAACCCAGTTACTGGGTAATACGGTACCCCTAGGTAAGACTGACTGAGACTTTCGGGCTTCTGACAGCCCGTAACGACTGTCAAAGATCCACGAATGACAGCCGGGACCAACAGCTTAACGTGCTTTCCGAGGCACGGAGGAGTTCATCATAGGTTACCCATCCACAGTTATCCGTAGTTGAGATGAATATTTACGCATACACAATCTGATCGATCGACTCGTGCGGCTGTTATTACGTAGCCACATGAATACTGTGTATGCGTAAATATTCATCTCAACTACGGAACCCTTCACTGTGGTCCGTCACGCACATGGCATTTTTTTTTAAATTCTTGTATAAGAGGCAAATTTTTATACATATTACACCTATGGTTGATCACTCACATTTTGTTTATGTTTTCAAACAAATAAAATGTTTGTTTTTAGAAAAAGAGGTGTGTTGGTAGATTTTAAACTTGAGCAAAATATGGTAACACAAACCAAACGTCAAGCTTGTGACTGGTCATCGGTGGACGAATCGTGTGTCGGGCGCATTTTCAGTAATTGTTGATTGGAGATCTCCAAATATTACACTGATTATTGGTTACTGTGTTTTTATTAACTTTGGAAGCGGTTACTAATTTCTAATCGCGATTTTCCTATAATTAATTTCGTTGAAAATACTTTGTAATTTGTGAAAAAGTCGAGGTCGGCGTGTCGTTGGTTTGTGACACAAGATGTCCGTGTGTTTCTTTGTGCCTGCGTAAGTTCCTCTTTCGATAATAAATATTGTTGTTTTTATTATGATTATTAATCATCGGTGTTTTTGTTGGTATTAATTATTTTTGTGAAACTTTTGCAATATTTAATTACAAATAATGTTCATTGCTTCATTTTATTGATATAAGTTTGCGCCCCAGTTTTGCTTGTTGTTTTTTTTTTGTATTTTGTTCTTATCAGATTATTTACAAAAATTATAAACACATTGCAATAATAATATTATTAACGTTATCGACAAAATTAGCCCCATGCCATGTTCCGAGAGGGGATATATAAGTAGGTAAGCTGTATTAATTTTGTGTCGCAATTTATCAAAAAGTTATTGCCAGTTACCCAGAGTGGAATTAAGTCCCTAGACTACCAGTAAAGATTGTATTTCCTAGTAAAGCCCAAAAGCAACATAGCTACAGTGATTGGGAAGTGAACCCAGTAGTTATTTCCCGGTCGGCATTTGTAACCACAAAACCATCATCGTATGAAATATAAACAGTCGGAAAACCGCATGACCTTCTGTCCTTCCCTTGATTTCAGTCTTATTTGACCTACCTCAGTAGTAGCTAATACTTTCTGCTCTTAGGGTGACGTTAGGGTTTGTGTTCGAAATGTAAACTTTTTCACGATCAAGACAAAATATGTTTTCGTAGATATTTTATTAGGTACAGACGCCAGCACATCAACCTACTACAATCTGTCAAATTGCTTTAATAGATTTTCAGCTTTATCACTAAGGCATAAGGTTCAAAGTTGATTGGGAAAATATGACAGTTTCGGGTAGGTTGACCTGCTGGCGTCTGCATCTACTACCAGAATTTCTCTGCCTAACCCTTCTTCCCAGAAGGGTTAGGCAGAGAAAATCTGACGCCTGATTTCCCATACAGGCGCATAGTTATGTGTGTTACCAGATTTTTTTATTAAACATCGTCGATGGGAAATCAAATGCGCAAATAAAGTTGTGTGTATTTTAAAGTCAAGGAAAATTTTGATAGTTTTAATATAAATGTGAATACTAAAATACCTACGACGTGATAAGCCAATCACTACCGTTGAACGTGATCGTAATACCTACAACCAGAGGTGAGGCGTATTAATCGTAACAGATAGAAATAATAAACCCTCAAAGACTGTTACCGTGGCTGTTACTGATAATTTAATAAAACAAACCCCAATATAATATATAATATAAACAATCCTCTTGCAACCCACAATCCTCTTTTTTTCCACATATTTCTCTGCGTAAGTCTACAAAGTAAATCGCTATTTATGTAGGTACGTATAGTCAAAAGAAAACCGAGCTCGGTTTGCTCGCTCTTGCATCCTACAGTTTCACACTTTAAAATTTAAACTATGCGGGGTGCAAACATTTTTGAGCTTGCTCCGCTCGCTCTACCATCCTTTATTTATGTGTTGCTCTAGCTTAACTCTTAAGTACCTATCTTCTATTTCTGTCAATAAGAAAACCTAACTTTTTCGAGGCCAACGTGCTAAATATTCCGACGTTCTGAGCAGGGGGCCATTTAGTTTTACCGCGCCGTCCCCGACAGGCTTAGTCCGCCACTGACTCTCGTACAAATATATTTACGTGTCCCTCTGCCTGAACGCCAAATTCTAGGCTGACTGTACTTAAATTTCTTTCGACACGCTAAGAAAAAATATATTTAAATGTCTGCTCTCGTACCTATGACTTTTTTGTGGGTAATTTTATTTTCGGGTATGGTCAAGTAACAGTTCGTTGTTTATTTTAACATCCAGACATATAAAAAAACTCGCCCACTATTAAGTGTGGGAAGGGGTCTGAATGATTGATAATCACCATCAACCACTTATCACTTCTACCTACCTTTTCTGGGAATTCAGGCGTTGCACGTAAACTAAGTAATTCGACCAGTAACTAGTAACTAGTTGAGAAGTCCCGTTCGACAGATCGGTCGACAGCTCGGTAAATCGGCAAGTTAATATTCGAAAAAAAAAACATGAATATTCAGAAAAATAAGGGCGGTCACATGCCCAGGGGCGGTATTGTAAAGTTGACCAAAGCATATCTTTGTGCAGGCAGAATGTACCTATGGTACATATAAAACTAAGGGTCGACCGAGGCAGATTTTTCGTTCTTCGCCGAGACCGAGACCTAGAATAGAAAAATCGTAAAGAAAAATGAATAAAGCGCTAATTTGGCATATTATACATACATATATAAATATATAAAATAGTTTTAATATTCATAATTAAACAACATGTTGTTGTACATATTACAAGAAAATCAATTTTTCAGCGTTTGCACCCATCAAAAAGTGTCGGCTCTCGTCGCATAACTTGGTCAGTTATGCGACGAGGCGACATTTTTTGCTGAAGAGCTTTTCACCTGCTACACTTGTTCATATTTAACTTATACGCCTTGGAACCTGGTCGGATCCGCGCGCATTTCGCGAAAGCCGGTGTTAATCGTATCAAAGCCGAATATATCGTTTTTCGGCTATCGATTGACTTTATTTGACCACTATCTCACCAAGAGATGATAAGGTACTACAAACACGTTTGCCTTAAAGCAACATATTTTCAACACTTCTGTCTAGTAAATGGGTTGTGGAGGTCAGATAGGCAGTCGCTCCATGTAAAATACTGGTCTTCAGTTGCAACCGGTTAGACTGGAAGCCGACCCCGACATAGTTGAGAAAAGGCTAGGCTGGTGATGACTTGAAGACGTTATAGCTATTTGGAAATGCAAATGATAGAACAGACGGTATTGTTATACAGGGACCAGGCGGGTTCCTCAAACGTCTCCGAAGAAGTGGATGGAGACATCATAGGAGAAGAGAACGCCTCAGCGGAGTCACCGCAGCAGAGTCTACAGCAGTTCTGGTGCAAAGTTACCGATGATATCAAGAAGGTCAATTCAGTAAGTGCCTCTTGTTAAAATTTCTTTAGCCGGTATTTGAGACGTCAGTTATGTTGTGGTCTTGAGAAGTCTACCACGATATCCCAATTGCAGGGATTACAACAGTAAATACATTGTGTTGTGGACACGTCAATACAGTTGTTTTATAGAACGGCAAAAATACTAGAAAAAAAATTATATCGGAAGTCAAAATGGTCTTAATTTTGACTTCCAGAAGTAGTAGTTGCTGGGAGTAGTGGCTTTTCCCGAAATTTAAAGACTCCCGCGTAATCACGTTGACAACGAACGGAGTTCTTTTGTTAGGCACATAGGCATGAAGAACGTGGTATCGTGTTGCCCAGTAACGCGGTTTGGAGATCAGATAAGCAGTCGCCCCATCTAAAATACTGATATTCAGATGCATCGGGAGAGACAGGAAGCCGAAACCAACAAAGTTGGGAAAAGGCTAGGCAGATGACGAGAGCATTTTTTTTTTTTGGTGGTTGGCAACCGCATAGCATTATAAAGGTATGAGGAACAGGGTGTAAAGTTCACTCAACCCCCATAGAAAAGAGAGGATGCTCCGACCAGACTGGTGGGCTACAGCCCGACGTTTGGTGTCGGTACGTTGTCTAAATGCTAGTCGAGCGGTAAACTCTGCTTGCGCGATGCAGGATTTTGCCTAACGTCAGTGTGATGCATAGTTCGCATGTGGCAATATAGTTGTCGCCATAGCATCACAAGGCACTTAACGATAATTTAAATTTACCTACATTTTCAGGACGACTTCAAGTCCCAAGCTCTGCCTCTAGCACGTATCAAGAAGATTATGAAGCTAGACGAGGAAGTGAAGATGATATCGGCCGAAGCCCCGGTGTTGTTCGCGAAGGCGGCCGAGATCTTTATACACGAGCTTACTCTTAGGGCCTGGGCGCATACTGAGGATAATAAGAGGAGGACCTTGCAGGTATGAAACCTTCGAACGAAATTTTCACGGAACTCGATCTGCAGTTTACTGACTACTTACTGAGGTTACCTGCGTTTGAGGTTTAGCACAAAGCTCAGCTTTTGTTTCGTTCAACGCCCAACAATCTTTGATTATAATTCCCCTTCTTTCAACGCCACCAGGTGGTAAATGTCCTAGCGTTGACACTATGGAACTAACATAACATCACGCCTGTAATCCCAGAAGAGGTATAAGTACCTACAGTAACACCCACATTTCGCCAGTTAGTCCCATGCAGTAGTGGGCGAGCCTTTTCGGGCTTCGGGCTGCCACTGAGAAATTCAAGATGGAATAACCCAATTACACTTTGCCCGACCCAGGAACCGAACCAAGGACCTCATGCTCCGCAGAAGCGCTTGCGACCACTAGAGCAACGAGCTAGCAACTATGAAACTTAAAGAGTCATATTGATGCTTTCCTGTTTTTGAGCCAGCAATCTATTCTCCATTTGAAATAAGATTTGACATTTAACTAAACCTTTTTTACAGTCCGTTCCACCGATTTTGACTTCTATTGCGTTGGTGGCATGACAAATGGCAACTGCAGTAAACAGTTGGTATTGTAACCACCTTTTTTGCTTTTAATGCCTTCCTTATGCCTACGGTATAGAAGTCAGAATCGGTTGAACGGACTATAAATAAAGGTTTTTTTAAATATCTAATCTTATTTCAAATGGAAAAAAAGATACCGGCGAAGTTTATCCTTCCTGACACGTTCTCAGCCCCGGATCTAGACTTTTTTTGAGGCGGGGCAAAAACTGCCGTCTGCCGCCCCCTACAAATCCTTTATGGGGGATGCGCTAAGGCAGCCCGCGACATTCAAATATTCTTGAAATGAGAATTTCGGTAGCAACATAATAATCAAATTGTATCGATCGATAATGCGCCAATCCAACTGGGGCGCCAAAACTATTGCAAACAAGAAAGAAATAGAAAGATTATATGGGCTGCGCGTCTCATTTATTGCAAAGTTGCGGTGTGGTTGGTGGTGGACTTGACTGCTATGCTTGAAATTTCCGCTCCTGGATTTCACGCCAGGGGCATGGACCCGATTTCCCTCCCAGATCCGGGGCTGCACGTTCTCTTGCTGCCACTGTTTCACCGAATGACGATTGATGATTGTACGCGCTTGCCTAGATCCCAGGTTACATATACATAAACTCACGCCTTCTACCATTCTTCTTCTCCATGGAGGTAGGCAGAAACTACAGAACGTCACCTGCTACTACGATCCTTATATATTACTCCCTTTCCCTTTGCTTCGTTTACGTTCATACATCTGCACGCGTAGTTTGACCACCGTAGAAACGGGTTTTGTCGACGGAAGAATAGATAAAATGACAGATTGTGATTTTTTTACTGTCATTTTGTCTATTCTTCCGTCGACAACACTAGAGATGGGTAGCACATCTTTTTAAAATGAGGATCGTGCGAGGCACTTTTTACAAACTGTGCTATCACGAATGAGGCGAGGCTGCAATGGCCTGTGAGCACTGAGCACATACGTGCTGTGAGTGTCAGTGAGTCGGGTGACTCTCCGCGCGAATCGTGAGTGCGGTGTGTAGTGACGACAACGCGACATGCACTCATTACACATACCCAGAGTAGGCACACGCGGTGACTGATCGGTTAAGCGTGTCACACAGCTCGCACGAGTGATGATGAGGGAAAGAGAAATGAGAATGGTTACGTGACGTCGTCAAACTAAAGCAAAATATGACAATTAAACTTAGACCTTAACTCCTTTGCATAGAATCGTAAATATACTTGCAATTGAGTAAGTGACTCGTTTCGTTCAAAACTCACAATACCTACGTACAAATTTTCTGTGGTGCCCTGTGGTGTGTGGTAGCACATCAAAATAAAAAGAGTGAGTGACTCTTTTCATCCAAGTGAGTAGCTACAACTGTGCTAGCGCATGTGCTGAGTTCTCCAACACTAGACAAAACTCGTTTCTACGATGGTCATGCTAGGCGTGCTGATTAGATCCAGGTTATAACTAGCAGGAACCACTGACTGCGGGTAGAACTTCCAGTCCTATATCCCCTTCATTTGCCACTATCACTCAGACAGCCTCAAAAGTTAAGTTTTAAACACAACAAATATTATTTTCATTACAGCGCAACGACATAGCAATGGCGATATCCAAATGCGATCAATTCGACTTCCTGATCGACATAGTGCCGCGCCATGAGGTGAAGCCCAACAAGCCGCGGTACGACCATGCGCCCAGGAGCAACCATACTGATCAGGTATAACCTAATTCGTACTAAAACTAGGTGATCCGATATTGAATTAAGAGCGTGCATTCTGAGAGTGGACAACGTCGTAATTTGGCAATATTACTGTATGGAAATAAGAAATATCGCGAACTAAGTAGTGAGCTAAAATATTGATCGTGAAATCCAATATTAAAATGTCAAATTCTCGTTTCATTCCCAAGCATGATACATTTTATTGACTCCATTTCCGTCACATTTTGCCGAGTTAAATATAAACATGTTGGAAGAGCCAATGCTTTTTCCCACAATTTCAGGGTTTTTCGTGTTAATAACGATGACTTAAGGCTACATTTTTGGGTTTTGAGTTATTTCAATTACACCTTGTATATGATAAACATTGACTGTTATTTCTTTCTGTCATAAATCTGTCTTCAGGTGGCGCATCATCAGGCTGCAATGCAGAACGCCACACAGTCATCACAGCCGCAGATTGTGATACAGCCGTGCGCGCAGGTGGTACAGGTTATACATAATTTTGTGTTGTTTTTATGTATATGGCTATAGTTTGACCGGGACCGCTGTTCAGTGCCTTAGGAATGTGCACTGCGAGACGGGGGTCAGTGCTGGCCGCTCATTTTTCAACGCTGCCGCGCGTTTCTAAGGCACAGAACAGCGGTCTCGGTTAAGCTATAACTAACACATTTCCTCCTTTGTGTGTGACAAAATTCTTCGTCGGAGCATGTTTTACGAGCTTGGCAGTGGGTTTATATCCAGGGATGAGTTGCAAAAGATTTCTGTTTAATCATAAGGTTTAAAAAACCTGCCGAGACCGAGTGATGTGGCCATTTGCGCTACGTGCCAATTTGAATTGCATTGATGTGGAAGTTAAATCAAAAATTGTGCAAAAAAAAGATTTTTGTTTACCTGCAAAGTAGTCGAGTGCGTCTTTGGATCAGTATGTAGGCACACTCAAAATATTTATTAGTCTGTGTGTGTGTAGTGATTAGGGAAGAAAATCAGTAATATTCATCAGCCTGTAATGTTCCCACTGCAAACTCAAAGCATATATTTCAAATAAACCAATTACACTTGGCACTTTTGAATTGTCAAGGGGTCGGTCAGTCAGAAATATGAAGCTAGTCGCCCATTCCAAAGCGTAGTAGGTACCTATGGAGAAGAACGGGCAAGAAACTCCACGGACAAATTTAAATAAAAAAAAATGGTTACATAATATTGGTTACATCATTCAAGTTGAAGTCATACATGTGAGAACGATGCAAAACATTAAAAGCGTCCGTTAGAAATAAAAATATAAGCTAATTCAAACATTAAATTAAAATCGCCGTGGCTGCTAAGAGATGACCAGTCCCTACTGACCGCGCCCGTTCACGAACATGACGCATGGATTAGCTCCATTCAGCTCAACCATTTTGAAGGGAGCTAAATGATCCAACACACGCGCCACCGCCAGCGAGACATTAGAGTGAGCATGACATACTCTCAGCCGCCAGGGCACATTCAAGTCAATGAAAGACATACCCAGTACCTAAATGGTAGCTTTATAGTCCGTACTACCGGGACACAGGCCACCTCTCTCCGAGGAGGGATATTTTATGTACTTCATTGAATAAAAGAATAATGTTTGAAACTTGTGAATTGCAGCAAGCAACAGCAGCATCGACATCATCGACATCCAACAACGTGGTGTCGCAGCAGCCGGTCACGTTGGTACAACAAGTGGTCACGCCGTCCGGAGAGCTGCAGCAGCTACCGGTCAGTTACTGTATTATACTATCTTATGAAAGAATCGAAGGAGTAACTTCAAAATAGCAGCAGATTTACTGATAAGCACTGCATATCACTTTCAATCATAATCTGAGAGTTTTGAAGGATATTGCGAATCCATTGCTTCTTAGGTTTGAATAATTCGTCTGCTTAACAACGTAAATAAGGCAATAAAAATAAATAAAATAACATTAATTTATTACAGGTACCATATAACCCAAATCTGTGTGGTTCTTTTCTCAAAAGACCATTTCAGACACTAATCTACATGGTCCTCATATAGCCTGACCAAGATTATGTCTGGACTTTAAAAGAGACTGACTTAAAGTGACCTCTGAGTTTGTTTCGGCCTTTCTTCTCAGAGTAGTCAGATAGGAAACGCCGAACTCATCTAGCTAATTTTTAATTATTTTTTTAAGATGACGTGTATAAGTGATTCCAATATCCTATTTATAGAATAAACAATTTCATTTTCCATATAAGAAATCTTTAAATCACGCACAAAAACACAAAATTAAATAATTAAAATTCAATGAATCATCATAATTACCTCATATTCATTAATTACAGTAGTCTCTTACGTAAGACACTGTATGTAACTTGTTTGTCACAGCAGTGTCGCACATAAGGACAGCAATGAATGTGGGTGAACTGTCATAATGAAACTCGTTGCGATCAATTGTCATTTTCTTTGTATGTACGCAATTACTCCGCAGAGCTGCAGTGCTATTCTGTAACCATCTCACCGTGAAAACTTAGGTGAAGTGAGCTCGGAGTGAGCTGTCAGTCCCTAGTCCAGCAGGTGGAATGACAGCTCACTTCACCCAAGTTTTCACCGTGAGCTTTTTACAGAATAGATCGGCTGTACTTTCCGGGGTTAAATTCCCTATCAATTTATATCAAAATTACGGTAAAAAAGTCATTTAATTTAGCCCGCGCTTTGTCTTTTCTGCCGTCGACATTTCAGACTTCAGACAGATAGTTCAAAGTAAAAAAAAACAATTTTCACTTTAATTTTAATTACTTACTTTGTTATTTTTGTTAATTACCTAGTAATTTTTTATTACTACTTCATTAAAAAAATATTGCTCGTAAACAGTCTGTCAAACGGACCGCGACAGTATATTTTTTTTTTTAATGATTCCTGATGTAGGTATTAGCTAGCTTTTCTAATTTCCTATATTACTAGATATTTATTGCGCGCGGTTATCTTCAAACGAATTGAAAAAAGGTTCTTTAAACGACCCGTGAGGTATGTATTGTGATGACGGGGTCCGCTAGGGCCGATGCCTGCCGGGGTCGCGGGAAAGTCCGTAAGGGATACCGCGGCCCCGGGCAACGTACAGGCAACGGAAGGAACACGGGTGGGTTTTAGTCAGTAAGAGTCTCCCGCTCCGCTCAGAGCGAGAGAAGTTATTTAATAACATCCCAAGCAAAAAAAAAGAAAAAAATAAGTCTGTATTGTAAACCTACTGTCCGGAATTTCTTCAAGTACTACCGCGGTCCGCCATTTGGTGACTCCTGACCTATATTAAAAAACGTCCTTTGTAATATTGTATTTAATATTTCAGATCCAGCTAACCCAAGCGCAACTGAACATGATCCGGTTGCAAGTGCAGAACAACCCGAATCAGCCCATCATCATACAGGCGCAGTCGCAACAGTCGCCACAGATAATACAGGTAAATAACATCTATACTGCCCGTTGGTCTAGTGGTCGCAAGCGCTACTGCTGACCATGAGGTCCTGGGTTCGATTCCCAGGCCGGGTAAAGTGTTATTGGGTTTTTCCATCAGAAATTTCTCAGTAGCAGCCCCGAGTCTGGATTTGTGCCCAGTTGATAGATAGATAGATAAATCGTTTATTTAGTGCACACAAAAAACAGCACAACATACAAAAACACGATTAAATAATTACTAATTAGCTATTAGGAAATAGCTGCAAGGTGCCAATATACAAACAAATAAAAAAGGAAGAAACAAGACATTGTGATGACACTATTGGCACACACACTTTAAAATAATGGATTGACAACGAACATAAAAAAGTGCGGTGTGCGTCTCAAGGTTGCACCAAATGGGAGTCCAGCTCAGCATGTGCCAGGCAAATACACCTGACGCTGATATTCTGCTGAATCCCTGCAGTGACATACGGACGTCGAGTAGATGAGATATATATATATACGAGTTGATGGCAATAGACTCGCCCCCTTTTACATGGTACTCAAGCATAACTGGCGAAATGTGGGTTCACTATGTGGGTACCATCGAAAAAGTTCATATCTATACACCGTAAGGACTATTTCTGCTTGAAGCGCCCGGCCGCTCTAGAACCGGGGCGGTAACAGATGTGGTCATCATGTTCACGGGATTTTGTTTTCAAACTGCCTCTCCCTTAACCTCTGCCTAACCCTTCGTGGAATACAGGCGTGATGTTATATTAGGTTATAACATTTTTAAATGGCACTTCACTTGGCGTATTTGTCAAAATATTCGCAATCTGGGGTTAATACAAAATATACCTTATGATATTGGAATAAAGTTCAAAATAATGTTAATTTTGTATTAACGAAATAACGCGAATGTTGTATGCCACTATAATAGGGGATATTGGCTTGTAAGAAAGATGGTAGCGAAAATGACCCTTTGAAAGTACCCTACTTATCGATCGAATAGGCTTAATAGGGACGAAAATCCTATGTAAATTCATAAATAATTAAACCCACTGGCAAAGTTCCGTGGCACTACGCCGCATGGGTTCGATTCTCCTAGGAAACAAATATTTGCATGGCCTAGGAGCCCTCCCGGCACCCGTTTTCGTCGGTGCAATGAGGGTTTTCTGAAATGACGTTCACCAGGTGGCAGCACTGAGACGTCAGGTCCGGGCACCTGTCAAAAGTGTCAAAGCGCCTATAGTCGTGACCGAATAATGACGTCATCATATATTTTATATTTATTGTCAAAAAAAGAAAGAATAACGTTTATTTGGACACAGTTCGTGAAACACGAAATACAAATAACAAAATAAAAAAGTGAAAACAATGTTTTAACAACAATAATGTGTGCCTCACGCCTGTCCCAAAAACGAAATGGAAGACCTCTTGTCAAAGTGGCGCCAGCTGGTGGCGTGAATTCATTACAGGCACATGAGACCTTCAAGCTTTGTCTCAGCTGGTAACACGCCTATGGGCTGTGATGTCTTAGGTATTCCAGATGTCCATAGACGGCGGTAAGCACTTACCAGCGTTGCCGTTGCCAGACGTAAAGTTTATCTCTCCTTGTTTCCAATTGATGGTATTTCCGCTTAAACAAAAATCAACTATATGCATGTGTAAATAAAGTTGATTTTACACTGACTAGTACTGTTGAAAAGTCATTAAAAATATGAAGTTGTAGCGCAAATGGAACCTTATAAGTTTGCATTACAGTTGCTTTTCCTAAAACTCGTGTTTATTTACATGTTTGGCAAATAACTTGCGAACGCAGATTAGGTAGATTTGTCTGTAGATCGACGGACTTTTAAACTCGCCTACGGACATGCGGAAATGAATCGCTAATCTACGGATTTTCGGTCCATCCAACCAAATAAAAGAAATATATTAAATTAAATCAAACTTTGAGAAAAACGATTTACAACAGCGCTACAACAGTACTGCAAAAAGTTTCCGAAACCATGATTTGATTACGTGATTCGGTCCCAATGCCATCAACAACCAAATCTGTACGCAAAATTGAAGAACAGATAAAACTTTTATTGATTTTTCATTTGTCTTGATCCCCTGTACATTTATTTGGTTAGAGTTACTATTATAGCTCCAAATACTCAGAAAATTTGCTTTAAAAAAATCCGTAGTTCTATGGATTTTTCTAGAGGCAGTCTAGTCACAATTACAGATTTCTACGGACATTTCAGCGTCTCGCCCTACCCCTACGGATTTTAATCGGATCTGGCAACACTGCTACTTACCATCAGGTGGGTCGCGGTGTTTATTACTGAACAACTGAAAAGAAAATTAAATTTATCCATTATTTCCCAGGTCCAATCGCAAGCACAGCACCAACCCCAGCAGCAGGTTTTCCTGGCCCAAGTACAGACGTCTCAGGAAGACTCCTAGTACCATGACACCGGCACTCAGTGTTCAGTGCTCTGCGACTCCGATTCTGACTAACTGTGAATCATAGTTATCTCTGTGCTGTGGATAGTGAAGTGATGACAGTGTTAAAGCGCATGCTAGATATTTATGGTTTATTACAAAACAAGATTTATCTTTAGAGGTTTAGAAACAATGATATTATAAATAAAAAAACGTGGATAGGCTTGAGCCTATCCACGTCTTTTTATTTATAATTGCGCGGTTTTTGAAGATCGAATGTTGACATTCGATCTTCAAAAACCGCGCAATGTCACACTATTATATGTCACGTGGAAGTAGAAAGGCACATCGTAATAGGGATGACGCCTGGGTCAAAAAAAAAACTATTTAGTCCGTCAGTTAGATAATAAAAAAATATTAGACCCGTATTTTTTGCTTTATCATATTAATAAAAAATGATTTAAATAAAAACGCATTAAAGTTGGGGAGTGGGGGTTGATACGTCACAAGTAAGTATAAAATCTACATACTCGTGACGTCATGGCACATTTTAACTCAATGTATCGCCGTAATTTTACACGTATTTTTATATTCTACAAGGACAAAAAAAAATTTTTTCGCCATCATCCCTATTATCGGGAGCCAAAAGAGACCAGACGAAGAAAATGTGGCTAATTAGCCAAATTTTGACGTGCTACTTCCAGGGCGTATATAACCTATCTACCTCTTTTTAGTTGTCATATCATTGTTTAAAAACCATCAAGCAATTTTTAAATTAGGAACCTTATTCCGACAACGTTATAAAATCTATACAAAATTGAAATGCTTTCGCTCGTTGGTAAGCGCATCACTTGAGCTGGCTGCACCTAACCTATTGAACTTTCTTAAAAAAAAAAAAAATATACATAGTCCAAGTAAGGGAAAGAAAAATTTGAAAAGTTGCTCAGAAAATCGGAAAAGGAAATGGTGTTTTCTATGGGTTTTTTGCAAAGATTTAAAACGATTGAAATCTTTGGTTTTTTGTATGAATTATTGAAATTTTGAGAGGACGTCTGTCGGGTCAGCTTCAGTGCGTTCATTATAACTTGTCTCGTGACTTGATTGGTAGCATGTTCTGTCAGTCGCCATTTTGAACTCTATTAGTTGAAACTAAGCTTGACAAGCAATGGTGCCAACATGACGCCTAGGGATAAGTTATACCACAGATGAATACAGATGGTTCATTCCGCATTTTAGGTATGAAGCTACAAGTACGCGGCGGGCTCGACTTGTTGGGCCAATTCAGTGAGTGTACCGTAGTCAGAACATCTAAGAGTTGCGCGATAGGAAGAGAGGCAACTTCTAGGTGAATATAACTGTAGGCAGGGCCGTGTTTCCATTGGTCACTTCGGCAAGGGCCCCGCGACATAAGCGGCCCTCTAGTTTCTGCCAGCGTCTTACCTAGACGCTTTCAAAAGAAAACCTTACTTATCACAGGCGGGGTGCTAAAACTTTCTAGCTCCCTCTTGCGTTCTCCATAGGAGCTCCATTATCCTAAATTGCTCGGGGCCTCCAATAGGCCAATTTAGTAAGTGTAACGTAGTCGTAAGACAAGTTACGCGATAGAATGAGAAGCAATTTCTAGGTGAATATAACTTGTAGGTAATTACCGCTGTGCAACCTGGATTGTACTTTATTGTGTCGTAGCAAGAGTCGCTTTTTATTTAAATGATTTTGCGGAGTGAACCATCTATATTCATCTGTGGTTATAGTGAATGGTTAATTAAACAGATTTTTGTCAGTCTTGTATTAAGAACGTTACGTAAGTCGGAATAACTGGTTCGAAATTAAAAACTGGCAGAAAATTTTTCAACCCAATTCTAACTTTTTGTGTTGACTACACACCGCGAATGCGAGTACCAATTATAGAGCCATTGTATGAACTTGGATATAGTCTGTGGTTACAGTGCGGTGCAATGACTTTAATTTTAATGACAGACAATACCATAGTGTTTCAATATAAGCAGGTACATAGTTTTAAATTATTTAATCATGTTTACGGTTTACTCCACAGTCGACTATCGAATGTTGTCAATGTTACGTGACAAAAGGCTTCATCTGTCCGAAACAAATACCTTGAAAGTATGATAGTGCAACTATAAACAGGAATAAACTTCAAAGTATTTCACGAAGGTTTTTAATGTTTAAAATACCTTTCCCGGACTTTAAAATCGAGTCGAGTCGTTCTATCATGTTTTAAATGGTTCTGAATTCAAATTTGGACAATGATGGCCAGCGTGTGTCGGCTTCAAAACTGCATCCATACTTTTTTCTTTGACTCGTCATTATTTTTGTTTTAGGCCTTTATACCTCATATGGAATTGCGGTGGCTCAATTTGGAGTGTAGTGTTAGCAGCAATAGAAATATCACTGCCACGTACCATCGAAGAACTTTATATCTATACATCGTAAGGACTCTTTTTGCTTGCAGCGTTCGGCGGCTATAGAACCGGGGCGGTAACAGATGTGGTCATCGTGTTCACGGGATTTTGTTTTCAAACTGCTTTGATATGAAGTTTTTCGATAGTACAACGATTATATTTAAACACCAAGTTTGCCTTTTATTAGGTAACATAGTATGGGTAGGGTTATTTTTGAGTACAATTTCACAGCTTACAGTCGTTTCACAGTTACTTTGCCTATACCAGAATCGCTTTAGAGTGGCAATAGCAGTCATTGACCCACCTACATTTTTAACATTCTTTATTTCAAAAACTGAAATAAAGTCCGTTACAGATAGTGTCATCCACGAAGACGCGCCTTACTCGTCTTTCTAATCGCTTACAGTACAAGTGTGTTTTAGTTTTGTCCTTTAATTGCGCACTCATTGGTATTTCGTATGTATCGACAATACTAAAACGCCAGTGGAACCTGTGGCTCTTGGGAAGCACTCTACTTTAGGGACCGGCGATATTTTATAGTAGGAATTTTTGTTTTGGTAGTGTACCTCCTATGTAGTGTAATTTTGAAAACCGCAAATCTAGCAAAACCATAGGTGCAGAGAAAAAAATCGCCAAAAGTTTTTTCGGTATTGGTGGGATAGTGGGAGTATTAAGGCTGGGGAAGTTTACGTCGGGTCTAAATTAGATTCCGAGCAATAATGAGGTCAATGACATCTTCAAGGTCAAGGTCAAGACCCCAAAATTAAGGTCAAACAAGTAAGCGTTTAGGAAGAAGTGGGGCGCGTCTTCAGGGACGGCTGTCTAACGTCCTGAATCAATATCGATCGTGATCATCGACATGTTCCAATAACGAAAATCCATACCGTTTATTGTTTCGGTTCTTACGGAGAGATATGAGCGAAAGGGCAATAACCGCTATTGCCCATAATAGCAATGTATTTGTCGTGGCCAGATCTTAAAATTGATCATTTCATGAAATGAACATCATCCACTGGTCACATCATGATGTGGCCTGGCCAGATCATTGAATACTCAACGTTTAATGATACGAACAGTTAAACGCACGACTACTTCATGATGTGGCCAAACATTAGTGATCATTTCGTAAAATAGTTAGATTATCCACCGGTAGAGGCGTTGATGTCGTTGTGTTTTTGTTGTGCATCATGTCGGCGGCATACAACAAATCAAAAAAAGTAGGGTGACCACGCAAAAAAAGTCGATGGCCTCATATGGATATCATATTTTGAAACTCAATAAAGAGTTTCAAAATATGATATTATGGAAAGCGATCAACTTGGAAATAGCGCTTGTCGGCCGCTGCCGCGGCGTAACATGCAACACAGTACTTAAAATTAGTTTCTAAAAATTAAAAATTTACGTGTGTGGCACCCTGACCAAATGGGTTAGGTTAGTTTAGAACTGTGATCAAACGCGCGCGCGCCGAGCGAACGTAGCGAGCGCTGCCGCGGCAGCGGCCGGCGAGTCCACGTTGTCGCAGTTACTTGACTATTTTTACTTCACCTTACACCATGGATACCCTACATTAATGATATGGCCAAACGTCGACTGACATATAATTAAACATTGACGTTTAAACGATATGGCCAATGTTAGCTAGCCATTTCATGAAATGGTCAATTCTAAGATCTGGCCACGACATATTCATAGATTGAGGGAAACAATTAAGAAAAATAACAGTAAACTTTGTCAATTTTAATCGATAATCTTCGAAACAGAATATTTTCAGTAAATGCTCCGGCTGTCGTTTGTAGATCTTTGACAGTCGTTACGGGCAGTCAGAAGCCCAAGTCTGACAACCTACCTTACTGGGTTATTCGGTAACATGATACCCCCTGGTATCGTGTTACCCAGTAACTGGATTGTGGAGGTCAGATAAGCAGTCGCTCCATGTGAAATACTGGTATTCAGCTGCATCCGGTTAGACTGGAAGCCGACCCCTACATAGTTGGAATAGACTAGGCAGATTGAATGACTTATGGTGAAAATGACAATTATACATAGTTTCTTTGCACTGCGCTGGTAGGGCCTGAAGTTATATTTTGTTATCTAATTGATTCAGCCTATTCGCATTCGTGGCCCAATACAGATCCAAAAATATTTATTTTATTTTTATTGAAGATTTTTACCATTTGACAATGGAAATATCTACACATCAAAATTAATATTATTAAGAGAAAAATGTTTTTTGTATGTTTCTTTGTTTGTAATGAATAAACTCACAATACTACTGGACCGATTTTAAAACTCTTCCACCAGTAGAATGGTTATCACTGAGTAACATCGGCTATAATTTATAAAGATATCACGTGGGCGAAGCCGCTGGTGAAGCTATAAATATAATTATATGTGTACACACGGCTACACATAAAGCTAAACATTTCCAGTTTATGCTGATCTCGCATTGTATAAGATTTTCATTCAATGCGAGGTCAGTTTATAGTATAGTGAACGTTTAGTTCATCAATCTCGCAATTGTTTGACGAATTTAAAGGCATAGGAATGCGTTGAGGCACTGGGCCACAATCCACCCAATTATTTAATTTTACTGATAAGCTAGTACTATCTAAAATGATTAAATCACTGCTAACCATAAATCCTCGAAAAATCTATTGAATAATGCAGAAAAGTTGTCATCAATGTTAAAAGTAATAAGAGATAAAAAGTTGGTTGTTATTTAGGTTTATATTTACATAAGTTATTAAATAAAACTTGTAAAATTAAAATATCTAGTTTTATTATTTACTTTAAAAACATTAACTGAAAACTGCATACCTTATTTGATATGAAATGCTTAAAAATAAATAAAAAAGAATTAACAATCACCATTGGCATTAATAGAATTAAACATTTGATAAAATTAACGAATTCAATTATAATATAATACTTGAGAAGTAAAGAATAAAGATGCGTTGACACGCTACGATAATGGTACTATTACACAGTTTAATCAACCAAATCCATTAATTTAGGTTGAAAAACGTAGAACTAAAATTTACCTACAAAATATGTGACATTAAGGCTGTGCATTCTGAAAGTTGGCAACATCACAATTAGCTGTCAAATATTTATCTGTTGAACTTGTCAATATTACTGTATGGAAACATGAAATATCACTCTATAGTTCACTGAATTTAAAATGCAATAATGGATATCATAAAATTCATAACACTGAATATTTAATTTTAGATGTAAAAAAACATTTGGAAACTCTCCAAATGCCTTTTTTACACCTAAAACTGTTACAAAACCTAATTCTGTGTTATTATTCTATACTTCCATACAGTAATATTTACAAATGAATAAAAATATGTAATTATTTGACAGTAATTTGCGACGTTGCCAACTATTAGAATGCGCGTTCTGAAACTATTAATTCTATATTATAGACAAGTCCACACCGCGAGCATTCGAAAGTGAGCCCTCACGTGTTTGTGATAATTATACTACGAGCGAAGCCGAAACTTTGAAATAACACTGCTCATCACTATACTAACTACAACTATAGTATCACTTGTTACTGAATGCGCTCAGTGTGGACGCGCCTTAATAAATACATAAGCAGATTTCATAGTGGTATACAAACCACGCAAAACTTAGATCGTTCTATAAACGAGATCATAAAATGTAGAGAACATTCAATTGATACAACAAAAAAATATAATATAGACATTTTTACATTCAGTACCAGTTATGATAACATAAAAATGAATTTATATCCTACACTGGTACTCTTACAAGACCCGGCAGTACGGACGCGCGAGTAATTTTTGTGATTACTACGGTAACTAATTTTATTAGTAAACGACCACTAGGTACTTCTCTAGTAAGCTAGTGCAGGCTTAACTAGTCTTAAGCCTGCACCACACTACTCGCGAAGTTGATCGAAGTTACGCGAATATGAAAGTGTAGAAGGGCACTTCGGTTCGCTTCGTGCAACCTCTCGGGCGACTCCCATACGCTGTCGGTTTTTACGCCCGAGTCCAAGGACTCGAAGCGTCCAGTCGTTCTTCGTACGAGTGTATAGTCACGTACTTCGGAGTTCGGTCAACTTCGACGAGCACTTCGTGAGTAGTGTTTGGGGGTTTTACGATACTCTAATAGTCCACGGCGATGATCAGTAGGTATTACGATATTTTCGGTAAAAAGTTGGAATCACACGTCAACATTCCACACTACATAAGGTAAAAAAAATGCATGTTGAAACTGCAATGTGATCCCATAATTACACAGGGCCAAATAAAATTAGCTGGCGAAACGTCACAGATATGATGGCATCGATATCCAATGACGATAAAACAAAAAAAAACAGGAGGCGTCGGTCGTGGGACACCCCGTTGGAACGAAGTTCTTTCGCTGTATATTATGTATTAATACAGAGCCATCTGCTATGGACTCAAGTATGAAATGTCAATTTTTTTAATTTTTGTCTCTGTATTTAAAAAAAACAAGAACTTTTGACACTGAAACTGATTTTTTTTTGGGCATAAGCCTACCTAAGCACGGGCGCTTTTTTCAACGCGCGAGGCTTGCACTCTGTTGGATTCTCAACGCTTGGTTCGACGCCGAGAGTCGAAAATCAAGTGCGCCGCAAAAAAAAATCGCGTTAAAAAAGCGCACGTGCTTACGTAGGCGTGACAATTTCTACCAGTTTACTTCTACCGCAAGCCGCGTTAAAGAACTTGAGCCGCATTTTTGACTTTTATAAACGTCGCTTAAAACGTTTATAAATAAACCCCAAGAAGTTAGAAAATCTTTTACAGTTTTTGTTTATCGTCATTAGATAACGAGAACTTCACGTTTGTGAGTTGTGCTAGTTAATTTATTTGACCCAGTATAGTAATAATATCGTACTGATCCTCGCTGTGTGAACGGGGCTTTGAACTCGCGCGCATATGATCTAATAACACCTCACAGAGTACCCTGCCTATCCATATGGTCGAGTACGGCCTGCACATCTTCTTTCAAAAGACGCACCATAGCTTTTGTATGCTTGCAATCCTCCCTAATCAGGTCTAAGGAACGCTCCTTGAGCTGATACATGAAGTCATCGTCTAATTCTTGTAATCTGGAGACGAAAATAAGCATTTACATCATTCAAATTCAAACTCAAATTCAAAATATTTTATTTCACATAAAGCTACAAGGGCACTTATGAAACGTCAGAAGCTAGGTGCACTGTTCCAATTGGTCGTTTCCTATGGAGAAGAACCGGCAAGAAACTTCACGTTTACTCTTTTATCATTCTCTTATCCTTATCCCAATGAGTTAATCTATTTATCCACGCCAAAAAATCCACCCTAAGCCACATGCGAACTACGCAACACAATGACGTGACGCGAATGTGAGCACCAAAAATCCGCATCCGCGGATGTAAAAAAAATCCATACGCATCATCCCTGATACAGACCATCAAACTGAACAACTTTCTCGAGTAGCTATTGAAATTTTATATGGGACAGTTGATATTGTTTTCGCAATTACGATGTTGGTCCCATGGAGGAAGTAATTCAGTTTTTACACCCTTAAATATGACCACCTTTCTGATGCATGTTAGAGAAGAAGAAATACTGCGCTGACCCTAAATAAATTGTGATAAGGGCAGGACGTTGATGAAATGAACCGTAGGTATAATATTGTCACAACGTTAAGAGGGAACAGGGCCTGCGATTCTCCAAACAAATGTATTCCCCTTTTTTCTTCCTGAATAATAATTTAGAGCAATAAATACCTTTTTTTTTTTCATAAAATCAAGGTCTGCTGTAGACACGTCCCTGTTATTTCCTTTTTTTCAGCAACTGATTGGTAATGACCCTCAAAAAATTACAAAAATGCCCCATTTTTACCGCCGTGATTAGAGGACTACCACACAAATTCGAAAAGTTTTTAATATAAAAAAAAATTATAGGAACCAATAGGAATATAGACATACTCTTTCGTAAAATATTAATGTAAAAAATAATTGAATCGGCTCAGTTTTCGAGGAGAAAAAAGGGGAATACGAAACGTCGATCTCGTCAACTTTTTTTGTGATATAATCAGTCTGAGCCGCACTCTACGGTGGCAGACTTGAGGTAAGACGACGGCAATAGTTTCTTGAAATACCTATTTTTCAAATTCCTCGCATGCCTTGTTCCCTCTTAACTTCCATGAATATGCTAACGTTTGTTGTCGTCTTCCGTCGAATTTGTCTGTAAGCGACGGGTTCAATGGAGTAGCTACATTGTGTTTTGAAGACTAATACGACGCCAAAACATGCAATTGAACAATAATGAGATGAGGAAGTCTAGCCACTGCTACGGAGCAAGTATGTATCGCGTTGTTCCCTTTGTTATATACAAGGTCGAGACGATAATACGACAATAAATTATGCTTATTTTAACGAAAATTCAATCAAATATATCCAATAGTTTAGTCACTATAGCTAGTCGGCTGATCGGCAAAATCCATAGTCGGTCCATCACTAATATTTAGTTTGTTAGAAAAAGAAAACACTTTTTAATTTCAATTTTAGGCGGCTACGCATGTTTCGTTGACAATGCTTTACTGAACTGTGATCGTTGCTTTAATATTTAACTCGGCATCAATGCCATTACCAGTGTACGACGCCAGCAGGTCAACCTACTCGAAACTGTCAAATTTTCCCAATCAACTTTGAACCTTATGCTTTAGTGATAAAGTTGAAAATCTATTAAAGAAATTTGACAGATGGTAGTAGGTTGATGTGCTGGCGTCTATACACGCCGTTCTGGTGCGACGAATGTCCGATATTCGTTCGATGTGCATACACTAGCTTGCGGTCCGTTGCCGGTGAGTCTCCGGCGTCGTGTACAGGAAGCCTTAGGATTTATTTGATGGTTCCTAAATACTGCTTTGCATTAATAACGCCAGTGTTTTCATTTATTGTCGTATTGTCATCCCCACATGCTATAAGTCATCAAAGTAATCGCGTAAAATGTAAGGTCAGAAATATTTAAAAAACAGAAAAAAATGGTTAACTGAAACAACACTATAAAACCGCATCATATAAACAGAGTTAGGCGTTGGAAGTTTACGGACATAGCCATTCTTTAAAAAAAAACAACCCCAAAAGAGGTGAAATGGGGCGGTGAAATTTGTATGGGATAATTCGATATCCATGTTAAAGAAGATGTGGGAAAATTACTATAGTGTATTCACGGAGACGAGTTAGTAGAGCGCTATCTCACTCACACAATTTTTTAACTGGGATTGGTCAGTGATAAACGCTAAGGCGGTGTACACAGTACGAGTACTTTTTAGTCTACTCGTACTTCCCGTACTGTGCAGACGTGCTCTTACTTGTGACTGTATGCTCAACTTGTGAACCGGCTGGTGTATTGGATTTTATGATTGATTGCTTTCTTGACGACTTGGCGGCTTGTGAAAAGGACTTTTCATTGTGAACTGAAATAGTGCGATAATGGCGGATATCGAACAACCTGCTGAGAAAAGAAAACGGCGGGCTTTTTTGTCTACCGAGAAGACTATGATTTTAAATATGATTTAATACAAACAAACAATACTACAAATTCCAAAGTATTCGCTTACCTCTTGTCTAGACCAGCAAGCTTATTGTCCATGACCCTCACTACTTCGCTCAGTATTTCGGACGCCACCTGACTGTACATGCCGTGACGCTTCTCTTTCAACTCGCTCAAATGCTTCTGAGCGTCCGTGAATAGATGCACGAATCTGGAAAATATACATAGGTGACATATAGAAAATAATTTAATTTAATGTTTTGATAAGTACTATTGTATAGAATCAAGTTTTTTTAACAATTCAGACAGCTGTGCTGCTGGGGAGTTTGTTGCGCTACTTCTTCTTCCCAGCTAAAGCACTAGGAAGTGGTGAAGGGTGGGCGTTTTTCGGGGACTGTCTTATGTAATTTTGATGTTCGAAAAGTGCTGATTCTCAGCCTAGTTAGAATAAATGACATTTAAATTTGAATACAGATTTTCATCGACAACTAAGTGACACTTAAAAGAATCCCTAAAAAAAAGTGCACTGTTGTATTTTCAACTTTAGGCTCAGCGCTGAGTGTTGAAAATCCATCGGTGTACTTTTATTTAGGGATTCATTTAAGTGTCACTTAGTGTTAGTGAAAACGGGCATTAGACACATGCTAGCATGATTTTAACATTAATTGGCCCGTTTTATGACAAACGCCTTCAGATGTACAGTCACGAGCATAAATATATTACTATGGACAGCTCGGCAATAATATCTGATTTCATGATTCATCCATTCATATCCGTCGTTTTGAGTAGATGTGACGCATATTCTCCCTAAACTTGTTTCTTTTTTAATTTTGTGTTCTTTTTTGCGTCATGTTTACCATAAATAAACGTATTTTCTTTCATATTTTTCTTTTTTTAAGAAGACGACAAAAATATATTTAGTTTAATATAGTTTAGTTTAATATAGTTTATTTCTCTCATAAAGGTACATTGTTACAGTAGTGTATATATTCAATTTTGCCTTATGCCAGAACCTTTGTGAGAGCTGGAGTCTGAACTAGGTTCGGGACCTGTATGACAGATCTCCAGGCTCACACCCCTTTAAACATTTATCATATTTAACGGCATATTTATTCAGTTTATAGGTACATATCACTATTAGCAAACAGTTATAACAAACAGTATAATCATGTGTGATATTTATTATACACTGTGACAATTTAGTCGTCTTACAAAAGCATCCCACTTCATGTATCCAATGACTATTAAACATTAATATTAAAAAAACTATACACCGTGACATTTTTGTCGTCTTCTAAATGTACCCGACATAAAATACCAAAACATTTTTTTTTTTTTTTATGAATGTTTAGTAGTAATTGGATACATGAAGTGGGCTGCTTTTGTAAGACCACAAAAATGTCACGGTGTATACACGTGGCAGCACATATATGTGACATCGAAGGAACACCAAAGCTATCTGACGAGACATGCGACGTCAAAATATAGGATGCTGCATCGGCTTCGTCATCTTGACGACATCTGTCGTCGTTAATAAATGAATCATGAGGTCAGATATTATTGCCGGGCTATTCAAAGTAAGATATTTATGCTCGTGACCGTGAGAAATAACTAATGGAGATTGGTCACCACTAGGTCTGGAGCCCAGTTGCTCATTGCATTTCAGACTAAGTATTAGAAGACTTAAAAGTCAAGACTTCGTCACGATATTTTCGTAAGTCAGAATCATCAATTAGCCAAAAGACTTCCATTACTGGATATAGGTAGGGCTTCTATAAGCAAAGCCACAACAACCTGTCCTGTGCTTCCCTCATCCAACGGAATCCTACGACTGTCTTGATCGTCGGTCCACGTATGTGAATAAGAGACCACGAGCACTAGACGGCCACGACCACGGCCAGTGGTCGCCGCGACCACGTAAACTATAGAAACCGATACGAATCGCGCACTTGGTCGCAATGGCGTTGGCCATTGCGACCAAGCCGCAGATCATACAATACCACTAGACGGCCACGCCTGGCCGGAGTCCTAGCCGTCTAGTGCGCGAGATCCTTAAATTAGACTTTAAAGAATAGCATTGATCCCTGGAAAAGTCAATCGCGGTAAATACCTGGATTAGGGACACACGGAACTGGGAAGTATGGCAGAAGAAAATGGACCCTTTAGCAGTGTGTGATTCCGGGCTGAAATGATGATAATTATAGATCCTTGGTGAAAGTGTACGTACTTTTTACTAGTATTCCTGTTTATTTCTACGAGCGTGGTATCCAACTTCTCCATTACTTCTTGCATGATGTGTCTGGTTGACGCATTTATTACTTCAGCTGAAGGAAATAATGATGAATTAGCTTCAATAACACTGCCAGACAACGAAGTACACTTACTATTCAACTTAAATTTCGTATTACATTTAACGTCTGCTGAATAGGGGCCTTATGAACAAAATAAACCCTCGAAAGTTTATCCAGAGAACATAATTCGTAGGCCCACTGTTGGATAAAGGTCTCTCCTAAGGGCTGCCACACAAAACTGCGATGCGATACTACGCCACATCGCAAGTTTTTAGAGGAACTTTGTTTTTAGGAGCTCACAGATTTTTGCAATTCGCTGCGAATTCGCAGTTTTGTGTGGGAGCCCTAAGGCATCTGTCCCACCGTCGCCGTCAAAGAGGAAGCGACGCTCGATTGGCGGGCAGAATACTCGCTGAGAGACTCACGGGCATACCAGCGACTAATCGCTCGTAGCCGTCGCGCACTCGCTTCTCGTTAATCGCTGGCAGTGGGACAGGCCTAAGGCGTGCTACTATAAGTGTATAGGGGTAGCACCCCTAAGTTCCGGCTGTCCTTGCGGTCAAACAATCCTTTGTGTCTACTAGGCTGATCCAGTCTCCGATCAAGAAGCGTTCAATTTTCATGACAGCAGATCGACCTACATACTGACTACATACATACATAAACCCCTTATTCCCGAAACTACAGAATGCCACCTGCAACTAACCTCACATATTCCTTTTGTTTCATTTACGTTCATACATCTGCAACCTAATTGCGTAATACACGATCAATCACAATCTGAATCATATTGAAACAGATTGCTAATCCATTACTTCGCAAGTTCGAAAAAAAAATCTGCTCAATAACGTAAATAACGCAATGAATGTTGTTGAACTGTCAAAATGAAACGGATTAGTCGTAATCGTTTACGAAAATGTGTTGCGCAATTAGATAGCCGGCCATACACGCACGCCAGTATTACGCACATGACCATTCTGGAGAATACTAACTAAATAATCAAAATCACATGATTCTATTGAAAAACTGTAATAAAACTCACTTCTGCTACTCTCCGGCTCCATCCTCTTGAACCAGTCGTCAACACTGGATACCGTCACACCACTGGACACCAATCCCTCATTATTATTCACCTCTACTCTTCTTTTCTTACAATCAACTGTTTCTTCTTTCAATCTCCTTTTCAAAACCCTACTGGAATCATCTATTTTCGTTGACGTACTTATTTTAGAAAGACTTGAAGCTGAACTAATGGATTTTGCTACATTTTTTCGCGAAATTATTTTCTGTCGGGTCTGTTGTTGAGTAATTTTAGCTTTTGGAAGATTTTCGACTTTCTTTTTAGATAATGTGTGTATTATTTCTTTCATATAGTCTTCGTCATCTGATAATGAAGTCTCCGATTGTTTATCAGCATTAGATATAAGTTCGTCAAATAGTTTTATGGGTGAAATGACGGATGCTCGCTTTGGAATCAGCTTTACAACTTTTTCTTCTATAGACTTAGCCTCGTTTTTCTTAGGTTCTACAGCTTTAGGTGTACTTTTTAGTTTTTTAGTCATTGGTTGTATAGATTCACTGTCGCTTCCCGACTCAGAATCATTTTTCATTTGCCCGCTGTCTTTATTTATTTTAATAGGTTGTGAACTTTGGAATATCAGTCTCAAAGATCTTCTAATTGTATCATTAATTTCAGAAACCTCTGAGTCATTATCCTCCTGTTTTGTTTCTGATATTTTGGGACTTTTGACTTTCTCGACAGCAATTTCTTCACTATTTCGTTTTATCACAGACTTGCCACTAACATAAGATCCTTCTGAATCCGAATTACGTCTTGAAGGTAGCCATCTACTGATATCTTCTAAAGACAGCCTCTTTACAGACACTATAGGAGAATGAGACATATTACTATTGGCTTTAGAACTGATTTTACATAAATTCTCATCGTTAGAACCACTGGAACCCCGATTATTCGACACATTCATTTCTTTCGTAAGTTTATTGAAATATTCCTTTAGAGAATGACTAAGATCTTCAACCTCTAAATTCCGCGGTTCAAGTCTCTCATTTATTAAGTTAGGACTAGGCGGAGCTTCTTCTAATTCACCGTGGCCAGTAATTCCAACCGTTTCTATAGACTCATCTGATTTCACAAAAGTTATCTCAAGTATGTTATCTTTCTTTTTAGGTGTTTTATCTTTAAGTATAATGCTATTTGGCTTTTTCTTTTTAATACTCTTTTTTATAGGCTTTGGTTCGTCTTTGCTTTGTAAGTCCTCAATTTGTATTAAATCTTCAGTATTATCAACATTTGGAGGACTATTGTTAATTCTTTCAAGATCTGAGAGTAAATTCTGCGAATTATTAGACTCGTTAATATAATTCTCTGGGCCTTCCTGATAGATTTTTCTGAATTTATCAACCATAGTCGCTGATATATCGTTAAGATCCTCTTTGTTGGCTATGACTGGTTCTACTAGAAGCCCTGGTAATGGACTTTCAGTTCTATCTTCATCGAAATTGATTACTTTTTCGACTACAGCCTTAGTTAGAACCCTTTTTGGTCGTTTAGATTCAGATATTTCTACTTTAATTTTCTTTGATTTCTTTTTCTGATTCGATTCTGATTTATCATTACTCTGTTCTTCAATGATTTCCATTTCAGGAGCGGTTTGAAGAATTAAATCCGGTTCGGTCACTGTGTTCTTAGTGGTCTCAACTACCATGGAAGTATTGAATACATCTTTCGGCTGTCTCATCCGTTCGTCAACTAATTCGTCTTGTTCGACATTGATCTTCTTTTTAGTTCTAGGTTTCCTACTAACTTTACGTTTAATCGTATTGTTTTCATCTGAAGACTTGTTATCAGTGTAATTTATTTTTTTAAGGGCTCGTCCCCGCTTGGACACTGTGGATTCAATACTAGCATTAGTAGTAGTACTATTTCTTTTAGATATTTCTATCTTTTTCACCTTGAAATCATCATCGCTGTCGCTCGTAAAATTATAAACGTCAGCTTCGAAATTATTTTCAGCTATTTTAACTTTTTCGCAGTTAGCCGATTTCTTAATTGTATCGAAAATATCGTTCATTTTCTTAGTTCTAGGAGACGGCGGTGCGGAGACCTTAGATTTCCTCGCGCGTGGCATTCGGATCCTTTGGCGGTCTTTTTCTATATCTTTGTAGCAAGTCGCCGTGGATTTGGGCGTCTTTTTAATTTGTATTATTTCCGAAAGGACGGTGTCTTCCGGGGGTGATTCTGCAGCTATTTCTGCGTCTTTTGGTGAGTAAAGTTTACGTTTTCTACGTGTTAAAGGTGTTTTAGAATCACCCACATCAATGAGAGGTGATTCTTCCTTTGTCTGTTCTTCTTCTTTTTCTTCCGGTTCTTTATTTTCCGTTGGAGCTTCATTTCCCATGCTCTCAGCAGCGCTCTCTAGACCCTTATCTTCGATTATTGTTGACATTTTAGATGAAGACTGTAATACAAGCTTGTTCTTTCTTTTAGCTGCACGAGCTTTAGTCTTTTTAGGAGTTTTTATCTTATATTTCAATTTGATTTTCTTTTTCGCATCCGATTTCTTTGCAGTTTGTTTTTTGTTGGACTCGATATCTTGAATCGTATTTATTATATCCTTTAAAGGTATATTGTCTTCGATAGAATCGTTAGGATCCGCAGTTATCTCATCTTCTTTATTCAAATACTTGGTGCATTTGTCAAATACGTCGCACACTTTATCTACCATGCTATTAAGACATTCCAAAACCTCGATATTATTAAAATCGTAAGGCACAATATCCTCTCCTATATCTTCCTTATTTAAATTTAGATTTTCACCAAATTGATCGCTAGTATCTGAACTGGTTTCATTGATTTTCTTAGCTAGTGCTGGGCTTATGACAATTTCACAAACTTTGTTTTCAGAGAAATGTTGAGAGAAGAATTCTTCAACCACTTGTTCATCAAAGGAGCCTTTTGGAACAGGATCTTTTAATTCTTTCATATTCCTCTTTCGCGTACTAACGAACGACGGCGTTTCATTAATAGCTTCTGTATTAGACTCATCATCCGTTGATGAAACCACTTTAGGTCGTTTTGGAACTTTGTTCAATTTAATGTTTTCAATTTCTGGCGTATTATCAATCGTTTCACTAATTTCGTTCAGATCTTCAGATTTCTTTTCTCCTGTGTTTATGCCACTGTCAGATTTATTCTTATCTTCGTTTTTGGCTTGCAGCGCCTCTTGTACTAACAAATCAACTATATTATCTTGATTATAATCTTTAGATTTAGATAGCCGTTCTACAGTATCATTAATGACGGAATCATCAGCTGAACCTATAGTAGCTACAAGCAAACAGCTGGTTCTATCTTCATTGACTATAGGAGAAAGCCTTCTACCCCTCTTAGTAATTCTAGAAGATTCCGGATCACTTTGAGATTTCCTATTCTCAACCTCTAGTCTATTTAGGTTCTTATAGCAAACGCCGTATGGTTTAAATTTGAGTGTGGTGTTGAGGCTTTGTCTGTCGTCTGCCTCGCTTAGTTCAGTGACTATGGATAGTTCGGGGAGAGCGCAAACGCTTACTGGCTCTTTATCGTAACGGTATCGAGGTAATGCTGCTAGCTTTTCGTGGAGCTGAAAGGTAATTTTGTCTAGTTATGATTTTGTGTTTTAAAATCTAAACAGCAGAAAAAAATATTGAAATTCTAGCTCAATAAAAAAAAACGTTGATAACAAAACACAGTTTTCACTTATATCGTCATATTTCCGTATATTTTTCAAAACAAAACACAGAACTGGGGGCCTACCACCACCTCTTTAAGCAGTATTGTTTTAATATTACTTTAGTGTGGGAAAGAGATGAAGCTCTACAGGACGTATTGCTCCATCTCTTTCCCCCACTGAAGTAACATTAAAATAATACTGCTTAAAGAGGTGGTGGTAGGCCCCCAGTACCTACAACAAGATTGCTAGCATTACTTAAATTCTATGAAATCGTTGCACGTTTGTTGTCGCCTACAGGCTTCAACTTAGTGTTGTGCTATTTACTTATGTAAAGATTTCCATAAAAAATTAATAACTAACTTGTGCCAATGAGCTCGTTGACGCCGTAGACGGGGACATGCATGAGATGGGTTGACGTGGCTTCACTATGTATCCTGCACAGGAAGAAAAGTGTTCATCACCAAAACTAACTCAGTACTTGAGTGTTTGTCGAAAACTTTTTACAATGTTTTTATATTGTTTACTAACCTAAAATATAATCACGCCTGTATTCCCTGAAGGGTTGGGCAGTGGTGTACCTATAGTACACTCACATTTTGCCAGTTACCTTTAAGTCGCATGTAATAGGGGGCGAGCCTATTGCCATCAACCGGGCACAAATTTAAGCTCCGGGCTGCTACTGAGAAATTTCAGAAGGAAAAACCCAATAACACTGCCCGACTCGGTAATCAAACCCAGGACCACTATTGGATTGTTCCAGTAATGAATGAATCTAATATACAAAATTCTCGTGTAACAAAACTCCTCCAAAAAGACTTGACCGATTCTTATGAAATTTCGTGTGTATATTCAGAAGGTCTGAGAATAGGACGTAAACTATTTTTCATGCCCCTAATTTGGTAAAACAACGTTTGCCGGGTCAGTTAGTTATAATATAACTAGCGACCTGCCCCTGCTTCGCATGGTTTTTACGACATGCCAAACCATCGAGATTTCTAAATTCTATCCAAGTTAAATATGAATGTTATATGCAGATAAGAACACTATCTTTCCATTTCGTCATAGTTGCATATTTTGTATTTATTATTATATTATATACCTACAAAATTATATTTATTAGTATATATATTTAAGAGATATTTATTTTGAAAGTATGTATGTAAGTATATTCTCATATTGAAGGTCATATTTTATATTAGTGTATGGTTAAATGTTTTTATTTTATGTATTTTATTTTCTCTTCTACTCTTACACACGTTGTCTACATCTCTTTTTATCCACTCTCCTATCGCAGGTATGCTGGAAGAGATTTCTTTAGAAATAAGCATCACCTTTGTACGTATTTTTCTGTTCCTTTTTCTTGTCTCTTTATATGTGTGTACATAAACTGTTAAATAAATAAATAAACCTATCCTATTAAATTATCTAAATGATGGTGAAAACCACATCAAAATCGTTGGCTTAGTTTAGAAGAACAACGCAGTCACATAGATAGACACAAAAAGCGACTTTATTTATAATGATACAAGTATTTCATTACTGAAGTCTTCTTCTAAAACGGTAATAATAATTAGCACCAATTTGAAAAATTATTTCTTTATTTGAAAGTAAAGAAATAATTTGATTGGTCCCAGACAAATTTTGTTCTGTTCTATTCTTATTGTCTGTTTAAATATATGTGTGTGTACATAAATGGTTAAATAAATAACACAATAAAAGTTTTCTTTGAAGCCTTAATTTTTAATAGTTAGCAGAAAAGCTATAAAAAAGTACATTACCTATTATTAGGTACTTTGTGTAAAAGTTATCCGGCCGTCTAAAATTCGGTTCCATTATGAGTACTCAAACTCAAAGCATTTATTTCAATTAAACCATTTACAGGCACTTTTGAATTGTTAAGGGGTCAGTCAGTCAGAAATATGAAGCTAGTTGCCCATTCCAAAACGTAGGTTCCTATGGAGAAGAACGGGCAAGAAACTCCACGGAAAAACTTTTAAATCATAATATTGTTACAAAATATTGGTTACATCATTCATGTTGAAATTATTCATGTGAGAACAATGTAGAAAGACGTGCACGTAAAAAGCGTCCGTAATCAAAATATAAAAAACTACTACTAAGTTTACAACACAATTCCTTTTACACACACACACACACACACACAAACATAATCACACACAACACAGTCACACATAATTCTCAATTTAAATGAAATAACATTAATTATTATAAACATACCGGAATGTTTACGTCGTTTCACTTCAACTGGATGCGAAAACCTCGGATCTTCATCCTACACATAGATTTGTTTTAAATTATTCGACTACCCACATTTCAAATTCATTTTTTTTGAGAATTTTGTTACCTGTTATTGACTGGGATTGACTTATAGGCCTCATTTTTAAGAATTATAACGATTAAATACTTACTACTTATACTTAATTAACACATAGTAGATACTTTTAATGCCGTGGGATATTTTTCGACATTCATGCGGGCGAAACCGCGGGCCAAAGCTAGTTTTCTGAATAAATCCAGGCAACATCATAGAGACAACAATTAACTTTCCAACAAATTCAACATTAAAACTAACCAAATCTTTATTACGGTTCGAATCTTCAGTTCCTCTAAGCGGTGATTGCTCCAATTCTCTGTCCAAGTCCAATGATAACTAAAAATAGGACAAAAGTTTTAGTAATTTAAAGTTGTTATAGTTAAACTATTTAACGAAGTCCTGCGGGGTAATAGCGTAAAACATATACAATGGCTATCGATCACGATGCCTTTCATTTTGACAGTTTAGCCTTGTTCATTGCGTTATTTACGTTGTTGTGCAGATAATTTTTTAAACCTATGAAGCAATGGATTAGGAACTTCCTTCAAAACCCTCAGATTGTAAATGAGAATGTGGTACGCAATAAGGGTGCTGTTTTGAGGCCGTTCTGACACAAAATGTACAGTGAAATCAAACACTACTGACGAATAAGCATTTTTACCTTACTTCATGAATTAATATTAGCTGAACATGATTAACGGTGATCGAGGGCTCCCTCTCTCCTTTAAATTATTACGCCGTTAAATACATTTATTTATTCTTAAAGGCATAATGGTGCCGATTCCCTTGTCACAAATGCCTCTAAACTAGACTAAAAATCACCCAAATTTTGTTTATTCCTATCAAACGATGATTTCTCATTCTGAAAAATACTAAAGTGACACAACTTAACAATATATTTTAGTTTGACAGCACTAAGATGGCACTGAGATTTTAATTAAGTGAAAATGACAATTTTGCGATTCTGAATTTGACGTTTTTCACCTAAAATTTTAATTGTCTACCTAAACCTGACCATTTTTAATCGCGGTTAAAAATGGTGTATTAAATGTGGAATACTATTACTTGTCATGAACTAAAATTCACACGAACACTCGACTTTTTTCTTTTGCTTATATCTCGAAAATGGTGTGTCCTATCGCAAAAATAATGAAAATTTCGACCCCCTTTAAGAAACGTTTATACCCCTAATAATCAACACGTAGGTTTTTCTTATTTTCCATACAAAAAGTGAAAAATTCCATATAAACACGAGGCTGCCAGAACACGCGCGTCCGGCTCTAAAAAAATTCATGGGATAGGGCAAACAAGTATGTACAGTCACGAGCTTTAATTTGGGACCCATTTCCGTTAAATGTTGTTAGAACAATCATAATGCAATAAGGTCGAAACTTTGAAAATTTGCTTTAAGGTTGAAATGTTGAATGTCAAGTTAAGACATAAAATGTCTTATCTAATCGACCTATGAAATGATAACCTCGTTGCAAAAAGCTATCATTACGATTTTCTAATTACGAACATGTGTCGTGTCAGTGTCATTTAAGAAAATAGTTTAATGTGATATTTTCACAAAATATAATTTGCCAATTAATAAAATGCTTGCGGCTAATCGTGACCAAATAAGGCTCCAAATTATTGATTTGCACGAACAAGGAGTAGGCATTCACGAGATATCGCGACGAATAAATGTGACAAGAAACACAGTTCGCCGCTGGGTTCGACGCCACGGGAACGAGGAAAATATTATTGACTTACGACGAAACAACCATCACCCGCAAGTTATAACACAAGAGCAGAGCCGCTTGATGCAAAGGCATGAATGGATTTACGCCAACGAGGCATTTTGCGGAAGCGTTTGAAGTCCACCCTTCAACAGTTAGAAGGCATCTTAAAGCTATGGGACTGCATCACAGGCGGCCTGCAAAAAAAATTGCGTTGACGGATGCCCATAAAGCTGCTCGACTTATTTTCGCACGTCAGTATCTAAATTTTTATTGGACGACGACGGCTTTCATCGATGAAAAGACTTTTCAATCTTCCCAAACGGGCAGACTACATTTGTGGCGAATTGACAGGACGCGATACACGGAAGACCACGTCATAGCTAACAACGCGTCTGGTCGCATTACAGTTAACATGTCTGGCTGGATTAGTTCAGCCGGCATTGGAGAACTAATAAATTTACCACCCAGGGCCACTGCTCAAGATTATGTCGATTTATTAGACGAGAGTGTCCTTCCAACATTGCAACTATATTATCCACAAGAAGATGTTGCTCCAATAAACTTTGTTCAAGATAACGCAACAATTCATACGGCAAGAATCGTTAGAACTTGGTTCGACAATAATAGAGCAAATTTAAATCGTATTCCGTGGCCTGCAAAGTGTGCCGATTTAAATCCTATAGAAAATTTATGGGGCTTAATGGTTCAAAAATGGTCAAATAGAAACGAAAGAACTAGAGAAGCACTTATGGATCACTGCCTCACAGTCTGGGAAAGTTTAAGGGGTACTGACATATGTGACAAATTGATTGGATCCATGCGTAACCGGCTCCAGGCTGTGATTGACAATGAAGGTGGATATACGCGGTTTTGAATATTTATGATAAAAAAATTACTGGAGAGATTTAAATTAATTTAGTCGTAGCCTTCGGTGATAAGTGTTTATTTTGTGCACCGCTAACCATGCTTTCTATATAATTGTGTTAAGATTGAGGTTTGTGTCATAAATGTCTTAATAAATATAAAGAATAAAAAACTTTGTTTTTCTAAAGATTTTATTAATCAATATTTTAGCTGAAATCTTCTAAGCCCCCATAATCATAAACGGCCTTTAAACCTATTTTATTTTAAATATGTTGTTTTGGTCCGTCACTTTGATATTTATGTTTGAGAAAGAGACAAAACTTTTTAACTAATAAAACTTGGTTTGAAGAATAAGCGGGTTAGTTGACTAGCTATCATATATTGACAATATAATTTTGTTCTTTTTTATTTGTTTCTTTTTTCTTATGGGACCACAGGACCAAAAAGTAATTATTACTCGGAAATCGGTAATGATCGTTTGCCCTCGCTCCAGTTGACGTTAGCCCCTAGAAACGTAAAGTTGTCGATGGTATCTAAACATTATGACGTTTATTGTTTGTGCAGTGACAGCGTTAACATAATAGCTCTAAATGGCGAAAGTTTGCTACACGATATTCAACCTTAGGTGGGTCCCAAATTAAAGCTCGTGACTGCACCACGTGGAGTCGCGATTGTCAATTTCGATTTAGTTGTGTCAAAATATTTTTTAAATTTAGAGACTTTTTATTGCAGAATAGCGTTAAGATTCTCATAGTCAAAAGTAAGGAATTTTAGTGATAGTTTAGTTCGGTGTACAAGAGAATCGGCACCACTATCTTCCAAACCTTCTACTTAAGACATTAAACATAAGGTTCAAATTGCAATAATTAACAGGACTTCGTGAAATAGACTATAACGACGTTAAAGGTATCAACCACTGTTAATCAAAGCTCACCTCATACTTATCCTCAAAGATCTTTCTCAGCGCGTCATCTAGCCGTTTGACGTCACAGCGCGTGGTAACGACCGCGCTGACGTCACAGCCCACGTCGTCGCCGAGACTGACACACGACGGTAACACTTGCGGTGGCGTGACCGTGCGGATTGATAGGAGCAGCTGTAGTGACTTCCTGGGTGTTGTGGAGTAAGGAATAAAGTAGATTTAGGTAGACAGAACGAAAATAAATTTATATAGCACAAGATTAAAAGACACACAAACTATTCTGCAAAATTAAATAATGTGAAGTCAAGTCAGACGCCCGTGGGCGGCATAAAAACTCTGACACCAGCTATCTATATATTTACGCAACACATTTACGTAAACGATTACGACAAATTTATGTCATTTTACGTTATTTACGTTGTTGAGCAGAATTTGTTTTCGAAATTGGATTAGACGAAGCAATGGATTAGCAATTTGTTTCAAAACGATTCAAATTCCAATTGATCGTGTATTACCAAATTAGGGTACTGGTTAGTCATTAACCACACGACATAAACGTAAACGTCATAAAGAAAATTCATTATATATCATGCCTTTATTCCCGGAAAGGCAGAGGCATATGTAATCCACATTTCGCGGGATAGGTTAGGTTAGGTTAAGCCCCATTTATTTATATGTAAGTACAGACGCCAGCACATCAACCTAATACAATCTGTTAAATTTATTTAATAGATTTTCAACTTTATCACTAAAGCATAAGGTTCAAAATTGATTGGGAAAATTTGTCAGTTTCGGGTAGGTTGACCTGCTGGCGTCTGTATGTCTGTACACATGCATGTCTTCGACGATGCCTTATGGCGAACGCATCAGGGTTGCCCAGGGTTTAAAAAATATGGCTTTACAGAATTATCATCATTAGAATCAGCTCAATCAGCAATACAACTCCTCGAGGTAAAAGTCATTGATTCAATAGGGTGATAGAGTCGTATTGATGATTTTTATGCTTAATTTTCTGTACTTAAGTAAATCTAAATACAGATGATACGATCGCGAATCATAATTATTTTAATCAACCTAAGGGTCAGCTCACACCGAGACGCGCACGCTTTAACAAATATCGAACTTATTTTCTTCTCCAAAAGATACAATTTCAGTACGAGCGTGAACGCATGTCGAGGTACGCTGAGATGCGCGGTGCTGCGCGGTGAGTGTACCTTAAAGTGTAGTAAATAAATTCGATATTGTTTCGGATCTAAAAAAGGGCTCGTCGCGTCGCGTCTCGATGTGAACTGACCGTAATACTGTACTCTAATTACGTAATACACGATCAATCGAAATTTGAACCGTTTTGAAACAAATTGCAAACCCGTAAGTTCAAAAGAAAATTTGCTCAACAACGTAAATAACGTAATAAATGTTGTTGAACTGTCAAAATGAAACAAATTTGTCTGAATTGTTCACGAAAATGTGTTGCGTAATTGGATAGCGGATATGCAAATTACAAAAAAAACGTAAGAACATTTATTTTGAATAACGCGGCCTACCCTGGAGCAGTGGCGACAAATTAATTGACCAAGGTAGGTATAGTGCAGTGCGAGAATTTGACATTTCAAGTGATTGTTGTTTGTTTTTTCAATGTGGTGTTTGACATTTGCACCTGTCAAATTAATCTCTACGATTAAAAAATTAAACTGTAAGTAGGTACCTACGTAAGATTTCTACATATCTGTAACTCGTATGGTGTACATAATAAAGAGTTCTATTCTATTCTACAGTGTGTAAGATAAAATCGTTTAAAACGAAAAACACATTTTCAGTCATGCATTATGTAGACAACATGTACCATGTTGTCTATCTACTTTTGTAAAGTGATTAGGTACCTTTAATTTATCACATCTATTCAAAAAGAGCTAATTTATTCTTTGTAAACGGAATAAAATAGCTTTTTAATCCCTAGGGACTAAAAGTGATTTGAATTTGGAATAAAAAGTTCCAATTTTTGGTTAGTAAAAGTTACAATCACCAAAGAGATCCATCACTAACATTGTATGAACAAGTTAAACAGGTTGGTTTCGTTCTCATAGTTTTCGAAGGTGGTGAAGTCGATAGTGAGGTAAAAATATAAATCCAAGATGCCAGCTACGAAAATTTTGTTTTTGTTTTAAATCATACGTGTGAAGGAACTTCGTTCCTGACGGGGATCGGACCGCACACGTATTTTTTTCTCATAGAGGGTGATAAAAAGTAGTGTTCACCTCGGGAGAAACACAATTTTAAGCTCGAGTGACGTAACACTCTCGCCTTAAAACTAGTCGTTTGCTCCCTAGGCAAACAATCTACTATTTATTACAAATTGGATGTCCGTTTATTAGGGATAGTTCCTTTTCCTTCTAAAACAACAACAATGAGTCATTTTAATTAATAAAAATATCCCTGAAACAAAAACACCTCATCTATTTCATACATAATACTATAATATGAATCAACATAGTAACATACCTACGGATTATGAGCTGCGGTAAATTTTTCTACCGACATTTTAGATAACCGATAAAAATGATAATACTGAAGTGGTAGATAAGCCATTATTGGAAAAATGTGTTTATGTACTGTATGAATCACATTTTTATCAATACGGCCAAAACCTGGAATGCAACGAATATTAAAAACAACAAAGGCTCACTTTGATGAATCAGATCAGCACGTTAGTAAGTAGATAGGTAGGTACGTAGAAATGTACAAGACATGTCTCACGGACTCCTTTACGTCATAGGAAGGAAGAGTTTCATTAAATTACTCAGAAGTACGCAGATTTTACGCATAATCCTCAAGAGCTTTCGTTTAGGACACTGGATTCGTTCTGCGTCCTACGGTTCGGTCAAATCAAACATAACATAAGAGAAATGTTCGAATTGACCGGACCGTAGGACACAGAAAGTATACAGTGTGACAAGTCCCTTAATAGTTTCGGAGTTGAAATTTAATAAAAAAATAACGAGCGAAGAAGTACTTTATTCTATTTTGAGCTTCACGACAAAATTTATGAATAGATTTGAACGAAATTTGGCACGCCCTGGGGCCATATTATAAAGTATTAATGCCATCATTATTCTACTGCGAAAAATGATGGTGCTAGCGGCCTTGTATAGCTCTGTCTCTCACTCACACTGGAAAAATGGTGGCATTAATACGTCATAATACGGCCCCTGGAGAACTACAGGATAGGCAGGGCATAATAATAATATTTTTGGCACTAGGTACCTACCTTAGAGCCCCGGTGCTTTTTGTTTTTAGCTCGTCTTGGCGGCGGCACTACCATGCCCAAAGATAAATTACCTGTGCAACTTAGCGCTGAGCGTGTTCTATTGCGTTACGGTTGTCGGACCCGAAGCTCTCCAGAACACGCGGGTCTTACAACACCGACCCACAGCCACTGACACTGACAGGTTTATTTAGGTACATATCACCTGTCCTGTGACCTTATTGGTGATGTTCTTCAGAAAGGTCAGGCGCGGCGTGTGTGCTTGACAAGATTTATGCGCGTAAACGAAGCAAAAGGAGTCTGTAAGGATCGTAGCAGGTGGCGTTCTGTAGTTTCTGTCTAACCCCTTGGGAAAATAGCGTGAGTTTATGAATGTATGTATGTTACCTGTACAATTTAGCGCTGTGCGTGTTCTGCTGCGTCACGACCAGTGTCTCGAAGGACTTGTGGTTGTAAGACCCGAAGCTCTCCAGAACGCGCGGGTCTAACAACACCGACACACAGCCACTGACCAGGTTGATATCCAGCCAGGATTCTTGGTGTTCTGTACCCTGCGGAGAGAAATGTAGAACATAACATAGCATCACGCTCGTAATCCCCGAAAGGCTAGGCAGAGTTGTACCTATAGTACACCGGGACATCCACATTTCGCCAGTTATGTTTAAGTCCTATGTACTTAATGGGGGCGAGCCTATTGCCATCAACCGGGCACAAATCCAGACTGGGCTGCTACTGACAAAATTCCTGATGAAGAACCCCAATAACACTTTTCCCGACCTAGGAATCGAACCCAGGACCTCATTCTCAGCAGTGCATGGATTGGACTGCCGTCATATTACGTCCGCAATGACGGCTGTTGAGCTGTAAACATTTCGTTGGTGTAATGGTGACTCGCTGGGTTGTGGAGGTCATATAGGCAGTCGCTCCATGTAAAATTCTGGTATTCAGCTGCATCCGGTTAGACTGGAAGCCGATCCCAATATAAAGCTAGGTAGATGATGAATGGTGTTTCGCTGAAATAACCCCTTAAAAGGTCGGTGTCTTGGAGGCCATTACCTTCTAGGATCAATATTCTACAAGTTACTGAGTTCATAGCCTATGCTCAAGCCATATAAGAGAGCTGTGGCTGAGCGCCAAAAATGTTGCTAACCCCTGAACTTTGACCTTGAATTTGAACACGAATAAGCCGTTCGCACGGACGTAATAAAATCGCGGCGATTTTTTTCGTGGATTTTCAACGCTCTGCTTAGCGCCGAGTTGAAAATCCAACAGTGTGTTTTTTCAACGCACTGGGACGAGAGTGCGTCCGAACGCGTTGGATTCTCAACGCTCGGCTCAACACCGAGAGTTGATAATCCAGTTCGCGATATTTTAACGTCCGTGAGAACGTGGGCTTATAGCTTCAAAATATAAGGTAGGCAGGTGTAGTCAATGGCCCTAAATTGGACGGCAATTTAACGAGTACCTATTAGGTTAAGTTGTTTTGTTACCATACCAACTTCTATACAAAATATTTCAATGTAATCAATGAATGTGAAAGTCAATCGCCCTAAATTAGATAGATACCTTACTTAGATACATACCTACATGTGTACTAATCCATACCAATATTATAAATGAGAAGATAACTGTCCGTCTGTAGGTCTATTTCCATAATCAGCCTATAATGTTCCAACTGCTGGTACACAGGCCTCTACTCTTCGAGAGGGAGTGGGCTGTAATCTACCACGCGGGCCCAGCGCTGGTTGGTAATTGTCACATATCTTCAAATTTTTGGTTCTAGGACATGCCGGTTTCGTCATGAAGTTTTCCTTCACCGTTTTGAGAGCAGCGGTGATGAAATTATTTACACAAAGTAAAGCGGCCCCCGACACGAGTTAGGTCGTGGTTCAAAACCACGACCTAACTCGTGTCGGGGGCCGATACCACTGGGCCACCACTGCTCTGCTTAGGTGGGAAGGTCTGTTTGTCTGTCTGTCTGTTATTACCTTTCCACGCCTTAACGGCTGAAGGGTTTTGAATGAAATTTGGCACACAAGTAGACCATGGCCTGGGTTAGGACATAGGATACTTTTATGCCGGTAGCACGTCCCCGTGGGATAATTTCCGACCTCCAAACTCAAACTCAAAGCATTTATTTCAATTAAACCATTTTCAGACCCTTTTGAATTGTCAAGAAGTCGGTCAGTCAGAAATATGAAGCTAATTGCCCATTCCAAAGCGTAGTACCTATGGACAAGAACAGGCAAGAACCTCCACGGACACTCTTATACAAAATATTGGTTACATCATTCATGTTGAAATTATACATGTGAGAACAATGTAGAAAGATGTGCACGTTAAAAGTGTCCGTAATAAAAAGAAAAAAACAAAGAACCATTTAATAATTTAAAATAAGCCATGGCAGCAAAGAGATGACCAGTCCCAACTGACGGCGCCCGTTCACGAACATGTCGCATGGATCAGCACCATTCAGCTCAACCATTTTGAAGGGAGCTAAATGATCCAACACACCATCCACGCGGGCGAAGCCACGGGTAAAAGCTAGTAGACAATTTATAAATGTATACTTACCGAAATAATAACAACTTTGCCAACAGTGAATTTTCTGCACACAACTGAAGTTATAAAATCATGCCTTTGGTTGTGCGCATTCAAGAAGTCTCTTGCATCCTAGAACAAAATGGAGAAAATCTAATTCATCATAACATCACGCCTACCTCCGAAGACCTGGGTAGTGGTGTAAGGCATAGGTACCTCCCTTTTTCCACAAATGAAGATAGATGGTTAACCCCGCAAAATCATTAAAATAAAAAGCGACTCTTGCTACGACACAATAAAGTGCAATTCAGGTCACACAGCGCTAATTACCTACGGCCAGGGTCGTCTTTAACCTATTGGAGGCCCCGAGCACTTTATGATAATGGAGCTCCTATGGAGAATGCAAGAGGGAGCTAGAAAGTTTTAGCACCCCGCCTGTGATAAGTAAGGTTTTCTTTTGAAAGCGTCTAGGTAAGACGCTGACAGAAACTAGAGGGCCTCTTATAACGCAGGGCCCTGAGCACTTGCCCGGAGTGACCAATAGAAACACGGCCCTGCCTACAGTTATATTCACCTAGAAGTTGCCTCTCTTCATATCGCGTAACTCTTAGCTGTTCTGACTACGTTACACTCACTGAATTGGCCCAACAAGTCGAGCCCGCCGCGTACTTGTAGCTTCATACCTAAAATGCGGAGTGAACCATCTGTATTCATCTAATGTATAGATGAGCTAAAAATGTTGAAGTCTTTTCCATCGCTGAACACCAATGAATATAACAAAATAAACCACCTTCATTTTGCAATTCGGCCTATATAGCTTGCAGAGTAAGCAAGTTGAAGTTTCAGTGGGCTGGCCATGTTTGTCGAAAGACCGATGGCCAGTGGAGCAGACGAGTCCTGCACGCTTGGCATGACCACGATAGAATCGGTTTTTATCGACGAGAGAATAGACAAAATGACAGATAAATAATCACAATCTGTCATTTTGTCTATTCTTCCGTCGAAAAACCCCGTATAAAACCCGGTTGTCATGCTACGGCGTGCTGGAGTGGAGACCGCGTATCGACAAGCGTAGCGTGGGACGCCCTCTGGCCACTTGGACCGATGACCTTGAAAACGTAGTTAGGTGGCTGGGACAGAGTGGATGCGGAAGTCGGAAGACAGGGTGTTGTGGCGAAACCTGGGGGAGGCCTATGTCCAACAGTGGACTGCGATAGGCTGAGTTGATTGATTGAACTCAGCCTATCTGAGTCCACTGCTATAAGTGCTAGAAATTGGCTTCTTCCAAGTTGCGTCACTGCATTTGGTTCATTTTGCACAACAACCACAATATCTTGGGTAGGCATTGTGGTTGTGGTGCAACGTACTTTCTTAGACGTCGTCCTAATTGGCTACGATCGTACGTGCAAACGATGCGATTTCATCACACGACGAGATTAAACATACATTTCTTTAGTGTCATGTGAAATGCTTAATAACGATCGTACTATGGGTTTGTCCGTGCGATCGTGCAATCTAAGCTACAAATCCCTTTTGAGTGTTCTAATTGGTTACGCGTCATCGCGCGAGCATCGCAGCGCGGCGGCATCGCGTGATGGGCATCGCGCGAGCTATTAGGACACCTGTTGGACCATTGCACGATCATTTTCATCGTTGGACGAAATCGCATCGTTAACTCGTACGATCGTTAGCCAATTAGGACGACGCCCTAGGATCGAATCGTCAGAAACAACTTTTATCTGAGGAATTAAAATGGTGGTTTGACATTTATTCTTCAGATAAAAATTTGAATATTTGAATATTGCAAAATCAGCCCTCAATTTAACAAAATCATACCAACCTGAAAGAAATTAACCCAAGATCTCTCCAAGAAGATATCCACATCTCGCTCAGCATACTTCGTTGTTGGGAACCACTTGGCCGCTGACGTGATCCTGAGGGTCCTGTCCTGACGGGGCAGTAGCCAGCGGAGTAAAGTCTCCATGATGCTGTACTGGGTCGGTAGGTGGCCACAGGAAGCCATGTAGGAGGAGAGTTTGATGCTGGGAAATGCGAGGGGTTTTTAAGGAATAAGTCAATGATATTTAATAACTTCTTTTTTTGGGAAAGATAGCCTTTAACTTGCTAGTTTTCATGATCAGCCTAGTTTGAGAACATTGTTATGCCCAAACTGGTTTACTTATTACTTAAATATTTGTGTAAGTAATAATACAGTAACAGTCACAATTAAATAAGAATAAAAAACAGTCACATTGAAAAAAAAAAATAAGCTTGATTTCTTCCACATTTGGACATTTTCTTTGAATATTTATAGGTAAGTAAACCACCAGTTCCTAAAAGCCATTTTTGTTTTAAGTCATGTCAGGTTAAATAAAGTTATAAGCAGTCTTTGGTTAAAGATATAATATACTACGTTCACAATTTATTTGCAAAACATGTCAACAAACATGAGTTTTCCATTCAGACAAACATCAACTTAATTCAAGTGTAAATTAAGTTAATTTTAGACGACTACGACTGTTGAAAAAGTCATAAGCAATATGAAGTTGTAGTGCAAACTGAACCTTATGTGTAGGTATTACAGTTGTTTTTTCTTACAACTCGTGTTTGTTTACATGTTAGGAAAATGAATTGCGAACGCAGATTAGTTGATTTGGTCAAATAATAGTACATATAAAATTTATTTTTTCTTCTACACTTTTACAGCATTCTGATCAAGGACTTAAAAAAAGATACTAAGTTAGTAGTAAGTGTCCAATAGTGTTTCCCCTACCATTTTTTTAACCACGATTTACCACACAGAGAAATAAACAAGAACTGGAAGTCACGGGGAGAGGCATTTGCCCAGCAGTGGGATGATGCAGGCTAACAGTAACTGTAATAGTGAGTATTGTCCCACTACTCGCACTAAAATATTGAATAAAATTCCTCCACTTACAAATACTGCCCAAACTTATTCCTCAAAGCAAATCTGATCTCTCGGCTGGATTCAGAGCAGTACATATTGAAACAGTGCAGGATCTCATGTTTTTGATAGGCATCTGGACGGCTGTTGGTGGCAAGGTCTAGGAGACCTTCAGCTGTATGCTCGATGAGGATGTTGGGAAGGGAGACATCTTTCTGACGGATCTCCTGTGAAGATTTGTGCAGTTTTAATGTAGGGCTGATCTTGTTATGAATTTTTATAGAATCATTTTGAATAGTATGGTGTTAGTTATGGAATTTTTATAGCTAAAGCTGATACAGACAGACAATTAATGTCCATTGAAAAATTATGTTTTTCATTTAATTAATAGTATGAATAAATAATTTTCTTATTTGTGCAGAATAATCTTTTCCTTTTTTCTTTGTGCCTAGTAATGTAGGATCCTTACCTTTACAAATCTCAGCAGCAACTTCAAAAAAGTCCACCATTGTAAGTGGTGCCTGACTAAATGTTTCCTTACTGCATCCAACCAGTATTGCAGCAAGTTCACCAGTTCCTTACTAAGCACGCTCCATGTTTTGGAAGGCGGTAAACTTAGCATACGCTCGAATATCAGGCACGCGATCCCATTTTCCTCACATTTATTAAAATACTAAAACAAATTTAATAATATATTAATTTTCCTTATTTTATGCGAGTAACTAAAATGGATTTCATATTGAAAGTATAATTCTTTGATTTTAATCTAAATTCTAAGTAAATGAACAGACCTCGATTTCAAAGGAACGTATTTTCTTGAGCGCAAGAACAGTAGACATATTCAATTGAATTCTTGAGGTTTTACATTTTTCAGAAGCATCTTGAGTAGTTGATATGTATTCGTTCAAGTTATGAACGTTTTTCAATAGTTTTCCAACATCCATAACGAAGAAATAATTATTCCATCACAAATAAAAATAAAATATAACAAATTGCCGCGAAACAATTTGAAAAGACGCAATTTTTTCTTATTTGACGGCTTTCATCTGTAAGTTGGTATTTCCTGTTTGTTTAGGACTGTTTATTCAATGTGCCAAATCATTAATGGGTGATCTGAAACTCAGGACCCTCCTACCTCAGACACCTTTCTCTATTTAAGATTGTACTTTTTATTAACCAGTGCCTGTAATATGATGTTGAGATAAATAAAGATTTATGATTATGATTAGGTAATAACGTTCTGACGTTCTCATTTGTGTCACTTGTTGAAGATTCCATAATATAGCTTGTTGAATTTCCCCTATAGGTTGAAAAAGAAAACCTTACGTTAGCCCACCAAGCTGTTCACGGCCGCTCAGTACAAAAAAGCAAGATTTCTTTTTATTGTTTCCAATCGTGACTTATGTACAACTTTCGTTCCTAAAACGAACACACTTGCTACAAAAGAGATCGATAGTAGATTACGTTTTGTTTCAGGCAGTACTTTTTTTATTTATTTTTATTATTTAATAGTTTCATTTGTTTTACCTTTCAAGGACAAACTAATTTATCATTCATAATTATTAAAACCATTACAGCAAAATATATTTTTATTAGAAGAATAAAATATCATGATCTTGCGACGTTTCAGATGTGATCTAGCTTTCGAGGTAAAATTAAACGCTAATATTATTCCGCCAGTATGTTGGCAGCAGTGACACTTGAAGTTTGTCTTGTGAAGGATTTTCGATTCGACTCTGTGGGGTTCAGCCGTTTGATAAAGGAACAGATTATGCTGGAACCTGTTCGAAATGATAAAACCGTAGAGATAACGTGATAATATAAAATGTTGAATCATTTTACGGAGTGTTCATTCTTCACGTTAAAAGTTTTTTATCGCACGTTCAGTTCAGTGTTATGATCGCGTCATAGCGCACGTCTCCAACAAGACACCAGTCGATATTATGCGGCCCGAACGTGACAACTATTTAAGGATACAATTATGATGCCTATGGTGTATACGGTGTATGGTTTTGCCATATTTTTCATTATCGCGTGGGTGTGTCTGTTGATAATTCACATAATGGCTTACTCTTACTCAAAGTGGAAGCTCCATCGGACAGTGGACCGGTCGCCGCCTGAACAGCCATACCCCGGTGTGTCAATCATGAAGCCGCTCACCGGGGTGGACCCCAACCTGTTCTCCAACCTGGAAACGTTCTTCACACTGGACTATCCTTTGTACGAGTTATTATTTTGTGTGGAGAACGAAAACGACCCTGCAGTGATGTTAGTGAACAGTCTTATTCACAAGCATCCACACATAGACGCTCGTTTGTTTACGGGTGGTCTGCGAGTCGGTGTCAACCCGAAAATCAACAACATGCAGCCGGCCTACTTGGCGGCAAAGTACCCGCTGGTGCTGATCAGCGACGCGGGCATCCGGATGCGTGACGACTCCCTCTTGGACATGGTGCAGCACATGAGGGACGACGTCGCCATCGTGCATCAGATGCCCTTCGTGTGCGACGCGGAAGGCTTCGCCGCCGTCTATGAGAAGGTGTTCTTCGGCACGGCGCAGGCGCGCATGTATCTGAGCGCCGACTTCATGGGCATCAACTGTCACGTCGGCATGTCTTCGCTGGTGCGGCGCTGTGCGCTCGAGGAGGCGGGCGGCCTGCGTGCCTTCGCCGACTACCTCGCGGAGGACTACTTCATAGCAAAGGACATCACGTCGCGCGGCTGGAATATGCGCGTGAGTTCGCTGCCCGCGCTGCAGAACTCTGGCACGCGCTCGGTGGGCGCGATGCAGGCGCGCCTGCGGCGCTGGGCGCGGCTTCGTATCGCCATGATCCCCACGACGGCCATGCTCGAGCCGCTCAGTGAGTGCATCCCACTCGGCGCTGGCGCCGCGTGGGCCGCGGGACAGTTGTTTGGCGCGGAGCCGCTTCCGTTCTTCCTAGTGCATGTGTTAATGTGGTTCCTCTCGGACTGGCTGATGCTCCGGTCAGTGCAGAACGGCTCGCCGCCGTTCACCAAAGTGCAGTTTTTGCTCGGCTGGGTGTGGAGCGAGTGTTGCGCGCCGTTCGTGCTGGCCGCGGCGCTCGTGAGCCCCGAGATCTCGTGGCGGACTCGCAGCTACCGGCTGGACTGGGGCGGGCGCGCCCACGAACTCAATCCTAAACTCAAGTTCTGAGCCCCATCCCTCCCTCATACTCGAAAGCTTTAATTTGGTGAATATTTACGTTTTACCAGTGTATCATAGTCGTTTGAAAGCGACTGAATATCAGATGAGTGTTTATAGTTAATATATTATTAAGTTTTTATTTTAATTGCTATGATGTTAGTTATGGAATGAACAGTGGTTGATTGTTGCTTTTGTTTTAGAAAGATTTGTAAGTACATTTGTTAGTTTAAAGTTACACACACATTTATTTATTTTTGGTAATTTATTTTTACCGCAACAGGTTTGTCATTTCCTGCATTGAATTGTTTGTCATGACAAGATTGTGGTTGCGTGAAGTACAAGTATAGTAAAGTGAGTCATTGCTTATCAGAAACATTTGGCCCTTCTGTTGTGATTCATAATGTTTTCACTTGAATCTTGTATGACATATGATTAGATGTTTATTGAAATATGAATTAATCTCAATTTGGAAAGTGTTTGTTATTGTAATTATAACAGATCGCCATTCTATGTACCTTGTGTAAAATGTAAAATAATTGAAATGTGATAAGGTCTAGTTATAGTTACCTAACTAAACCACATGATTCTGAAACTCAATACGTACATATTTGTATCATACCTATGTGTAATTCCCGCAAACGAGTATCGTAATACTTAAGTCTAAATACAAGAAGTACAGGGTTATACTCTAAAGAATACATTGTGATCAACTTATAATATGTTTTATTTGAAGTGTACCTTCGGAATTAGGCGAAGGCCGGCGATAACCGCAGGCGTGGCGAAGGCGATACCCATTATCTTTATGGGGTGATTGGCGATATCAGTTAAAAAGTTATAATCATATTTTTTTAAATATGATTAAGATTATGACTCACCTACGAGGGGCGTTAAAGGCATTTTTATTCTAATACGTTGCAAATTAGGATAACTAAAATAGGTGCAAAATCATTAAGTAGGTTGGAAATTTTATTGTTTCACGGTGCGTTCCCCTCTGGGACTTAAAACATAACTAGCGAAATGTGGGTGTACTATGCACATTCACCTCTGTCTAACCCTATGGGGACCAAGCGTGATGTGTTATGTATGCTATACATTTGATTGTTTCAAAAAACCTATATATAAATGTACCGATTGTACATAAATAAAAAAATAACTACATATGTACAGATAGAGAAATGAATGTCCTATTATATCTGTTCATACACTTTTCTATTATATTACTTTACATTATATATGTAGGCAAACAAGGGCTCAGATTATTATGTAAGATATAACTCGATATTATGATACCTATTACAGAGAATCACTGTTGTTATGGGTAGTCAGAAGCCCAAAAAAGTCTTACAACCAGTCTTACCAAGGGATATTGTGTTACCGAGTAACTGGGTTGTGGAGGTGGGATTTTCCATGTAAAATATGGGTATTGAGCTGTATCCGGTTAGACTGGAAACCGACCCCAACATAGTTGAGAAAAGGCAAGGCTGATGATGATGATCACTGTCCATAAATAATACGTAAACATTTTTTGTATACTGCTCAATGTGACCTACCTTATGCCATTAAGTGCGAAAATTACAAATAAAATAATGCTGGACGCACACCTTATAATTGAATGATGGCTTATAAATTATAATTAAATGAGTTCAAAACTTTTAAAATCTCGCTTTGTTTAAATATTTTGTAGGTAAAGACGCCAGCACATCAACCTACTACGATCTGTTAAATTTCTTTAATAGATTTTCAACTTTATCACTAAAGTATAAGGTTCAAAGTTGATTGGGAAAATTTACAGTTTCGGGTAGGTTGACCCAGCTGGCGTCAGACAACTTATTTTCTATTTATTATTCATTATAAGCCTGTGTTGTCCTACTGCAGGGCAAAGGCCTCCTTTTTGAGTTTCCACTTATCGCGGTCTACTGCGATTTATTTTCTACTAGCCTTTTCCCGCGGCTTTGCGTGAATACTAGAATCTATTCTATTTTTTTGTAAATTTTGATGGTCAAAAGTGCCATAAATTCAAAATTCAAAAGTCATTTATTCAAACTAGGCTGAGAGTCGGCACTTTTCGAACGTCAAAATTACATAAGACTGTCCCCCAAAACGCCCACCCTTCACCACTTCCTAGTGCTTTAGCTGGGAAGATGAAGTGGCGCAACAAACTCCCCAGCAGTACAGCTGTCTGTTCAGTTAGAAAAAAAATGATTCTATATAATAGTATGCCAAATGATATTTACATTACGCAACACAAAACATAATTTAAATTATAAAAATTAATTAATAGCCATATGACAGCTAGCACACGCCAATATACCAACCAAAAACATCGAGAACTATACTCAAGCAGAAATAAAAATAACGAAAACAATATCTAAATAAAAGCCTCCAGGCATAAAGGGCGTGCCCGCTTGCATATAGCTGCAACTAGAAGTTATAATTGATAAACTAGGACCATCGAGGTAAATAAAAAAAATATCGAGGTCGCTAGCTAACCACATATTGCAATACAACTCATAAAAAAACATTGTAATGAGTAGATTATGTCAACAATAAATTGTAATAAAATAAATTGACTTATTAAGTAAAATTATAAACAGATATAAACTCATATAACCTGTCAGTAGGTAAGTAAGCTAATTCTGGAGAAAGAACATTTAAACATTGTCTTGAGTCATAAAGGTGTGCCTATTTGAAATAAATTATTTGACTTTGACATGAAGGTCGAAAATTATCCCACGGAAACGTACTGTTGAGATAAAAATTATCATAATTCCAGGGTACTGGGTTAGGTACGTAATACACGATCAATCGGAATTTTAAAATCGTTTTGAAAAAAAAATGCTAATCCATTGCTTCATAAGTTCGAAAAAAAATCTGCTCAATAACGCAATGAATGTTGTTGAACTGTCAAATGAAACAAATTTGTCGTTATCGTTTACGAAAATGTGTTGCGTAATTAGATAGCAATTGAATTGAGCAATTGAAGTCATATGCCAATTGATTCAAATCTGTTCAACCCGTTTTAGCGTCGAAGCGTAACAAACAAACTCACTTTCGCATTTATAATATGTAATAATTTATTTTATTAGTTAGGATAGGATAAAAACATTTTGAAAATGTACTTTAAACCTACACTTTTAAGCAATTTAATCATTTTTATTTATAAAACACAAATTTCGATAGTTGATAACAATCTCATTGATAAAAATACTGCAAAAATGTCTAGAGAACTGTTAAAGACTGCTATAATACCTACCAGTAACTAATTGAAAATTATTTAAGGGGCATTGAACCTATTTCTCTCGTTGCCGGATATTCGATAGCTTCCTGCTTATTCCTGGGCCCGTAACGACATATGATATCATTAGATCACATTACTCTTAACATGTCCATAATAAGGAATACAATATCGAAATCCAAATCGTACGATTCGTAACGGTCGATAACCTTACTTGACACGACTCGAGAAGTTTTTACACAAAGTTGTAAATCGTTTGTTTTATTGAATTTTTATTGTTTATGTTTGACATTTACTCGATTCACGGACATTTTATTATTCATAGAATTGCAATTATTATTGAGTTTTCTACATGTTTATTTTTACGGTTTTATAAACGTCTCCACACTCCTTTAACTAAGCTTGGATAATATTCGATTAGGTTTCTGCCGTGCATACTATAGGGGCACGTGGCAGAATAATAACAGCCACACGGGTCGATCGAAGGTTAAGCTACGATTGTCGCGGTCGGTTCGTGGATGGGTGACCATCCATTACATATCGAGACATCTCCATGCCTCGGAAAGCACGTTAAGCCATCGGTCCCGGCTGTCATTCGCAGATCTTTGACAGTCGTTACGGGTCCGACTAGCGTCACCAAGGGGTATCGTGTTACCCAGTCAGTAACTGGGGCGGAGGTCAGGTCCATCTAAAATACTGCTGTGTCAATCCTCACTACGTTGGGTAAAAACTTCTGCCTATGCTATCGTTCGCTAATTAGTACATAATTAACTTACTAGGTCTTATGTGTTAGGTCATTATGATTTACCGGTAAAATTGATAGCTTTTAATAAAACTTCGTCATACTTACTAGGAAATTACCGGGTGAGACTGACACTGGCATGGCCACCAGCAGGGATTTTAATTTTGATAACACAAGATAGAGAGTTTACGAAAAATCTTCGATCTAGTTCTTAGACAGTACCTTAAAAATTTAACTCATTATATCTTCTAAACTAAGACCCGTAAAAGATCGCTTTTGGCGATAAGATGAACTTATTTCTGTAATTTTTATGGTGTGCATAATAAATAATATTCTATCTATTATATCAGACTAAATCTGTGACTTGGCAAAAAATTGCGACTAATTAGCGTCTAAATTTGGGAGAAAACAGTTCTTCGCTAGGTGCTTTTGAGATTCAATTGGACCAAGCTGGGGAGATGCTCCCAGATCGACCACCTATAAACCCTTATAACTTTTGAACCAGTGACCGACAAATTCTGATGTTTGGCGACAAATTTAGACTTATTAGCGACATTTTTTTTTGTTATCAAAATTCCATGCCAGTGTCAGTCACACGAATTACCTATACAATTATAATTTAACCCACAACAACACACGAATCTCTTGTAGGTTCATTAATAATAATAATAATAATAACTGGTTGGTGAAGAGGATGATGATGGGGTTATATCCGTGAGTTCCCAATGCAATGCACGATTGAGGAGCGCTTTGGAGGATGCTTTCCGGGAGTACCGCTCCACTCCGCCTGAACTTAGACCACGTTTACCCCATTTGCCCATGCACAAGAAAAACAAGGCGCTGGTGTGTACTCTAGACTCGTTGCTGTCAAATTGTTTTAACAGCAGCAAAGACCTCGCCGATACCCACTCGATCTTGTACTGTGCAGCTGTAGCGGCATGTCGTGTAGCTCATGTCAAATTTCCGACCAGTGACAGAGCTCCACGACCAAAACCAGCTGTACCAGCTTGGCAGTGCAGGATTGAGCGTCGTATCGGTGAGGCTAGAGTACTCATCGGCAAGCTAATCTGCTTCAGGGAGGGCAATACTCGCCCTAGAGTGATGCGCTTTGTGAGGCGGGCGTTCTCGGGGACTGATATTAGTTCTCGAGATTATTTGACCCGCGTCACAGAGCGTATCGACTTCCTGAAGCAGAAGATCTGTGCATGGGCAAACCGTATTCGACGGTACAGGCGGAGAGTGGAGCGATACACTCAGAATCGCACCTTCCAGAGTGATGAAAGGTGGGTTTATAGGGCTTGGGAGCGACCGGACCAAGGTGTGGTTGACACGCGCTTTCCGGATGATGATGCCATGTGTTCTTTCTGGCGAAGTATCTGGTCGGCGCCTGTCAGCCACACCGAAGGTGATTGGACTCGGGAAGTCGAGCGAGCGTGCGAGCAAATACCAGAAATGGGGGCACTTACCATCAGCCCCCAAGATGTAGCTCGTGCAGTCCGTCCGTTGCCTAACTGGAAATCTCCAGGGCCGGACGGGCTGCACAACTTTTGGATAAAATGGTTTCAAAGGTCGCACGCCCGATTGGCATCCCAGTTCCAGTCAGCCTTAGAGTCACGGTCGCTGCCTCAGTTCCTAACGACAGGAATAACCCACCTGCTCCATAAATCAGGTAGTACTGCGGAACCCAAAAATTATAGACCGATCACTTGTCTACCGACGGTCTATAAAGTTTTTACATCCATTTTGAGATTTAAAATTAACAATCATATAGACACTAACTCCATCATGTCTGCCTCTCAAAATGGATGTAGGAACGGATCCCGCGGTACTAAGGAGCTGCTCCTCATCGATATGGCCATTAGCCAGCAGGTTCGTCGTTTCCGAAAGGATCTGTCGACATGTTGGATAGATTATAAGAAGGCCTATGACTCGGTGCCACATACATGGCTCATGAGGGTGCTGGAGTTGTATAAAATAGATGCAACTCTACGCACCTTCCTGATGTCATGTATGGGGCAATGGAGGACGGTTCTTCGCTATCCAGGATGCCGACATATCCAGAGGAATAGTGAACCGATAAGGATCGAGCGAGGTATATTTCAGGGCGACAGTCTGAGTCCACTTTGGTTCTGCCTGGCCTTGAATCCTCTAAGCACACTGCTGGAGAATTCAGGGCTAGGCTATCGATTGAGGAGAGGTGGTCAGGTTATATCTCACCTCCTTTACATGGATGACTTGAAACTCTTTGCCCCCAACAATTTGCAACTAATGGAGCTATTGAAGGTAACTAAAACTTTCAGTAGTGCCATCAGGATGGAATTTGGTGTGGACAAATGTGCGGTCATGCATGTAAAGCGAGGGGGGATTGTGGAATCCGTGGGAACCCAACTCTCGGATCCCATACACCTAAGATCCCTCTCCGCATCCGAAACCTACAAGTATTTGGGTATGTCGGAAGCGTTGGGCATCAATGTTACTGACATGAAGCAATCGTTGAAGGAGCGCTTCTTTGACCGCCTAAAGAAAGTATTTAATAGTCTTCTATCAGGCGGAAACAAGGTGCGCGCCTTCAACGGTTGGGTCATGCCGGTTTTGATGTACTCTTTCGGCATACTCAAATGGACTCAGACCGAACTCGACGCCCTGGATAGGAGGGTCCGTACGCTGCTAACTGCATATCGAATGCATCACCCACGGTCATCGGTAATGAGACTGTATATCCCGCGAAAGTGTGGAGGTCGAGGCTTTTTAAACGCTAAGACCCTCCACAATCGCGAGGTATGCAGTCTCAGGGGATATTTCCTAGAAGCCGACGTGGGGATGCATCGAGATGTGGTCGCGGTGGACAAGGGCCTTACCCCGCTCTCCTTGGCTAAAGAGAACTGGCGCAAGCCTGTAGTGCTTGACACTAACGATCGCAAGGAGGTATGGCAGAATAAGGAGCTTCACGGACGCTATTTCCGGGCCCTACATGGACCCGATGTAGATTTACTAGCGTCCGTAGCCTGGCTGCGTTTTGGTGACCTCTTTGGGGAAACCGAAGGTTTTGTCTTTGCGATTATGGACGAAGTTATGATGACGAACAACTACCGGAAATATATTGTGAAGGACGGCACGGTTGACATCTGTCGGGCATGCCACCGTCCGGGGGAATCAATCCGACACATTATTTCCGGCTGTTCTCGTCTGGCTAACGGAGACTACTTGCATAGGCACAACCTTGTAGCCAGGATTATCCACCAGCAACTTGCTCTGAAATACAGTCTTGTGGAATCGGAAGTACCGTACTATAGGTATGTGCCCGACCCAGTTCTCGAAAATGGCAATATCACGTTGTATTGGGATCGATCTATCATCACTGACAGGACTATTGTTGCCAATAAGCCAGACATAGTGGTGATAGATCGATTAGAGCGTCGCACAATGATTATTGATATAGCGGTCCCGCATGACGAGAACCTCGTTAAAGCCGAAAAAGATAAGCAGATTAAGTATCTTGACCTGGCTCGCGAGGTTGTCGACATGTGGGATGTGGATACAGCAATCATTGTGCCGATAGTCGTGACGGCCAATGGCATAATAGCCAAGAGCCTCGACCAACACCTGAGGAGGCTCTCGCTAGGCAGCTGGATCAAGGGCTTGATCCAGAAAGCGGTACTTCTGGACACGGCGCGTATCGTTAGGAGATTCCTCTCTCAAGAGCCCTGACCACCGGTATCTTGGACCCTGTTCCCGATACCGGTGGGCTACTATTTTTTATATTTTTAAATGTTTTTGTTTTTCTTAGTTTTTATAGAAATATTTAAAAATGTAAATAATATGTAAATATATGAAATAAAGGAAATAATAATAAATTTATTTCAGACCATAAGTCCATAAACAACACATTACAATTTTATACACAAAACATACATACAACAAACACACATTAAAAAACATACATACACAAAAACAACTTATTTTAAATATTCGAATGACGCACGATGAGTGGTCATCCACTGCCACATCAATGGACTGTCTGTCCTGTCGGCTACTATAGCCACCAAGCTGTTAGAGCTGTCGCGCACTCGCCGCATCAGGGATGCTATCCGTGTCCGCATCAGTGCGTAAAAATCTGGCACGCCATTCTCCGCGAACATCCCCGATGCACTGCAAAAGCGCGGCAGCCCCAACATAACTCTGAAGGCGTTATTGTATTGGATTCGCAGAGCATTGTACGAGCTTTTTGTATAGCTGACCCATAGGGCACACGTGTACATAGATTGGCAATACGCTCTAAAGAGTGTAATTTTCACCTCCCTAGTACAACGTGCGAACCTACGAGCCAGCATGTTACATCGAACCGCCAATGCTCTGCGTTCCCTCTCCACGTCCACATCGTCGGACAGACTATCGGTGACCCAATGCCCCAGGTACTTGAACTTCGTGACCCTGGAAAGCTGAGCGCCCCCCAAGGTGACTGGTGGGACAGAATCGTAACATTTGTTACCCGCTTTAAAAACCAGTAGCTCGCTCTTGGTCGCATTGTACCTGAGGCCGTGAGCCACCGCATAGTCCTCACAAATGCGAAGAAGCCTCCTAAGTGCACTGATCGATGGGCTCAGCAATACCATATCATCCGCGTAGCTGATGTTATTGACGCAGTGCCCGTCAATGGAGCACCCGATATTGGTATTGCTGAGCTCACAGATCAGCTCGTTTACATAAAGGTTGAATAGCTTGGGTGAGCTGATTCCCCCCTGCCTCACACCGCACTCCAACCCGTATGCATCCGACAGGACACCCGCCCACTTAACATAATTGTATTGGTTTTTATACCAATACTTTAGCATCCCAATGACATCGCTTGGGAGGTTCTTAACATTTGACAGTTTCCTCCATAGGCAGTCATAAGATACGAGGTCGAAGGCCTTGGAGAGGTCCAGAAAACATGCATACACTGGTGTTTTCCTACTTGCATAGTATTGAACAGTCTGTTTGAGGCATAGTATAGCTGTTTCTGTGGATAAACGTGGCTTAAACCCAAACTGGGCGTCGTTGAGTGTTAAGTGCTTATCCAGCTGCTGATCAATGAGACTGTCCAACACCTTTGCAATGATGGTAGCCAGGGATATAGGCCTGTAGTTACTCTTGTCACTCGCATCTCCAGTCTTATTTTTAACAATGGGTACAACAATAGTTTTAAGTAAATCAGCTGGAAGATACGAGTGACTCAGGCACAAGCTGAAAAACATTGCTAGCACTCGTGGTAAGTGCTTACCAGCATATAGTAAATGCTCTATACTTAGGCTGTCATGACCCGGCGACTTCCCTCTCTTTAAGTTGCGTATGACAGTAGCTACCTCCCTGGCCGCAAACCTAATAGGCATGTCTCCGGACCCCCCCAACACCTCCGGCCCGCCAGAAGACCTACCTAGGGGAGACCCAACCTTAAAGGCTCTGCTGAATAGGTTGGCGATATCATTGGGGTCACTAAGGCCCTCAACACTCACAGGCAGACCCGACCTGGGATTCAACCTGTTCGTGGCTTTCCAAAAACTACCAAAATTCTTTGCATCATGATGACTTGCAATAATGTTCATTTTTATTTGGTCGTTATTATTTTGACACCATTTTAGTTTACTTTTAAAAACCCTCCTACTTTCCACCATTTTTTCATACAAATCACCATTTTTCGGCCTACCAAACAACGTCCAGGTTTGAAAATCAAGCCGAGCCTGTCCGTGTGCGTCCTTCACATGCTTATTCCAGCCCGTTATGTAACGCTTTTTGCGCTGTATTTCGTTCTTACGGTTACTGGTGATTGCACCTTCACAGAGAATATGCACAATTTCCGCATACATATTATCTAAAATAGTTTCATGTTCCTTAATTCTACATCTACTTTTACTACATTCAGTAAATTCTGAGGGAAAGTCAAAATTTTTCAAGAGATCATTACAATAATTGCTATATAACTCAGTCTGCTGCAAGTCTCTGTCACCCCATTTTACTTTGTTACATTGAGGTAGTCCATTAATATAGTAGTAAAATAAAATAAGTTCATAAGGAATGAAAACTCTTAGTTCCGTGCGGGATTCGAAAACAAGGATCTCAGTGCTGCACGGGAAACATGACCACAATATAAACGTGTTGTGTCGGCGGAAGAATAGACAAAATTACAGATTATATTCTATTCTTCCGTCGACAAAACCCGCTTCTATGGTGTTCATACTACGCGTGCATAATCCAACCGCTGAGTCACTGCGCCAACCGTACCGTCAAATCTCGACAAAATACTAGTTGATTTAAACATTTTTTAGAAACGCTTCTGTTCTTCGAAGGGGTAGGCAGATGTAATACACCCACAATTCGAAATAAGGACATAATTTAGGATCCCAGGAGGATCGTTCGTTTAGCTTACCAAATGTTGTAATTCATATTCCAGTTAAATACTTATAAAATGTACACAACATAACATCACGCATATATAATCCCCGAAGGGTTGGGCAGAAATGACACATACAATACACATTTCGCCATTTTTTGTTTAATTGTAAAGCGAGCCTTATAATAATACCTTACTTGACTGTACTGTGCTATATAATGGTGCCGATTCTCTTGTACACCGAACTAAACTATCACTAAAATTCCTTACTTTTGACTAGGAGAATCTTAACCTATTCTGCAATAAAATGTATCTAAATTTAAAAATTATTTTGACACAACTAAATCGAATTTGACATTCGTGACTCCACGTGTTACATAATATACTTGTTTGCCCTACCCCGTGAATATTTTTAGAGCCGGAGGCGCGTAGGGGGGCAGCCTCGACGTGTTTTATATATGCAATTTTTCGGATCCCTATCTATTTGCATAAAATTTTAAGACCTAATATAACTTAGCATAATGTTGTTTGGCATAATTATATTTTCGCATAATATAATTACGCATAACAGCTTACGCATAATTTTTTTAAGTATAATTTCTCTAACCATAATAATGATTAAGCATAATATTCTAACTAAAGCATACATTTATTAAGCATAAAGTTAAAGCATAAATTTATTAAGCATAAAGTTAAAGCATGCAAGCAAGCATGCAGCATGCAAGCAGGCATGCAGCATGCAGCATTCAAGCGAGCATGCAACATGCAGCAGGCAGGGTTTCTGTCACGGCTCCGGCGCTGCGGGCCTCCGGCGGCCCCACGCGTGCTAATCGTCGCAGACGGCTTTCGCTCACCACCGCAGCTTCGGCTTGTTGGCCGGCTTCGCCGGCCAGCCTCAGCCGCGGTGGCTCGCTCGCAGCCGCCTGCTCCTCAGCCCGCGGCCGCCTCGCCCCTACGCGCCTACGCGATTTTAAATTACACTCTAGGGGTAGGACAAACAAGACTACGTGGAGTCGGTTTTGCAGCAATTCGGTTCTTAGGCCTACTAACGTTATGCGAATCAAATTTATGCCAAAACAAATTAGTCTTTAAGATGATTATGCCAACATAAAATGTATGCCTAAAAAAATTATGCCGAAGTATTATTATGCCAAAACAAATTGTGCCAAAATCGTTATGCCGAAGTATATTAGGACAAAGAACATTATGCGAAAAGAAGTTATCCCCAATTTTTCACGTTTTGCATGGAAAATAAGAAACATTATTACCTACGTGTTGATTATTAGGGGTATAAGGGTAAAATAAATAAAGATAAAGAGGATAAAGAGGGTCGAAATTTTCATTATTTTTGCGATAGGACACACCATTTTCGAGATATAAGCAAAATAAAAGAAAACAATATAATTATAATATACAGTAAGTACTGTTTTTGCACCTGAAGTCGAGGTGTTCGTGTGAATTTTAGTTCATGACAACTATTCCACATTTAATACACCATTTTTAACCGCGATTAAAAATGGTCAGATTTAGTTCGACAATTAAAATTTTAGGTGAAAAACGTCAAATTCAGAATAGCAAAATTAACATTTTCACTAAATTAAAATCTCAGTGCCATCTTAGTGCTGACAAACTAAAATATAGTTAAGTTGTGTAACTTTAGTCTATTTCAGAATGGGAAATCATCGTTTGACAGGAATAAACAAAAATTTGGTGATTTTTTTGTCTAGTTTAGAGGCATTTGTGACAAGAGAATCGGCACCAATATGTATTTGGCTAACAAATCTTGCGCCAATTTGACCTTCGCCTACACAGTTTCTAGGAACTAGCGATAACATTCGTTTCGGGCGTTAGATCTTCCGGCTTCTGGGGTCACTAGTAACGAATAACAACTGGCATAGTTTAAAATAATTTAAAACTAAAATATAAAACGATCACCCAGCCTTTAACTGACCGCAGATAGCGTAGCTTAACCTGGCAGATCGATCTTTACGCGCTGCTGCAACCCGCGCTGTTTCTACTATAAAGTAATATCGTATCTTTCGAACAGAATCATGTTCTTACAGTGCAATGTTTGCAATGTTAAGCCTGACCCACTTTCGAGTTTAGGTGTAGGGGGCATCCATGAATTACATCGCACGAGTTTCATGATTTTTGGAGCTCCCTCCGTCCTTGTCACAGGTGGTCATATTTGTGTGACGTCCCCTCCCTGGTGTGACGTCACAAATAATAATATTTTATAGTTGGTTAAATGATTGATAATTCATCTTTTTCGTTAGAGTTGAGGTTTTGAGTTTTAATAAGTAAGTAGGTTACATACTTTAGATTTATATATGTCAATCTCCTAGCCTCTTCCCAATTATATGTTGGGGTCGGCTTCCAGGCTTACCAGGTGCAGCTGAATACCCGTATTTTACATGGAGCGACTGCCTCTCTAACCTACACAACCCAGTTACTGGGTAACACGATAGGTACCTCTTGGGAAGTCCGGTTGTCGGATTTTTGGGCTTCTGATGACCCGTAATGAATGTCAAAGATCTATGAATCACAACGAGGATCAGTGGCTTAACGTGCTTTCCGAGGCCGGAGGGATCTCGATATGTAATGGCTGGTCACCCATCCACGAACCGACCGCAGCAAGCGTAGTTAATCTTCGATCGACCCTTAGGGTGCGTTTCCACTGAAGCAGAGACGAGCGGAGCTGAGCGGAGACTTGCAGGGATCGACCAATCAGAATGGTTGCAATCCTCATCGCGTCTCTCGACTCGTCTGTAATTGGACGAGTTCTGTCTTCGCTCAGCTCCGCTCGTCTCCGCGTCAGTGGAAACGCACCCTTACGGCTGTTACAATTCCCACGAGCCCCTAATAGATAACATGTGACGTCATTAAACTTATTTGAATCCCCCCCCCCCTTGTCACACGATATCACACTTTGTTGATTCCCTCCCTCCCCCTAACCCTAAACGTGTGACGTAATTTATGTATGGCCCCTAGGTAGGTAGGTACCCCAGTTTTTATACCTAAGTAATTTGCTTTAACTTTTACAATATTAATAGCTGATTCTTCGAATGACTCGGTGAACTGCATTCAAAAACACGCGACAGTTATTACCTACGTTACGGTTAGTGGCTCATTTGCTGAGTAGGTACACGATGGTTGAATGGGCCAATTTGGCTTCCTCGACGTTTGTGACAGCGGTTTGCGACAAAGAGCCAGTCCTTTTATAATTTTCCTTAAAGTTGGCAACGTCGCAAATAGCTGTCAAATATTTACCTGCTATGATGAATTTGGCAATATTACTGTATAGACATATGAAATGTGGCCAACTAGTGAACTAAAATATTGATTATGAAATACAATAATTAATATCATCACACCGAATATTTAGTTTTAAATGGTATAAAAGTATTTGAAAACTTTCCAAATGCCTTTTTTACACCGAAAACGGTTACAACATCAAATTCAATGTTATAATTGCAATTCATTATTAATATTCTAGTTCACTAGTTAGCCACATTTCATATTTCCATACAGTAATATTGCCAAATTAATCAAAACAGCGAAATATTTGACATCTATTTGCGACGTTCTCCACTTTCAGAATAAACGCACTTTTAAAGACCGATAAACACGAGTCAACCTACCTAGCCTTTTCCCAACCATGTTGGGCTGGCTTCCAGTCTAACAGGATGCAGGCGATGCAGCTGAATACCAGTATTTTACATGGAACGACTCTGATCTATACAACCCAGTTCAGTGGGTAACACGATACCCCTTGGTAAGACTCGTTGTCAGACTTTTGGGCTTCTGACTACCCGTAACGACTCAAAGATCTATGAATGACAGCCGGGACCAATGGCTTTACGTGCTTTCCGAGGCATGGAGCAGTCTCAATATGTAATGGATTTTCGCCCATCCACGAACGGACCGCGGCAAGCATAGCTTAACATTCGATCGACCCGTGCTGCTGTTATCATCTAGCCACAAACACTAATTAATACCTTGAGTTTATAATAAAAAAAACTACGATACAATTTATCTAACAAATTACCTCTAGTTTATTGATAATGCTAATGAGTTGGTTGTTTATTTGGCAAGTAAGTACATTTCAATTAAATTTTATAACTCATGTGTGTACGTATGTGAATTAATTTTAATAAATTTCCGATTATTAGGTATAGTACAGACGCCAGCAGGTCAACCTACCCGAAACCGTCAAATTTTCCCGATCAACTTTGAACCTTATTCTTTAGTGATAAAGTTGAAAATCTATTAAATAAATTTGACAGATTGTAGTAGGTTGATGTGCTGCTGTCTGTACCTGAGTATAGGTGACCGAGCTCTGCTCTGGTGAAAATAGAGAATGCTCATTTAATAGTATAGGATATTTCATACTAATTCCATGCTGTCATGTCATTATTCTAAGGGAGCCATCTTGTTCTAAACTTTGGGTGACCGAGCTCTGCTCGGGTGAAAATAAGGAGAAAACGAATTTTCCCAGATATGAGACCTAGCTAGTTAGTTAGTTAATAGATTTACATCAAATTACAAATACCGAAATTAATGTATCAGGGGTTATCTAACGCACGCACATAATATAAAACGTTACTGATAAGCAAAGATTATCTTCTAAGTTAGTATCTATGCTTTTGCCTAGTCTATGCGTCATTGCATAATGACTCATGTGCTGTACCAAATTTTTACTGGAATAGTTACAGACGCCAGCAGGTCAACCTACCCGAAACTGTCAAATTTTCCCAATCAGTTTTGAACCTTATACTTCAATGATAAAGTTGAAAATCTATTAAAGAAATTTGACAGATTGTAGTAGGTGGATGTGCTGGCGTCTGTACATCATCAAAAAGGCATCATCGTTTCAGCTGAAAAACGTCTACTGCTGGACACGCCTCGCCCAAGCATCACCACAACGACCAGTCTGCGCTATCCGGATCAACAGATTCCTAAACGACCTTCACCAGATCTTCGGTCCACCGTTGTGGGCCTATCACAGAGCACGGAATCTCCGCTCCGAAAGTGCGTTGAGCAATTTCTGCCCTCTTCACCATTCAAGGCCGTCAGTTCCTGTACGTAACTTGTGACGTAGTGCAAGAAACCGGTGACACGCTTGGTTTGTATTGAAAGTGTTGACAATGCCACCTCTAGCGGCGGCCGCCGAGGCGTCTCTGTGGGGCCTACCCACGTGTGCGGTCCCCACACCATGAAGCTATTCCCTTAGCTCGAAGTCCGTAGTTTCGACCAACGTGACGGGTGTTCCCTGCACGGTATCGTTAACGGACTTATGATTAGTGCGGTGCTCGAACTAAGAATGAATGACAACACGATTTGACAGTTGTCCCTACTCCCGATGTGTTCTTGCCCTTCCGAAAAAGTAAATTAATCGGGTGTAGGGTTCACTTTGAAGTATCGTTCTACTTTCGGACGGGCCTGTATCTTCGATGACGAACTTGCAATGTGGTCTGCCTGCCCACTGCCACTTTTAGTTTAGTAATTCTTCGGGCAGTGGCGGCGCGGCGAAGTGGGGAAGATTGGCACCCCGGGCGGTTTTGTATTGGCACCCCTTCATAAAATAAAACACAAAATTTTAATACTAAACATGCTTACGAGACTTTATTTAACCAATATATTCGAGCGCAAACTGAATTTAGGCAATTAGAAATTCTATTCGAAGTAAAAAAAAAAATGGCTGTGCGACTGAGTTGTTGTTGCCACCCCTTGGTGCTTGGCACCCGGGGCGCACCACCCTCTCCGCCCCCCCTTTACGCCGCCACTGTCTTCGGGTGTTGTATCAATCGAAGAATGTTGTTCAAATCGTGGTGCAGGAAAGTGGTGACACGCTTGGTTCGTATGGAAATTGTTGACAGTGCCGCCGAGGCGTCTCTGCGCTGTGGGGCCTACCTGCGTGCGCGGTCGCCACATCAGAACCGATCCTATGGCACATGAATACAAAATTCCTTATTTAGTCATGTGCCCATGCGCCATCCCCCCATACGTTCTACGAGCAACGTGTCCTGCCCACTGCCACATAGTTTAGCAATTCTTCGGGTGATGGTTACCCTGAATGTTGTCTTATAGGCACGCAGGTAGACGTTCAATGCCAGCTGTTAAAATAATTAATTTATAATTAAAGAGTTTGAACGTCCTTGTCAAAGTCAAAGTCAAATCATTTATTTCAAGTAGGCCCGTATAAGGCACTTTTGAACGTCAAAAATTTACAAAAAAAATTAATTGATTCTAGTTGCCCCTTCCAAAAGGTAGTTTTCGTATGGAGAAGAATGGGCAAGAAACTCCACCGTTACTCTTTTAAAATGTTTTACAATATTTTGTATAAGTACATTAGTTATATAATTATATGTGAGGACGATGCACCTAGAATAAAATTATTTTACCACAATAGGTAAAAAGAATTAAGAATTAAAAATGAAGCAACAACAGATAAACTAATTATGTGATAGATACATGGTGCTCACATATTTACAAACATTGTAAAAGTAGACGATCCTCCTAAGATTCCAGAATTTATAAGTCAGTGTGCGAGGAATTGGTCATAGAATGTAAAATCAATGACATATAATAAAAAATAATAATAAAATATTATACACTTAAATTTGCAACCAGTTTGATTTTGTCTTGATTCTAAATTATCCTATGGAGCAGGACCAGCATGTTTCCAAGCATTCTTATCTTGGATATAATCCTCTAATTTGTAATATGCTTGTTTACAAAGTGTACTTTTAATATGAGCTTTAAATTTTCTTTCATTTAATTGCAAAAACCGTTAAGATTTAGATGCCCGCGTGATTCTTGTACTGACTGACTGATCGACAAAGAGTAGATCAATATTTAATCTTTACTTTATTAGTAAAGGTTAACTCACACACAAGGCGGGGGTGCGTGTCGGGTGCGGGTCGAGGCGGTAGTTCAGTGGGCGTGTATATATTGTGATTCCTAGTATTGTTTGGATGTCAGCACACGAAACGCGTGCTTGCCTCCCGCTCCCGACCCGCTCCGCGACCGACTCGCGCACTCTTTCGTGTGCGTTAAGCTTTATCAGTGTATTTCCCGAAGGGTAAGACGACATAATTATGTTAAAACAAAAGACGAGCCCTTACCAGAAAACTAGACACGCAGACTCCAATTGATAAACCCAATAACACTGCCAAACATGGGAAGTGAACCCAGAAACCAACGCTTACCCCTAGACCAACTCCTGCGTAAGTGGTCAATAACTTTTATCTCATTGGCAATTGAACCCAGCAGCTAGCTTATGTATTTTTGGCAGAATTTATGCTTGTTCCGAACCTAACCTAATATTACAAATGCGAAAGTGACTTTGTTTGTTTCTTTGTTTGTTAAGCTTTCGTCTTTCGCTAAAACGTCTGAACGGATTTGGATGAAATTTGACACATGGGTAGACCATGACCTAGGTTAGCACGGCAACGCGGGCGCAGCGGTAGGAGTCAATGACCTTTTCCTCGGCTAATAGGTATGTAATCCCGGTAGTACGTTCCCGTGGGATATTTTACGACATCCACGCGGGCGAACCCGCAGGCAAATGTTGCATGTTTGTTTGTTGGTTAGTTTGTTTGTTTTTTACGCTTTCACGCTAAAACGGCTGAACAGATTTAAATGAAATTTAGCACATGGATAGATCATGACCTGGAAAAGGACATATGATATCTTTTATCCCGATATTGCAACGGGATCGAGGCTTATGCGGGTAAAACCGCGGGGCGCAGCTAGTTTAAAATAAAAGACACCTAGATAAACAGGTAAAATAAAAGTATTTAGGTACGTATGAGTATTGCAATATAAATACATACCTTCTCACACAAACGAAATCAGGCCTTTGTCTTGTAAATAACTAATAAGCAAGCCTGAAACTGAAATCGAGGAGTCACCAAGAAAGTTTTACGAGCGTGCGACGATTTAATTAAATTAGAAGGACATCAAGGTAGTTCGACAGCCTTCGATTGACTTCAAATAAACTTTTGTTTTTCGTATATATGTTTTTATTAGCAGTTATACGGTTCCCATGTAAAATACTGGTATTCAGCTGCATCCGGTTAGACTGGAAGCCGACCCCAACATGGTTGGGAAAAGGCTAGATAGATTGATTGATTTTTTGTTGCACGTTCGGTTCCCAGGTCGAGCAGTGTTAGCTTACTTTTTATCCGGATATTGCCACGGGAACGAGACTTATGCGGGTAAAACCGCAGATTGCAGCTAGTTCTTTATAATGTATACTTGTAATCCACGTAGATTTTGTCGGTAATTTGAATGTGACATTGTTATTATACCTAACTACCACACAATTACAATTTGTCCCCCAAAAAGACATAATCATGTAATTTGGTGATTATTAAAATACTGTTTGTGATTTGAATGAGTTATTTATGAATTTCCACCGTACCTATTTAAAAGCAGAGATGACGGTTTCATTTTATTTTAAATTAAATGGAAACGCCATTGTAAGGGATTTGCAATGAAACACCAACTTGATTAACACTATTGAGGTATATTGAGTCGCGCACTAGAAAACTAAACTTTTTACATTTTGGGATTGCTTAAGTACTATTTCACTATGGTACAAGTAGCGGGTGGTCCTGAGACTAAAAATAAATGTTTTACAGTTTCTATCCAATGATAGGTAAGTAAGACTTGGATATTTCGGTCAAGTATGAGCTTGATTCTCGACAGGTTGTAACCTGCTCTCTGAATGATACCATTTTTGCCTAGTTTCTTTCGACAAGTTGAGACTTGTTCGTGAATTATGCCATCTGCTTGGTTTATTTTACGACAAGTTGCGACTTGTTCGTAAATGATGCTATTTGCGTAGTTTCTTTCGACAAGTTACTGTTTGTTCGTGGGTGATACCATGTCATGTGTATGTATGTGTGTTACCTTGATTACCTGTGATTACCTTTGGCATATGTTAGGGTGCTAACTACGTTCTTTATTAATAGGTTTATGATAACTTATAACTAACAATTTTGATAAAAGGCATAGGTATCAATCAGACTTACAAACTATGGGAGATTAAAACCAACCCTATGCTTATGCAACAATCATTCTTATTTACGTACTATAAAAAAAAATGGTTTTTATTTGTTTAATCAAACTTAATTTCTAATCAATTCTTATTGTCGTCGCCAACAGTCTCCCCCTCAGTGCGTTGCACTCCATCTCGTTGGGGCGACGTTGCAGGTACTATCAGGACTAGGCGTGATGCTGGCCGCCGTAGGGTACCCGCTGCTGTTCGTACGTCGACGATCCTGGTTCTTCCGTCTGGTCCGGGATGAATGGCGACTATTTCGCCGCGTGGCCACGAGTATCGTGGCAGGGTGTGGTCGACAATCAGGACTATGTCGCCCAATGTCGGGTCCCGATAGTGAGGACCTTGGTTGTAGCGAGGCGAGAGAGTTGGGAGGTACTCTCGCAACCACCTTGACCAAAAATGATCGGCCAGGCGTTGGGATGTCTTCCAGTTGGGGGAACCGATGAGCTCCGTGTCGTCGAAGGAGCCAAAGAGGGTGGCTCCGCATGACCGCCCGATGAGAAAATGATTCGGGGTCAAAGCTTCTTCTTCTTCTGGGTCGGTGCTGACGGAGAAGAGGGGTCTCGAGTTTACGATATGCTCGGCTTCCAGAAGCAATGTATGGAGAATTTCTTCTCTAGGTTGCCGCTCGCGTAGTGTAGCTGAGAGAGCGACTTTTACAGATCGCACCATTCTTTCCCAGGCTCCACCCATGTGGGGGGCTCCAGGAGGGATGAACTTCCAAACGATGCCCATCTTGTTCATTTCTTCTCCTAGGCTCGCGATGGCTTCAGTGATCTCTCTGTTGGCACCGATGAAGTTGGTTCCATTGTCGCTCAGGATGATCTTCGGAGTTCCTCTTCTGGCGATCATTCTTCGCAGTGCGAGGATCATGGAATCGGTTGATAGGGAGTTAGCCAGCTCAAGATGGATGGCTCTCGTGGTGAGGCATGTAAATAACGCTCCCCATCGTTTCTCCGTGCGTCTTCCAATGGTGACAAGCATGGGCCCGAAGTAGTCTACTCCTAGGCAGGTAAAAGGAGGGCTGGTCTTCGTTAGACGTTCAGGTGGTAGATCTCCTTGAGGTGTGATTTGTGGCGTCTTTTTCCGAATTCCACACCATCCGCAGTCCCGTGCTACTTTCTTCACCATGTTCCGAAGCGATGGTATCCAGTATTTCTGCCGGACCTCGTTCATCACGGTGTTGTGGTTCCCGTGATTGAAGGCTTCATGGATGTACTTCACTAGAAGCTGGGTTATTCGGTGATGTTTATCCAGCAGGATCGGATTCTTGTATGAAGCTATCAGGTACTTGGCTGCTCCGATGCGGGTGGATAATCTAATGAGCCCGTCTTCTAATTTGATTGTGAAGTTCTTCAGATTGGAGGTCGGATTGAGGTCTTCTTTCTTTCGTAAGGTAGCAAGTTCGTCCGAGAAGCTGTCTTCTTGCACTCTTCTTATTAGCAGCTGTTCCGCTTTTTCTACGTAGAGTGCAGACTTTGGTAAGAAGGCCACTTCTTCTCTGCTTGGTCTCTTTTCCGATGGTTGTGTCTTCCGTTTATGTGTCTTCTTCCAAGCTGGGTCTTGTGTTTTTCTGGTGATAAGCTTCGTGATGTTCACCTTTTTCTTAATTTTTCGCTTGAAGACATCTATGGCTTGCAAATATCTCGCTGTCGCGTGAAGTAGGCGCGTCCAACTGGAGAACCTTGTTGGGTCGGGCACGATGACAGGGATAACTTTTCTAACGCTTAGAGTGACGGCGTTAGGTTTTTCTTCACCTGTGTTGGTAATGGAGACTTTCTTCTCCTCTGTAGGCCAGTTTCTGGGATCTTCATGCAAGAAGGCTGGACCCTTGAACCATCGGTGTGTTATGTCGAAATTCGATGGAGTCTCTCTGGTAGCGTCGTCGGCTACGTTGTGTTTCGTTGGAACCCAGTGCCATTCCTTATGTTTTGTCAGCTCTTCTATTTCGGCGAGACGATGTGCGACAAAAGGCTTGAATCTCCTAGGATCCGATTTGATCCATGTCAATGCTGTTCTGGAGTCGGTCCAGAAGTATCTTCGGGTTGCAGTCAGGTCCATTTCTTGACTCGCGCTATTGGCCAAGCGACTTCCCAATAGACACGCTTGTAGTTCAAGTCGAGGTATTGAAGTTGGCTTGAGAGGCGACACTCTTGCTTTCGCTGCCAATAACTTTACTTCTACTCGATCGTCTGGATGTTGGGAGCGCCAGTACACCGCGCAGGCGTACGCCTTCTCGCTTGCATCGCAGAATGTGTGCAGCTCCCCCTCAGTCGCGTCATATGTGAGGCAGCGAGGGATTCGAAGATCTTCAAGTTTTCTTAGATCTTCAAGCCATTTTTTCCATTCTTCTTCTCTGGATGGAGGCAATCTTTCGTCCCATTCTAGGCCGGACCTCCACAAGTTCTGAAGCATTACTTTTCCCTGTATGGTTATGGGTGATGCCAATCCTAAGGGGTCGAAAACCGACATCACTGCACTTGTCGCTTCTCTCTTTGTTGGTGCGCGTCTTCCTTCTTTGGCTTCGTCGGGAGTGTTGCGCAGACTCAGAGTGAAATGAAGGCTGTCTTCATGGACGTTCCAATTGAGTCCCAGGGTTTTCTCGACTTGATCCTTTGGTTCTCCTAGTACGATGGAGTTTGTCTTGCATCCTGTGTCGGTGAACTCTTCGATCGTTGATGGGTCGTTGCTCGCCCAGCCTCTCAGGAAGAAACCTCCTTTCTTGTGGATCTCGTTCACATCTCTTGACACTTTGGTAGCTGTTGTCACATCAGAGAAACTTGCAATATAGTCATCCATGTAATGATTTCGGTTTATTGCTCTAACGGCTTCTGGACACTGATCGACGAAGTCTTCTGCATTTCTGTTCTTTACGTATATGGCGGTACATGGCGAACAGGCGGCTCCGAATATTAAGGAAGTCATTCTGTATTCCTTGTTCTTCCAGAGAAATCGGAGGCTATCCCTGTCTTCTTCGTTGATTTTAATCCTCAGGAACATTTCTTTGATGTCTGCAACGACGGCTATTGCTTCTTGGCGGAAGCGGAGCAGAACACCGAACAGTGATTGTAGCAAATCGGGTCCAGCTATCAATGCGTCGTTCAGCGATTTTCCATTTGATTTAGCTGCGGCGTCGAAGACTAGTCTCATCTTCTTCTTCTGGGGGTGGACAACAGCGAAGTGGGGCAGGTACCATGTTCTTGAGGAAGTGGGTTCGTCTGTTACTTCCTCTGCATAATCGCTGTTGATCAGGTTTTCGATTTGTTCTACATATTTTTGTTCGAATTCTTCGTCCTTTGAGAACTTCTTCTCCATTCCCCTTAGTCGTCGTGCTGCAGCTGCTTTGCTTTCAGGTAGACTTTCATCATCCGTCTTCCAGATCAAGCCTGTGCTGAATCTTCCGTCAGGTAATCTTTTCGACGTGGAATGCAGGACGTCGAGAGCCCGTTGGTCGATGTCGCTGGATGGTCTCTTTGCGGCGACTCCTAGGGCTTCGATGTCGAAGTGGTCTCTGATCATCTTCTCGAGGTAATCATCTTTTCCTTTAGGCTGTGTCACAAGATGATTCACTATTCGTACCGGAGTATTGTTGCTTGATTTGGTTCCGTGTAAGACCCATCCCAATTGGGTTCTAGAGGCTACTGGTTTGCTTCGGTCGCCAGTTTTCACTTCTTGAGACACGATGAGATGCCAATTGTCCTGCCCGATGAGTACAGTAGGACGAGCATTAGGGTATTTCAGTTGCTCAGCTATCTCTTCTAGGTGTTGGCAATCTTCCAGATCCTTGTTGCTGACTTCTTGGGGGGATAGGTTCAGGGTCTTCACGGTATATCCTGACATCTTTTCTAAGTTTCGCTCGAACTTTCCTCTGATCTTAATGTCGATCTTCTTTGACTTCTGATCCATTCGATGACCTCCTACGCCCTCAATTCTTAGGTCTTCCTCGGGACCTTGGGCTCCAATCATGTTCACGATGTCATCTTCTATTAGGGTCACTGTTGATCCTTCGTCCATGAGGGCGTAGACTTCGGCTTTGCCATCTGGTCCCCATAATTCTACTGGCACGATTTTCAAGTAAGCTCTCGATATTGTCCGTGTTGCGTTCACTGTCGAGGCTACAGCTGGGGTTTCTTGCATGGTTGACTTCGTTCTTTCTTCTTGGTGCAACATCACATGATGACCTCTCTTGCATTTTCCACATGGCTTTGCTTTGCAACTGAATCTTCTGTGTCGTCCTAGTAAACATTTGAAACATATGAAGGCTCGCTTGGCTTGTTCCCATCTTTCATCTATGGAAGAGTCAATGAACTTCTTGCACTTCAACAGTGCATGTTCCCCTGCACATTCAGGACAAACAGTCTTCTCTGGCATCTTTGTGTTGTCCTTGCATGAACAAACTGTTGCTGTTTGTAATTCGGCTTGCTCTTCATCTGAATCCTCTTCGCTCGATGAAAGTTCATCTTCATCGTGCTGTGTGATTCTAGTGGCGTTCACGCCGCGGGAACCTGAAGATCGCATGCGGCTTCTCATTATTTCTTTCTTCACCTTGGTCCCCATGAACTCGTGCATCTCGAACTTATCCACCATCTGGTTGAAGAAGTTCATAAGGCTGATGAGGATTGGTTCATCATCTTCTTCTTTGGATGCTCTGTAGTCGTACCACCTGAATCGCACCAGGATACACATCTTCTCAATTATTCGATTCGATATATCACTTGAGTGTAGATAACTTTGTTTCTTCATTTGTTTCACAACGCTGACTGTATTGGCCACGGCTCCAGCGTATCGCACCAACTCTCTTGCATCTTCAGACATAGGAGGTAGCTTCTCTATGTTTTCTATCTCGCTTCTTATTAGGTAAGTGGGTCTGCCGTATCGACGTTCTAATGCGGTTATTACTTCTTCTGGATCCACTTGTGTATAGAGGAGGGACTTTACTGCTTCCTTGGCTTTTCCTTTGATTGCTCTTCTTAATCTTCCCATATTTTCGATACCACTGAAGAGAGCCTGTGAGTCTTTGTATGTTGCTTTAAAGGCCATCCAGTCTCTTGCATCGCCGTCAAACTGATGTAACTCGCTGACATACTTCGGCGCACGTTGCATAATTGCTGTTGCCTTGCTGTCTGTGGCGGACTTGACTGCTTCCAATATTGCTTCAGCCAGCTGATTGGTTGTAGATGGCATTGTTTCTGCAGTGTGCGTCGTTACCTTACTGGTCTCTACTTCGACGCGCTCTGCTTCCTTTGACTTTGATACCCAAGCTTCAGTGGCCTTTTCAGCAGCGGCTTTGGTTGCAGCCTCCTCTTCATCGTCACTCAAGTCAGTATCATCTTCGTTGACGCGTGTTAATTCCAACTTGGTATTTGCTAGCTTGGCTTTTATCTTAATCTCTTCTAATTGTAATTTCTCTAATTCCAATCTGGCTTCTAGTTCTTTCTTCTTATTGTTTGCTTTATTCGAAGTTGACTTTGCATTCTTCTTTTTCTTTTCTACCAAGGTGGCATCCGCTTCCTCGACCACGGTTGTGTCTTCAGTACGCGCGCTGCTATCCGTCACCTCCTCGGAGGTGGTAGCAGACGTCTCCGTGGTTTCTTCTTCCGTGGTCGAGCGTGTGCTATCTCCTTTACGGCTTCGCGTCATCATTATTTATTCACTTTCACAGCACTTATAGTCAATATTGTTCAGTGACTTACCAGTGTTTATGTTACAATCCTTCAGCAGAGGGTACGTCAAGGTGTAAGCGTACACACCCTTTGACATACATAGATAATACTTCACTAAACAACGTTCAATGTTCCTTATGTACTCACTATACACGTTAAACGTTTCTTGTGTACTCACTAAACAACGTCCAATGTTCCTTATGTACTCACTATACACGTTAAACGTTCCTTGTGTACTCACTAAACAACGTTCAATGTTCCTTATGTACTCACTATCACTATACACGTTAACGTAACACTGGAGCACGCAGGGCTTCGAGTGACACCGGGCTTCAAGAGGGCGCGGCTTGGCTTGTAGTCGACCCTCCCAGCAATATTCTTCACTCAGCAGGTCGTGTGCCCACCAACAGGCCTTCCGTAGAGGGCCTAGCTTCGAGAATAAGCGATCTTCCAAGTCGCCTATTCCCAGCAATATTCTTCAGGCACACGTAGGGCTTCAAGTGATACCGGGCTTCAAGAGGGCGCGGCTTGGCTTCTAGTCGACCCTCCCAGCAATTCTTCACTCAGCAGGTCGTGTGCCCACCAACAGGTCTTCCGTAGAGGGCCTAGCTTCGAGAATAAGCGATCTTCCAAGTCGCCTATTCCCAGCAATATTCTTCAGGCACACGTAGGGCTTCAAGTGATACCGGGCTTCAAGAGGGCGCGGCTTGGCTTCTAGTCGACCCTCCCAGCAATATTCTTCACTCAGCAGGTCGTGTGCTCACCAACAGGCCTTCCGTAGAGGGCCTAGCTTCGAGAATAAGCGATCTTCCAAGTCGCCTATTCCCAGCAATATTCTTCAGGCACACGTAGGGCTTCAAGTGATGAGTAGTTAGTGTGCGGCTCGTAGAGATATTCTTCTCGTAACTTATGTGGTCTTCATGAAATACATAAGCTTCTCGTAAACACTGCTTGAATATCGATGTATATTCACGTAGCTTATGTATTCTTCACGTATCTTCAGACTCAGGCTTCAGTTCTTCAAATCCGGCTGCAGAAGGACCAATTCTTGTAAGGGATTTGCAATGAAACACCAACTTGATTAACACTATTGAGGTATATTGAGTCGCGCACTAGAAAACTAAACTTTTTACATTTTGGGATTGCTTAAGTACTATTTCACTATGGTACAAGTAGCGGGTGGTCCTGAGACTAAAAATAAATGTTTTACAGTTTCTATCCAATGATAGGTAAGTAAGACTTGGATATTTCGGTCAAGTATGAGCTTGATTCTCGACAGGTTGTAACCTGCTCTCTGAATGATACCATTTTTGCCTAGTTTCTTTCGACAAGTTGAGACTTGTTCGTGAATTATGCCATCTGCTTGGTTTATTTTACGACAAGTTGCGACTTGTTCGTAAATGATGCTATTTGCGTAGTTTCTTTCGACAAGTTACTGTTTGTTCGTGGGTGATACCATGTCATGTGTATGTATGTGTGTTACCTTGATTACCTGTGATTACCTTTGGCATATGTTAGGGTGCTAACTACGTTCTTTATTAATAGGTTTATGATAACTTATAACTAACAATTTTGATAAAAGGCATAGGTATCAATCAGACTTACAAACTATGGGAGATTAAAACCAACCCTATGCTTATGCAACAATCATTCTTATTTACGTACTATAAAAAAAAATGGTTTTTATTTGTTTAATCAAACTTAATTTCTAATCAATTCTTATTGTCGTCGCCAACAGCCATTTAATTTTTACGAGAAAATCCGGCAATCGACATTCCAGTATCTATACTATCCATACATATACACCGTGAAATATTAATGGTTGTTTTCCCGCAGCGAAATGGATTTGTCTTGGTATTACAATCGTTATATGTATAAATAAACAAATAAAATAATAGAAACAATTTTGAAAACAAATTTTGTGTTGTTGCGTGCAAACTAGTTTATGCTGTATCACCACGTGCGAGAGTTTATTTTGCATATAAGCATCGCTTGTTCCTTTGTCAGCGGCGCGTGCGTTTCGAGTAGTACCTACAAGTTACCTTTTACTGTTGATTCTCATGTTTTCCAGTTGATGAATATTTTTTTTAAAGTACAGACGCCAGCACATCAACATACTACAATCTGTAAATTTTCTTTAATAGATTTTCAACTTTATCACTAAAGAATAAGGTTCAAAGTTGATTAGGAAAATTTGACAGTTTCGGGTAGGTTGACCTGCTGGCGTCTGTACATATTATTATTATTTTATTTTAAGTACATATTTTAAATCAAAAACATCTTTATTTTTTTACTTTTACTCTATGCTTCGAAAGTACTCACTTATGGCAAGTTGTTTTGTCGCGGGAAATTCACGGTGTACATAATATGTACAAATACAAATAACTAAAATTGAAGTCTTTTTGTAATGTCAAAATAACAGCTGTTTAGTTCTTTACTAAATGCATATTGTGAAAGTATATACGGTTACCTATTGTAAAACAATTCTAAAATATTTGTCTGTTTCTCCTTTTGTTCCAGCTAATCTCCGAAACAGCTTGACCAATTTTGACGGGACTTTCACAAGCCATTAGCTGATTTTATAAGGTACACTTAAGCTACTTTTATTTTAGAAAAAGAATTAGAGCCCACACGTTCGAAGCCGCGGGCACCACCTACTTACAACATAGTTTAAAGCCTAAGCTACACCATCGTCCAATGTGCACGCTTCCTAAGTTCACTAATATAAATTGCGTATAATTCGGTATACTTAAGGGTAGGTTACGTTAGTCGGTCATTCTTCCATACAAACGTATTATGGTGATTACTAGTATGTTTGACGGTGTACGTTCAAAACTAAAAATTATATCAATTTGACTTGTCATTATCTAGCCCTGTATGGAAGCAGAATTGAAAAAAAAGATGGGTTTGGAAGTTATGAGCGTCATATGTAAACACAAATTTTAACTCGTCTTTGGGTGTAAATAATAACTTATGTAGTAAAAAAAATGGCAAATTAGAAACAGTACAGGGATAGATAATTTATGCTAAAGTCCAAATAATTTTATTTTGAGTAAATACATCCAGTAATTTTTCCATAATATCTATACGCCCAAAGGTCTGTTCATGAAATTTTACGCGCTCAATTTCGTTATAAATCATCGTTTTAAATGTACCTATTTAATACATATGTTTAATTACTTTTATTTTGTATTTATGTATATGAATCCTTCTGTCCGTGACATCACTGCAGGCCCTGTCAGAATACCAGCGCTGCGACATTTATTATTAAATGTCGCAGCATCATGCTGAGATAGGAGCCTTTTGGCCTCGCACAGGACTTTCCACTTTATATTAATTTTTACTCTGTTTGTTTTTTATTTTTAGTGAGTGTGTGTTTAGTTTAATTAAGATCTCCTGTGCTTGTCCCAATAAATACTTTTTCTTTCTTTCTTTCTTTCTTTCTATCTTTCTTTATTTCGCTAAATAAATTAATAAATATATAAAATAATACTAAATAAATAAATAAATAATTAAAGTAATTAGCATGCATATTAGTCACGCCCACCAACGAGTTCGAGCCGTCGACTGTATGTCCTTTAGCATTTTATAAGATAACAACCATTCAAAACGTGTCGCAAATATGTAACAGATAACTAAGTATAATTACATCTAAATTGGCTGAAATATGACGATGTAAAATACTACAAGTAGTATGAACATCAGTTTTTTAACATCTTAATCTAACCCGATCTATTCTGGTACAACCTCACCGTGAAAACTTAGGTGAAGTGACCTGTAGTGCTATTCTGTAACCATCTCACCGTGAGAACTTAGGTGAAGTGAGCACGGAGTGAGCTGTCACTCCCTAGCAGCTGTAGTGCTATTCTGTAACCATCTCACCGTGAAAACTTAGGTGAAGTGAGCTCGGAGTGAGCTGTCAGTCCCTAGCAGCAAGTGGAATGACAGCTCACTTCACGCTCACTTCACCCAAGTTTTCACCGTAAGATTTTTACAGAATAGATCGGCAGGTGAAATGACAGCTCACTTCACCTAAGTTTTCACCGTGAGATTATTACAGAATAGACCGGCTGTAGTGCTATTCTGTAACCATCTCACAGTGAAAACTTAGGTGAAGTGAGCTCGGAGTGAGCTGTCAGTCCCTAGCAGGTGGAATGACAGCTCACTTCACGCTCACTTCACCGTGAGATTTTTACAGAATAGATCGGTGTTCGGTGTTCACTGTTGACAGTGTGAATCTAGGGCTCATCAGACAGCTCACTTCACCTACGTTTTCACGATGAGATGTTAACAGAATAGATCGTTTGATACAAACATCGACGCTACGACCGACACTTCGCCGGAGCGGGTTGCTGGTTAATATAATAAAATAAAAGCTATAAAATTGACATTGTCAATGTCAATTCAATGCCGCTTGACCCATGGGAATTTCCGCCAATGTTTTCTGGGAAACCGAATAACAACCTTAACACAACCTCACGCACGCCATTTATCCCCAAAGGGTTAGATAGATATATAGATAGATAGATAAATCGTTTATTTAGTGCATACATAAAAATAGCACAACATACAAAAACACGCTTAAATAATTACTAATTAGTAATAAGGAAATAGCTGCAAGGTGCCAATATACAAACAAATAAAAAAGGAAGAAAACAAGACATTGTGATGACACTATTGGCTATGACACACTTTAAAATAATGGATCAACGAACATAAAAAAGTGCGGTGTGCGTCTCAAGGTTGCACCAAATGGGAGTCCAGCTCAGCATGTGCCAGGCAAATATACCTGACGCTAATATTCTGCTGAATCCCTGCAGTGACATGGTTAGGTAGAGCTGTACCTATAGTACACCCACATGTCGCCAGTTGTGTTTAAATCCCATGTAGGTAATAGGGGGCGAGTCTATTGCCATCAACCGATGAAAAATCCAGAATCCAGCTATCTAATTACGCAACACATTTTCGTAAATGATTACGACAAATTTGTTTCATTTTGACAGTTCAACAACATTCATTGCTTTATTTACGTTGTTGAGCAGTTTTTTTTCGAACTTATGAAGCAATGGATTAACAATTTGTTTTAAAACGATTCAAATTCCGATTGATCGTGTATTACGTAATTAGGGTACAGGTTACTATACTACTGAGAAATTCCTGATGGGGAAACTAAATAACACTTTGCTCGACCTGGGAACCGAACGTGCAACAAAAAATCAATCAATCTATCTAGCCTTTTCCCAACCATGTTGGGGTCGGCTTCCAGTCTAACCGGATGCAGCTGAATACCAGTATTTTACATGGGAACCGTATAACTGATAATAAAAACATATATACGAAAAACAAAAGTTTATTTGAAGTCAATCGAAGGCTGTCGAACTACCTTGATGGCCTACTAATTGAATTATATCGTCGCTCGCTCGTAAAACTTTCTTGGTGACTCCTCGATTTCAGTTTCAGGCTTGCTTATTAGTTATTTACAAGACAAAGGCCTGATTTCGTTTGTGTGAGAAGGTATGTATTTATATTGCAATTCCCTTACGTACCTAAATACTTTTATTTTACCTGTGTATTTAGGTCTCTTTTATTTTAAACTAGCAGCGTCCCGTGTATACCGTGGGAATATCGAGATAAAAGATATCCTATATCCTTTTCCAGGTCATGATCTATCCATGCGCTAAATTTCATCAAAATCTGTTCAGCCGTTTTAGCGTGAAAGCGTAACAAACAAACAAACAAACCAACAAACAAACAAACAAACAAGCCAACAAACAAACCCACTTTCGCATTTATAATATTACTAGCTTTTGCCCGCGGCTTCGCCCGCGTTGTTGTCGCAAAATATCCCACGGGAACGTACTACCGGGATTACAATTTACTTTCGAATTCGATCGTAAAGTCGTAATGGCGTCCTAAGACGCGCGCGACGTGCTTCAAGCACGAGAATTTTTCGTGCTGGTGTGTCAAGTTATTTTGACCGTCTAAGGACGCCATTAAGACTTTGCGACCGAATTCGGTCGTATAGCGATTGCTATCTATGTCGAGACTGCCGCCCCTGGCCGACTTGAGTGACACAGTTTCTGGTGAGCGAGAATCTGTCCGACTTTGGTTTGTTCGTCCATGTTCGCAGGCTACAACTGCGGATCCACCTTAACCATTGATTAAATAGTGTTAGTAACACATTTTAACAATGATTTCGGCTGATATAATGATTTTACTTAGTACTTCGAGAAGTCACGACGTACTTACTAAGGTTTGAGTTTAAAAGTCAATTATTTAAACTAGTCTGAGAATCAGCACTTTTTGAACGTCAAAATTACTTATTAAAGACAGTCTCCCAAAACACCCACCCTTCACCTCTTTCTAGTGCTTTAGCTGGGAATAAGCCCACTTTCGCACGGATGTAATAAAATCGCGGCGATTTTTTTTCGTGCATTGAATTTTCAACGCTTTGCTTACCGCCGAAAGTTGAAAAGCCAACAGTGTGTTTTTTCAACGCGCTGGGACGAGAGTGCGTCCCAACGCGTTGGATTCTCAACGCTCGAGTCAACACCGAGAGTTGAAAATCCAGTGTACGAAAAAAATCGCCGCGATAAAAACACGTCCGTGCGAACCTGCTATCTAATTACACAACACATTTTCGTAATCGATTACGACAAATTTGTTTCATTTTGACTGTTCAACAACATTCATTGCGTTATTTACGTTGTTGAGCAGATTTTTTTTTGAACTTGTGAAGTAATGGATTAGCAATTTGTTTCAAAACGATTCAAATTCCGATTGATTGCGTATTACATAAATCAAATCAAATCAAATCATTTTTATTTGCATAATTAGGGTACTAAGCTAAGTAGCGCAACAAACTCCCCAGTAGTAGCACAGCTGATAATGTTATAAATTCTTTTTTTTTAAGATTATAACATCGTAAACTGCTGAGTGCAAAACGTGTTAACAATTTCTATTTTCTTAATTATCGTATGTAATTGCTAGACTAGTTGGACTACTTGACGACAGTAATTACCAATTGAGCTGATAAATTGATGAGTTTGTTATGAACACTTTAGTTACGTTTGATGAATTAATAAAGCGAATTCATCAGTTTATTCTTATATTTAACACATATAATGTCACGCCTGTATTTCATGACCACTGCTCTCAAAACGGTGAAGGAAAACATCGTGAGAAAACCGGTATAATGTCCTAGAACTAATAACTCGAAGACATGTGACATATACCAACCCGCACTGGGCCCGCGTGGTGGAATACGGCCCACTCCCTGTCACAAAGAGAAAAGAAAAAGGTTTATTCTGCACAAACAAAACACACATTTAAAGAAAAAAACACATCAAATACACACATACAAAATTAGCCAAAAGCCTCGAATTCAACTATTGATATTTCAACCAACAAATAAAAAGTTTGAAAATGTTGTAAGTACATTGGTTGATGCTTAGGCCACGGAACAAAGACAATATTGCGAATGCGTAATTACTGTTGCGACATTACGTATGTACTCTGTGGTTGCGACATTGGCAAATGACAACAAAACACAAGAGCCTGTGTCCAAGCAGTGGGAAAATTATAGGCTGATTATGCATATGCTATTATTTGAAGGGTTGGTTAGGAAGAAGTTCTCACCCTCACTACACTATACGTCCAAAGAATACCGACACACATTTCGCCAACAATGTAATGCAGGGGGGCCTATTGCCACCAAGATTCCAGGCTACTACTGAGGATTTCTGCTTATTTTCTTATAAATACCTATGTATTTAAGCAGTAAGATCTAGATATCGAATTACCTACTTATACAACATTTAAAAAACCCTGTCCGATCCGTGAGGGTGTTGTTAGGTCTCGTACTGAGAATATATTACTTAATTATGTGGAAATGTTCCGGAAAAAAAAAATCCCCACATTTTTTTTTTCAATGGGGAATTTTACCCATTGGGCGCGGACGGCCGTCGTTTAGCGGATGTCTAAAAGTCAAAAGCCCAAATCCATAAAAATAAAAAAAAATGGATTTGGGGTAATTTTGGCACAAAAAATGTGATTTTTAAATAGTGATTTGTGTTTTTTTTTTTAATAATAATATTTTTTTATTACTTTTTGGTAATGTTACCTAATACCTATATGCCCCTTTCGGATCAGACAGGTTTTTTTTTACGTATTGTATATGCCTTGTGCCTGTTACAAGCATGACTGCCGAGTTGCTGATTCTCGGGTTTGATTCTCAGGTTGCATATAGGATGTTTTCATGTCATCATTATCATTTCAGCCGAAATACGTCCACTGCTGGACATAAGCCACCCCAAGCATCGCCACTTCGACCGGTTCTGTGCTTCTCGCACCCCCCAGATTCCTGCAGCTTTCATAAGGTCATCGGTCCACCTTGTGGAGGCCTTCCAAAGCTACGTCCTCCGGTACGCGGTCGCCACTCCAGAACCCTTCGGCCCCATCGGCCAGCTGTTCTGCGAGCAATGTGCCCTGCCCACTGCCACTTCATTTTGGCAATTATTCGGGTTATGTCGGTTTCCTTGGTTCTCCTACTGAGTTATTATACCTACCTATAACGCGCCTAGATACAGGTATTTACATAGTCTCAACAGAAGTTATTTTGACAGCAATTTGGTGAAACGAAAACTATAATCTAATAACAAGTTGATTGTGTTAGGTTTTGTTATTTTTAATAAAACTTATGACTTTTGTTTTAGACAGATAATTATTAAAAAAGTTAATCTTGTTAGGATTTTGGTTTTATATTTAAATTAAATGCTTTACATATTATCAAAGCAATATTTTGTAGGTACTTAACCGATTCATTTCTATTTTTTGGGAATGTCAACCCTTGATTTAATATTGATTGGTGGAATGAATGGCTCAACGATTGGTCCACAACACTGGTATCACCCGACATCGTGGGCCAACTGGAGAGTGGGATTTGCCGCCAGGACGTTAGGGGTTTTTAGCTAGGAGCGGGTACGCGTAAGGGCATTCGCTCCCGGGTCGTCGATTGATACGATTCGATTAGAATTAGAAACTTTATTTTTAAAAAAAGCCCAGAAAAAAAAGAAAAATTTGGTTTTTTTTTTTAATAAATAATAAAAAGTCGATAAATAATAATCCATAGGGAATGACAGGTGTTAAGGGGTTTGAAAGGATAGCAGATGACCCCTGCAGTCGTCCATTTCAATTCGGCATAGTAGGTATGCACCAAACATCCTGTATATTTTTTATATTTTCGCCATCTACTATATTTTTACAGGCAATGGCTTCTAAAATACTACATATTATTATATCAAATTAAAGAAAATTGGCAAGCCTATTCGTAACATATCTAGACAAACATATCTACTTGAACGCAATTTCTGAGAAAACTTCACGGTATGTATAACAATAACCGGTGTCGCGTCGCGCTAGTCTGCACGAAGCTTTATTAAAATGCAAGGAATTCATAATGTGCAATACCCAAAATTCGTATTATAATGCCAGGTTGTCATTTTCACCTGCCTAGCGTTTTCTCGACTATGTCAGGGTCGTCTTCCAGTCCAATCGGATTCAGCTGAATACCAGTAATTTACTTGGAGCGACTGCCTATATCTGACCTCCACGACCCGGTTATTTAGTGACTCGATACCAAGGGCTATCGTGTTACCAAGTAACCGGGTTGTCGGTCGGGTAAGTCTGGTTGTCAGAGATAAGGCTCATACATTGGCTAGTTAGAAGCCCGTAGCGACTGTCAAAGATCTATAAATGACAGCTGAAACCAACGGCAACGTTAAAAACGTAGTCACAATCACAACAAATACAAAAAAAACAAATAAACAGGAATTTTCTGTTTCTAGAATTTGCTTATATTATTCACAGTCATAATTTTATTATACAGTATTACTTTATGTCTGTAGTTTATTACACCGCTGACGAATTATAATAAGACTCAATGTTGGGTACAGCCTATATCCTATTTAGAATTTTTTCAAATCTAAGATGTTTAAAGGCAATTAGGCTGAGACCTAATGAAGGGTTTCGTAGTTGGAATGAATTTATCGCAAGAACAAAGATGTTTTTGCAACCGCAAATGTAAGTTGGTTGATTATTACTCGTTAACTTGTAAAGCCTACTTAGCTGCGATAGTTTTCCTTTTAATTTCGTCATATATACTACGGCCGTAATGGTTTTCACATATCCAAAACCAACCATTTAGCTGGCAGGGGAGGAGGACACTTGACTCTTACAAAAATTAGAACTTTAAAGCTTAATATTTCGCAAACGGATCCGTGAATCCAAAAATAGTTTTCACAAATTCACAATACATATATTTGAACGACCTTTCCAACGACACCCCACACTATGTGATAGATGAGGAAAAAAAAAGTATCCCCATTTTACGTGTGGGGGAGGTACCCAAATTTTTTTTTTCAAGATTTTCTTTTACCATTTTGTAGGCGTGATTAATATGTATACCCATGTCAAATTACAGCTTTCTAGTACAAATACTTTGTGAGCTAAGCCGCGGACAGACAGACAGACGAACATGGCGACACTATAAGTTCCTTGTGGTTCCTTGTTTACTACGAAACCCTAAAAACCAAGACATATTGTTGTCAACAGTGACGTGAACGTGAGGCTTGTTTCGTAAACATGTGAGCACAGAGCCGAGGTGTAGTTTTGGCATGCTTCACTGTAGTATTCGCAGCACTGTCTTGGTTTTTTATTTGGTCTGAGCTAGGCACTTTGTGAAACTTTTATAGGCAATCCAGTGTAACACGGTCATCTGTTACGGTTAGTTTCACTCCAGTGTAACCTTTGGCTGACCTTATTCGTGTACATTTTATGAGGGTTGATTAAAGAATTATGGTATACTAGGTTTCGCCAGCGGCTTCGCCCGCGTGAATGCCGGAAATTATCCCACGGGAATGTACAGACGCCAGCACATCGACCTACTACAATCTGTCAAATTTCTTTAATAGATTTTCAACTTTATCACTAAAGCATAAGGTTCAAAGTTGATTGAGAAAATTTGACAGTTTAGTTCTGTACTACCGGGATAAAAAGTATCCTATGTGTTAATCCAGGTTGTAAACTGTCAGTGTGCCAAATTTCCATTGAGCCGTTTTTGCATGATTGAGTAACAAACATCGAAACTATCACATTTATAATATTACCTATTACCTACTAGCTGCGCGTTTCGATCTCGTGGGAATATCGGGATAAAAAGTATCCTATGTCCTAATCCAGGTCATGGTCTACCCACGTGCCAAATTTATCCAAATTTGTTTAGCCGTTTTAGCGTAACAAACGAACAAACTTACGTTCGCATTTATAATATAATAGTTAGGATTAGTTGGTTATGTAAAGAAGTATTTCTTTTGTTTCGGTTTAAGTGGAACAAAAAAGGTTATACAGGGTCAAATTAAATTACCTAGCGAAACTCTGCAGACGTGATCAGTATCGATATCTAAAAACGGTCAACCAAAAAAAATAATTAAATGAGTTTTTTTGGGGTCATCAACCGCAGTTAGAGTAATCACTTAAAACATATGTTAAAAAATCAGTTTTTTTTTGTTGTTATACTTTACAGGCGCGATGAGTATCATAATAAAACAAAAAAAAAATTAGATTTTCTCAACTCCCGAAAAAAAATCAACAAATTTTTACAGCTGTACCTAATACAGTTAGGGAAATTAATTGTTTATGAAATTGAGACACTACGCCAATAACGGCCGTGTTATTAGCCATTTCATACAGCTGTCAAAGACTGACAGCAGTGATTTAAATATACGGACAACTTAGTTTGATCGAGACAGTTGTTCAGTGCAGGCCGGTCATTCCTCAAAGCCACTATTCCATTGCCAACTCTGGGATGCATATCCGGTACGGCTCGCAAATCCTTCCATATCCTAAGGGCACGTCTTTCCTACCATAACCGCGCCCCCCGGTCTACTCCTTGATATGCAATGGCCTCTGTAGCCCCATGAAGCATGAGGCTCCAAGGGCTAAGGCAAATCTTGGGGTTCATTTGATTTATCTAACTGTCAACACATCAACAAATAATAGTTATCAACGCGTTCCTAATTCTCTGTATGAGAAGTGGCCTTTGTCTTGCAGTGGGCCAATATCAGGCTGGTAGGCATTACCTAGGTAGTAAGTACACATGCTTTATTGTTTTTAGAATAGGCTTAAGTTTTCATGAATGAATGAAGCCCCTTTATTCAGAACAATGAGAGTATGTTCGATAATATTTATGCAGACCAAACAATAATAATTCTTAGTTGTGTAGAGTAGACTATACAAGGTGTAGGTTTGACATCTAATATACCTAAATAAATCATTCAAGTTCACTGGATGCGATTGTGGTTCTCAGTCTAGCTGGAAAACTATTACCTACCTCCTTTCTTCTTGTCTGTTTATACAAATGTGTCTTAGGCAATGATATTACCTATATGTAAAAAGACGTAGATTATAGGTTACCTACTCAACATTTGATCTTCAAAAAAGGCACAATATCACACTATTAAATTACACGTGAAAGTAGGACGACATGTCGTAATTATCGGGAGTGAAAAAGAGACAAGACACATAAAATGTGGTTAATTAACCAAACTTTGACGTGCCACTTACGAAGCGTGTATAACCTATTGTGTCTAGCTACATTAGCCAACAAAAACACACGCTCGTAACCCGTAGCCATCAAAAACAAAAATAGTCACCGAAACGGAAATCGGCATGGGAATATGTAGGTACATAGAGTACATAAACTGTTAAATAAAAAGAGAATAAAAAAAGCACTTTTATAAATTCTTTTAACTGAATGCGTTTTAATAAAGTCTTCAAACGCCAATCATGATGATCGCCAGTTATTTTTTTTATAATTTTATTATGTTCTAGCAATTTGAACCTAATGACAGACCCGGCAGCGACCTAGTTCAACACATTGTTTTCGGCCAGTACTTACCTACCGTATTGTACCACTAAAATATTTACCGCCAGTGAAGGTCAATGGCTCGCTCGATAAAAAATGACATCATAATCAAATTGATTTTATATTTGGAACGATAGAATTATTTCGAATTTGACATTCACTTTTTAACAGCGAATTAAAAATAGCGACTCGAACGAGCGCTAGCGACGAATTTGGCTAACAACTCGGTTTCCAGATTATGCAGAGATTTAGGGGATCTTAGGGCGAAAAACTAAACAATGATGTTGGAGCAAAGTAGTCACCTTAAGTTCGATTTAAAGGAGAAAACGAAACAATTTTTTTTAGGTTTTGTAAAACTAAAAGTTCCTAATGGGAACCAAAGATTTTTGTAAAAAAAAGTAGTAGGTAAGTACTTAATACAAACTTGCGAAATGTGGGTGTACTATAGCCTCTGCCTAACCTTGCGGAGAGTACATGCGTGATGTTATGTTAGATTATTAGTTAAGTATGAAATACAAAATTGTATGAGGTATATCTAACCATTACATTGTCGCTGATTAAGGAAATAATGCTGAATATTAAATGAAACAAGACAATTATGTAAATCATAACATAAACATAACATCACGCCTGTATTCCCCGACGGGTTAGACAGAGGTGTTCCTATACTGCCCCCGATAATAAGAACGTCGTATCTAAAACGTAAATACGGAGAAAAAATATTGCCCATGCTGTGATGCCTGTGATTTAGTTAATATTGCATTTATTAAAATTCTGGGAATGTACCATTTTTCGGCCCATATCTCCTATTATTTTAGTATTATTAACATTTTAGTTTTGATAATATATTCTATTTTTTTTTCAAGAAGACGCGTTTCTTTAATGAAAAAAAAAAACGGAAAGTTAGCTAGAACTAAGTAACAAAGCCGTAAAACACCAATGCGCCCTTTCAATGTTGCACAAATACATAACTACTAATTACAACAGCTATTTCATAATATTAAGTTTAAGAATAAAAGGCGCATTTTATTATTATTTTACAACTACATCCTTAGTACCTTCGCTGTTGCGGCTATTCAATTAATAGGATATACATCTATTGAAAGAAGTGGTGCACTAAATTGAAAAGACGCAAGTGGTAAATAGGTCCTTTTCTCCTAGAATTAGCCCTAATTTTCAAAATAATTGAAAGGCACAATACTTAGCCAGTTACGTCTTCTCATTGTCACACGCGGAACTTAATGAATAGATGCGCCTTTTTACTTCTCGATCAAAGTAATTATTCATTGAAAGCAAAATCGCAAATACGTCTTTTCATTTTACTTCCATCAAAATGATAATGGAGATGAGCCCTTTTCACTGTGGTAAATCCGAAACAAAATGAGATAAAAAAATAAAAAAAACTGCAGTTCGTCTTTTTTTTCTCATTCCGTGTTAATGTATACAAGGTCCCATTAAAATAGATGGACGAACTTTTAAAAATCATTCAGATCACCAAAGTAAGGATAATGGTAAAAAAATAATAATAAGAACGCATTAGATACTTTTTACACGAAAAATCTGCTGACGAAAATAGACTAAAAATGTTGGTTACCCAATCCCATTTATCATTTTAGGTCAAAACAAAATCACTTTATTTAGTCTTTGTTTTGCTTGGATATCTTTTTTAGACGTACTGAACGGTGTGTTAAAATTTGTCTGTCCGTCGCTGTGTTAAGAATGGTTTTAGTCTTCACTTTTAGTCTTCTGACTACATAACGACTGTCAAAGATATACAATGAGAGCTGCCGGTCTATTCTGTAATAATCTCACGGTGAAAACTTAAGGCTCGTGCAGACCAGCGCGACGCGACGGCGCGACGCGACTCGAACAATACAATTTCTTAGGAAACTACACGGTATAACAATAACCGGTGTCGCGTCGCGCTGTCGCGTCGCGCTAGTCTGCACGAAGCTTTAGGTGAAGTGAACGTGCAGTGAGCTGTCATTCCACTTGCTGCTAGGGACTGACAGCTCACTTCACCTAAGTTCTCACGGTGACATGGTTACAGAATACCACTGCTGGTCCCAACGGCTTTTAACGTGTTTTCCGAGGCACGTAGTGGTCTCGGTATGTAAAGATGGTAGCCCATCCACGGACCGACCGCGGCAAGCGTGGCAAGGTTAAGTAAACCTTGAATATCGACTCGTGCAGCAGTTATTATTTCAAAATTTCAAAATTCAAATGTCATTTATTCAAACTAGGCTGAGAATCAGCACTTTTCGAACGTTAAAATTACATAAGACAGTCCCCCAAAACGCCCACCCTTCACAACTTCCTAGTGTTCCTAGTACTTTAGCTGGGAAGAAGAAGTGGCGCAACAAACTCCCCAGCAGCACAGCTGTCTGTTCAGTTAGGAAAAAATGATTCTATATAAGGTGTATCTATTCATACACGAAATATTTTAAGACATATACCTATAGCTGGTAAAGAAACCATAGCAACAAAAAAAAAATATATATTAAGGTATATTATAAAAAAAATTAAATAGTTTAATATTACTTGACACACATAATAAATACTGGTTCCTTCTTATTTTTTAACATCCATTACGCTAGTTTACGCGGGCGGCGGTATTTGAGACGGCGCGCGGCTTTTATGAATGATAAACAAAGGGAGAGAAACACGTGAGCGCGCCGCGCGGGCGCCTGCCTCCCCTGCCCGGCGCCCGCGCCTCGCCTCGCGCACGGAATGTGTTCAGCAGTCCCACACAATCCGCGTGTTGTGTCGCTAGCGCGCGCCTTAGCTGACACACATCGGGCTCGCTCGGGCAAGATATTTAACAATGCCTAACTACAGGTATACCAACCAGGAGTTGGTTTGCTTAACATCCACAACGCGGGCATCAGAAAATCCACGTGTTGTTAGGCCGAATCATTTCCAGACGCGGTTCAGTGTTAATGTGTGGGCTGGGTTAATAGGCGATAGACCCTTAGGAACGCGAATTGTGAACGCTTTCGCAGTGATGGCTACCCAAGTAACACAACTGGGTGGTAAAATTGCTCCATATCATATCTGTTTGTAAACTTGGGTGAAATATATAGGCATGAATAAGTTCTATAAAGGTGGAGAGAACCCTTATGCAAACATTATAGAACCACGGGGAGAAAAATTGCAGCTTAATTTTGGTTCCAAATGAAATCCATAAGAGTTCTCACGATCACCTTAAGTGGCAATTAGAACTATGGGTGTAAGTTGTGCGCAGTGAATGGTTGATTGAATGATATGACGTTTCAATTCATTCATTGAGTGAAAAATGAAACGCAAAGTTCTTTTTAGGGGCGATAAGTCGAGAAGTGTTTTTGAATTTGTACTGTGAACAGCCATTTCATTTGGATTACATCTATTTGGTGAGTATTAAAACTTCACGTGTACTGATATAATGCAGGCATTAATTTACAGCACAAAATCCTTGCGAATGTTTTGTTACTGTGAAAGTATAGTATGGTTTCTTTGTAAATTTCGAAGCGCTTTCGATTTGATCAAGAACAATTAAATAAAGTGTGCTAAATCAATTGGCGAAATAAAAGTATAAAAAAATAAAACTGTTAAAAACCTAACGTAATGGTTTTAGACGTAAGTATAATGTCAAAGTACATCAGTTACAATTAACAAAACTCAGTGATTATGCGTTAGTGTGATAAAACACTTTCAAAACAAAATATTCTCAAGGACAACCATTTTCTAAACATGGCGATGTTTATGGCATCTCATAGTTTTTATTTTCATTTATTTGTTCCCTATTTGGAACTGTAAGGTCTAAAAATCACTTATTTGTATATTGCTAGTGGCTGACCAGTGGATGCTACTACCAGCAGTAATAATTAGCTCTATTGTGGATCTCCCAGTACCCGTGAATTAGGGGTCCTCAAGAAGTCCAAAAATCATAATCGAAGAAGGTAAATGATTACATACAATAACGAAAATTATGTGACTGCAAGTTTTTGTGATTACCAATGTAGTGTTGTAAGTCAGATGTTTAAAAATAAAACTTATTTTTATACATTTATTATTGTTTTATTTGTAATCTTAAAATTATTGTTAATAGTAAAATAATCAAACTGTGTGAAGCAAGGGTAACAAATACATTTCAGTTCTATGTTCAATTGCTACTAATTTATATTTTATATCCTCAGGAAAACGAACACATTCGGTACCAGCATTTGTGGTCAATTTATATTTAAAAATTTTGAGATAAGAAGACGACATAGGACGCTCAAAAACATTTTCTTTATTAATAATCGCATTACAATTTAGAATGATTTTGTTTTCCTGAACTTTAATAGATCTTGTCTCCTTTTTTCCGAAATTTCCATCGCGCCAGCCAATAAGAAGGCGTTTCATAATCCCTAGGTCAATCAAGTGCATGGAATCCGCAACGTCGATTTTTTACGAAAGTCTTCATCATTTCGAGCAGGACAATCTAACTCGGGAAATATAGCTGTATGAGATACATGTGAATATTCACCAACAGTAGTACATTTGTGACACCCGTGTTTACCATTAAAGTTGCAAACCCCTTTTATCATTGCTCTTGCAGGTGAATCGCAAACGAAGCATCTTATTGTAACAGTAACTTTAACGTTTTCAATTTGTATACCATTTTGAAGTAATTTTTGCATTTCTTGAATAAAAGGTTGTAGATATCCATTTAAATCGTTAGGTTTCCCATGACCCGCATATATCCCAACAATAAATGGTTTGATAATAGGTAGTTCAAAAATCTTGCACAATATGGGCCAGAACTGCTGTTTAGAACTGTTACATACTGGGAGACCATCTATGTTGAAATAAAAAGAAATATTGTAAATACCATTTAGTAGATTTTTGTAATATTTCTTTAAAATAGTTGCAAGAGGTATAGCAATACCATTATGCCAATATTCACCAGGATTAACAAATATTGTATCAATCTTTCTCGGAGTCTTCATGAGCGTTCTTGGGTCTACCGGCAGCAAATTTGGCATCCTAGAGTTTATAAGTGGCGCTAATGTTTTCAAGGCCGAATGGCTTATGTTATTTTCTGTAGCCCATGCCCTGATGTCATCCCGAAATTGAAGAATGTGTTTGTATTCACATTTGTTTTCATTTGAGCTGTTGTCATCACCGTCACTTTCACCAGAAATTTCAGTTGAATTTTCATCGTCAGAGGATGGATTAGAAATTATATTACCAGGATCAAGGCTGAAAAAAATAGGCACAGATCTTATAATATACTGTAGGCGTAGAAAGATTATTCATATAGCTACAGACTTCTTCGAATAGCACAGAATATCACAAGACAATGTCATACCAAAAAACTTTATAGAATTGTCGAATGAATTTAAATATGTAAGTACATAATAATATAAGTATCTTGATTTTTCCCTATGACATAATTACTCGTATTTGATGTTACGTTACGAGATATTATTTGTTCTTGCAATTCGATTATGAGCTAACGCTTGTTTAGTAACTCATTTATGTTATTAAGCAAGATAATATATAATTATGCGATACTTTTCATGCGTCCAACGTGCACAAATAAAAAAAGTGGAGTTCCAAGCTCAGTTTCTTTGCAGATTTCGGGAATTGCAAAGAAACAAGAATGCCACCTGTACCTATATTTGTATAGGTACAGGTGGAATTCTTGTTCAGGTCTTCGATATAAATTCTGTTCAAATCTGATTACCGTTTAATAAATAACTACTGGATTTCCTTAAAAACACTACAAATAATGTTCAAAATGTATTTAAAACACACAAAAGAATGTTAATTATTTTTTATATGTACGGAACCCGTGATTCCACAGTAATTTTTTTCTTGACACAATTATATTTATAAGTAACCTAATTAATATTAAGCTATTTTTTTAGAAGATTACTCATTATAATTTTAAATTGATATAATTACCTTTCAACATTACGAGTATCTTGGGATTGCTGATTAACAACTTCATGGTGTGAACCTTTTATGTCCACGTCCATTATATTTCTTAAAGTACGTACAACCTGCCGATGATAACTACCACATCGCTTAATTTCCTTTCCATTTCACGGAATTCATTTTTGATGAAGTAGTTTAAATCATGAACTTTACAACAACAGAAATAAAAAATGCTATCAACAGAGTGACGCGCAGGACGATCTGACTTAAGTAATCACAATTATGTATTTTGGGAACTGTTACATCGTTAGTGGTTTTAAATAAGTGGAAATAGCTGCTGTTGGTTTTCAAGAACCCACTATCGAAATTTATCTACGCGTTGGAGTGGCATATTAGAGTACAATAGGCCTGAAAGATGCAATCACGTTAGGTTCCAAAAAGGTTGCAAAATGATCCCTTTAGCCACTACAGGTGATATACTACTCTGTTATACTACTGGTTTGGAAATAGAAGTGCCAAATAAGAGTATGTTACAGCTTAAATGGAACAGTTGCTTACAAGTGATTTAAAGGCCTCATATACCACTGTTGCTTCTAAATTGGTAACAATTAAAACCCGTTTTCAACTTTAAGTAACAAAATCGACTCTATGCAACAATAAGATATAAAGTATAAACAAAATATACTCTTATGCAACTAAGAGTGATAGGAGGTACTCATATACAAATATGAGTAGTGTTTGAAGCTATAAGTTTTATCAAATACTGTTATACCACTCATTTACAACTTAAAGCTATAAGATAAGTTGCAAAATTCACTAATGTGCTACTTGGGTAGTGATAGAGACACATTATTAAAAGTGCAAGGATACATATTAAAACGTGCAGCCATCTGCGTCCAACAACAGGGCGAATATGTACAACAATTGGTGTAAATAGTGTAAATAAAAACTACGCAAGTATTAGGTATGTACATTTTAAATTATTGTAACAATAATTCGTAAAAGGCACCTGCATACCTGATGCAATGGGATAACTGAATTTCGTGTAAAATAGACAGGTTTCCGACTAACGGAATCAGTCGTAAACCTGTGACGATAACATGACAAGCCATTTATCCCGTTTATCTATTGACCACTGCGAGGCGACAAACCGCGTGTACCTACAACAGTAGGTATGTGCACGTCTGCTAATGTCTGGTACGATTATTGATCAAATAAATCTGCGCTACACACTCTTAACGTTCACATCTGTATAAGTAGATAGGTAGGCAACTAACAATCAGCTGACGGATAGGACTCGCACACACAGACGGACAGAGGTCATTAACATGCGAATTCGAGTTGCTCCTATCAGCTGTTTATTGGTATTTACCTAGTTTACAGATGTGTAGGTATTGTAGATTAGGATTAAAATTTGTTTTAATCGCCTCTACGTTCCTTTTCGTAAAACTTTAAAGGAGGGAATTTAATCATTTACCTACTTAGGTTTAGGTGGTATTTTATTTTAAATTCACATTTATTATCATTGTAAGCGATAGGCTATTAAAATAACACTACAACAAGTCACGAAGTCTACCTACGTTGGTTTATTTTTTACATCATCACGCCTGCATTGTCCGTAGAGATAGGCAGAGGTGTATTTTCGTACGTCCACGTACAGTTTACCAGTGATATTGTTAGGTCCCATGTAACGAGGTGCGAGACGCCTCGACAGGGTTGCCAGACGAGTGTGAGTGAATTATCGTATTAATAATCGAAAATGATCGTACCAAATGAACATTTTTCGTACTACAACTGCCAGACTCGCGCTAAACGCGTAGCTAGTTCGCAAAACTAGAAATAGGATAGGAATTTTAGGAAGTTGTGAAATATGAATGAAATTAAAAAAGTAACATTATTTTTTCAGTTGTTTTAAAACCTTAACAGCATTATTTTGATTGAGTTTTTACGCATTGCGCTGAAAGTAAAGCCCCTTTAAAGTTTTTGTTGCAAGTTTGTTTCTTATTTTTTGTTTCTTCGCATAATTTTTGCTGAATAGCCACTTCGGAAGAGGGTTGCAAATTATCGTACTTTTGCGTAAGATAATACAAATTGTATCATACATCGTAACGGTGTCGAAATTATCGTACATGTACGATAATCATCGTACGTCTGGCATCCCTGCGCCTCGACGCGCGGGGCTTTACCGCGACGGGCGGGTCATTCATAGAACATGGAGTAAAGGTTTTATGCCAAATGTCTCAAGCAGTTTTAAAATTATAATAATTACGTAAAATAAAAAACATTGAGATATCATCTTTATTTTTGTGTTTATAGTTTCTGTGCCAGCTATAGGTATATCTCTTAAAATATTTCGTGTATGAATAGATACACCTTATATAATAGTATGTGAAATGATTTATATTACGCAACACAAAACATAACTTAAATTATAAAATTAATAGCCATAATTATGACAGCTAGCACACGCCAATATACTAACCAAAAACTTCGAGAACTATACTCAAGCAGATATAAAAATAACTAAACGAAAACAGTATCTAAAGCCTCCAGGCATAAAGGGCGTGCCCGCTTACATGTACCTGTAACTAGAAGTTATAATTGATGAACTAGTACCATCGAGGTAAAATAAAAAAATATCGAGGTCGCTAGCTAACCACGTATTGCAATACAACTCATAAAAAAAACATTTTAATGAGTAGATTATGTCAACAAGTAGATTAGTTAGCCACGAACCCCTCTCCTCCTCGCCCATTTTTGGTGTGTAACATCTACGAGTATATCCTCTCGTTTTACTGCAATCAAAATCAAAATTTAAATAATCAAATCTGTGGGAGTGATTTCGTGAAAAGGGACGGAAGTGTGTCACAGAAATCTGGGGAAGCGCGCGCTATTTGATTTGATAATGAGCGCGCGCGGCGCTAAATTTGACCGTCAGGAACGACCTTGACGAGGCCCCGCCCCTTTAATGTTGCTTATTACCAAGGTGAGACGGCAGCTGTTACACTTGTCCGATGTAACGCCAGCCCGCGCCGCAGCTGAGCGTGTAGCTTTAAACTCCCCTGATAATAATAATGATCACTCCTTGATCCAGCCTGTCCCTGAACTTGCTGTCCTGCCCTCAGCGAATGCCCTAAGCCGAGGTTCGTACCCCACAGGGGGTGCCCTTAGCGAGCATTCGTTTAGTTTATAACTTAGAATAGTTGCATTTATGCCCCTGGCTGGAGGCCCTTAGTGTAGAAGCTATTGGCAGTCACAGGACAGTCCGGTTAAGCAGCCACGACCTTAGTGGTCACCTGCAAGATGCCCTAGTCAAAAAAAAAGCAGCTGTTACACATCATATGCATCATCTGTAAGGCTCGCTCGTTTTAATCAACAACACAACATTAATCCTGTAATTGTACGTTTTTCTTCCGTATTCCCCACACAAACAGGTATTTTCGAAAGTTCACCGTTACTACATATTTCTCAGAATTAAAAGACCGCTGCGTTTCCTTAAGGGGAACCCGTTGAAACGATCATCTTTACTTTAAGAGTGTCAGCACTTACATACTAGCCTGTATCAAACAGGCTAGTAAGTATGTATGTTCTTTAATAACTCAACGTTATTACTCGTATATTATCAACTACCTCTTATCTGCCAGGGCTTATTTTTAATCTTTTAATTTTAATCCTTTTATATATATTTTTTTTTACATTGTTCTCACATATAGACGCAACAAGAATAATGTACCCAGGATTTTGTAATATCTATATTTAAAAGAGTCTCCTTGGAGTTTCTTGCCCGTTCTTCTCCATAGACATCTGCGTTTTGGAATAGGCAACTAGCTTCAACTTTCTGACTAACTGACCGACTCTTTGACAGTTCAAAAGTGCCTGTAAATGGTTTAATTGAAATAAATGCTCTGAGTTTGAGTTTGGACATTATTCAAAAAACTTTTTACAAAAAAAAGTCAACCAGCTTCCAAAAAAAAATACTACAAAGTGAAAAATAACTTTAATTTCGGAAGTCGATGTATTTTGTTTTAAATTTTCGTTTTTTGCCACCGACTTCCGAAATTAAAGTTATTTTTCACTTTGTAGTGTTTTTTTTGTAGGATGATTCCTGCACTTCTCCGCTCATCTTCGCTCGTCTCTGCTTCAGTGGAAATGCATACTAATAAAACAATTTCTTCACGGTAAGAACAATTACCTGTGCAGCGTCGCGCCTGCCGCGCCGTCGCGTGGCGCCTGTTTGCTCCGAGCCTTAACTCATCATAGTACATTCTCTGATATAACTGATTCTCTTTTCTTTCTGTTATCAAACAGTTTTCCTAGGAATCACGCTAGACGAGAAGTTACAATGGACCCCATATAACATCTCTCGCGGGGCGGCTAAGTTCAGCCGCTTATGCTGTTAGAAAGATAAGACAGTTAACAGATGTAGAAACCGCGCGTTTGGTCTATTTTAGTTACTTCCACAGTATTATGTCGTATGGCATTTTACTGTGGGGTCGGGCTGCTGACATTGAATCTATCTTTATTTTACAAAAGAGAGCTGTCAGAGCCATTTCAAATTCAAATTCAAAATATTTTATTTCACATAAACCTATAAGGGCACTTATGAAACGTCAGAAGCTAGATGCACGGTTCCAATTGGTCGTTTCCTATGGAGAAGAGCCGGCAAGAAACTCCATGATTACTCTTTTAAAAATAAATGGTATTTACAATGCTTTCAAATTACAGAGTTAATAGGTATGAGAGGACAGTGTAGGCCTATCAACAAGTACCAGGTATTTAGCAAGATAGAAAATGGTCGATAGATCTACAGTCTGTTAAGCCTACAACGTTCTCACATTCACAAATTCTAAAAGAAAAGAATCTATATAAAAGCAAAATCAAATAATAAAAATAAAAAGCTATTTAGACCAAATGACATAATTGCCACTACAGCTGTATGTAACAATACTTATTTATTATAAAAAATAAAATAAAAATATAATATTTTAGGTATATAATGTCAAATAACGAAGAGATTATGTCAAGGTAGTATGTAAAAGAAAAAGGTAAAATAAAATAAAATAATCATCTTAATTTGGGAGCCGTTAATAGAAATTTACATAGTTATGCCGTTAATGAGGTACCAGGGAAGTCACATGTGCAGAAGGAATTATTGCCAAACTTCCTTGTCTTCAACGTAGTCTTTAATCTTATAATATGCTTTTTTGATAAGGACACGTTTGATGTGGGTTTATAATCTACGTCGTCGCGAATCTCTCAGGGAACTATTTAAAAAGATTAATATTATGACGGTACCTTGCCAATTCATTTATGAAAATATTATGTATGTGAGAAAAAATCTACATCTTTTTAACAAAATAAGTGATAGACATCATTTTTATACTAGAAATACAGATAAAATAAATCAACCATTTTTCAGACTATCTAAAGTAAGTACATATAATACATCTTTTATGGGGTACTGTGTTAAATGTTACAACAGAATACCTTGTGATATATTAGAATTAAATGAAAGAAAATTTAAAACTCATATAAAAAATACACTTTGCAAACAAGCATATTACAAGTTAGAGGATTATATCCAAGATAAAAATGCTTGGAAACATGCTGGTCCTGCTCCATAGGACAATTTAGAATCTAGACAAAATCTAACTGGTTGCTAATTTAATTGTATAATATTTTAATTTTTTTTAAATATTGGTTTTACATTCTGTGATTACTTGAACTCACACACTGACTTATTAGTACCTATTACTTGTAAAAATGTTAGGAATATCGTATAATTTTACAATGTTTGTAAATATGTGAGCACCATGCATCTATCACATGATTAATTTATCTGTTATTCCTTAATCTTTCATTATTTTTACCTATCGTGGTATAGTAATCTTATTCTAGGTGCATCGTCTTCACATATAAATAAAGATAAAATAGATCAACCATTTTTCAGATTATCTAAAGTAAATACATCTTTTATGGTGATATATTGCAATTAATTGAAAGAAAATTTAAAACTCATATTAAAAGTACACTTTGTAAACAAGCATATTACAAATGAGAGGATTATATCCAAGATAAGAATGCTTGGAAACATGCTGGTCCTGCTCCATAGGACAATTTAGAATCTAGACAAAATCTAACTGGTTGCTAATTTAATTGTATAATATTTTAATTTTTTTTAAATATTGGTTTTACATTCTGTGATTACTTGAACTCACACACTGACTTATTAGTACCTATTACTTGTAAAAATGTTAGGAATATCGTATAATTTTACAATGTTTGTAAATATGTGAGCACCATGCATCTATCACATGATTAATTTATCTGTTATTCCTTAATCTTTCATTATTTTTACCTATCGTGGTATAGTAATCTTATTCTAGGTGCATCGTCTTCACATATTATATAATTGATGTATACAAGATATTGTGAAAACATTTTAAAAGAGTAATGATGGAGTTTCTTGCCCATTCTTCTCCATACGAAAACTACCTTTTGGAAGGGGCGAATAGAATCAATTATTATTTTTCTGTAAATGTTGACGTTCAAAAGTGCCTTTTTTGTGCCTAATTGAAATAAATTATTTGACTTTGACTTTGTTAATTAGCAGACTGGAAAAGGATTACAGAAGCCTGAATACTCTCTAAATTACTTGGACAAGTTACTCTTTATCAAAATAATAGGTTGGGGAAAAAGTCTTTTCGCATTATAGTATGTATGAACTTGTAATAAAATCTCTTTGGCTATACTATGTGTATCTGGCTGGTTTTGGTATCATTGAAAGTTTAAATTTTAAAGAACATAATTCCAAATTCAAATTAGGAAAATGTGTGATTTTTATTTGTTTTTCGTACTGTCAAGATGAGTGAATCTAATGAAGAAATTCGATACATTTTAAAATTTTACTACAAAAAAGGTAAAAATGCAACGCAAGCCGCGAAAAAAATTTGCGATGTTTATGGACCTAGTGCAGTGTCTGTGAGAGTAGCACAAATTTGGTTTAAGCGTTTTCAATCCGGAAATTTTGATGTCAAAGATGCACGTCGCTCTGGTCGCCCTATTACGGATAAAATGGATGCCATTTTTGAAAAAGTGGAGCAAGATCGGCATATTAGTAGTTACGACGTAGCTGAAGAACTGGGAATTGACCACAAAACAGTTTTGGCGCATTTGAAAAAAACTGGGTACACAAAAAAGCTCGATATTTGGGTACCTCACGAGCTCACTGAAAGAAACCTAATGAACCGTGTACTCATTTGTGATTCTTTATTACGACGTAATGAAACCGAACCATTTTTGAAGAAGCTGATAACTGGTGATGAAAAGTGGATCACGTACGACAAGAACGTGCGAAAAAGGTCGTGGTCAAAGGCCGGTCAGGCTTCACAGACTGTGGCAAAACCCGGGTTAACTCGCAACAAGGTGATGCTGTGTGTGTGGTGGGATTGGAAGGGCATTATTCATTATGAGCTGTTACCACCAGGCAGGACCATCGATTCTGAACTCTACTGCGAACAACTGATGAGATTAAAGCAAGAAGTTGAGAGAAAGCGGCCGGAATTAATCAACAGAAGGGGTGTGGTTTTTCATCATGATAACGCTAGACCTCACACATCTTTAGCCACTCAGCAAAAATTAAGAGAGTTTGGCTGGGAGGTGTTAATGCATCCGCCGTATAGTCCTGACCTTGCACCTTCAGATTTCCACCTGTTTCGGTCTCTTCAGAATTCTTTAGGCAGTGTCAGGTTAACATCACGGGAGGACTGCCAAAACCACTTGTCGCGGTATTTTGATCAGAAGTCCCAAAATTTCTATAGCAATGGGATCATGTCCCTACCTACAAGATGGCAAAAAGTTATCGAACAAAATGGTACCTACATACTTTAGTTAAATGTAAACATACTATGTTAAAAAATGTTTTGAATTTTCTTAAAAAATGCGAAGAAACTTTTTCCCCAACCTAATAATATGTTTAAATTCATGCTTTACCTTGGTTCTAGTTTTTTTTTTTAAATATCTATTTTTTATTGAAGTGAAAACTTCTTTAGTCGCGTTGAGCACTTTTTGGGTGAACAAAAATCATGGAACTCGCGTCATAGTCACCGAACGCTTTCCATGAGCTATATTATGTATACTGTGTATATTATATATGTGTACTTTTTGGGTGAACAGAAAGCGTGAAACTCGCGTCATCGTCACCGCACGCTGTTTTCACTTGTATCGGCAGTCCCCAAAGACTGCCCCGCATGTTTTTTTTTATTTAAGTAAGTAAACTAAGTACCTACTTACTAAATAATATGAATCAGTTACTATCAACTACGTACTTGAACCAGAAATCTTTCCGTCAAATTACAACAGTACGTAACATACCTATTACATGCAATACAGCGAAGGTTAACATACATTCTACTGCATTCTTAAATTCTCGTCATGATTGACGTCACATTATACCTAATGTCGGTGTAATGACCGGGTTTCACGAGGCTAGTTTTTGAAGCAAGAATAGCAATAGCAACATAGTGCTAGTAAGCTAGCAAGCTAGTCACTCTAGCCTCATGTATATAGAACAATTCTGGTACCTAAGCTAGTAAGCTAGTGCGATAGTTAAATAGGATGGGGTTCTATTTTTGAGCTAGTACAGTCCAATTCAAACTTTATGGCGGCTCGGAACATGAGGCGAGTCGCTGCGCAGTAACAAATTTACGTGATAGCGGGGGTGAGGGGTCGGGTACTGCGCAGCAAGTAGCGCACTTCAGAGCCGCCATAAAGTTTGACGCGTACATATACAACGTGTAACGTTAAATGCGCAAAACCTGAAAATAGTTTGATCAGAATAACGAGCAGAATCAATTGAACCACTTTTTTATATAGGTAACATTTTTCAAAAAATCTTCATTAAAAACGTTGCCGTGTCTATTTAATAATAGGTCAAGCCATCACATGCGCAAACCCGCCAAAATAGGTAAACAAACACAAATTGTTGTCGACCAATAATAATAGCTTTTATTTCAATGCAAATACGAATCTTCCATACAGTACCATGAATAAGACAAGAGCGTCGTCGCAGACGCAAGAAACGATACAGACAGAATGGCCAGTAAAACTAAAACAGCACATAAAGCCATTACAATTTTTTTTTCTCTCTGAATTAGGTCAATTGAATTAAAAATCTGTTGGGGTATCTGAGGTTTTGCGCATTTAACGTTACACGTTGTATAGCCTGTGCTATAGCGTCCCCCACCACTAATTTTACTTCCCTGGCTTGTGTAATAGCCTCGTGTGACCATTTATTATAATTTTTGTCATTAACAAAAAAATACAAAATTTTATATTATTTATAAAAAAAAATGGTGCTATTGGATTAAAATTTACTAGAGTCGTGTAAACAGCTCTAGTATTGGCTAAGTTAACAAGGATATTACTTGCTATCCTAGCATAGCATAAAAAACTAACCTCGTGTAATCCGTACATAAAGCCTTGTCCGATTTGACAGATGTTTCATTACTATTCGACAAACGACAACCTACATCTGTCTGGACCTACGCTTCGTTTAAAAAGTGTGACTAATAAACAAACAGACAGGATATTAATTGGAAAGAGTGAACTAAGCATTGCTCATCATCTCAAACACCACACAACCTCACTTTCACACTCACACGCACACTCACTCACACACTCACTCATGATACACGTACCACACGTACACGCGTGGTCTGGCCCTTTTCTACATTACGCTCATTAATCTGCAGAGCTGTTTGTATAATTGTCTAATTGTCTACATTTCAATAGCTTATAAATGAGTCTCCTAATACAAGCAATTCCTTGCTTAAAAGGTGGTCTCCAATAATATGTATAGAATGCCTATTGTAATTGAAATAAACCTTTTTATTGTTAATTTTTATTATTCGACCCACTTGTTGGAGTGTATGTGCCTACTCCTGACTCCAGTACATTTGAGGATGTAAAGAACGCTACGAACCTGCGATCAACCACCACTTGCTGGGTCAAAGTTATCTAGTTAAAAAGACCAATGTTGTACAGACGCCAGCACATCAACCTACTACAATCTGTCAAATTTCTTTAATAGATTTTCAACTTTATCACTAAAGCATAAAGTTCAAAGTTGATTGGGAAAATGTGACAGTTTCGGGTAGGTTGACCTGCTGGCGTCTGTACTATATCATCGATTTGAAATGAAGAAGAAACCCAGATGTTTTCTAAAAGACGACAAACATTTGTAGATAAATACAAATTATACATAACATAACATCACGCCCGTAATCCCCGACGGGTTAGGCAGAAGTGTACCTATGGCACACCCACATTTCGCCAGTTATGTTTAAGTCCCATGTAATAGGTGGCGAGCCTATTGCCATCAACCGGGCACAAATCCAGACCCCCGACTGCTATACTAAGAAATTCCTGAACCCCCGATGAAAAAACCCTTAACACGTTACCAGTCCTGGGAATTTAACCCATGACCAAAAACAAACACGACAGAAAATGAATAGCGGTAAGTTAGTCAATGGAAAAAGCCGGTAAATAATTAAATACGTAGTAGCCGTAAGCGACGAGAATGCAGTGAATCAAGGTTAACACATCTGCATTCGGAATCAGAAACCCAGGAAAACATTCAAGGTAAATTAGTAGCTCCGACAAGCGGTCTGCATCGAACGTGTTAAGTAGGCATAAAACTGCATTTACTCGTTATGTATAATGATTGAATAGTTATTTTTTTATTTTTATTAAACAGTATTAGTTATTCGGATAATATCCCACGGGATGTATGTGTTTTCTATATTTATACAAGGTCCCATTAAAATATATGGACAAATTTTAACACAGCGTTCAGTACGTCTAACCAAAGATATCCAAGCAAAAAAACACTGATTAAAGTGATTTTATTTTGACCTAAAATAATAAATGGCATTGGGTTACCAACATTTAGTGTATTTTCGTTAGCTAGTTTATTTTTTTTGTAAGTATCTAATGCGTTTTTCTTATTATTTTTTTACCTTATTTTGGTGGTCTGAATGATTTCTTTAAGTTTGTCCATCTATTTTAATGGGAGCTTATATACCTAGATAACTTTCTACCCTTTTTTAACCCCATTAGGCGATGAGTTTCAATAAAATACGAAACACGTAACACGTCTTCCTAATTCCTAATTCTGTTAAAGAATTTTTATGCAAAATTTGAAGTAGATTGGACCAAGGAACCACGTTGTCCCATACAAATTTTGCCCCCGTTTTTAACCCCCTTAGGGGTACAATTTTGGAAAATCCTTTCTTATCGGATGCTTACAGAGACCTGAAACTTGGAGAGTGTGTTCTTTGTATAACACAAAGAAGACACTCTCCAATTTTCAGGTCTCTACGATCAGCGGTTTAGGCCGTGCGTTGATCTGTCAGTCAGTCATTCAGGACAAAGCATTTTATATGTATAGAAAATAACAATTTCTCAGTAGCAGCCCGGAGTCTGGATTTGTGTCCGGTTGATGGCAATAGGCTCGCCCCCAATTACATGAGACTTAAACATAACTGGAGAAATGTGGGTGTATTAATAGGTACACCTCTGCCTAAGCCTTTGGAGAATACAGGCGTGATGTGTGATGACTGGGAAGAGCTAAAATTAACCAGAAAAGATAACGAAGGCAGAGATGAGAAAATCACTGTAGGAGACACCATGAACCAGATATGGAACAGATTCATCGATGATGAGATAAATCGATGACTTCAAAGTCAAAGTCAAAGTCAAAGTCAAATCATTTATTTCAAGTAGGCCCGTATAAGGCACTTTTGAACGTCAAAAATTTACAAAAAAAATTAATTGATTCTAGTTGCCCCTTCCAAAAGGTAGTTTTCGTATGGAGAAGAATGGGCAAGAAACTCCACCGTTACTCTTTTAAAATGTTTTACAATATTTTGTATAAGTACATTAGTTATATAATTATATGTGAAGACTTTGCTATACTTGTCGAAAAAACCTGGGTCAGATTGGTGCATAAACTCGATTTTTATAACTGTGCGCTTGGAGCTGTCAAAATCGTAGGTTGTTAGTATTGAATACAATCGCCCAGTTACCTCCTCAGTGCCCCAGTACGGTCTACATAGGTAACTCGTGTCGTCTCCACCAGTGTTGTCAGACTAAAATGTCAAAATCCAGGAAATAAGAGTAAAAAAACCAGGAGATCGATTTTATAAATCAGGAGATCAATAAAATACTTACATAATATATACTTAATTATTGTTTATTTTAATACATTTGACTGTTCATTTATGATGTCATTTGATCGCTAATCGAAAATCAATTTATTTTTTTATTTTTTAGTATGTTTTTAGTTCTGAAGACTTCGGAAATAATTGTAGTGCTCAGTGTATTATAGTGTGCCGACACTAATTCACGATCGTGTTGTAAACACCCCTAGTGTTTACAAGAGTTATTTTGCAATAAGCTTTGAATGATCGCCGATACAACACGATTATTCATTAAAAGCTTATTGGAATTGGGATATGGAATTAGGGTACAGACGCCAGCACCTCAACCTACCTACTACAATCTGTCAAATTTCTGTAATAGATTTTCAACTTTATCACTTAAGCATAAGGTTCTTGTAGTTGGGGGGGGGGGGGGGGGGGGTTGGTAATATAGTAACGGACTGACACGGACTCCTCCTCTCGTTCGAAATCATCTTGAAATAAATTCCGGAGTGTCTGCGGTTTCATTTTCCGATTCGGAAGAAGTCTGATGGATTTCAAAATCAAGGTTACCAAAATCAGCCTCATCTTCCGATATGTCTTCAAAATCTGATTGATTTACAATGTCGGCTTTCCGTCAAATCTGAAATGATAAAACACATAATTATAATTTATTTACCACGAAATTGTGGTAATAATACTGAAATATGGATTATGTAAGTAGCAGTGGATCATTTTAATATAAGCCTAGATTTAAAGAATGTTCATTCCATAAACTTATTACTGTGAAATGAGTAGATCAGTCAGAAGACTCATGCGTTCGTTTTTACGCATAATTCATACATTTTATGTAGGTACAATTTATTTGAATTTATTTCAAAACACAAATATCAGAAGATTTAATAATATAGAGATAGAAGATAAGAGATAGAGATTTAATATAGATCACGAGAATCCTAGACAAATCAGGAAATCTTCTGGAAAATCAGGAGTTCTGGCAACGCTTGGTCTCCACAGTTCTGTCTTCTAATAATAAGATTATGTTGTTATTGTTATTATTTAAACCACATAAAACTGTAATATTTTGACGTTGACAGGCGCACAAAAAAAGTCGGATTATAACATGGAATGATATAAAGAAAAAGAAAATACGTTTATTTGCGGTAAACATGACGAAAAAAAAAAATATATATAAAAAAAACAAGTTAAGGGAAAATATACGTCACATCCACGCAAAACGGCCATCGCTCAGCATGATGCTGCGACCCTATGCAAGACAGAGCCCCGGCGCTGGTTTTCAGCGACAGCCAGCGTTGACGTTATGACGTCGACTGGTGCAGCATACCATGAAATATAATTAAATATAATTTTGACGTTCGAAAAGTGCTGATTCTCAGCCTAGTTTGAATAAATGACTTTTGAATTTTGAATTTTTTTGAATTTTGCTATTTTTAAGATATAAAAATAAAATAAATATACAATAATTAATTCTACATAAATAAAAAAAGTATAATATTTAAAAATGGCAACATTCCGTTAAGTCGGTAATCGACTCGCGCGCCGTCGGCTTAGAGTAATCTATAACCCAATCTATATGATGTGATGACCGGGGTTCAAAGGAACTGTTCAATGAAAGGTTAACATGTGTAATATATCTATATTCAAAAATAATCCTTAAATTTCTATGCGATTCTGGCGATACCTTACGACTAAATTAAATGAAAGTGACGAACATAAAAGAAAAAAACAAGAAAAACATAAGAAACTAATAAAAGAATAAACAATAAAAAAGTAAAAGAAAATACAAACAGAATACAAAAAGTGTCCTAATTATCAAAAAGAAATCCTTAACATAGGTTTGAACTTGAAGCCCCCTGTGTCGTAGGTAACCGCGCTAAGTCCCGAGACCAAGCGGTTCCTTAAGAGCCGTGGCGAATATACTGGTCTGTAGGTCAACCACTCAGCTGACGTAATAGGACTTCAATATTACTTTAGTTGTCGATTATTTTAACTCAACACGTCGTCCAAGTGATAAAGGGCGTATCCGCAGGCTGAGAACAAGGTAATGACAGTCAGCCTCGCAAAATATAAACAACGTTCAAACGTACACTATCGTAAGGTAAACGTAAACACTTACCCCGTTGCTGCACTTGCACACACTTGTCACTAGCGACTATACTTTTTTATTACAAACAACGTAAATTTTTGAGTAATGATGGCCTTAACAATTAGTAATTGCAGATGTTGCGTAAATTGATTACGGAGCAGCCGTTAGCTCTTTGTCTCTAATCGTCATCTGTCAGATTTCTTATTTTATTTTACTGCCACCCTCATTTGTCCCTCAATGATAATTATGTTTTTAAATTATCGTGGCCGGACTTCTAACGCCATCTAGTGACATGAGGTCGAAATCCCGATCATTACAATATCCCCTCTCCTCTCAAGAATCCAACCGGATTCAAACCCAACGTTTAAGGTCACAAGAATGCCATTTTCCTAAATCTTTGCCCCTGAAACTCTTTAATCTGTAAACATCGTCTGAAATCTTCTCAGCTACGACTGCTTTTTCAAATTTAGGAGCTAATTTGGACATGAAAGACTTGTCAGCATTTGACAAAAGTTTAGTGCGCTTCCAGACCAGATCACCCACATTATATTTACAAATGCGACGTCTCTTGTTGTACTGTTCGCTGTTAGTCTCGTGTGACTGTCGCATCCTTTCCGCAACCTCATTATAGATCTTATCCCTAATGGCTATATTCCTTTCAAATTTCTCTTTGTCGAAAGTAATCGTTTCGCCCGGTTCAAAGGTGTAGGGTTTCATGCCCCCAAGCATTGTCTCTCGTCCAAAAAACAAATAGGCCGGCGTTTTTCCTGTCACTTCATGCACCGATGTTCTGATTGCATGACCTATGTGCGGTATGTACTTGTCCCATTCTTTGTGATTGTCTTCGACGTAAGAAGCTATGGCCGAGCCAATGACTTTGTTTACTCGTTCAGTGGGGTTGGCCTGAGGATGGTAGTAAGGGGTATACCATAGCTTTACACCGTATTCTGAGACTAGGTCCTTAAACTGGTTGGATACAAATTGCTTGCCATTATCACAAACTATTACGCTAGGGGTTCCATACATTAAGAATATATCTTCCTCCAGTATTCGAGCTATACTTGATGCCTTTCCATTCCGAAGAGGGTATAAAAAACAGAATTTGCTGAACCAGCATTTTGTTACAAGTACTTCATTATTATCCATGGCTGCTAGCTCAGTGGTATTTTCGTTTCGTGATGTCCTCGAAGTGCTACCCTTATAGGCTAAATCTTTTTCCAAAGAGTAATCACTTTGGGTAGGTTCCTTGAAATTTTCACAGCTTAACTTAGTGCGTTCAATAATCCTTAAAATTGAAGTTAATTCAGTCACTGAATCGAAAGTGTCTCGACATATAGCTCTCTGAAAATATGGTTGTAAATTTCTTCTAAGTATTATTAACTTTTGTGTTTCAGGAATCGGAATGGGAAGTCGATTAAACATGTTCTGCATAATAGCTATGTAGATCAAAATGCTTTCCTGACTACTTTGAGTACGCCGCTTAATCTCTTCCAATAGCTCCTCTTGGTAATACGGCCGCTGAAATGTGTCTAACAGTAGCCTTACTAATTGTGACCAATTTAACGCAAAACTTTTATTAGCCCTAAACCATATCAACGCGTCTTCTTCGAAGAAGTCTATGGCATACCGAAATAAGTCCTCATCGGTAGCATTCCGCGCCTCTTTAAGTTCCTCAACCCTTTCCAAGAACGCGTTTACACTTACTGTGCCCTTACCACTAAACTTGACCCCCCAATCTTTAGTCGGCACTAACTTCCGTTTGTGGAAGCCATTATCAAATGTAGACGTCCTCTGTAAACCAGGGTGACGCGTAGAGGTAGTAGGTCTCTCCAAGGCGGTTCGTGGTGTGACAGCGTTAGACACCGTAGACATACGGTCTTGATGAATCTCAATCTCATCCCTCTGCGGCGAAGATTTTTCCCTTGGGTTCCGGCCCTTTTCCAATTGCTCCATAATCTGCATGGCTTCTTCGCCCAGAGACTTCTGTAAGATGTCCTTATCATGCTCAGAAATTCCATCATCTTCCTCACCTTCTTCTTGCTCAAGACGCCTTAATGACGATAAGGTATCTTGGATATTTTTTAACAAAGCCAAATGATTTTCAATGTCACTAGATTTCGAAGGTATGACTAGTTTTGCACGGTTTGATAAGTGTGTCAAACGAGAGTGTATGCGTCTACAAAACGAGTGTTCAGGACTGTGTGATACTTCAGATATAAGTAAATTGATAGCTGTTAATTTCTTTTCACAAACTAGTATCTCATCTCCTGGGTTCTCAATGCAGGATTTAGGCACTTTAAAAGAAATGGACGACTCACCTGATTGCTCACGTATTAAAATTTCCCGCAAAAATTTTCGCATAGTCGCCACGGTCTTACAATCTGAAACCCCTCGACAAGCCAACTCAAACTCGAGCTCATCTTTATACAATGCATTAACATCCATGATTAAAGTAGCCATAGTAAAAATTTAAACAATAAAAAACAATTTAACTCGTTAAATATAAGAGTATTAGAGCTTTAGAGATCACGAAAGTATATATTAGTTACCGTTTGTTTAGGATAATACCTGTACCACAAGAATCGTTATACACCCTGTTAAACTTTCATGCAGTTAACCCGTGGGCGCCAATGTGATGACCGGGGTTCAAAGGAACTGTTCAATGAAAGGTTAACATGTGTAATATATCTATATTCAAAAATAATCCTTAAATTTCTATGCGATTCTGGCGATACCTTACGACTAAATTAAATGAAAGTGACGAACATAAAAGAAAAAAACAAGAAAAACATAAGAAACTAATAAAAGAATAAACAATAAAAAAGTAAAAGAAAATACAAACAGAATACAAAAAGTGTCCTAATTATCAAAAAGAAATCCTTAACATAGGTTTGAACTTGAAGCCCCCTGTGTCGTAGGTAACCGCGCTAAGTCCCGAGACCAAGCGGTTCCTTAAGAGCCGTGGCGAATATACTGGTCTGTAGGTCAACCACTCAGCTGACGTAATAGGACTTCAATATTACTTTAGTTGTCGATTATTTTAACTCAACACGTCGTCCAAGTGATAAAGGGCGTATCCGCAGGCTGAGAACAAGGTAATGACAGTCAGCCTCGCAAAATATAAACAACGTTCAAACGTACACTATCGTAAGGTAAACGTAAACACTTACCCCGTTGCTGCACTTGCACACACTTGTCACTAGCGACTATACTTTTTTATTACAAACAACGTAAATTTTTGAGTAATGATGGCCTTAACAATTAGTAATTGCAGATGTTGCGTAAATTGATTACGGAGCAGCCGTTAGCTCTTTGTCTCTAATCGTCATCTGTCAGATTTCTTATTTTATTTTACTGCCACCCTCATTTGTCCCTCAATGATAATTATGTTTTTAAATTATCGTGGCCGGACTTCTAACGCCATCTAGTGACATGAGGTCGAAATACCGATCATTACAATGAAAAGGGAACAGGCTTCACCCAGCCCAAAGCTGAAAAAGACTCCAAATGTCAATGATTTTGAATTGAGTACTTCTCAATGATACTGAATACCAGTATTTTAAATGGAGCGACTTGACTGCCTATCTGATCTCCACAACCCAGTTACTGGCAATACAATACCCCTTGGTAAAACTGGTTGTCAAACTTTCGGGCCTCTGACGACCCATATCGATTGTCAAAGATAAATAGATAATAATTATCATATCGTTTTATCTCTGTTGATAGCAGTTGTGACGGTTAACCAAAAATCGACCAAAAACAATACCTACTTACCTACCTGGATATAATACAAGTCGGGTTTTACCCAAATTAACTACATTTTATTATCTTCATTAAAGTACTTATTTTCAGTATCTAATAAATGTTGTATTGTTGTTGGGTCGCAGCATTATGCTGAGCGATGGCCGTTTTGCGTGGATGTGACGCATATTTTCCCCCAATTTGTTTTTCTCGTGTTTTTTTTCTTTGCGTCATATTACCGCAAATAAACGTATTTTCTTTCTTTCTTTCTATTGGGATTCCCAAAATCAAGATTTCTGGTGTCTTACCCATGCCCGTTGTCACGGCACGGTCTCTCGGTAGGTACGGCGCGCTAGCCGCACCGCAGAATAATCGTGTAAGCTTGTATAATGATACGGCAAACCACCGGTTGTATGGTATACGGCTACGGTGCCGTGCCGTAGTGCCTCCGGCTGTCAACAAACTTCCTAAGTGATCCAGAACAACGCTGAGAACACGGCGAATCAACCGTAGTTTTTCACGGCAAAAAAAACGTGTGAAATGAAATGAAATTGTTTATTCTGTAAATAGGATATTTATTTATTAATCAATTTTACACGTCGACTTAAAAAGAAATTAGCTAGATGAGTTCGGCGTTTCCAATCTGACTACTCTGAGAAGAAAGACCGAAACAAACTCAAGCTCACAGTCTCTTTTAAAGTCCAGACATAATCTTGGTCAGGCCATATGAGGACCATGTAGATTAGAGTCTGAAATGATCTTTTGAGAAAAGAAACACTCAGATTTGAGTGGACCTGTCCTGCCAGTGCAAGCATTTGTCAGTAATCGTGGAGCTCAACTCTACGAACAATACCAAAGAAACGATCCAAAAATCGGATCCAAAAATCGACCAATACCAAAAAATACAATACAAGTCGGGAATTGCCCAAATTAACTATCCTATCTTTTTATAATCTTCATTACTTAATTTTAACATCTTATTAAACGTTGTATTGGGATTCCCGAAATCAAAATTTCAAGTAAGTACCTAAGGCTGTTTGTCCACCGCCACCATCAACGGGACGTCAACGAGAACGTCGGACGTCCCGGTGCCGGTGATCAGAGAGATCATAGAGTACCACCTACGTAAGGAGAATGACTGTCTAGGATATACAATATGCCTGATTTTTCAGAAAAATGCCTTCCTGTTGTAAAAAAAGTGTAAGTCTTAAAATAAATAATACGCAACAGATAGTTTTAAAGACATTTTGACATTTATTCAAAATGAACTAACTAACAATTTACGACCACTAAACTAATTTAGAAAAAACGTACTTACGACACTAAGTGATATTTTTCGGGAGACATATATTTTCTTTTTTTTTCTAATATATAATTATATAAAAATCTTCACACGAAACGTTTTTAGTTTTCTTGGATTACTAATAACGTTTTTGGCGACTCTATTTTCAGGCGATTCCTTTCTTTACTCAACTGTGCATTTATTAGGAAAAAAAGGCCTGTTTTAGCTTAGCACCGGTCGCACGCCTGTCATAACCGTAAAATGCTTGTCAAATGCGGCAAATACCTGTCAGATGGTAACTTAATCGCGACCGAACTCAGCGGTCAACTTTTTATGGTAGATAAAACACAAGCCGCACGAATGATGCCGCGGTGCGTGGACAAGATCAAACATGTTTTGTATTGCCAGCACGTAGGCCCGTCACAATCTTAGGATTCTCGAGTCGAGTTCTAGCAGTCGCGCCGAACTACTCGAAAATTCGGCGGCCGGGATCCCGGTGCTCGGTGCTGGACAGGTGGTGGACACGCGGCCACAGTAATTGTATGTAACATTACATTAGCTTAGCATTAGCTACTTCGGCGCCGCCGCGCAGTCATCTCGTTCTCGTTGACGTAGTCTACGGTGGCGGTGGACAAACGCCGTTAGTCGTCAAAGCATCCTGAGACGAGTAAAAAACGTCACGTTTGAAAAGAGAATCAATTGTAAGTACCTAGACACCATTGTTTCTTTGTTTATGATCATGAACGAAAAACCTTGAACTCTAATCTGGCAGTACAAAGCTGGTCATTAAAACATCAGGGTCGTATTGACCCAGGAAAATAATAATTGCAGATGTTACATTGTTTTTTGTATCTCAAAACTCAAACCATTTATTTCAATTAAACCATTTACAGGCACTTTTGAATTGTCAAGAAGTCGGTCAGTCAGAAATATGAAGCTAGTTGCCCATTCCAAAGCGTAGTAGGTACCTATGGAGAAGAACGGGCAAGAAACTCCACGGACACTCTTTTAAATCAAAAATTTGATACAAAATATCGGTTACATCGTTCATGTTGAAATTATGCATGTGAGAACAATGTAGAAAGACGTGCACGTTTGTAAAAGGAAAATGCAAAAAAAAAACCAGTGCCAACTTGACTTCACTAGTAAATCAAATAAACCGTGGATCAACCTATCCTCCGACCATTGTTGGATTGCGCTAGCCGATTCGACGACTCCACGAAGACGCGCCCCACTCTTCTTACTAAATGCGATTTTTGATTACTGTACTGAGGCCTTACTCATCGACCGCGTTCGGCGCTCCGATTGGCCCTTCACCAGCGAACGACAGTGAAGGAGAGCGTAAAGTCGAGATGGTTAAAAGAAACTCACAATAGGGCCTCTGTAAGCGATTAGGAAGAAGAGTGGGGTGCGTTTTCGTGGATGGCACTATCTGGGACCTATTTCATAAACAGGGCGACAAGTGACAGGTGAGAATCCGATATACTCACAATTTTGTGAGTTTTTATTTTACTGCTTTATTAAACAGCAGTAATTTTTTCACAATGTGTCGTTATTGTGTGTCTTTATTTATTTATATAAAGTTGAAGTCGCTTTTCGTGTCTTATCTGTCTGACCGCGTTGTTCTTCTAAACTACGCAACGGATATTTTTGTGGTTTTCTCCATCATTAAGATAATTTATTCCGAAAGGTTTTTGTGTATAATACCTAAATTAATTTTAAACTTACATAATAATGAAATCTCGATGATATGTCAAGTCATCGAGATAAATTAAATAGTAAAATATTTTTTTGCGATTACAAACTTACATTTGCAGTTGGAGAATTGACCGTGACGTATGGGAGAACTTGTTTTTCAACTACAACGTTTTGGGACAAATTAATCCCATCTACGGAATCCTTCATTGTGTGTGGTCGCACTTGGCCAATTTTTATTATATGTATGTATAGAGATCTTTTGTCATCAGACGTACAGACGCCAGCAGGTCAACCTACCCGCAACTGTCAGATTTTCCCAATCAACTTTGAACCTTACACTTTGGTGATTAAGTTGAAAATCTATTAAAGCAATTTGGCAGCTTGTGGTAGGTTGATGTGCTGGCGTCTGTACCACAACCACATCGCAGCGAAAAATTGTGGGCAAACAGCGGTTACATGTGAATACTGTCGGTGCAGCTTTTTGTTGCGTTGTGGTAACTGCAAAATTTCGATGTGGCTATTGCGTTGTCGCAAGTAGTTGCGTTGTGGTTGCGACGTGGCCTTGTGGTCAGCATCGCTCACACACAGTTGATTTTGACGGCCAAATGCGGTCCGTCTGAATGAGCTATTCATTTTCATACAAATAAGCGCCCGTCCACGTATTGAAGTTGTTTTCATCACTCTTAATTAGGTATTCTTAATAACTTATTAATTATTATGCACACAAAAAAATTAATATTAGTACTGAGGTTCAATCTGCCTAGCCTTTTCCCAACAAACTTCCCATCGACATTCGAAACTTACCCATTAAACGATTTAAAAGCTGTATTAAAACCAAACTTTGTAAAAAAGGGTACTATAAAATTTTAGATTATTTAGAAGATAAAAAAGCTTGGGTTTGAGCTGCTCGCTCTGCTAAGCCTTGTGCTAAAATCATAAAATCAATACCAGTATTATATAAACATTACATACAAAATGACATGATTACTTTGTAAAGTATCATATTATGTATAGTGTATTTTCGTTAGCTGATTTATTTTTCTTGTATCGAATGCGATTTTTTTTTTTTTTTTTTACTATTGTTCTTATTTTGGTGGTCTGAATGATTTCTAAAAGTTTGTCCATCTATTTTAATGGGACCTTATATAAATATATAACCACTCTGCCCTGCCAAGTCAAAAGGCGCTATGTCTGAGATACGGCCTTTTAGTTTTTTTTATACCATTCTATAGCTATAACAATTTCGCATCTAATATTAAAAGCCAAATAGCGCGATCTAACTTAAAACATAAAAAAACACCAAGAAGTTTTTTTTAATATCCTTATGCTTCCTTAAATTACAATTTACAAAAAGTCAATTTTTTCAAAACTTACTCCGATTGAGATAGCGCCTTTTGGCTTAGCAGGGCAGTCACCGTTTCCTACTTCCTTGTTGTTAGCTAAAAGTTTAATCATTCACATACAACTAAAATTATTAGTATTGTTTGTATTTGTAATGATCCTGTTGAATGTTCTTTCATAACTCCAGGAAAATAACGTCCACTGCGGAATCAGAATCATGTCATTAGCATCATCATCTGCCCGCCTTTTCCCTACTATGTTCGGGTCTGCTTCCAGTCTAACCGGATGCAGCTGAATACCAGTATATTTTTACATGAAGCGACTGCATAATTATCTGACCTCCACAACCCAGTTACTGACTTACTGGGTAATACGATATCCCTTGGTAAGACTGGTTGTCAGACTTTCGGGCTTCTGACCGCCTGTAACGACTGTTAAAGATCTACAAATGAAAGCCAGGACCAACGGCTTAGATACACGCTCTCGATATGTTATAAATGGTCACCCATCCGCGGACCGACCTCTTTAGCCGTTACTATTTAGCCACGAGCTCTTCCCTTATAAGCAAGAAAGCAAGATTAAAGCATATTGGAGGAACTACCAAGGGAAGTCGACGGCACGGTTGGCGCAGTGGTGAAGCGATTGACTGCTGCACTGCGTGTCGGGGGTTCGATTCCCGCACGGAACAAATATTTGTATGACCAACAAATTTGGCAGCTTGTGGTAGGTTGATGTGCTGGCGTCTGTACCACAACCACATCGCAGCGAAAAATTGTGGGCAAACAGCGGTTACATGTGAATACTGTCGGTGCAGCTTTTTGTTGCGTTGTGGTAACTGCAAAATTTCGATGTGGCTATTGCGTTGTCGCAAGTAGTTGCGTTGTGGTTGCGACGTGGCCTTGTGGTCAGCATCGCTCACACACAGTTGATTTTGACGGCCAAATGCGGTCCGTCTGAATGAGCTATTCATTTTCATACAAATAAGCGCCCGTCCACGTATTGAAGTTGTTTTCATCACTCTTAATTAGGTATTCTTAATAACTTATTAATTATTATGCACACAAAAAAATTAATATTAGTACTGAGGTTCAATCTGCCTAGCCTTTTCCCAACAAACTTCCCATCGACATTCGAAACTTACCCATTAAACGATTTAAAAGCTGTATTAAAACCAAACTTTGTAAAAAAGGGTACTATAAAATTTTAGATTATTTAGAAGATAAAAAAGCTTGGGTTTGAGCTGCTCGCTCTGCTAAGCCTTGTGCTAAAATCATAAAATCAATACCAGTATTATATAAACATTACATACAAAATGACATGATTACTTTGTAAAGTATCATATTTTTTTAAATTTTGTGAAGACTGTGTATTTTTTTATTTTATTTTTTTCTTTTTTTTTCTTTCTCATTTAGTTCTAATTATGGTCTGGCAGTTTGAGTAGTTTATGCGGCCTACCCAAATATCCTTTCTGTTCTGAGTTTGAGCTCCACGATTACTGACAAATGCTTGCCCTGACAGAACAGGTCCACTAAAATCTGTGTGGTTCTTTTCTTAAAAGACCATTTCAGACACCAATCTACGTGGTCCTCATATGGCCTGACCAAAATTATGTCTGGACTTTAAAAGAGACTGTGACCTCTGAGTTTGTTTCGGCCTTTCTTCTAAGACTAGTCAGATAGGAAACGCCGAACTCATCAAGCAATTTTTTTTTTCTTTTTTAAGATGACGTGTAAAAGTGATTCCAATATCCTATTTACAGAATAAACAATTCCATTTCAATTTCATTTCATTTCAATGTATGTTAGGATCGGCTTTCAGGCTAACCCGATGCCACGGAATACCAGTATTTTACATGGAGTGACTGCCTATCAGACCTCCACAACCCAGTTACTGGGTAACACGATACCCCTTGGTAAGACTGATTTTCAGACTTTCGGGCTTCTGACTACGCGTAACCACTGTCAAAGATGTACAAATGAAAGCCGGGACCAATGACTTAAAGTGCTTTCCTAATTCCGAGGCTCAGGGGTCTCGGTACCAATGAGCTAGATATAATAGAATTTATTTCATAAACGTAAATAAGTACCACCACTGTGACAATTAATTCCAAGTCTCCAATATGTGCTTATATCTTTTTTTATCAAAAGTGGACATCCATCTATTGATGCGGTAAAAATATTTTTTTAAATTAAGTAACAGATTGTGATTAGGTACATCCACAAGCACGCAAGCATGACGATTTTATATAATTATTTATTCAGTGTTGAATGTTGCTAAATACATTTAAATTTCCCGATGCACTTGATGATTGATGAAAATTACTCGGAAAATACACTTTGTTAAGCGTTTATTTATCATTTTCATTTTCTAAATCAACATGGCGTCAACTGTCAATGATTAATCCGGTTTATGAAAGTTATTAAAGCCCGATCACATGTACCACAATCACACCACATGTCGACAACATGTGGGTAAGCAGTGGTAACGTATGAATAGTGTCACTGCAGATTCTTGCGTTGTGGTAACTTCAAAATTTCGATGTGGTTACGTTGTCGCTAGTAGTTGCGATGTGGTTAGTGTTGCAGACAGATCGTTGTGTTTGCGATGTGACCCGCCGCTAGAGCGCGGTCTCGCTGCTGGCTGCGTTGTGGTTGCGACGTGGCCTTGATGTGGTCAGTATCGCTCACAGGGTTGATTTTGACGGCCAAATGTGGTCCGTCTGCATGAACTATTCATTTTTATACAAATAAACGCCCGTCCACGTATTGTCGTTGTGGTTGTGGTACGTGTGATCAGGACCTAACAGAGACTCAGTATTACTTAGTGTCAGATTTCCCTATCCACCGGTGACTAATGAATCTTCTGTCACAATGAATCTTCTGTCACAATGAATCTTCTGTCACAATGAATCTTCTGTCATAATGAATCTTCTGTCATAATGAATCTTCTGTATGATATATTTTATCATGCAGAAGCATCAGATTAGCCTGGAAGTCAACAAATATAATAATAGTAGGTACAGTCCATGGAATTAGTATACCTATTGTAGTGATAAAGTTGAGATAGCGGCGGGGAATTTAACCCCGCCATAGGGCAGAAAAATTAAACTAAGTCGTCGGTACTATTTAGTGCCGTCTATTCGAGCGGGTCAACTCGAAGCTATGGGCTCTTTCCTTTTGTAATAGGCCATTACACACGTTGCCCTATATTGTTACCGTCAGATAATTCTTTATGATGATGCCGATGTCTGGACTTGAGACCCTGTCAGTGGCGTGCGCCTGGCTGCAGAACGGGCCCGAGATTTGCTGGCGCCCTAGTCGTAATGCTGGAACGGCGCCCTTTTAAGAAAATACAACAAAAGAAGTAATAAACTTGAAATCGGCGATTTTTTTTGCAATGGATGATTTCCAGATGAACCGTACCGATGTCTTCGTAAATATCCATGAGCGCATCATGCACGTCAGCTTTTTGGTAATTTAGTTTTCTTTTTTATGTGTATAAAATTGAAAGTAATTTCAAGTTGTACATAATAAACGCCTATAAGAACGGGCCGGCCCTGTCTGTCTGTACCTACATACATAAGTAATGAAATGCCAATAACATATTTGTCACCTACATTCTTTGCCAATAGCCTATCTACTTATATAAGTATTTGCAATACGAGGAGTGAATCATCTAACATACCAAAACTAACAATAATATTATAAAGAGGTAAAGTTTGTTTGTTTGTAAGTTTGTATGGATGGGGAACCAGAACTACCAGTCGGATTTGAAAAATTCTTTTTGCATTGTATAGACCAATTCTTGAGGAAGGTTTTAGGCTTAGACGAAGTCGCGGGTTGAAGCTAGTTGACATATAAATACAAGGTCCCATTAAAATAGATGGACAAATTTTAACACAGCGTTCTGTACGTCTAAACCAAAGATATCCTTGCAAAAAAAACACTGATTAAAGTGATTTTATTTTGACCAAAACTAATAAATGGCATTGGATAACCAACATTTTTAGTGTATTTTCGTTAGCTGATTTATTTTTCTTGTAAGTATCGAATGCGATTTTCTTATTATTTTTTTATTATTGTCCTTATTTTGGTGCTCTGAATGATTTATAAAAATTTGTCCATCTATTTTAATGGGACCTTATATAAATATATAATCACTCTGCCCTGTCAAGTCAAAAGGCGCTATGTCTGAGATACGGCCTTTTAGTTTTTTTTATACCATTCAATAGCTATAACAATTTCGCATCTAATATTCTGCCCTCCAAAGCCGAAAGGCGCTATCTCAATCGGAGTAAGTTTTGGGAAAATTGACTTTTTGTAAATTGTAATTTAAGGAATCAATGATATAAAAAACTTCTGAGTGGTTTAATAAATGTTTTAAGTTAGGTAGCGGTATTTGGCTTATACCATTAGATGCGAAATTGTTATTGCTATTGAATGGTATAAAAAAAACTAAAAGGCCGTATCTCAGAGATAGCGCTTTTCGGCTTAGCTGGGCAGTATTAAAAGCCAAATAGCACGATCTAACTTAAAACATAAAAAAAACACCAAGAAGTTTTTTTTATATATCCTTATGCTTCCTTAAATTACAATTTACAAAAAGTCATTTTTTTCAAAACTTACTCCGATTGAGATAGCGCCATTTGTCTTAGCAGGGCAGTACTGTTTCCTACTTCTTTGTTGTTAGCTAAAAGTTAAATCATTAACATACAACTAAAACGATTTGTATTGTTTGTATTTGTAATGATCCTGTTGAATGTTCTTTCATAACTCCAGGAAAATAACGTCCACTGCGGAATCAGAATCATGTCATTAGCACCATCATCTGCCCTGCCTTTTCCCTACTATGTTCGGGTCTGCTTCCAGTCTAACCGGATGCAGCTGATTACCAGTATTTTACATGAAGCGACTGCATGTCTGACCTCCACAACCCAGTTACTGGCTTACTGGGTAATACGATATCCTTTAGTAAGACTGGTTGTCAGACTTTCGGGCTTCTGACCGCCTGTAACGACAGTTAAAGATCTACAAATGAAAGCCAGGACCAACGGCTTAGCGTGCTTTCCACAGCATCATGTTTCATCACCTCTCCATGTTTTGGAAAGCACGCTCTCGATATGTTATAAATGGTCACCCATCCGCGGACCGACCTCTTTAGCCGTTACTATTTAGCCACGAGCTCTTCCCTTATAAGCAAGAAAGCAATTAATTAAAGCACATTGGAGGAACTACCAAGGGAAGTCGACGGCACGGTTGGCGCAGTGGTGAAGCGATTGACTGCTGCACTGCATGTCGGGGGTTCGATCCCGCACTGAACAAATATTTGTATGACCAACTAGTAGTTGTTCCGGGTCAGGCTGTTTGTGTATGTGAATAGAAATGTTTGTAAACGCACCCACAATACATAAGAAATTCCTAGTGTGGCGGCAACGTTTTAACATAAAAAAAGTACTTACATTCTAAATTTTTACCCGACTACGGCGAAGCAAAAAGGAGAGTTATGATTTTGACTGGCATGTATGTATGTATGTGGGTATGTATATTCATCTATTAATAATTTGACAAATGAGGTATCGTTGGAAGCGTCTTGAACGTCCACTGGTTATATCGTCACCCTCCCCGCTAACTGTTGTATCTCAAAGTGACGTATCTTCACTGACATTACCAACATGTTCATAACTTTTTCGTGTTTAAAAGTTTTATGGCCTTGGCTTTAGGGCAACTACTAACTCAAAGAGTAAGCCAAGAGCAATATATAAAAAGTTATTAATTAATTAATAAAGCCACAGCTAACGACCGAAAAACTGTTGCCCTGGAACAATATCAATTGCTAGTTAGGACAGCAACAATTGCTAGTTAGGGTTCTGTTAGCGGGGTGACGATATACGCGATGTCACATTAAATTTAATATGACGCCCTCTAGAGGACAGTCATGAACTAAAAAAACAAGTTTTTTTAATGATGCCGTTTTGGGGATCAAATGACAGGGCTTATTTAGCATTTTTCAAAAATATTAATAATAAAAATAAAAGTTATAAAATCTAAAACCCAACCACGACAAAAATGCCAACTAAAAGGCATAAACAAGACATCATAGACAGACAAATAAATAATCCGGAGACACACATTATCCGTTCGATTTATGCCCTAACACAACGTGTATTTATACGTATGAATTGTATTTTAACATAAATAAGACTTTGAAGGTTACAGATACATTAAATAGGGTCACATGTATGAAATGGTGACTTTAATTACGTCAAAAGTTATGAACGTATGCATTTATACGATCCTCAAAATGTCGTATTAACCTTAAAAAAAATCGTTTACCAAAAACTGTAATGGCGTCTCGATCAAGCAGCTAAATATTCAAAGTTGTATAATGGTCTTTGAGATATCCCTTTATATAGCTTTATACAGCTTTACATCACAATTCCGCTGTATAAATCTCTAATATAGCGCATTAAGTTATGTTCCTCCGTTATAGAGGTATAGTTACAAGAACGCTAGTAAATACTATTAAAATATTTAAGGTGCTATAACACTATTCTGTAACTCCCACGTCTGTATAAAATATTTTGTATAACTATTTGCCGTACAGTCGCCATATGAATATGCCTTATAGCGCTTAAGGCGCTATTCTAGAGCTACATAACTCTATTATAGATTAGTAATACAACAGCCGTAATAAATTCCGTCAAAGAACCTTAGGCTTTACAAAATGCTTCTCTACGCTCTTGATCGCTATAAAAGCAACTTATAACTCTTCTTAAACCACTTTACCTACTAAAGTACACTTTTACATCTCACGGTGGTATAAAATACTCCATTAACTCAATTATACTTCTTATGGCTGTCTAGCTTTCTAGCCATACTGATGTCAGAATGGCTGGCCACTTTCTTCGTAACAGTTTTCCCTCTTTAGTGAGGTACCACTTATGTGATGTCTGGTACCAAATAGTACAAAATATGTACAAAAACTTGGTATTGCTCAATCTTCCATAATCTCTCTTGGTCCAGCCATCCTGACGCACAGGAAACATTTATCAGATAATCGCGTAACACACATAAAGCCGCCACGGCGCGACGCAACACCGATAATTGTACTACCGTGAAGTTTTCTTAGAAATTGTTTTGTTAGACACGCGTCGCGGCAGTCTGCACGAGGCTTAAAATGGCAATCGATCGCAATCACTTTAATTTTGACAGTTCAGCCACGTTCAATGCGTTATTTATGCTGTTGAGCAGACGACATTTTCAAACCTATAAAGCAATAAATTAGGAAAGAATGTCCTCAAAAATCCTCGTATTGTGACTGAAAGTATATTACGCTATAAGAGTGCTGTATAATTCACATAAACACACACACACATGACACATCAACGCGCCCCACGCGTGTTTTATTACTCACATATAATATGATTCTTGGAATTCAAGTGAAGTTAATTCATTGAGCATACGTACCTACCTACAAAAATACTCGTAGTTCTCGTAATAGTAAACATAATGACGTTTTAAAATGACGTAGGTTTTTGCTCCCTGGCAATGGAGGGCCGTCAATAGAACCACGACCATCCTTTCATAATGTAAATAACTGCTGTTATACTGTTATTTTGGTGGGAATGTTTCTTTGTCATTAACACTATCCCATGTACAAACTCCACAAAAACCACAACAAACAAATATCTAATCGAGTTTAATATTATTTGCTACACATCTATCTATTTTTATTTAAATATAAAACACTTACACACTATAAAACTGATTTACATCCGTAAGACGTCCTCGTAACATAAGGTCCAGTTGAAAACCAGCGTCAGACACTAGTTGTCTGGCATTTATGCTGAACTGGGCCTATTTGGCGCAGTCGTGAGGCACACAATACTGTTTTAAGCTTTCTCTGTTTTATTTGTTTTTTGTGTGAATATTGTGTGCCTTGATCTGAGTCAAATAAATTTATTTTCTTTCTTTCTTTCTTTCTGTGTCTATCACCAGCCACCCTAATTGCGTATTTGCGTAACACTCGATCAATCACAATTTGTCGCCTTTGCATAATCAGCCTATAATGTTCCCACTGCTAGAACACAGGCCTCTTCTCTTCGAGAGGGAGTGGGCTGTAATCAACCACGCGAGCCCAGTGTCGATTGGTTGATGTAACATGTCTTCAAATTTTTGGTTCTAGGACATGCCTGTTTCCTCACGATGTTTTCCTTCACCGTTTTGAGAGCAGATGGCGATGAAATAATTTACACGACTTGTCAGGGTTCGAACCCACGATCTACTCGTAAGTCGCGGCCGTTGCCACTTACCAGTGCCCCCCTTTGACTTTCAAATAAATCAAGGAAAAACTTCAGTGTGTTGCGAGCGTTACATTGACCGCGTTATCAGCTGTTAGATAAATAATAATGCGAATAAATGCGAATTCCTACCAGCTTTTTTATATGTACCTACATATTATACAACCGTTGACCTGTCTGTGTTGATGACCAGCCGACCTTTGACTCATCGTTGTGAACCACTTCTCTTGTTTAATTGTTTACTACATAACGGGTAAGTAATATGTGATATAATTACAAAATCTCTAATATTTACAAGATATAACAACTGAATCTATAATTTTATTTGATATAATGATCAGTTAATATAATAAACGATTGATATAATTTTTAAATAACTATTTTTTATAAGCATAACATACACTTAATATAAAATCGTTTGATACACTACTCAAAAGACATAAAATCTATTTAGTCTAATATGATAAAAATGCCTAGTTCGCTCGCTCGCCTTCGCGCGTTAATTGTCACTGTTCTTACCTAACCCACCAATGATTCACCAACAATAGTCGCAACGAGATCTGGATACAAGCGGATCAAAAAGGTACCATTTCTATTCAAATTCAAATTCATAATAATTTATTTCGCGTAAACCTACAAAGGCACTTATGAAACGGAAGAAGCTAGGTGCACGGTTCGAATTGGTTGTTTCCTATGGAGAAGAGCCGGAAAGAAACTCCACGGTTACTCTTTTAAAAATAATTGGCTTTCACAATATTTTCCAATAACAGTGTTATTAGATACTGGAGGAAAGTGTAGGTCTTTCAACAAGTACCAGGTACTTAACAGAATAATGATGGTCAGCAAATCTACAGTCCACTAAGCCTACAGCGTTCTCACATTCACAAAATAGAAATGAATCATAAATCAATTAATATAAATAAAAACGTATTTTAAACGAAATGACGTGATTGCTATTACAGCTGTAACAAATCTGAATAATTATATGTCCACAAAAGCCACTAATAAAGAGTTGAAATTAAATTGTAGGTATTTTTATAGTAGGTATGGTTTATTAAACTATGGAAGTCAGTCAGTTGCAGGTTGCAGGTCATTTTGAATTCAGAGTTTGACTTTTCAAATCATCATAGGGTAGGGTAGTGCGTAGAGTGTAGAGATATGATCATACTGCAACCGAGCTACCGGAATACAACCGAGAAAATGAGGAGGGATGGTCCTAAAATTCAGCCGCATTTTGTTAAAAAAAAATGTACCCACAGGGAAAGTCTGAAAGTAGCACCGGTGACTGGAAACTTGTGTTTAAAGTGGAAATCAGTTGTCATGGTGTGCTTGTGATGCGGAGGAATAAGGAAAACGTCTTGAAGAAAGTTTTGAGTATGACTGTGGATGGCTATAAGAGACGGACTGTGTGGAAGATGATATGGCTAGAAAGGGGGTGACTCCCGAGATGACGACTAATAGAGAAGTATGGAAGGAAGCCGACCAGTACCACAAATAAATTGGGATAGGGGTAGTAGAATAATGATTTTGTTAAACTATAGTGCCAGTGCCAATCTTCTGAACACAAATAGGAATTAATTCTTCAACGTCAGTTCAACACTCACCAAAGTTATTCAAAAGAGGTTTAATCAAACAGGTTGTACAGCATTTTTGTTTATAATATTTTTTAGATCTTTAGCTGGCAGGTAGGTCTATCTTAAAACATCGCGTTAGTCGAACTTGGCGAAAAAACTGGAACTATAAAAAAAACTGGTTTGAGAATTTATTTTTGCATCGGCCAGATGAATACTGAGATTCTTTACGATCTTAGATTTCGAGGTGACGTTTTGAAGATCAAAAATCTTCAACACTACACCTTGACATCTAAGACAGGCTTTTGTGGACATGATAATTATTCAGATTTGATACAGCTGTAATAATATAGCAATCACGTCATTTCGTTTAAAATACGTTTTTATTTTTATTAATTTATTTATCTTTATATAGATTATTTTCAATTTTGTAAACGTGAGAACGCTGTAGGCCTAGTGGACTGTAGATTTGTTGACCATAATTATTCTGTTAAGTACCTGGTACCTACTTGTTGAAAGATAACACTGTTATTTGGAAATATTGTAAAAGCCAATTATTTTTAAAAGAGTACCCGTGGAGTTTCTTGCCGGCTCTTCTCCATAGGAAACAACCAATTGGAACCGTGCACCTAGCTTCTGACGTTTCATAAGTGCCCTTGTAGGTTTATATGAAATAAAAATATTTTGAATTTGAATTTGTAGAATAAATTGAATTAAGTCTCATTCTCGCTTGCCTTTATCCCAATTTACTTGGTGTCGTCGCAGCATGTAGCTTTCTTCCATACTTCTCTAATCGTCATCTCGGTGGGCAGTGGTCACTGGTCACCCAATAATTTGAACTAAGTCCTACCGTTGCACTCAAAATGATTATGACGTCGTATCTGTACGTATTTTACTGTGTGTAGGTATGTTATGTCGCTACTTGTGGAACCCTAAATTCCTAAGACAATGACTAAGACCACCCTTTTTTTTTCTTTTTTTTTGGGTGGGAAATTATCAAATAACTTCTCCCGCTCTGGGTGGAGCGGGAGGGCGTGTCAGACTCTTACTGACTAAAACCCACCCGTGTTCCTTCCGTTGCCTTTACGTTGCCAGGGGCCACGGTATCCCTTTCGGACTTTCCCGCAACCCCGGCAGGCATCGGTCGTATCGGACCCCTTCCGTTGTGCTGACATCTCTTTGAGGCGCGCGTGGAACACAACGCGCCGTCGACCCGGGCCTGGTCCTTATCGCACGGCGAGCTAACTAAGACCACCCTGCTCTCGTACCGTGAGAATCGCCTTCTCAGCAATCCGAACATCGAAGTTAGTGCTACAGCAGTGAATATTGATTTCGTGTATTGGTGAATCACTCTTGTTTCTGACATCGAACAATTGTTGCGCACCTTAGTTTTACCGATTTAATTGTAATTTTATCTTAAGTAAATTGTATAAGTAGATTATATAAAGAAAGAAAGAAAGACAGAAAGAAAGAAAAAAATGTTTATTTGTCACAGAGACACCTATATCTCGGTTTCCTTTGCATCCCCGATTGCAGCCGAACGTAATTTGTACATAAATAATAAAACAAAATAAATAAATAATTAGACCTTTATTTAAAAAGTAAAAATAAACAAAAATCTTATATTCATTGACAGACAACGCACAACCTAAAACCCCTTTTTTTTGGGTGGGAAATTATTAAATAACTTCTCCCGCTCTCGGCGTGTCAGACTCTTACTGACTAAAACCCACCCGTGTTCCTTCCAGTTGCCTGTACGTTGCCAGGGGCCACGGTATCCCTTTCGGACTTTCCCGCAACCCCGGCAGGACAACCTAAGCCCCTGGCTCTAGAAGCATGAAATTTTGCACAAGAATTCCATATACCTACATAAAAAAAGTGAGCACTAAGGAAGGATTTTAAAAAGTTCATTTCCTATAGTGGTTAAATAGGGGGTTGAAAGTTATTTTTTGTATTTCGTCATTTTTGCCGATGTGAATCCAATCGGACTCATGGTTTGTCATTTCAATAAGTTAATAATTTCAGTAGGTACGGGACTAGCTGTTGTTTTGAAGAAAAAAATACGTTGTCATTCAATTGTTTTCTGAATGATATTTGCTTGCACATACATACCTGCTTGTTACAGTCTCAGGGTCATTATAAATTAAAATAAATATTTTTAATTGAGTCTTTGAAAATACTTATACAGGGTTATTGGTAAAATAATAACAACCTCATAAAGGGTCATTGTACTCATCATTATGAACAGCTTTTACTATAGGACCATACCTGAAACCGCGAAAAAGAAATCCCTACATTTTGACAAGCGTATGGGAACAGCTGATTTTTTCATTATATCTTCACTATTATTTATATTCAGTTATTTACTAACTGTCTGTAGTACTCTCGGGTTCAATAGAACATCACACGGTACGAGTTACAGAGTGTAAATAAACAAACTCCGGTTTTATAAATATGTAGGTAATGAAAGACTTTAACCAGACATGAAGTAGCAGTATCGGTATTTTTATTGGTAATCTGTTAAAAATGATGGCAACGAGTGATGACCGCTGTATGCATGTGTAAAGAGGAGGACTCACGCACGGATAAAGAGGAGGATTATTGTAGTACCGCTGCGCTGTTTGCACGCATAAAGAGGAGGATTATTGTAGTACCGCTGCGCTGTTTGCACGGATAAAGAGGAAGATTATTGTAGTACCGCTGCGCTGTTTGCACGGATAAAGAGGAGGATTATTGTAGTACCGCTGCGCTGTTTGCACGCATAAAGAGGAGGATTATTGTAGTACCGCTGCGCTGTTTGCACGCATAAAGAGGAGGATTATTGTAGTACCGCTGCGCTGTTTGCACGCATAAAGAGGAGGATTATTGTAGTACCGCTGCGCTGTTTGCACGCATAAAGAGGAGGATTATTGTAGTATCGATGCGCTGTTTGCACGGATAAAGAGGAGGATTATTGTAGTACCGCTCTATGTACGCCTAAAAAGGAGGATTGTTGTAGTACCGCTGCGCTGTATGCACGGATAAAGAGGAGGATTATTGTATTACCGCTCTATGTACGCCTAAAGGGGAGTATTATTGTAGTACCGCTCTATGTACGCCTAAAGAGGAGTATTATTGTAGTACCGCTGCGCTGTATGCACGGATAAAGAGGAGGATTATTGTAGTACCGCTGTATGCACACATAAAGAGGAGGATTATAGTAGTACCGCTCTATGTACGCTTAAAGAGGAGGATTATTGAAGTACCGCTCCGCTGTATGCACGCATAAAGAGGAGGATTATTGTAGTACCGCTCTATGTACGCCTAAAAAGGAGAATTATTGTAGTACCGCTGCGCTGTATCCACGGATAAAAAGGAGGATTATAGTAGTACCGCTGTATGCACACATAAAGAGGAGGATTATAGTAGTACCGCTCTATGTACGCTTAAAGAGGAGGATTATTGAAGTACCGCTCCGCTGTATGCACGCATAAAGAGGAGGATTATTGTAGTACCGCTCTATGTACGCCTAAAAAGGAGAATTATTGTAGTACCGCTGCGCTGTATCCACGGATAAAAAGGAGGATTATTGTAGTAATAAATATCAATCCTTATCGGCCTAATACAAGCGTAAGACTATTGCCATTACATAACATCACGCCTTGTTTTCCCGAAGTGTTGGGCAGAGGTGTACCAGAGTACACGTGTTTCAGTCCTAGGTGGTGACCCTATTGCCATCAACCGAATAACCTAATAACACTTTGCCCGACCTGGGCGACGAATAGAAGTACCCTATGTGTTAATCCAGGTTTATAAAATATCTGTGTGCCATATTTCATCCAAATCCGTTCAGCCGTTTTTGCGCCAATCCGGAACATACATCCAGACAAACGGACATAAAAACTATATTTTCAGCGCGCGATTCTATTACGTCCGTGCGTGGGCTAATAAAAAATGGCCATTTCTAAGAAAACTTCACGGAAGAACAATTAGCCTGGCGATTTTTTTCCGTGCACTGGATTTTCAACGCTTCGCGCTAGTAATATCTAAATAAGGTAGCCCTTTTATGAGTAGGTAAGTATAAAAAACATTGGAACATATTAGAACACTCGACAGTGTCAACAAAGCCCGTCCATGACCTGCCCGATTATTACTTAAATAAACAAGTAGTAGGTTGAGCAAACATTTGGAAAAACTACTGGAAATCAATTATCTGACGTTTCCGTGACCTACCCTACCCATACATTTTGTTAGAGTGAAGTCCCCCCTCCCCCCTGCCAGCTAAATGGTTGTTTTTGGACGTGAAAAAAAATACGGTAGTAGTATATATGTATAACGAAGTTAAATGAAAAACTATCATAGTTTAGAAGGCGGCTTTACAAGTAAACAAGTAATTATGCAATTAAGGAACCCTACACTGCGCGTGGCCCGACACGCACTTGGCCGGGTTTTACCCGACTACGGCGAAGCAAAAAGGAGGATATGTATGTACACACATCAACACGGTCTAGGGATATTTTTAAAAAAGCGAATTACTATCAATGTGTTAATTATTTATATGACATGTATTTATTTAAAAGATACGTTATTTAATATTCTACCATTTTTTAATAATGGTTAAGGTACTTCGATTAAAATTTCAGGATTTTATGGAAAAAAAATGAAGCATAGACGGAAACCGTATATGAATTAACTTTTAATTTATGAGTAAAAACTGAAAAAAATAGAAAAATCATTTAATTTGTGTTTATAAACTTGAAGTTAGTAGTCTGAGAAAGCGCCCATGATGTTCATAACACATCGGCAACGATTCGGCATGCTCAGAACAAGGTTGTCAATGTCTTGCTGCGGAATATTGTCCCATGTCCTTCTGAGGTGCGCAAAAAGTTGATCTTCTGTAGCCAGATTTTCAGGAACTTCCTTCAGAGCTCTTCTTTGCAGCATATCCCACGCATGCTCAATGGGATTTAGATCTGGCGATTGAGCAGGCCAGTCTAAGGCCCTAACATTGTGTGTATGTAACCAAGCTGCTACCGTTCTCGCCGTGTGTGCCCGGGCATTGTCGTGCATGAGCAGGAAATCTTGCCCCATTTGTGTTCTGTGGGGCAAGATTACGGGCCCCAGCACCTGTTGGACGTATCGTTCTGCCGTCATATTGCCCCGCACCCAAACGAGATCCGTCCGTCCTCCAAGACGAATTCCTGCCCAAACCATAATTGTTCCTCCTTGGTATGGGTGAACTTCCTGAGGGTTCTGAAGACGGCTCCATCGTCCAGGAACTCGCCAAACACGCGTCCTTCGTGAATCTGGATGGAAGCCGAACCTGGATTCATCCGTGAACAGCACATTGGACCATTGCTCACGGCCCCAGTCCACGTGGTTCCGAACCCATTCTAATCGTCGTCCACGATTGCCTCTCCGTAAAGGTGGGGACCCGGAGTGTTCTACGAGAGCGTAGATTGCTTTCATGCAGTCGCCTTCTTACAGTTTGGTCACTCACAAGCACTTGGTGTTACACTCGCAGCCTTTGGACCAATTGAGTCGCCGTTGCATTTGGTTGGAGCTCGCGCAGTAATTTGCAAAAATCGATCTTGTCTGGGGGTAGTGATGCGACTTGGCCCCCGGTGCCTCTCCGCTACTTCACCTGTGGCACGATAGCGTGTCCACAATCTTGAAATTACATTTTGGTGGGTCCCTATGGCCTCAGCAACATTATGCTGAACAGACACAGCTTCCAGCATTCCCACAGCTCGTAACATCTCCGCCCTCGTCAAATGTTGGCGTTGCATGGCTACAATACCTCAATTTTAACTTTATCTTTCGTTTAAAAATGAAAAAAAACTGAACTAAACGTAATTCGTATTGTTTTCTAAATTTCGCACAAATGAAAATTCCCTCTCCTACACATCAAGACATTTTTATGCCACCGAAACAAAAGAATTTTCAAAAACATTTTTATGCCACCGAAACAAAAGAATTTTCAAAAATTTGAATTTGGAATTAGTCTGAGATAAATTACAAACAAATCGGTGTATGAAAGATTACAATGCGGCCAGTACTTTTCGAGTTATTTAATTGAGTATGAAATATCCCTAGACCGTGTTGATGTGTGTATGTATATTCATCTGTTCCCTCATATCTACTAAACTACTCGTCTTAATTTGACAAATGAGGTATCGTTGGAAGAGTCTTAATTGTCCGCTGGGCTATGTGACGTCACATTAAATAAATATGGCGAGCTCTAGTGGGCATGAAAGATTTTTTTTATGATGCCATGTCGGGTATCAAATGAAAGAACCTCAAAATAATTTAAATAAAAATGAGTTATAAAAAGCCAACTACGACAAAAAAGTCAACTAAAAATATCGATATAGTGTTTTTTAGTATATCAATGACTAAAAAGGTATAAACAAGGTATGATACATCTAATCTGTTCAATTTATGTCCGCCCTAACACGTGTGACTCTGGATCTTTAATTTGTCTGTCTATGATGTCTTGTTTATACCTTTTTAGTTGACCTATTTTGTCGTAGTTGGGTTTTAGTTTTTACCGGACTAGGGTAAAACCTAAAACGCTAGTAGGGCTTTAAAAAATAAAATAAATAAATAAATAAAAATTCTTTATTTCAGACCATAAATAGTCCATAAATTGTTAGTGTGTTAGTGTACGATTTTATTCTTACGTGCTATGTTAGTATGATTAGTTCTTTATAATTATTTACTTATAGCTACCTATAGCTACCTCCACCCAATGGCTTTGGATGGGGCAGTCCGGTCTGCCAACAATCACTTTCAGGCTGCCGCTACGAGTATTACGCAAGCGGTGTAGTAGGGAAGCTGCTTTCTTTCGCATGATGGCGTGAAAGCCATCCGTGTGAGCTTCAGCGAACATACCCGATGCACTACAACGCCGCGGTAGCCGCAACAGCATCCTGAAAGCGTCATTGTATTGTACGCGCAGAGCGTTGTAGGCTTGGCGCGTATATGATACCCAAAGGCCGCCTGAGTAGAAGGACTGACAGAACGCTTTAAATAAAGTCACTTTGACGTCTGCTGTACAACGAGCAAACCTTCGGGCAAGCATATTGCTCCTCACCGCCAACGCCCTGCGCTCGCGCTCAATGTCATCATCATCGCGCAGGTCACTGGTGACTATATGTCCCAGGTATTTAAAACTTTCAACCACTTTGAGCACTACGCCGTTGAGATATACTGGAGGCGACGAGGCTGCTGCCTAGGGTTATGATTTTTTAATAAATTTTATTTGATAAGTTACGTCGATATCGTCCGTGTTATTAAGACGTCATCAGCTGACAAGCGTCGATTTACGAAGTTACTCGTCCGAGGCAACACAACCACCTTTCTTTTCTTTCGCAATGCAGGGTTCCAGTTTGAGGGGTATGGATGGGTACTGTACTGATACATAGACTTTCGATTTCGGCTTTGATTCTGGGATAGCACCGCTCTTGGGATTGCGATGCAAAAGCTTGCATGCGCATGTATGTAATATTTGCTCACAAAGTTTTACTATGGCATGCAAAATGAAACCAAAAGCCAAAAATTAAACAAATTAAACCTATTCTACAGTATTTTATTGTGAGAATAGGTGCCAATATGCTCTAGTCGGTTAGTTAACCAAATGTGAATAATTTCACATTTGGTTTTAACTAAATATAGATTTGGCAAAAAAAAATTGCCAGTTGTTTTGATAGTTCCTCGGAAATCTATATTCAGTTTTTTTTTGTACTTTCAAGCTGTAATATTTTCTTTTTTACGTTTTATTGTTGCTACCAATTAAATGATCAACTTGTGTGTATTCAGATGTACTTTTAAAACAAATAAGTTCGGTGTTCCCGAAATAAGTGTACTAGGCCCTCTTCTCTTCCTTATTTATATAAATGATATTCCTCAAGTAACATCATATCAGTGCATTCTATTTACGGACAAAATTTCAGTTATAGTACCAGAAAACTCAGAAAGCAACTACGAACATTCATGAAACAACACTGAAGAATCAATAATGAACTGCTATGTAATTATTACGCAACATTTTTTCATTTTCGTAAACGATTACGACAAATTTGTTTCATTTTGACAGTTCAACAACATTCATTGCGTTATATACGTTGTTGAGCAGATTTTTTTTCGGTTTTTTTTCGGTTTGTCACAGTATATTCACTTAAATGTGAATAGTAATTCTATTTCCGTTTTAGGAATAATGCCGTTAACGCCCACTGAACAGCAAAAACGTTACCGAGAACCTTTAAAATCAAATCATCCACAAAAATGGAAGGAAGTACAAGAAAATAATTTGATTAGATTCGTCGACTTCGTTGTGACTCTGCCCTAAGTCTTCATATGTGTTACTTTTGTGTCTAGATATCGCAAAATAAACGAAAAAAAATTGTACATTAATTCTGAAAACGACCAATATATTAAAAGTAGTATTATTTGTTACAAAACCACTCAGAGAGATATACTAAAACCATAGAAAATAAAACATTCCTATCAAGTGATCCAACCCGACTGGCTGTCACAAGATGTAGAAGCACATTTCAGAATAATAATTGTTACAATATGTCTGTCAAAATCTATGACCAAATACCCAAACAGAAAAAGATCAGAGAGCTGCCACAAAAGTTCTTTAAAAATAAAAGAAATGGCTCTATAGTAGTGCGATCTATATTATGTGATTTCTTAAATTATAAGCAAAATTCAAAATATGATCTCACTAGTAATAAACTTATAACGTAATTTTAAATATTTTTTTACACACACACATTGTCGGGTCAACCTACCCGAAACTGTCAAATTTTCCCAATCAACTTTGAAACTTATACTATAGTGATAAAGTTGAGAATCTGTTAAAGAAATTTAACAGATTGCAGTAGGTTGATGTGCTGGCGCCTGTATGTACATTCATGGTCATATCAATAATTTAATAATCAATTAAACTTGAGTCATAGACGTAGGTATTGATATTTATTACTAATTACTAATTAATTAGCGACCAACCTAGAATAATTGTTACATATTTAAGTAGGTATTTTTAAATGTGACTGTCTGTTATTGTATGCATATTATCCTTATTTAATATAAAATTATATATAGTATTAAATAATAATTACTTAATTTGGAGAAGAACAATCGATCTTCGTAGGTATTTAAATTTGACGTTAATGAAACGATCAGAGTAGGTTTAAAAGCATTATTTATATATATATATTATTTATTCATTAATACCTACATTACAAATGCATGCTCGTTGATTTATCAAATCTAGGTACAGACGCCAGCACATCAACCTACTACAATCTGTCAAATTTATTTAATAGATTTTCAACTTTATCTCTAAAACGTAAGGTTCAAAGTTGATTGGAAAAATTTGACAGTTTCGGGTAGGTTGACCTGCTGGCGTCTGTACTAGTTGCTATTGCTGAAAATTAGTGTCCGACCGAAGGTGCAATTCTGGCCGAAGCCGAAGCCGAAGCCGATTAATCGGTATTCACCAAAACCTTCGGCCGAAGCCGAAGCCGAAGCCGAAGGTGTCATTGACCTTGAGAAATACGATAGTTACTTTGATCTCAGAATATACTAGATACATATTGTGAGAGCTTTAGAGATTTAGCCCAATAACGAGCCGAGTGACCAACATATACAAGTAGGTAATAAAATATTGTCAAAAATAAAAGTTTCAAATATACAATGTTAATTAAATATTTATTTACTTAAAGTAATTTTAACAAAAATAATCAAATAATCAGTCACGTTTGGGCCGGTGCGGCGGCGGCGCGCGGCGCGGCGAAACTCTGCTGCTCTGCACACTCTCCGTCTCGCTCTAGCATCGTTCAGAAAATTTCAAATTTTGACAACTAGCAAACCTTCGGCTTCGGCCAAACCTTCGGCAAATTTTTGGCCGAAGTCGAAGATTTGGCCGAAGGTGCTTTTTTGGCCGAAGGTGGCCGAAGCCGAAGCCGAAGCCGAAGCTTCGGTCGGACACTACTGAAAATATTTAAAACCTTGAAAGTCTGCAAATGTCGTGAAACCCTACTCTATGTCTGCGAAAGTCACAATCCAAGTTTGAGAGCTGTTTTTTTTGTGTTAATCAACCTTTTAGCAACCGGAAGCCAAGTTTTCGGAAAAGCTGAAAAAATAACAATCCGCTCTCAAATTATGATTATTTGATCGAAATAGCAGAGATTTTACAGTTCAGATACTTAAAGAGCGCGATCACACGTACCACAACCACACCACAACGACAGTATTGTCGTGTACACGTATGTGTACGGGCGGTAATTTGTAGGAAAATGAATAGTTTATTCACACGAACAGCCGTCAAAATCAACCGTATAGGCGATACCGACCACATCAAGGCCACGTCGCGCAGCAGCAACGCAACCGCCAGCGAGACCGCGCACTAGCGGCCGGCCACATCGCAAACTTACACAACGATCTGTCTGCAAACGCTAGCCACAACGTAACCAAATTACTATCTACTATCGACAACGCAACCACATCGAAATTTTGTAGTTACCAGAACGCAACTGCAAGAAGCTGCAGTGACACTATTCACAGGTAACCACTGCTTGCCCACATTTTGTCGCTGCGATCAGGAGCGGCAAGCACGTAATTATTTCGTGCTTGTCAGCCAATTTTGACCGTCTAGGGTCGCCATTAGGACTTTGCGACCGAATTCGGTCGTATAGCGATCGCTATCTATATCGAGACTGCAGGGCCTGGGTGTGGTTGTGGTACGTGTTATCCGGCTATAATAACTTCCAGAAACCGGCTTTTAATCATTGACAATTGACGCCATGTTAATCTAGAAAAAGAAATAGATAGATAAACGTTTTCGAAGTGTATTTTCCGAGTAATTTTCATCAATCACCAAGTGCATCGGGAAATTAAAATGTATTTACCAACATTGAACACTGAATAAATAAATATAAAATCGTCATGCTTGCGTGCTTGCGGATGTTTTCAGAATAAGTTAATTAAAAAACACGACTAGAGTTTACTCCTTAGTAACTGTATTAAGGAGTTAATGTAATAGGCAAAGAGGGGTAAATTGTATTTGTATACTTCGCACGGGCGAAATATCTGGATAGAAGTGATACTTTTTATCCCGATATTCTCACGGGATAGAGATTTATGCGGGTGATACCGCGGGGCGCTGCAAGTTTACGAATAAAACATAAAGTTAATGATTGTATAAACATCAGTCCTTATAAAAGTTTATGATTTAGGTATATAGGATGTTTTTGTCTTGGTAGTACGTTTGGGTGGGATAACTTCCGACCTCAATGCGTCGAAGCGCGGGCAAAAGCAAGTTTATACGATCCGATCGATCGATACGATCTCCAATACCTAAAGAATAAACAAAACCAAGTTTGAAATAACATTGGGCATACAACCTTGAAATGATATTCTGTTTTACGATCGAATGTCAATGGCAAGTGCGTGCATTCTGAACTGGGCAACGTCGCAAATAACTGGTAAATCTTTCGCTGTTTTGATTAATTTGGCAATATGATGTATGGAAATATGGAATATCGCTAACTAGTGATCTAAAATGATGATTATGAAAAAATAAATATACAATAGACGACGTATATTTAGTAACCTAATCCGCTTAGCTGTTCTTAAAGAGTCATAGAGAACAATGTAAGAAATCGACACGTGTTTCACCTCTCAACGAGGCATCCTCAGGATGACGATTGACTTGTTGCGAACCCGAACACGACGCGACGTGTTGCCACGTCAATCGCCGAACACAGTGTGAGCCACACCGACGTTTTTTTTTTGACTACGGCATTCGCAGGTGACAAGAAAGGTCGTAGCTGCTTATTATTATTATTATTTATTGATTTATCATGAACAAAGTTTATAAAAGTCTTTACTTAAGAACTATAACCGGGCCACACCGCCCGACAACTCCACATTTATATAGGATAACTGCTCGGTCCACGTCGGCTAGGAGCTAGGATCGATTGATGTAAGATGGCTACAATAAGAACATGGTGGATGATTTGATTTGATTCAAACAAAACTTCGTAACATAGTTCGTTCTTTTACATGTACCCACTGCCTACAGAAGGACCACATGAATGACAAAGGTAGGACTGCAGATTTGTTGACCATCATTATTCTGTGAAGTACCTGGTACTTGTTGAAAGACCTACACTGTCCTCCCATACCTAATAACACTGTTATTTGAAAATATTGTAAAACCCAATTATGGTCTTGCCGGCTCTTCTCCATAGGAAACAACCAATTGGAACCGTGCACCTAGCTTCTGACGTTTCATAAGTGCCCATGTAGGTTTTTGTGAAATAAAATAATTTGAATTTGAATTTGTAGTTTGACATACTTAGGTGACCCTAAGTATGTCAAAAAAAAAATTCAAATTAAGTAGTCAATGAGTGATAGGGTTTCAAAAACATTGTTTCATAATCATAACGTCACGCCGCGCCGCCGCCGTCGTGCGTCGTCGCAATACCGAGGTCTGAGATATTTCCCGCTTTCGTAATGAGACCGGTAATAAACGAGATATTTTCAATCGAACTAGTTTTTGTCTAGTTAACGAACACTAACAGTTTTTGAGTGAACAACATTCAGAGTTCTGTCGAGGCTGCGAATTTCTATTTGCAACTCGTGATAAATTGGTGACCCTGGGTATTACAAGAGGCCAGTGAGATGATTAAATACTGCCAGTTAAGAACTCAACAGCCTGATACTGTACCTGAAAACTTATTACTTATATACAAACAACACACAATTAAGGTTCCCGCAGATAGGCGCGACGCGACTCTAGTAGAACAATTTCTATGTATACAAAACTTTATGGAAATTGTTGTACTAAATTCGCGTCGCGCTGTCGCGTCGTGCCTGTTTGTGGGAGCCTTTAACAGCCCGGAGTTTAACAGTTGGCGGTTTGATACCCCCGTGCCTCGGAGTCGTTGGTCCTGCGCCTGATCTCTATCCGGTCGTGTCGGATTGCCGCCCCATCGGACTATGAGAGTGAGGGAAGAAAGTGCACCTTTGTCTGCTGCGCACACACTTGTGCATTATAATATCTCCCGCACCGAAGGCTTGACTCCATAAGATGGGCTGCCATGCCCGAAATTCGGTCTGGAGGACTACGTATTCGCCATAAAAGACTGACTAACAGCTTACTTACTTAATAAGGATATCATTTTTGGCCTGAAAGCTGAAAGACACATGTTTGGTCATCCAATCACAACATTTAACTTGAAACTGGACTGTAGATTTACTGATTTAGAGACTTGATCATGCGCATGATAAACCTGCTGTGCAGTGGTCCCTCCCCCCTCCCCCTCCGAATTGTTAAGTTCCTCATAGGTAATGGACTGAAGATATGGCAGGTTCCTCATATTGCCATCAACTGGACACAAATCCAGATTCCGCACTGCTTCTTAGAAATGTCTAATGGAAAAAAACCAGTAACACTTTGTCCGACTTGAGATTCTAACCCAGGGCAAGCGCTACTGCTGATTCTTCGGGTACCTAAATAACAATATTTTCAGCCATTAAAGTCAGAGCGCTTCTCGCCATCAAACTTGAAAGTTTGGCGAGTAAATTTGTAAAAGAACAAACAACGTACCTACCTATGTTTGAGAATAATAATAAAAGGAACCTGAATCCGATAACGCATACCACTAAACAATATTATCAGCATCAAATACCCTTAGACCCACATAGCCATATCCATGGGCTTTCCCATTAACAGTTAGTTAGAAATACAGAGTGATATTTGCATATTTTCCTTGAGATATAATGCTGGTTGAGTTACTCGTACCTAGGAGGCAAAGTAAAAACCTAACAGGCTCTCCCATTTTTAGCCCAAAACTGACGAGGGGAAGTATGAATGTGGCGCCTGAGACCGAAAAGTTGAAAGGAAATCGTATGGCTTGACAAATGAGCACGTGATGAAGTCCTCATCACAAACCCATACCAAGCCATACGATTACTGAAACGTTTGTGACTAAAACACTGATGAATGTAAATGTTGATAGATTCAGGAGTACCTACTTTTTGTTAGGTTATTAGCTAACAGAAATTGTGCTCAACGTGTCGTGAACAGAATACCGTCTTGTATGCATGCAACGTACCTACTACTAAGATAAAAAGTATCCCATGTCCTACTCCTACCTACCTACCCCAGCACGCGTAACATGACAACCACAGAAACGGGTTTTCTATGGGAAGTGTTTATCTGTCATTTTATCTATTCTTCCGTCGACAAAGCCCGTTTCTAATGTGGTCATGCTAAGCGTGCTGGTAATGGTCTCCCCATGTGCCAAATTTCATCCGAATCCGTTCAGCTGTTTTTGCAAGGAAGCATTAAAAACAAACAAAACAAACTCACTTTCGCATTTATGTTATTTATTCGTTATAATTATAGAAATGTATTATCTATTTCTAACAAGCCATATCACATGACGCCGTCAAATGACGTCATCCAATATTAGCATACATACATAATAACATTATTTTAATACAGTGTCAGACCTGTCTGCCGCGCGACCGTGACCTTCTGCCCACAAAGGCTTGTATTACATAAGCGATAACTTAATATTAGAACTTTTGTGGTTTTACATGACACGCTTCGCGAGAATTGTACGAAAACGTTACAGAATTGGTACTAAATAGTACTTTAAGCATCTGCCACACGAGGAAGCGACTATCAAAGATATTCTCGCTCAGGAAACGTACAAAACCAGCAGTGCTATTCTGTAACCATCACTCCGAGCTCACTTTACCTAAGTTTTCACGGTGAGATGGTTACAGAATAGCACTACTGGTGGAATGACAGCTCACTTCAAGCTCACTTCACCTGAGTTTTCACCGTGAGATAATTACAGAATAGACTGGCTGTAATCCACTAAGATTCAATAAATTCATAATTTCAAGTAGGTCTTACCAAGGGGTATTGTGTCACCTAGTAACTAGTTTGTGGATGTCGGATAGGCAGTCGCTCCATGTAAAATACTGGTATTTAACTGCATCTGGTTAGACTGGAACCCAACCCCAAGAGAGTTGGGAAAAGGTTAGGCAGGTGATCATGAATTTCAAGTATATTACCAGGGCCGTTGACCACGTAATCAGTTGTATTTACTATAAATTAATTATGAGTTTAGAAACCTTGTAGTAGCCAAAGCAGCAGTGGTGGCCTAGTAGAAACGGCACGGCTAAAAAATCGTGAGGAAACGAAGCAAACATTTGGAGACATTTGTGACATCTACCAACCCGCGTGGTGGATTATGGCCCACTCTCTCTTACAGAGAGGAGGTCTGTGATCTGTGTCCCAGTAGTGGGGACATTATTGGCTGATTAAGCTTAGAACCTTTGTTTTATCGTCATTAAATATCGATTTTCGGTACTCATTACATCTGTGAAGGTGTGGCGAGAAGAAGTGGAAAACAAAGTCTATTATTTTTTTATACATACAAATAAATAAAATTGAACTGTTTTTTTGTAATTTCAAAATTACAGCTTTTATAAATGCATAAATGAAATAAAGTATATACGGTAAGTACAGCTATCTAATTACGCAACACATTTTCGTAAACGATTACGACGAATTTGTTTCATTTTGACAGTTCGACAACATTCATTGCGTTATTTACGTTGTTGAGCAGATTTTTTTTTTCGAACATATGAATCAATGGATTAGCATTTTTTTTTAAAACGATTCAAATTTCGATTGATCGAGTATTACGTAATTAAGGTACAGGCTGACATAAAAGAGTCTGACATGGTGACATTAACAACTAAATATTTTACAAACCTATGAATATGGCACTACTTTGCGACAAGGCTAGTCAAACTCAAACTCAAAGCATTTATTTCAAATAAACCAGGCACTTTTGAATTGTCAAGGGGTCGGTCAGTAAGAAATATGAAGCTAGTCGCCCATTCCAAAGCGTAGTAGGTACCTATGGAGAAGAACGGGCAAGAAACTCCACGGACACTCTTTTAAATCAAAATATGGTTACAAAATATTGGTTACATCATTCATGTTGAAGTTATACATGTGATAATAAAAACGAATTCAAACATTAAATTAAATTAAAATCGCCGTGGCAGCTAAGAGATGATCAGTCGCTACTGACGGCACCCGTTCACGAACATGACGCATGGATTAGCACCATTCAGCTCAACCATTTTGAAGGGAGCTAAATGATCCAACACACGCGCCACCGTAGGTTTTGAGTCGCCCACAAGCAGTGTTTTTAGGTATACTAAATGTTTGCCATAATTTAAAATGCAATAATTTTATATACGATGCTTGTATTTGCCATAATTTCATTAGAAATAACGCTTCAGTTTCCGTTATCGTGAAATTACATAAAATCATATTCACTCATTTCATTGGCCATAATCGATCTAGTGTCATAATAATTTTAATCCATACATTTATTTGCTATACTTTTCATTTTCGATAATGTCGTTTTCCATAACATTTATTCACCATAATATTCATTTGCCAATACTAGCACAACAATGCTAGTTCAGTAACTGCAATTTTATGTTATGGTCATGTTAAAATGAATAATTTTGAATTTTACAGTGAAGAAGAATTTTTGAGAGCTTTGGCATCCAATTTAAATTTAAAATACTTAATATTGATTTTCATGAAAATTATGTTGTTATATTACTTGAATTATATTGATTAATATATAGATACGATACAGATTTTTTAATTCACATGGAAACCTAAAAATAAATCTAATCTACCATGCATGCTTGTTTTCCAAAGAGGAAATCTAGCGCTCGGCGTCCACTACCGCGGCACGCTCGCTTCGCACGCTCGCCTTCGCGCGTGGTCACAGTTCTAACCTAACCTAGCCGTTTCGAATTTGACAAACTGTTTATTGTCTAAAGATTATTTGCTGTAATTAATCATTTGATTACAGACCAAATGCACTAATGACATAATTTTTTGTACAAAACAATAAACGTTTCTAAATTATATTAAATGTTGCTTATGAAGGTGTCAAGTATCGATTGTGTAAATGTGTAATGTATTACTTGTAGAAACTAATGATTGTAACACATTTTATTATAGGAACTTATTTTATGGCAAATAAAAGTTATGACTAAGAAGTTGATATGACAAGCGTTATTACTTATTAGTATAAATGATTACCTATAGTGCAAGTCAATTATGAGTGTTTTTAACAATTTGTTTAATTTATTTTATTCATTTCCCATTCGAAGGGACTTAAGTGCGCTAGTGGCGCCCCCGTTGTCATTTTACGCTTTTTTGCCAAGCTGTAGGTACCTACTTACTTATATTATAACAAAAAAAACACAATTTTAAAATGTTGGTCTTTACCTATGTCTGTCTTGTTTGTTTATTTATTTATATTTCAGACAATATGATCCATTTTGTTAGTAAAATAGTGCTTAAAGCTATGTTAGTTCATACATAAACGCATGCAATGTTTGAAGAACGGACAGTCATACCTGTCCGCTATCAAACTCAGGATGCTATTGCTACTCACACGCACTCTGTGCAGTGTCGTCACACGTCCCGCTATCTTGCGTAAGATTGCGAAACCATCTGTGCATGCCTCCATGAACATGGAGGACGCGCTGCAAAACAGAAGGGAGCCTCAGCAGCACCCTGAATGCGTTCCGGCTAATCTCCGAAACGGCTTGACCGATTTTGACAGGACTTTCACTGGTAGATGGCTGATGTTATAAGGAGGAACTTTATTATAGAAACATAATTAGGGACCACGCAGGCGAAGCCGTGGGCTGCAGCAAGTACCTAGGTACTATATAATAATTAATTTGGAAAATAATTATTATATAGTAATTATTAAATAATAATTATGGAATTGTTTCGTGTTTATCACCTCCTATCCTACGTTATAATTCATTAGCTATAATGAGTCATGAGCTTATTTATGGTAACAGACGCAGTAATGAATGCAGTAGGTAGGTATACCTACTGCATGCTTTAGGTAGCTCATTAGTTATATGAGTCAAATCAAGTGGTGCCTCAGCCTACTGTTATCAATTTACCTGTTAAGTTCCTACTTTAATGGCATTTTGTTTCCTCGTGCATCGAGTACAAAGTCAAAGTCACATAATTTATTTCAAAAAAGGCACTTTTGAACGTCAAAATTTAAGTACAACAAAAAAACGACGTCATAGACACACATGAACCCGTCCACAGACAACTTTCCATCAGGCATCAGCCTCTGATCATACTCCTTCTCTATGCCCAGCTGGTTCTTACACACACACACACATCAGTTTTTCAGCAGACTGAAGCTTTGTGGCCACACATCCCTTATGTAAGCTTCGGTTTTTCCTACTATAACAAAAAAGGTACTTAAGTATTTTATTAAGGTTAGGTGGGATTCATGCCTTTTTATGGCAAAGTCCAGTTGAGTGTTTGTTTGAAGTAGACAGAAATGTTTGGACATAATCAAAGTCAAAGTTAAAGTCAAATTCTTATAAGCCCTTATAAGGCACTTTTCAACGTCAAAATTTACAAGAATTGAATTGATTCCAGTCGCTCCTTCCTAAAGGTAGTTTTCGTATGGAGAAGAATGGGAAAGAAACTCCACCGTTACTCTTTTAAAATGTTTTCACAATATCTTGTATACATTCATTATATAATAATATGAAGACGATGCACCTAGAATAAGATAATATAATAATAATAATACCACGATTGGTAAAAATAATGAAAAATGAAGGAATGACAGATAAATTAATTATGTGATAGATGCATGGTGCTCACATATTTACAAAAATTGTAAAATTATACGATATTCCTAACATTTTAACAAGTAATAAGTACTAATAAGTCAGTGTGTGAGATCAAGTAATCACAATGACATAATGTAAAATCAATGTTATAAAAAATAATATTATACTTACAATTCAATTAGCAACCAGATAGATTTTGTCTAGATTCTAAATTGTCTTATGGAGCAGGACCAGTATGTTCCCAAGCATTTTTATCTTGGATATAATCCTCTAATTTGTAATAATTATGCTTGTTTACAAAGTGTTCTTTTTATACGTGTTTTAAATTTTCTTTCATTTAATTCTAATATAATTATACATTACAGAACGTGCATTGTAAGTGTAGACCTACCTACCGTAGAGCTAACTTTATAGTGCTGACTATCCTGGATGGACCGATCGACCTAAGAAGGGGTTCCGAAATGATAATTGCAATTGAGCAATTGCAATTATAGTAATATTGTCGATCGCTTCAATTGCATTTGGTAGACGATCAATTTGCGCATCAATGTGTAGAAATATCGTAAAAATGTACAATTGCGATCGTTTCGGGACCCTAGTAACGTCTAGCAGGTATTCTTGACTTCTTAGTAGGTAAGTAGGTGGGCTCATTCATGAGGTAAAGGTGCCGATTCTATTGTACACCGAACTAAACTACTTATTACTAAAATTCCTTACGGCTTTGAGAATCTTAAAGCTATTCTACAAAAAAAAAGCTCTAAATTTAAAAATAATTTTGACACAACTAAAATCGAATTTGTCTATTGCGACTCCACGTGTTTATACTTATTTGTATACTTGTTTGTTCTACCCCGTGAATTTTTTTAGAGCCGTAGGCACTCATGTGAGACAGCTTCGGCGTATTTTATGTGGAATTTTTCACTTTTTGTATGGAGAACATTATTACCTACGTGTTGAGTTTGGGTGCTTTATAATGGGAGTCGAAATTTCATTATTTTTGCGATAGGACACACCATTTTCGAGATATAAGCAAAATAAGAGAGAAAAAATGTTCTCAAGTAAGTGAAATCATTGTAATTACTTTAACCATAAAAAGATACAGTACTGTTTTGCACCTGAAGTCGAGGTGTTGGTGTGAATTTTAGTTCATGACAACTAATTTTACTCCACACCTTTTTATTCGCGATTAAAAATAGTCAGATTTAGTTAGTAGTTACAATCAAAATTGGAGGTGAAAAACGTCAAATTCAGAATTTCACTAAATTTATAACTCAGTGTTATCTTAGTGCTGTCAAACTAAAATATAGTCAAGTTGTGTCACTTTAGTCTATTTCAGAATCGATTTAAATCGTCATTTGACAGGAATCAACATATTTTGGTGATTTTTTGTCGTGTTTAGAGGCATTCACCATTATATTATGAGGTTAGTGTAGTGTTCAGATGAAATTCTTACTAACACACAACACTAACGGGAATTAGTAAGTCATTCATCTGTATTTCGAAGGTTTAAACTTTATATCTCATCACTTTTTTCCTATAGATAATTATTGTATGAATTGTATTTGAAAAATAATGGACGAAAATTGAAATGATAAAGTTAAGCGAATTGTCAAATGAAAAACGTCTTTTAGTTGATTTAAAATTAGAATTTCGGGTATAATAATCAAATCAAAGCACTCAATTGGTAAGTGGCACTGCAAATTGGCATCCACAGGTACATTTTCTGATCCATTTGTTTACATTTCAAGCAGGGACCGAAACCGGTAAAAAAATTTAATGAAAATGCGTGTATTTGTTGGGTAATAATTTTTTTTTCCATAATTTTTACTTCTGTCTGGCAGATGTAGCTCAATACGAACTTATGTTCAGACGCCAGCAGGTCAACCTACCCGTTTCAACTATCAAACTTCAAATTTGAACTTTAAACTTTAGTGATAAAGTTGAAAATCTATTAAAGAAATTTGACAGATTGTAGTAGGTTCATGTGCTGGCGTCTGTATGATCAATCGGGTATTTATTCGGTTACAACATTTATATTTTTTACAGGTATTTTTAAAGGTTACTTTCTACAAATTAAGGATATTGAATACAACCAGTATTAATACCGGTTACTGAAATAAAAATTACTTCTATCTTACACGTGCCGTCGCATTACTAACACTACGGATCTCTGTTATCTGATTATTTGAAAATAAATAAATAAATAAAATTAGTCAAAGGGCGCACATCGCCTGTGTGTAACCGGTATTAAAACGGTAAACTAAATGAGATAACCTGTTTCTTCTTCTTGGTTACCCTGATAGCGGTAACTTTAAACGTAGAAGTAACCAAAATTTCTCGATACCAGGGACCTTATTATGAAGTACCTATTAATGCCATCACTATTTCACTGCGAAAAAAGGATGGTGCTAGCGGCCTTGTATAGCTCCGTCTCTCACTCACACTGGAATAATGGTGGCATCATACGTCGGCCCCTGTACAAAGGTATATTATAAAGGTTTTCGGTCCCTAATTTTTTGGAGATCCTTAAGTAGTTTTGGAGCAGACCATAGGTACCTACTATGTCTACAATCAATTCGGTGGCTACGCAACCCAATTAGAGAATAATATCCCGGGCATCTTCATCAATCCCGGAATTTCCGGATTTTTTATATGTGATCCCGGGATCCGGGGATTATCCCGGGACTCGACCATGAAGTACAAAATAGATTGAAATAAAGATAAACTTTTTTTTTTATGAATTAATTAATATTTTTGGGTAATAAACTCAAACTTGTTTATTGCAACAATAAAATTCCAAAAATTCAAGCGCAAAAATATCAAATCATTTAATCCACGATCCCGCGGGGACTGTATTATCCAAACCCAATTCCTAGTAAAGCTAATCATTACCTAACCGGTAAAGATCGACAGTCATCTATGACTCACATACCTACTTAACTAAAATGAGTAATTAATATTTAAGTGGGTGTATCACCGCTCTTCGACCCCACGATAAGCAATTTCAATGAGTTTCGGAAATAGGTAGATCGTCCCACAAAACGATTTGGAAATTCCATTCAATTCAAATTCAATTCAAAATATTTTATTTCACATAAACCTACAAGGGCACTTATGAAACGTCAGAAGCTAGGTGTACGGTTCCAATTGGTTGTTTCCTATGGAGAAGAGCCGGCAAGAAACTCCACGGTTACTCTTTTAAAAATAAGGGGCTTTTACAATATTTTCAAATAACAGTGTTATTAGGTATGGAAGGACAGTGTAGGTCTTTCAACAAGTACCAGGTACTTAACAGAATAATGATGGTCAACAAATCTACAGTCCACTAGGCCTACAGCGTTCTCAGATTCACAAAATTGAAAATAATCTATATAAAGATAAATAAATTAATAAAAATAAACACGTATTTTAAACGAAATGACGTGATTGTTGTATCAAATCTGAATAATTATCATGTCCACAAAAGCCACTAATAAAGAGTTGAAATTAAATTTTAGGTACATAATGTCAAATAATAGGGTGATTATGTCAAAGAAGAATGTAAAAAAAAAATGTAAACATGGTAATTTGGGAGCAGTTAATAGACTTACATGAAATTACAAATACCGAAATTAGTGTATCAGTGGTTATCTAACGCACGCACATAATATAAAACGTTACTGATAAGCAAAGATTATCTACTAAGTTAGTATCTATGCTTTTGCCTAGTCTATGCGTCATTGCATAATGACTCATGTGCTGTACCAAATTTTTACTGGAATAGTTACAAACGCCAGCAGGTCAACCTACCCGAAACTGTCAAATTTTTCCAATCAACTTTGAAACTTATGCTATAGTGATAAAGTTGAAAATCTATTAAAGAAATTTGACAGATTGTAGTAGGTTGACGTGCTGACGTCTGTACTGTAGCGCTTGAAAAGTGCTAGCTTGTAGAGCAATATTTTGGGGGTGCGAAGAATAACTAATAATAAATGATCAAATAAATGATTTAAGTATATATTAATTTATTACTTTATACGTGTAGGTTTATTTCAATATTTTAGTTTAAGACTTCGCATATTTATATTTTTCTCTTCTTGTTCTCACACACTATTGTCTACATTTCTTTCTCATTTCTCCTATCGCAGGTCTGCTGGAAGAAATTTCTTAAGAAATAAGCAGTACCTTTGTACTCATAATTATGATTATGTCTTATCTGTATCTATTTTTCTGTGTGTACATAAATAATAAAATAAAATAAATAAATAAATAAATGATCAATTTATATTCTATTTATTTTATATTTGTCATCTTATCACAGAGAAACGTGCCATGAACTTTTCTACGCGTCTATTTTACCACTGTCGTTTTTTTATTAAACAAATACCTATAATTTTTTATTTAAAACTTGCTTTCGCTCGCCGTTTCGCCCGCGTGGAGGTCGGAAATTATCCCACGGAATCGTACTACCAGGATAAAAAGTATCCTATGTCCTATCCCAGGTCATGGTCTAAGACCCGTTATGTGTCAAATTTTATCCAAATCTGGTTAGCCATTTTAGCGTTAAAGCGTCAAAGTCAAACAATTTATTCCAATTAAGCACATAAAAGGCACTTTTGAACATCAAAATTAAAAAAAAAAAAAAATGATTCTAGTTGCCCCTTCCAAAAGGTAGTTTTCGTATCGAGAAGAATGGGCAAGAAACTCACCTGTTACTCTTTTAAAATGTTTTACAATATTTTGTATACATTAATTATATAAAATTATATATGAAGACGATGCACCTAGAATAAAATTACTATACCACAATAGGTAAAAAGAATTAAAAATGAAGCAACGACGGATAAACTAATTATGTGTTAAATACATGTTTATGCTCACATATTTACAAACATTCTAGAAGTAAACGATATTGCAAAAAAAAAAAATACAATCTCCCTTTCGCATTTAATAATATTATTATAGTTATGGTCGTCACACATTTTGAAGATAATATAAAATATAATATGGTCCATTAAATAGTACGGTGAGTGATGTCGAAGATAATCGACATATCGCTCACCGTACAATTTAATAGCCACCACACACAGTGATGTTAATATATATTTTACCTTAAAGGATTTTTAATAGATTTTTAAGCGCTATATTATATAGGGTGGCAGGGACATTGACGCGAAAACTTTTTACTATGGATTCAGTACATGATTCTAAACCTCCCTGCGTTGGAATTTCTCAGTCAAAGTCATTTATTTGTTTTAAACGCAGGTTATTAAAAAAAAACAGCTGTTTCATAGAAAAGTGCAATACCTACGCGGTCAAAATGTATGGAACAGCCGATAAAAAAAAAAAACTGACGCAAGAAAACTTTACGTCGGTTCAGAATCATGGCAACGGTTTTCGCTTCGATGTCCCTGCCACCCTGAATATTATCTTCAAGATGTGTGTTGAGCTTTATAGGATTTACTTCAAGAACAGCCCAACTTTGTTTCCAAATTCTACATATTTTTTACTACGTAGTCAAACATTTATAATTAATCGTCGTAAACAATGGCACCTAATTATAAACATGACACAGGCGTTACTAAACAAACTGAAATTCAGCGAATTTTAACCAAATAACAAAGTACTTGGAATACTTTTGCATAGCTGTTAAAATCGGGCTCGATGGCATTGTGTGCGAACAAACAACCTATGTAATAATAATAAAACGCCTTTTTGTATTACATTTTTATCGATAAAGGGACTTTGGCGAAAATCTAATGACAGTCCAATTTTTTTGATAAAATGGGCGTCCTTTTCCAAAAACCAATGAAAAGAAGGCAAAATATGGAGGATCTTGTGAGGAAGAATATGATAGAAAAGGGAGTGAATGTAGTGTGATGGTTGACAGAGGAAAGTGGAAGAAGAAACCGTGTTACGTCGACCTGAGACAAGGGCAGGAAAATGATGATAGGTATGTGTCCTCTGCTGAACCTATTTTCAAAAATTCAAATTCAAAATATTTTATTTCACATAAACCTACAAGGGCACTTATGAAACGTCAGAAGCTAGATGCACGGTTCCAATTGGTCGTTTCCTATGGAGAAGAGCCGGCAAGAAACTCCATGGTTACTCTTTTAAAAGTAAATGGTATTTTTATTTTATTCCATTTTCTTTTCTCCCGCAGACGCGACGCGACACCGGTAGAACAATTTTCGTGAAGTTTTCATAGAAATTGTTCCACCAGAGTCGCGTGGTGCCGTCGCATCGCGCCTGTCTTCGGGAGCCTTTAAGAGGGCGCACAACGGTATACAAGGGCCACTGCTTTAAAAAATATTATCTTGTGACTGTGAAGGAATTATGAATAACGGGTAATAAGGACCCTCGGTAAGTGTGTGAGTATAGAATTTTATAATACCTTATATTCTAATACATTATATTCTAATACCTAATATAAAGTTTCATATGGAGACACGAAGCAACAAAATTCTATCTAAAGAAAAGCGGTCACACTCCTGTAGTTCGTATTTTGTTGCTGATAATATTTTTTTTAAGGAGTGGCGCTAGTGTTCCTTTGGGCGCCCTCTTAAGAGGGAACAGGGGCTGCGAGGAATTTGAAAAATAGGTATTTGAAGAAACTATTGCCGTCTTCTTACCTCAAGTCTGCCCCCGTAGAGTGCGATTGGGATAGCTACAGCTCAGACCAATAATATCACAAAAAAAAATTACGAAATCGACGTTTCGTATTCCCCTTTTTTCTCCTCGAAAACGGAACCGATTCAATTATTTTTCACATTAAAATTTTAAGCAAAGAGTACGTCTAGGTTCCTATAATTTTCATTTATGTTAAAAACTTTTCTAATTTGTCTGGTACTCCTCTAATCACGGCGGTAAAAATGGGGCATTTTTGTAATTTTTGGAGGGTCATATCATATTTATCTTTACCGATAAGTTGCTGAAAAAAAGGAAATAACAGGGACGTGACTACAGCAGACCTTGATTTTATGAAAAAAAAAAATGCTTGCTCTAGAGGCATTATTCAGGAAGAAAAAAGGAGAATACATTTGTATGGAGAATCGCACGCCCTGGGATCTTACCCATTCATTGTATGAACTGGGGCACGCATTTTTGGATTACGTTGCACTTTCATCTTAGTTTAATATATTACTCTAAAACCCTTTCGCCGCCTGAGCCCCTAAGCCAGTGCCTTGTCACTTGTTGACTTAGCAGACCTCTCGGGCCGGGGCCCCAGGCACCGCAGGCCCTGGTACCCCGCACCACTTTGCACATTAGTAAACGCCACTGACCTCTTGGATCACATAGTAAATAAGATGCTTGTACACCACAGACTATCTGCAGGATTGTCTCTCCTTCTCGTTGTCGCTAAATTTACCAAAGTTTGTATTTAAAAGATCGTTTTTAGCGATAAGACCGTCCATTGTGTCACCCTATGTAAAATTTCAACAATTATTGTCTGTAATTTTAATGGTGTACATAATTAAGAGTATCCTATTATATTTTTATTCTATTCCGGTACGGATCTTGACCGGATCACTGGGACTACCCTAATAGCCGTGGAATACCTCTCCACTTTTCAAGCACCTCAAGATAAGAAGTTAAAACAAACACTTATCGTGACAAGTGGCATGTATGCCTATATATTTTGTAGCTACATGATACTGATATGTTGCATGCCAATTAATTATATCGATCGATCGAATTCGACATAGTTATCTAATCATTTTGATACTAAGCCTTCAAGATTATATCTGACGCATTCGACATTCCAAACACAGGTTGATAGCCGTTCTGCTTCATTCGTTCATTCATTTTTACCATTTACCATAACAACAATATTAACAAAATTCACTTATACTAAGCTACTAACACATATAATTGAGGCAGCGAGTTTAAGAGGCTAGCGATTCGCCTTTCAAAGCAAATATACGAGCTTATAAAATACACGAGCTGCGCGTTGCCGACGGTAACCGTCAATGCGTCTACGGCAGCCGTCGACGAGGGTCGACGGCTGCAGTGGCTTAGCCTCTGCTGTTGGCAACGTGCCGCTCGTGTGTATGAGCACTTAACACAGGTAATCACGTAACCTATTTAGAAGAACAGTACGGCATCGGCAATCATTAACTAGATTAAGCAAACTTTATATAACAACCTTGTCATGTAATCTGGTCCTGTTTGAACAATAAATCATTATTACTTTATTACCTAAGTAAATATAGATATTTTCATTTGAATGATTCATAACAAAAACAATATAATATTATCTGACCGTGCCATTTTTTTCTATCAGATAGTATGAGATTAGTAAGTAAAGCACGGCGGACGCGTCCGATAATATTGTCAGACTGACAAAGAGTATGAACAAAATGGAGTGAAATCTTTGAAGCCAGCCCCGCTTGTTTTGCATGAGGCTATCCTTGTCTATTGGGGAAAACGAAAGATAGCCGAACCAACTAGATAAAACTTCCAAGGACTGGAAGATTAAGTGTCGGTCGTCCGGCGGCGAGATGGGCGGACGACCTTGTTACCATAACGGGTAGAACCTGTATGAGGCTGGAATGTGAGCATGGGGATTGGCACAAGACGAGAGAGGCCTATGCCCAGCAGTGGGCATAGTGAAGTTTTATCTCATCATCAGATGATATATATGATGATATATTATAAAACTTCACTATGAACCCCAGAGAAAGGATGGTCCTGTCCTTGTTACGAAAAGGTTTGTAGAAACTTTCACATGCAGGCATACTGCACAGAGTGTAGAACACCGGGACCTCTCCACGCATCAAGGCTCTCGCATAGAGAAAACAATTTCTAAGTAAACTTCACGGAAGAACAATTACCGGTGTCGTGTCGCGCGACAAGTCACGCCAGTCTGCATAGCCTTTATGAGACGTCAGGGAAACGTGAAGTAAAATCTGGAACCAAATTGTCAATAAAACTATTAAGTACAATCAAATTATGCTTTTCAAATCATTACTAGTTTTAATTTAGGTACCATTCCGTAGCCGACCGCAAGTGGCAACTGCAGGCGACGTGTCGCCGCGACACGACTGGTTTCCATTAATTTTTATGAAATACTTGCCGTAGCTAGCTAGATACGTCGGTTTCATAGAAATACATAGAAACCTGCAGCTGCTGCGCCTGCAGTTGCCACCGGCGGTCGGCTGCGGAATTGTACCTTAACGCAACAGTGTTTCATCCATTCATTTGTTACTCCATTGTTGAGTAATAAGGCAATATTATCGGCAATTTAAAGTTTTAATTTACTTTTTGAACTGTCAAAATGAAACAAATTTGTCGTAATCGTTTAAGAAAATGTGTTGCGTAATAATATAGCGGGTTTGAGCACTATCATTAATGAACCCACCAATAATAATAACAATAAAGCTTCTGTAACACCAATTGAAATCCCAAGGTCCCTAATAGCTACACTGAATTCCAGAGCGGTTGTAGCCACGTAACGTCCGCAATTTACCGGCGAAATAATTCACTGACACGTTATTTTTACCCGACTACGGCGAAGCAAAATGGAGGGTTATGATTTTGACGGGTATGTATGTATGTATGTTCATCCGTTACCTCATAACTTCTAAACTGCTCATCATAATTTGACAAATGAGGTATCGTTGGAAGCGTGAGATCGTCCGCTGGTTATAGGCTATGTGGCGTCACATTAAATTGAATGTGGCGTCCTCTAGAGGACATAAAGTCATGATCTAAAAAATAAATAGGGAGTCACACGTAATCTGAGGCCGTAGTGTGAGTTATTTTTAAGTATCTCGACTTTACGCATCGACCGCGTTCGACGCTCCGATTGGCAGCCGGCCGGCCTTCACCAGTGAAGAACCAATCGGAGCGCCGAACGCGGTCGATGCGTAAAGTCGAGATGGTTAAAAGAAACTCACACTAAGGCCTCTGTTCGTTTTTTGGCACAATGGCCGAGACGTGTGACTCTGGATCTTTAATTTTTCTGTCTGTGATGTCTTGTTTATACCTTTTGTATGCGTTTTTGTCGTAAAGAGTTGTTACCTACTAGCCTTCTCACAGGTCGGCTTCCAGTCTAACCAGATGAAAGCTGAAATTTGGTATGTAAGCTAATATTAGTACACAAACAACAAAAAAAATCTAAAACTTGGAGCTTTTACCCCCCAACCCCTTAAACTAGGGGATGGAAGTTTGTATGAGACTTCCGCAAATTTTGATGCTAGAAGTCTGAAAATTGATAGAGGAACTCCTTGTTATAAATAATAAAATACGAGGAAATGCCGGCGCCATCTAGTTTTAAAATATTGACCAAAACATTGACGTGTAAAAGTGTCCTAAAAGATTTATTTACAGAGATGCTAACCGCCTCTGTGGTCTAGTGGCAAGACCACCTGTCTCCGACCCATAGGTCCCGGGCTTCGATTCCCAGCGGGAGCTAAAATTTTCTGCTCGGTTTGGGTGGTGATAGGGTTTGTGCTAAGTCCGCCTGGCTAGCTACCACCATCTTATCTAAGTCTGTCGCCATAACAACAACCATAGCAGCATTGTTGTTTCGGCAGTTAGAGGTAAGATAGCCAGTTCCTCTGTGGTTGAGGATTCCGGGTGAAGCTCGCTTCCACTTTCGGCCTGATCATCACTTACCATCAGGTGAGATGAAAGCCAAGAGCTTCCCCGTTGTGTATAATTTATATATATTTTTTTTAAATATAATACATTGATTTTACATTCTGTGATTGCTTCCTCACACACTGACTTATCATTTGTAAAATTTTAGGAAAATCGTCTACTTTTACAATGTTTGTAAATATGTGAGCACCATGTCACATAATTAATTTATCTGTTGTTGCTTCATTTTTAATTCTTAATTCTTTTTACCTATTGTGGTATAATAATTTTATTCTAGGTGCATCGTCCTCACATATAATTATATAACTAATGTACTTATACAAAATATTGTAAAACATTTTAAAAGAGTAACGGTGGAGTTTCTTGCCCATTCTTCTCCATGCGAAAACTACCTTTTGGAAGAGGCGACTAGAGTCAATTCAATTTTTTTGTAAATTTTGACGTTCGAAAGTGCCTTATAAGGGCCTATTTCAAATAAATGATTTGACTTTGACTTTGACAGAGTGGTTAAAAAAAATTAAAAAAATCATTTCATCTACAGGATAGGCTGATGATGACGACGTTCTGTTCCTACTTAAAACACGAGGTAAGTAATGCAGGCATGCATTACATAACAATGTATTCCCCGAAGGGTTAGGCAGAAGTGTACAGACGCCAGCAGGTCAACCTACCCGAAACTGTCAAATTTTCCCAATCAATTTTGAACCTTATTCACAAATAGATTTAGACGTAAATTAAAATTATATTATTTAGAAATGTTTTAAGTTTTATATAAGTGTATACATGTTTAAATAATATTTAGTTTTAAGTACATTTAAGTATGTCTAGAGAAGTTTTATATAAGTGTATACATGTTTAAATAATATTTAGTTTTAAGTACATTTAAGTATGTCTAGAGACTCATCGACCCCACAGTCAAACCATTGCAACGGTTTTGTAGGGCTTAGCTAATAAGTTACTTACCTTTTTGGAATATAGATAAATAGATAATAGATAGTGATAAAGTTGAAAATCTGTTAAAGAAATTTGACAGATTTTAGTAGATTGATGTGCTGGCGTCTGTACCTATAGTACACCCACATTTCGCCAGCTAAGTTTAAGTCCCATGTAATAGGGGGCGAGCCTATTCCCCTCAATCGGGCACAAATCCAAACTCCGGGCTGCTACTGAGAAATTCATTAAGCAAGTAAAGCTAGTAGCTATACATTCAATGCCACTAGACACATTATGACATAAGAAAACATTCGTGTGAGCAACGTAATGCATCATGCATGGTTTATTCATCGCTGCGTTCGCTTTCGGCAAGTAAACAATTCGCGTTTAACTGGGTCATCAACCGTTTGACAGTTCAGCACCTTTATTGTATAATCACAATCTGAATCATTTTGAAAGAGATTGCTAATCCATAAGTTCAAAAAAAATCTGCTCAACAACGTAAATAACGCAATCATAGATATAAGTATTTCTCTGAACGCAATGAATGTTGTTTAACTGTCAAAATGAATCAGATTAGTCTTGATCGTTTACCGAAATTGTTTACGCAATTAGATAGCTGGTTCTGAATGAATCAATTTCTTGTAGGTACCTAACTTGCCGACCAACCATTGTTTCAGGCTCAGACCAATAAATAACCTTCAGGATACCTATTGAATTTTCTTTAAACATTTGGAAACTTCTTTAATCTGCTTTTCTTTGTAAATCTACTTTTCCGGATTCGTCCTCATCTGGGCTTCCATAATTCTTCTTTTTACCCGACTACGGCGAAGCAAAAAGGAGGGTTATGATTTGACCAGTATATATGTATGTATGGGGTATATACAACTAATATGTTCCCTCATTACTTCTAAAATACTTAACATAATTTGAAAAATGAGGTATCGTTGGGAGCGTCTTGATCGTCCGCTGGTTATAGGCTATGTGACGTCACATTAAATATGGCGCCCTCTAGAGGACATAAAGTCATGATCTAAAAAAGAAATAGGTAGTCACACTTCCACACAATAGTCATAGGAAAGTCCTCTGCGCAGGGCATGCATGGAGGCTGAGGAGACCGTAGCGCACGTGCTCTTTGAATGTACGGGCGTCACCCAGGTTAGAACAGGAACCCTCGGGTCACCCAGATCATACACAGACGTTCTAAACAGACCAGCAGGGCTAACATGACAAGCGCGAGAACGCTCTTTTTCTCGTTTTGTCGAAATTTGTCTACGATTCTGACGTCATTCTAATCCCTAACATGACCGTAAACGACGAGTAAACTCGAAAAAAGCATTTTGACACTTCTGTATCTCGCGACGAGAAACCGATGTTGCAAGTTATTAAAAACAAATTATTTTTATGATAGCAACATCGGCTTGAGATTCCGTTTCATTCATTCAATGGTGCTGATTTCCTTGTCACAAATACCTCTAAACTAGACTAAAAATTACCAAAATTTAGATTATTCCTGTCAACCGACGATTTCCCATTCTGAAATAAACTAAAGTGACACAACTTAACTATATTTTAGTAGTTATTAATTTCTAAAATCATATAAATCTAAAATTCTGATGGTCCAAGTATTTAATCGCGATTAAAAAGGTGTGGGCATTAATTTTCATGAACTAAAATTCACACCAACACCTCGACATTTTTTTCTTTTCTTTTGCTTATATCTCGAAAATGGTGTGTCCTATCGCAAAAATAATGAAAATTTGAACCCCCTTTATGAAACCCATAATCCCCTAATACCCAACATGTAGGTAATAATTTTTCATATTTTCAATACAAAAAACGAAAAAATCCATATAAAACACATCGTTCCAATATAAATAGTAGTTTAAAACTAAGTATTTTCATTATTAATATATTGTAAAATAAAATGATGACTAAAATAATTACAATTATGAAACTGCCATGTTATTTTAGAGATATTTTTTGTATAATAATTTTGTCTACTCTTCTCGTCGTTCTCGTCGTCAAAATCGAGGACGAGTAAATACGACTTAATGACAGAAGAATCGGAGATTATCTCGTGTTGAATTGTCAAAAATCGACATAACTAAGGTGCCATGTTAGGGTTTGTCGACAAAACATAAAGTTTGACAGAAGGAGTCGACTATTTTGTATGGAGGAGCTGTCAGAAAACGAGAAAAGAGACAAAAATTACTCACGCGAGAACGAGTAATTGTCGCGTGCGTCATGTTAGGCCTGCAGGAGACCTAATCAGCTTCTGGAGGGAGGTGGGCTGGTTGGAATAACCACCAAACGGCCGCTATGGCCCACGCACAATGGTCCACCTGACGGACTAAGTGCCGAAACCAAACCCCTTAACATAGAACATAGAGGGAGTCACACGTAATCTGTTCGTTTTTTGGCACAATGGTGTGACTGCGGATCTTTAATTTGTCTGTCTGTGATGTCTTGTTTATAACTTTTTAGTTGGCGTTTTTGTCGTAGTTGTTACCTACATCAATCTGCAATCTAGCCTTATCACAAGTCGGCAGCTGAATATCAGTATTTTACTTGGAGCGACTGCATATCTGACTTCCACAACCCAGTTACTGGGTAATACGATATTCCTTGGTAAAACTCGCTGTCAGACTTTTGAGCTTCTTTTTAACTGTATTATGTTAATAAAAACAAGTTCTCTGTGAACCAGTCGTACCAAAGGTTGTCAACCCAGACCGGAAAATACGTCAGCAAGTATTGTGTGACCAAAATTAACCTCGGCAGACCAAACATTATTGAGGAAATGTTTTTTATTCAATCTATTTTTGAACTAAGTAGGTAGGTAGCTTACAAAGCTATAGGTACAAGAGGTTGCGCAAATCATGATAGATAATAATGATTATTTTGCGATCCACATCAAGCTATACATTTCCAGTACAAGCTGACCTCGCTTTGTACGGAAATCCTATTAAATGCGAGATCAGCATAAACTGGAAATGTACAGCTAGATGTGTACCCGTGTGTACTATACTATGTAGGGCAGTGATAGCCTAGTGGTGTGACCGCCGGACCGCCCAGTCACAGGTCTCGAGTTCGAACCCAAGGCACGCACCTCTGACTTTTCGGATTCATGTGCGTATTGTATAATTATCACTTGCTTAAAAAACGGTGAAGGAAAACATCGTGAGGAAACCGGCATGCATGAGAGATATTTCTCGTCGGCACGTGAAGCCAAGTCAGAGGCCCTGCTTTAAAACTCTGACACCAGGATACGGATACGTCGCGCTCCATCTCACTTACCGTGTGTACGTAAGTGAGACAGAGCGCGAAGAGTCCGTAACTTCGGCCGATACTACGGATTTCGCTTACGGAGTAAACTCCCAGGTTAGTCACATAGCCACACGAAAAGAAGAAGGGTGCTTATAAAAAAAAAACAAAAAAAAATATTACATTTTTATGTAAATTTATAAGTAGCGCCCGATGGGGCTACCCATTGGCAAAAAGACGAATTTCCAAACAAACTTTCGTCCTCTAATTAAACCCTTTAGGGAATGAATTTTCAAAAATCCTTATTTAGTGCTCACCTTCGTTATTTAAGAAATCTTGTGCAAAATTTCTTGCTTCTAGAGCCAGTGGTTTAGGCTGTGCTGTAGGTTGAGTGAATGATGTAAGATGTACCAAAAAATAACATTTTAGGTCCATTTTTAAGCGATTTGTAAAGCTATCGTATTCTTTGCAAAGACAACCGCCAGCTTACTCTACACAGCAACCATTTTAAGTTCTGAATCGTATCGAAATTGCTTGATGATTTAAAATCGATTCAAACAAGTGCGTCAATTAACAGTCATTCGAAAATCGAATTCCATTCAATTTACAACATTAAAGATGGTATCCATGGGACTAAACAGCTGTTTATGATCCGCTAGGTAAGTTCGTGATGTTTTTCTATCGATTTTTTTTTATTATTTTATGTTTCTGTTCCACAAAAAAATTGGAAATATCATGTCATTAACATTGACAAATTATTGTTATTTTGTACGTAACGTACGTCTTATCAATTTCATGAAAAATCTAATTTACGATAGGCAATTTGGGAAGAGTGGGCCGTACCCACTCTTCTTTTAACTGAACTTTGCGCCACTTCATCTTCCCAGCTAAAGCACTAGGGAGTTGTGAAGGGCGGGCGTTTTGGGGGACTGTCTTATGTAATTTTGAAGTTCAAAAAGTGCTGATTCTCAGCCTAGTTTGAATGAATTACTTTTGATATTAACGTGCCTACTTACTGACTTAGTTAAAGCTTACCTAGAAAACGACTGCCTTTTAAATTTATCGTCAAATTTAAAGTACATATCACTTTGCCGTACCTATCTAACCATATAACAAAACTTATCGAAATCCTACGCTTACGCATACACTCCACAGTATCTAAACATCTGTGATAAAGATAGAAGTGACCTTGGAACACATGTGTATACATAACGACAAGATGCGTGTTTTTGTCCTTTGTCAAAAAAAAAAAACAGTTTCCTGATACGGTCAGTAACAAAACTCCTCGTACACATCATCTAAATATTGATACAAAATTATGCCATACACAGATATTCCAAGTAACTACACTACCTGCAGTTGATGACGCAAAAAAAAAACTCGTCAAATTAATTTATTTTTTGTTTTATCAATAGTTATCGATACCGATCACGTCTGCGGAGTTTCGCTATAAAAAAACATTATTACTATTTGAAACATTATTATTATAAACATTATTATTATTTGTCGATGTCGACAAGATAACGGCGACTGTAATTACTATAGTAGGTATTTAGTTAGATGTTCGTGTAGTAGCAGGTGCAGACAACAATGCACGTGGCGTTTACTGTGTGACTGATATTCATTAATTCATTCAATGTAGATTGGACATGCATGTTATGGTTTATCTGTGTCAGGTTCTCTTAATAGGTTAGACTCTTCTACAATCAAAGGCACGTACCAGTACTTAAAAGAGTCTAAATAGGTACCTGTTATTGCTAAGCATGATCCTCTGTTATATCGAAAACACTGCAGCAGATTTTGCAACAAATATACTCATGTTAAATTTGAGGATTAATGTTAAGTAGGTACCTACTATGTCTGACGAAAACACGATTCCATAAAATCTGGTCGATAGAAAAAAAAAATACAAAGTTACCTGCAAATCGAACAATAAACCGCTAGTATTCAAAAAATACTTCCAATTAGATCATTAAACTTTCCATAAATACTTAACTAAATATAAAGCAGATACAATGTTTTATTTTTTAATTAGGTACCATTATTTTCACCGTAAAAAGAAATTACCTAAACTATCGGCGCCTTGGAGCCGCCAGCACCTCACTCAGTCTCGTTCTCACTCAGTACGCGAGTAGTATGGTGCGAGCGAGATAAAAAGTGAATTTGAGCAGAAGTACTATATGGAATTTTATAATCCCAGGGTTAATTAGTTATGTTGCCCTGCCAAATAGCTACTAACTTAGCTAGCTAGGGTTTGGAATTGCTATTGGACAGCCGCTATGGTGTGAACCTTCACCGGTTTCTTAGGAAACCAAGGCTATAGGTCAGTATCTTTATTTTGTTATCTATGAGTGTCTCCCACTCAAACTCAGATGTGGAAAAAAATCATCCCCATTCTTCTGTAGTGCTAAATAAATGTTATATTTGCTATGTAACTTATCATTCATTCATTTAGATTAGACATGTGTAGATTGGACATGCATGCATGTGCGGTGATTATGTATGTTTACACGTTAGTCAGGTACCCTTAAACAGGATCAAGTTAAATTAGTTTATTTCGACGTGATGGCACATATCTTTGAAGCCGATGCAGTACCTGTCCTATATTTTGGCGTCGCTTGTCTCGTCAGATATTTTTGTATTCCTTCGATATCACATATTTGTGCTGCCACTTGTATATGTCTTCCACAAATGATCAAATATTAGGTCTTTACCTATGAAATTGCCGTTTTGTATGTAAAAATTTAAACAAATTTATTTCATGTATTTTTTATTTGTATTAATCGAAGTAATCACCCATGCAATCAATGCATCTTTGCCAACGCAGTGGCAGTTTATTGATGACCTTCTTAAAGAAATCAGCTGGACGGAAGGCAACAAATTCTTCAAAGGCATTTTGTACTGCCTCTCGGGTATTGAATTTTTTTCCCGCCAAGAAGTTATCCTAATTCTGGAAAAAGTAGTAGTCTGTAGGCGCAAGGTCTGGAGAGTAGGGCGGATGACGGAGAGCTTCCAACCCCAGTTCTTGCAACCTATTATATGTATTTGTCGTCATCTTGACGACATATATTAATATATGAATCATGAAATCAGATATTATTGCCGAGCTATCCATAGTAATATATTTATGCTCGTCACTGTACTCATTGAAACCAAATCAAAACTCATTTATTTATAGGCTGAAAATCAGCACTTTTTTAACGTCAAAATTACACAAGACCTTTAAAACGCCCGCCCTTCACCACTTACCTAGTGCTTTAATTAGCTGGGAAGAAGTTGGGCACCGCGCATATTACTCCTCAGCAACACAGACACAGCTTGCACTTGATTCTATACACTAGTATGGAAAGTAGGTAATCATTTCATTAATACCGATTACAAAAGAAAAAGAAACACAGTTTTTCAAATTTAATATGTGCTATTGGACGCTTCCTATTATAATAAAATGAGTACAAAAACAACAGACACAGTGACACTGTTTCGTCAGTTGGTAGAAGTTTATGTACCTACTATTGTTTGTTAAATTTTATGTAAAGTTTTATAATGTCTGAGAAGGAAGGAAAACCGCACTCGTAATTCCTTCCTCATTTCGCATCCTTGTCAGAGGATGAGAATGAAGGATTTTTCAAATTCAAAAATCTACTTATGTAGGAAATCTATTTGCTTTTTACACCAACAATATCCATTACTGCCAGGCTGTCCTGTAATCTGTATGGTCATAATAAAGAGTATTCTATTCTACTTTTTGGTCTCCCTTCTCAAGCAATAATTTACAGGTATCTTCTGGAACCACTTATTCCATTGTGCGTAATTATTGTAATTAAGTATCACTAAGTATGTTACTTAATTACGCACAATGGAACAAGTAGCTACTACTTGAATGCTTTTCAATTTGACAACTAAGAAGTAAGAATGTGCAATGCTTTGTTTACCTTGTCGAATGGCCAATTGTGCAAAAATATGAAGCAATGAATTTAATATCCTACAAAATCTTTCGAATTGGGGAGGCTAATCTATCGCATTCCATCAAGCAGACTAAAGACAAAAGTAGACAATAAAAAACAACCAAACAGCTGTGATTCTGACAATCAAACCAAACTTTGTAAAAAAGGGTACTATAAAATTTTAGATTATTTAGATGATAAAAAAGCTTGGGATTGAGCTGCTCGCTCTGCTAAGCCTTGTGCTAAAATCATAAAATCAATACCAGTATTATATAAACATTACTTTGTAAAGTATTTTTTTATTTATTTTTAAGTCAAAGTCAAATCATTTATTTCAAGTAGGCCCGTATAAGGCACTTTTGAACGTCAACAATTTACAAAAAAAATTAATTGATTCTAGTTGCCCCTTCCAAAAGGTAGTTTTCGTATGGAGAAGAATGGGCAAGAAACTCCACCGTTACTCTTTTAAAATGTTTTACAATATTTTGTATAAGTACATTAGTTATATAATTATATGTGAGGACGATGCACCTAGAATAAAATTATTATACCACAAAATTTTTGTGAATGTGAGGACTATGTGGATTTTTCAATTATTATTATTTTTTCTTTCTTATTTAGTTTTAATGATGGTCTGGCAGTTTGAGTAGTTTATGAGGCCTACCCAAATGTCCTTTCTTTGGTATTGTTCGTCGAGTTGAGCTCCTTAAGTTCTGGGTTGAGCTCCACGATTACTGACAAATGCTTGCACTGACAGGACAGGTCCACTCAAATCTGTGTGGTTCTTTTCTCAAAACACCATTTCAGACACTAATCTACATGGTCCTTATATGGCTTGACCAAGATTATGTCTGGACTTTAAAAGAGACTGTGACCTCTGAGTTTGTTTCGGCCTTTCTTCTCAGAGTAGTCAGATAGGAAACGCCGAACTCATCTAGCTAATTTTTAATTTTTTTTTTAAGATGACGTGTAAATGTGATTCCAATATCCTATTTACAGAATAAACAATTTCAATTTCATTTCATTTCATTTCAATAGTGACTAATGAACAGGTAGGTACTGAGATCACGCATGGCGGACCATGTGACTTCATGCTAATACGTCTCGATCGGCACTCGTCTACCTATGTTGACGCATGCGTCATGCGAGGGGTTCCCGAACAAACAAGACGAACGTCGGTAAAAAATCTCGAAGCTACAAAGATTGTTAAAACTTTGGTTTAGTTAAAGAATAGGAATGTTGATTGGGGAAAAAAACTGTTTAGTCCGTCAGTCAGATAATAAAAAAATATTAGACACGTATTTTTTGCTTTATCATATTAATAAAAAATGGTTTAGATAAAACGCATTAAAGTTGGGGAGACCCGGCTCACTACGTCTCAAGTCAGTATAAAATCTACCGGGGAGTGACGTCATACAACATTTTAACGTATTGCCTACTCAATGTATTAAATTTAGAGATTGTTTTTGCATAATAAATAGCTTTAAAATTCTCATAGTCAAAACTAAGGAAGTTTAGTGATAGTTTAGTTCGGTGTACAAGAGAATCGGCGCCAATGTCCATAAAAGGACATTGGACATTATACAAACAAAAGTAACTCAAACTCAGCATTTATTTCAATTAAACCATTTACGGGTACAATTTATTGTCAAGGAGTCGGTCATTTAGAAAGATGAAGCTAACTGCCTATTCCAAAGCGTAGTAGCCTTCTAGGTTCCTATGGAGAAGAACTGGCACGGAAATCCTTGGACACTCTTGTAATTTGTTATATGAACTTGTTGTTGATGTTGTTGTTGTAATTGTTTTGAATTGTTGTTCATGCATGAGTTGAAATGACTGTTGAAATCGTGATAGGTAACCTGGTATCAGGAGAAGTACATTTAGGGAAAAAAGGGCTACTTTTCATCCTGGATAGCAAAAGAAGTCACGGGCAGCAGATATCTGCAACACATCACAGTTAAAAAAAAACTTTAAATGGGTAAATAGTTAAAGAAAAGAAAGAATGAAAATAAATTAATTTGACTCAGGTTAAGGCACACAAAACAGAAAAAAATAAAAATAACTTAAAATAGTGTTGTCGTCCCTCGCGGCTGAGCCAAATAGGGAAAGTTCAGCATAAATGCCAGACAACTAGTGTCCTCGATTAGATATTTGTTTTAAAATAATTATAGATAATTATATAGTGCTGTATAAGGAAAGTCGACCGTCCACTGCTACGTAGGATGTGTACGAAGTACATATGAATCGAGAGCATTCGAGGGACCCCAAAACAAAGGCCCACCCTTATTCATGAATCCATGGTCCCGATCAGACCCTGAACTGAACAAGTGCAGGTATTGTATTTTCCGACTTCAAAAAATGGGAGTAGTGGTTCTGGTGACTTAAAAAAAGATGCAAAAAATTGTCATTACAAACAAAAACAGATTAAAACCAGACAGACTAATATGTGGCCATGAGATTTCCAGTAATCAGATGACCTGGAAAACATCTAGATTAGGTATCACGATATTTGTGCTACTGCTCATCGTGAGCCGTGCGTGCACGCAAGTAATCCTAAATATCACGCCTCTTTTCCCCGAAGGGGACTGGTAGAAGTGTAGTACACCCACATTTTACCATAGTTATAATGTACTAACTTTTGTTGTCGGCTTCGCTCGGTTCGGAGATCGGAAATTATCCTACGGGAACTTACTACCGGGATAAAGAGTATCTTATGTCCTACAGCTCCAGATCCCATGCTCCAGGTCATGGGTCTACATGTGTGCCAAACATCAAAATCTGTTCAGCCACTAAGGTGTGTTTTAACGTAACAAACAGACAGTTACTTTCACATTTATAATATTAAAATACAGGGTATACTAGAATCGCGGGAAAGTCCAAAAGGGATACCGTGGCCACTGGCAACGTACAGGCCACTGAAGGAACACGATTTCCCACCCCAAAAAAAAAAAGGGTGTACCAGAATGGTGTGGTCAAAATTTAAGGGTGTGGTACAGACCATCAAACTGAACAACTTTCTCCATCCACCATAATCGCGAAAAAATTAATAACTGTCCCATACAAAACTTCAATACCTACTCGACCCATATATATGGGACGGCTGGTTATTTTTACGCAATATAATAGAGATGATGATGATTTTTTTTGTCTGTCTTGTACAGTCGCCAGCAGGTCAACCTACCCGAAACTGTCAAATTTTCCCAATTCAAAAATTCAAAAGTCATTTATTCAAACTAGGCTGAAAATCAGCACTTTTCGAACGTCAAAATTACATAAGACAGTCCCCGAAAACGCCCACCCTTCACCACTTCCTAGTGCTTTAGCTGGGAAGAAGAAGTGGCGCAACAAACTCCCCAGCAGCACAGCTGTCTGTTCAGTAAAAAAGATTCTATATAATAGTATGCAAAATGATATTTACATTACGCAACACAAAACATAATTTAAATTATAAAATTAATAGCCATATGACAGCTAGCACACGCCAATATACCAACCAAAAACATCGAGAACTATACTCAAGCAGAAATAAAAATAACTTAACGAAAACAATATCTAAATAAAAGCCTCCAGACATAAAGGGCGTGCCCGCTTACATATAGCTGTAACTAGAAGTTATAATTGATAAACTAGGACCATTGAGGTAAATTAAAAAATTATCGAGGTCGCTAGCTAACCACATATTGCAATACAACTCATAAAAAAAACATTGTAATGAGTAGATCATGTCAACAATAAATAAAGTAAAATTAGTAAAATTATAAACAATTATATAAACTCATATAACCTGTCAGTAAGTAAGCTAATTCTGGAGAAAGAACATTTAAACATTGTCTTGAGTTAATCACAGCGACCAACTATTCTTATCATTTAAGTAGTCGTTGATAGAATAGTATGCCTTCGAACAGAGGTTGGATTTTACTTTAGTTTTGAACGCATTAAAAGGCAAATCTAGCAAAGACGAAGGTAGCTTGTTATAAAAGGTTATACCAAGCCCAACAAATGAGTTATGAACCTTATGAAGCCGGTGAAAGGGAGTACGTAGTTTGTCCTTATTTCTAGTGTTAACATTGTGAATATCACTGTTTTTAGTATATAAGTGTATATTTTGCCTAATATATAATATGTTGGCGAAAATGAATTGTGATGCCACTGTGAGGATACCGATATCTTTGAAAAAATCTCTCAGAGAAACTTTGGCACCTAGCTGGTAAATTGCTCGAACAGCTCGTTTTTGAAGGACAAATATATTTTGAATATCAGCAGCTTTGCCCCACAGCAGAATACCGTAGGACACAACGCTATGAAAAAAACTAAAATAGACTAACCGAGCTGTATCAACGTCAGTGTATTGTCTTACTTTCCTGACGGCGTAGGCGGCCGAACTGAGCCTTCCCGCTAGGCTCGATATATGTTGGCCCCACTGAAATTTGGCATCTACTGTTATGCCCAGAAAAACTGCCGTGTTTACAGTTTCAAGCAACTCTTTATCTAAAACGATGTTGGGTCCTAGATTTCTAACATTTGGAAGGGCGAACTTTACACAATCAACTTTGAACCTTTTTCTTTGCTTTAGTGATAAAGTCAAAAATCTATTAAAGAAATTTGACAGATTGTAGTAGGTTGATGTGCTAGCGGCTGTACTTAGATTATAAAAAAATTACGCACACGTATTTTTTCTTTTTTTACGATATCAAAAGATTACGTCGATACATTGAGTTAAAATGTGGCATGACGTCACTAGTAGATTTTATACTTACTTGTGACGTATCAACCCCCACTCCCCAACTTTAATGCGTTTTTATCTAAGTCATTATTTATTAATATGATAAAGCAAAAAATATCTACGTGTCTAATATTTTTTTATTATCTAACTGACGGACTAAATAGAATTTCTTTTTTTTGACCCAGTCATCATCCCTATTACGATGGAGAAAATTGTTTAGTTTGATGGTACCACACCCTTAAATTTGACCACTCCTATCTGGTACACCCTGTATTTTAAGTATGGATAAGGGGGCGACCTTAATTCATCCAGACACAGACCCAAATTCCAGGCTTATACTGCGATATTCCTTCCCGAAATCCTACTTTAAGCCCGCCATGTTCTACAGTCGCGCTTGCGCACGCTAGTCTAATGAGACAGTCAGTCAAACTGTTGCGGTAATACCTAACATAACAACACGCCTGTAATGCCCGCAGAGGTGTACCTGTAGTATACCCACATTGCGCCAATTATGTTTAATTCCCATGTAATAGGGGGAGAGCCTATTGCCATCAACCGGGCACAACTTCAGACTCCGGGCTGCTACTGAGAAATTCCTGATAGAAAAACCCATAGACACTGCTCGACTTGGTAGTCGAACCCAGGACCTCATGCTCAGCAGGCGCTTGCGACCACTAGACCAACAAAGCATTCAGTCAGTCAAACTGTTGCAGTAATACATAGAATCACAGATTATTAAAGATGGGACACTCCGCAAAATTATTTAAATAAAAAGCGACTCTTGTTACGACACAATAAAGTGCAATTCAGGTCGCACAGTGCTAATCACCTACAGTTATATTCACCTAGAAGTTGCCTCTCTTTCTATTTATTTATTTATTTATAAAGGGACACCAACAGCTTCTGTATACAAAATATAAAATAACAGTAGTTAACAGTTATGTGCTCTTACAGTTGCCAATAACAGGTGAACCAACATTCTCAAATATAACCTAAGGTAAAAATGAAATGAATATTTTTTTAATAAAAATTTTGTGGTAACAAACTATGTTTACAGAAATATAAAATGATATACGTAAGTTAAAAGTTACAATGGTTGCAAGAAATACTTACATGTACTAATACAAAGAATCTTTAGATTGTGCGGGTTGCGTGCTTTGGGATCTTAAAATTTGGGTTTTAAAGTTTTTTAGGGAGTCATGATATATGTCAACATGTGGAGTGGATTTTACATAAGAATTAATCTCTCGGCTGAGCCTATTGAGAGGTGAGTTTACTCCTATATTTGTGTTGGATGCTTTAGTGCAGAATAAATGTGTAATGGGATATCTGGGTAAATTATAGGGGACTTTCAGTCCAATTTGTTCAGTTAAATTATCGCAGTCTAATTTATTGTTAACCAATTTGAAAAAGAACATAAGATCTTGTACCAATCGGCGGTCGCGCAAAGTAATCATTTTGTAACATTGAGTACGCTGTTCGTATGGACACCTGGGAGATATATCACCGAAAGCATACGCTAAGTGTTTTGTGAAGGCCCTTTGGATGCTTTCTACTCTTTGTGAGTGTACTGCATAGTGCGGGTTCCACACCACGCTGGCAAATTCAAGGTGGCTCCGAACTAAGGCGTTATAATAGCACAACTTTTGTTCTTACCAGCTTAAACCCTTTAGTACTTCTCTTAAGAAATCCTAGTAACCGTGCCGATTTCGTAACAATATTATCTATATGGCTTCTGAAGTTGACTTTACTGTCCATGATGATGCCAAGATCACGAACCTCATTTACAGTTTCCAATAATGATCCTTTTATATTATATGAGACAGTATTGGACTGTTTTTTGCGCGTGAATCTTATATGGCTACATTTTTGTACATTAAGTTTCATGTGATTAAGGCTGCACCAATGCTCAATTCTGTCCAAATCCTCCTGAATTAGGGGAACATCTTCATTTGAAGATATAGTTTTATAAATTTTAAGATCATCGGCAAACATTAGATATTTACAGTGATGGATCTGAACAGTAATATCGTTAATGAAGAGTAAAAATAGAACCGGTGCTAGGTGAGAACCCTGAGGAACTCCTGAACTCGTTGTTTCTATCGCGTGACTCTAGATCTTCTGACTACATGCGTTACACTCACTGAATTGGCCCAGCAAGACGGGCCCGCCGCGTACTTGTAGCTTCATACCTAATCTGCGGAGTGTCCCATCTGTAATAATATGTGATAGAACACAATTAATTCTATTCCATTCCATATTTATTGCATCACATTCTATACATACATAATATTATGTCATTATGTTAATATCGTTCCTTAGCAGACACAACAACACCTAAGGGAAGTGACAGACATGGGGACCACGCGTCATAAATAATAATGTACCCAAATGTCAATGATACAGTAATCGGTGATTAGCATTCAAGTCGGGTTCGTTGGGTATATCCTAGGTGAGCGATTATGCGACCATGCTATGCAAAGCGATGTTTTAAGCTGTATTAGAAGTTAGGTATTGGCACAAATGACTACAGATAGTTCACTTCGCAAAATCATTTAAATAAAAAGCGACTCTTGCTACGACACAATAAAGTGCAATTCAGGTCTCACAGTCCTAATTACCTACAGTTATAATCACCTAGAAGTTGCCTCTCTTTCTATTAACTCTTAAAAGGGAACAGGGCGTGCAATTCTCCATACAAATGTATTCTCCTTTTTTCTTCCTGAATAATGCCTCTAGAGTATTTTTTTTTTCCCATAAAATCAAGGTCTGCTGTAGTCACGTCCCTGTTATTTCTTTTTTACCAGCAACTTATCAGTAAAGAAAATATGACCCTCCAAAAATTACAAAAATGCCCCATTTTTACCGACGTGATTAGAGGAGTACCAGACAAATTCGAAAAGTTTTTAACATAAATGAAAATGATAGGAACCTAGACATACTCTTTCTTAAAATTTTAATGTAAAAAATAATTGAATCGGTCCAGTTTTTGAGGAGAAAAAAGGGGATACGAAACTATCGCACTCTACGGGGGCAGACTTGAGGTAAGAAGACGGCAAAAGTTTCTTCAAATACCTATTTTTCAAATTCCGCGCAGCCCCTGTTCCCTCTTAAATCGTCTACGTGACGCTCAGTGAGACGAGCCCGCCGCGTACTTGTAGCTTTATACCTAAAATGCGGAGTGAACCATCTATATTCATCTGTGGTTTTGGTTCTTGTGACAAAATACACCGCAGCGAACTGGGTCTTAACTGTCTTAAGCTAGGGTTTCATTGCGTCCGCAATTTACCGTCGAATGACGTCACTGGAATGCTATGAAAGTAAGTTTATGCGCTTCCTTAGAGATCGTTTTTTGACACCGTAAAGTCAAACCTCGGTGCCGTAATGTTCACGACAGCCGTCACTCCAGCCGTTACGTCGCGACCAACGCTGTCGTAGGAAACCGTAGCTTTCTAGCGTCGTCAATAACCTCAGCTACGGATGATATGGTACTGCTGGGTCCAACGGCCGGCTCCATACGACAGCTTTTACAATCCTGTGAAAGATACGCTGCTAGCCAGGGTTTAGTTCAGTTTATAATTGTAAGAAGAGCCTTATCATAATCTTTAAGACCGCCGGTAGGAAGCACATACGAGACAACTATCACCCTCAATGGCCAGCCCCTGCAAAGGGTGAAACAAACTAAACAAACGGCGAGCGCAGGACTCTTGCTGTGAGAAGCAATTATGCTGGTTCGCAGGTTTGCTTGTTGTAGTAAGGAGGTTAAGATAACATTGTTCAAGGCTTACTGCCAGACCTTCTACACGAGCAGCCTGAGGGCCAGCTACACGCGGAAAACAATTGACGCCCTGAGGGTCCAATACAATAACAACTTCAGAATGCTATAAGGGCTGCCGCGCTTTTGTAGTGCCTCTGGCATGTTCGCGCAGGCGCATTTTCATGACTTCCACGCAATGGTAAGGAGAAAGACGGCGTCGCTATTGGAGAGAACGTGGTCAAGCCCTAATGGCATTCTGAAGATGTGAGTGGACAAATTTGATTCACCGATAATGAATCTCTTCATGCAAGTGTTGGTTAGGCAGAAGTGATGCGTTCAACCGGTGAAATGTGATACATTCACATTTATGTATGTAAATATTGTTTCTTCCATGATTTCTTGCGTGGTGGGCCAGCAGGTCAACCTACCCGAAACTGTCAAATTTTCCCAATCAACTTTGAACCTTATGCTTTAGTGATAAAGATGAAAATATATTAAAGAAATTTGACAGATTGTAGTAGGTTGATGTGCTGGCGTCTGTACCTACATAATAACACACTAACATAGCATTTAAGTTTTTTGTAACTATTAACGAACATAAATGGATCATTGTTGTCCCAGAAAATAAATAATTTAATTTACCCAGTGTGGTTCAAAACATAATATCACGCGCTTGTATTGCCAACAGAGGTAGGCAGAGGTACACCTCTGCAGTCGGCCTATTCCGCCTATTAATCTCTAATCTCCTGCTACTAAATCAATACAGAGATTTATGACTTATTATGGACAAAGAATATCCACTGGTTTGGCTCTACTATTCCACGATTGATAAACTGTACCTAATCGGATGCAAATTATTTTCATCAATTCTCTGTACCTGTATATCTGTTGCGGTACTGTTGGTAGCGGTCTTTAAATGTCCGTTCAGCAACATAAATTGACCGAAAAAATATGTCTTTATGACTCATATTAGTTATAGCGTGGCATCCGTCCTTCGCGTAGAACAACGCACTACTCAGTTACAGGTGTCGACTATTCAATTAGCTGCATTACTGCACGGCTCGTCGCCAGCCCTTTGACACGCGCAATTAATAATTAACCTTGTTATTTAATTGAAATACCTCAATGTCTTTATTTACAATGGTGCTCTAATGATATGTACGAATGTCCCAGCTAGTTAGTAAGCAAGCTGAAGCGGCTGGCTGGCCATGTTTGTTGAAGGACCGATGGCTGGTGGACCGGACCAGTCCTGGAGTGGAGACCGCGTTCGGCAAGCATAGTGTGGGACTGTTAGATGGACTGACGACCTTAAAAAGGTGGCTGGGACAAACTGGATGCGGAAGACGAAGGATAGGGTTTTGTGGCACAGCCAGGGAGAGCCCTATGTCCAGCAGTGGACTGCGATAGAAAGAAAAAAGAAAGAAAGAAAATACGTTTATTTGCGTTAAACATGACGCAAAAAAGAACACAAAATTAAAAAAAGAAACAAGTTTAGGAAAAATATGCGTCACATTCACGCAAAACGGCCATCGCTCAGCATGATGCTGCGACCCTATGCAAGACAGAGCCCAAGCGCTGGTTTCCAGCGACAGCCGGCGTTGACGTTATGACGTCGACCGGTGCAGCATACCATGAAATATAATTAAGATATAAAAATTAAATAAATATACAATAATTAATTCTACATAAATAAAAAAGTATAATATTTAAAAATGGCAACATCGGCGGCATGTTGTCGGCAAGACTGAGTTTACTGTACGAATTTTGAGTGAACGGAGCTCAACGGAGAGCCCTTTACGCCGATGATCCCGGCTGTCATTCGTAGATCTTTGACAGTCGTAACGGGTAGTCAAAAGCCTGGAATTCTGACCTTATCAAGAGGTATCGTGTAACCAGTAGCTGGGCTGCGGAGGTCAGATGGGCAGTCGCTCTATGTAAAATACCTATTACAGCAGGGCTAACATGACAAGCGCGAGAACGCTCTTTTTCTCGTTTTGTCGAAATTTGTCTACGATTCTGACGTCATTCTAATCCCTAACATGACCGTAAACGACGAGTAAACTCGAAAAAAGCATTTTGACACTTCTATATCTCGCGACGAGAAACCGATGTTGCAAGTTATTAAAAACAAATTATTTTTATGATAGCAACATGGGCTTGAGATTCCGTTTCATTCATTCAATGGTGCCGATTTCCTTGTCACAAATACCTCTAAACTAGACTAAAAATTACCAAAATTTAGATTATTCCTGTCAACCGACGATTTCCTATTCTGAAATAGACTAAAGTGACACAACTTAACTATATTTTAGTAGTTATTAATTTCTAAAATCATATAAATCTAAAATTCTGATTGTCCAAGTATTTAATCGCGATTAAAAAGGTGTGGATATTAATTTTCATGAACTAAAATGCACACCAACACCTCGACTTTTTTTTCTTTTCTTTTGCTTATATCTCGAAAATGGTGTGTCCTATCGCAAAAATAATGAAAATTTGAACCCCCTTTATGTAACCCATAAACCCCTTATACCCAACATGTAGGTAATAATTTTTCATTTATTTTCAATACAAAAAACGAAAAAATCCATATAAAACACGTCGTTCCAATATAAATAGTAGTTTAAAACTAAGTATTTTCATTATTAATATATTGTAAAATAAAATGATGACTAAAATAATTACAATTATGAAACTGCCATGTTATTTTGGAGATATTTTTTGTATAATAATTTTGTCTACTCTTCTCGTCGTTCTCGTCGTCAAAATCGAGGACGAGTAAATACGACTTAATGACAGAAGAATCGGAGATTATCTCGTGTTGAATTGTCAAAAATCGAGATAACTAAGGTGCCATGTTAGGGTTTGTCGACAAAACATAAAGTTTGACAGAAGGAGTCGACTATTTTGTATGGAGGCGCTGTCAGAAAAAGAGAAAAGAGACAAAATAGACAAAAATTACTCACGCGAGAACGAGTAATTGTCGCGTGCGTCATGTTAGGCCTGCAGGTAAATAATGTGCGGTAATTGCAAGCTTACGAATGTCAAAGATCAAACTCAAACTCAAAGCATTTATTTCAATTAAACCATTTACAGGCACTTTTGAATTGTCAAGGGGTTAGTCAGTCAGAAATATGAAGCTAGTTGCCCATTCCAAAGCGTAGTTTCCTATGGAGAAGAACGGGCAAGAAACTCCTGTAAAATCTACGAATGACAGCCGGGACTATCGGCATAAAGACCTCTTCGAGGCACGGAGGGGTCATAAGCAATGTATGGTAGTTTTAGGAATTTAATCAGGGCGCGGCTGCTGCACCACGGTCGATCGTGGTTCTGAAATTGAACACCGCTCCAAGGCAGAGACCCTATTAAGGCGACGATAACCGACTTTTAATGATTTTGCACTGATGATCCCGTCTAAACGAGTAAGGTTAATGATTTGGAAAAATTATGTGTCAAATTAGAGCATTTTCTTAATAACTTAATCTGTGAATATTTTAGATTATGTTTATATTACATAGTGAAATTAATTTGTAAAGTTATGTCTAACGCGGATACAAAACTAAGGATCACGCAAAATCTATCAAGCGTATTTTTCTGAAACCTTCACCATTTTAAAGATAATTTAATTATTGATCTTTTAGTATACGTTTTTTGTTAAAATACCTTTTGTTTTTAGTATAATAAATTAATAATGCGTCTAATTTAGGACAGCGCTCCTTGATGGGCGAGTCCTATTACTGGCTGGACGTACGACGCGTTGCGTGAGCTTAGTACAGAACATGCAAGCTAACCACTCAAGGTCACTGGCATATATCTGCGTCTTAAGTATTGCGTCTAAAGTAATATTAAGATGAGTTAGGTCAGGCGGCGGTGGCGTGCACTCACGTTTACGTCTTTTTCTAGGAACGGTATTATTCGACATTTTTTTTTTTTTTTTTTATTATGTGGGTAAACGAGAGTCGTATCCCGCTTCTGATTTTAGGAATTTAATTAAACACTAATCTAAAATTAACAAAGAAAGTCTTTTTAATCAAACAATAATTAAGTTACAACGTTTGAGAAGTACTAATTAAGTGAACCGAAGGGAATAGTAAAGTGCGCGCCGCCGCCGCGCCGCCGCCAGCCGCCGGGTTGGGAATGAATAATATAAATAGACGCGACAAAAACATCTCCTATTTTGGGGAAATTCCCGAATTATCGAAAGAAAGTCCTCAAAGATTAAGTCGAATGCAGAAGAGACAATCATTTCACTTGAACCGTATTAGACGATTTGATACTAGTAATAAAGTATCTTTTAAGTTTAACTACTACCTATTTATGCAACTGAAAACTTAAAAACTAGACGTTGTTTTGAAAATTATAGATAAACTAGCGGCCCGTCCCAAATTCGTCCGGGTAGACTGATATTCATGAAACACAACGAATTTGAATGTGTGCAATCTGGAAATTACGCTCTATCTAATAGTGCAAACCGCATTAAAATCGGTCCAGCAGTTGTAAAGTTTTAGGCGAACATACATTCTGCAAGTCTGATTAATACTATGTATTGATTGATAATTGTATATGTAGTATTACAATACTACAACTGCACTGACTGGCACTGGCCGTCTTTCTTGTCATATCTGTAACTTACTCATCTTTGCTCATAGATAACATGTATAAGTATAAACTAAATCCGGGAAAGTCCCCAATGTTCGCGTTTCGGGGAATTCCGCAAACATTGTCGCAAAGACGATCACTCACTACGGTGTTGCCATAACTTCAACCAAAATATACCCAAAAATACTGACTGCCAGCAATATACCTGAAAATATACTGATGTTCGGAAAAATCGCTGAAATATACTGAAAAAGTATTAAAATACTGAATCTGGTCACACTGGGTCAGGCTGCGCGCGGTCTTATATGGATTCGATCACATGTTCCGGGCTGGCCGGAGGGGTGTAGGTCGGAGATGCAGCTAACAGTAGGTTATCACGCCTGAGAAGTATCGGCAGCTATTATTTGACCTTGTTTATATGACAGGCTTAGAAAAGCAAAAGACTGACTATTAGCATGAGAATAATAAATATCTACTATTTCAATAAATTGGTTTTACCTTTATTAGCTGTGATGGGTTTCACAGAGTGATTTCATTGTGACTTGCTAAGTGACTTGGTAAGTATATAAATGTAACTAAATTGCTACTTGTATTTTCCCTTTTTCAACAAAACTAAAGCAAATATTTCATGTTTCTGAAATTAGCTCTGTAGCTCTCTGATAACTCCGCCCTGTACCCTAATTACGTAATACACGATCAATCGGAATTTGAATCGTTTTGAAACGAATTGCTAATCCGTTGCTTCATAAGTTCGAAAAAAAGTTCTGCTCAACAACGTAAATAACGCAATGAATGTTATTGAACTGTCAAAATGAAACAAATTTGTTTTAATCGTTTACGAAAATGTGTTGCGTAATTAGATAGCTGGTGTGTAAATGTGGTGCTATTCTACAAACAATATCGTGTCCAGCAAACTCGTAGCCATATTCTGGGCAGACTGTATTTAGATTGCCATCGACAACACACAAAGAAGAAAATGCTCTGTAGGTATGGGTTTCCAACCGTACTCTGAAATAGAGTAGGTATTGTACTCTTTTTCTTGTAGGTGTACTTTATAATCAATAACACTAATAGAGTACCTACGCTAGAATAAGAAATAAATTTTATTTGCTCAAACATGTGTATACATACAGAGTTAAAATAATACATGCATGCAAGATCTTAAATAAGAGCGGCTCACGACATGCCTGCCATATCTCATGGCGTGCAAATATCTTAGGTACACAATTATTATTATTGAATTAATGATTTTTAAATATTACTCTTTAAATACATTAAATATCATCATTTTTTTATGTTCAATCATTTACATTGTCAATTATTTATTTTCCTTGTCCAATATTACAGATTACAATTATCGCAATGAAGATTTATATTTTTTTAATAGGCATTCAATGGCTAAAATACTCTTTTTACATAAACTGACTTTTTTGGCATAATTTTAACTGATACCATGCCCACAACACAAAAAAGACTTTCTGTTTACTGAACTATTAATATACTGGTACCCATAAAAATTCGGGCGTTTCTGAACGCAGCCACAATCAATCACGTCAAAAGATAATGTCAATGTGACAAGCTGTCTGTTGAAAATAGATGTCAGATATCGTAGAACTTGTTTGAAAAAATGCTCTAAACTCTCAGTTCCCGCTACTTCAGCATTCACCGATCCCCGATCCCAGTTCAGTCCCGATGTGAAGTGGCGAGAAGAGATGAACAGGGTTTTATTAAAATTGGTTGAAAATTAGCTCCTGATCTATATTCAATTAGAATTAAGATCTTTGAAGTCTTAAAATTCATAGAAAAAAAAAAAAAAAATGAAGTACCGCAAAAAGTAATTAAAAAAAATACATTTTTTTTTAAATAAATGCTACTCTTTTTTTTATCTGTATGCTATATTTACCCTGTCTGAAATCAGATAATCTCTACTCTACTCCTATATCTTCAAGAAAAAGTTGGCAACCCTATCTGTATGTGAAAATGAACGCAAACTGCTCTTATCAATGACTCATAGTTGTCAAAAGGTGTGTTACCTATTGATCAATCTTTTGGCTATCGCTTTATCTGACTTCTGTTTACCTTCTCCGCAGAATTGATAATATATAGGTAGGTACAGACGCCAGCACAACCTACTACAATCTGTCAAATTTCTTTAATAGATTTTCAACTTTATAACTAACTTTAATGCTAAAATATAAGGTTCAAAGTTGTTTGGGAAAATTGGACAATTTCGGGTAGGTTGACCTGCTGGCGTCTGTACAGTCACGAGCATAAATATATTACTATGGACAGTTCGGCATTAATATCTGATCCGTGATTCATCCATTAATATCTGTCGTCAAGATGACGGCAAATATATGTGATCTGCATTTGTGTAAGGCATATACAAGTGGTAGCACAAATATGTGTTATCGAAGGAACACCTAAACTATCTGATGACACAAGCGACGGCAAAATATAGGATGCTGCATCGGCTTTAAAAATATGTGTTACCTAGAATAAGTACTGAAAACTGAGCCGATATCGACTATTCTGCCAGTGTCAATTATCTATCTTAAAGTATGGAAAATCCCAATAAGACTGCCCGACCTGGGAATCGAACTCAGAATTTCATGCTTAAGATGGAACAGGGGCTGCGAGGAATTTGAAAAATAGGTATTTGAAGAAACTATTGCCGTCGTCTTACCTCAAGTCTGCCCCCGTAGAGTGCGATAGGGATAGCTACAGCTCAGACCAATTATATCACAAAAAAAGAACAATTACATAACAGATTCAATTATTTTTTACATTAAAATTTTAATTTTAAATTTTAAAGGATACGTATAGGTTCCTATCATTTTCATTTATATTAAAAACTTTTCGAATTTGTCTGGTAGGTACTCGTCTAATCACGGCGGTAAAAATGGGGCATTTTTGTAATTTTTGGAGGGTCATATTTTCTTTACCGATAAGTTGCTGAAAAAAGGAAATAACAGGGACGTGACTACAGCAGACCTTGATTTTATGAAAAAAAAAATGATTGCTCTAGAGGCATTATTCAGGAAGAAAAAAGAAGAATACATTTGTATAGAGAATCGCACGCCCTGTTCCCTCTTAATAGTAGCGTTTGCGACCGCTAGACCTTACTTTATTATACTGTGGCAAGACCAACGACGCGGAACCACAGATGAATCTACAGATGGGACAATAATGTTATGTATGTATGGAATGTGATGGAATTAATATGGAATGGAATGGAATTAATTATGTTCTATCACAGATTAACACAGATGGGACACTCCGCAGTTTAGGTATGAAGCTACAAGCACGCGGCGGGCCCGTCTTGCTGGGCCAATTCAGTGAGGGTAACGTAGTCAGAAGATCTAAGAGTTACGCGATAGAAAGAGAGGCAACTTCTAGGTGAATATAACTGTAGGTAATTAGGACTATGCGACCTGAATTGCAGTTTATGGTGTCGTTGCAAGAGTTGCTTTTTATTTGAATGATTTTGCGGAATGTCCCATCTGTATTAATCTGTGGCGGACCATGAAACATCAACTCGTAAAACCTTTAATATGGTCGTTCGTCATACCATTCGAATAAAATAATGCCTCTGTCAACTGCATACATAGGTTCTCCCCATGGGGGTAGGCAGAAACTACAGAACGCCACCTGCTACGATCCTTACATACTCCTTTTGCTTCGTTTACGTTCATACATCTGATCATACACGCAAGTTGCGAGTACCATGCACCTGACTTTTCTGAAGAACTGCACCAATAAGGTCACTATACAAGGTCCCATTAAAATAGATAGACAAATTTTACAACAGCGTTCAGTACGTCTTACCAAATATATCCAAGCAAAAAAGTGATTTTATATTGACCTAAAATAATAAATGGCATTGGGTAACCAACATTATTAATGTATTTTCGATAGCTGATTTATTTTTCTTGTAAAGTATCTAATGCGTTTTTCTTATTATTTTTTCACCATTGTCCTTATTTTGGTGGTCTGAATGATTTCTAAAAGTTTGTCCATCTATTTTAATGGGACCATAATTACCTATGTCCTTCTAGAGCGACCCTCCCAGCGTTTCCACTGACATCTGCCTCGTAAATACCAATTGTTAGTCGTCTTTCAATTAACCTCTCAACAAACTATGTAGGTATGACGTGTACGTAATAAATGTATTAAATACATAACGACGTGACGTTCTACATGACGTGGAGTTCCACGTCACCCTAGTTAGGGTTGCCAACTTTGTTTATATCAAGTATAGTATTTTCGAAGCCATTGCCTGTAAAAATATAGTGGGAGGCGAAAAAATATAGTAGGTATATTTAAAAAATATTTTTATTATTTATAATATGCATATTTTTACCTCTAAATTAAGGTTATTTATGAGACTAATAATAATAGCCTTTATTCAACAATCTTATAAAACATGACCGAAAGTAAACTACAGTATAAAGTAACTACACTCCAATCGAGACGTCTAAATATGTATTCCAGCACTGCCGAGAATAGTTTGGGTGATAGTGGATCTCTCTGTCTGACTCCTTTTTTTATAGGGAAGTACTCTCCTACTCTTTCTGTCCGTATTTTTGCTTTCATGTTTTTGTATATGTTGATAATTAGTCTTATGTATTTCTTTTCAACGCCTTGCATTGCAAGCGCTCCCCATATTTTAGTGTGTTTTAAAGAATCAAACGCTTTATTATAATCTACAAATGCCAAATAATAAGTCATGCCGTATTCATTACATTTCTGGATAATTTGTTTTATGGTATGTATATGATCGATCGTTGAAAAATCGTTGCGAAAACCTGCTTGCTCACTGGGTTGATTTTCACCCAGATTCTTTGTTAAACGGCTTAGAAATATTTTAGAAAATATCTTGTAGACGTTAGACATCAGGCTAATGGGTCTGTAGTTTGATATAATATCTTTGCTGCCTTTATTATGCAGTAGTATTATAGTTGATGTGGTCCACTGATGGGGTATATATTCTGTGTCTAAAATTTCGTGATGTGACTGAGACTGAGACAGAGGTGTGAAATGAGACTAATACTATACCCTAATTACGTAATGCACCGATTAATCGGAATTAGAATCGTTTTAAATTTCAATCAATTGCTTCATAACATCGAAAAAAAAAACTACTCGCCAACGTAAATAACGCAATGAATGTTGTTGAAACTGTCAAAATGAAACAAATTTGTCGTAATCGTTTACGAAAATGTGTTGCGTAATTAGATAGCTGGTCCAATAGGACCAAATAGGTCCCATAGGATCTAATTACGCAACATGGAACAAAATGCAAAATGGCAAAATGACTGGATTACAAACATTTTGAATTGAAATAAAAATATAGTAGTTTCGCCTACTATATATTTTTTTTAGAAATATATCGCTTAGGCCTCTAATATAGTAGGATACTATATTAAAGTAGGGTTGGCAACCCTACGTGGAACGAACGCTTCACGGGAAATTATTTACACATTGCCTTGGTAGGTACTCGCGCAAATTATTCGGAAACGTGTACGTGATACCTAACACACACTAGGTGTTATCTTTAGATAAATAACAAATGCATCTGCAACTTAATTTTTAACCGACTTCCAAAAGAAGGAGGTTATCTATTCAGATGTCTATATATATATAGACATCCGAGTAGATAAATCCAGAAAACCAGCGCTGGGGCCAGCACAGGGTCGCAGCATTATGCTGAGCGATGGCCGTTTTGCGTGGATGTGACGCATATTGTCCCCCAATTTGTTATTCTCGTGTTTTGTTTTTTCTTTGCGTAATATTTACCGCAAATAAACGTATTTTCTTTCTTTTAGTATGTTTGGGCACAAATCTGTCTTATATAGACGGATTTACAAAATTATTTTTTTGTTTGCAAGAGTATACTTACTTCCGAAATGGTCCCATTGTCATAACGAAAATACAAAACCAAAGACACCGACTTCTGAAATTTAAGTTATTTTTCTCTTTGCAGTGTTTTTTTTTTGGAAACCGGTTGTTTTTTTTTTTTAATTTATTTATTAAACCTCTATCTCTGTGCATGTTATTATAATCATTTATTAATTGTAACTGCTGAACATGAGGTCCCGGGATCAATTCGTGAGTCGGGCAAAGTATTATTAGGTTTTTCCATCTTCAATTTTTCAGTCGCAGGCCGGAGCCTGGATTGTGGTTAATGGCAATAGGCTCGCCACTTATTACATGACTCTTAAAAACATAATTGACGGAATTTCGCCTGTCTGCCAAACCCATCGGCGAATACAGGTATAATGTTATGTTATGTAAATTTGAACATCGCTGGTACGGTGTTTTTCCAAATAAATTCCAAGCTAAAAAATCTAATTGTCTGACTTTCCAGAAACGTCAATTATAGGGCGATAATCTCAATATGTGATAATGAGAAATTAACACCTTTAGGCACCCGTCCCACCGCCAGCGATCGAGAAGCGAGTAGGGTTAGCAACTAAAAAACGAGTTGATTTCTCCTTTCGCAGGTCTGCTGGAAGAAATTTCTTAAGAAATAAGCAGTAGATACCTTTGTAAAAAATATAATTATTAGTGTCTCAAAATTATAATTATGTACCTGTATCTATTTTACTGTGTGTACATAATTATATAAATAAATAAACGAGCGAGTGTGCGACGGCGACGAGCGATTACTCGCTGGTACGCGTAGTATAGGTACATAGATAGACGTACTAACCGTGAGTCTGTCAGCGACTGTTTTGTTCGCCAAGCAAGGGTCGCTGAGCGAGTACTCTCTTTGATAACTCTGGTCGTTGCGACAAACGAGCTCAAACTCAAACTCTTACTCAAAGCATTTATTTCAAATAAACCAATTACAGGCACTTTTGTGTTGTCAAGGGGTCGGTCAATCAGAAATACTTACGAGTACTTACTTGCCGGCGGTGTGAACAGTCATCGAACTACTATCAAATATGTATCTCTTTTACTTACACGGGACTTAAAATATTTTTTACGTTTCTTGAGCGACAAAATCCTTGATAGCTAGTCGCTTCCTCGTACGCGGTGGGACAGATGCCTCATTGTCAGATAGGTCTTGCAGAGTCCAATAAAGAGCGATAAACTAATGTACTAACGAAAAATTAACACCTTTATAACCAGCCAGTTGTTATGTAGGTCAAGGGATTTAACGCAATAAGGTTGAAAAGTTTTAGCAAACAACGCAGCCGTTTTAATTTTTCCGGTAATATGCTTAGGGACGAAATGCCCATAAAAAATAAAACGGTTCATTACAGTAACCCCAAAAGTTAGCTATGCAGGATTTATGAATATGAAAACGAAAAGTACACGAAACTAAAATTAAATCATTAACAAAGTAACGGTGTCTACAAGCAACTAGAAATTTGGACATTATTGTATGATCCTAAGGTAGGTACTTACTTGTTATTGTTCCATTGCGGGGCAAACGACAGGATTTTTTCAACACACTTACTCGTAAAGTGGCTCTTATTGCACCGATTTTAGGATAACCAAACCAAACAGAGTACTTAACATGCGTGCTTTTACTTTGCATTCCCGCACTAGTGCGGGGAAGTGCGCATTATTTCATTTACAATAAAAAAACACTATATTTTGTCCTTACAAATTACCGAAATTTGTAAAGACAAATTTTAGAGTTTTCTTTACAGACTGAGTTAGTATGCGAGTATTTATGTGATATCCTTCGTGCGAGTAATTTAGCTTTCACATCCTCGTAGCATAGCTGCATAGCACATCTCTGGTGGAAAGGCACCCTAATTTCCCACGTGACTATATCGTCACCCTCCCCGCTAACTGTCCTAACTGCAATTGATATTTTTCCAGGGCAACAGTTTGACAGTCGGGCGCTACAATCATGTTAATGAATTAACAACTTTTTTTTATATTGCTCTAGGCTTACTCTTTGAGTTAGTAGTTGCCCTAAAGCCCTAAGGCCATTAAACTTTTTTTCGAAAAGTTATGAACACGTAGGAGATACAACAGTTAGCGGGGAGGGTGACGATATTATCGTCAACGTTTACGTCCACGTCCATAAAATGTATGGAGATACGTCCACTTTAACGTTATCGTGGACAGCAATTTAACCCTTAGCTACGAAATTATGTGAGCGTTTGCACAACTGCTAAGCTGTGTAGCGAAGCGAGTAAGATGTGCTAAGATGTGCCGCCGTGAAGTAGCTGTGCGAGGAAGATGCGCAGCTCGAGCTATGCGATGCATCGACAGTAGGGAAGGCACGGGGACCGGATGACGCTGCTCCGCACATAGCTACACCACTCGCGCATCCATGGCTACCATCCATAAAACGCATGCATAGCGCGCATCCTTCCATATAAAAACATAACTTAGTTGAACCAATTTCCACCAGTTAACACTAGTGGAAACGGGTTCAACTAAGCTACCTATATATGTGGACTAATGAATATGTTGGTAGATATAGAACGCATCCATAGCAACGTAGCATAATAAGGCAAAGTAAAGGCATTATAAAAGTGCACAGTGTGTGTGTGCTTGTAGTGATAATAGCAAACTTGTTTCCCACCATTCAACGACCAATGACCACATCGCGATGGTCTCATAACACGTTCCTAAAACTTCGGTGCTATTCTGTAAAAATATCACCGTGAAAACCTGAAGTGAGCTGTCATTTCACCTATGCTAGGGTTTGACCCTATTGTCGGCTTTCTTCAAGCCCTCTTCACCTAAAGGTACCATTCCGTACCCAACCGCAGGCAGCAACTGCACGCGACATGTCGCGGCGTCATGTTTACGAACCCGACCGCAGGCGGCAGCAGCCCGTATTCCACTAGTGGTCTGCGGTCGGGCTGCACGTGTCTCCTGTCACTCGCCCGTAGCTGCCAACGATGTGTCGCTAGCTACGGAAGGTATTTCATAGAAACCAGTCGTGTCGCGGCAACACGTCGTCGCCTGCAGTTGCCTCTTGCGGTCAGATACGGAATGGTACCTTAAGTCTTCGCGGTGAGATTTTTACACTATAGATCAGCTGGTAAATATCTAAAAATAAAACTCAAGCTCGGTATGAAATCCTTTATTTAGATTTTTTGGTATTTTTTGAGACACATTCCTCTTTGTACCCATATGACTGGAATATAAAAAACGGGATTTTTACAATTTTGATGACGATCACATGATTTCTTTTAAATCGCTTACATTGTCAAACTATATAACAAATTAGCTAAAAACAAAAGCAGGTAATGAAACTGCTATAATGCATAGAAAGGCAGTTTTAAATGTTCCTATATCATTTATTTCTGATTGCATGTGGGCATCTATTTCTTGAACATTTTGAATCCAGTGAAAATGGGATAAAAACCGGCCAGTAATAATCCCACTGACAGGTAAAGGCCTCGTCTCACGCGGAAAAAGAATTTACCATAATTTAAGATTTTGGCAGTACAGGCTCGGTCCCCCAAAAGCAGAGAGATGTCTTGAACAACCAATAAGACTTGCGTCATTGACAAGCCTCTACGTTTAGCTTCATCCCTGTTGGTTGTTTACGCGTTTAGACATCTCTGCACTCCGTTTTGGTGGCAACCAATTTCACCGAACTCTGTTGACGTACTGTCTCCCTATGAAAAACAGTCCGTCATAGTGGAAAATATACGTCGTTATTCCACACGTAACCACACATTTTTTGACGTTTGAACGTCTCTTAATTTCATGCAACATACAGGGGGTGAATGTCAAACAGTTTGTTGAAATCAGGCCTAAAGTTTCGAAAATAAATCCCACATGCAATAGATTATTATTTATTACAGATGTATTATTAAGCTCGATATCAAGCACAAGCAGTTTGTGCGTTATTCACAACAATTCTATCATAGGTTCACAGCTTCATGTGTAATGCCCAATTTTTAAACTATGCATTTTAAGGTGAGAAGACAATGTTGCTATAGTTGAAAATCGGTGTTGAGTGTTGCAAGGATGAAAATTTATTAAATGGGATAAGAGTTCTTTGCCATTTAGTTGCTAGTTGTGAGCTGTCATTCTTCATTTTAAAATGACATGCTTATATCAGTATTTTGAAGAAAAAAAAGTCATTATCTGTTCTTGTTATTTGTCGAACATAAAACACCCATAAACGAAAAACTGTAAAAATAAAAGGTAATAAAAATATCACGATATTTAAATTTTTATAGTACTGTGATGAATGCATAAAATTGAAATAGTGATAGAGAAATATCGTACATTTCCGTGAAACTATGTCATTTTATTACTACCAAACTTAAATTGATAAATACCTTCTTGATAGTCAAATTCAAATTCATATTAACCACTTAATGAACATGCATAGCTGTTGCGTTACACGAGCGCGCATAAATCATATAAATTTGACACTTATTATGACAGTGACATACGTCAAATGATGCGCGCTCGTGATTTGCGACGACTATAGTTATTCATGTACCCATTTTCAACTACAGCAACATTATAATTTTTATTAAAATTTTACGTTAGGTATCTCACCTATTATGTTTTCTTTTTACACTTCATTTGACCGCAAATAGATATTTATTATTTTAATATCCTTAATATGAGAGGAAGGAAAATCATCATCACTCTCCTGCCCTTATCCCAATTTATTACGGGTCGGCGCAGGCGCATTAGAAGATGGAAAATATTAAACAATAAGTAATAACTTTTATTATGGACATGTTACCTAATGATTAGAACTTATAAGTTATCCGTTATACATCTTTTTGATGTTTTAAAAGAACCCACCTACCGACACCCGGTTTTTGAATTGAGAAATTGATAAAATTGTAAATACGGTCACTAACCAAAAAAAAAAAATTCGGGGTACTCTTTGGGGACTGCCGATACAAGTGAAAACAGCGTGCGGTGACGATGACGCGATTTTCACGCTTTCTGTTCACCCAAAAAGTACACATATATATTATATACACAGTATACATATAGCTCATGGAAAGCGTTCGGTGACGATGACGCGAGTTCCATGATTCTTGTTCACCCAAAAAGTGCTCAACGCGCCTAAAGAAGTTTTCACTTCAAAAACATTTATTTTTTTATTTTATCAAGTTAAGATGTCGAAACATGACAACTTTCATGCAACAAACATGACAGTTTCACTAACTAATTTGACCCTGTATACACGAATCTATAGGGCCAGCGATGTTCTATCTCATATGAAGCGCCCTCGAGTTAATTGTAAGGGCAGACCTCTGAACTTTTGACACTTGGATAGGAGTAGTTAGTGATGTATTCTGTGAATTTTGTCACTAAGCAAGTAGCACGCAGTAAGTAACTCATAGTAAGCCCACGTTCGCACGTACGTAATAAAATCGTGGCGATTTTTTTTTCGTGCACTGGCGATTTTTGACGCTCTGCTTAGCGCCGAGAGTTGAAAATCCAACAGTGTGTGTTCAACTCGCTGGGACGAAAGTGCCTCCCAACGCGTTGGGTTCTCAACGCTCGGCTCAACACCGAGAGTTGAAAATCAAGTGCGCGATAAAATCCCGCCGCGATATTTTTACGTACGTGCGAACGTGGGCTAAGTAGTTGGTTTATAAATGAACAGTTAACAAAAGAGATCGGTTGTGCATTCTGAAAGTTGCAGATAGGTAATTTTGCATCTAGTAAAGAGCCCAGAGTGAAGTAGTTGTCAATTAAAGAAATCATTATTAATGAAAAGTAACAACTTGCTAATTATAAATCATCTGATTGGCTGATTAAAATTTTATCAAACGTCACGCCACGTAACGTGTGTAGATAGTCAATTGTTTTAATGACGTCACTTATATATCGTAATGATATAAAACCTGCATGATTCCTATCATAATTATAATAAGTTGGCTGATAAATACGGAACCCGCTTTGCCTTCTTCGAAAACTCAAACGGAAATATAAATATACTATAGGAAATTCTGTAACAGATTTTTATTACTAAATGCATATGAAAGTATATACGGTACTAATAAAAAAAAACATTTTTTTAAATATTTGTCTGTCTGTCTGTTTGTTCCGGCTAATCTCCGAAACGGGTGGACCAATTTTAACGACCGGCAGCAGTGTAGCTGATGTTATAAGGACTAAATTAGGGTACTTTTTTTTAAATATTCGTTTCATATGTTCGTTCAATTGATAACTATCTTGGGGCATATAGCTGCACAATATCTAATGCGGTCAAATAAAGTATAAACTAATTTATTGTATCTAAAGCAATAACATTTAACAAAACGATTCCATCAACAAATTTACAACACCGTAGGAAATAAAACATTGGCTATATAGGAGACAAGTGTTTGCAACTCACAATAAATTGGTAATGCAATGTCAAATATTGGTGCCAACATTTGTCTAGGGCAAAAAGGTATTTGAAGCCAATGCGGCAAATGGCGCGCGTGCGGGACATTTTTTGCCTCAATGAACACAAATTTCCATATAATTCTCTCACTAGCCCAGATGCTGACACCAATATCCAATTTTTTTTTACATAAAATGATTTATTATGCCTCTTTATAATTGTTACTACTTAAATTATAAACACTTAAATTATATAAAGTTTAATAGACCATAATACAGCCGATAACAGATCTGGTAGTACTTTCTTACAAAAAGCGCAAAAATATAATTACTGATTTATTTTGTTTTTACATAATCATAAGTTAAAAAAATGTTTATATTTTGCTGAAATTCCGCCTTGATTTCAAACATACTAAGCTATTAAAATATCGATAAGTCTAAGCTAGAAAAAATATTTATTAAAAGTCAATTTTTTTGTTAGAAACGGCGGGAAAATCAATAAATAGGATACAACTTTAAACTTATATTTAAATATAATATTAATAATTTTAATTATCAAAGGACATGAAAATGGCTTACGAGAAAAAGAGTACAATTTCTTCTAAGTGTTTAAAATAAATTCTGATTTAATATAAATAAAATATTAAGCGATTAATATTACTTTACCGTCGCGTACCAAATGTTTTCGAGGTCTGCATTTTAAAACTATCAAATGAAATGTGTGGATTTTCATTTTATTCGGTTATAAATAAAATAAAATCCTCACAGTTTTTATATTCGATATATTTGTTTCGTTAGTGGTTGTCATTCCGCATGCGTTTTTAACCTAAAAAACCTGGTCCGTATAAATGGCGAAGAAAAAATAATAATTCAAACACACTGTCGGCTGAGAGATCGAAATACGATACGAGATCATTTCTTTTTTTATTAATTATACAACTTGTGTTATAATTATAATTTTTTCAGCACCATATTACATCAAAGTTGAATCCATGTCTGTAAGGCTAAGGACAAATCTGACCGAAAAACACGCTCGGAATTCCGCTTAGTATTTTGTCCCTAACCAGCGTGGTAATTGCGAAACATACAAACAATTGTAATCGATGGCAATGCCATTTTGACAGTTAAACCACGTTCATTGCGTTATTTACGTTGTTGAGCAGACGAATTTTTCAAACCTATGAAGCAATGGATGAGGAATTTCCTTCAATACTCTTGGATTGTGATTGAAAATATGTTACGCAATTAGTGTTTTGTTTTAGTATTTTTTCCGCAAGCGGACGAGCATTTTCATTAAGTTTAAGTAAGTTTTCTTTGTGGTCTATGTCCCTTTATATAATCTAAACGCAAGTGGGCCTTGTAACCACTTATCGTAAAGGCTGTTATGTATTTCTAAATGCATAATATAACGCTACTACACGTATAATACACAAGCTATAGTTATATTATACGAGTTTCTTATGTCAGCCTTTTTAGTACCTCTTTTGTTTCGCTTTTGATGTTGTTATAAGTTATTTATTTTTACCCGACTGCAACGAAGGGTTTTTATCCATCATGAATTAGTAATCATTTTATATTTATATCAAAACACAAACAATTTAGAAAAAAAAACTGTTTTTTTTTTGCATAATTGTCTTTGTCACAAATATGATGCAGTTGTCATTGGATTCTCCTTCAAAGATAAAGATTAATAAAAATTATAAAATTTGTAATGTAATAAAACAATTCCATTACAAACTATAATTTATCAGCTGTGTTTAAAATATTTATATACCCGAAATTGAGTAGATACCTGCCATGTTTTTAGAAAATATAGATAATTTGAGATAACCAGACTATGAATCACCTTTTTATCTTTATAATTTTAATATCTGTCACGTTTTGCATACTATATCTAATGATTATGTCTGGGGTTATACTGGATAAAAAGTGGACACATCAGTGGAGGGAAAATCATTAAATGTCGAAGAAAACATTACCCAATTAAAATGAGACTTATTTTCCCGAATGCAACGATTTAGGCTGCGTTCCGAGTTACGCTGTAATCGATTTAAGCGTGCTTACACTCGTACCGAATTAGCGTGAGCGCGATAACGATGTCCCGTGAATGGTCATAGATGACGTCATGACATGCGCCATCTTGCGATAACGCCGATCATGCCCTAAATTAACACCACCGTGAGCGCTGTCAAATATGTCAGTTGTACTGTTTTGTTTTGAGTCGCATCAATCTTTGAACTAACGTGGCATTTTTGAAATTGTGCTTCTGGGTACCGTCGCCAACCTAACCTAACCAAAGAAGAAGAAATTTGTGGTATTGATACAAAGAAACATGATTTGCAAGTTTTGATGTTGACCGAGCACTGTGAGCGCGTTCACGACCGTTCCGAATTGATGACAGCCCTAGGTGTCATAATCGATTAACACTAGATAGAGAGAACTTTTAACAAAAGATTCTTTCATGGTGGTCGAATTTTGACGTTTCTCTTTTCTCAAAAAAGATAAATGTCAAAACTCGCCCGTCAAGATGGCGTTTTAGGAATCTTTCAAGTTTGAATGCAGTGATTAACTTTCAGTAACTAGGTAGGTATCTCTTTCTAAGGGTTATCTCAATGACACTGGATCTAAGGGCAAGATTCTACTAAATCAGATTCTACGATACTTTGCTAAATTACTGTTTCAATCGAATATGAACCTTATTTATAAGCAAATAAGGTTTATAAAGGTGGTCAAATTTGCTTATACGAATATGAACACTATCCGCTTAAAATAAGGTTCATATTCGTTTATTGAAAAGTGCCCTGATTAAATAGATGATAGTTTTGACAACCCATCACAACAGTAATTATCATCAATATTAAATAAATAAATAAATATATTTGACAGAGTTGATCAGCCTTTCAAACAATGGCAGTGAGTTGGTCTTTGAAAAATAATAATTTTAAAAGATAAATAACTTGTAATAACATCGAAAAGTAATTCAGAGGCATTTATTGAAAATTAGACAAATCAAAGCGTTGCAAGTATAAGAAGCGATTATGCAGACGTAACTTTATTAGAATTTTAATTCGCATTTCGTCAGTGAAGTTCTAACAGTACGGAAGTCAAAAATGGCTACTTTACAGGAGAGTGAAAAAACTGTATGAAATTAATGTAACTTACGCTTAAGGCTATATTGTGTTCAATTATTAATACAAATGAACTCTGTGATGATTTGAAGCCATGAAAATCCCAATAATCTTTTCCATTGACGTCATTTGGTGACTTTCGCAGTGTTGCCAGTAGTAAGTAGCCATTTTTGACTTCCGTACTGTTAGAACTTCACTGACGATTCGTTTTTTTTTTTGTTCGAAACGTTGCTATACTCAATGATTTGAAATAAACATTTTAAGATGTAATGATGTAATACTGACAGTCTTATTTGACGCATAGTTTCATTTCAATCAATCTGCCTAGCTTTTCCCAACTATACTGGGGTCGGCTTCCAGTCTAACCGGATGCAGCTGGATACCAGTATTTTACCTTTCTGAAAGCGTGTGAAACAAACCCAGAATAGATTCAAGTAACTTTTAGTTCGTACTAGAGTATTTGGAGAGACAAAAATATCCCCAATCGGACAAAGAATTCTCCATCTTTCTCTACGGGGCATAGACTCGGACGATCAAGTCTACCGATAGGTGAAGAATTGACGCCTTCGGAGCCACCTACTAAGGATACCATGGACAGCCCACCGCACAAATGCCTCGATCCTGAAACAACTAAGTTAGAGAAAGCACAGCAACTGTCTTCAACCTGCCTGCAACGTGAGATACTTCAGCCACATTGCTCGCAGAGGTACCAATAACATGGAACGGCTAAAAGGCAAAAGACCTAGAGGCCGAAGCCCAAAAAGGTGGTCGGATCAAATATCCGAGCATTTGATGATACCTATCAGCGTCGCACTCCACCAGACCACTGATCGTATCAGATGGAAAAGGACCGTTGACAATTTGATACGGAGTCACGATTCTAAGCAGTGAGAGAGTGATTGAAAAGAAAAAGAATCAAGTATTTAACATAACATAACAGCACGCCTGTAATCCTCGCAAGGTTAGGCAGAGGTGTACCTATAGTACACCCACATTTCGCCAGTTATGTTTAAGTCCTATGTGATAGGGGGCGAGCCTATTGCCATTAACTGGGCGCAAATACAGACTCCGGGCTGCTACTGAGAAGTTCCTGATGGAAAATCCAATAACAACCGACGATAGGTAAATGCTTTACTATTTACCTATTGCCGGAATTAGTTTACTGTCGGTATTACATCCAAAATATATTTGAAAATCATTGCAGTTTTGTTACAAGCGAATAAGTCAGATAGTTTTATAATTTTTATTTTTTTATTTGCCTTAAAGGTTCCTATATAAGCTCTTAGATATTTTTTTTATTTAAAAAATAAACTCATATGGCAACAATGGTCAAATATTTTTGCAAAAAATCAAAACTTTTTTACGCTATCTGCACCATCGAAGACGTCGCAAAAAAAAGTTAAAATATAAAATCATAATGAATTTAATTCGCGATATTACCGCGTAACCAACAAGGCTGACATAGTTATATAATCATTAAGTGACGTATGAATCGATACACGTCATCGAGTGACGAAATAAGCTAATCGATATAAAAATAATTGTGTTGACGTTTGTGCGAGTATTTTGACAGTTAAGTTCCCGCCATTTCCGGTATTTTTTTTACGTTGAACAGATACAGATTAAGAAATCTCGCATTCTTCCTATTTTTTTGGTACCCAAATACCAAAAAAAATGTTATTTAGCTTTTTTTTTTTACATAAACTTAGAACATCGTCGATAGATGCGTCGATAAAAACCTTGTCAACACAGAAAGTCAATATTATCATAACATCACGCCTATATTCCCCCAAGGGTTAAGCAGAGGTGTACCTATCACACCCACATTGCACTAGTTATGTTTAGGTCCCATGTATTAGGGCTTAAATTACATTAGAAATAGCTACTTATCCTTTTCAAAATATTCGCACACACAGAACTAGAACGTAGCATAGAGCCACCTTAAATTTAATACTTTTTTTATTGTATTATGTCAATTTTTTTATTTTTTTTCTTGTTATATGGCACCACAGCCATTACTTGACAATCACACAAGTGACAAATTGTGCATGAACAAACATACTAATTTTACTTTTGAACCGCTTTTTGCCACGTTATTGCTATGAAAATAATTATTGTATGACTTTTATTGATTTGTTGCGTAGCCATTTGACTAACTACTAACGCCATCTATTGATGACACTAGGAGTTAGGAAACATAGATGGCGGATTTGATGGTTAATTTTTTTTTGCCTAAAATCGGCTCAAAAGCAAATCTAAGCAACATTTAAACCTTACCGAAGCTAAAGTGTCATATTGCCGTAACAGCAGTACAGTTAAACATCACAACCGCCCCCCATCATTTTGTAGCCTACTATAAGCTCATTATTACCGAAATGACAATGAATTTTGAACGAAACGTCATTGGCACTAGAAATTTTAAGCATTTTGTCACCAAAGAGGTTTGTTGTCAAAAGTTTTTTTTATACTATAAGTAGAATAGCGTGCGTCATCTGATAACCAAGTTTTGTCTATGGCTGTATGATGTCTACTGCATTATGGCCCATGGTATGGACATACTCCAACGTCCATCATTCCATTTACGTAAATAGTTTAGCAAGTTTGTCAAAGTCGCTTTTCTCGACTCCTACTTGAATAACCCAAAATTTTGCGCAAGTCAAAGATTTTCAGAAGCAATCGCTATGCTCGCAATTTAAGCAGAGTTGAGTCTTGACCGCGCCTCCCATCGATGGCGCCCCGGGGGGGACCTCATACCGCAAAAGAGACCCATAAATCGTCTACTGCGCAAGTAAAACCACGTGGTACGTCAAACCTCAACTTTAATGGCACGAATTGTACTTATTAAATGACAATTTTTTAAAACAAAAATTTTGTTGAATTTTTTTTTGTTGTAAAATAATATTATCATCATATAGCATTCATGAATATATTTTTAAATGAACTCCTGAACTTTGAAGTATGCCCAACGCTGACCATTATGTACGGGAGCCATAATCCTAATTTCAAAAACCTAACCTTAAAAATTACAATTTTAAAAATAAAATCTAAATATTTCAATTTCTTAAAAATCGACAAGACATTTCCAAAAAGTTTTGTCGGTTGTAATTAGACATGTTACTATTTAAAAACGAATAAAAATACCGTAAATTATTTTTAATAAAAATTAATTTTGTACTTCATAAAATCAGTATCTGAGAGCCGTCGGAAGAAACATGCTTATTAAAAATACCACATCTTAAATTTAAAGAAGCCATTTTATCGTAGGCTAATGTTGTGACTATTTTTATTTTCAAGTGTTTCTTTCGCGCCCACATTCGTACACATTATAGAAAATACACTCCCGGACTCCTAAATCGAGCCACCGAACGTGCGATTCCATGTGAGTTATACAGGCCCAAAAAATTAAAAAATAATGATAAGTCAAAGAAAGTTCTTATTCAGTTTTGATGCCGACATACTGGCCAAAATTTTGGTGGCGTCGTTGTTCCGAATTTGAATTCACGACCATTAAAAAAGTTAAAGACTTCTATAGAAAAAGTGCAGGGTGGCTCGATTTAGGAGTCGGGATTGTATTTTATTTTTCTTTAAGCATCTCTCAAAAGCCATTATTTCAATACAATTATTTCTAAAAAATTCAGAAAAGGCGCACTCTGCGCGATTTTCCTGTTGCAAAAAAATAATTTATAACAAATATCTGTCAATATTTTAATACATAAATAATGTTAATTTTTTTTATTATTAAATTAAGATATGTACGAAATAAAATGTCTGATAGTAATAAATTATACAGAATGTTGGACAACACAAGTTATACACACAATTACTCATTATATCTGTGGTGCTGACAAAATATTTTTGCACATTTTTTTTTCACACTACCTAATGTCTCAATCGAAAAATCATTTCTTTTTAGAAAAAATACATCAATTTCATATTATTAATTTTAATTTTTCATCATATTCTCAAAAATATTTACAGCGCAGTCTATTTCTAGTTTTTTTCCGTGTTTTTTTTTTTCTAATTATTATTATAATCCCGAGGTCACCGTGCAAGAATATTTTGCCATAGACAACTTATTCTTGCACGATGAGATTAAAAAGTAAAAATTACAAGAACACAATTGACTATTATTTAAGAATCAATGTTCATTTTTGAAATATACCAACTTATTTAAGCTTAAAAATAAAAACATTAACTATAAAGTCCGTCTAAGAAATTAAATAAGACTTAACACACCGTCTGAGATCTGTCACTCACTTTTTTCGAGTTTTTTTCTTCACAGTTTTTTTTTATCACATTTTTAAAAATACTGCTTCCTCTTAGGTGCTTCGTGGTAAAGATATGTAGTCACTTCGGCTGAAGTAGATTTTTTTTTAATGTAGAAAGTTGAACATTTTCAAGATTGTGTGGGGAACCACAAGGGTGTAGGTTTTGTGTGGTGACTGACAACCGAAATCGTTCAGGACGTGTATTTATTACCTTTGCTTGGAGATCCCTGCGCGGGAAAAAAACATTGAATCAGTAAACCAAACCAAAATGTATTCTAGCCGTCACTTCAATTCAATCAAAATGAACCCTAACCAATAAAGAAATTAAGTTGGTTATTACCTGGCTATGTCACGCGATAGAGTTGACGGCGTAACGTGGCCGCGTTCCCTCGGGCTGGTACAGTGTAATCGACGCTATATAGTTGTTGGACATCACCTGAAAAGGTATTCATAACATTAGAATATAGTCCTTAAGGTACTAGAAATAAGGAGCATAATTGCACTAGTAGTTTTCGGGCCACGTAAGCACTGTTATTAAAATATGTTGTCCTGGTATTCGTAGCAAAAGGTGTATTTTTTAGGTATTGCTGTAAGAAGTTCCTATTTTAAATATTCACCAAATTAGTAGAAGAGGCGCGGTTCAGTGCGACGCGCTGCTCTTTCTAGCTAAGTGATCTCTACCTCAAATATGATGTCATAGTATCAGTAGCATAAAGTGAAACTTTAGGGCTTCATGTGTCAGACTATTTCAAAATATAGAGCTACAAGGTTATTGTGGCGCGAGGCCAAAATAGGAACTATCGCCGCCATCTTGTTTTTTTAATACAATTCTAGAGAATCTTTAGACGTTCTTTTTTTAAATTATACATGAAAGCTTCAGCCCGCGTGAAGTTTCTTGTTTTAACAAAAAATATTTCCTATAACTCGGATCGGTGAATCGGATCAGTAGCTCCTACATACAAACTAACAAATATTACGTCTTTATTACTCAACAGCCCCAGAAGGGGGGTAATGTTTAATAAGAATGTCGAGTTAGTTACACCATTTGTAACTCAAGAACGACTGGACCGATTTTTATGATTTTTGATTTGTTGGATTTGTCTCCGCCCGAATAGCAGAATAACTATTAAAACATTGGAAAAATTCAACTAAAAAAAAAAAAAAAAAATGTAGAAAAATCATGTTTTTATAAATTTTTCATTTATGATATCCCGGTATAAAAGCCACATAAATCCTAACAAAAAGTACTAGGCTTGCATGAATTCACGACAGTATTATTTTTTTTGGAAAATCCACCGGAAAGGTAGATATTTTTATCAAGATCGTTCTGAGCAGTAACATAAAAAGTACTAGGCTTGCATGAATTCACGATAGTATTCAATCATTACGTTATGCTTCTCATAGGATTTGGTTGAGGCAGACAGATAGTTTATAACCTGGATTAACACATAGGAGGATACTTTTTATCCCGGTAGTACATTTCCATGGGATAATTTCCGACTTCCACGCGAGTAAAGCCGCGGGAAAAAGCTAGTATTAATTAATACATGAAAGAAAGAAAGAAAGAAAATACGTTTATTTGCGGTAAACATGACGCAAAGAAAAAACAAAACACGAGAAAAACAAATTGGGGGAAAATATGCGTCACATCCACGCAAAACGACAACAGTTCTACGTATGACAACAGTTCTACGTATAACTAAGTCTTACCTCAAATATGATGTCCTGGTAGCCGTAGCAGAAGGTGGAGCCGAACGGGTTGGTGGTGTTGGTCGAGGAGGCGCGGTTCAGTACGACGGGCCGCTCGGCCACGCGCAGGGCTCGCGACACTACCTCCCATTTGCTGTAAGCCGTGATGCAGACTGCGCCGCGACTTTCTACGAGAGAGTTGGCTTCGCATCTGAGGAAATGGAGACGGTTCGTTTATATTGGTATTAAAAATTATACGACAGTAAGTCATTACACTAGGTAAGGTCTATTTAGAACCTTGTTTCCAATTGATGTTATTTCCACTTGAACAAACATCAACTTTATGCAAGTGTTATAAATTTGATTTTAGACTGACTAGTACTGTTGAAAATGTCGTAAAAAATTTGAAATTGTAGCACAAACTGAACCTTATGTGTAGGCATCACAGTTGTTTTTCCTAAAACTCATGTTTGGAAAATAAATTGCGAACGCAGTATAAATAGGTTCATGAGTTCCAAAAAAAAAATGTTTGTTCTCAGCTGTATCCGATTTCGGTATGTAATTTTTAACGTTCCGTACACAAAGGGGAAAAAAAAGGGGAAACTATTACTAAGCCTACACACCTGTCAGTCTGACTGTCACAGGGCTGCACCTTTTAAAACGTAGCAGGCAGCTTGTGAAATTTTCGTTTGTAATTAGTTTGTAAAACAGAAACTATGTCAAAAAGGTTTCTATAAATTTAAAGAATCCTTAGACGACAACATGGCACTATATAAGCTGATATAATTTTTTATTTGACTGTCTATGTCAATTTATTTTAATTTATTATTGACAAATCGACTCATTACAATGTTTTCAATGCTCATTACAAATTAACCTCGAAAATTGATTATATTATGAGCAACCAGCGGCAAGTTCGTAATGCTCCCTGAGATGTCACTGCTTGCGGTAGCGTCGGGGGTCGGGTTGCCTCCTTCCCTCAAATATGGCGAGGGGGGTAATGGCTGATTTTTGCGTTATGCTCGTGAATGGGTGCTGCTTATGGTGACTGATCGTGTTGGTGACCATGGTTTTCTTATTAGTAATTAACTGTTTATTTATTTTTACTTCGATGGTGCTAGTTTATCATTTGTGACTTCGAGTTACAGCTTTAATAGCTATATGTAATTTGGTACGCCATTTATGCCTGGTCTATACTTTGGTTAAGAGTTATTTCTGTCACTGTCGCACAACTGTCACACTACAAGTGCAAGATAGAGACGGGAACATGTCTAAGCACATGCTAAGTAAGTCCTGCTACGTCACATAAAGTCTAAAACTCACTTGTCGGGCTGCACGGTGAGCTCAAATTCGCAGCGATGGTACATGTTGAAGTTGTAATGTCCCGGGTAGTTCGTGTGCAGCACGAACTTCTTGACCTGGTGCGTACGAGCGTCGAATAGCACGTCCTGAAAATATATGGATACTCAGTAAAGATGCAGTTGCACTGTTTCCCACGGCCAAGCCGCGTACGGATGTGTGATGGCGTCGGTCATGACCGAATACGGCCAACAAACTAGGTCGGTCACCGTAATCGGGTTGCGTTTATTCTGAAAGTTGGCAACGTCGCAAACAGATATCAAATATTTCACTGTTTTGATTAATTTGGCCATATTACTGTATGGAAATACGAAATGTGGCTGACTAGCGTACTAGAATATTAATAATGATAATGATAATGTTGTAACCGTTTTAGGTGTAAAAAAGGCATTAGAAAAACTTCCAAATACATTTTTTGCATCTAAAACTATATAAGGTGTATCTATTCATACACGAAATATTTTAAGAGATATACCTATAGCTGGCACAGAAACTATAAACACAAAAATAAAGATGATATCTCAATGTTTTTTATTTTACGTAATTATTATAATTTTAAAACTGCTTGAGACATTTGGCATAAAACCTTTACTCCATGTTCTATGAATGACCCGCCCGCCACGGTAAAGCCCCGCCGCGTCGAGATACCAATAAACAGCTGATAGGAGCAACTCGAATTCGCATGTTAATGACCTCTGTCCGTCTGTGTGTGCGAGTCCTATCCGTCAGCTGATTGTTAGTTGCCTACCTATCTACTTATACAGATGTGAACGTTAAGAGTGCGTAGCGCAGATTTATTTGATCAATAATCGTACCAGAGATTAGCAGACGTGCACATACCTACTGTTGTGGGTACACGCGGTTTGTCGTCTCGCAGTGGTCAAAAGATAAACGGGATAAATGGCTTGTCATGTTATCGTCACAGGTTTACGACTGATTCCGTTAGTCGGAAACCTGTCTATTTTACACGAAATTCAATTATCCCATTGCATCAGGTATGCAGGTGCCTTTTACGAATTATTGTTACAATAATTTAAAATGTACATACCTAATACTTGCGTAGTTTTTATTTACACTATTTACACCAATTGTTGTACATATTCGCCCTGTTGTTGGACGCAGATGGCTGCACGTTTTAATATGTATCCTTGCTCTTTTAATAATGTGTCTCTATCACTAGCCATCACTGCGAAAGCGTTCACAATTCGCGTTCCTAAGGGTCTATCGCCTATTAACCCAGCCCACACATTAACACTGAACCGCCTCTGGAAATGATCCGGCCTAACAACACGTGGATTTTCTGATGCCCGCGTTGTGGATGTTAAGCAACCCAACTCCTGGTTGGTATACCTGTAGTTAGGCATGGTTAAATATCTTGCCCGAGCGAGCCCGATGCGTGTCAGCTAAGGCGCGCGCTAGCGACACAACACGCGGATTGTGTGGGACTGACTGAACACATTCATTACGCGCGCGAGGCGAGGCGCGGGCGCCGGGCGGGGGAGGCAGGCGCCCGCGCGGCGCGCTCACGTGTTTCTCTCTCTTTGTTTATCATTCATAAAAGCCGCGCGCCGTCTCAAATACCGCCGCCCGCGTAAACTAGCGTAATGGATGTTAAAAAATAAGAAGGAACCAGTATTTATTATGTGTGTCAAGTAATAATAAACTATTTAATTTTTTTTATAATATACCTTGATATATATTTTTTTTTTGTTGCTATGGTTTCTTTACCAGCTATAGGTATATGTCTTAAAATATTTCGTGTATGAATAGATACACCTTATATATTCGGTGTTACGATATTAATTATTGCATTTCATAATCAATATTTTAGTTCACTAGTTAGCCAAATTTCAAATTTACATACAGTAATATTGCCAAATTAATAAAAACAGGTAAATATTTGACAGCTAATTGCAACGTTGCCAACTTTTAGTATAAGCGCTCTTAATACGTTAAGAGTGGTGGGCTCGCCGGGTTGAAGGCTTAAGAGGCGTGGGATCGCCAAGGGCGGTAGTGCCAAGAGTGTGGTCGTCAGAGGCATGAAACAATACTCACCAGTCCCAACGTAAAGTAGTTGAAGAAATAATCAGAAGCGGGAGGAGGGCGCCTGCGCGCAGTGGGTCGGTGTATGCGCATCTTGTCGTCGGCCTTGTAGTACGTGCGCGCGGGCGCACCGAGGGCCGCACACACGCGCTGTGCCGAACTGCCGAAGCGCACCACGCGGCACACCGAGCGACCCGCGCCGCCTTCTGTGAGGGAGCGGTTGGGACCTGAGGGGAACCAAGATGGTGGTATTCAAAGAGGGTAGACAAACTGACGTACGGTCAAAATAAAACCTAATGTAGACAATTATGAATACAGAACGTAAGGATCTGAAGCTTGAGTTCCCTAAAGGCGTGTACGCACGAGCGAACATCAAACACTGTGTTCATCAAAACTGTTCGTGGCGAATCCGTGGCTACTAGAGAGAGCGGGGCGGTTGAGCGCGGAAACTCGTCGAAATGTGTTCGTATGGGGTTTGTGTTCGCTTTGCTAATTTACGTCCACACGTACGAACCAAATGTACCGTGTTCGATGTTCGTGTGCCTTAAGAAGGCTCCCTAAATTGTATGTTACTTAGGATTAATATTCTGAAACAGTCACGCATACAATCAAAATGGAACTTTAGTATATGATTTATTGGATCTTTTTCATTCCATGTACAAGACAGTTACGTAATTGTAAATTTTCGATCGATTAATTTTTTATTCAAAAATCATGTCTTTTTTAAAGATTATAAAATCAAGATTACTCGGTTTTTACGTCTAAAATAATATTATCCAGTCACAAGATATCTTCTCTAGATTAATTATTACTTTAATTATAAATGAAATAAGAATTGAGACTTACGCCATTTAGTTTCGTGCTCGAACACGATCAAAGAGCGCACGCGATATGCAACTTTATTACTGATGTGTTAGCGTTTAACACTTATCGGAGTGGCGGGGTGCATGGGGGCGGACCTTGCGTGGAAATTGTCTTTAGAGTGCCTGGTCTTAAGAAAGCGGTGCAATCATAATTATAGCAGCTGCAAAATGCAGTTTGAAAACAAAATTCCCTGAACACGATGACCACGTCTGTTACCGCCCCGGTTCTATAGCCGCCGAGCGCTGCAAGCAGAAATAGTCCTTACGGTGTATAGATATGAACTTCTTTGATGGTACCTAGTATAATGACTTACTGTCTATTTTTAATACCAATACAAACGAGCCGTCTCCGTTTCTTCAGATGCGAAGCCAACTCTCTCGTAGAAAGTCGCTTCGATGTTACATGTAGTTTTCAACACCATAATGACACTTGAGAAGTTGCAGATTTTCAATAATCTTTGTAGCAAGTTCAACCTCATTTTATTTCAAAAGTTGTTAATATTTATTTCCTTTTTGTTTTTGCTTTAAATTATTTTTTACGGATATTTTAAGTCAGTTAAGTAGTGATTTTTTATTTTTTAAATACCATAGATTAGATTATATTAAACAAAACAAAGTACGTCGCAGTGACGGAGGTGCAGCTGGTGGCGGTAGCAGGACTCTTGCGTTAGCAGTACATCACTCACCTTCCGTGAACATATGCAACCGCAGTCCCTGCGTGGCGGTGGCAGTGCGCAGTACGTCGCAGCGACGGAGGTGCAGCTGGTGGCGGTAGCAGGACAGAGGTAACTCCGGGAGAGGCGCCCCGCAGACGCTGCCGCTGCTTGTAGTGCTAGCCTGTAAATGGTATGTAACAGTCAGTATAGTGGTACAATAAAGACAGTAAATAAAAAAAATAAAAAAACACTCCTGCTTTCAGGGGGACGACCCTCCGGGGTTGCGGGAAAGTCCGAAAGGGATACCGTGGCCCCTGGCAACGTACAGGCAACTGAAGGAACACGGGTGGGTTTTAGTCAGTAAGAGTCTGACACGCCCTCCCGCTCCACCCAGAGCGGGAGAAGTTATTTGATAATTTCCCACCCAAAAAAAAGGGGAAGACCCTATTGCTATTAACCGGCAGTATTATTGTGTAATACAATTACAACGTCAAAGCCTTACATTTTGACATTGCCAAATATACGTTGTCAAGCAGGCGATTTTTTCAAACATATGCAATAGAGATGATACCTGGGTCAAAAAAAAAGAAATTCTATTTAGCCCGTCAGTCAGATAATTAAAAAAATATTAGACACGTATTTTTTGCTTTATCATATTAATAAAAAAATACTTGGATAAAACGCATTAAAGTTGGGGAGTGGGGGTCGCTACGTCACAAGGAAGTATAAAATCTACATACTCGTGACGTCATGGCAAATTTTAACTCAATGTATCGCCGTAATCTTTTGATTACGTAAAAAAAGAAAATATACGTGTCCATTATTTTTTAATAATCTACCTGAAGGACAAAAAATTGTTTTTTGTCATATTCCTTATTCTTTAATAATTTCCGTGAAAATCCTTCCAAAATTTTGAAGGTGTTACGCAATTGGGTTGCGGGTTAAAAACCCAATTTTCAAGTAGTGTATCCCCTTAAATTGAGACCAATTGTTTCTCTTGTTTACGAAGATATAACTGACCTGATGTTGAGATCCATAGTAGATGGTAGTTCGCGAAACGACGGGTGATCCACCGTTAGGGAACTGTAGGGAGCCTAGCCCGTGAGCGTAGCCAGGCTGGAAATATAAGAAAAACCAAATTAATAAGACAGATTTACTTGCAGACTGGTTCGGTAAATGGTCCTTTACTCAGCAGATTTTTAAAAAACTTTACTATAACTTTATTAACACGTCCACTGCCGGGAGCCCTCCTGGAGGGTTCACTTAGTCGCAAATGGGATGCCGTGAGCCGTCGCGGAGGGCGCATTTTAAATGCAGGTTTTTCTTAGCGAATACAGCATTATAGACCGTGAAAATTGAATCTGATGTATATTTTAACAAGATTTATTAGTATATGCGCTGGTTTTATAATCAAATTTTTTTTTTGTTCATCTTTAGGAATGTATAAAAAAAAAAGGTTGGAAGCTACGGATAGCGACAAGACCCCCTAATATAAAACACACTGCTCTTCGTTTTACAGTGTTTTTTAACACGGTTTTAAACCTAATGCCGTTGACCATCCGCGATGGTTAATTTTAGCGCAAACGTAATGCGAGTAACCCTCCGGGAGGATTCACTTCTAATTAGAAAGTGGCCTGATTGGGTAAAAATCAAAATCATCATCTCAAAAAGCTTGTTAAACCTCAAAACACACTTATCACTTAACTAATATTATACAGGTGTTGAAAGCTGGTTGCAAAGCTTTAAGAGGGTGAGACTTGACACCATCTACAGTATTTTGAGCCGTACATGTCTTAGAGGAAGTAGTTTTTTTATTTTTAACTGCAATTTTTTGTTTTTTTTTAAATAACTCAATTTCTGGCAGTTCATTGCCAACAGTGCCCCGTAAAACGTGGTATGTTTTTTTTTCAGTTTGGTGTTTGACGGATGTGTACCTAATCTAATAAACAAAGCTCCAAGCAGGTGTTATTGAAAAAAATCTGGACAAATTTTGAAAAAACTTGTTGATTATTTAAAAAAAAACACTAAAAGTGAAGTAAAAAAAAAAAAAATGCCTTCTGCGTTTAAGACATGTGTGGCTCAAAATGCTCAAAATGGAGTCAAGCATCACGCCCTTAAGGTTTAAAAAAATCCTGTATTATTTTCTCTTCTATGGGTACCAAATATAAGAGAATAGGTCATGCATGTGTTAAAAATATAAGACGGTTAGCAACGTGGTAGCGGGGCCGATGGAATATACATTATAATTATATACAATGTCTTACCTCAAATTTACTATCAACAGGGAAATAAAAGGAAAGTCCCCTAAAGTTGAGCGCGAACAAATGTCGCTGCGAGTCGTAGAGGCCGGGGTGCGTCGCGCCGAAGCAGTGCTCGACCTGCTCGATCGACGGAGATATTTCCGGGGAGTTGAAACACATGCCACTGTAACATTAACATAAACTATTTAAGCAGACAATACTATTAAGTAGACGTGTTAAAAAATTTGTACGGTTCGAAGTGGCAAAAAAAAAAACGAGCGGGCCTTACAGTAGTCGTATACGATGTGTAACATCTAAAATCTCACCTTGGTAATAAGCAACACGTAAATAACGTAAATACGTAATAAGTGTTCTAACATCAACTCTTAGTGCGAACTGAACGCGATCAGTTCATCTAAGCCGCGTTCAAGACCTGTCAGTGTCAATATTCCACAGAAAATAATAACACTGACAGCCCTTGAGGGAACAGGGCCTGCGATTCTCAATACAAATGTATTCCCCTTTTTTCTTCCTGAATAATTCCTCTAGAGCAATAATTATTTTTTCATAAAATCAAGTTCTGCTGAAGACATGTCCCTGTTATTTCCCTTTTTTCAGGAACATATTGGTAAAGAAAATATGACCCTTCAAATATTACAAAAATGCCCCATTTTTATCGCTGTGATTAGAGGACTACCACACAAATTCGAAAAGTTTTTAACATTAAAAAAATCGGCTCAGTTTTCGAGGAGAAAAAAGGAGAATACGAAACCTCAATCTCTTCAATTTTTTTTATGATATAATCGGTCTGAGCTGCAGCTGTCTCTATTGCACTCTACGGATGCAGACTTGAGGTAAGACGACGGCAATAGTTTATTTAAATACCTATTTTTCAAATTCCTCGCAGGCCCTGTTCCCTCGTCAAGGTCGTTTCAGACGTCAACTCTAGCACCGCGCGCGCTCATTGGTCAAATCAAATAGCACGCGCTTCCTGTGACACACTTCCGTCCCTTTTCACGAAATCACTCCCACAGATTTGATTATTTAGCTTTTTGATTTTGATTGCAGGAAAGCGAGAGGAAAAATGTTACACATTAAAAAAAATCGTTTCGACGTGTGTAATTCTGTGATCACCAATGATGATACTTAAGACAAAAGCAGTCTTTTACAGGCCAATGTTCAGCCTTAAAAAATAACAAACAGAAAGATTAAAGGGGGATGCGATGAGGGGGCCCGCGAAATTCAAATATTTCTTTTGTTTTTTCTATTTGGAGGTCAATGTCAGGTTGTATGTTGATTATATATGATTCGCGTTGGTTGTATATGATTCGCGACCGTAATAGTTATTGAAGGCCAAACTATTTTGAAAGATAAATAGCTAGAGTTTATGAGAGCGAAGATAATAATTACAAAAAACCACACGTAGATTTAACTGCCTTGTTATATGTATGTAAAAGATACGTGATCAAAATTCAAATTGATTACACAATACACATTTTAGAAGGTAACTCAGAGACTAAGCATTATGCTGTAAGTTAAATAAAATGACGTTACGTCTGTAAGTAATCTTTTAAGACACTTTTACACGTAAATTTTTCAGTAATATTTTGAAAATAGATGGCGCCTGCGTTTTCTAGCTGACTGATCCCAGAGAAGAAATGCTGATACAAAATCAGAGGTTATGGTTTCTATTTAAGTCCAAACATTATATTCATAAGCTTTTTGTGAGTCTAAAAATTCTGGGCTGTTTGTCCCTGATACAATTAAATATGTCAAAATGCACTGTTAAACGATATTAAACCACCGAAAAATTCGATAAAGGAAAAAAATCATTCCGTTTTTTTTATATCATAATATGATGCATTAATTAAAATGAATCTAGGAAAAGTAAACCTAGACACATCATAAATTAAAATGAATCTAGGGAAAGTGAACCTAGACACATCATAAATTAAAATGAATCTAGGAAAAGTAAACCTAGACACATCATAAATTAAAATGAATCTAGGGAAAGTGAACCTAGACACATCATAAATTAAAATAAATCTAGGGAAAGTGAACCTAGACAGTCAGGCTGGTCAGCTTGTATCACCGAAGGGTTTGGCAGAGGTGTGTCTAAACTACACCTACATTTCGCCAGTTATGTTTAAGTCCCATGTATTACGGGGCGAGCCTATTGCCATCAACCGGGCACAAATCCAAACTCCCGGGCTGCTAATGAGAAATTCCAGATGGAAAACCCCAATAACACGTTGCCTGACCCGGGAATAGAACCCAACTCACGGTCAGCAGTAGCGTTTAACTATCTAGCTAAATTATTAAAACTCTCACCACGAAATACCCCCGAAGTACATTAACATTCAAGACGAACTCAAATGAGAACTCACATTAACCTGACCTTGAGTGGGGACATGGAAACAGTCGTTCGCATTATAATGTCATTAGGTCGTACAGCGATATCGTAATGAATATAGTAATGTTTTATGATATTAAAGTTGCTAACTATAGCTGTGATTTATTTGTTTGATATAACATAACATTACGCCTGTTCCCCCGAAGGGTCAAGCAGAGGTGTACGTATTCATTCTTCCTTCTTCGTTCAGTATATCTCTCTATGGAATGCGCTCCCCCAGGAAATCAGGATAGCAACCGACCGATTATCCTTTAAAGTTAAAGTTCGCGAGCACATTCGTAAGAAGCTGGCAGTATCATTACAACGTTAATGTTTTCCCATTGGTTGTCTTATTTGTTCTAGTATATTCGTGTATTTATGTATATTTATTTGTGCTTATATTCATATATAATTAGGCATATATATTATATTAATAGTTTGTAATAGGTATATGTGTATCTTTATAGTTACTTTAAAAAATATTCCTCTTTTTCTCGTAATTGCACCTACCACTGTTTCTGCATCACCCAAAGGTTGACTGGTAGAAAATGCCGATGGCATTAAGTCCGCCTCTGTACATTTCTGTGCTTGAAGTATTAAATAAATAAATATAGTTGAATCACATTTCGCCAGTTATTTGCAATCGACGAGGCACAAATCATGACATAAACATAGAATTATGTAGGAGTTAGAGTACAATAACAGCAGTGCTATTCTGTAACCATCTCACCATGAAAACTTAGGTGAAGTGAGCTCGGAGTGAGCTGTCAGTCCCTAGCAGCACGTAGAATGACATCTCACTCCGAGCTCACTTCACCTAAGTTTTCACGGTGAGATGGTTTCAGAATAGCACTGCTGTTCCGCCTACAGGCAACCAGAGAATGTTATCTTGTTTATCCAAGTAAGTGAAACTATGCTTAGATGGTTTGGTCATGTTAAGAGGATGAATGAAAGGCGACTCACAAAAGGTATTTTCAAGGCAGATGTGACTGGAAACGCCTGGAGGGGAGGCCCTAGAAGGACATAATAGTGACCTTACGTCTTATTGGTGATATTCTTCAGAAAGGTAAGGTGAGTAGTAGGTAATTTCAAACGACGTGCGTTTATGACCAGGGGCCTTATTATGAAGTATTAAAGCCATCATTATTCCACTGCGAAAAAAGGCTGGTGCTAGCGGCCGTCTCTCACTCACACTGGAATAATGGTGGCATTAATACGTCATTATACATCCCCAATCACATGATCAATCGGAATTTGAATCGTTTCGAAACAAATTGCTAATACATTGCTTCCTAAGGTCGAAAAAAGAATCTGCTCAACAACGTAAATAACGCAATGAATGTTGTTGAACTGTCAAAATGAAACAAATTTGTCGTAATCGTTTCCAAAAATGTGTTGCGTAATTAGATAGCAAAGGGCCTAGTGTGAGTTTCTTTTAACCATCTCGACTTTACGCATCGACCGCGTTCGGCGCTCCGATTGGCAGCCGGCCGGCCTTCACCAGTGAAAGGCCAAAAGGAGCGCCGAACGCGGTCGATGCGTAAAGTCGAGATGGTTAAAAGAAACTCACACTAGGCCCTCAGATGTATGAACGTAAACGAGGCAAAAGGAGTATGTAAGGATCGTAGCAGGTGGCATTCTGTAGTTTCTGCCTACCCCCTGGGAAGAAAGCGTGAGTTTATGTATGTATGTATGTATCCTATAGCTAATTAACATACATCCATAATGAATTTGAAACGGGTGTTGCTTTTAATCAAAACTCAAACCTAAACAACTATACTAGATGATGTTTTACAAGACTGGCAGCCTGTTCAGTAACAAATTAATTTATATTCCATTCACGTTTGTGGCACAATGAGAGCTTTGACTACAGTACTAGTCTGGATTCTAGACGTTAGGCTAACACATTTTCTAATGATTCTATTGGATAGAATACTAATGTTTTCGTTTAGTTGGGTTTTGTGCTAAGAATATTTGCTGTCCTTTAGTAAATGAAGAAATATGTAAGTACATATTTCTTTATTTACAATAGAAATAATAAACTTATATATCTATGGTAGGTTACACTTTATGTCATTTTTTTTTTTGAACTATGTCATCTCGCAGGTGACCACTAAGGTCATGGCTGCTTAACCGGACTTTCCTGTGGCTGCCTTTAGCTTCTACACTAAGAGCCTCCAGCCAGGAGCAAAAACTATTCTAAATTAAAACTAGCGAGCGCTCGCTAAGGGCACCCCCTGTGGGGTACGAACCTCGGCTTAGGGCGTCGCTGGGGGGAGGACAGCAAGACGGGACAGGCTGGATCAAGGATAGATCATTATTATTATCTAAAGCTACGCGCTCAGCTGCGGCGCGGGCTGGCGCTTCATCGGGCAAGCCTTATATCTATGATAGGTTAACCTACCTATATATATTTTTTTTATAGCTTAAGGCAGCCACAGGAAAGCCCGGCTAAGTAGTCATGACCTCAGAGGTTAGCTACGAGAAGCCCTAGACAAAAACCTATTTTTTTCTCACAAATAACTGAGAAAGCAGGTTAAACTTTTAACCGACTGCGACGAAATTAAAAGGTTTAAAAAAGAAGTTTAAAGTGGGTGTAGACGTCTAAATATTCTTTTCGGAAGGGTCCGGCCAGGGATAGGTCGTATGACGTCATCTGGAAGTTTCTCAGCGGTATTCTATGATACTTTAATAGGTATTATCATTGGTCACCAATAACTAAACATGAGCCTCTCTTTACCAGCCAGTTTGTACACCACAGAAGGAAAGTCCTGTGTGACATTTTCAATCAGTTTGATTGTATGAAGTTATCCCAATACCAAAGCCAATTCTCGTACTCATTTTTTTTCAAATTCAAGTCGCTGTTCTATCTCAACGACAATCAATGTTAAGAACTTGTCAAACATGTGGGTAAATTGGATAGATTCGAAGTTTTTGAGGCTGAGATTAAAATACGATCTTTCTTAAAAACACGGGAATTGCCCACCAGATGTATGGCAACGACATTATACATCTTGCTCACACGCAGTTAGAAAAACAAATGACTATCCATTCAACACCAAATTACACACATACTCGCACAAACACGTAGCAAAACAAATGATTATCCAACACCTAAGGCTGCCTGTCCGTTGACGCCGAGTGAGGCAGTGGAGCGGAGCAAGGGAGTAATGCAGAGCTGAGTTGCGGACTCGGACTGTGTCTGTCCATTGATGCTAGTGCGGAGCGGAGTTTCAGATTGTGCAGAGCTAGGCCGAATTCATGGGACAAGTAATTTGAGCAGGTGGCGTCGGCGACGTCGGGACTTCAGTACCCCGCTCCGTTTCCCGGTTTTGTAGGATTTTTTAAACTACTTCGCAAATCCCTGTCCCCTGAAGCGGTACCGAGATTTTATGTAATTCAAATGGTTAATATAGGCACAGCTCCGCTGCGCTCCTCTCCTCTCCGCTCCAGTATACAGTCAGCTTTATGATACGTATCATTAGTAATTAACTGAAAAAGTAATAATAAACGTGCATAAGACTTACCTATACCTAAGTTTAACTAATTTCATATTGTAGATCTCTATTACTTTAAGTCGTTGCGCTACCGGGTCGAATATTAACCGGATCCCATCTTGAGGCATATTTATTACTAGGTCTACTGATAATGGGTTCTGGAAAGAAGAAAAAATGTATATTAGAAATAATATAATTTAAAAAAAATGCCTATAAAGTCCCCACTACTGGGACACCTGTCCCTGTGACAGGGAGTGGGCCGTAATCCACCACGCGGGTCCCCTCCGGGTTGGTAGATGTCACATGTCTTCGAATTTTTGGTTCTAGGACATGCCGGTTTCCTCACGAAGTTTTCCTTCACCGTTTTCGAGAGCAGTGGTGATGAAATTATTTACACAAAGTAGTGCCTACATTCCTACAATTCGTAAGTCGTGGCCGGTACCACTGGGCCACATATTGTTTTTTTTTTTAAATAGCCCGATTATTTTCGGACTCGGAACGAAAACCTTATTGAAGAGAAACCGGCAAGGTAGATCCAAATTGGAGTGTCAGGCGATTCCAAATGACGTCAATGAAACTGTTTGTGATTTTGTTTTTAGTATTCTGAATATTTATAATAATTAAATTAAAGACATTAATTTAATCAGGAATTTGAAGTATGCAAGAGTATTGTTACAACACCTGATTTTGCAAATTCTCCTAGTAACGATTATCAAAACGTTTATCAAATAGATAACTTTATCGGTAAGCATAAAAAGACTATAAAAGATAAGCCAGTCGGAAAATTCTATACAACGACCTTTAAAAATGAAAACGATCCGGTAAGATTATGAAGAACCGCAAATGTTGCCAATTATTTTTATTATCTACGGTACTTTAGCATAACCAGGCTATAATGTTCCTACTGAAGTGGATTATTTTTATTATCTACCACGCGGGCCCAGTGCAGGTTTATAGATGTCACATGTCTTCGTTTTTTTTGTTCTAGGACATGCCGGTTTCCTCACGAGGTTGTCCTTCACCGTTTGGTACCTTTAGTCCTAAATAAATGAATCGCCATCACAGTCCAGACATAATAATCAATGGTTCCTTTCATATCTGCTGTAATTTTTTATACCCTATGCTGTAATAGAGCCTTCTTCATAGCCTCTGTTTTTTTGTGTCATAGTTACTAGTCTTGAAATGGCTCAGGACCATCTTCCATCACCCTTATGTACATTTATATTAATGCTTTATTAGTAAATCATTTATATAGTAAGCGGCCAGCAAAAGTGGCATTGATAGACGAACGTGAAAATGTGGAACGAGGCAAAATCGAGGCACACATACGTGAGTCCATCAATCCGTCAAAATAATGCTCCAACAAGCACGTTTGAGAAAAATAAGTTTAAATCTCACCTGATCGCTATAAAGTACTTGTACTCCTCTTATTGTGCCCACTTGACTCTGAATGATGGCCACTGACTGAGAGAAATGCATCCCTGAAAAGAAAACATTAAATACTTAGTTATTGCCTTACTACTATTTTAATCTGGCTGCGCGGATCAACCAAGCAGCGCTTGTCACGGTCACCAATCAAACTGCCTAGCCTTTTCCCAACTATGTTGGGGTCGGCTTCCAGTCTAACCGGAAGCAGCTGAATACCAGTATTTTACATGGAGCGACTGTCTATCTGACCACCACAACACAACCCAGTTACTGGATAACACAATACCCCTTGGTAAGACTGGTTGTCAGACTTTCGGGCTTCTGATGACCCGTAACGACGATAGTGACCATTCTTTACAAATAGAGAACCTAATTAAGAGCGTTTATCCAAAAAGTCCACAACGTCGCAAATAAATAGCTGTCAAATATTTATCTGTTTTGATTAATTTGGCAATATTACTGTATGGAAATATGAAATATGGCTAACTAGTGAACTAATGAATTGCAATTATAACACTGAATTTGATGTTGTAACCGTTTTAGGTGTAAAAAAGGCATTTGGAAAATTTTGACCAAATACTTTTTCTTTCATCTAACACTAAATATTCGGTGTTACGATATTAATTATTGCATTTCATAATTAATTTTATTTATTTATAGAAGTTTAGATCATTAAATAGCCATATTTCTTATTTCTATACAGTAATATTGCCATTGTGGCTTTAAGTTATGGTATGGCTACTGGCAATTAAATCGCACGCTGTAAAACAGGCTTTAGAGAAGCCGAGAAGTTTCCCTTATATTTTCTGTTACGCATTTCTGTATAATTTCAAAGTTTTTGACGTGACAACGTCTTATAAATTGGTTTGCCGGGTGACACTTCAAGAAACTGCGTTACGCTCCGCTCACGTTATGCGCTCACAATGAGAGCGAGTGAGAGGCACGCGTCCCTTCCACTCGGGCATGGTTAGCCCGCCTAAGAGCGAGAGAGACAGACATAAAAAGTGAAAGGCACGCAAAGTCGTTGTCACGTAAAACTTTCGCCCGACCGACTTTACAGGCAACCAATTTTTTTTTGTATCGTTTGAACGTGCTAATCTCGGAAACTACCAGTTGGATTTGAAAAAAATCTCTTTGTATTTGATACCCTAATTCTTGAGGTAGGTTATAGGCTATTTAGCATCACGCTACGATCTTAAGGAACCGAGCAAAAACAAAAAAAAACTCAGAAAGAACACTAAACGAAAACGCAGTAAAAGCGGGGGCGGGCGATGCGATGCGACGGAGTGGGATCGGAACAAGATACACGCGGACCAAGTCGCGTGCAGACACGTGTAGATATGAAAAGAAAAACAAGTTGTGTATCAGGTCCTTCACTTGGCTTAGTAATATTCCTCAAGTGTTTACTGCGATATAATATTGTTCAAGTAAGTATTTTCTTATTCTTCCCTGTGTTTTGTCAGCTTGTTGGCTTTGAAGGCTAGTATTTGTACATTTGTTGGTAAGTGCTTAGGGCAGTGTCAGACTGGGCAGTACAGTATACAGGGGCCTTATTATGAAGTATTAATGCCATCATTATTCCACTGCGAAAAAAGGATGGTGCTAGCGGCCTTGTATAGCTCCGTCTCTCACTCACACTGGAATAATGGTGGCATTAATACGTCATAATACGGCCCCTGCTTGCTGTAAATGCACCTGGAAAGAGATTTTTGGGGGTACATATCCGCCTTAGTGCCTTTGCGCACTGCATCCGATCAAATCGGAGAAATATCAGTCTGAATTAGCTTTATAGTACTATTTGTATAAAGGGTTGCGTAGACACGAACTCCGTCCGTCCAAATTTAGACCATATTTTCTCATTCAGATGGAACTCACGCTTCAAATCAGAATTAGTTTTCCGTGAGTTTTAAAATTCATATTATTTCCCAGTTCTAACTAGCCTTTGTCCTTCTTAGTGAAACAACCCTTAATTAGACGTCTAAAATAATAGCAAGTAACTTAAAGAATCACTATCACTACGTATCCTTATCCTTACATATTATAAAACAAAGGCACCGCCGCGTCTGTCTGTTTGTCTGAACGCGATAAACTCAAAAACTACCGAACAGATTTACAAACGGTTTTCACCAATGGACGGAGTGATTCACGAGGAAGGTTTATTAAGTTATTTAAATTGGATATTTAATTTAGATTAAAATATGCCTTGACATCATATAATTTATGAATAGTTTAAAAGATATATAACAGATTCAAAATTATGCGTAACAAAATAATTATGGTTGATGGCTACGCGGACGCAGCGGTATGAGTCAATGACCTTTTCCTCGGCTATTAGGTATGTAACACCGATAGTACGTTCCCGTGGGATACTTTGCGACAACCACGCTGGCGAAACCGCGGGCAAAAGCTAGTTATTATTTTAAAATAAAACAAAGTCTTCCCGCCGTGGCTGTCTGTCTGTCAGAACGCGATAAACTCAAAAACTACCGAACAAATTTTCACACGGTTTTCATCAATGGACGCAGTGATTCAGGAGGAAGGTTTAGGTTTTGTGAAGCACATACACATATAATTATATATTTCTAGTACGCAAAACAAAGCAATAGCAAAGTATATTAATATTATATTTTAGCTACATCGGTGACGGGCTTGATACGACACTACGACATAAAAAATGTAACCATATATGCTCTGCTATAGTTCGATTCAAACTTAATGGCGGCTCGGAAGTTAGCTACTAGCTGCGCAGTACCCCACCCCTCACTCCCGCTGACACATGAATTCGCTACTGCGCAGCGACTCGCCTCATGTTCCGAACCGCCATTAAGTTTGAATCGGGCTGTACATATGCGAAGCCGAGGCGGATTGCTATTGTTGCTATTGCTAGTTTATTACTTATAGTGAAAAGAAAAAAAAGAAAGAAAATACGTTTATTTGCGGTAAACATGACGCAAAAAAGAACACAAAATTATAAAATGGAAACAAGTTCAGGGAAAATATGCGTCACATTCACGCAAAACGGCCATCGCTCAGCATGATGCTGCGACCCTATGCAAGACAGAGCCCCAGCGCTGGTTTTCAGCGACAGCCGGCGTTGACGTTATGACGTCGACCGGTGCAGCATATCATGAAATACAATTAAGATATAAAAATAAAATAAATAAATAATGATGAAAATGGGTGATCACTTTTAGCTTGAATGAATTTTCTAGAGTCGACTATTCGGCGAATCATGCAAGTCTGTTGCAGGTTGCAAAGTAACGAACACTGAGATAAACTTGCAACCGTAAAAAACACTACATTTTCCTACACTTCTATTTCCTCCTAACTTCAGACTTATCTGGCCTGACGTCATCAGTTTGTTATTCAATATGAAGCAGATAAAAAATAAACACGTGATCCGCACGTGTGTTGATTGCGACAATAATGACAAATAGACAGTTGCCGTGGAAAGTTTACACTATTGCTGTATTGATAAACTGTAGAACAACTATGTTCTTTCTGGCTATTGATAATGCAAAACAACATTTTATTTATATAACCACTTTGTTTTTATTTCATCAAGAATTTCTCAGTAACAGCCCGGAGTCTGGATTTGTGCCCGGTCGATGGCAATAGGCTCGCCCCTATTACATGGCGAAATGTGGGTGTACTAGAGGTGCACCTCTGCCTAACCTTTCAGGAAATTCAGGCGTGATGTTATGTTTTTTTTTTTTACAAAAGAATTTTCAATTTCAAAGAGTACCACCATCTTTATCTGCGGTCGAGAGTTCGAGACCAACCTGTATTTAGCGGATACAAAAATTCTTATTGGTCTGTTTGCTTTCTGATATTCGACACACTCACAAACTCTTTGTTGCGATAAGGAAAAGTTTATTACAGGCGAAAAATATTTGGAACGTTAGATGGTGTTTCTTTACAAGTTCACGACAAGCCTACAAGGCTTGTCGTGTGTGCTTCGGGTCGCAGGACCAAAATATTCTCATGGCTAGAACGTTTAAGTGATTTCGATTTGAAGGACCAAATTATTTTAGCGCTTAAATTTCCCTCGTCTTTTGCCTTCCGACTGAGTTAATCCATAGCTCAACAACGTAAATTACGCAATGAATGTTGTTGAACTGTCAAAATGAAACAGAATGTGATTGATCGTGTGGTACACAATTAGGGTGCTAGAGTTGATGTCCACATTCTAAGCTTTCTTTACACGTTGGTCCTATCCTAACCCGTTAGGGTTGGTCCTATTCTGAGTTTCAAAAAGGTGACAGTGTAACCAACTTTCACAATACTAGTTAATTAAGACTCTGTCAATCAATCTGCCTAGCCTTTTCCCAACTATATTGGGGTCGGCTATATAGCGGTTTTATAGACTTTTTCGATATAAAATAATAAATACAGGCACAATGTGGGGACGACGACACGACAATATTTTAAACTTCGTATATATCTAATGACGTTTCCAGTCTGCATACAAAAATTCAAACAAATACATCATATATATGATAGCATATTACTATTGTTTACTTCTTTTTATTTCGATTTTGAGATTTATTCGATAGTTTCAAAATACAGCTATAGACTAGTATTGCCAGTACCTATTTAGTTAAATGTATGTCGCCCGCGTTGTGGTCCGAAATTATCCCACGGGAACGTACTACCGAAATAAAAAGTATCATATGTCCTAACCCAGGTCATAATCTACCCATGTGCCAAATTTCATCCAAATCTGTTCAGCTGTTTTAGCGTGAAAGCGTAACAAACAAACTCACTTTCGCATTTATAATATTATATATTAATTACGATGGTAAGGATATTGTCGTATTGATTGTCTCCACGTTGTAAATATGTTTACAAAACAAAGTTGTGTTATTGGTTTTGATAAAGAAAAGGCAGTAGAATTAGCTGCTTATTATTCAGTGTCAAGTCGTAAACCGTTGACCGAAAAAGATACATTTTATTGATACGGCGCTGGGTCAACAACCGTTAAAACTGTATAATATTATCAAGTGTTGGCCTAGAACACTATGCTAAAAACTGATTTGGCACGAAATATTGTTGTTTTATGAAAGCCTTATTAATTGAAACTACTGTTTAATGCATCCTCATGTCACTTAATGATTGTTTTTTGGCATGTGGTTTAACTAATTAGAACAGTGACTGTAAGGGTCCGTACGCACGGGAGTAAAAAAAATCATGGCGGGTAAAAATAGTTCTGGGCATACGGGTGGATCATCATAAAGAACGGAAGTCAACTTTAAACGGGTTTAGTTTGAAAAAATACATTATATTAAATATGCTATTTAATTAATATAATTTTTATTAATTTAATTTTAACCTGAGAGGAAATTCCTGTATCGAGTTGAGCTCCACGATTGCTGACAAATGCTTGCACTGACTGGACAGGTCCACTCAAATCTGTGTGGTTCTTTTCTCAAAAGACCATTTCTGACACTAATCTACATGGTCCTCATATGGCCTGACCAAGATTGTGTCTGGACTTTAAAAGAGACTGTGACCTCTGAGTTTGTTTCGGACTTTCTTTTCAGAGTAGTCAGATAAGAAACGCCGAAGTCATCTAGCAATTTTTTTAATATTTTTTTAATATGTCGTGTAAAAGTGATTCCAATATCCTATTTACGGAATAAACAATTTAATTTCATATATTTAAGAACGTTCGCATCTAACCTTAGTGAGACTAAGGTTCAAAGTTGTTTGACAAGATAATGACATTGATTTATCTATCGCTGAAATAAGATTGAAATTTAATGTTTTTATTTACGAGAATTTATTAGAGTTTTGATTTTTACCTGACTACGGCAAAGGCAAAAAAGAGGGTTATGATTATAGAAAACTATTGTGTAGGTATGTTTATTTAATGTCAACGCACCTTACAAAAGGTGACGCAACGAATGGATTTAGATAAGATTATTAATTACGTATTGATTTATCAATGAGGTAAACATTTAGGCAGAATTTTGAAAGTCAAAAACATGTTGTTTACTGTGATATCGACCAAGGTTATTTCTACAATAACAATCGCGAATTCGCCATGTTATTTACTTCATATTGTGTAGGGGAGCTTCAATATACCTACGCACTTTGTCGCGTGATAAAACACGTGTTTTATATTCGCGATATTTTTGTTGTTCTTTTAATGGCCTGAGAATTTTGAATTATTTTGGTGAACATTTTAGTTGTCATTGCATATAATAAAGAAAGAAAAAAAAGAAGAAGAGAAGAGAAGAGACTGAATGATAGCGTGACGGTTAAGAAGAAAACGTGTTAGGCGGAATCCAAGTAATATAGGACAAGGGCAGGAAGATGATGATAGTATAGCATAATCAGCCTATAACGTTCCCACTGCAATGGTCACAGGCCTCTTGTACCTCTGTGATTGATAAAGCATCCACAATAAAAATCTTCAAGTCACTGACACAACGCAGAGCCTCTAATAAAACAATTTTTAAGTAAACTTCACGGTAGAACTGATGTCGCGTCGCGCCAATCTGCACGAGGCATAAACTAGAAGCAAAAACTTTTACAGAAGATTTCCTTAAATATCGAGGATGAGCAAAAAAAGAACGATTTTTGAAAATGCTTCCCCTAAAGGGGTTAAATAGGGGATGAAAGTTTGTATGGAAATTCGTAATTTTCGTCGATGAGTGATCCCATCGAGAACACTGCTTGTTAATGAGGGTTTTTATTTCGTGAAAATTTACGCCACCAGTTGGCGCCACTTTGACAAGACGTCTTTCATTTCGACAATGTATATAACATACATATTTTATTTATGATAACGTTCATCATTCGTCTCATTCATTCTTTCATCATTCAATCACGCACGACTAAAGAAAATATAGGCACTTTGACACTTCTGACAGGTGCCCGGACCTCACGTCTCAGTGCTGCCACCTAGTGAAAGTCATTTCAGAAAACAGTAATTAAATACTACTAAGTTTCTCGAAAACCTGAGTTAAGTTTGGCAGACTGCTCAGCCAAAGAATACTCTGGGAATAAACTGGGATATCTAAGAGAACATAGTATTGGTTTAGATTAACAAGGACTATTGATTCACTCACTTCTCTTTTCCCCACAGGTCTTTCTAAATATTTACGTTAACTTGATACTACAAGAACACCATCTTTCCACTTCGTCATAGTTGCATATTATCTATTTATTATTTTATACTAAATTTGAATTAAGTATATACATATATATAGTATATTTTAGATGTATGTATGTATGTAAGTATATTCTGTTATTGTATGTTTATATTTAAATTAGTGAATAGTATTTTGTTTTTTCTTCTACTTTTACACACGTTGTCTACAGCTCTTTAACCACTTTCCTATCGCAGGTATGCTGGAAGAGATTTCTTTAGAAATAAGCATCACCTTTGTACGTATTTTTCTGTTCTTTTCTTCTTGTCTGTTTATTTATATGTGTGTACCTAAACAGTTAAATAAATAAATAACTGCTGACTTCGTTCTCGTGAAATTCATGTTTTGACATAATATATCCTATGACAGTCGGCAATACTGCTAGCTTTCGATTAGTGAAAGAATTTTCTGAATCGGATTAGTAGTTTCGGAGATTACCCCCTACATAGATACACCCTCGCGAGTTTTACATCGTTATAAATATATAAGAATGTATTACTTGAATCACTGGATACAAGATATCTACAAAATCCTTTGTCTTCACGCATTGCACGCTTCTTAGTTTCAATTTCCTCTGCGGTTTTTTCCCCAAAATATCATTTCAGACACCAATCTACATGGTCTTCACGTGATCTGACCAAGATTATCTGGACTTTAAAAGACACTGACCTTTGAGTTTGTTTCGTCCTTTCTTCTCAGAGTAATCAGATCAGATAGGAAACGCCGACCTCATCTAATTTTTTTAAATATGATTGACGTGTAATAGTGTTTGCACAAACCTACTAACAGAAATAAAATCATTTATCAAAGGACGAATAGGACACCGGACAGACGCCTGGCTACCTAATTTATCGATTCGGTTCTTTTTTGCAAATGCCACGTGAACTGGTTCGTAACTATTTATGTTTATTAGGGGCTACGATACCGTTCCTTGCTGAATAATTAATCTCCCACAGACTGAGGGGACAAGAATTGGCCATTAAAAATAACGGGCGATTCTTCAAAAAGTTTTAGCACTTTGAATTGTGCTTTTAAATACTTTCTTTCTGTTATGGTTAGTGAATCACCCTAAAGATGCTTTTCGGATGATTCATCAACAACTCTTGATGTCAAATGGGACATTAGCGTAGTCACCAAATCCGGCTGAGATTAAGCTCCATAAGTTCTGTGTATTACTGACAAATGCATGCATTGACTGGACTCAAATCTGTGTGATTCTTTCCTTAAAAAAACATCTCAGACATTAATCTGCATGGTCTTCATATGGCCTGACCAAGATTATGTCTGAACTTTAAGAGACTGCGACCTCTGAATTAGTTTCGGTCTTTCTTCACACAGTAGTCGGATAGGAAACACCGAACTCATCTTTTAAAACTGAATTTATTTTTTGACATGTTTTTTTGAAACAATTTACAGAAATAAATATAATTTTATCAAGGAGACCCTGTCTGTTTTAGTTGTCTTCATCACATCCAGTAAGGCAGTAAGTATTATAGAGCAATATCTACATATCTTTGTGGTGATTCCCTCTCGGTCTACCCAGCCAATTGATTTCATACCAGTAGGTATAACACTAACTATAAACTGTATAATCAAGCAACAAGGTACCACCAGCATGAACAGGTGCAGCAAGTTTTAAGCACGTGAGCGACCACGCGATCCGTTTTAGTGTGTTATCTCGTTTATATTTAGAGTTATCGTAATGCTGCTTTTCATATACACAGAACTAGTTTCCGATCAACAGAAAAACAACAGGATTACGTAAAGAAAAAGTGGTTAGAAGATAAAATAAGAATTTGGGAAAAAAATGACTCGAAGGACCAAAATGGAGGTGCACCTATAATACACCCACATTTCGCCAGTTATGTTTAAGTCCTATGTCATAGGGGGCGAGCCTAATGCCATCAACCAGGCACAAATCCAGACTCCGGGATGCTGTAGATGAGAAATTCTATATGAAAAACCCAATAACACTTTGCCCGACCCAGGAATCGAACCTAGGACCTCATGCTCAGCAGTAGTGTTTGCGACCACTAGACCAACGAGCCAGTCGAAAAAAAAAAGATTCGAAGGACCAAAATCTTGTTTCTGTGGGGGGTGTAAAATTGTTCCTGTAAAAACGCTCTGGGCATCCTACCCTACGTCAGGCTAGATGGAGTGATGATTATAGCAGGGTGCCTGGCAGCCTCTGGATGAAGGAAGTCAAGGATCGAGTACAATGGCGAGCAGCAGTCGACTGCTATACCTATACCTAAGATGATGTTGTAACAGTGATCAAGAGACTACCTAAAAAGTCTGTTTGAACTAAATTATAGCTCTTAGTTAGTTAGTTTATAGTTTTAGTTCGGTATTTCGACAAATCGAATTGTATAAGTAGTAAGTACTTACGAAGCAAAAAATGTCGTTGTTTTTACTAATTTACCTAATATAATTGGCATGTGATGCGGAGGAATGAGGAAAATGTCGTGAGGAAAGTTTTGAGTTTGATTGTCGATGGCTATAAGAGTAGGGGAAGACCAAAGAAACGATGGATGGACTGTGAGAAAGATTATATGGCTAGAAAGGGGGTGACTGCCGAGATGACGACTAATACAGAAGTATGGAAGAAAGGGAATATTGCGGCGACCCTAAATAAATTGGAATAAGAGCAGGAGAATGAAGGAAAAATAATCATTGTGCCTAGAAAGACCAGGGGCCTTAAGAAGTATTAATGCCATCATTATTCCACTGAAAAAAGGATGGTGCTAGCGGCCTTGTATAGCTCCGTCTCTCACTCACACTGGAATAATGATGGCCTTAATACGTCATAATACGGCCCCAGCCCAGTAGGTAACTCATTGCGATGTTTCTTTCAGTTCGCAGTATGCGCAAGACAAAAAAAAAAGCGCGCATTTTAATTGGTCTAAAATCTCTACGACCGGAAATTCGACGCTTTGTCCAGGAAGCTTGATGGTGGCTAATGAGAAGTGACACTTGGCACTGTTGCCAAGAACTATGTGTGTGTAATGCTTACTATAACTGGAACATCCAATCTAATGATGAATTTAGAAAATAATGGCTCATTTTTCATGTTTTACAAATAAGGGGATCGTGGCTAAATAATAACAGCCGCAGGGGTAGATCGAAGGTGTAGCTCCGCTTGCCGAGGTCGGTACGTGGATGGGTGACCATCCATTACATATCGAGACCCCTCCGTGCCTCGAAAAGCACGTTAAACCGTTGGTCTTAGCTGTCATTTGAGTCGTTACAGGTGTAACGACTGTCAAAGATCTCAAATGACTGCTATTTTGCTATTTTCGGGCTTCTGAGTAGGTAGTTAACTCTCAAATCTGACAAACAGTTTTAACAAGGGGTATCGTATTACCTAGCAACTGGGTTGTAGAGGTCAGATAGTCAGTCGCTCCATGTACAATACTGGTATTCAGCTGCATCCTATTGGATTGGAAGCCGACCTCAACATGGTTGGAAGAGATTAGGCAGGTTGCGATGTCAGGAAGCTGTACTTTAGAGCCTTTGCTGCATGCACTTTGCAACATAATGGCGCTAGTGATTGATCAAATCTAAAGTATAATACTCATTATACTGTATAGTCGACCAGACATTAGTGGTAACAAATTGACATTGACAGCGGGTTTAAGAGGGAACAGGGCCTGCGATTTTCCATACAAATGTATTCCCATTTTTTCTTCCTGAATAATGCCTCTAGCTAGAGCAATCATTTTTTTTTCATAAAATCAAGATCTGCTGTAGAAACGTCCCTGCTATTTCCTTTTTTTCAGCAACGTATTGGTAAATAAAATATGACCCTCCAAAAATTACAAAAAATGCCCCATTTTTACCGCCGTGATTAGAGGACTACCAGACAAATTCGAAAAGTTTTTAACATAAAAGAAAATGACAAGAACCTAGACACACTCTTTCTTAAAAATTGTATGTAAAAAATTATTGAATCGGCTCTGTTTTCGAGGAGAAAAAAGGGAAATACGAAACGTCGATCTCGTCCATTTTTTTTGTGATATAATCAGTCTGAGCTGCAGCTGTCCCTATCGCACTCTATGGAGGCAGACTTGAGGTCAGATGACGGCAATAGTTTCTTCAAATACCTATTTTTCAAATTCCTCGCAGCCCCTGTTCCCTCTTAAGTCGTAGCAGTAAGGGCGACCTTCGTTAGCGCAAGTGTTACCACTGGTGTGCGGTAGCTATACTAATATCTTCGTGAATGCTTTTCTTCTCTTAATTTTAATCTGCTCTTTGAGGTATTAGTGAAAGCCTTACAGTAGTCGCTTAGGATGTGTAACATCTGACATCTTGGCTGACAGTTGACAGTATCAACCTCTCGGAAAATGGGTTGGTCCCATCTGACAGCCAACTCTAATACCTCGCGCGCTCATTGCTCAAATCAAATAGCGCGCGCTTCAACGGATTCCTGTTACGCACTTCCGTCCCTTTTATTGTAGGGAAGCGAAAAAACTTGCCTTTTACCAACAAACTATAAATAGGTATGTAACTTGTAACTGAAATTAACTAGATTCTGAGGACAAAGGACCAAATGATGGTTCGCAACTCGAAAGAGGCCAATGTCAAACAGTATGATAAGATTTGATTAATGGATTTGTCAATTGAATAGTAACAAAGAATGACTTTCAATGTCGCGTTTTTGTCTGTGTAGTGTTAATGTTCTGTTAAACTACATGATAGGTAGTTAACGAACAATGTATGTATCAATAAGGCATGTAACTACATTTTTTTTCAGGCGTGCATACTTAAAGGAAGACAATAGGTTTGCAATAAAAATAAATCTTGTCAATGGTTTAACAAGAGCATTGTTTTTTTTATTTGCACATGTGTCATACTTTATTGGTTTGAATGTGTTCCAGGTTTGAAAATCTATTTTTTTAGGCTCGCCCTAAAAAAATAGATTTTCAGATTTTTATTTGCAGATTTGGAATTTTAAAACTTATTAAAAATGAAAAGTTAAAAAAAGACAGGAAAAAGGAGTTTTTTTTTTTAAGTAAGCCACGGCTGACAGTCGCGACCGATGAGTGTGCACGTCGTTCCCAGCTCCAGCCGGCCTGATTTCTTTCAGACGTCCGAACGATCAAGGACGGCCCAAGGTCACGTCCGCGACTTACGACCCATAGTGTGCACAGTGTAGTGCTAAATGTACTACCTATCCACTATCCAGATACAAATAAGCCGCGTCTGTAAGCCGCGGCTTACAGACGCGTTCGATAATTTGTTCCCAGCTTTAGGAACTTTAAAATTGGTCTTTTTACCCTATATTATGAAAAAGTCAGAGACAATTAGTAGGTATTACTAAATTCAATATTATCTTAAAAGTTATTCTTTATTAATAATCATAAATCAATTAAAACTCGAAATTGTACAACATAAAAACAATAAAAAGACATACCTAATAATGATGCAATCACTTGATATAGTCATCGCCTGATAACGCACACCACCGTAAACAAAGTTAATATTACTGTTCACATATTTTTTATAACAACGCATTTAAATATAAATCATTATCAGTTTAACTGCAAATGCAAGTTTGTAAACCAGTGTGGGGATAATGACTTTGTTTCTTTGTCATGATTTTACTTTAACTGAATCACTTTTTAAGTAATTGAATAAAGCTTTTGTATGTTTCTCTCTGTTTGCTGCTGAATTTTATTAACATAACATAACATCACGCCTGTAGTCCTTGGAGGGTTAGCAGAAGTTTACTTGTAATACAACCACATTTCAACAGTTATATATAAAGTCCCATGTAATGTCCTATTGCTTCAACTGGGCACAAATCCAGACTCCGGGTTGCTACTAAGAATTACGTGATGGAAAGACCCAATAACACTTTGCCTGACCTGGGAATCGAACCTATGCTCTCATGCTCAGCAGTAGCGCTTGCAACCACTAGATCAACGAAGCAGTATTTTATTGATTTTCATTAAAATCTCTTTCTGCAATATTTTTGTCTGTAAGAAAAACAGAATTCACACCTGTTAGGACTAACTGACTTAGCATCCGTTATGTTATCCACTAGGATGTAAGATATTACAGTAGAGAAAAATTCTGCCATTTTATTATTATATTAACAATAGGAAAAATGTATTGCTGTTCTTAATTTGAATTTATAAAGGAACACATTTGGCCAATCAAAAAGCCAATCGATTTGGCCATAGGTTTCTTATTTGTTTTTTTTATTGCTCCATGGCAGAGGCAACCTTTACATGTTTCAACTTTAGTTATAATAAGCTAATTAGGTGATTATTAAAACAATTTTTATTCATTTATTATTTAGTTGTTGCTGAGGCTGTTTCATTCTCTATTATAATAGATACTTTGAAAAACATTTAAACATAATTTATTATACTATTTTTTTTAAAAATGGGGATATTATTCAATTTAATTTTACATACAAATAAAATAAAGAATTTGATGAGGAAAATATCTAATATTTGAGACATGACTTATGAGAAACCAGGTTAAGTTATCAAAATGTCGGTATCATTTTTAATATATTTAATGTATTATCTCCTCTGCTATTTTTTAAATATATCTTACTTGTATTGTAGGGAAAGTATAAGAGATTATACAACTTAGGAGAGCATTTTTTATCAAAAGGATAATTTAATTGTCAAGGATTAAGTCATATTTTTACAAAAGGACACTATCCTAAGCCAAAGATAATTAACACAAGAGCTTCTTAATCTAATTTCATAAGATAAAGAAATTCACCAAATTATTTATTTATAAGAATTGCATCATTCTTTCTCATAATCAGCAATAATAATAATTGAAATGTGAGTAGAAGTGTTTTCTGAGTCAGTGAGATGTAAATAAACTTCTTAACTGAACTGAAATCTAAATAGGTGTCATACGAATTCTCGTAGTAAACACGAAAACAACGCAATCACTAATTTCACGGTCAAGTTGCAATAAAAAAAATAAACATAGCACAGAACAGCGAAACAAAGGCAGTTCTTGACACTTCCACAGAAAAAAAATCAATGCTATACAAAGGTAAAAGAATTACTGTGCCTATCCCACATTCAATCTAATTAATCAATTATGATAGATATTTGTTAAAAACACCATTGCGTAAGACTCATCCCGTAGAAATAAAGCGCAAATTCTTGACGTAAGAAATAAACATACGCGGTCCTTACCTAGAACAAATTCCCAGGCATCACAGCCCAGAGAGCGTTCAGGGACGATTTCCAAATCCAACATCGTGCACAAAACACTAAACACAAACTAAACTTACTAACTTTCACTTAAAAAAAACGCTTTTTAACGCTAAAATTCGCTATTACGCTGCCTTTTCTTTGTTTGCCAACTTTAGTTTTCAACCATTTTGTATTTGTCAGAGGAACTGTCATTACAAACAGCTGATTGTATTTTGCCAGGTCCGCATTGCAAGTGTTTGTTTTTTTCTCGTACGATTCACATCGAACTTCACACTAAAATTCGGTTAATTAAATGTTTTACGGTTCATTAGTTTATTAAAAGAAGGCAATATTATTATAATAAAAATATATTACGGCTATAATTCACAAAAACTTTTGTCTATTTACGAAATTATCTATAAAACCCAAACTCTTGCGTTTTATTAAAACTGTCCACTTAATTATACACTTTACAAATTAGAAAATTAAGAAGACCCTGAGTAGTCACATAAGATACAGAATGAATATATTATAACAAACACTCAAGTCAATGTGTAGACTAAATAATTATTTTAAATTCAGTCCTGGCAAAATCGAATGACGCATGCGTACTAACCATGACAGAAGAAATAATGTTGTAGACTCTGTTTTATGGACATCTCTTTCTAACACATGAAAATTAAGCCTTGTCGTCTCTTTCCTATCAACAGTTTACATGCCGTCTCTTTTTGCTTCATTGTAGACATATTGCTTTGTCTCTTTCTGTCGGACTTGTTATTGATAATTGGGTAGATGTTATGACCTATCCACAATAGTATTTTTTTTGTATCCATGTCGCGTCTTCTAAAGTGTAGTTTTAAAATAGACGAAGCAGAGCTAGCGATGTATTATGTAAAGTAAAATCGACATTAATAAAAGTGCATTATTTATGTCGTGGTATGTGCGTCCCTGAATCACTGTTCCTAGGACGACCTAGACAGCACGTCTAGGTCTAAAATAACATTCTAGAACTAAATTCATGTGTACATATCGATGGTACTGATATGTTTTGTAGGGCTGCAGCTTTCGCTTGGTTTCCCGCCATTCTCAAATAACCTTGGAGCGATCTCTGACGCCCACTCGCCTACGTAATGTTATTACACAATAACGTGTTTATTTACTTTGAAATAGAAATCACGTATTTTTGCATAAACGGTCGCCAGAGGACTTTGAACTAGGTAATCAAGAGATTCCCTTAATTTATTTCGGTTTTGTTTTGATGTGAAGATGAGTGGCTGTGACCTATATTTTGAGTAAGGAAAATATTAGCTACGGTAAAATCTTCACGCTATGCGCGTCGGGGACAAGATAACAGCGGAAAATCACTCACTACGTTCAATCATTCTTAGTTACTCACTAGATAATTTTACCTCTGTTTTAATTTGCATTTCTATAGAATACATGCAACTAATTACGACTATATTATGTAGTAGTATTATTGTGTTAGATTGGTTCAGATACGTCTAATAAGACTAATAAATCGTTGATTAAATAAGACAAATAGACCCTCTTCTAGTTATTGACAACTCAGCGTTAAAACCAAGTAAGTTTTGAGCCTATTCCCTAAGCGAAATCCGTAGTTACGGGCGCTTCGAACTCTGTCTCTCTTGCGGATATAGGTACCGTAAGTTAGACGGAGAAGGAAGCGCCCGTAACTTCGGACGAAACTACGTATTTTGCTTAGGGAGTAGACCCCCAGCCCAGACACAGTGACGGGTTCCTTATTCGAGATTACTCGGGATGAAATTACGCATGCACAACATTGATATTATCGACAGCAAAAATAAGTTTGTATTTCAAGTAATTCTCAAAGAAAATATGAAATCAAAGTTATTTCTGCGGTTGCACCGTATTTTTACCTGACTGCCGCTGAAGGTGGATGAATCCCTTCTTTCGCCGTTACGTGAAATCACTTCATTCAGGTTTTTGTTTAGATCACAGCAACAAAACCAACAAAAAAACGACTTCAAAATAAAACTCGAATGTGAAAAATAACTTCAATTTCGGAAGTCGGTGTCTTTAGTTCTTTATTTTCGTTTTTTGCCACCGAATTCCAAAATTGAAGTTATTTTTCACTATTGAGTGTTTTTTTTTTAATCATTTTTTTTTTTTTTTTGTAAAAGCTTAGAATAATATCTTTAGGTTATATCACTCATATTAGCGTCACTTGGGCCTTTCGGGTCGCTGGGTTTCGTCAGGACCAGGGGCGAAAAAGATTGCTTGCAAATAACTTCGTGCTGTCCCACAAACAATGGGGCACTTAATATCGTGTCCAGTGTATCCTGATGCCTGCACGATGCAGGAGCTGATGGACGCTACTGAAGGTGTCAAAATTGAAGCCAAATTCCAGAATTTGGCAACACGTCACGCTAAGAAGAAGAATAAGTAATTCTGTGTATTTAAGAAGTTGGTAACAACAGTCCGGCCTCCAGGGCTTATAGGGCCAGATTCCCAGACCGCACTTTGACTTTAATTTGCAATGTGAAGGGCATGCTCACATTCGCTTATATTAAGTATACGATGAGAATAAGGTTCATATTCGTATGAAGCGCTTACTTAGCAAAGACAAAGGCCCTGACCCAATACTGTATGGATAAAACTTTATATTGCAGCTATAAAGCTCATCACACGCATTGAAGATGTTAAAGCGAGCTATAAATCCTTTAAAAATCCTCAAATATATATTACCCTCACTATGTGTGAACGGTGAGCGATATGTCGAAAATAATATATATTTTATATTATCTTCAGTGTGTGACGACCTTAAGTGTGATCAAAATTCAAAATTCAAAAGTCATTTATTCAAACTAGGCTGAGAATCAGCACTTTTCGAACGTCAAAATTACATAAGACAGTCCCCCAAAACGCCCACCCTTCACCACTTCCTAGTGCTTTAGCTGGGAAGAAGAAGTGGCGCAATAAACTCCCCAGCAGCACAGCTGTCTGTTCAGTAAAAAAGATTCTATATAATAGTATGCAAAATGATATTTACATTACGCAACACAAAACATAATTTAAATTATAAAATTAATAGCCATATGACAGCTAGCACACGCCAATATATCAACCAAAAACATCGAGAACTATACTCAAGCAGAAATAAAAATAACTTAACGAAAACAATATCTAAATAAAAGCCTCCAGACATAAAGGGCGTGCCCGCTTACATATAGCTGTAACTAGAAGTTATCATTGATAAACTAGGACCATTGAGGTAAATTAAAAAATTATCGAGGTCGCTAGCTAACCACATATTGCAATACAATATCGACGAGGATAGATCAATCAACGGGCTCTAATAACAGTCGCACGGGTCGATCAATCAGGTAAAGCTAGGCTTTCCGCTTTCGATCCGTGGATGGGCCACCATCTTGACAAACCGGCGAGAGCTCTCCGTGCCTCGGAAAGCACGCTAAGTCGGTGGTCCCGGCTGTCATTCGTGGACAGTCGTTACGGGTCGTCAGAAGCCCGAAAGTGTAACAATCAGTCTTATCAAGGGGTATTGTATTACCCAGTTACCCAGTAACTGGGTTTTAGAGGTCAGATGGGTAGTCGCTCCATCTCCAGAGTCTACTGGTATTCAGCTGCATCCGGTACAATGGGTCCCAACATAAGTTGGGAAAAGGCTAGGCAGATCGAAGTGGGATCAATCCTATATTCGTATTCAAAACAAGTGCTCGTATGTACAGTTTAGCTATTCATTTGTTTTTGCCAACGACATAATAATTGTTCGTTTTGCGTGTTTTTTGTTGGCACGTGTTGGTCGTCATAGTGACGTAGACGGGCGACGCGCGACGCGTGGTAAGAACGCAACTGCTCGGTGTAGGTACTTACATATTTAATTCATACATGCATGAAGTGGTTCTGCTTTTGGCTTTTACATAGTTACTGCAAATCTTTCGACTGTTTACATAGAGCTACAGATTCGTAATAGTGCCGTAAAGGCTGCATATCTCTGTAGGGCTGAGGTGTATGTAAGTACAGACGCCAGCTGGTCAACCTACCCGAAACGGTCAAATTTTCCCAATCAACTTTGAACCTTATGCTTCAGTATTAAAGTTGAAAATCTATTAAAGAAATTTGACAGATTGTAGAAGGTTGATGTGCTGGCGTCTGTACATTACACACATTCACAATAGGGGGTGAACCTGTTACCTAAATTTAGCATATTCAACTGAGACTACGAAGTTTCTGAAATTCCTTAGAATGGAAAAAACCCAATGACTGCTAAACTCGGGAAAAACACCCAAGACCTCAATAAAGGTAAAGCACCCAAATGATTCTGCCGGGGTTGCGGGAAAGTTCGAAAGGGATACCGTGGCCCCTGGCAACGTACAGACAACGGAAGGAACACGGGTGGGTTTTAGTCATTAAGAGTCTGACACGCCCTTCCGCTCCACCCAGAGCGGGAGAAGTTACTTGATAATATCCCATCCAAAATAAAAAAAAGACCTCAATACTTAGTTATTATTGTGTTTGCAACCACTAGCTAGCTAGACCACAAAGGATTTCAATAAGAATAGAGCTATGTTAAGTTGTATGAAATGGCCATAACACGGCAAATTGTCGGTGGGTGTCCACTGTCCATATGCTTGTACTAGAGCCAAAAATTCGAAGACATGTGACATCTTGCACTGGGGCCGCGTGGTGGATTTTGGCCCACTCCCTTTCGAAGAGAGGAGGCCATTATAGGCTGACTATACATATGCTAACAGAGGTTTTAGCCAGGCGCCAGTGATTTCATTATCCTATAAATGCTCTCACTCGCTCAAAGGTGCGACATACCTCTAGAAATAATTTGGCAACACAATGTACCTATTGTTATAATTGTAAGCATTCCTTAATAATTGCGCGGTATAGTAAACAGCAGCAGTGGTATTCCGTAAATAATATTGAGTTGAAAACTTTAGTGAAATGAGCTTGAGTGAGCTGTCAATAGCCGGAATCCCTAGCATGTTTAATGGAAGACAGATCACTTCACCTAGTCTTCACAGTGAGATTTTTAACACGCTTTTTTATATATTTTTTTATTAAAGTTCGTTTTTTATGACATTTCAAATGGTTGTTCTTTGTTTTTAGGGTTCCGTAGTCGACAAGGAACCCTTATAGATTCGCCATGTCCGTCAGTCTGTCTGTCCGCGGCTTAGCTCAGAGACTGTACTAGAAAACTGTAATTTGGCGACAAAGTGGTATAATAAAATCATGAACAAAATTTTTTTACAGTACCTCCAGTACACGTTGTGGGTATGTTTTTATTCTCATCTATCCTATGCTGTGGAGTGTAGTTGGGAAGGTCTTACAAAAATATTGTGAGTGTATTAAAACCATTTTTGGATTCACGGATCCGTTTGCGAAATATTAAACTTTAAAGTGGTAATTTTTGTTAGAGTCAAGTGACCACCCCCCCTGCATGCTAAATGGTTGGTTATGGATATGTGAAGAAATTCAAAGCAGTAGTATATATAATGAAATTAAAAGGAAAACTATCACATCTTAGTAGGCTCTACAAGTGAACGAGTAATAATCGACCAACTTACATTTACAGTTGCAAAAACATGTGACATTCCGTATGGTAGAACATGCTATGTTTTTCAACCACAAAGTTAGGTTTGTTATTGGGATAAATACATCCCAACTACGGAACCCTTCCTCCTTCAAAAAAACCGGCCCAGTGCGAGGTCCGACATATGGTCCGACACGCACTTGGCCCGTTTTTTTCAATTTGGTGTTTGACATTTGCAACTGTCAAATTAGTCTACGGGATTAAAAATCGAACTTTAGGTAGTGAATTTCAGTTGTAACTAACAATGTAATCAAATCTTGGAAGTCAATTTTAACCTACTTCTAAGCCCAGGATCGCACGGGCGTATTTTTATCGCGGCAATTTTTTTCCCGTATTGGATTTTTGACGCTCTGCTTATCGCCGAGAATTGAATATCCAACAGTGTGTTTTCTTGACGCGCCGGATGCGCTCTGTTGGATTCTCAATGCACGGATCAATACCGAGAGTTGAAATTCTGTGTACGAAAAAAAATCGTTGCGAATTTATTACGTCTACTAAATGAAATAAAACTCAGTATGTATATATTATGTAGTTTGGATGAATATACTCTTAGAGGATTCTCAGGGGATTTGACAGCTAATAGGGCGGGGACATCACGTCGCTGCGTTGCCGCTGTCAGTGGATATGACGGACGCGTACTAGTGATCATATTGAACGATTTTCTTGTAACGGTTTTTATAAAATTAAATAAGTAGTTGTAGGCTGATTCGTGTTTTATTAAAAAAAAAAAAAATAGGCTTCTGATCCCTAAGAATACTATAATTTGGTGACTTGGACCTGAACTGATGATGGAGTCAGGAGGTGGATAGTGGATTGTGGAACTCTTCAGCGGCTCTAGTAGTAAACTTTACAGAATATAATGGCAGTATATTTTGTGATTTTCCTACCTATCGGATGGAAAATAAAACAAGGCTTTGATGTAAATAATAATGTTTTATTCATATTGGTACTTCGTACTTACTTCAGAAGGCTGGTATATGGGATGTAGATTTTGATGAGCTATATTATCCAATGTTTCTTTTAAGGGATAAAACATGTAATAAGGTAAAATTGTTTATCTGATTGGAAATCTTATGATATAAAAAAAATCATTAAACATTTTAAAATTTGTTTTATTTTATTTTGAGTTATCATTGCACTCAATAAGATTTTTCTTGTGTCTCGCGTATTTATTGAACAACGCTGGTTGTCGTGAAAATATCGCCTGAAATATTTAACATATTTAAACACTTTTTTTATGTGATGTATGACGCAGAGAAATGAAGGGCACGTCTTGAGAAAAGTATAAATATAGATGGCTATAAGAATAACATACTTAAAAGATCTGAATAAATGATAGATTGATTTTATGAACTGTGAAAGATGATACGGCTAGAGATGGTTACTGAGCTGGTGGCTAATGGCTAATACAGGGAAGAAGCCATGTTGAGCCGACCTCAAAAAAAATTGGGAGAAGGGCAAGTCTATGATCCTGCGTTCTATTTAAATCCGATCGTCGTTCGACTACACGATCGTTCGAACCTTTTGTTCGGTGAACCTGAACGCGTGGTCGCGCCGACAGAGGGCGCTTTCCGGTTTTCCGAACAAAACGTGACTTATGCACGCGGCCGATTAAGTAGTCGCGCGACGATCGAAACAGGACGCGTCTGATGCCTCGAACAATTATAAAGTGTCACTTTTATAAACTTATCTATCCTTCTTTTTACTTTTAGATTTTTTCTTATGTTTAGACTTATGTTTTTTAGATTTTTTCTTTTTATGCTTTTTACTCTTCACTTCATTCACATCGACCCACGAGTCTTCGCTTGACGAAGAACCTACATCTATAGTTTCATTGACACTATTACTAGCTTCAGACTGTAACCTTTTTTGTAAATTTTCTGGTATTTTCGGCCCGTACATTGCCTCCTCTTCATTTGTATTCTCATCAGCTTTGAGGATCTCGACCTTTTTGCTAGATCCGTCAGAATCTTTATTTGACGGGTTTACATAATCAACCTTTTTGCCAGAATCTTCAGATTTTTTTGTGGGTTCGTCCGTTCTTCTCCAAGAGTTGATTTCATCGAAATCTATGTTCGCAAATATTCCTCGCGGTGGAGAAGTATTTCTTTCAACATTTTTAGGCACATCTATAAAGTCTGTTCCTTCATTATTTTTGTTACTTTTATCTTTGTCTTCCTCTTCTTCACTGTCGCTGAGAAAAATGGACTTGTAGAGGTCCATTTTATCGAATTTATTTATAGTGTCTGTTACTTCTGCGCCTTGATTTTTTGTTTTCTCCGATTCTTTTAGGAAAAGTTGTGCAACTGTCATTCTTTTATTGAATCCAGGTGCTGGCTCATTTTCTTTAATTATTTCTGGAGCATTCTGATCGATGTTCTGAACAACTTTATTCACCTGATCAGTTTTCTGAGCGATCTGATCAGTTTTAGGTAATATGCTGGTTGTTAAAGACTTGGAGCCACTGAATTTACTCTGTTCTTTGGCGAAACTATCTTTGTCGTGTACTGAAGATTCCAAGTATGAGAATATTGAGTACGACACTTTAGGCCGGTCTTCTTTTTTCGGCTCGGTTCTGTGGAGAAGTGGTACAGATCAGAGAATAGTAAGAAAAAAAAAAAACTGGCTTACAAACTAACATATTATATTTTTAAAGTATAAAAAAATTAAAACTAATATGTTGTTTTATTTATTTTGTAACAGATATTTATAACAGAAAATGTTTCGTTTCCACGAGTCCGTCGGCGCTTTGGGCAATCAGCCCTGACACCTACAGTATCCGGACATAAATATCACATCAAGCTGACTACAAAGCTGAACTTTTCCTCAATGTACTATACAAGGTCCCATTAAAATAGATGGACAAATCTTAACACAGCGTTTAGTACGTCTAAGCCAGTGGCGTGCGGCCCATAAAGACAGAAAGACACTGCCTACCCTAGTTCTGATAATAGGATAATAGATCTAATATTATTTTATCAATAAACAAAACAAGATAAAAATACCTAATTCATAAATCAGCTCCACCTATCGAGTGCCGGTGGTATCACTACTAAGACGTAATTTTGCATCATCGATTCGCGCTGCACTAGTAGCGCCTCGCCTTTGCCACGGCAAAAGACACAAATTATTACTGTCTTAGTGACTTATATGTGTGCTGCAGTGTGCTGTCATGGTCATGCGGATTTAATGTGTGTGCGTTCCTATAGCTACGTGGGTTTTGCTGACACACAATGACAAAAATCACGCACACAACTGCATGAACAGACAGTGTCTTTTTTGTAGTACCTATTATAAAAACACGAAAAATTACGACTCGTACCGAACATTTCCGAACGAAAGTTTGCTATGCAATGCAAATATTTTAGAAAGTAACATTGTTTCATTGAATTTTATAATAGTAGATGACCATAATTTTTTGTCGTATTATTCTCTTTTTACTACTTATTTTCAAAAGTCAATAATCGCCATATTGTTTGATTTGTGTTCTGTTTGTGGTCGGTATTTAGAATTTTAATGTTGATAATAAGAGTGTAAAATGGATAATATTGTCTGTGAAACTTGTTCAGATGGTGTGTGTATTGAGAAAATAAAACTGTATCGGGTATTTAGAATTTTAATGTTGATAATAAGAGTGTAAAATGGATAATATTGTCTGTGAAACTTGTTCAGATGGTGTGTGTATTGAGAAAATAAAACAAGATGCGTTTTCAAAACTATCTTTCGGTGAAAAAAGGGTAAAAATAATCACAGGGCCGCCAAAACGAAAACGTAATGTTGTGGACGCAAAAATCAATTTTAAGCGGATTTTTATTGAAATTATAGACAATATATCCAACGAATGTCGCGACCGGTATAAAAATCTGAAAGAGTTAAAATTTTTTGGACTACTTTCATGTGAAAATTTCAATAAATATAATGACAATTTTCCGGTTGAACTAGTATCGCAATTCGTAAATGTTTATAAATTATACGACTTTAACTTAGACCGCCTTATCAATGAGCTCAAATGTGTTTATAAATCTGCCGAATTTAAAAACCTTAGTATTTACAAAATTATAGAATTTTTTTACGAAAATAACATAAATACAGTTTTTTCCGAAGTGCTGCGTTTGGCAAAATTAATTGTTACAGTTCCCGCGAGCAGTGCGTCAACCGAAAGGTCATTCTCGTCGCTAAAACGTATACACACCTACTTAAGAAATACACAAGGCCAGCAACGACTTACAGATCTTTCCATGATTTCAATAGAAAAAAACCTTCTTACGGAAATAAAACGCCTTCCCAACTTTTACGATTCCATATTGCAGACATTCTTACAGAAAGATAGGCGTGTAGATTTAATATACAAATAAAACAATCTTATATAGTATACTCACACCACCATCTTTTCACTGCTTTTATTTAAATTTTGCAAATCACATAAACATTACAAAACATCAAACAAACGCGCCGAAAGGCCACTTCGAATATCCGTAAATTGATATGTCTATAAAATCAGTCAATCTATGGATATTTGAGCTGGCATTTCGCAATTACCTACATCATCAATCGACAAGACGACGAACCAAAACTAACGTGCAGTATTTTTGGTGAGTAAAATTTTCTGCCTACCCTGTCTTAAAACTGTGTGCACGCCACTGGTCTAAGCAAAGATATCCAATAAAAAAACACTGATTTAAGTGATTTTATTTTGACCTAAGTGATAAATGGCATCGGGTAACCAACATTTTTAGTGTATTTTCGTTCATGGTTGTGGATTTATTTTTCTTGTAGGTATCAAATGAGTTTTTCTAATTTTTTTTTACCATTCTCCTTATTTTGGGACCTTATATATTTCCAGCCGGGTATCTTACTGATTACCTAGTCTTATCACTGTTATAAATGTGAATGGAAGTGTGTTTGTATGTCCTTCTATCACGCAGTAACCGAACGACTGATCGATATGATTTTTTGCATAGAGATACTTTATAGACCTCAGAATAACATAGGGTTTTTTAAATCCCGGAAAACATAGTAGTTTTCGTTTAAATGCCGCTTACCTAGCGCCCCCTATCTCGGGCACGTTGAATCTCCTGCACAGCATCGCTTCAGGCCGCCACGTCGTCTGCTGGCGCGTCATGACGCCGTACATTCCCTGCTGGGCCGCCTCCATCTGTTGCTTAGTCGCTAAGCCATGGTTTGTGGAACTTTTAGCCACGGCTGTAAGAGGGTTTGTACCTTCGTCTGGCTCGGCGGCGTGGGTGAATCTGGGAATATTATAAAGAATATAAGGTTTAGGTATTGTTTATTTTAGTTTACTAGCTGTGCCCTCGGCTATTAACAAGCCATAATGACGCCTTATTTATCAAATGTTTTATAGTTTGACCGAAACCGCTGTACCCCGCCTTAGGTATGTGCGCGCCGAGACGGGAGGGCAGTGCAGGTCGCTCATTCGCCAACGCTCACGGCGTCTCGCCGCTCATTCGTCAACGATGGCCCCCGCCTCACCTCGCATTCCTAAGGCGCGGTACAGCGGTCTCGGTCAAACTATAACGCTCTATTGAGAGCTTTTATTGAAATTACAATAAAGTTTTATCATGGAATTGGGATTAGTGCCTGGTTATTGGCAATTGGCTCGTCTCTTATGGGACGTATATGTAATATATCTCAAGAAACGTAGGTGTAGTGTTCGATCAACAACAGCACTAGATTAAGGATTAGGAACAAAAACACATCGCTCAAGTGGCCGCGATTGTATACAACTTGAATAAACCTTAACACTCAAACACAAAGTTTATTATCGTTTGCAATATATTTACAACTTCGATTGAAAAGTAAACGTATTTTTAAAATAAGAAAACAAAGTATCTTTTTAAAAATAAAACATAATTTCTAAGCAAAATAACACCACAACATTATTTGTGGTCTTATTTTCCGGCTGTTTTTCATGCGGTCATCGAAATCTAGTACTATTGAGTATGAAGGGCGAAGCACTATTCATATCTGCATTTCTGCATAGCCTTTCGGAAAACACAGGGTTGAATATACTAAACAGTACGAAAAAATAAAAAAAAATCGTAACTCACCGGTCCCCCATAATCCCACTCAAAGGTCGATATAACTTCGCAGCCTGCTCAAATTCCATCATCTCCCTTTCTCTTTCCCACTCCTTCAAATTGTCCACATCACCGTCTCTTTCTAACACCCCCTTATTTTCCACAAACCGTTCGTACCTCTTTTGTTTATCGGGGTTACCAACGAAAGGTTTAAATACCCTTGTTAGTTCTTTTCCTGAATCTGTTATAGGGATGTAGTCTAGTTCTGTTTTCTCTGTTAGTGTGACGAAATTAACGGTTTTTCCGAGGAGTTTGGCTATGGGATCTTCTGTGGGTGTGGGTGTAAGGGGGTCTGTGGGTGTGGGTAAGGGAGTTTCGCCTAACAACTCGCCCCGGGCCTTTGCTGATAGTTCGTGGCGGCCTAGTCCTGTGAAAAATGGAGAGTGAATATTAGTATTTGTTGAGTTGGATTTCTTGTATTTTAAACGAAGGTATTTTTTTTGGGTTGGAATAGTTAGTGGCAGAGGCATGTGGTTGTCGGACCACGCACAGTGAAGGGTACCCTTCACTGTGCGTGGTCCGACAACCGTAGTCGGATGTATTTTAAAGTAGTCGGGATGAATATTAACGCATGTTGTTGATTTTACCGGCCGTTTGTATTTCATAGTATTTCTTGAAAAAAATATGAGAAACAAGGTCATTTCTGCGGTTGTAACCGAAAATATACCATATCACAATGTCACTTAGAAACATCATGATCTTCTTAATTATGGGATCCAACAATACCCCACAGACTTAAAGAACATTGAATATTTTTTTTCATGCTTCGTTATCTGTAGTGGTAGTGCCAACTCTTATTTTTTTTTTGGTTGCGTAATTATCGAATAACTTCTCCCGCTCTGGGCGGAGCGGAAGGGCGTGTCAGACTCTTACTGACTAAAACCCACCCGTGTTCCTTCCGTTGCCTGTACGTTGCCAGAGGCCACGAGGATAGTGCCACCTCAAATATTATTTTCGTAATTTCACTACACCATTGTTTAGCGATGCAGTGGGACAACAATGACGCAAGCAGAGTTCTCCACGCGAGTAGAATATATACAACATCCGGACAACGATCGTCGGGCAGTAGCCTACCAGACAACACCCGTCTGGTCGGTGGATCCTCTCTTTTCAATGGAGGATGAAGAACTTTCCAGCCTTTTTACCTCTATAGACATGTGACATCCACCAACCGACACTGGCCCCGCGTGGTGGATTAAAGAAAAATAAAGAAAGAAAATACATTTATTTAGCACAGACTAAAAGGCACACAAGTAAAAAGAAATAAAATAAAAAGAAAGATACAAAATAAAAAGTGTAAAGTGCGTTGTAAGATAAGAAAGAAAGAAAGAAAGAAAGAATAATATTTATTTGGACACAGTTCGTGAAACACATAATTCCAAAATAAAAAGTGAAAATAATCATAATGCAATACTAGTGTGTGCCTCACGGCTGCGCCAAAAAGGTTCATTTCAGCATTAATGCCCGACAAATGCTGTCTGACGCTGGTTTTCTAATGAACCCCTATGAACAAGTGACGGGGAGTACCAACAGCTTGAACATACCTAATTTATACCTCTAAATAAATAAATAAACTACATAAGGTCTATTTAAATAATTGTTTCCAAATGATGTTATTTCAACTTAAACAAACATCAATTTTATGAAAGGGCAAATAAAATTGATTTGATAGATACTAGCAGGAATGTGTGCCTCGCGGCTGCGCCAAATAGGCCCAGTTCAGTAAAAATGCCAGACAACTAGTTCCTGACGCTGGTTTTCAACTGGACCTTGTCATGGCCCGCTCGCCCTCACAGAGGAGAGGAGACAGGAGGCCTGAGTCCCAGCAGTGGGCACTTAGACCACCACCTTACAATTTCGAGAAATCCGCCTCCACCTATGAAGTTGCGCCAGATCCGAAAATCAGGTGATCTATTGTTCTCCGAGGGTTCGACGCCCGCGCAGTTACACGCGCCGCGCGCACACCGAGCGCGTGAGATTTGTACGGGCTGAGGTGACAACGTCCTTGAGTTCCGGACCGATGGCGTGGACACGAAGCTACCTGCACGCGCGCTGAGCTACGAGCGTCAGTACGTTCTCGACTAGCTACCATACCATTCGGGTTGCGCCGCGCTTTGTATTTATTACCTTGCTGTATAAAATCGCTTTGTTGCTGTGTAATTTAATTTCAATAATATAGTTTATAATATTCTTCATTTAATTCCTTTCGTTATACTCATTCTCTCATCCTTTCGTTCGCTTCACTCAGATCTAATATAAATTAGATACCGGGTTCGATTCCCGACTCGCGTAGAATTGGTCAACTCGACCAATTTCTACAGGTTGATTATAACATACCTTGGTCTCTAGGTTGTTGCGTGGTAGGTTCGAACCGGGAGCGTCTCGCGCCAGCGACAGCGGGTACGTAGTCGCGCGGTAGTGCTGGTGCGGGGTACGTAGGGACTGATGGTAGCGGCTTGCTGGCTTTTGTGAAGCCTTGTATTACCTGAAGATGGAAACGTTATAGGTGTACATGCAATGTGCTAAACAAATTTGCTGGGATATTTGCTAATTCAAACAGATGTAATAATATGAGATAGACAGACAAAAAATATATTAAAAAGATATCATAAGCCATATAAAATAGAAATGTCTGTTTGTAATGTCAAAATAACAGTTTTTAGAAAGAAAGATAGAAAAAAAGGTTTATTTGTCACAGAGACACGTGCATACAAATAACAAAAATATAAACAACATAAATATTTGGCAGCTGCACGTCATGACTGTGACAAGAAGGCTTCCACTCAGCATAATTAATTTTACTGAATCCCTATGAATCCGTATATACTACGGTACTTATAACAAAATTTTTTTTTTTGCATTTTTTGTCTTTCTGTCTGTCTGTTTGTACCGGCTAATCTCCGAAACGGCTGGACCGATTTTGACGGGACTTTCACTGGCAGGTAGCTGGCATTATAAGGAGTTACTAAGGCTACTATTTTATTATACTTTTACTTAAGAAAAATAAAATAGGGTCCACGCGAGCAGAACCTAGTCTACAATAAATCTGGGAAAACCTATACTTACATGGCTACTCTTCTGAACAGTCTTCTTCTTCTCGCTGACGGGCGCGGGGCCTCCGATAGAGAAGTCGTAGTGGGACATGTCTTCATTTGCGTAGATATCCTCGTCGTCCTTCTCAAAGGCGCCTACGCCAAACGCTTGGCCGCGGATCGATACCTGGACAAACATAACGATATTTAGAAGAAAAGGGGATAAACAATAGTAGAGAAAAGGAATTTTATGAAAATAAAAATTGCATTTATAAAAAACACAACCACGTATCTATAAGTTGTACAGCAATTATACTTTATATTATAAATAAGTACTTTTTTTTTTTACTCCGGCATGTCGCAGCTCTAAGGTCATGGCTGCTTAACCGGACTTTCCTGTGGCTGCCTTAAGCTGTCTACACTTAAAGCCTCCAGCTAGGGTCATAAACTATTCTAATTAAAGCTAGGCGAACACTCGCTAAGGGCACCCCCTGTGGGGTACGAGCCTCGGCTTAGGGCGTCGCTGGGGGCAACAGCAAGACGGGACAGGCTGGATCAAGGATAGATCATTATTATTATACGGGGAATTTTTGCTCAGCTGCGGCGCGGGCTGGCGCTTCATCGGGCAAGATAAATAAGTACATCATCCTGTACTACATCTGAGGGGCTTGTAGCTAATGCGGGTATTACACCACATTGAATCAGGGTCCCTAAACGAGGTGTAATAAGAGTAAGGGTAGGGACCCTTACTCTTATTAGGATGTGCTCCCTTAATTCAGGGCCCTGATTCAGTGTAGTGTAAAACTCGTTTAAGTAATAACAGCTGCTAGGATCGATCGATCACGTTAAACTACGCTTGCCGCGGTTTGTCTGTGGATGGGTAACCATCTTTACATACCAAAACCCCTTTATGCCTCGGAAAGCACGTGAAGGCGTTGATGCCGGCTGTAATTTGTAGATCTTTGATAGTTGTTACGGGTCGTCAGAAACCCGAAAGTCTGACAACCAGTCTTACCAAGGGGTGTCTTGTTACTCAGTAATTGGGTTGTGGAGGTCAGATAGGCATGTAAAATACTAGTATTCAGCTGCATCCGGTTAGACTGGAAGCCGACCCCAACATAGTTGGGAAAAGGCAGATGATAATGATCCTGTGCTTAACGATTCAGTGTTCTTTGTTTATTTAGAGATACCTGTGTAAACAAAGAACACTCTGTATCGTTAAGCAAATGCTATGTCAAATAATTTTGACATAGCATTTGCATAAATTGCATCTGAAGAACCACTAACTCCCAAAATACAAGCTTGACTTAGTTTTGGAGTTGGTATATCATTACAACCATCAAACACCTTAAAAATTGTGCTTCACAGATTAAGTATTTGTTGTACTTTGAGAGTGACGTAAATTTATTTATTTTTCGGGAGTGTTCTTTTTCTCAGCTCTAAGGCTGGTTTTAGCTACATTTACGGGCCAAAGCCAAGTAAATGGAGCGTGTGGTGTGTATTTAAGATTAGGGTGTGTTTTCTTCCTCTAATTGCATGAATTTCCTAACAATTCTGCAGGTGTTTAAGATGGCAGCTTTTTCTAGGTTGATATAAACAAATTCTTCTAATTCTATTAATTTAAGGCTACGGAGAAGATGGTTTGGGATAACGCCCGTCGTGGAGAGAACTATAGGGTTAACGTATACTTTTTCTTGTGACTTCTTCTTTAAGGTCAGCATATTTACTTATTTTTTCAGTAATCGTTTTTAGTAGGTTATGGGTATTAGGAACTGCAATATCTATAAGGTAAGTGATTTTTCTTATTTTATCCTGTAGGGTTATATTATTATTCTTATTTATTATCATACTCTCAATTAAAATCGCTTCAGAAAGATTTACAGACACATTGGTGTGATGCCTCGTTTATTTTATTGAATTTTATTTTCATCTGTAGTTCTAGTGGGCGTGTATTACCAGATGTATGAACGTAAACGAGGCAAAAGGAGTATGTAAGGCTCGTAGCAGGTGGCGTTCTGTAGTTTCTGCCTACCCCCAGTGGAAGAAGTAGTGAGTTTATGTTATGTAGTTCTTAACCGTCGTCATTCCGTTAAATCTTTGAACGTTCTTCATATATTCGTTGTAAGCGTGTTTGCTAACAACGATTTCATAAAGCTTATAGAGGCATGAGGAACAGCGTGTAAAGTTCACTCATCCTCTATAGAAAAGGGAGGATCATGCGACCAGACGAGTGTTGTGTCTGGCGGGCTACAGCCCGCCGATTGATGTCGGGACGTTGTATATATGCTAGTCGCGCAGTAAACTCTGCTTGCGCGATGCAGAATTTTGCGTGACGTCAGTGTGATACGTAGTTAGCATGTGGCGATGTAGATGCCGCCACAGGCTTATCTTTTCGCCACAGCAGTGACATGAGCTATACCTGTAAAAGCTGGACTCAACAAAGAAGAAATATTTTAAAACGTAAGTTTTTCTATGGGAAATATTTAACTGAACCCCTAAAAACTTAATGAACGTCTAAAAACATTTTGCGCTTCTAATGATGCACACTTTATAAAAATAATTGAGCCTCTTTTTAACTTTCTGGCTTCTTCTCATAGTTCTCCGATCAAATGGGTTAGGTTAAGTTGGAACAGTGTCCAATCGTGCGCGAGCCGAGCGAGCGAAGCGAGTGGTCCCGCGGCTGCGACCGGCAAGCACTACATCCAAGTTGGTTGCAGTTACTAGGCTATTTCGTATTTTTAGGTCCTCAAAATGGGAATTATTTGAGGATCACAAAAAGAGGCGCAATCATTATTATATTAGTGTTTAATAATATTTTTAGGAGCGTAAAATGTTTATTATTAGAGGTTCGATTAAATACATGCCCTTTTTTATTAAGTATTCTTACCCGTTTCCCTTTATCCTTCATAACCAGATGACTTCTCGAAGAACCAGCTTCAGTGCCATATTCTCCAGTCAAGTTACCCAACACAGAATGCCGGCTTAGACCCGAGTAGCCGAGCCCGAACCGATCGTTCTTACGGTGTAGGATATAAGGTTCATAATCGTCTGGCGCGAAGAGAGTATCGAAGTCGAATTCGGAATCTGAACTACCGGATTCGTCTTCTTCTTGATTCTGGTCTTCTTGGCTCTGTAATGTTTTTATTGAAAGAGTTTAATTAATATGTTAATTGCAGGACGACTTTGTGGGTGAATTTCCCTGAGAGTTGACTTGGAAGGATAATAGGTTATGGAAATAACACCACTGAATTACGTCACTACCCGTATATTTAATTATTTAGTTACATCACATGTAGGGATGGCGATTTGAGATCGATTAATCGAAGAATCGATTTCTCGAGCCAAAAAATCGATTTTTTAAATCGATATGTAGTTCTGAATCGATTCAGTGAATCGATATTTCACCCTTGAAAACCGACATTCGATTTTTTCAGTTTTGGTAAAAACCATAAAATTATTTCCAATTAGGAATATAAATTAAGCGCTTCGCGCGCTTTAATTTTTCAACCAATAAAGTATCAGGGACCATATTTTTGCGATAATTCTATACTCAGTTAACTTTACACTTATTTTGATTTCATCTATTTTAATATAGAGGATTGTTTGAATGTACCCGTAATATTACGGTGTTGTCGGTTAAAGAGCTATGGCTCAAAAATTCGCAAGATGGCTATGTGCTTAGTTTCAAATACATTTAGAAAATAAATGTCTTCTTTTAAACCTGACCTGATACTTTAACATGGTAATAAAAATAATTTAATAATTATAAAATAATTTATTAAAAAATAATTTTCTATAATTGTCAATAGAATTCCCTGAACTAAAAAAATCCGTGATTTTACTGATAAGAGATCATTTATTATGGTATTTTTCTTGTTTTTCATAAAATGGATTTATATTTACATTGTAAATGCAAACTTAAAAAAATCGATTTTTAAGGAATCGATGTTTTGCACCTCGATGTCCTCGATTTTTTTGTGAATCGATTTATTAGGTTACGATTCGAATCGAATCAAAAGAATCGCCATCCCTAATCACATGTAATTCCGATAGGTGTGCTGCTCACAAAAATAAAAATATTCCATCGGACCTAACTAAACACCCGTAACGAAACCATAGCGCGATCTATTTCGACGCCAACGCCATCTAACGAGCTTTATCAAAAACATATTATTTAATTGATCGCGCTATGATTTCGCGTTCCGCTCAGACAGTGGGGGTGTGGAAGTAAAGTTTTAAACTTTTCAATAAAAAGACGATTAATTTAAAACCAATGATTTGTTATAATTCAATTAAATTGATACTGTAGTCAGAATTTCAATTGTGTTACATTCAATCTATTTTGTTATCGCTATCCTCCCGTTGACCCAGTGATAACGGCCTCGACTTACAAGTTGTAGATCGTGTAAATAATTTCATGACCACTGCTCTCAAAACGGTGAAGGAAAAGATCGTGAGGAAATCGGCATGTCCTAAAACATGTGACATCTACCAACCCGTACTGGGCCCGCGTGGTAGATTACAGTCCACTCCCTCTAGAACAGAGAGGAGGCTTGTGTCCAAGACTGGAACAAATGTGCCAAGTAAATGTAGATTGGTTTGCCAATCTACATATTTATATCTTGACTATTTGGCTCGGCAAAACGAGCTACCGACCACAGCCACCGATGGCTGTCTCCTCTTGCTGCGGTGTTGAGTACTGCAGTAGCGGGTGGCCTCCACAGGCCACACGTGATTATGTCTGGACTTTAAAAGAGACTGTGGCCTCTGAGTTTGTTTCGGCCTTTCTTCTCAGATAGGAAACGCCGAACTCATCTAGCTATTTTTTTTAAGATGACGTGTAAAAGTGATGCTAATATCCTATTTACAGAATAAACAATTTCTTTTCATTTTATTACACACGTGTGTGAGGAATCCATACAAAATGTATGAAAAAATATGTGAACCGCTTGTCGCTGGGCTACCGGTGGCTGTGGTCGGTGGCTCGTTTACGCCGAGGCCTAAACGCCCGATGCCTGAAAGCGTTGTTTGTTTGTCGTCAAACTCTATCAAATAACCATTTCTTTTTTTTTACCTATAATATAGGTGTAACTTAATTAAATACAAAACTCTAAAAAAAAACAGCATCATTGCACATCGTAACTATGGAGCTTCTTGCCCATTCTTCTCCATACGAAAATACCTTTTGGAAAGAGCGACTAGATTCAATTCTTTCTTTTTTCTTTTAATTTTTGACGTTCGAATTGCCTTTCAACGGTCTAATTGAAATATACGATTTGTCTTTGAATTTCATTTGAGCCTTTAAAAAACTTTTAAAAATAAGGAATTATAATCGCCGCGTTAAGAACCGAGTAGTCGGGCCATAAATCATTTTGATTAGTCTATCTCGCTCGAACTTATCGAGCTTACGGAGCAGGTAGCTAACTATCGATAAGACGCAAGGCCTTGCACATTGTTATAGCTACTGACATTTATAGCCCGACGACTCAGTTCATAACGCGATTACTAAAGTACTCTACCTGTCTCAACTCCGGTGGCATATAACACCCGTACACTTTATGTTGTTCCCTCGCTTTCTTCTTTCCCCTCCCGCTCAGTCTTTCCCCCATGCCCTGCCCTTCTTTCCAGCCCATAGCGCGGAGCATGCGCACTGCAGCGGTCTCGTGGACCGCGCGAACTAGCTGCTGTAGTACAGGTAGGCCTGTATAAATAAATAAAAAGCCTTTATTTTCACACTATTATTTCATTAAATGTTTCTAAAATTAAAACTTTCACTTTTGTTGCAATTTTTCTATTGATATAGTAAATGATAATTTTGTCGAATCCTAGATTTCCTGTCGAACAGATTTAATACGTATTTAGAGTCTATAATACCTCGCATTGCTTGGCATAATCTTCCGTTATATCGAAAATACTGCAAACCGAACAATAAACCGCTGGTATTAAAAAAATACTTCAAATTAGAACATGAAACTTTGCATAATAACTGAACTAACTATAAAGTGCTATGTTTACGTGTAATTACGGTTTTTATTTTTGTTAAATATTATTTTCGCCGTAAAAAGAAATTACTTAAACTATTGGCGCTTTAGAGCCTTCTCCCCGCCGCTCAGTCTCGCTCTGACTCAGTCCGCGAGCAGTATCTTGCGAGCGAGATAAAGAGTGAATTTGAGCTGGGGTGCTATGGACTCTTTAGATATAAATTGTTGTTTTTTTTTTGTATGATTTTGTATTGCTTTCAGAATAGGAGCAACTCAAAAGGTTGACATAAAGAAATAAGTTTTTCTATAGTACATTATAACTAAGGAACCAGTTTTTGGTTGAGTGATGGACGACAACGTAGCGCATGCTTTAGCTGCATTAATTGTGTGCAGCTAGCGTGCGTATGATTGCGTAAGCTTAACCTGCATACACACGTTCAATCATGCTTGCACAAGCGTGGCTTATTCAAGCCGCATAATGAAAATTCTATCAATCTTCATGCCGCTTGCACAAAATCATCATACACACGCTTGCACAAAATGATTGTTCATGCAGACTTGACGCTTGTCATGCTTGCTGTTGTGTGTGGCCTTTAGAATTTAACTGCAATAAAGTGTAGATGGCTCACCAGGTATAGGACCGTCGTGGAACTGCGTCCGATGCGGTCTCTTCTGCCCAGAGAACTCGTGGTGTGTGTGTACTTGTCGCGGCGCTATGCCGAACTCGCCACGGTCTTCCTCGTCCATGAAGTCTTCGGGACGTTGGTTCTGTGCAAATTTTAACAAGATTCATGACATTTATGTAATGATTAACGTCTGCTTAGCCATACATTTTTTTAACGTTAAAGGTGTCTTAACTTTAAGCAACGTTTATAAATGAAGGGTGCATCAGTGTATGATGTATAAGAGGGTTTAAATTATGTATGACGATGATAAAAGGACGGATAAGGGATATTTGTCGAAGGACCGATGGCCGACGGAGCATAAAGTCAAAGTCAAATAATCTATTTCAATTAGGCACGTAAAAGGCAATTTTGAACGTCAAAATTTACAAAAAACAGAATTGATTCTAGTCGCCCCTTCCAAAAGGTAGTTTTCGTATGGAGAAGAATGGGCAAGAAACTCCACCGTTACTCTTTTAAAATGTATACATTAATTATATGTGAAGACGATGCACCTAGAATAAGATTACTATACCACGATAGGTAAAAAGAATGAAAAATTAATTAATGACAAATAAATTAATTATGTGATAGGTGCATGGTGCTCACATATTTATAAACATTGTAAAATTATACGATATTCCTAACATTTTAACAAGTAATACTAATAAGTCAGTCTGTGACATACCAGATGGACCGACCTTAAAAAGGTGAAAAGACAGACTGGATGCGGATGGCTGAGGATAGGGTGCGTCCCTCCTAAATACAGATTATTCAGTGATCTAGCTAGGAGAGCAGCGATTCACCCAACAAATCATTGTACAGACGCCAGCAGGTCAACCTACCCGAAACTGTCAAATTTTCCCAATCAACTTTGAACCTTATGCTTTAGAGATAAAGTTGAAAATCTATTAAAGAAATTTGACAGATTGTAGTAGGTTGATGTGCTGGCGTCTGTACCTACACCGTGTTATTAATACGCATATTTTGTAACTCCCTAATGTACTACAAAACTTTTATGTTTCTAAATAAATTATATTATATATTGTATAATGGCGCAGCCTATAGAGCCCTATGTCCAGCAGTGGACTGCGATAGGCTAAGTTGATTGATTGATAATAAGACTTCCAGCCTAAACTATCATGCTAACTAGATCTGGCAGAAGACTGAAAGAGTGTCCGTGGAGTTTCTTGCCCGTTCTTCTCCATAGGTACCTACTACGCTTTGGAATGGGCAACTAGCTTCATATTTCGGACTAACCGACCCCTTGACAATTCAAAAGTGCCTGTAATTGGTTTATTTGAAATAAATGCTTTGAGTTTGAGTTTGGGACAGCGCTAATACCTTAAATCGAGACCTACAGATCTCGTATCTGTAGAGACTTAGTAAGAGTAGGTAGACAGCCTCATCCAGTTTCATAAACAACATGGGTATGAAGAGTTTTATGCTGATTTATTTTTTACATAAAGTGCTGAGATACAAAGTTGCCGATAGTTTGCAATGACGAAAAAAACACATTGAAACTTACCGAAAGCGAAGCCTTTTCCGCTCTCGAGCTTTTAAAAGTACTAGGAGTCCATCCTTCTTGGGAGCCCACGGTGTTGCCAAACCCCGCTGAGAAGCCGCCAGTAAAGGCTCCATGGAACCGGCGCCTACCATGCTCGTCCACCGCGAACTGGTCCGGCGCCTGTTGGTACTTGCGTTTTGATGGTACTTCATCTGATGGCGATAAAGGAAATTCAACGTTTTAGGCATGAGAATATGGAAACCACGTTATGTCCTTAGTTCTGGCTGTCATTCGTAGATCTTTGAGAGTCGTTACGGGTGGTCAGAAGCCCAACTGGGTAGTAACTGGGTTGTGGCGGTCAAAGAGGCCGTCGCTCCATGTAAAATACTGTTGCTCAGCTGCATCCGGCTAGACTGGAAGGAAGCCGACCCCGACATAGTTGGGAAAAGGCTAGGCAGATTGATTGAATAGCTATGATTCCCAATATGAAAATGAATGCCGAGCGTTGAAAATCCAACAGCGTGCTTTTATTTAGGCTATCATTTCATTTAGGTGTCGCTTAGTGGTGGTGAAAATGGGCTTGTGTGTTTTAGTAAGTAGCTGTTTCTAAAGGACCTCGCTCAGGAAAGTAGTATTTCCGCTGCCAAGAGGCTGTGCTATGTTCCGGTTTGAAGAGTGGTTTCTGTATATACACTCGCATCTGCCGATCTTTTCCGTAAAAATCTCAGTAAAAAGCATGAAGGTTTATTTTGTAAAAAGCTTGAAGTGACAAAGTGCATAACAGTTTGTCGACAGTTGTTCTCGTCTAGAATAATAAAATCTGAGAATTGCTGTCCCTATTTAAGGCACCTGTCCACGAGGAAGAGATATACTCCGTTGAATTAGGTAGTTAAATAAAGGTAAACACACAGCCAGCGAGTACTCGTTTGTCGCTGCGACAAGAGCTTTCAAAGAGTGTACTCGCTCGGCGACGCTTGGTTGGCGGGCAGACCTACGCTTGGTACCTACATACGCATACCAGCGAGTAATCGCTCGTTGACTCGTTTTTAACAGAGTTCTAAAAAGGACGAGGTTCTATGTTCGTAGCGTGTTTATTTCTTTTTATGTGTGTCTACCGATTTTTCCGTCAATTGTAGACCGATTTTGAAAATAGTGTTTTTGTTTGACAGGGTATGCTTTCGAGGTGGAAATTTAATTAACTTTGCTTTAATAGTTTTGGAGTTAGCTTCAATGTTACGTATTTTTCCCACTTAGTCTATGTGGATGATATGATGATAATTTAAGTTCCTGTCACTGTTATTTACGTAGCAGGTAGAGGTATTCGAATTTGTGGGGGAATCCCCGGCGGTGGTACAGGTGCCTGCACAAGGGTAATTCCACTGGCCTGCAAGTGAAATTACGGGGGCAAATATATTGATATTGTATAGTTAAAAATATTATTTATTTACTTACTGTGGTGTCAATTACACCGCAGTTTTTGTCGCATTGCTATAGGTTATTGAAGACTGGCATAAAAAACAGTTTTAGGATCTATTTATTTAATACTCAGATTATAAATAACAAGTAACATTAAAGTGGAGGTAGAATAAGTACAATACAGCCGATGAATCACGGTCGGTCTGAACATAACCTCTCCGAACTTTCGCGCATGTTCTCTCACTCACACTCGCCTCTCTCACCACTTTTTTCCCAAAAAATGTTATTGCGCAGCCATCTGCGCAAAGTTCAGACCGGCCATGATTCATCGGCCGTGTTGTAGGTTTAAAATGAGTATATCCTTACTAAACAGGCGTAGTACGACCAGCTGCATAGTATACAGAAATTTATAAAAACTTAAATACTAACTTAAAATTTAATTTAATTTATAAAAACTTAAAGACTCTAGTCACTGCCTGAGGTATGTGAGCAGTGAAACGAGGGAGGTAGACAAAGGCCAAGCTAACTCAGTGTGACAATTTTGTCAATGCCTCCCCCCCCCGTCTCACCGCTCACTTACCTCAGGCGGTGACTAGCAGTCGCCCGCGGTCTATAGCAGTAACGAGCATAAATATAGTATGTCATTATTTGGTAATTAAACATGGTGCTCTGGGTTTTTCGATTTTGGGAAAATATGTGGTTGAATGGTTTAATTAGAAGGAGTTTTTCACATAATTTATTGAAGATTCATATAATTCATCGAAGAAGTTCCTACCACAAACATGAGTGATTTTAACACCGCGTTTGTTTATCAAATAATACACTGAGATATCTGACATTAGGTTTTGTCCCTTTGATAAATAGTTTACTCTATGCCACCACAAACATGTTAGTAACTAAAATGAATAATAACCATACAATAATGTACCGATACCATACTGTGTTCGCGATTACTTTCCAAACATGCAAACAAATATATGCATTATTGGCAAAAAAAACTTTAACCCCCCACAATAAAATTCAGTTTGCGCTAGAACTTGAATGAAACATTTTTATGACTTTTACAATAATAACTTAATTTATACATGCACAAAGTTGATATTCGTCGAAGTGGAAATAACATCAATTGGAAACAAGGATTTGAATAGACGATTATGTAGGTCAGTGTCTTTATGTCAAAAGTATTATTATATGCACAGTCGAACAAAGTATTTGATAAACAGGCAAACACATTTATCTATCCACTACACTGCCAATATTTAGTTTGATTGTGTACACACGGCTACACATCAAGCTATTTACATTTCTAGTATAAGTCAATCTCGCATTGTATAGGATTTCCGTACAATGCGAGGTCAGCATAAACTGGAAATGTGTAGCCGTGTGTACAGACGCCAGCAGGTCAACCTACCCGAAACTCAAATTTTCCCAATCAACTTAGAACCTTATACTTTAGAGATAAAGTTGAAAATCTATTAAAGAAATTTGACAGATTGTTGTAGGTTGATGTGCAAACTACGCTGACGCGGGCCGCTGGGCGGGCCGCACCGCAACGCAAAAATCTTCCTACATCACTCTCTTACATTTTGTATGAACCAACGCATACTACAGACGTTTTCATGACTTAATAAAACATCGAGATTTTTTTATTTTATGTAAATTTAATACTAATATACAAACACATACACACGTACATAATATACAAATAGACCTTCCGGAATAAATTATCTATACCTTGCGCCAGATAAGCTTGCAATAAAGTCGTTGACGCCTTCTATAATAATTGTATTCCAATATTTTATAACGATACGCGAAAATCTTAAGGTAGTGTCGCTAGAGGATTATATCCAAGATAAGAATGCTTGGAAACATGCTGGTCCTGCTCCATAGGATAATTTAGAATCAAGACAAAATCAAACTGGTTGCAAATTTAAGTGTATATTTTTATTATTATATGACATTGATTTTACATTCTATGACCAATTCCTCACACACTGACTTATTAATTGTGGAATCTTAGGAGGATCGTCTACTTTTACAATGTTTGTAAATATGTGAGCACCATGTATCTATCACATAATTAGTTTATCTGTTGTTGCTTCATTTTTAATTCTTAATTCTTTTTACCTATTGTGGTATAATAATTTTATTCTAGGAGCATCGTCCTCACATATTATTATATAACTAATGTACTTATACAAAATATTGTAAAACATTTTAAAAGAGTAACGATGGAGTTTCTTGCCCATTCTTCTCCATACGAAAACTACCTTTTGGAAGGGGCAACTAGAATCAATTAATTTTTTTTGTAAATTTTTGACGTTCAAAAGTGCCTTATACGGGCCTATTTGAAATAAATGATTTGACTTTGACTTTGAAAACACGATCAAAACAAACGTATCGCGGTAAGAGGCGTCCTTGGCGCGTGCACCTAGAATGTCTTTTGTTTGCATTTAAGTTTCGAGACTTTTTAGTACAGACGCCAGCTCGTCAACCTACTACAATCTGTCAAATTTCTTTAATAGATTTTCAACTTTATCACTAAAGCATAAAGGTTCAAAGTTGATTGGGAAAATTTGATAGTCTCGGGTAGGTTGATGTGCTGGCGTCTGTACAAGTTGGGTTAATGACTTTTATTGCACGGTTATCTGGCGCAAGGTTATAAATGATGGTGAAAATTGCATCAAAATCCGTTTAGTAGTTTAGAAGAACAAAGCGGTCACACAGACATACGAAAAGCGACTTTAATGTTTAATATGTAGGTATGTATCTATACATACATGATTAATTCAAGTATAACAGTGATACCCTAGTGGTGTGACCGTCAAACTGCCAAGTTATAGGTTTCTAGTTCGAACCCAAGGCACGCACCTCTGAACTTTCAGATTCATGTGCTTATTCCCAAGCCTATCGAGTGGTGGTTTTAAAAGGTGATTACATAAAAATATACAAATTATCCCTCTTATTCATAAACATTGATTAAAGTTAAGAGACGTTTAAATGTCAAAAATGTATGGTTAAACAGGCGCTAACCATTACTTAACTTTAAGCAGTGTTTATGAATAAGGGGGTATATGTTTAAATGTAATTTGGACACATACTTAACTGAAAAGGAACAAGCATTATAGTCTATAGAGTTTTGGTACCTGTAGGCAAACATAAGAGTATTACCATATTTCAGTTTATTGGTTTGCCTCGTCTTCACAGATAATTGATGTATACAAGATATTGTGAAAACATTTTAAAAGAGTAACAGTGTAGTTTCTTGCCCATTCTTCTCCATACGAAAACTACCCTTTGGAAGGGACTAGGACCAATTTTTTTTTTTGTAAATGTTGACGTTCAAAAGTGCCTGTTTTGTGACTAATTGAAATAAATTATTTGACTTTGAATTTACCTGCAATAGGTACCAAAATTCTATACTTAGATTATAATGCTTGTTTTTTTTCTTTTGAGTTATGTGTTTTTGCATTCGAGTTTTATTGACGTGTAAAAGTTTTTGTACACACAGCTATACATCAAGCTATACATTTCCAGTATAAGCTGACCTCGCATTGTCCGGAAATCCTATAAAATGCGAGATCAGAATAAACTGGAAATGTATAGCTTGATGTGTAGCCTAGTAACTGATATTACATTTATCATTTTTAGGCAGTCTCCTTAGTAACTACTTAACACTTTCTACATGAAAATATTGAGAACAACAAGATTTTTGCTTATTTTGGCATTTGGTATGACATTGGCTATAGTTGTTGTGTTATAGCATTGCCGTAGCAGTCATACCACCGCTTCTTCGCTTTAGGAGTATTTGCTTTCCGTACTTCTGGCAAGCTTGGGCCGTTTGGCAAAAGTACAGGACGGCCAAGCAGGCTTGGCTTTAAGTCTACGGGCTGACTATCAGTACGATCCCGTATTCTATGCATTCGACGCCTTTTTCTTGAAACCTTCGTAGTGGTATTTTCACCAGCGCAGGAGATGGACTTACTTTCTCTCTCTGTATAAGCTGACGACGACGCTAACGGGACGTCCTCCGCTGATGGCACATAACCACCTTGTTTTCTAGCCCCCGATCTCACCCAAAAACGAACTTTATCCATTCCTAAGTTAGCTTTAAAATTGAGAAGTCTTAGCGCCTCAAACGACGCCTCGTCGACAGACAGAAGCACAATTTGACCACTACATGTTTTCGTGACTTTAATCACTTTCCAATTATCCCTGTCGAGTCCTGGGTTCTGTATTCGGAGCAGTTCCAAAGCAGTTGCTACGGTAACGCCCTCTTTGTCCGGTATTAAAATTGATAACGTAATGTAATGTGGCTTTGGCAATTCGTTTTGTGGCATTATAGACAGATTCGCTTCAGGCCACGGCTTAAGCGACGGGACCGTTTTCTCAAGCCATTTTCGACTTTTGTCGTTTTCGCAGATCATGAGAATCCAGCTAGTTTTGTAAGTACTTCCTGAAAACTTTGGTCCGGCGCCTTGCACTCCTATCCGGACTATGGCTTGGTTTATAGACTGATGGACTAAAGTCATTTCTTTTTTGGTCATGGGGGTAACGTTGCGGATACCAACACGAATCGGTTCCGCATCCTTGTTCACATTTGCGTCGTTAGCCTCGAAAGTTTCTTGATTCTCTGTAGGTTGGTCCCAATGGTCTTTATCCGACTCCCTACGATTAGGCTCACTAAAGTCGAAATATCCTCTACCATCATCGACGGGTGTGTGCGGCTCATAAATTCGACCACTATACTCTTCATCAGACGCATCATCAATACAGATGGTTGTCATCGCTTGTGTTTCATTCCGAAGCCCATCTCCCAAGGGTCGGAGAGAATTCCTGTCGTCGAGGTCCCATGAGATTTTCTGGTACTTTGAAGCTTGCAAGTTTTTGTCCTCAGAATAGCTGTATGTATGAGAACGTTTTGGTGGATGCGTCTCGTTTCGTAGCCCTAATCGTGACGGCCGATCAGGCTCAGGCCAATAGTTAAGTGATGCACCATCTTCCGAAGAAGTTTTCTGGGCCCTATATGGTTGGTCAGAAAAAGGTTTTACATGACTGCTGTCGTTATAATGATGGTTGACTGCCCTCATTCCATCTTGAACTTTCACTTGCAAGGTGTCAGTATCCCTGTATTTTAAGTGTGAATGCTCATATGAATGATTGGACCTGCAATCCATGGGAGTAGCGCCGTGTCGAGATCTCGGTGGTGAGCGGTCTCTCTCCCAGTAGTTCGGCTCTGCACAATCCACCTGCGAGCCTTTCGTGACTTTGTAAGGTGGTTCCCAATGGGGCTCACCCTCGCTAGGAGGCCGTTTTCGCCGATTCGTCTCATAAGCTCTCTCTTGCGATGGTCCAGCTTCTTTCCAGTAGTTCTGGTCTGAAGTGTGTGAAACATCCTTAGTATAGGTATGCGGGGGCCTATAAGACTGATGCAAGAAAGATTCTTGATTAGTGTCATAATCATTGCGAAGGGGGCTTGGCTTGTTTCGTTTGGCTGCATTCCAGTAGTTCGGGCTTGGGCCTCTATCCTGTGAGGTTCGTCTAGTGTCTTTGGCATTACGAGGATTATGACGATATGGTGTTTGATCAGGCTCAAACTCTCTAGAAAGATGTTCCAACGGCCGTACTCTCACCTTTGGGTGTTTCTTCTTGCTCTCCTTGGGAGGGTTTAAGCAAGTTTCCGGAGCTATATGTTCTATTCCAGGAATTATTTGACAAATCTGTGGCCATGCCATGTGACACACTTCACGTGCTTTATTAACATTGACATTAGCAGCCAGAAGCTTTCTCACTTTCTTTTTTTGGGCACCCGTCAACTTACTTTTGGATTTCGGCATGGTGCGGGTGCAATCTGGGAGTAAAAGAAAATCCTAGAATTTATCAGCTGTTTTTTTAAATCCAATTAAGTAACCGAAATAGTAGGTACAGGCATTTCAAATGCGTTAAGTTCAATTTATTTCACATTGTTGTGCTCTCAAAGCTTTTGAATCAGCCTTTTAATATCAGTTGTAAAGCCACTAGTTATGTTCACCATTAGTGTTGAAGGCATTTTAACTTCTGTTATCAATGGTCAAAACTAACTTGAGAATGACTTTTGCAGGCCTTTCTTGTCTTTGCCCTTTTTTTATTTATTTTATTATTTATGTACACACAGAAAAATAGATACAGATAAGACATAATCATAATTATGAGTACAAAGGTATATACTAGTTGGAAATTATATGAACACTATGTAGGCACAAGTTCTTTTACAATCCATATTTTGCCAATGGCAGTCTCATGTGGCATTCCTACATAGGTTCACATGCTAAATGGGTTACTTATATATTAAATCATAAAAAATACAGAAAAATATGAGGAATGATCGTGAGGCAAACAAAAATCATGATTATTAACCACGCGTTAAGGTTCATCGAACAAAAAGTTCGAACGATAGTGTATTCGCGCAAAGATTGCTTTTATATACAATGGGTTAGAGGAATAAGGGACAGATGATTGTGTATTGGATGGTTATGGAAGAACATTTCTCTTGTTTGTTACATTTTGTAGTACCTACCTACCTAAAATATAAATTAGATAATTTAAACTGTAAGAAGGCAGACAATGACACCTAAATCAATAAAATAAAACACCAATTTCTTCACCAATTTAAATTATTTAGAATTTTATAAACCTTATTGTTAAGAATATGGATTAACTTAATCATGTATGAACAGCGAACTTTATGAAACCCACACAAGCGTGGCATGGTTCTATAAAGTCGGTATATTGCGAAAATGACGACCCTGCCGTTTTTTATAAGTCAAAACCGCCAAACACTCCATGGTACTTAACCTACATAAAATGAAGACGTGAAAATCGAATAGAGAAGTATTCGTTTGCTGATAAATTCAAACAATAATATTGCAACCTTGCAAAAAAGCATAAAACAGAAAGACTAAACTCACCTTCTTCGTATGGCTCTAACGGTGTCCCGTAGCGTACTATATTGTCGTCGTCTGAATCACTCATTCCTGCTAAGTAGTAACAAATTTATAATTATTTTGATGGTATTTTAGAACAATTTTGCGATGTATTACAAAAATACCGTGCCAATGTGATTTTTTTAATCTAACATCTGTCAGTTCTGTCACTTTTTGAATGTTGTCATACCGTTTTAAAAATCTACTAAAATGTATTGCTAAATATTACAAAGTAATAAGATTAGTCGTTAATTTTGTGTGACTGAAGCACTGTTGAGTTCGAGTACAATCATAAATATCACCTCTGGTTAGTGTCTCTGTGGTCTAAGATCCAGCCTAACATAGACTTTCCCTCATCGAGTTTCTTAATTACACTATGACGTAATAATGAAAACAACTAGTGTTGTAAGTAGGGTAGTACGGTAGGGTTGGCGGTGGCGCACCATATCCACAGAACACTATTATTCCTAACCATATCCCTGCCCCGCTATATTTAATTTTAATACTTTTTAATGCTATTTTTTTTTAGATATTTGCCCTCATCGACTTTCCCTAATGTGTATCCAAAATTCCAAAGTAATCCAAACAAACATTGAGCAGCAAGAGCGCGGTAGCAACACGCGGCGTTCGCAGGACACATTTCTGCCGCGCTCTAGTTAAATTACATGCTCTGTGGCTCTAGTTAGGACTAAACCGACGAATGTTTGCGTTTAACACAAGCGTTCGCGCGCGGCATCCGCGTACGATTTTCGCTTTAAGTTTGGATACACTTTCATTTTTTTAAATAGAAATTTAGATAATTTACGAGCACTATGGTATAGGGTTGCCTAGCACCAAGTGTACACGTTGTAGAGTTGTCGCGATTAAAAAAAATTAAGTAAACGCGATTTAAAAAATTTAAGTAAACATTGAGCGGCAAGAGCGCGGCAGCAACACGTGGTGTTTGCAGGTTCTGATTTCGACCCGTATGATCCTGTGCCTGTCTGGCGCTTCGTTCTTCGTCTCACTTACGGACATACCGTTAGTGCGACGGAGAGGGAAGCGCCCTTAACTTCGGCTGAAACTACGGATTTCGCTTAGGGAGTAGACTCCTGTATTGGGAAATCCGAATCCACAGATACTGAGAAAATGGCTTGGGAGCCATTAGCTCTTTTTTCATGAAATAAATGGTACATATTTTTAATTGTTTGATCGTGTTATTCCATCTAACCAGTCTAATGTGGTCTCTGTTAGGAGCACTGGAGTATAAAGTGTTCTATGAGTGTGGTACGCCTGCATGTCAAGTTTCATTCATGTCCACCAAAAGAAAATTATTTTCGAAGTATTTAAGCCGAATTGTGCATTATGGTATTGCGAATCTCGTAAATAAAAGGACTTAACTGAATATGGTTTATTTTTGTTACATTTTGTAATTTACCCACTATTTCGATAAAATACAAATAAATCTTAGATGTTCCAAACTATCTGGTGGTAAAAGTTGGTGTCGGTAAAAGTGTAAGTAATTTTGCTATATTACGCTAGATGGCGTCACTGAGACATCGGATCACAATATTTCTATGACATTACTAAACTTCTGATAGCCTTTTTTTTTGGGTGGGAAATTATCAAATAACTTCTCCCGCTCTGGGCGGAGCAGGAGGGCATGTCAGACTCTTACTGACTAAAACCCACCCGTGTTCCTTCCGTTGCCTGTACGTTGCCAGGGGCCACGGTATCCCTTTCGGACTTTCCCGCAACCCCGGCAGGCATTGGTCCTATCGGACCCTTTCACTTGCTGACATCTCTTTGAGGCGCGCGTGGAACACAACGCGCCGTCGACCCGGGCCTGGTCCTTATCGGACGGCGAGCTACCCATTGCTCACCGTCCGCAAGCCCGCGCCTACGGTGGCCGGGAATCGGCCTGCGATTCCCGACGCCCGGGGCAGCCCGGGGCGTCTCCTGCGGCTGCTTGGGGCGTGAGGGCGCGAAATTTGCCTCTCCCTCACGCGTTCTGCCTCCTCCTTTGCGAGCATTACTGCTTCGCAGAATCGCAGGAGGTGACGGCCTCCCATGCCCTCTCGCTCCGTACCATGGCCTGGACTAGGGCCGGACGCGATCGATCCCCGCCACCGATCGCCTCCACGAGGACACGGCGATGCTCTGCCCAAGCCGGACAGACCTCCACCGTATGCTCAACCGTGTCCTCCGGGCGATCCACGCAGTGATGACACCCGGGCGTTTCCTCCCGCCTGATACGAAACAGGAACCTCCCGAAACAACCATGTCCGGTGAGGACCTGCGTCAGGCGGAAGGTGAGGACGCCATGGCGCCTCTCTAGCCACTCCTCAAAGAGGGGACTTATCGCCGCAATAGTGGCGTGCCCAACCTTCTGATAGCCTCGCCTCTCTATTATTTTATCTTAAATCTCTGTCTCAAATAGTCAAATCAAAATTCCATATTGCTTTACAAGTAGATTGAAATATATTTCACAACCAATACTTAGACAAGACATAAAACCACAAATACAGATGGTTCACTCCGCATTTTAGGTAGTTAAGAAGCTTCAAGTACGCGGCGGGCTCGTCTTGTTGGGCTAATTCTGGGAGTGTAAAGTAGTCAGCACGCGATAGAAAGAGAGGCAACTTCTAGGAGGTAATTAGCGCTGTGCGACCTGAATTATTGCACTTAAGAATTGTATCGTAGCAAGAGTTGTTTTTTATTTAAATGATTTTGCGGAGTGAACCATCTGTATTCATTTGTGATAAAAACCAAATTATAATGGAGGTATATCACAGATTTCAGAACACAATATACCTAAAAAGATAATGTAGGTATAACAAACATGAGATTTTTGGTACATTTGGAATATTGCTTTTTAGTCAAATGAGCAGTTAAATATTACATTATAAAAAAATATGAAACAATTGTTAGTAGCACGTCACTGGCATCAATTCAGTCAGTCAGATACAAGCAGGAGAATAAAACAAAAAAAAATGCAAATTTATTGCAAGCAATGTAATGACTTCAATTATTGTGAGCTTTTTCAAGTACAAAATTTTAACCAATTAAGGACCACACAACACAACACTTGGCTATACAATGCGTTGCTGCATTTTTTTACGTAGCGCACCAACACCGTTTAGGCGCTGTGCCGCACCACATCGTATGTGCTTTTGTCCACCGCAGTCGTCACCGGAGCGTCACGGAGAAACGAGATTATTCGAATCGAATGTGTCCCTGTGACAGCGATCGTTTGTCCACCGCGACCGAATTCGACGGTTCAGTAAATTATGTACAGACGCCAGCACATCAACCTACTACAATCTGTCAAATTTCTTGTAATAGATTTTCAGCTTTAGTACTGAAGGCTTCAGTACTAAAGCTGAAAATCTGTGAAAATGCTTCAGTCTGAAGCATAAGGTTCAAAGTTGATTGCGAAAATTTGACTGTTTCGGGTAGGTTGACCTGCTGGCGTCTGTACCTAAGATAGACAAAAAAAAAGCACGGCGACCGGCGCTAGTGCGACGGTTGCATGTGTGAGATCAAACGTGTTCTAGCAGTTGCGCCGAACTACTCAAAACTTCGGCGGCAGAGATGACGTGACGGCGCTCGGGTGACAGACGTGTGGTGGACACGAGGTCATAGTAAATGTATTTAACTATTTATCGCTACTTCCGCGCCGTCATCTTGTTCTCGGTGACGTCCCGGTGACGGCTGCAGTGGACAAACGCACTTAGGCTTCTGTCTTACAAAACAATTGGAGCACACTAGCCCCACCAAGCCAAACATTTTATCATCTAACACTATAGCCTAGAATATGTTTGTCCATCAACATGTCTCCAATAACATGTTGCAATTTAGTTATAGTTTTAAATCTATCTTCACCATTCACACATTCATTTAGTAACTTGGCAAAATGAGGTCTGGATGTGTTAACCTCCTTGGGTATAGGGTACAAGTATGGATCTTCATCTCCAGCTAAAATGTAACAGGCGGCCCATATATTGTGGTCACTGAGGTGATGTTTGCACATATTGTCTACGGAGAATGAGAAGCCTGGACCCATGGATTCTCTGCTGTATCGTTGATACCAGTTGGGTAGGTCCAACTTGGGTAATATGTGTTTGTCTAAGACGACTACGTCCTCAAGATCAACGAAGGTGACATCATCTTTCTCATTGACCACTATGTTGTCTAGTGACCAGTCCATGAGGTAGAAACGGTATCTGAAATAGATATAAACTAAAGTAAAATCTGTAAACTTAATTATAGGTACAGACGCCAGCACATCAACCTACTACAATCTGTCAAATTTCTTTAATAGATTTTCAACTTTTTCACTAAAGTATAAGGTTCAAAGTTGATTGGGAAACTTTGACAGTGTCGGGTAGGTTGACCTGCTGGCGTCTGTATGTTATATTACAACCACCTTTACAACAAGTTGTTTAAAAATAGGCCGCAGTTGGGATGAATTTATCCCAAAAACAAACTTAACATTATAGTTGAAAAACTTATGCCCCCATACGGAATATATGGGAGAACATGTTTTTGCAACTGCAAATGTAAGTCGGTCGATTATTACTCGTTAACTTGTAGAGCCTACTTAGCTGTGATAGTTTTCCTTTTCATTTCGTTATATGTATATACTACTTCTGTGATTTTTTTCACATATCTAAAACCAACCATTTAGCTGGCGGACACACACTTGACTCTAACAAAAATTAGCACTTTAAAGCCAAACGAATTCCTAAAACCAAAAATGGTTCCATAAACTTGCAATAGTTTTGAATGACCTTTCCAACGATACCCCACACCATGACTTAGACGAGAAAAAAGAAACATCCCCACTTTACGTAACCAACATTTTTTTTTTTACCACTTTTTCAGTGTTATATGTATACCTATGCCAAATTACAGCTTTCTAGTACCAACAGTCTCTGAGCTAAGCCGCAGACACACACCCAGACAGACAGACGGACGGACATGTCGAAACTATAAGGGTTCCTTGTTGACTACTGAACGCTAAAAACCAGACATAATGGGTAATTGAAGCCAATACTTTTATAAAACCATTTAAAATCTCATACATCATCATCATTCATCATTTCAGCCGAAAGACGTCCACTGCTGGATATAGGCCTCAAGCACCGCCACTTCAACCGATCCTGTGCTCCCCGCATCCAGCGGTTTCCTGCGGCCTTTACAAGGTCATCGGTCCATCTTGTGGGAGGCCTTCCAACGCTACATCTTCCGGTACGCGGTCGCCACTCTGGAAAATTTCGGACCCATCGGCCATCTGTTCTGCGAACAATGTGTCCTGCCAATTGCCACTTAAGTTTGGCAATTCTTCGGGCTACGTTGGTTACCTTGGTTCTCCTGCGGATCTCATTTAATACGATTTTGCCATCTTCGGTCTTCAGTTTCGCAAGCTAGCTCTGCCCAATAGACGGATCTCTTGCAAAAACCTTGGAGCTCTTGTTCCGCTCTATCACGTCCTTAATACGGTTCGTATTATAATGGCGAAGGTCGCTTTGCAAGGACTTAGAGATCTGTCTATTGAGCCGCCGGTATTTGAGCGCATCGTCTGAAGACTGCAGGATCATCTCGCGCCTCCTCCATGAGCTGTAAAGTAGCATCAGAGAGCTTCTTGTTTCGATTTGTACGTCGGGTCTTGAAGATCTTGTACCCGACCGTCCATGAAGTCATAATCTTCCATGAAGCTTCCACGACACTTGAAACGATTCTGAAGTTCGAGCTGAAAGTTCTCGGGGTTTTGGACTTGGATTGGTGCTGGGTGTAGACTTCATCAGTCGAGATCTTTCCAGCTCGATGCTTTCTTTGCTTATTTAAGTTCGATGTGCATCTTACCATGCGGTGATCACTTTCGGTTTTCACCGCGTTGATCACAGAGACATCATTGAATACTTGCTTCTTTATCGACATAATGAAGTCAATTTAATTTTTGTTTCACCATCAGGGCTCTGCTTGGTTCACTTTCTGTGCTCACGTTTTCTGAAGAAGGAGTTCATCATTAAGAGGCCTTCCTTCTCCATAAAACTGGCCAGTAGATATCTGACCCCGGCTAACGTGTGTTACGTAATTAGATAGCTGGTCGACACACACTCCATCTTCACCACGTTGCTCACAAGGGACTTATGGACGATAAACCCGACACCACCTTGGGGTTGCTGGTCCCGGAAATAGAGCAAGTTCCCGGATTTGAGGATTATCGTGTCCTCCCCCTCTCTTCGGACTTCAGATAATCCTACTACACCCCATCGTAACCTGCTCAATTCTTCCTCGAGTTCAATGATCTTCTCGTCGTTCCGAAGTGTACGCGTGTTGTATGTTGCCAGGTCCAGTTTCCGGTGATTATGGTAGTCTGATCTCTTCCGGGGATTCTTCGCACCCCTTGCCTCACCGTGTCCTTGACGGCTACCGTAGCCAAGGGTAGATGGGCCGCCGGGCACTAAGGGCCATTTCTTTTTGGTGCTTGTAATTTTTGGGGGGGGGAATGCCATAATCACCACGCTTGGCAGGCGGGTTGGCGATCGTAGTATGGTGTTAAAAATGCATAGAGAATGCTGCTGCCCAATCTCTAGTAAGTCCCTTAGTCGCCTTTTACGATACCCATGGGAAGAAATAGGGTAGTGACCCCTCAAACCTCATACACTGTAATTAAATTTTAAATGGTTTATTATGTCTATTAGAACTAAACTTTAACTAATATTTCTATCACACCAACCTAACATAACATGGCGCCTTATTCCACGAAGGGTTGGGCAGAGATGTACACCCACATTTGGCCAGTTATGTTTAAGTCCTATGTAATAGGGGGCGAGCCTATTGCCATGTACTGGGCACAAATCCAGACTCCTGGCCAACCTGGAAATTGAACCCAGGACCTCATGCTCAGCAGTAGTGCTTGTAACCACTAGACCAACGAGGCAGTCCACCAACCTGTCATGTTTAAAAGTGAAATCCATAGCAGCGTCAAGCATTTTCTTAGCATACTTCAGTTTTTGATGCCAAGACACTTGTGTCAGAGATGACAGGGGTTCACCCTCATGCGCCACCACCTCCAGGCGGCCACAAACACCTGCATATGCAGGCACTGGCCATCCACTGGTCTTTGGCAATATCTGGGAAAATAAAACATGTTAGACAATCTCTTACATTTTTATTTCTTACTAGTTGACCCAACAGATATTGTTCTGTCTAAATTTCAATGATTCATACAAAAATCCCACAGAAAAAAGGACATGCAGTTTTTCCTGAATTTGAAACTTTTCTGGGAAACTTTTCCATAAAAACCTAATTTGGACTATTATGAAAATATTAATAGAAAAAAATTGGCATATCAGTACAGCCATTCTCAAGTTACTAAGCTTACCAACAGCATTTCATTTTTATTTTTAACTATCAATTTTAATTTACACTCTACATAATAATTATGTCTACAGTCTGATTTTGAGTTCAAGTAAAAAGACATACTTATATCCATAGCACTCTTATTATTACATAGCTAGCTCTGTCCCATGCATGAGCATTCCATGACTTTATTAGCATAGACTTCTACATGGTTCCAAATAATAGCAGTACTGTTACTACAACTTACTATGTTAGTTGTACTGTAATACTGTTTATTAACAAAACCAGTAACTTACCTGTAGAATGATAGGTTCTGGATTAAGACTCAACATCGTCCAAATGTTTACTATATCAACTTGTTCTCTTTTACTGTTCAGCACGGGCAGGATGAAGTCAAACAAGCTGTATGCGTACGGACACATAATCATCCCTTTTCGCGGATTCAGATCCGGCTTTATCAAATCATACTCCACAAGTTCTATTAATTTATTGTCAATACTAGAAATATTCAGTAAATGTACTGGCTTACAATTGTGTTTAAGGTTGAAACTCTGACACAGATTGTCATCAAAAGCCTTCAACTCTGAATCGTGCGCTAATTTCTTCAAAATAACTCGCCGATTCGACTTTGTGTAACCGTAATAAATGTTTTTAGCATTGAACATGCTTGACCAAGTAGTTGACGATTCCATGATAACTTGGTTTGAATATAGTTCTGGACATATAGAGATTCCGTAACAAGCCGGACAACGGTTCAGGCCAGTCAAAAACATCACTCTAGGAGACTTCCAGTCACCAAATAGAAAGATCGACACATAGAAGGAAAAGAAAAAGGCTGTCACCACCAAAAGTACTCTTTTAATAAATCGGCGACGCAGCATCATGTTGTCGTATATTTTGTAAATCATGATTATTAATGATATACAATTATTTCGAACATTGCAGAGATTTTTGTGTATTTCTAAAATTCCGAATTTACAATTTTACATTTTCACAATCACAATGATTTTTGTTGTTTGACAAATGTTGACAATTTAATTTATTTGACATTGGCTTGGACAAGGCTTGGACGGAGGACAATGATGATGTTGTAGATGTATCGACTTGACGAGACAAATGATTTTTGCTAATATTTAGATTTATATAAACATTTTTAAAAGATCGTCATGATGAAATCATAAATAAATATTTTATTTTATACTTTGCTTTTGTTATTGACCATATTATTTTATTCAAGTTGAAATACGCATAAAGCGCATCACAGACGTATCACGAAGTTTTAGAACGGCACTGAATGTGTCAAGGGTACCTGCTGTCATATCAAGCTGTCAAATTGCTTAGCAATTTTGTGAATCGCTGACGATTCAATGAAAAAAATATAGCAAAACAAAGCGTAATTTGATAATTGATGGCGCGGAAAGTATTTCGTAACTGAACCGGTATTATTTTCATGTCAAGTTTAACTTCAGTGAACGTGATAGTATAGTGTTTACAAGTCTGTGATCAGCTGTTTTTAAAAATGGGTTTTATATCATATTTAATGGATAATTACACGGCCAGTATATACGATATAATCGGTGAGTGGTATTTTTTATATTGACCTTGTAGTTTATCGATTTTAATAAGTACCTATAGTTTACCATGCTGTTTTTGTCTTCATTATCCTCTTATTAAAATTCACACAAAGGTATTTTTCTTCTATGGTCTGAGTAAAAACTTTTCTTTTCGAGATGGATTGAGTCTAACATTGTTTATTTTCATTTACAAATCATTGCATCATATATTATTTAGACACTTATTCTCTTGCAGTTTATACAAATATACGTTTTTTTGTTGTTATGTTAACAAGGCAATATATTTCTCTATTTTGAATCTAGGTAACTTTAAACTGTGAACTTGTATGCCGTCTTGAGCATAGACATTGGTCAAGGCTAATCAAAAAGGTAGTATTGTACTTATAACAGAGTACAAAAGTAGTTCATACATATCCCTTCTGAGATTGAATCATGGATAAACTGGCTAAATACTCGATGGACTTTGAGCCTGGGTCGACAACAAACCAATGTATTTAGTAGATTACTGTCCACAATTGAATATCCTCTTTAAGTCACCTTACTACCCTTATGTAAATTAACACACACACCTACATTATTTCTAAGATCTATATTGTATTTTACCAATTTTTATTTTGGAATAAATTATTATATATTTATTTATTAGAGTATTTTATTTTATGTGTAGGGTTTTCTATTCCACCTCTGTAGGTTTTTCTTATTTCATTATTTATTTAGAGACTTAATGCCTTAAGGCAAAGCACTACCTACAGTAACCACCAGCGGGGGGGGGGGGGGAGGGACAAACGAGGTTTGTGACCACTACACCAATGAGGAGTTCATAATTTATTTACTAATTCCAATTAATCATTCTAAAGAACGGGAACTACACTTTGACATCTTATTTGGACTAAAGAAAATAACAAAAGGTCAAGATTACCATTTTAAAAAATCCCACCATTGTTTCCTTCCTTGTAGTGAATGTTACTGTTAACTGAGTTTTTGTTTTTGAATTTAAATTATTTAATTTAATTATAATAACTAGGTGCGCGGGTGAAACCGCATTAATCTCGGTCCGTGGGAATATCGGGATAAAAATTATTCTATGTCCTAATCCAGGTTAGGTGAGCCAAATTTAATCTAATCCATTCAGTCGTTTTAGCGTAACAAACAACATACAAAAAAACAAATCTTATTAGTTAAGATCAGTATCGGCTCGCAGTAGGGACTCGTAACTAAATAATAATAGCCGCGGTCAGTTCGTGGATGGGTGACCATCCATTATATATCGAGACCCTTCGCCGTGCTTCGGAGCAAAAGCACGGTAAGCCATTGGCCCAGGCTGTCATTCGTAGATATCTGACAGTCGTTACGAGTAGTCAGCAGCCCAAAAGTCTGACAACCTGTTTTACCAAGGAGTATCGTGTTACCCAGTAACTGGGTCGTGAAGGACAGATAGGCAGTCGCTCCATGTAAAATACTGGTAGGTATTCAGCTGCATCCGGTTACACTGGAAGCTGACTACAACATAGTTGTAACAACAAGGCTAGTCAGAATTAGATTGAAGTATAATCAATTTATCAGTATGTTAAGCGTTATTGGTACTGTGTTCGGAAGCACGCAAGTAAATAGAATTTTAGCCCACGCTCGCACGGACGTGAAAATATCGCGATGGGATTTTATCGCCCACTGAATTTCTTATCGCTCGGCTCAACACCGAGAGTTGAAAATCCAACGCGCTGGGACGCACTCTCGTGCCAGCGCGTTGAAAAAACATACTGTTGTATTTTCAACTTTCGGCGCAAAGCTTGAGCGTTGAAAATCCAGTGCATGAAAAAAAATCGCCCGTGCTACTTTGGCTTATGGTGAAACTTTCCTGGAGAGGCAATATTTGGGCTCGAAACTGTGATAGTTTGTCATCATCAGTCTATGGCACATTGGCACCTGTCTCACCGCCGACAAGCAAGCGACTATAATAGCTTTCAACTATTTCCTCGCTCAAGAAACTTATAAAAGATTGTAGGTCCCATGTAAGTAAAAAAGAAACATAATATTTGATCGCTAACTGTTCACACCGCGCCGGCGAATACTTGCTTGTCGCAGCGACAAGAGCAATCAAAAGAGTCGGGACTCGCTCAGCGACGCTCGCTTTGTGGGCATAAGCCCAGGTTCGCACGGACGTGTTTTTATCGCGCTGATTATTTTTCGTACACTGGATTTTCAACCGGTGTTGAGCCGAGCGTTGAGAATGCACCGCTTTGGAACGCACTCTCGTCCCAGCGCGTTGAAAACACACACTTTTGGATTTTCAGCTCTCGGCGCTTAGCAAAGCGTAGAAAATCCAGTGCACGAAAAAAAATCGTCGCGATTTTATTACGTCCGTGCGAACGTGGGCTAACATAACACTCGCTGAAAGACTTACGCTTGGTACACACGGTACATCAAGCTATACATTTCCCGTATAAACTGACCTCACATTGTACGGAAGTCCTATACAATGCAAGATCAGCATAAACTGGAAATGTATAGCTTGATGTGTAGCCGTGTGTACATACGCATACCAGCAAGTAATCGCAACTCGCCATCGCGCACTCGTTGCTCGCCAACTCATTTTTTGTTGCTAGCTCTACTCAGGCAGATCACAGGCAAACCTTAAGGCGACGATATCCGACTTTTAATGTTTTTTACTGAAGATCACGTCTAAATGTGTTAATGATTTGGAAAAAAAAATATGTTAAATTAGAGTATTTTCTTAATAACATGAATATGTTTTAGATTATGTTTATATTACATAGTGAAATTAATTTGTAAAGCTATGTCTAACGCGGATAAAAGACTGAGAATCACGCAAAATCTATCAAGCGTATTTTTCTGAAACCTTCACCATTTTTAAGATAATTTAGTAATGAAAATAGCTTTTATTTTATGCATAGTAAATTAATAATGCGTTTAATTTGGGACAGCGTTCCTTGATGGGCGAGTCCTATTACTGGCTGGACGTACGACGCGTTGCGTGAGCTCAGTACAGAACACGCAAGCTAACCACTTAAGGTCACTGGCATATATCTGTGTCTTAATTATAAAATTTCGTCGAGGCATACTTGTAAAAAAACTCAAGGTAGATTTACCCTTAAAAGCTCCAAATGGAAGACTGCTTACTTGATTGAGTGCCCAAAATAATGAAAAATGGTACAACTCAATCCAGTTTCGATCTTGACCGACGAACAGGTCAAGGATATTCTGTTACTTGGTATGTACCTATGGATCGTCCGACGCGTCACATTAGTTGCACTCTTGACCCGCTGACGGTACCAACGTTGTTTTTACCCACAACGCATAGTTATAACCTTGTGGAGGTAATACTCGTTAGAGTGACTTAAAACCTCTAAAAAGAAGCGTTTTGGTCCGGGGACGGGGATTCTCAGAATAATTGTATTGCTTCAGTTGTTGTAGAATGATATACAAGAATTCTACATAATACAAATCTTAAATTCATACATTCGCTGACAGACAACGCACTGTTCTAAAACGCTGGATCTAGAAGCATGTGTACTTACATTTATTGTAATTTAAAATGTATCGTAATTTAAAAACTCTATTAGAACATACCTGTATTTTTCTGTGCCTATATATCGTATTAAATAAGTAGGTACCTATAAGGTATTAATATAAAATTAATTTGTATACCCTAAACAGGCAAAATATGGACGGTACATAAACCACCAACTTTTACAACTGGTAACACCTGCATTTTCTGCAAATAAATTATTCTTATTCACGAAATTTTGCACGAAAATTCTTTGTATAGCGAAAGAGAACACTAAGGAAGGATTTTTGATAAATCATCCTTTGGTGGGGTTAAATAGTTCGTATGGTCGGTCTTCAGTTTTGTCGGGAAAGTCTGAAGGTACTATTCCGTAGCCGACCGCAAGCGGCAAATGCAGGCGACGCAGGCGTGTGGCCGCAACACGACGGAGGCCCTAGTGTGAGTTTATTTTAACCATCTTGATTTTACGCATCTACCGCGTTTGGCGCTCCGATTGGCCGTTCACTGGTGAAGGCCGGCCGGCTGCCAATCGGAGCGCCGAACGCGCTCGATGCGTAAAGTCAAGATGGTTAAAAGAAACTCACACTAGGGCCTCTGGTTTCTATGAATTTCTATATACCTTCTGTAGCTAGGCTTGCTTACCTTTGTTTTGAAGAAAAAATGTATTATTCTCAAAAACTTGCAACAAAAAATAGTAAGTAAGTACTTAATTTGTAAAATTTTGGAAAAAAAAATAGTACACATTTATTTTTAATCATTCCGTTTGTATTTGTTATTATATTACTCTGCGCTTTAGCCATCATTATTGTATTATTTTTAAAATAACTATAGGAATCTAAGCCATTTAGATCCATATTAAAATAAAATAACAACATTTAATTTATTATATTAATAGATGCTCCGACTCCATTCTGATTTCTTTCTTCTCTCCATTTTATATTTATGAGGGAAAAAAATATTTCGGTAAAAGCGGAAGTTGCAGGAATCGAAAGAAGAGCGGCGTTCATCGATAAATTGACAATGACGTTGAAGACCGTGAGTGCGTTTCGTTCGGAAATTCCCCATTCTGCGCTACGGGTGCGTTCCATTCCAGTCACAATTAATAAAAAGGAAGCGCGACAATTGAATGAGCGATGAAATTATAGTATTTTTCGTACTATATTATTTTTCTATAATCTATAGTACAATTCATTGAAATATAGTACGATACTATATAATGTAGTATGGGTAGCAAGCCTATCCGTAGCCTACCTTAGTCGTACCTACCTTCCGTAGCTAGCGACACGCTGCCTTCATGCTAAAAATACGTAAGAATACACTAAATGAATGACTTATGTTTGTAAGAAAGTTAATTGTTTAATCGTTTTTTAGAAACTCATCCCATAAGGCTCATGAGAAGTGCCTGATGAGAGATCCTATTGGGCATATGGCTTGTCACCTGTCTGATCTAAATCACATGACCTTTGTTTTAACCCAAACCTTACAATTGAGATTTGGGTCTTCAGACTGACTGCTTGTCGCGAAACATGTAGAAGTTTCATCTCGATGTTGTTTCACCACTCTTGGGCTGATGGCGCATGAAAAGCCTTGCCAATCGCATAAAGCCGACGATCCCCTGCGATAAGTCTAATAATCCCTGCGGCTAATATACCGACTGAAAGGCTCAAACAGATTACTGCCTCGTCTACGCTATTTTGGCGTAGAATAGCTTTCCTAGAGCAGTGTTATTTATTTACGAAGGATCCCTTTGGCTCACTCCATGATATCTCTTCACTCCATGACGGATATAGCCCATCTTCTTCGTCGAATCTAAGAATAAAGAGACTCAGTTGCTTTAGTAGTTTAACATAACATCACAGCTACAGATAATTCCCGAAGGGTTAGGTAGAGGTGTACCCTACAGTACACCCAAATTTCGCCAGTTATGTTTAAGTCCCATGTAAAAGGCTGTTTGTGTATGTGAGTATAAATGTTTGTAAACGCACCCACGATACGGGACAAATTCCTAGAGTGGGGCAACGTTTTGTAAAAAAAAAACTTTCTCTGGGATTCAAATCTGGAATTAGTCGAATCTCGCCTTTACAACCCCTAAGGTTGTGGACTTCGTACTGAGGATTACCATGATCTTTGTCACTGTAAAGACGCAACAGAATTTGCATCAGATTCTGAGCAGACGGTACAATGTCTATTAATTACATAACCATCGCTCGTATCCTCCATTTGCAGAAAAATTTGTGCAAACATATTTTTTTTTTATCTATATCTACATATAGTCCTCCAGACAGTCCAGACCGTATTTCGGCCACGGCGGCCAATCTCAACGGAGACTAGCCTTCGGCGCGGGAGATATTATAGTGCACAAGTGGGTGCGCAGATACAGGTTCACTCTCTCTTCCCTCACTCTCATAGTCCGATGGGACAGCAATCCGACACGACCGGAGAGAGATCAGGCTTAACGTGCTTTCCGAGGCACGGGGGTATCACACCGCCAACTTCCAAACTCCGGGCTGTTACTAAGAATTCGTAATGGAAAAACCCAATAACACTTTGCCCGACCCGGGAATCGAACCGAGGACCCCACGCTCAGCAGCCGCGCTTGCGACCACGAGACCAACGGGGCAGGGGGTATCTACATATTATATACAAAGTATAAAACAAAGTTGTTTTTCGTGCAGTGTCTGAGTGACCACTTCCGTATTGTAATCTCTACAATGAATTTTGATGTGGTTTAGCATAATTTATAGCATTTATTCCGGACTAGCTGCGCCCCGCGGTTTCACCCGCATACGTCTCGATCCCGTGGGAATATCGGGATAAAAGGTATCCTATGTCCTTCTCCAGGTCATGGTTTACCCAAGTGCCAAATTTCATCCAAATCCGTTCAGCCATTTTAGCGTGAAAGCGAAACAAACAAACACTTTCACATTTATAATATGGCACACCGGGTGCAATAACGTCATAAATGCTAAAATTGGAATTGATGTCAAACATGCATCTACATCCGGTGCAGAAATATCATAAATGTAACTCTCAAAATGACCAACTGAGGGTTTTTGTAAGCGCTAGTGCGAGAACGTCCTAATAGAGATGGTGACAAAGTTTTCTTTCTTTTTTCAATCTGTATAAAACGTCATTTATTACTTATGACGTTGTAGCACCCGGTGTGCGAATTATTAGTTAGGATTAGGATGGTCTGTGTGTATAATACCTACGTTTTATTAAGATAACTGGCGAAATCTCGAAGGTTTACAGTGTCGCCACATCAGTAAGTACATTGCACATGTCTCGTATAAATAGGTAAAGTTCCATTCAAACCTAATGGCGGCTCGGAAGTTAGCCACTCGCTGCGCAGTACCCCACCCCTCACCCCCGCTGACACATTAATTCGTTATTGCGCAGCGACTCGCCACATGTTCCGAGCTGCCATTAAGTTTGAATCGGGCTGTACCAGCTAAAGACTTATTAACTTGTTTATAGAATTCAATCCTTCTGAGAAGTCTGGGAACTCCGTATTTTTTTTTTTAACTCAGTTTGTGCCACAACAAGCTTTCACAAAAATAAAAAAATTATTACAAAAAGACAAAAACCGGCCAAGTGCGAGTCGGATTCGCACACGGAGTGTTCCGTACCGTATTAAAATCGAGCAAAAAACGCCGAAAAAAACACGTTTCTTGTACATACAGGAACCTCCTTTCATTATTAACTTATTTTATTTTTACTATACCGGAAATAGAAATACACAATCTGTGAAAATTTCAACGGTCTATCTAGTACGGTTCATGAGATACGCAGTCCACTGACAGACAGACGGACGGACAGCGAAGGCTTAGTTACAGGGTCCGGTTACCGCATACGAGGGTGAATCAAAAAATTCTTGGAATCAATATTAAAAAATGCAAAGATTTAAACAAAAATATTTTATTTCTCTACATAATCTCCCTCCAATGCAATGCATTTAGAATAACGCGTTTCTAACTTCCTTATTCCTTGTGAAAAAAAAGTTTTTCTTGACTCTCGAAAAACTCCTCTACGGCAGCCATAACCGCGTCATTATCGTAAAATTTTGTTCCACGAATGTCCTCTTTTAATTTTGGGAATAAGTGAAAATCACTTGGGGCTAAGTCCGGAGAATATGGTGGGTGGTCAAGGAGATTGAAGCCAGCACAGCGGATTGCGTTGAGCGCAACTTCCGATCGATGAGCAGGAGCGTTATCTTGAAGAAACAACACGCCCAACGATAGTTTTCCACGACCTTTTTCTTTAATCGCTTCACGCACTTTCGGGATTAAATTGGCATAATAGGGTCCAGTAATCGTCTGGCCTTTTGGCATGTAATCAATAAAAAGGATTCCTTCACTATCCCAGAACACTGAGGCCATAACTTTGCCAGCGGTAGTAGCAACTCGAAATTTCTTAATGGATGGAGAGAATGGTCGTTTCCAAGACATGCTTTGTCTCTTAGTTTCAGGATCGAAATGGTGGACCCACGTTTCATCCATGGTGACAAGGCGACGGCAAAAATTATCCGAATCACGCTGGAACATTTCGAGATTACGCTTAGAAATTTCCAAACGTCGCTTTTTGTTTTCGTCGGTTAACATTCGTGGCACCCATCTTGCCGACACTTTTTTGAACCCCAGTGAATCAATTATAATGGATTGAACGCTACCAAATGATATCTTTAGGATCTCAGCTATATGTTTTATAGTTATTCTTCTGTCTTCCAAAACCAGATTCTCAACCTTTTTGACATTTTCTTCCGTAACGGAGGTTGAAGGCCGCCCAGAACGCGGGTCATCTTTACAGCTTGATCTACCTCTTTTAAATTCAGCCACCCAGTACGCAACCGTAGAATAGGGTACAGCATCATCCCCTAATGTCTGCTGAATGTCCGAAAAAAATTCCTTCGTAGACATTTTTTTCAAACTGAGATATTTTATCACCGCACGTAACTCACTTTTATCCATAATTTTGGGTTTTTAGCAACTCGTTGCACAAAATAATTTATTACGTGCGAACGAACTGACAAAAACAAGTGACAGTTTGCATAAATATTATGTGATTGACACTCTTTAATTTGAATATCGAACTTCTCCCAAAAGTGTTTTATTTATATGCAATTCTAAGAACTTTTTGATTCACCCTCGTACATAATATTCCATTGTCGCAATCTATAAATTCTTGAACCAAGACAACCTTACTAGCGGTTTTGTCAATTCCCATTCAACAGATTAAATAAGAAAACATTTAGAATCATAGCTACTTACGTTGTCATCTTTTTTCAACGCAAATATAAAAGGATATCCTAACTTAACGCACAGCTTTGACCTGTCACCGTGCACGTAACGTTCCGGACTTCGGACCCGCAAGTTGACCGACTCGGAGGTGACTGCGTAAGGATCCGGACTTTGGACACGCCAACTTGACCGTCATTGTGGAATAGAATGCGTCAACGTCACCTACGTGTCGACACACGTAGGTGACGTTGACGCATTCTATTGATCCACCATGTATGAATCGTGACACACACGACCTACTAAGTTATAATATCGTGTGATGTTGAACTCGAACGACTTGTATGTAGATTAGCTGACCCGTCAGACGTTGTCCTGTCAAAATTTCAATTTCAATTTCTCGGCTGTTCCTTTGGGTTATTCCTAGTTACTTATCTTTTATTTATAAAAAGGTAAAAAGGCGAAAAAAAATCTGATCGTTTTTTTTTCTAGTTTTTGCGAGACTAACGCACGACGATTGATTTTTATTATTCTTCGACTAATAAAAAAGTAGGGATGAAAAAGACATGTAGCCGACCCCTAATAAATGGAGATAGGGCCAGAGATTGATGATGATGAAGAATGACGTAGATGGACTGAACCACGTGGACATGCGATTTCAGTATTATGATTATAATGGATTGTAGTGGATAATGGATTATAATAATTAGGCGTCGGTCGTGGCTGTCTAGTGCGCGAGATGCTCCACTGTTAGCCCAGGTTCGAACAGAAGTATTATTATCGCGGCGATTTTGCGCATCCAGCGCGTATCCCAGCGCGTCAAGAAAACACACTGTTGGATATTCAACTCTCGGCGCTAAGCAGAGCGTCGAAAATCCAATACGCGAAAAAAAATCGCCGCGATAAAAATACGTCCGTGAGAACCTGGGTTTATCGTTCATTATGGGATTGGGAGAGGCAGAGTTTTTATTGATTAATGGGAACAAGTCTTAGTACCCTACCACAGATAGTTTAGATTTTCTTTTGACCATTCATAGAAAAATGGATACTTGGTTGACATATTATGCAGAAGGTATTTACTCTGAATATTTTCTGTTATGATCTTGGGCAGCAGGAGCGTCCGAAAGGGATATCGTGGCCCCTGGCAAGTACAGGCAACTGAAGGAACACGGGTGGGTTTTAGTTAGTAAGAGTCTGACACGCCCTCCCGCTCTGCCAAGAGCGGAAGAACTTATTTGATAATTTACCACCCAAAAAAAAAAGATGCTGAAGACAAATATGTTAAATGAGAGCATTTTCTTAATATATCAATATTTTAGATTATGTTTATATTACATAGTGAAATTAATTTGTAAAGTAAAAAAACTTAGAATCACGCAATCTCTATCAAGCGTATTTTTCTGAAGCGTTCACCATTTTGAAGATAATTTAATTATTGATCTTTTAGTATACGTGTTTTATTAAAATACCTTTTGTTTTATGTATAATAAATTAATAATGCGTCAAGCTTAGGACAGCGCTCCTAGATGGGCGAGTCCTATTACTGGCGGACGTGCGACGCTTTGCGTGAGCTCAGTACAGAACACGCAAGCTAACCACTCAAGGTCACTGGCATCATATTTTGATCAAGATACAACCTCAAACAGACCTGCAAATTGCAAAAAACGAAAGAACATTTGAATTTCGCGGGCTACCACTGCGGATTCACGTTAAAATCCCATCGGTCGTCGGTTAAAAACCAGTCGGCGACGGGTGCCCCGTGGTAGAATTTTGGTTGATTTCCGGCGCTCTCGATGACGGCACCCGATGTGGGGCGCCCTACTCGCACCGCCCTAACCCTAGGGCCCCCACTGTCTATGCCTTTGTATAATAACGACAGTAATTACATGATTCATAGTAACAATCGATCTGCGTAGCCTTTTTCCAACTATGTTGGGGTCGGCTTCCAGTCTAACCAGGTGCAGCTGAATACCAGGTATTTTACATGGAGCGACTGCCTATCTCACCTCCACAACCCAGTTACTGGGTAACATGACACGCCTTGGTAAGACTGGTTGTCAGATTTTTGAACTTCTGACTACCTGTAACGACTGTCAAAGATCTACGAATGACAGCCGACAGCCGAGACCAACAACGGCTTGACGTGCTTTCCGAGGCCCAGAGGGATTTCGCTGTTTCCATCGACGTACTAACGGCTTATTCACGAACAAACCGTCAACAATCAAACAAAATAACAAGTGACAGTGACAATGACAATACAATGCTTACGGCACTTTAGCCGGGCCGAGGCAGCGCCACTACTATGCCACAAATAGCGGCAGTTTATCCACTTCCTTATAACATTGTTTAAACAAATTCCAATGCAAACAAAAAGTAAAGGAATATCTGCTCACCCTAAATTATGACGACACGGAAGAATTACTTAAACCATAACTTAAACAATTCAGGCACCCACTCACTAATCCATACCTACACTCACTCTTACATATCTACACTCACACATACACACTTTCACTCACTCAAACAACTCACACCCGGCACATAAATAGATACTAACTTTCTTTGTTTTTAATTTTAATTAATTTAAACCCGGTTTTCTTTCATCCCCCCGGTTCTTATCCTCAAATCAATTGTATTAGTCTAGTTTATTTGATTATTTTTTACAAAAGTGCACTTTACTAAATTGTAACTAACTATTATAACATCCATAATGGACGGATGGATGACCCCTGTAACACAGGTTTTTCCTAGCATAGGGGTCATTGATCAATATTTTTGTACCAGTCTATTTCCATGTTTAAATTAAGTGTCACCCTGTATGTGTACTTTTTACGTCAAATAAATATTATATTATATTATAATTCCCTAAATATATACAAAGATGAATGAGAATGAGCCGTACCTACTAGGTAAATTTTGTACTAGGTTACGCTATTTCGTTCGATCGACCCGTGTGGCTGCTATTATTTAGCCACGCCCACGAGCCCCTCGGAGAGGCTCAGTGTATATGTATTGTATTTTTATCACATCAAAACTTATATTCCTTTGTTAAATAACGGCAATAAGTACATGATTCATATCTATACTTCTATAACTCCTATACTAGTCTATATTATAATAATATAAAGAGGTATTTTTTTTTTGTTTGTTTCTTTGTAAGTTTGTAGGGAGTAGGTAATATCCGGAACTATCAGTCGGCTCCGAAAAAATCTTTTTGTATTGCATAGCCCAATTCTTGAGGGCAGATAAAGTTAGCGCTAGTCATTCATACATAAAATATCATGACATTGCACACATAATATTAATACGCATTGATTGATTTTCCATTCGATTATGTGCTAATTCTATCTGTAATTTATATGCGACTAATTAATTTACAGTGCATTGTTATATTGTAAACATGTTGTTCCATTTAATTTATGTTGTTCTTTTATTTACTTGCAATTTTAAAGCGTTCTGTTAAGCAGTTAAAAGGAGGTCTTATAACATTGTCTATGGTCAACCCTCTACGGCGCGGGTGGTCCATTGACGTGGAAAGAACTATTAATTAGGTCCATGTGCATAGATTCCCGTTACCTATTAGAACGGGCGGTGAGCAGTTGTGGCCCAGTGGTATCCCTGTACCATAATTACGTAATACACGATCAATCGGAATTTGAATCGTTTTGAAACAAATTGCTAATCCATTGCATCATAAGTTTGAAAAAAAGAATCTGCTCAACAACGAAAATAACGCAATGAATGTGGTTGAACTGTCAAAATGTACCATATTTGCCATAATCGTTTACGGATATGTGTTGCGTAATTAGATAGCTGTCTTACATGTTGTAGGTCGTGGGTTCGAACCCAGGCAGTTGCTTTACTTTGTGTAAATAGTTTCATCACCACTGCTCTCAAAATGGTGAAGGAAAACATCGTGAGGAAACCGGCATGTCCTAGAACCAAAAATTCTGAGACATGTGACATCTACCAACCCGCACTAGGTAGATTACACCGCGTGGTAGATTACAGCCACAGTCCCACACCCTCTCGAACCAACCCGCACTAGGCCCGCGTGGTAGATTACAGCCACAGTCCCACACCCTCTCGAACCAACCCGCACTAGGCCCGCGTGGTAGATTACAGCCACAGTCCCACACCCTCTCGAACCAACCCGCACTAGGCCCGCGTGGTAGATTACAGCCACAGTCCCACACCCTCTCGAACCAACCCGCACTAGGCCCGCGTGGTAGATTACAGCCACAGTCCCACACCCTCTCGAACCAACCCGCACTAGGCCCGCGTGGTAGATTACAGCCACAGTCCCACACCCTCTCGAACCAACCCGCACTAGGCCCGCGTGGTAGATTACAGCCACAGTCCCACACCCTCTCGAACCAACCCGCACTAGGCCCGCGTGGTAGATTACAGCCACAGTCCCACACCCTCTCGAACCAACCCGCACTAGGCCCGCGTGGTAGATTACAGCCACAGTCCCACACCCTCTCGAACCAACCCGCACTAGGCCCGCGTGGTAGATTACAGCCACAGTCCCACACCCTCTCGAACCAACCCGCACTAGGCCCGCGTGGTAGATTACAGTCACAGTCCCACACCCTCTCGAACCAACCCGCACTAGGCCCGCGTGGTAGATTAATCCACAGTCCCACACCCTCTCGAACCAACCCGCACTAGGCCCGCGTCGTAGATTACAGCCACAGTCCCACACCTTCTCGAAGAGAGGCGGCCTGTGACCCAGAAGTGGGAACATTATAGGCCGATTATGCAACGGGCGTGGGCGATGGGGTTTGTTTGAGCAGTAATTTTATACCGGCTGAAAATCATACCAAAAATGGTTATTCCTTAGTGCATAAGAGATCTGAGCGTCAGCTGCTCCAGTAGTGGGATTCCAAAGTTAGAACACGTCTTGTAAAAATAACGTATAAAAAAGTAATTTCATACCGCACCAAAACTTTATGGGGCGGTTGTTCGGACCTTAATCAACGCGCGACGATCGCTTTTAAATAGGAAGCGGGGATGTTTACCCGCTTCTGTTGATTGTTGATGATCATTATCTTGTTGAATGTGACTAAAACTGTACACTGATACACATGCACAACATTTATCTCTCATTTCGACGCAGTGACCGCCTTCTCCGATGAAGGTCACCGGCTCAATTCCCGCGTCGGAGTTAAAATCTCCACACCAACACTGCGTGTTCACGGAAACAAAGACTTTCTTCGTTTCGTTTTGAAGGTCTGAAATTTTATGTGATGCGCGTGAATTTGATTACTTTACAGTATACTTTTTTTTTTGGCAGCTTTTTAACTGTTCATAGCCTGTAGATGCTACGTTTCAATCTTTTGCAGTTGGGTAAAAAGCGACTAAGTTCGAGCCGAACTAGCACACGGAAGGATCCGTACCATCGCATAATATTTAACACATTTTTTTTTCTTAAAATACTATGCAAACATATTGTTTGTCATATTTCCGTTTCAAAAGAATTCACGAAAAAACTGACAGTTGAGTGGAGGATCCGGCGGCGCTCGCATTGAACGGCTCGGCTCGCTGCACTGACTACTGTAACGCGTTACAAAAACTCGATACATTACAAACAAAACGTTACAAGTCAGCCTTTAAACCATCTCCTCATTTACGTCATAAAGCAAATGACAGATACGGCAGAAGTGGTCGTTATACCGAAAAAATGTTCTTGAATTTAATCTCGATCATTGTATGCCTTAAATAGGAGCATTATTGGCTATTGTTCAGAATTTTATGGTTATCTACGACATTTGAACTGTCTTTGACTGTCCTTGGCAATTTCTAGTGTCAATGTATATTTAGCTGGAATGCAAGATATTTTAAATTCGCACACAGGCGTAGATGGCGGGACGAGGAGGCATTGGTATAGTTCGATTTAAACTTAATGGCGGCTCGGAAGTTAGCCACTCGCTGCGTAGTACCTCACCCCTCACTCCCGCTGACCCATGAATTCGTTACTGCGCAGCGACTCACCTCATGTTCCGAGCCGCCATTAAGTTGGAATCGGGATGTACCATCGAAGAAGTTCATATCTATACACCGTAAAGGCTATTTCTGCTTGCAGCGCTTGGCCGTTATAGAACCGGGGCGGTAATAGATGTAGTCATCGTGTTCACAGGATTTTGTTTTCAAACTGCTTAGATATGAAGTTCTAGTACATATTGGCTCAGAATCAAGTTGAGTGGAAATAGGAGAGGGAGGCATTTACTCTGCAGCGGGTGTGGGATAATACGGGTTAATTATTATTATTTTCTCATGTTTGCTGCCGACAATCCTCTTCACCGTACCCGGCGACGGCGACGCAGACAAATTTTCTTTCCTTTTGTGAGCTCTCTGATGACTAGCAAAACAAATGTGGTCTTGAAAACCCGGCCACAGCAATATACGAGTATTATGGGAATAAAATGTTAATGTAGGAAATAAAAACCGGCCAAGTGCGAGTTCGACTAGCACATGAAGTGATCCGTACCGTATTAGCCCAGGTTCGCAGGGGGTTATTTTTATCGCGGTGATTTTTTTTCGCGTATTGGGTTTTCGACGCTCGGCTTAGCGCCGAGAGTTAAATATCCAACAGTGTGTTTTCTTGACGCGCTGGATACGTACTGTTGGATTCTCAATGCTCAGCTCAATACCGAGAGTTGAAAATCTAGTGTACGAAAAAAAACGCCGCGACAAAAATACGTCCGTGCGAACCTGCTATTAAGATCGAGCAAAAAACGCCGACAAAGACACGCTTCTTGTATACCCCCTTTAATTATTAACTTTATTTAATGTTTATTGTTTGTTGTTATAGCGGCAATAGAAATACAAAATCTGTGAAAATTTCAGCTGTCTACTTATTACGGCTTATGAGATACAGCCCGCTGACAGACAGACGGACGGACAGCGCAGGCTTAGTAATAGGGTCCCGTTCGGGTACGAAACCCTAAAATCGGCTGACCACGCACATTGAAGGGTTCCGCAGTTGGGATGAATTTATCCTAATAACAAACTTAACATTGTAGTTGAAAAATATGTTCTCCGGATATATACCTACGGAATGTATGGGAGAACATATTTTTCAAACTGTATATTTAAGTTGGTCGATTATTACTTGTTAACCTGTAAAGCCTACTTAGCTGTGATAGTTTTTTTTTTTTTTTTCTTTTTTTTTTTAGAAGCACACAACTTTAATAATTTTTTACTTTTTTAATTTCGTTATACATAATATATATACCACTGCTGTCATTTTTTTCACGAATCCAAGTACAACCATTTAGCTGGCAGGGGGGGGACACTTGACTCTAACAAAAACTATCACTTTAAATTTTAATATTTCGCTAACGGAACCCTGAATTGAAAAATAGTTTTCACACACCCACTATATTTTTGAACGACGTCTTTCCGACACCCCACACCATGGGATAGACGAGAAAAAAAAAACATCTCCACCACGTTTAGGGGAGGTACCATTTTTTTTTCTTGATTTTGTGTTACCACTGTCAGCGTGATTAATATGTATACCCATGCCAAATTACAGCTTTCTAGTACTAACCATCTCGACAGACAAACAGACAGACGGACATGGCGAAACTATAAGGGTTGCTTGTTTACTACGGAACCCCAAAAAACTAGCTATGTCTTGTGCAATTATATTGTCTCAGTATCCCGTAAAAAGCCAGTGTTCTTGTCACTAAGCTAGTATTTTCCTTTAGTTCTTCCGATACAAAGGTTACTTACAATCCGTCCCTTGTACCAGAAACATCAATGAGATTAAATAAACATAAACAGTCAACAATTCCAACAAAATCGGTAAACAAACTGCCACGATTTATTTATCGATTAGACTAGACCGTTCGAGAGGCCTTTGTCCAGCAGTGGATGGCAATAGGCCAAGTTCATTGATTATTGGGGCATATTTACGGCTCCAAATCCATTTCCCGGTGCTGCTATAGATACATTATTGTGTTTACGTAGTGCCTACATTCTAGGATCCATTAAGTGCAATTTTTGCTCAGAATATTTTTGGTTTCTGTGCCCAAAAGGTGGCAACGTGACCCTATTACAAGACTCCGCTGTCCGTCCGTACCATCAAAGTACTTCTTATCTATACATCGTAAGGACTATTTCTGCTTGCAGCACTCGGCGGCTATAGAACCGGGGCGGTAACAGTTGTGGCCATCGTGTTCACGGGATTTTGTTTTCAAACTGCTTAGATATGAAATTCTTTGATAGTACCTAACCCTTCGTGTGCGAGTCCGACTCGTACTTGGCCGGTTTTTTCAAGAGTCCAATAATAACTACACTGTATAGTCAATGAAAGTAATCAATGAACTGCGTAGTGTGTCGAACACCGGCCCTTGCGCAGAAGGGATAAAAAAGTTGGCATTTGCAGTCAGTCTGCTTGGGAACAAGTCCAGGAGCAACGGGTTCTTACGAAAAAAAACTAAGAAATACGCTCTAAAAATAAATTAATTTAAATATACAGGGTTACTGGTAACTCGACGTATTCCTTGCAGGACGTCATAGTAGGGTTAAAATGCAACAAATTAAGCCACCAAATGTTCTACCGAAGTTCAGTAGTTTTTGAGCTAGTTACATTTTCAGTTTTTTTATGAAAAATCCCAGATTAAATAATTTGGAGCCAATTTAAAAAATATTTACAGCGCGACTGTACTGAAATTTAAGTTAATATCATATTTGATGCCGTAGCAGATCTTTGTTCATAATTAAAAGTTCAAAAATGCCAGAAACCTTGGCAAATATCACTAAACAAACATTTATTTTTTTGTGATTTTTGCTGTTACTTCATACAAAATGTTGTCTAGTGAAAAAAAAAATACTACGCCTTATGTACAAATCACTAGGAAAATATCCTTGTCTTATCAGCTAACCAAAAAGGGATGAAAGTTAATACAAAGTTATGGACTACATTATGTGCGTCTCACAAAAAGGTGATTATTCGGAAAATCAAATAAAACAATTTCGTGAATATTAGCATTATTTTTAATCAATATCAGTTTAAAAACTTTAATTACACTTTCACACGTCTTGTTCGATGTACTGCCCTCGGTTTCGAATACATGTTCTTATTCGCTTCCTTACTTCGGTTTTTGTGATTCTTGATGTGATTGTTGCCCTCATCTGGTCCGCCGCATCTGTTATTCTCTCCCTTAGTTCTTCAATTGAATTTACTGGGGTCACATAAACTAGGTCTTTCATATGACCCCAGACGTAAAAGTCTAGCGGCGTAAGATCAGGGCTTCGTGCAGGCCATGGAATCGGCCCACCGCGCCCTATCCATCGGTTTGGATAGGTTTCATCCAGCAATTGTCGAATTGTGATTCGGAAGTGGGCTGGACATCCGTCATGTTGATAGATCATGTTTGCTCTTCTGTCTTCCGGTACATCCGTGAGCAGTGGTGTTAAATGATTTCTTAGGAAATCTTCATAAAGTTCCCCATTTAGTGTTCGGGGTAAAAAATGCAAAAAAAAATAAAAAAATAGCTTGTTTAGTGATTGTTATGACATCGCTTCAACTTTCATCGTGGCCGCGAACAGTTACTTTTTGTTTACCTAACAAAATAACGGTGTCAATAAATTCCGTTTAATTAAATTCTATGTATTTCGATCTACTTTTCTAATAAGATCTTCATGCAAATTAGTGAAAATAATTCTATTCCTATCAGTCCCGAACTCATAAAACAGAGTTATTCTAGTCATTTAGTTGTTCGAGTTATCTTAGAGCGAAATTTTTTGTTGTTAGGACATAAAGACAAAAAATATAATGTAGGCGTTTTGTAATATTTTAATTTTATGGTGTATCAAATACTTATAGTGTGATTATTCAATGACGATAGAATGGTTGTGTTCCGAATTTCCGAAGGGAAGTCTCACAATTTACCTGCTCGCCATAAAACTCTTCCCTTCCCTGTCACACATGCAAAAGTATTGACAATCATACCTTTCTAAATAGCTGATAAGACAAGGATATTTTCCTAGTGATCTGTACATAAGGCGTAGTATTTTTTTTTCACTAGACAACATTTTGTATGAAGTAACAGCAAAAATCACAAAAATATAAATGTTTGTTTAGTGATATTTGCCAAGGTTTCTGGCATTTTGAACTTTTAATTATGAACAAAGATCTGCTACGGCATCAAATATGATATTAACTTAAATTTCAGTACAGTCGCGCTGTAAATAATTTTTAAATTGGCTCCAAATTATTTAATCTGGGATTTTTCATAAAAAAACTGAAAATGTAACTAGCTCAAAAACTACTGAACTTCGGTAGAACATTTGGTGGCTTAATTTGTTGGATTTTAACCCTACTATGACGTCCTGCAAGGAATACGTCGAGTTACCAGTAACCCTGTATATATAATAACCGCTTGTCTATCTAGAAAGATAATAAATTGTGTTAGGGTCAGCACAACGAGTGTGCTTTCATAACAATATCATTCTTAGTCGAGACATCGTGTCAATCATACGCGTCAATTTATTTTTTTAATTATTTATTTTTAAACTTGCGACCTCTGTATGCAAATTAAGTATCGATCGGTCGGCGGGTTATCAGTGCCTATTTTAATTATTAAAAAAAGATAAGGATTTGGAAAGATGATGAAAAGTCAGTGTGATGCGCGTGCGCCAGTGAAAGCTTACATCATGAGTGATCTACTGAAGAAGTTAGACCATGACACGAGGAACTCTATCGTCCAAATTGCTGTTGCGGTTGCAGGATTCTACCTGGGGATGTTTTGTTGTATGTATTTTTTTCTCTTTTTTACTTGGTGATTTTTAGATTGTTTTTTTTTTTAAATTATGTGTGGCAATTTAAACAGTGGGTTGTTATTTTTTTAATTTAGTCATTTTCATTTAAAACTTGCGGTAATATTTGATAAATACTAGGTGAGTTTTATGCATTTTCGTGCGAAAAATAATAGCATCTTGTTAAAATATTTTTTTAAATAAAATATTATAAAAGTATTTACGTATATCAAAACTATTTTAGATAGGTAGATATATGACTACTGAGGTAAACCCATATTGTTATTTGAGAAAACCACAAACTAGTACAGTTAATTTCCTCATACTTGTGCATATTATGAAATTAACAACGACCGCAATACCTATATTATTTCACTCAGAACAACTTGCTTTTATAAAAATCAATCTTATCTTATATTATTATAAAGAGCTATATTTTTAAGTTTATATATATGGGGGTAATCTTCGGAACTACTTATTCGATTCCGAAAATTCTTTCACTAATGGGAATCTACATTATCCCCGAGTGCTATAGAATATGTTTTATGTTCGATCGAGAAGCTTCACTGTTCTGCTCGCGAATAATTAATAAAGGTACATAAAACTGTGCAGAAATGCAAAACTTTAGGCACTTATTACATAATATTTGCAATAGTTAACTTCGAAATAGCAATAGCATACATGCAATGAACCACAAAAAATATAGAATCTTTTATTTTTCATGTCCGTTGAAAACGCGAACCACTTTTTCTGTAATAAAGGTTTAAATTGAACTAGGGAAAAACTGGTTGGCCAGCGCTATTTACAGTTTATATTAGATTAATGTGAACTTGTACTGAGCTAACGTTAGCTCACTTATTATTAAGGTCTACAATTCTTCATACAAGGATGTCGCTGGCAGGTGTAGCTAGGCCGGTTGTAATGACAGCCTGCCGGTTAAGCGGTTGTCCGCCATTTTTTTTTTTGCATTTTTCACATTATGTGCAATTTATCGTGGACCTGCATCGTCGCTAGGTTGCATGAGCACGAACGGGTTAAGTGATACGGAGTTTGCGCCATTTTTTTGTCAATGACATTTAAGTTATCGGACCTGAGAATATATAATTTATGCTTGGGGTAGTTTTTTCCTATGCATCGCCTTATTATTAAGTTCAATTAAATACTAACAAAACTTAATCGTTAAAAAAATAAATTATATTCGTTTTCATATTTTCGCGCCAAATTAGATGTTCCATAAAGTTCTATAAACAGATTTTACTGTCAAACTTTTTCCAATATTTTTCTTTGAATATTTCAGATAGAAACAAGAAGAAATTAATTGTTATAACTCTCGTTACATCATATATTATTTCATTAAAAATTATCTTATGCCTAAGATCAAATGTCATTGTAATACTCAATCTAAACGAATAAAAAAAATATAAATAAACTCAATAAAAAAAGTATGTTTTGTCTGGCTGTCCGTGTCAGTCCATATTTTTAACCTAAAACTTATAATATGTTTCAGACGTGTCAGCCTATTTAAATAAACGTTGAAATAAATATAGTACAAAAAGGTTCGATCACACAACATTTTCCTAAACCATTTTTATCGAAGAGTTGGACTTTTAGGACTGTTGATCTTATGAGACCTTTTTTTAAAACGCCCGACTAGCCCGCGAAATTCAAATTTTCTTACGTTTTTTTTTTGCAATTTACAGTTCCGTATCAGGTTGTATGTTGATCCAAATACGATTCGGTGCCGTACAAACATGAATTTACAGAACTTTTATCTTTAATACAACTCTCCAAATTCAAATTACCCTATAGAATGAATTGGTCATGAAATCATGATATTTAAGACCAATTTCTACTGAGAGTTTTATTGATGATTCTAATGTTTATAATTCTGTAAATACGTATTTTTTTCTGATTCAAAAGACAACCTGTACCCTAATTATGCAATACACGATCAATCAGAATTTGAATCGTTTTGAAACAAATTGCTAATAAGTTCGAAAAAACAATTTGCTCAACAACGTAAATAACGCAATGAATGTTGTTGAACTGTCAAAATGAAACAAATTTGTCGTAGTCGTTTACAAAAATGTGTTGCGTAAATAGATAGCTGATACTGACATGCAAATTACTTAAGAAAATTAGAATTTCGCGGACTACCTTTGCGTTTTTTTTTAAATATTTAGTTACGGCTTTGTAACAAAAACTTTACGTTTTATAAACAAACGAATTTAAAGTTAAACTACCTAAACTTATTTGTATATTCAAATGTTAAATAATTTTATAAATTAAAGAAACTGTGTCAATAGTTTACGCTGTCAGCGTTACATTTTTAGCATACTACAAGGTTTAGAATGCGCACATAAACAATACAATTGTTTTGTAAGCTACAATCGCACGTGCAGAATTAAAACTGGAAAAAGTTGGTCCTTTTTAACCAATTTTTAGCCAGTGTTTACACCATAAAGCCTAGTACAGATAAGCGCGACGCGACAGGGCGACGCGTCTCTAACAAAACAATTTCTAAGAAAACTTGACGGTAGAACAATTACCGGTGTCGCGTCGCGCCAGTCTGCACTGAAACCTGACGAAAATGAATTAATTTAAAGAAGTCTATTACTGTTATCCTGCATCATCCCCCTGCAGAGTAAAAGCCTCTTCCAATGACTTCCAGCTCTTTAGATCCAAGACCAATGTGGACCGCTGGTCGTTTGTTTTCTCTAGTTTGTCCCGCCATCTTCTACGGGGTCCGCCGCGAGGCCTTCTGCACGCGTAGCATGACAACCATAGAAACGGGTTTTGTCGACGTACGCCGACGAACGTCTGCCTTTGTATCTTATTGTGTGGAAGAAGTTGAAATAAATAAGAATAGACAAAATTACAGATTATGATTGTTTATCTGTCATTTTGTCTATTCTTCCGTCGATAAAACCCGTTTCTATTGTGGTCATGGTAAACGTGATGGCTGTGTCAGGGCTCCACATAGTGGTTATTTTGGTCCACAGTTCATTGGGCATAAGGCAGACGTGGTCAGCCCAGTCCCACTCAGAGTAGAGGCTAAAGAAGTCCATCAATCAATCAATAAAGCTTCTTGCAGGTTTGCAACGCGGTTTTGGAGCCTCATTCTAATTAAACGTTACCGATCCTCGCTGTGTTTTGTCGATCAGTCTCTTCTTTTCCAGTAAAAAACTCGTTTGCAAAGCGTGGAATCTCTAACAAACTTGATACCGATGGGTAGAAACCGTGAACCATTAACCGCCTATCTTCATGGTCCTGAGAACCAGGTGTTGCCTTGAAGCCAGCTTGGAGATTCCTATGTTCAGCTGTTAGACTTCCCATAATTTCGCATAATGGATACCTTGCTTTGAGACCTTGCCTGCTTGCGTTGCCCCTCCGTGCTTCGGAAAACACGTTAAGCCGTTAGTCCCGGTTCTCATTCGTAGATCTTTGACAGTCGTTACGGCTAGTCAGAAGCCCAAAAGTCTGACAACCAGTCTTACCAAAGGTTATGGTGTTATCCAGTAACTGGGTTGTGGAGGTCAGATGCAATCGCTCCATGTAAAATGTACTCAGCTGTCTTCGGTTAGACTGGAATTGGCCCACTCCTACATAGTTAGGAAAACCCTAGTCAGATTGATTGAACACCTTGCTGTAATGTAGATGTTTACTTCAGCTAGACAGCTTACTAATCTGACATGCATGATCAATTGTGCACTGCGAGAAAATACAAAATAATAATTATTTTCTACATCTGATAAATAGTATCCTGTCTGGTTAAGGTTAATTAAATCCTTTACGTACAGACGCTAGCACATCAACCTACTACAATCTGTCAAATTTCTTTAATAGATATTGACTTTATCACTGAAGTATAAGGTTCAAAGTTGATTGGGAAAATTTTACAGTTTCGGGTAGGTTGACGTGCTGGCGTCTGTACCCTACACCTGCAGCATTCAGTAATACCTCCTCGGTATGATTATAATTATCTCGATTTATAAAAACAACTTTTAGTTCATTAAGAAGACTGCAAATAATTAATTATCTTAATCCAAGTCTGGCGTGACTTCTTTGTTCTTTGTCGTGTTTGTTGAATATTTTTAAAGACCAAACTCTACTTCCATAAGCACATAGGATTTACTGATACAAATTCTTCGGAGCTCTTTATCAAAATGTCGTGTATAATCATTATATACAGCCTGTATCTAAGCCACTGCTGCTGCATGCTAACCATCTCGATCATGTGCTAGTCTATAGTCTGTTCGAAAAGTATCCGATGAAAATATAAACAAATGGACCAGAAAACTTAACTGTGGATGCCAATTTCTAGTGCCACATACAAATTGATTGCTTTGACGTGATTATTTGAATACCTAAAGATGTTTTTCATTTGACGATTGAGGTTAATTTTATAAACCCATTTTCTTTAATTCTAATTATTTTATTCAAACAATAAGTAATTGTTGGAAAAAGTGGTGAGATATAAACTTGAAACCTTCTTAATACAGATGAATGTTTTTTAAGTGATTGTGTAAGAATTTAACCAGAAAAATGATTGTTTACACTTTCATCATACACTTTTGGGACAGACCATAGTTTGCATCCAGATTTTGTCATTCGTGACTTGCCACAATGTTTACAACCCATCTTGCTGAAGTGATTCGCTATTTCTCTTCTCACCAACCCCTGCATCCCATCTTGCTGCAGCGTGTCTTTCATTACTTCTACCGTTGTTCGGCCTCCATTCTGTACTTTTTTTAACCTTGTTTTGTGTTCAGTAACCTCTTGTTTATTTTGAAAACAAAGAGAATCACCGTTGTAGGTCGTTTCGCACGATTTTGAGTCATTCGCAGGAATTAAATTTAATTATGAGTTTATTTTTAGCATTTTCGCGTGTGATTCAATAGTATACCTTAACATGGATGTCAAGTTTTGAGGTTAATTAGTTTAGACTATTGTTTTTATTATACTAGCTCTACATTGGGTTAGATAAAAATATTCTGCGTGTAGTTTTGATTCTAAATAATTTTGTTTTTACAATCTTTAACCGATCTTCTATTCTACATTTAAAAAAAATATTCAATAACCTTTAGTCCATTCTTATGAATATTCAGCCGAAAGAGATCCATTCCTGGGAATAGGCGGAGGCCTAGTTAGGAGCTGTGGCATGCTTTGGGGAGCCTAAACATCACGGGGAAATACCCATTTCTAGCTATTTTTGTTTTTAGCGTTTGTCAGATAATTTTCATGTATGATGCGCAAGCGCAGCCGCGGGTTAAACACAAGCGTGACCACACATTTCCAGATTTACCCCGATTTAATCCGAAACCTTGTAAAAAGTCACAAAAACAATCCAGAGCCTGAATGGGCGATAACCAGTAGGTAAAGAGATAAAAGTAAATAAAACTTTATGATAACGTTTCAAAAGAGATATCTGCGCATATTTAACTCTCTGTGTTCTTGAACTTGATCGTAAAAACAATGTGGATAGTTTCAATGACACGCGAGACGAATTAGTCTAATAATAATTTTATCTTCAACTATTTCGCTGTAAAAATTGAAAAGAGTATGAATCTTAGGTTGAATCGCTTTCAATGTAAATTGAAAGCGATTTTTTTGTACAAAGCAAAATGAACTTTATGTCTATAGTGTAACGTACAACCTAGATACGAGCCAAATAACAGGTACGTTTTCAGGAGAATTCTCGCGCATTCTCGGTAATTCCCGCAGTTACAACCTCATATCTAGTTTGTACGTTACACAATTGAAATAAAGTTCATTTTGCTATGTACAATATCGGTATAAAAGTATAAAAACTTTTTACAAAAAAAAAGAAACGACTAAAAAAAACGTTACAAATTGAAAATTAACTTTAATTTCATGTTCATGTGTCATTAGTTTTGAATTTTCGTTTTATGCCACCGACTTCCGAAATTAAAGTTATTTTTCAGTTCGTAATGTTTTTGTTTTGGAAGTCGGTTGTTATTTTTTGTAAAAAGTTTTTATTTCTTACTTTTTAGTTACCTACCCTACACAAATTCGAATAATTATCACTACCTGCTATGTAAATAACAGTGACAGGAACTTATTATAACATCAACATCATTAGAAAAATACGTATTATTATTATTGCAGCTAACTCAAAAACTACCCAAGCAACGTAAATCATTTATATGGGACCACCGCGCAAGCTTCCTCTACCCTATGAAAAAAGAATTTTCAAAATCGGTCCACAAATGACGAAAATATCTAGGGACATACATAAAAGAAAAGAAAAAAGTACATACTCTACGAACATAGAACCTCCTACTATTTGGAAGTCGCTTAAAAAATCGCTTCCATTCCGTTCCGTGGCAATGTAAATTGTTGAGCCTTAGATGGTTTGTAGGGATGTCGGAAATGCAATAAAGTATCGATATTTTTTGAAAATATCGATATTGATATTTTTGTTAAAAAATATCGATATATCGGTGCAGAAATACGCGCGTGTTGAGGTTATACTATGTAAGCCAGTTATGGTAATAATACGGACGGGCAGTTGAAGTTAAAATTGACAGAGTTGCCAACTTAAAAACCAAATTATAAAACAGCAAAACGAGTCGACCAAAAACAAAAAATACATAAAATATAATTTGTTAAAAAGATGTTAGTATAAAAAAAGTATTCCTTTTTAGGATTTTTAAATCTTAAAACTTATAAATGTTTATTGGTCTGAAAAAATATAGATTTTTAATTTTTAAACCTTTTCGATACTTGGAATTTTAAATCGATATATCGAAATATTAAATATCGCTCAAAAATATAGATACATTGAAAAAATTATATCGATGTATCGATATTTTTTCAAGAAGCCTATGGTTTGGTCATGTTGAGAGGATGAATGAAAGGTAACCAACCATCAAAGGTACGTATTACCTATTTACGAGGCAGATGTTACTGGAAACACCGGGAGGGGACATGTTTCGTATCAGGCGGGAGGAAACGCCCGGGTGTCATCACTGCGTGGATCGCCCGGAGGACACGGTTGAGCATACGGTGGAGGTCTGCCCGGCTTGGGCAGAGCATCGCCGTGTCCTCGTGGAGGCGATTGGCGGCGGGGATCTCTCGCGTCCGGCCCTAGTCCAGGCCATGGTACGGAGCGAGAGGGCATGGGAGGCCGTCACCTCCTTCTGCGAAGCAGTAATGCTCGCGAAGGAGGAGGCAGAACGCGTGAGGGAGAGGCAAATTTCGCACCCTCACGCCCCTAGCCGCCGCAGGAGACGCCCTGGGCGTCGGGAATCGCAGGCCGATTCCCGGCCACCGTAGGCGCGGGCTTGCGGACGGTGAGCAATGGGTAGCTCGCCGTCCGATAAGGACCAGGCCCGGGTCGACGACGCGTTGTGTTCCACGCGCGCCTAAAGAGATGTCAGCAAGTGAAGGGGTCCGATAGGACCGATGCCTGCCGGGGTTGCGGGAAAGTCCGAAAGGGATACCGTGGCCCCTGGCAACGTACAGGCAACGGAAGGAACACGGGTGGGTTTTAGTCAGTAAGAGCCCACGCCCTCCCGCTCCACCCAGAGCGGGAGAAGTTATTTGATAATTTCCCACCAAAAAAAAAAAAAAAAGGGGACGCCCTAGAAGGACATAAGATAGTGTTAGTGACCTTATTAGTAATGTTCTTCAGAAAGGTCAGGCGCATATAGTACTTACTCGCAACCGGCGTGCATGTATAACCAGATGTATGAACGTAAACGAAGCAAGGAGTTTGTAAGGATCGTAGCCGGTGGCGATCTGTAGTTTCCTACTCCCATGAGAAGGCGTGAGATTATGACGCCTCTAGCACACCTCCGCCGCGAAACCATATCAGCGAAACCGCAGAAGTTCAAGTCAACTGGTCATGTTTCGCTACTCGAATCGGATGCGAGTAGCGGAACGTGACGCGAGCCAGTAGAATAGTTTCGCACTTCGCGGGCGCGTATGTCGCCGGTAGCACACCTCCGCCGCGAAACCATAGCAGCGCAACCGCAGTAGTTCAATTCTATAGACTTGCACACTGCCTCGTTAGTGGTCGTAAGCGCTACTGCTGATCATGAGCTCTTTAGTTCGATCCCCAGGTCGGGCAAAGTATTAGTGGGTTTCTCCATCAGGAATTTCTCAGAAGCAGCCCGGAGTCTGGATTTGCGCCCGGTTGATGGTAATTGGCTCGCCCCCTGTAACATGGGACTTCTACTTAACTGGCGAAATGTGGGTGTAATTTATACCTCTGCCTATCCCTTCGGGGATTACATGCGTTATGTTATGCTATGTATATCCCCCTCTAAAGATCTCTCGATAAAGTTTCCTTGGTTGCAAACCCAACATAAGGTTAAAGGTGAACGAAATGAAACGTTAAAACGAAATCTTGCAGATATGAGACATTTACTCAATTATTATGATTAAAACTGACAAAGGTCTTAATTAATAATGTGAACTGCACTTTATTGAGATTCAATGAGTCCTGTTATCTCCACAAATAAATATTGCTGCTTTATTATTTTAATCAGCCTGTTTCCATGACGACAAATAATGGGCGATAATTCGATCAGTTCTGAACATAACTTTTATGGTAGCTATAGTTTCATTGTACATGATTGGCTTGGATTGCCGATCCTGTCGTTTGTCTCTGAACCCTGTTCCCACCAAATCATCATTCTCCTGCGCTTCCAATTTATTTGTGGTCGACGCAACATGTCTTTTTCATCCACACTTCTCTATTAGTCGTCATCTCGGTAGTCACCCCCTTTCTAGCCATATCATCTTCCACACAGTCCATCCACTTTCTTTGGTCTTCCTCTATAGCAATCCACATTCATGCTCAACACTCTCTTCACGACATGTTTGTTATTCCCCCGCATCACACGCCCATACCATGAAAACCGATTTCCATGCAACTTTTTAGTCACCGATGCCACTTTCAGACTGTTCCCACCAAAGACATAGTATATTACTGTCGTGGCCTGCAACAAGAGCATTGATGGACGATCGTGAAAATGTGGGCCGAGGCACACATACACGAGTCCATCAATGGCCTGGTTGCAGCCAAGGCTTGTATAGTACTTTTCTCAAATAATTCCAAAAAAGCTTTAAATCTTTTATAAGTTACCTCCTAGGTTGCCAAAGTAAAAAGTACGTTCCATTTTTAAATAACACGACAGATATGAGATTTCATAGTAATTTATTCGGCCGCTAAACACGACAGAGGATTTTCATACGAACATTGCCGGCCGGGCACTTGCATGTATATATGTATTCGGCCAGTACAGCAATTTCGATTTACCTTGAAGAAGGTTGTCAAAATAATGCTCGAATTCCCTAGCATGTTTGAGAAATTGTATATTTGTTTCACATTTCCCTCACGAGGGCCAAGGGATGCTGAGTCTCGCATCATTTAAAGAATTTCAAAAACCCTCTCTTGAGTTTTATGAACCATCATTCATCCTTATACTACGTTTTCTTGGGTCGCCCCATAAAACACTAAGATCAAATTAGGCTGAGGATCAGGCACAGGCATCTAGTAACCAATCTGCGTTCTTTGATCCTTGCCTTCCATATTGGACGGTTCCAGAAATAAGATTTATAAACCTTTTGGTCTACGGACACGCTATTGTGATAGAAGTCTTTACCATCGATCTTTTCTAGTTCATTTTCGCATTCCTGCTGAGTAATTGCGTAAAATACTAATTATTGCAATACCTTTCATTTGGACTTACGACAACATTAATTGCGTTATTTACGTCCCCAAATTTTTCACACATAATGAAGCAATGGTTTAGGCATTTCCTTCAAAACCCTCGAATTGTGACTGAAAGTATGTTATGTGATAAGGATGCTGGTCTTTTTACGCTTTATTGGTCTTTGCGCTAATTTCTGTCATTATTCTACTCTTCATTCGCTGTAAGAATCACTTCATAAACTTCAATAATGCAAGTCACCATGGAAATTCGGTGTTTATATTGGAGTTATCATTTTAATAGCTTTTAAGATATTCCTATCGTTGTTTACATTCGTCTCAGCTGCTGATGTGTTTGCTTTCAACTGTAAACTGACTCAATGACTCAATATTTTGATTGCTTAGAGATCAGAGTGGTATACTCCCTATAACCCCTGACGCAAAAAAAAGGGGTGTTATAAGTTTGACCGCTATGTGTGTGTGTATCTGTCTGTGGTACCATAGCTCTTAAACGGGTGAACCGATTTGAATGCGGCTTTTTTATTATTTGAAAGCAGGTTTCTGTTGATGGTTAAATTGGTTTAGCCGTTTGAAGATTATCAGCTCTTTTCTAGTTGATGAAAGGATGTGACCGTCTTCAACAAGTCTTATTGATTTGAAATTTGATATTCTGTTGCTGTTGGTAACTGATGCTGCAGCATCACCTGGAATTTGCAGGATACCCAACTTCCTTACCAACTTACAGAACAGATATCGTGTTTGGGTTCATTGGAATGGTCTCAATGAATAGGGTCTGGTGACGGAGTAGGAAAGCGTAAATAAAAAAAAATTGAAGACCCCCGACACAAACATTTCCTGTTTGTGTCGGGAGTTTTTCTAAATTTTAATATAATTTCTCTTGTGCCCTTAGTGAAACAAATATTAATCTACATGGTCCTCACATTAACTGACTAAGATTACCTATGTCTGGACTTTAAAAGAGACTGACCCTGAGCACAGATTCCATGAGTTTGTTTCGCCATTTCTTCTCAGGAGTACTCAGGTATGGAAATGTCGACTACATCTCCACGCCTTGTATCCCCGAAGGGTTGAACAGAAGTGTACCTGTAGTAGCTACACCCACATTTTGAAAGTTATGTTATAAGTCCCATGTAATAGGGGGCGAGCCTATTGCTATCTCCCTTATATATTTTTTTTATATGACCTGTAAAAGTGATTCCGATATCCTATTTAGTAACGATGCAGAAAGCGTAAAAGGTTACAAGTCTAGACATCAATTTTAGCTTATATTAGGTAGATACATGGTTAAAATCGTTGACTGCTTCGTTGGTCTACTGGTGCTGAGCATGAGGTCCTGGGTTCGATGCGAAGGTAGGGCAAAGTGGTCATGTGGGTTTTTCCATCAGGAATTTCGCAGTAGTAGCCCGGAGTCGGTATTTGTGCCCGGTTCATGGCAATAGGCTCGCCGCCTATTACATGAGACTTAAACATAACTGGCGAAATGTGGGTGTACTATAGGTACTATCATAGAAATAGGTGGCATGGGGGCGTGTCTGTGTTCGCGCGTCGTGATCACGATGCTCATGTCATAGGCAAATGGCCGACTCTGCTAACTAGTGCGCTTTCGACCACGATCGTGACAGTATTTAAAAGAATGCCGTGTTTTTCAGTGGTATCTTGTAAAAATCGAAGCCAAACTAGAAACTTTATAAATCATAGAACCATGTTGAATATCATGAAAAACAAGAAATCGTAAAATATTTCTTGCCTTTACTAAGTTTTTTTCACAGTGACTTTTGCAGTAAATACATTGCTTCTTAACCACTACCTAAGTATGTCGCTAAGTGACTGGACAAGCAATGTAAAAATCACAAAACTATACTTTATTTAAGCGGTTGCATCGCGTAGTAGGTATATATCGCTGTATTTTGCGACGAGTTAGTGATGTGCTTGTGCAGCAGATCCACGTACGAACGTAGGCTATCGACTACAATGTCGATTGTCGTATGAATTTATATTATATATATTAAAGGTTATTCTTCAATTTTTCAACAGTTATAGCCTGTTGGAAGACCAATGTGTAATCTTGTTTAATACTCATTTAAATGATCTCATAATGTTGAATTTTTTTAATTTACTATTTTTTTCTTATATGTATATCGTTTTTACTTGTAATTTTTTCCAGAACTCCCAAAATTTTGAATACAGTAATAAATGGGAGAATCCATAACTTTCCGATTAAGTTAATCACTAGCTTATATTTTTATATTTTATTAATAAAATATGGCTTTTGCACAACGATAGCGATCGATGTTTTGATGTGAGCGAGTTGTACGGTGCATGGTAAATGCACGCTGTGTTTGATGGGATATGGTTTATAATTGATTGTGTATTATTTCTGATTGCAATTCTGAAACGAAAGCAAGTTCCATCTTAATCGCATGACATAATTGGAATTACGATAAACATTTTTTACCAATCGATAGAAATTGGATAGGGATGTTCATTTATAAATTGCAAGTGTGAGCGCGACCTCGTACCTATTGGGTATACTGATCTGCATGTGTAGTTGTGGATGTGGTGGGGGCAAAGTGGAGACATTGCGTTTCGATACATTTTCAACTACAATGGGTACAACTCTGCTCTGCCCATACCTTCGGGAAACAAGGCGTGATGTTATGTTATAAATAAATAGAATTTACACAATCTTGTCCCTCCCACTGCCTCTTCACTTCATTGAACCGTAACTAAACAATCGCTAATCATATCATAAAGGCCCGGGTACGTGCGTAAGTTATCTGTCAATTTTATAAATATTGAAGTATGAAGGTCGAACTCTTATTTTCAGGCGGCTCCAGCGAAATGTGGAGTACCTACAGGCAGAATCATTTATCATTTTGGCCTTGATATGTCAGTAACTCATAGGGTTGCCAACCATACTGTCAAAAACAGTATTATACTTTTTTTCACTCTAAAATACTGTTTACTGTTCAAAAAAAATAAAGTATATGAATATACTGTTTTCACTGGCAGAGCTATATCTAAATAAAAAGTTTCATCTACTACGTAGAACATCGTGCATGCATCTGGGCATGGCCACGAAACCGTTTACTAAACACATGAAACTGTTAATGTCTCGAATTTTCGGGACGAAGTAAATAAATAATTGTTATCAGAACACCTTTTAAATACTATTATTATAGTTAGTTCTGCAACCTGAGTATTCACGTAATGAGTGTTTGCAGTGTCGAATAATAAGTGAAGGGACGAGAGAAATAGAGCTTTAATACTTTCAATAAAAAAACTGCTCTTCGTCTATTTGGTGAGGCTTACGCAGCCTCTAAAATTTGTGCTAAATTAATGAGTTGCGCGACCAGCACTAATGAGCTTATTTGAATCATTAAAAAAAATATTAAAATACCGTTTATTTTTTCGAGATACTGTTAAATTTTCCCACTTTGACCATAGAATACTTTATTTCTTGTACAAAAAGGTGGCAACCCTAGTAACACATCACATTGGTTTTGACTTGTGGACAATTGATTTTGTGGAGACAAAAATATGTTTGATTTATTTATTTATTTATTTAACAGTTTATGTACACACATATAAAGAGACAAGAAAAAGGAACAGAAAAATACGTACAGACGCCAGCAGGTCAACCTACCCGAAACTGTAAAATTTTCCCAGTCAAATTTGAACCTTATGATTTAGTGATAAAGTTGAAAATCTATTAAAGAAGTTTGACAGATTGTAGCAGGTTGATGTGCTGGCGTCTGTACAAAGGAAAGGTTGATGTTTGTAAAGAAAATGACTTATTGCTTTCTGATTGGGGGGAAGATTGAACGGGTTTTTGATGAGATGAGCAGTGTTGTATTTGAAGTCTTGTAGAACAGAACATATTAGCTTATGCAAAATTTATATTTTTAGAGAGTAAAGAGCAAAGAGTATATTTTTCTATCATATTGATAACATCCTGTTAAATCTGCTGCATGCAGAAAAAAAATCAATAACATGTTTTTATCATGAGAATGAAACATGGGGAAGACGAAACGGCGATGGGGAAAGATCGATATAGTTTCTAAAATCGTTCAAATGAATATCAGACATTGTTGATGGCCTCTAGTCTATAGTTGAAGTGCCTTGAAAACTCAGAACTGCTTGTAGTGTCAAAATACCTTTAGTTAACAAAGATAAAACGTTTAAAAAAAATATATATTTCAATCTTGCCCCACTGGGGGAAGAATTAATCGGGGGTTTAATTGCTTAAGGTTATACTGCAAATAAAACATCACTATCAATCATATAAATCCTTTACCTTTACTTTATTCTAATAACAAGATACTATAAAACAAAATTTTGCATCTTTCTTTCATCTTCGCCTTCTACATGTTCATCTTACCCCGTCAAATATTGATGGGTATAGACGGAAAATTTTAATAAATCCTAAAATATGAAAACGTCGGTGCGTAGAAATTTGTATTTTTCACACACTCCACTCGCTGCAGGTGTGTGTGTGTGTGACTAAGGTGCCCGACGAAACAAAATGACGATCTTAACAATGTTGCCATCATTGCAAAAATTGCACTGAATCTGGCGTTATAGACGACTTTCTGTGTTACCCCATTTTTCGTCTTCCCCCCACTCACCTTAACGCTTTTGTCACTAAGACACAAATAATATGTAGAAGGCTGTAACTGGTAAATAATATTTATCACCATTTATCAGTCTTACTTGTCTGAATTTGTTTGTTTTGGAGCTTTACTACGCTTTGGAATGGGCAACTAGCTTCATATTTTTGACTGACCGACCCCTTGACAATTCAAAAGTGCCTGTAATTGGTTTATTTGAAATAAATGCTTTTAGTTTGAGTTTGGTTTCTGGTCTAACCAGATAATTTTGCTTGAGAGAATACCGTTAGGAATTTTGCGTTTCTAACTGCCTATATGACCATTGAAATAAAATATAGGTGGGCCGACTAATGAGCCAGACTGTCGACGTCCGTGTTTAGAGGCCCAGACTTGTATCATTGCACAAATAGAGAAGGTCATCACAGCAGTTGCCTGGTGCAAACCCCAGGCTGAACATAAACCAGGCCATATAAGAACCAGAACTGTACCCAAATCTTTCCTGAACCAATATTCTATCTTATTTCAATATTATTTATGTACAATTCTCCTATTCGTCTTTGACTGCCGCATTAGTCTAGTGGTTACAAGCGCTACTGTTAAGCATGAGGTCCAGCTATCTAATTACGCAAAACATTTTCGTAAACAATTACGACAAATTTGTTTCATTTTAACAGTTCAACAACATTCATTGCGTTATTTACGTTGTTGACCAAATTTGTTTTTCGAATTTATGAAGCAACTTATTAGCATTTGTTTCAAAACTATTCAAATTCCGATTGATCGTGTATTACGTAATTAGGGTACTGGGTTCTATTCCCGGGTCAGGCAAAGTATTATTGGGTTTTTCCATCTGGAATTTCCCAGGCAGAAGTCAGACTCCGGGAGTCTGACTTCTGCCTGGTTGAAGGCTGGCCGCCTAGTACATGGGACTTAAATATACTGGCGGTGGTTGTACTTTGGGTACTATAGGTGCACCTCTGTCTAACCCTTCTGGAAATACAGGCGTGATGTTATGTTATCCTCCAATTCGTGGTGTTTAACACTTCACTGCCTTAACCTTGTTCAACCTTGCAGATGTATTGATTTGCCCACCAATCAACAGTGACAAGCCTCTGAAATGTTTACGACTGATAATATTATTGTTAGTTTTTTCATCGCATCGGACGATATTAATGCAGTTTCTGTGTGTTTGTGGAACATGCACCCGCTTGCTAGATATCGATATAGTATTCTACCTCGTGTTTTAACGCAATTAGTACGGGATCGATAGATTTAGCACTAAGTAGGTAAACCTAGATACAATACGGCCGATGAATTATGGCCGGTCAGAACATTGCGCAGAAGGCAGCACAAAAAAAAAATTGGAACCTTAAAAAACTTAGGAAAATTTTAGGTGAATGAGGCGTGTGTGAGTGAGAGAACATGCGCGAAAGTTTGGAGAGCCTATGTTCAGACCGTCCGTGATTCATCGGCAGTATTGTACTATAGTTTGACCGATACCGCTGCACCGCGCCTTAAAAATGCGCGGCGAGGCGGGGCCCGTGATTCTAAATGCGAAATTTGGCAAATGGGACCATGATTTGGGTTGGGTTTAGGTATATAGGATACTTTTTATCCCAATGTTCCCACAGGATCAAGACTTAGTTTAGACTAAGTTTATAGTATTAGTTAGGGTATAGTAGGATAGTGTTGAAGAGTTCTAGCTCTTCGAAGTATCCCGTAGCAGATAATTTTGGTGAGATAAAATTAAAAGTGGGGGCAAGTCCTATGTAAGTGTAAGTCATTATTGTTTTTATCTAGAATAGTTGAAAGTTTATCACAAAGAGAGACAGTACCACGTTTAAGATACTCGTGATATGAATATGATGTAACCGCTTCCGAGTTGCTCAATCCAAAAGATAAAAACTTGTAAAGATAACATTTGTTCAGAAATAATCGGAAAAAAGTCGAGAAGTAAGATAATGGGATATGGAAATCATTTCTGTAGGTAGGTACTTAGCCAGACATCCTTTGAGTATGGTTGAACCTTATCAGACTTGTTGATTCATTCTGGGCGCAAACTATAGCTTGACCGAAACCGCTGTACCCAGGCCCGGATTTACGCCTAGGTACACAAGGCACTGGTCTAGGGGTTTAGCCAGCCTAGGGGCCCCAAACACCCAACCATTCAACAATTAGACTTTAAAGCAAATAATAATGATTCGTACAAAAATGTTAGTGTTAAATAAAGGTTGTATATCTGAACGGACAGCGAACTGAGACTGGCTGAACGACAATTGTTCTACATAACCCCTTAAAACTCTATATCAATTAATATTTATTCTAACTTCCATACATTTAGCCATCCTCCTTTCCAAAATGGAATGGGGGGCCTCAAATGTCGAAGTCTTAGGGGCCCTGGGTCTCTAAGTCCGGGTCTAGCTGTACCTATAGCTTGTCCACTCTGAAATGATGCGCTCTACTACCGCATTTTACGTACACGGCACTTTAGGTATGTGCACGACGAGACGGGGGGCAGTGCAGGCCGCTCATTCGTGGCGTCACGCCCCCCACCTCTCCGCGCATTCCTAAGGTGCGGTACAGCGGTTTCGGTCAAACTATAGTGCCTACCTAAGGTAGTAGCCATGAAAGATCAAAATCCATAAATATCTTAATGTAACATTTGTTTTTACCCTAAAAAGCCTGCCTCTAAATCCGCCAAATGAGTTCTGATTTCCACTTAAAACGGGCTGGATGCATAAGCTGGATGGATAAATAGCCGCAAACGTGTCCAGCCTAAGAGCTGATTTTACCAATGAAACTAAACGTGATCACTGATCAGCTCGTGAACGCGTTTTTGATGTGCTGATCGCGATCAGTTTCAGAAATTCGCCTAGAATTCGCCCTAAATTGGACGTTTAGCAAGGCTAATTCTCGCACGTCACGCCAAAATGCAGTCTAAAATGTGTCCTTATTCCATTCCATCGACAGACAGTTCCTAGACGATCATTAGGTTATCGCTGTCATAACAAAGGCCAGTGATTCCATTCCACCGTTGTGCTCCGGATCTACCGGTATCTGTGCGACGAATATAGGGCACATCTCGGTATTATTGAGCAGCTATTTATATGTCATTGACTTATTGCGACACCTGTCTGGGTGTTGGTGTGTACTTTAAAAAGAGGCTACAACGCATACAATCAAAATGGAACTTTAGTTTATGATTTATTGGATCTTTTTCTTTCCGTGAGCAAGACAGTTACGTAATTGTAACATTTTTTATTCGAAAATTATGTTTTTTAAAAAATATTATTTAGATAAATTCAAGATAAGTAACTCGGCTTTTATGTCTAAAATAAGTACTCACAGTAAGAAAATAGTTTATCACAAATGTAGCCACAAGATATTTTTTCTCTAGAACAAATTATTACACATAACATAACATCACGCCTTGTTTACCCGAAGGGTTGGGCAGAGGTGTACCTGTAGTACACCTACATTTCGCCAGTTTTATTTTTAAGTCCCATGTAATAGGGTCAATTATTCCAATCAATTATTACTTTAGTTAGAGACGAACAAAGAATTGAGACTTACGCCATTTAGTTTCGTGCTCGAACACGATTAAAGAGCGCACGCGATATTCAACTTTATTACTGATGTGTTAGCGTTTAGCACATAGTGGAGTGGCGGGGTGCGTGGGGGCGGAGCTTGCGTGGAAATTGTCTTTAGAGTGCCTGATCTTAAATGGGCATGTATTAAATCGAATCTCAAATAAATCCCATTTTGCTTTAGCTCGCAATGAATGTTGTTGAACTGTCAAAATTTTTTTTTTTTTTTTTTTTTTTTTTTTTTTTTTTTTACTTACTACTGTGACCAACTGTGAAAAAAGGGCCAGAAAGTTAAACAGGCTCATTTATTAATAAAAGTGTGCGACATTAGAACCCCAAAAAATATTTAGAGGTTTATTAATTTAAAAACAGGTCAAGTGCGTGTCGGACCACGCGCAATGAGGGGTTCCGTAGTTAGGATGAAGTTATCCCCAGAAAAAACTTGACATCGTAGTTGAAAAACATGTTTTTCAAACTGCAAATCTAAGTATAACCATTTAGCTGGCAGCGAGGGGAGGAACACATGACTCTAACAATAATTAGCACTTTATAGTTCAATATTTTGCAAACGGATCCCTGAATTGAAAAATAGTTTTTACACGCCCGCAATATTTTTGAACGACCTTTCCAACGACACCCCACAGCATGGCATAGACGAGAAAAAAAAACAGCCCCACACGTGTAGGGGAGGTACCGTATTTTTTTTTCTTGATTTCCTGTTACCACTGTCATGCCAAATTACAGCTTTCTAGTACTAACCGTCTCTGAGCTAAGTCACGGACAGAGAGACAGACAGACGGACATGGTGAAATTATAAGGGTTTCTTGTTTACTACGGAATCCTAAAAAGGCACTGATTTAAAGCGTCAGTTGTTTATGTTTTGGTAAATTAAAAATTACAACATGCATGTTTATTAACAAGTTCGGCAGTAAAAACTGAGTAGTAAACTAAACAAAAATAAGTCATAATATATATTTAAATGGGTAATTAAATAAATAATTGAGCAGTAAAATGACTTGTTTGTTTTTGTTATTTGTGTGTAATTTAATTCGTTAATTTTATTTATTTTGTGTACATTTAGATACCTACAAATGTTATTGAATATAAAGATATTTTTTTCCTTAGGTACACACTGCTACACATCAAGCTATTCATTTCCAGTTTATGCTGATCTCGCAATTGTATAAGTCAAAGTCAAAGAATTTATTTCAATTAGGCACAAAAAAGGCATTTTTGAACGTCAACATTTACAGAAACATAATAATTCATTCTAGTCGCCCCTTCCAAAAGGTAGTTTTCGTATGGAGAAGAATGGGCAAGAAATTCCACCGTTACCTACGCTTTTAAAATGTTTTCACAATATCTTTTATACATCAATTATATATAATATTTATATGTGAAGACGATGCACCTAGAATAAGATTACTATACCTACCACGTTAGGTAAAAATAATGAAAGATTAAGGAATGACAGATAAATTAATCATGTGATAGATGCATGGTGCTCACATATTTACAAACATTGTAAAATTATACGATATTCCTAACATTTTTACAAGTAATAGGTACTAATAAGTCAGTGTGTGAGTTCAAGTAATATAAAATAATATAGGATTTCCGTACAATGCGAGGTCAGCTTATACTGGAAATTCTGCTTAATATTATAAATGGGAAAGATTATTAAATATTTGTTAATCAATCACGCAAAAACGGCTGAACGGATTTGGATGAAATTTGAACATAGGATACTTTAATCCCGGTACTATGTTTCCGTGGAATCCCACGGGAACGTACTACCGGGATATTCCCGCGTTGACGTCGGAAATAATAATTTCCGACGTCAACGCGGGAATATCCACGGGCAAAAGCTAGTTACTAAATAATCGATAAGTCAGACTATTAGTTAACATCGTTATCTTATTTGCTGTTATTTATTGGTTTATCAGTCTGTGTCCGCGCATATTATGCAATACCTACTGCATCTTGTATGAACTTGTTTAACTTTTGATCTAGTTTGGAGGACAAGGTTTAATCGATTTCCTATTACATCAAAATAAGTGCTGGACTTGGAAGTTTGTAAAACATTGTTGCTGGCCGAAGTACTTATTTAAGGCGACGATAACCGACTTTTAATGACTTAATACTGAAGCTCACGAACGAGTAGTGTGATTTGGAAAATAAATATGTTAAATTACTTGAGTAATTTTTTAATAACTCAATTGTGAATTTTTTAGATTTTGTTTATATTACATAGTGTAATTAATTTGTAAAGTTATGTCTAATGCAGATAAAAAAAACTGAGAATCACGCAAAAACTATCAAGCGTATTTTTCTGAAACCTTCACCATTTTAAAGATAATTTAATTATTTTTCTTTTAGTATACGTGAATTATTAAAATATGTTTTGATTTATGTATAATGAATTAATAATGCGTCTAATTTGGGGTAGCGCTCCTTGATAGGCGAGTCCTATTACTGACTACTACGCGTTGTGTGAGCTCAGCACATAACACGCAAGGTCAACGCCTCTGGCATATATCGGCGTCTTAATTAATAATTGTAACGACTGTCAAAGATCTACGACTGACAGCCGGGACCAACGGCTTATTTTGTTTTCTGAGGCACGGAGGGGTCTCGATATGTAATAGTTGGTCACCCATCCACGAACCGACCGCGGCAAGCATAGCTTAACCTTCGATCGACCCGTGCGGCTGTTGCTATTTAACCACGAGCCCCTCCTATTTCAGAACGAAGCATCTTTATCGCAGCATTATGCTGAGATATGAGCCATTTGGCCTCGCATAGGTCGTTGCTATATTTGTTTTAAAATAATTATGTTAGTTTTATTAGACTTAAATGGTCCTTTTATACTGTTTGTACTTCTTGCGCGTGTCCCAAATAAAATATTTTTCTTTCTTTATTTTCTTTCTTTCTTTAAATCGGACTAAATCTATGCAGACATGCTAAATAACATCTAAAGCCTTTTTTTATTTAGGTACTCGTGCATATTATAATGAAATATAAATTTTTACTGATTGTATTTCCTGGGCGTGTCCCAAATAAAATAGATTTCTTTCTTTCTTTAAATCGGACAAAATGTATGCAGACATGCTAAATAATCAGTCTAAAGCCTTTTTTATACAACATGTAAATAAAAACCCCGTTCGATCTTTGAGGGTGTTGTTAGGTATTGAACTGAGAGTCTTTTTGTGTGGAATTTTTCAAGAAAAAAGAAAATCGACACATTTTTTCTATGGGGAATTTTGCCGGGCTAAACGTTTTTTACGTTTATCGGGTGTCTACAAGCCAAAAATTATGCTGATTTTTAATGGATTTGGGGTAATTATGGTACTAAAAATGTGACTTTTAACTAGCAATAACTTTTATTTAAAATAATAATTTAAAAAAAAATGGTAATGTTATTGCAGTACCTATGTGCCCCTTTCGGATGGGTCTACTTTTTATAGCAGAACTTTTTATGTCATAATATTATTTTGCCTACCAGCGGATAGCATAATCTTTATTTCGAAGAAAATCGTTTGCCATACACTCATTTATTATACATTCAAAATTCATAATTTTGTAAGTCAGAATCATCTTTAGGCATACATTTTTTATCATAATAATTAAAACGTAGAATCATCATAACACAGAAAGTTCACACAAACATGCAAACAAGCATACACCATGCATGCAAGCGAGCTAAGAAAACTTGACGGTAGAACAATAGGGATGACGCCGAAAAAAAATGTTTGTTCCTCATGTTGATTATTAAAAAATATTGATACGTATTTTTTCTTTTTCCTTATCAAAAGATTACGGCGATACATTAGTTAAAATATGCCATGACCTCACGAGTATGTAGATTTTATTCTTGTAACGTAGCGACCCCCACTCCCCAACTTTAATGCGTTTTATCTAAGTATTTTTTTTATTAAGATAAAACAAAAAAATACGTGTCTAATATTTTTTTACTTACTGATGGACTAAATAGAATTTCTTTTTTCTGACCCAGGCATCATCCCTATTACCTGTGTCGCGTCGCACAACTATCGCGCTAGTCTGCACGAGCCTTTAACTATACGATGTTTTCCATCACCGATGTCAGCAACTCAGCAGTAATGTCCAAGATAAACTCATAAATTACATATGAAATGAAAAAGTAACATTGGTACTTGCCCGGATTTAAACCCAGAACCTCGTCCATGAGAGGCGAAACCACTGAGCCGTCACAGCAAGAATTTATTATTTTGTTTTTCTTTAAACGAAAATTTTCCTATGAACGCGTTATTTTTATAATCTAGGAGGTTAATAGTACATTTTTGTAAGTATAATTTTAATGCAATGTAGGTACCACCTGATCTGCACGGATATTAAAAAAAATCTTGGTACGCACATTAAAATTCAATCAGAAGGCCAGTATTTTACCCCGGGTCGACGGCGCGTTGTGTTCCACGCGCGCCTCAAAGAGATGTCAACACAACGGAAGGGGTCCGATAGGACCGATGCGATACCTGCCTTGGTTGCGGGAAAGTCCGAAAGGGATGCCGTGGCCTCTGGCAACGTACAGGCAACTGAAGGAACACGGGTGGGTCGGTGGTGGTTTAGTCAGTAAGAGTCTGACACGTAGTTATATTTTTTTTTGAAAAAACGATTTTATTTGATAATTTCGTACCCAAAAAAAAAGGCCGGTATTATACTAGAGGCTATCGGGTTTTACACCTACTCTCTTAGCCCTCGTACCCACTGACGATTTTTTATAGCGCATTGGATGTTCAACGCATTGTTTACCGCCGAGGGCTGAAAATCCAGCATTGTATTTTTTTTAGATGCACTCTGGTCTTACAATCGCCGTGCGTTTGCCTCACTTTGGCGCAATGCACACGCTGCGTGCTCGCATTCCACGCATTGCACACGCTGCGTGCACGCATTCCATGCATGAGGCGTCAAAATAACACACCTTTAAATAATAAAATATTCTTTGTCTGTAACCAGATTTTTTGGCAACAGAAAAATGCAATAAATTCTGTTTGCTGCTTATGCTAATTTTAAACAAGAAGTCTGCACCAAAATTAATTTAAACCAAAATAAGGTTATAAACAAATATAAATATCGTTTTATGCGATGTGAAAAGACAAGTGTGAATAAGGTTAATAATAATAAAGTTAGTTATTTTCAGAAGTAATCGTTCAAGATATCGAATATTACCGAGAGCATTTATTATTTCAATGTATTTTAATATACAAGGTCCCATTAAAATAGATGGACTAATTTTAACACAGCGTTCAGTACGTCTAACGAAAGATATCCAAGCAAAAAAAACACTGATTAAAGTGATTGATTTATTTTTCTTGAAAGTATCTAATGCGTTTTTCTTATATTTTTTTACCATTGACCTTATTTTAGTGGTCTTCTTACTTTAAATTAACAACATCCCTATATTTTGAAAAAAATATGAAAAATTGCAATTTTTGCAAATTGTGGGAAATTAACCCAAGTTAATGTCGTCAATTAAATGGCCAAAAAAGACAGAAATGACGATTTTTTATTTTTTTATGGTATAGATAAAAAAAAAAACTGTGTTTCCACTATTGACACGAATCACACAATCACAGCAGTGTCAGAGTATATATTTTATGTTAACGTGCGGACGAAGTCTCATCTTTTTTTAAGTCCAAAATTTGGTACACGATCAACTCCATTTTTGCATACAACCTGTGTAACTTGTTTCCCTACAGCATTTCAAGGTTACATGCATTCTTACATAGTAACAGAAGTTCAATTTTCATTGAACATGCATCCGATGTCTTCAATTATTTTTATTGGCACAAAATAACCCGTGGTCAGTAATGGCCATGTCCATTTCTCATCTGCAAGGTGGGTGATGGAGCACGCAAAAAGTAGATTATAATTAGACTAGCGACCCTGCTTCGCACGGTTTATACGACTTGACAAAACAACGAGATTTCTTTATTATATGTAAATTTAATATCAATGTATTATGCACATAAACGTTCCGGAATAAATTCTCTAAATGATGGTAAAACCCGCATTAAAATCTGTTGCGTTATTGCGTAGTTTAGAAGAACAATGCGGTCACACAGACAGACACCAAAAGAGCCTTTTATTTATAATATGTATACATAATTGTACATATATCCTTTATTTATAATGGTGGCACTTCACATCGCTATTCGGTATTCGCGTTTTTTCCCGTGGTTTATTGGGCTATATAATGTAGAAGTCCGAAAAACTCAAACACACCGTCCACACATCGTCATGAACAGCGAATATGCCGAATACTCAAGAATATTTTTGAAAGAAAGAAAGAAAAAATATTTATTGGTACAAGCACAGGAGATCTTAATTAAACTAAACACACACTCACTAAAAATAAAAATACAAAAAACAAACGGTACAGTACAAATTAAAATAAAGTGGAAAGTCCTGTGCGAGGCCAAAAGGCTCCTATCTCAGCATGATGCTGCGACATTTAATAATAAATTACATTTTTTGCTATCTTTTTGAAAGAAAGAAAGAAAGAAAGAAAAAGTATTTATTGGGACAAGCACAGGAGCTAATCTAAAGGCAAAGATGGACGTGTTGACGGCAACAGCGACTTATTGATTACCTCTGTGTTAATTACCAATACATATAATGCGTACATAAAACACCGCACTGTACTGAGCAAGCCATGTGTGGACGATAAACGAAATTATTCGGTATATTCGCAATCTTTTGATATGTGACCAAATATCGACAACCGGCGGATACGAGTGTTCGTGTATTTGCGTATTCGTCTTATTCGTGAAAAATATAGGCGAATATAGTAATAACTTTACATCGTCGTATTTGGACAAATAAGACGAATAGATTAGATTTTTTACAGCTGTAGTGGCAATCATGTCATTTTGTTTAAATAGGTTTTTATTTTTATTATTTTATTTTGCTTTTTTGAATGTGAGAACGTTGTAGGCTTAACAGACTTCGACAATTCTGTCTGTCGGTCTGTCGACCATTTTCTATCTTGCTAAGTACCTGGTACTTGTTGATAGGCCTACACTGTCCTCTCATACCTATTAACACTGTAATTTGAAAACATTGTAAATACCATTTAATTTTAAAAGAGTAACCGTGGAGTTTCTTGCTGGCTCTTCTCCGTAGGAAACGACCAATTGGAACCGTGCACCTAGCTTCTGACGTTTCATAAGTGCCCTTGTAGGTTTATTTGAAATAAAATATTTTGAATTTTAAATTTTTGAATATGCGACCACGAATAGCGATGTGAAGTGCCACCATAATATGTACAGATACCTATACGTGCATGGTGATCGAGCCTCGCAAAAAGTAGATTGTAATTAAATTACCCGCCAACTTGATAGTTATTATTATGTTGACGATAGCCTGTATATAGGATGTATCAGAAAGCTGTGGTCAAATTTAAGGATGTGGTACTAGTGTGGAGTGAAAATGTAAGGAGTTTTTTTTGTTTTTAAGATATCATAGTAAAAAGCTGACTTGAAAAAAAGTATAGTTTCGTTCATTTTTGACAATTCTTTCGTGCTGAGACACCTCCAATCATTATAATACATAAATTATATTTAACATACTTCATTTACTCGTCCATAGGCAAATTTTAACCACTAAGTTATTACAAAAAAAATCTCCATACATTTTCACTCCACCCTAGTGTGGTACCGTACAGGGGTCGTATTATGATATATTAATGCCACCATTATTCCAGTGTGAGTGAGAGACGGAGCTATACAAGGCCGCTACCACCATCCTTATTTCGCAGTGGAATAATGATGGCATTAGTACTTCATAATAAGACCCCAGACCATCAAACTGAACGTCTATCTCTATCGGAACAACATCGTAATCGAGAAAAAATTATCAACAGTCCCATTCATTTGGATCGAGTAGGTATTGAAGCTTTGTACGGGACAGCTGATATTTTTTTCTCGATTACAGACACCCTTAAATTTAACCACACCTTTCTGACACAAAGGTGTGGTTAAATGACACACCCTGTATGTGGGAATATGCAGTGTATTCAGAACTATTATAGACTAAATGGATTTTCTGTATAAGGTGATCAAAATATTGCATCCAAGACTTGTAAAACCGGAAAAGTGATAAAGAGCAAAAATTATTTTTATAATTGCAGCAGCTTTGCGCCAATCATTTTTCTTGATCTCGTCAGTCGACTAGCTTTTGCCTACGGCTTCGCCATGTAGGAATGTAGGCAGGTCTGTTCTACCGGGATAAAAAGTATCATAATTATGTCTTAACCCATGTTTTGGTTGGCCTGCATGCCAAATTTCATTGGAACAGCGCGAAGAGGTACCATACAGCAGAGTTATAGACAAAGTCACTTTCGCATTTATAATATTATTATGGAGTATGGATTTACGCTGTCGAACAGACAAATTTTTCAAACATAAATGAATTTTCAATTTCCTGAAGGTGATTTACGCATTTGGGGTGGTGATTTATGCATTTTCTATTTGTTTAAATCATACTTGAGAAGGAACTTCGTTCCTGACCTCTCTGGTGGGTCTCTCCATCGCACACGTTTTTATTTAGCCTATACTGTCCCACTGCTGCGCAAAGGCCTCCCCAAGTCCTTCCAAGAACTGTTTTTTTGGGCTATCTCGAACCAGCCCTCGCGGTACGCTTCCAGGTCATCTCGCCACCTCTGTCTGGGCCGGCCTCGGCGGCGCCGTTCTTCTTCAGGTACCCAATGTGTGGACACGTTTGCCCAGCGGTCATCGTGCATGCGGCTGCTCATGTGACCCGCCCAATCCCATTTGAGCCTGGTAGCCTTCTTGCCTACATCCACTATGCCTGTTTTTGAACGCAGCCCGGTGTTCTGAATTTTGTCCGGACAATTTGACACAAAGAAATTCCTCCATGTTGTCGTCTTAGTAACTTAACTTTCTTAATCCCGATGGGCTATTTATAGAACGACTATTGATCAATGTCATAGGCTATCTTAATTAATTTATCTTAATTAGCATTATATCCGTAATTTAATTACAGTTTTGTTACTATCTTCGTATTTGTTTAACTATTTTTAGAAATAAGTGATCGACTAAGCCTATAGGGGGCCCGCCCGGGGCGGCAAAACTAAAAGGGGTCCCGGCTCAGGCATGAACGTTGAGATCTTTAGCACGCTGCCTCGAAAAGGTATTTTGACAATTGATATAGAAATAGGAGTAGGAGATACTTTGTCGACAACAGAAAGGCTAAAGCATCAGACCAGTACTGGAAATTGAGATTTGCTCTTTCTCAATTTTTGCGCCTCGCGTAGTAAAATTTTTTTTTACAATTTTATACAGAATTACGAATTACTTTGTCAACCTATACAACTACAAACTGCCTTTTACTTACTGGACATAATATTTTGGTATAGTTTGGGATTTGATGAAAAAGTATTTCTCGAGTTTTGGGGGTCCTCCAGGACCGCATCTGCCCCTTAGTCCGCCAGTGGAATTATGTTTGCCTGCCGATTTTTATTCTGAATTATATTTTATAAATGTAAGTACATAGATCATGTATACAGTCATCATAATCAGTCCACTGCTGGGACACAGGCCTCCCCTCTGCGAGAGGCCCAGTGCGGGTTGGTGGATGTCACATGTCTTCGAATTTTTGATTCTACGAGTAATACATGTCGGTTTCCTCACGATATTTTCATTTACCGTTTTAAGTTTACAGAATACAAGTACACAGTCTGTTTCTTAAATTAAACTTTTTTGGAATGTTTCCAGTTGTAAAAATATAAAGTAACTATGAAAACACTGACTCAGGTTCTAGTGTCGTCCTTGAATTAAGATTACCTATGGCAGTACACAGTGCTTGGATAAATCTTGTCCATACGCTTGCATAAATGCATGCCGTCCTTGCTCAAGGCAACCTTATAACTTGAACTAAGTAACTTTAAGACTATAAGTATTTACTGGGCTTCACTTACCCGTGAGAAAATCATTGAAAACGATTTCTATGATCTTTTTAGAGTCTACACTATTATCAACTTAAAAAATCAATCTACCTAGCCTTTTCCCAACTATTTCGGGGTCGGCTTCCATTCTAACCGGATGCAGCTGAATCAGCTGCCTATCTGGCCTACACAACCCAGTACTGGGTTACACGATACCTCTTGGTAAGACTGGTTGTCAGTCTTTCGGGCTTCTGACGACCCGTAACGACTGTCAAAGATCCACGAATGAATGAATTGGCCTTCACTGGTGAATGCCAATCGGAGCGCCGAACGCGGTCGATGCGTAAAGTCGAGATAGTTAAAAGAAACTCACACTAGGGCCTCTGATGCTAGAGATTGACACTATACAGCTCACTTCAAGCTCGCTTCATCAACATTTTTACAGAATACACCGGTTGCTTTTTTAATTAAGAGTCTATAATAATTATAGACTCTTAATTAAAAAAGCAACCGTGAAGGCCAGTGAAGGCCAATTCATTCATTCGTGGATCTTTGACAGTCGTTACGGGTCGTCAGAAGCCCGAAAGACTGACAACCAGTCTTACCAAGAGGTATCGTGTAACCCAGTACTGGGTTGTGTAGGCCAGATAGGCAGCTGATTCAGCTGCATCCGGTTAGAATGGAAGCCGACCCCGAAATAGTTGGGAAAAGGCTAGTATATGTATCGAAAATACTGTAGCATTAAGTTTGAAATAAATATATGGTAACGTTGAGGATTTATGGTAAGTACTATGTTTGACGAAAAAAAAGTTCTCGATAGAAAAAAATTTAAAGTTACCTCATTTTAGGTTAAGGTTTCTATGGGTCTATGCCACCCGAAATAAAGTTATAAATAAATAAATAAATAAAACCGAACAATAAACCGCTGGTATTCAAAAAATACCTCAAATTATATTATGAAACTTTGCATAATAACTGAACTAACTATAAAGCAGATACTATGTATTTTTATTTGTTTTAACTTATCATTATTTTCGCCGTAAAAAGAAATTACCTAAACCATTGGCGCCTTGGAGCCTTCTCCCCGCCGCTCAGTCTCGCTCTCATTCAGTCCGCGAGCAGATCGTGCGAGCGAGATAAGGAATGAATTTGAGCTGAGGTACTATGGAATCTTAATAAAAAGTTCAATGGCTCTGCCATTTGCAAAAATACGTTACGAAAAGATTATCTACCCTGTATAATGTGCAACTGCAATTCGATAAATCCTTTATCTCTAAAGCAATGATTACTAAGTTCGACGCCCTTGAAATAAACGATTAATCATCTACATAAACAAGTTGAATAATCATTTAATTAGGAAATCAGTCTAATTGCCAACAACCACAGATAACAAATAAACACAGCATTAAAAGGCGGGAAACGGTGCGAGACGCATGCGCGCTGCGTGTTCATAGGTCACCGGGCAAAAGTGCAACTACACCCTCGCCATATTCAATTTCAACTCTATCCACTTCTCAATAGAGTTGGCTTTTAAATAACTATCAGCTCACCAGCAGACGGTCCATAGACGCTGATAAAGCACCCGGATGTCCCGCCATGATTGTTTAAAAAATAATTGTCGTTTATTTTGTGTTGCGTTCTGTATCGTTGTAGCTTGTATCCTGTTGATATTGGTGCCATCGATTCTATTCGTGTAACGATATTGAGTTCATTGTCGCTGATAAATGATAGCGAATTAATTTGGAAATTAGACTGGATTTTTTAATCTGCGATTTAACCATACATTTCGGTTAGCTAAAAACTCCTATACGCTTAGCATGACCACAATAGAAACGGGTTTTGTCGACGGAAGAATAGACAAAATGATAGATAAACAATCACAATCTGTCATTTTGTCTATTCTTCCGTCGACAAAACCCATTTCTATAGCGGTCATGCTACGCGTGCAGATAGTTGAGAGCATAGAAATATTCTTTCTTATATCTATGGTTGAGAGAGTTAAAAATGTAAACCCTAGAATCGGCAAAAGTGTTTGTCTTGCTAATTCTTCGCATGTTGAGGTTATGAATAAAGGCTTCGTTTGAGAGGGACTCTCTTTGAGTCCAAATTCGATCGGGATATCGGGCTTTTCTAAGCGTTCTTTTCACTAGGTTTATCTGACATTTTGTCTATTCTTCCGTCGACAAAACCCGTTTCTACGGTGGTCATGCTACGCGTTCTGTAGTAGGTACTATTCGCAAAATACTAAATTAAAAGACAATACTGGTAATTTTAACGAAAATAAGCCATTTAATGTAATGGTAGGCTTAGGGTAGGTTCAGATGACAAGCGCTCAACGCGCGTTTTGATAACGCGCGTTTACAACTACATACATTTTATTCAGGCCGTACACATGCTAACGCGCGTTTTAGTAACGCGCGCGTTCAACGCTGCGCTAGCGCTCGACTGTTGTCAGCGCGCGTCAACGCCGCTTTGAGATCATTGGTTTTCTATGTTTCCGTTCAGTTGAGCGCGCGCTTTCGACGCGGATAGACGTATTTTAGGGTTCGTCAAGTTCGTCGTTAACGTTCGTTAACGCCTGACAAGCGCGCACCATGTGAACACTATACAAAAATTCAACGCGCGTTCAACGCGCGCTGAGCGCTTGTCATCTGAACCTACCCTTATTGTTAGAAAAAACAATAGGTAAACATAATGCAAACATTGCTTGAGAACGAATTATTTGTGGAATGACTACGATTATCGAATTAGACAAGGTCTGTCTCATGATTTTCTTGAATTTAACTGATATATATTATCCATAGATATAATCAAGGACGGATCCAGGAATTATTTCTGGGGGGGGGGGGGGGCACATGGGCCAGACAGATAAGAAGTGTCTTCCCAAAACATAATACAATTTTGGCATCCCGCCGGTAGAATTATACTTTTGACCATAGATACAGAATTAAGATTTACTTTGTCGACATCGTTAGTAAAGTTTAAGAATTGCTTGGAGAGCGTGCGTAGCGAGCTTAATTATTTTAGCACCCAACTCAAATTGGTTGACGAAAGCGGTATAAACTTTGCGGCCCCTAGGACTGCGCTGTCGTTTTAGCATTATATGTTATGCTGAAATACAATACATTTATCGATATATCTATCTAGTATGTATTCAAACTATTTTGAGTAAAAAACAGTGAGCTTTATTATGAGCTGTTTTTATCAATCAGTTTCCAAACGAATTAAACAGACTGAGAGATCATGTATAACATTTCAATCGAACCTCTAATAATTTCTATTTTTCACTCCTAAAATATTGAACACTCCAATGATTGTACCTGTTTTGGTGAACTTTTTGGGATCCTAAAAATACTAATAAATAGCCATGTCACTGCAACCAACTCGGATGTAGCGCTCGCCGGCTGTTGTTGCGGCACCGCACTGCTCGCTTTACTCGCTCGGCTCGCGTGCGGTTCGTCACAGTTCTAACTTAACCTGAACCATTTGGTCGGGGTACCCTAGCTTAGTTACTGCGACCAACTGTGTGAAAAGGCCAGAAAGTTAATAGAGGCTCAATTATTAAAAAAAGTGGGCATCATTAGAAACGCAAAAATTTTTTAGAGGATCATTTAAATTAAATATTTTCTATAAAATTTAATAATTATACAGTAGTCTCACATCCTGTATTATGTTCTAATCAGCAAAACTTCGCTGCAAGACATAACTGGCTCCCTCCCTCCAAAATTTGAACGCACAGTCATCGCTATGTCAAGCGATATTTCGTTAGATGTTTACCTTTGCCCGAAAAGTTAAACCTTGAAACTGTCCCACATACGTCAGCCGCCAGCCAGCCTTTAAAGCAAGAGTGAACAGGCATCTTCTGGGCACGCTCGTTCCATCGTAGCCCTCGAGATTAAAGTCAAGAGCACGACACATCTTACGACAAAAAAAAAACTGTATTAACCAAATTAACCTATTATTCTCTTTACTTCCAGTGGAATACGTGGACACAGAGTACAGTTTGTGGCTGACATGGTTCTTGATGCCGGTCATCGTCACCTTCCTCCTGCCGGCCGTCATCATAGTGCTGATATACATCAGCGCCATCATCTTCCATTTATATAGGCTTTACAGGTGAGCAATAGACTGTAGACATTAGCTTTGTGAAGGAACTCGTGCCCAAGTGATACCACCATGCATGCCTATTTCTGTCGTCAGTCAAGCAGCGTTGTTGTCAAGCTATACAGTTTATGAGACCTTGATGATTTCGATCAGTACTTTCACGCAAGGAATATTGTCAGTGAAGTCAGGCCAATTCCTGATCCACATCTTGGACGAGTGGCGTTGGGGCCAATGTTGGGATTAGGGACCAACGTCTGGAGCCAGCGTTAGATAAAATGACGTTCTTTGGTACTGCAGTAAGGGGTTTGATTTAAAAAGTTCTCTTCTATTTTGAAAAACACTTTAAAAAAATGCTTATGCGGTTTGTTTTTTAGCTTTCTCGCTAAAACGGCAGAACGGATTTGGATGAGATTTGGCACTTGGTATGACCTGGGTTTATACTTACTTCTAATTGATTATTTTGCAAGCCATGTGCTCGTTGGGATTTCCTATCGGCAAAAATGAGAATCTTTCATCCTCTATTTTCTTTAGGGGATAATGTATATATTTATTATATTACAAGGTCCCATTAAAATAGATGGACAAATTTTAACACAGCGTTCAGTACGTCTAACCAAAGATATCCAAGCAAAAAAAAACATTGATTAAAGTGATTTTATTTTGACCTATAAATGGCATTGGGTAACCAACATTTTTAGTGTATTTTCGTTAGCTGATTTATTTTTCTTGTAAGTCTCTAATGCATTTTTCTTATATTTTTTTATCATTGTCCTTATTTTGGTGGTCTGACTGATTTAAAAAATGTTGTCCACCTATTTTAATGAGACCTTATATATTTAATACTTCCGTCCTTATAGTGCTCACCTTCGTTATACAGGGTTGCAGGAACATCGACGCGCAACCTATTACCATTAACCTGCCACCTTGTATAGGGAACTCTATAATAAGGCTTTGTCGCTCAGTGACTGAATTCATTTAAAAGTAAATTTAACACAAACAGCCAGTCAATTACAAAAACAGCCTTTGATTAGAGATATCATCAGGTCACCTGTGCGTTATTAACATGCACCACAAATTCCCTCAGTTTAGTCTTAAAAAAAACATTAAAATCATTAAAGTTATCACGGAGCAGAGGTCTCAAAGTAATAACGGATATTTTGAAACAAAATAACAAATTGAGCTGATCACACGATTACCGCATGCTCAGAATGTAATTAAAAAATTACGATAATGAAAACCCACCTTAATAATATGAAATGTGCGTGGCAATGGTGTGGTTTAAAAGAAGATATTTGACATCCATTGCTTCATAGGTTTGAAAAACTCGTCCCCTCAACTAAATTACTAACGCAATGAACGTGGCTGACCTGTCCAAATGAAAGGCAATCAAATGCAATTTAAAATGTGTGTTAATACGCAATTACGGCGTAGTAACCTGGCTGAAAACCTTGCCTGCATCTTCCTTTCATTGAATATTTTGGTAACAACAACGTGAAGTCAACCGTTTTCAAGGCCAGAACATATTTTGATCGCATGCGCATCATACTCATTTTTAGTCATTTTTGTATAAACCAGTTCTTGAGCTTCAAATTCAGACCCAACAAAAAGTCGACCAAGATAATGATGAAGCAGCCAGTGTTAAGTTTTAAATTCAAGGGCAAACTTATTATTGAGGGCTCCTCTGTTTATGCAGGGCTAAATTAAATAAGTTAGCGAAACTCCGCAGACCTCATCATTTCAGCCGAAAGACGTCCACAATTTTTGAAAATTTTTGGTGTGTAACATCTTTTCTCTCGCTTTCCTGCAATCTGTGGGAGTGATTTCATGAAATGGGACGGAAGTGTGTAACAGGAAGCCAGGGAAGCGCGCGCTATTTGATTTTACCTATGAGCGCGCGCGGTGCTAGAGTTGGCCGTCAGTTGGTACCAACCCATATTCCGAGAGGTTGGTACTGTCAGCTGATGATACTCAAGATGTCAGATGTTACACATCATATGCGACTACTGCAAGGCTCGCTCGTTCTTTTTTTAATCATGGTTACATATATACTCATCACATCTGCAGAGTTTCCCTAACGAATTTAATGTGAACCTGTATAGGTTATTGTCCCATGCACATTTTGATGAGGTGCATACTTATGACATGTAAATTGCTGCTTGCAAAAAATTGGGCTCGTTAGCGATTTGCAACAAGATGAAAGTTGGATAAATCTAAAGAAAAAAATACTTACTTAACGAGTTGCAGGTACAGGCTTTTTAGGAGGTCCACATATTGGATGGAAGCGATTTTTGTGTTATTGTTTTGATTCATTTCGTCATCATCATCATTCTCCTACCCTTAGGTATCCCAATTTATGTGTGTTCGGCGTAACATGTCCCTTTCTTCCATACTTCTCTATTAGTCTTCATCTCGGTAGTCTCCCCCTTTCTAGCCATATCATCTGTCACACAGTCCATCCATCGTTTCTCTGGTCTTCTCCTACTCTTTTAGCCATCCACATTCATACTCAAAACTTTCCTGCTCTTCTCTCTCCTCTCTGTTTTCATTCATTTATGGATACAAAATTGAAGGGACGAAAGCCCTATTTGTCTACGAAGAGTTAGACGTAAAAATAACGCGGCAGGATTTATCGCGCACTGGATTTTCAACTCTCGGTGTTGAGCCAAGCGTTGAGAATCCAACAGAGTGGGTTGCACTCTGTTAGTTCGATTCCCAGTGGGGGCAAAATTTTCTGCTCGGTTTTGTTGGTGGTAGGGCTTATTCTATGTGCGTCTGGCTAGCTACCACCATCTTACCTAAGTCTGTCGCCTTAACAACAATGTTACAACATTGTTGTGTTTCGGCACTTAGAAGGTAAGATAGCCCGTTCCTCTGTGGTTGCGTATTCTGGGTGAAGCTCGATTCCACTATTGGCCTGATCATCACTTACCATCAGGTGAGATGCAGGCCAAGAGGTTCCACTTTGTGGTTTAAAAAAAGCTCACCGTGAAATGGTGAAGTAGTTAAATTGTCATTCCACCTGATGCTAGGGATTGACAGCTCACTACACCTAAGATTTCGCGATGAGATTTTTACAGAATAGACCGGTTGACCTGAATTTGAAACACGAACCAATCGGTTCAAAGGCCACAAAAATGTGGTTCACACGCACAATTTCAACAGTTGTCAACATTCCCAACATGGATACAGCGTGAATTTCGTTGTACAACAAATTTTAATAAGGTGTCTACTTATCATCTTCTTAATTAAAAAAATAATTTCTAGATAACTTTGACAGCTCAAAGACCTCTTGACTTTTCTAGATAAATGTGAAATATCGTAGACAATACCCAGACGGTTTAATTAGATGCTAATAATGATGTCCAATTATTTTTTATAGATACCTATCTGGAGGAAGACTTATGATTAAACTTTGGCCCGACTCCGTCTCGTCGCTGGGCGTCTGTCATGCGTTGTGGTTGTGATAGGAAGATTTGATTTTAATGGAAACCCAGACACATTAGACACTCATTTGTATGGTAGACTAGGTGTTCTAGTTTTGGCATTTAAATAGTATCTAGAGGTTATCTCGCTTTGCTTAATTTTTAATTCTTTGTGGTACAGTAATAATTATTCTAGGTACATCGTCATTACATTTAATTATATAATTAATGTATACAAAATATTGTAAACCATTTTAAAAGAGTAACTGTGGAGTTTCTTGCCTATTTTTCTCCATGCGAAACTACCTTTTGAAAGGGGGATTTTTAAAAAATAATTCTACGTTTATTTTTTAATCCTTCTATGTGCTTTTTGAAATAAATGATTTGACTTTGACTCTGACTTGCTACTCTCAATAATTTTGGTAAACTAGATATTTCCCGCGAAAGGTTTTTTGAAATTTCTTTCGACTTTGATTCTGACTCGCTCCTCTCAATACTTTTGGTCTACTAGATATTTCCCGCGAAAGGTTTTTTGAAATTTCTTTCGAAAAGGAATTCTCAGCTTAAGTTTTTGGGCCTTCCTAACCGCCACCAACTGCATATTTTTTAGTCTATAGATAAATTCGACTGATTAATTTTGTAGCATGATGCAGCAGAATAACCATTTATTTAGTAAAATATATGTTCAAGCAATTTAGCTCAACAAATGATATTGTAGCTATCAAGTTATGTTTGTCTACTGGCATCATGAACAATTGCGCAAACAATGCGCATGCGATCATATTATGTGACCTGTATTACCGGCACGCGATTTATTAAATAATTTGTAAAGCAAAAACACAATAGAAATTGGCCTAGTGGTCGCAAGCGCTACTGTTAAGCATGAGGTCCTGGGTTCGATTCCCGGGTGGGGCAAAGGGTTATTGGGTTTTTCCACCAGGAATTTCTCAGCAGCTCGGAGTCTGGATTTGTGCCCGGTAAATGGTATTGACATCAACCGGGCACAGGCCCTATTACATGGGACCTAAACATAAATAACTGACAAAATGTGGGTGTACCTACACTACCTACTATAGGTACGCCTCTGCCTAACCCTTTCGGGTTTACAGGCGTAATGTTATGTTATCAATAACACAATAAATCAGTAAGTAAACACAGCTATAAATAAGTTATCCTCGACCCCATCATCTGCTTAATAGAGATGAGATTTTAGAGGGATGAGGAACAGGTTGTAAAGTTCTTCACCCTTCTTTGAAAAAGGAGGATCCTCCGACCAAATGTGTCTTGTTCTTTTATACGTCTCTATTAGTCGTCGTCTCGGTTTTTCAAGCCAAATCATCTTTCGCACAGTCCATCCATCGTTTCTTTGGTTTACCCAAATATTTTTAGACATACAGACCACATTCATACTCAAAACTTTCCTCACGACATTTTCCTCATTTGGTCGTTGTAACTGCTTGTGGAATGTAGGATTTATATAACGTCACATGTTAAGCGTAGTTCGTAAGTGGCGATATAGATGTCGCCACAAGATGATGGTGGACAAACGGGAGCCTATTAAAAAAAAAAAAGAAGTTTTCACACATACGTACACTAACGCCTTCTTCCTTTGGGTTTAGGCAGAAACTACAGACAGCCACCTGCTACGATCCTTACATAGTCCTTTTATATCATTCACAAAGAACATACATCAGAGGGGCAATTCCCAGTAATTTTTAAGCGTTTGCTTTCGCATCTCATTCGCGCGCGCTTTTTGACAAGTTTGACACATTGCGACTAAAATGTGAACGTTTTCTAAGTACGAGAATTACGAAAGTACGAGCTGGTTGAGAGTACTACGCACCTGGCCTTTCTGAAAAACATCACCAATAAGGTCACTATATGTCTTTTTAGGGCATCCCCTCAAGGATGTTTCATTCTTCCTCTTCACGTGACCAAACCATCTAAGGTGGAGCCTTATAATTCCAACTATCTGGTTATTGCAACTAACATAAATAAATCCCTCTAGGATCACCGTTCTGAGCAACGACAGGCAAGATCTTCAAATTTAAAAAAATAGATGGCGCTGTAGTTTTTCAGAACGGTGATCCTCGAGGGAGTGATTTATGTTAGTTACAATAACCAGATAGTGGCAATTACAAGACATTAACCATAATTTAAAAAATTGTCACGACATCTTTTAAACTGACTGGTTTGACACTCCTGTTTTTTTTCTTCTTAACTTGAAGCTTATTTGTAACCTGTTCCTGCTTACAGGATGAAGGTGGTGGATGGCGTGCAGCCAGATTGGAAGCAAGCGGCCCGACTCGCGGTCTGCGCGCTTTGGGACGCGCATGGTTGGCTGTGGCATGGTAAGTGAATTGTTCACGATATTTTTTTATTTTTTTTCTAACTGATCAGACAGCTGTGCTGATGGGGAGTTTGTTGCGCCACTTCTTCTTCCCAGCTAAAGCACTAGGAAGTGGTGAAGGGTGGGCGTTTTGGGGGACTGTCTTATGTAATTTTGTCGTTCGAAAAGTGCTGATTCTCAGCCTAGTTTGAATAAAACATTTGAATTTTTGAATATACAGAATAGCACCTCTACGGGTATAGTTATAAGCTGCTGTTTCAATATATTCTTGAAGGGCTTTATTTGAAACATAAAACTATTTTATATTTAATATTGTCCTAACTTGATTGTAAGCTGTAGGCAAGGGTGGCTAATAATTTTCTTTTCAACAATTCCACCAGGTTCATTGAACTGAACCCATGTGTTAGTCATTTTGAAAAAGTTTTAAAAGAGCTGAACTCTTTGAAAATATCGTCAAAATTTTAGCCTTAAGGAGCCCATTCACGATTTAACGAAAACGGCACGGCATCATTCTAATTTATACTTTACTAGCTGCTGCTAATTCGTTTTCTTAAATAAATAATTCCTTATAACATCAGCCGTTCCGGAGATTAGCCGGAACAAACAAACAAAAATTAAAAAAAATGTTTTTATTCTTATAAGTTCTATCTTACTATACATATATATTAAACATTTATAATATTATATAAAAAATAAACACATACATATAATACATATTATACATTAAAAAATATAAATTTATAATATATATATTTTTATGTATATATTATTATAAATGTGAACGTTTGTATGTTTGTTACTCAATCACACAAAAACTGCTGAACGGATTTGGATAAAATTTGGTACATAACTTTAATTGTACGTTCCCGTGGAATAATATCCGACCTCCACGAGGGCGAAAGCTAGCATTATTATAATATTTCATATGCATTTAGAAAACAAGCTGTTATTTTGACATTACAAACGGACATTTCAATTTTATTTATTTGTACGTATAGATTACGTTAAAAAAAATATTTCGTGGATGTGTTCCTTTAGCCTCCACGGGTGAGTCCTATTCACCATGGACAGGAAACCCCTTTTTTTTTTTTTGGTGGGAAATTGTCAAATAACTTCTCCCACTCTGGGCGGAGCGGGAGGGCGTGTCAGACTCTTACTGACCACCCGTGTTCCTTCCGAAAACCCACCCGTGTTCCTTCCGTTGCCTGTACGTTGCCAGGGGCCACGGTATCCCTTTCGGACTTTCCCGCAACCCCGGCAGGCATCGGTCCTATCGGACCCCTTCACTTGCTGACATCTCTTTGAGGCGCGCGTGGAACACAACGCGCCGTCGACCCGGGCCTGGTCCTTAACGATGGACAGGAAACCCCACCAAAATAACTTGTTGCTGACCAGGTAAACTCTTTACCATGTAATGGTATGAGTTATCTCGGTATAGATCGTTTCAACACGAGAGAAAAAGGGCTGGGCCGGGCCACGTCGTGGTGGACATCTTTACTAACCTCGATATTGATATTGTAATAGTGGATTATGACTTTCAGTCGATTATGAGGAAACCGGCAAGTCTTAGAACCAAAAATTAGAAGATATGTGACCAACAAGCCGCACTGCGACCGCGTGGTGAATTACGGCCCACTCCCTCTCACAGAGGAGGATGGTTTCTGTCCCAGAAGTGGGAACGTTATAGTCTGATTATGTTATGTTATGACTTTCTGAGCTAAGAGAACTTTCTTTTTTAATCTGGGTTGGTATTATCCCATCCACTTTAAATCATGTTCCAGTATCCATTATAATGCTTGGCTTAATGCTGGTCCTGCTCCACAGCCACTTGGGCTCACTAGTTAACATGTTTATTTTTGGAAGAGTTGCTTCCCCTTTTTTAATTTTTGTGACTTTACGAACTTAATGTTTACTTTTTATTTTTATTTAACCAAGTTTTAATTGTTGAATAGTCCAATAGATAATAATGATTTTCTTTCTTTTTGGTAGTAAAATTCTTTTAATCTCACAAATACATTGCAAGCTATAGTTTTGTATAATTTTGAAGCATTTTTTTTCAATTTTTGTAAATGTGAAGTACCATGGAGCCGTTTACTGGGTTATTATGTTGTATGTTGACTTGAAAGAGCATGACAGTTGAGAGTATGTCATGCTCACTTAAATATCTCGCTGATGGTGGCGAGTGTGTTGGATCATTCGGTTCCCTACAAAATGGTTGAGCTGGATGGTGCTGATCCACGCGTCATGTTCGTGAACGGGCGCCGTCGGTTGAGACTGGTCATCTTTTATCTGCCAGGGCTTATTTTTAATAGTTTTTGATTATTTTTTATTTTTTTACATTGTTCTCACATATAGAAGCAACAAGAGTAATGTATCCAGGATTGTGTCATTTCTATATTTAAAAGAGTGTCATTGGAGTTTCTTGCCCGTTCTTCTCCATAGAGATCTACGTTTTGGAATGGGCAACTAGCTTCAACTTTCTAACTGACCGACTCTTTGACAATTCAAAAGTGCCTGTAAATGGTTTAATTGAAATAAATGCTTTGAGTTTATCAAGATCTGAAAAACAGATGTTTCCTTTCCAAGGCTACGACATCCAAGGTCTGGAGAACGTCCCGGACGGCCCGTTCCTCGTGATCTACTACCACGGCGCGCTGCCCATCGACATGTACTACTTCATCGCCAGGATGCTGCTGTTCAAGAGGCGGCATATACACACCGTCGCTGACCGGTTCATGTTCAAGATTCCTGGTCAGTACTTATTTACACTTTTCTGAAGGGTTGTAACGGATGAGGATGCGGTTGAGAATATCGAGGTAATTGGGGATGCGGATGAAGATACGGATATTTGAAAACTTCTTATTGGGGGCGGATGCGTATGTCGTGTCCATAGGACAGGGACATTGCGAATTCAGCCTATAGGAATGCGTAACTCACACTCCGACCAGCCCATATAGCTCGGCGCGGGTTTTATAAATTCACAATTTGAGCGAACAACGTAGGGTCACCACATCTCGTTATGTGTTTTGTTTTTTATCAAATCAAAATGGCGGAGTTTAGATGTCAAAGAGTAAAGGTTTGAAAAAAAAAATGCGCTTTGACCAAGTGGGGTATCAAAATAAAGGGCTTGTGTAAACGATTTCAAAAATATAACAAACTAATAGGTTGAAAAATAAACTGAAAACAAAAAAAAAACCGACTGCAACTAAAAAAGCATACTTTTCAAGCAGTCTGATGCAGTTACTTTATTTTAATCTCAAATTTGATTCCACCAACTACATCAGACTGCAGTTTATTTTTTCAACTCAAATTTTCCCCTTAGTACTTCTAACCACAGGAGCTATATGAAAGAAAATACATTTATTTAGCACAGACTATAAATTATAAATGTATAATATACAACAGATAAAAATAAAATAGGAGTGTAAAGTGCGATATGTAAGAAGAAATTAGCAGGAAAGTGTGCCTCACGGCTGCGCCAAAAAGGCTCAGTTCAGCAAAAATGCCAGACAACTATACCTACAATATTTAAAAAAAAACCCTATCCGATCCGAAAGGGGCGGGATCTGAAAGGTACTGCAATAACATCACCAAAAATTAATAAAAAAACTTATTATTATTGTAAATAAAAAACTTATTGCTATTTAAAATTTTTATTCATTTTTAGTACCAAAATTACCCCAAATCCATAAAAAATGAGCAAATTTTCAACAGTTATGACTTTTAGACACCTGCTAAACGACGGCCGCCCGCGCCCCATGACCCGGTAATATTCCCCACTGTAAAACAATGTGTTAATTTTTTCTTTTCTTTTTTCCTGAGAATTACCACATAAATATACTCTCAGTACTATACCTAACAACAACCTCACGGATCGGGCGGGTTCATTTTGCCTGACGCTTTTCAACTGGACCAGAGGCCTTAGTGTGGGTTCCTTTTAACCATCTAGGCCGTGAAGGCCGGCCAGCTGCCAATCGGAGCACCGAACGCGGTCGATACATAAAGTCGAGATGGTTAAAAGAAACTCACCCTAGGGCCTCTGAAGTGTGAGATGACTGACAGATGTAAATTATTTTTATACTGCAACGTGTTTATGCATACTTAAATAAAATAAACTTGTGTCAGATAAAAATAATAATGAATATGTAAGTACATAAATAGTGTGTGATTTTGTATAAAATTGCAAAACAAAACCACAAATATTCATAAATAAATGAGACGGACGTATAATAGACCATTGTTAATACGTAAATAAAGAAATCCTTCTTAACGAGTCAGAACAAAAAATCTGTTTTAAAACGATGCCAGACTTCGATAATATTATATGAAAATAGCTCAGCCACCGTGATGGAAACATTGTAATCATACGAAACTAAAAGATTGGACGCACCAACTTGCAGTTTGTTAGGTACAAACTGCAAGTTGGCGCGTCCAATATTTTAGTAAAAGTTCTTCTAAAAGAAGAACTTTACCTTTAGAACTAATCTTTAAGTCAGCAAAAAGTTTACTAAGGCTGGTTTCACAGCAGTCCGGGAGACCCGTACGGACCGCCCGTACGGGCTCCTGAAACGGAGACACACGTGAGGCGCTAGAACATTGTTTCACAGCGACGCGGATTGGTCTGTACGCGACGCGCTCCGGGTAGAGCCCGTACAACGTATCGTACTACCCACTCCCTCGTTTCAGAGCACTGCGGGCGCTACCCGTACGGGTCCCCCGTGTACCGACCGCCCGTAGGGGTCTCCCAGACGGCTTTAAAACCAGCCTTAATGCGTACTATACCATTATAGTTTATCTTGTTTAATGATTAATTTCTTCTGCATTTGATATCCTGAAATCAAATCAAATCATTTATTTATTAGAATATGAGTACATGGGGTGATACATCCAATAAAATTTCTTTAAGCCATATCCTACATACAAAGGTGTGCAAATATCTATTATAATAAAAATATATCTTACATTATTAATGAAATTTATTAATTTTACTATCATTACTTAAATTTAAAATTTAATTGTATATATACTATTTAAATAATCATTAACTTTATAATAGACTTTATTGCTAAGATAATCTTAATTTATTTTTAAATTATATAAAAACTTTGTTTCCTTATATTATTAGGTAATTTACTATATATTCTAATATATAATAATCAAGTTCTTATGATACCATTTGACTTCAGGATATCAAATATTACGTTCTTCATAGTAATTTTATATTTGTACTAGCTGGAGTAGGTAACCTAAGTTGGCTACCTGTGACCCTACTTATCTATAACAATCTTTAGAAAAAGTTTAATTAAAATCCCCCTTAAATTTGAAACAGATTCTTTTAAATTCTAGGAATAAACCTCTGCATATTGTACGTTCCTTCTAATGTTCTGTCCATTATTATTATTTATTACTTTCTAGGCTGGGCAACCCTTCTAGAAGGTCTATGTGTGATCCCGGGCACAGTGCAGACGTGTGCGTCAGTGCTACGAAGTGGCAACTCGCTGGCCATCTCACCGGGCGGCGTATACGAGGCGCAGTTCGGAGACCACTACTACAGGCTTAATTGGAGGAACAGGATCGGGTTCGCTAAGGTTGCGCAGGAGGCGAAAGTGGTAAGTCAATCTTTGACGGTCAAAAGTCAATTAATTTATTTCCATGAAGGCGGCCATACACCAAACCGCATATTTTGATATTTTTCAGTCTTATCTCAAACCATGATATCTTATCGTATCGATATGTAGTTAGACAGCCTTAACACAATTTAAGAATGCTTGCGTCATCCCAGTCGCAATTTCAACACAAAAAAAAATTGATATCAAAAAGCATATATCTATTCAACCGAACCTCAAATAATTCCCTCCCTTTTGCTATTCTAATAATATTAGTGCACACTCTAATATAATGAATACTTTTGTGAACATGAAATAATTCTTATTTTGGGGTCCTAAAAATACAAAATTGCCAAGTAACTGCGACCAACTTGGACGTAGTACAGGTTGGTTATCTAACCTAACCCATTTGGTCGGGGTATCCTAGCTTTGCAATTGCGACTAGCATCCTAAGAAGGATATTGCTTCATATGTTCGAAAAAGTGATATTTGATTTGACCAATCGCGCGTGGTGTTAGAGTTGGCCGTCAGAAACGACCTTGACGAGGCCCTGTTGCTTATTACCTTGACGTTGCTTATTACGAAGGTGAGATGTCAGATACTGTACTACTGTAAGGCTCGCTCGTTTTTTTTGTTTGTTTGAACGCTTATCCATGGAACCACAGACAGATAAAAATAAAAATAAAGTTTCATAGCCCAATTCTTGACGAAGGCTATAGGCACATTTAACATCAAGCTAGAACCCTTAACAACCGAGCAAAAAGAAAAGAAAATAAGGAAGGATCCCTTTGCTAAAATACTCTACTATACTATCGAAATAGGTTTACAATAGAAACGTTGTTGCGATTGCCGCGCTTCTGTAGTGGCAATGTTTGCAGACGCACGCACTGACGGCTTCGATGCACTGTGGCGTAAGAAATCTGCCTCGCTACTCCGCAGGCTACGTGACAGTCCCAACACTATCTTGCAATCAATAGCCGCCCGGGCAGACAGCCCGCTAGTGTGGGCGCTTGCAAACCGAACCCGTTCTGTTTTAATTATTAAGTATTAACATAGGCTAAGCTATTTTGTTATTAACACTATGGACCATTGTAGTCCGATTTAATAAAGATTAATAATAATAATAAAAAGTACTTCCGGGTTTGTCCTGATAGCCGTGGAATACCACTCCACTCCTTATAAGCACCTCAGGACATGTTGCCTCCTTGTCGCTACGACACTTTGTTCTAGCGGCCGTTTTCGGGGGCCCATTATTGAGTGTGCAAGTCACCCCCTGCCATTTTACCTGTGTATTTTATATAAAATATTGATCAGGCAGGGGCTATAGTCTTTCCATAGTTCTAGATAACCAGTTCACTTAGCCACCCAAACCCATAATCCAATATTTTTGTTTCCATATCTTGCAATAGTCCTGCACCAACCGGGGGTTGTCCTTGGGTGCAGTAGCATAGTGCGTAGAGATAATCGTCGGTTGGTGCCTCGTTTCATTAAACACGTCTTACGGGCCTCTGTGAGTTGGCTTCGGCTCCTCGTACGCCTTTCACCTAGGGCCCTAGGGTCCCGAGAAATGTCAAAGACATAAAAAATAATAATAATATAGAAGTAGGGTATTTTAGTAAAAATATATACCATACTATAAACAAATTCCTCCACAGCCAATAGTCCCGATGTTCACACAAAACGTGCGCGAGGCGTTCCGCACGGTGGGCTGGCTGCGCGGCGTCTGGCTCAAGATATACGCGACCTTCCGCATGCCGCTGGCGCCCGTGTACGGCGGGTTCCCCGTCAAGCTCATCACTCATCTGGGCAAGCCGATACCGTATGACCCGGAGTTGACGCCTGAGCAGTTACAGCAGAAGGTAAGAAGATATATAAATAACATCACGTTTGACAGAGGTGTGCTTATAGACGTAGTACACTCACCTTTTGCGCCAGTTATATTTAAGTCCCAAATATAGGGGGCGACCCTATTGCCATCAACCTGGCACAAATCCAGGCTGCTACTGAAAAATTCCCGAATAAAATCTAAAAACATTTTGCCCGACCTGGGAATCGAACCCTGAGCCTCATGCTCAGTAGCGCTTGCGAGCACTAGGCCTAGGAGACAGTTAAGATATACATATAAATGTTAGGATATAATAGTGAGGCAGGACAAGTCTTGCCCCTCGAGCTCATCACTCATCTGGGGATGCCGGTACCCTATTAGTCCTATGACCCAGAATTGACGCCAGAGCAGTTACAGCAGAAGGTAAGGTTAAAAGCTGAACTTAAGATGCAGTGGCATTTCTTTTCAGAATGAAATCATCCTTTTTATGTTTGTAACTTGTAACAAGCTACTAAGAGACGCAATCATACTTATGACAGCCATAAACAAAAAATACAATATTATTATAATTTCCTTTATTTAATATATACACATACAATTTACAGTTTTAAATATATTTATAAAATAAAATAAAAAACAAAAACATTTAAAAATAGTAGCCCACCGGTATCGGGAACAGGGTCCAAGCTACCGGCGGTCAGGGCTCCAGAGAGAGGAACCTCCTTACAATGCGAGACGTGTCCAGGAGTACCACTTTCTGAATCAAGCGCTTAATCCAGCTGCCCAACGAGAGCCTCCTTATTATTATTATTCATTTATTTCGGACAGAATCCATATAATGTGTTAGTAACACTTTTCTTATGATCTATGGTACATAATCTAATAAAATATAGTTTTACAATTTCCCTGTAACTATTCCCACCCAGTGTGCCTGTATGGGACAGTTATGTCGGGATGCAATCATTTGCAAAATGGTGTTGGTGCTACCGCGCTGTCTGTGGAACAATGCCACTTTCTTTAGCGTGGAAACCGTCAACGCGCGCATTTGCGAACATTTGCGACGCACTACAATGCCGCGGCAACCCCAACAGCATTCTGAAAGCATTATTATACTGAATACGCAGGGCGTTGTAGGCACGTTGCCAATAACGAACCCACAGGCCGCTCGAGTAAAAAGACTGGCAATATGCCCTAAAAAGTGTCAGTTTAACTTTGGTACATCGAGCGAACCTACGGGCCAGCATATTGCTCCTTACCGCCAACGCCCTGCGTTCTCTTTCTATATCTGGGTCATTTTTTAAGTCCTCCGTGACCAGATGACCCAGATATTTAAAGTTCTGCGCAATTTTCAATGCCGATCCATCGACCATGATCGGAGGCACTGTACTAGGTCTCTGTTTTCCGGCCCTAAAAATCAGTACCCTACTTTTCAGTGAGTTGTACCTGAGACCATGCTCGGATGCGTAGCGTTCACAAACCTTCACCAGTGTCCTCAGGGCGTTGGCCGAGGGGGGCAGCAGAACCATATCATCAGCATAGCTTATGTTGTTGACACATGTTCCGTCAGTGTAGCATACAACATGTGTCCAAATGAAATGAAATGAAATGAAATGAAATGAAATGAAATGAAATTGTTTATTCTGTAAATAGGATATTGGAATCACTTTTACACGTCATCTTAAAAAAATAAGTAATTAAAAATTAGCTAGATGAGTTCGGCGTTTCCTATCTGACTACTCTGAGAAGAAAGGCCGAAACAAACTCAGAGGTCATAGTCTCTTTTAAAGTCCAGACATAATCTTGGTCAGGCCATATGAGGACCATGTAGATTAGTGTCTGAAATGGTCTTTTGAGAAAAGAACCACACAGATTTGAGTGGACCTGTCCTGTCAGTGCAAGCATTTGTCAGTAATCGTGGAGCTCAACCCAGAACTTAAGGAGCTCAACTCGACGAACAATACCAAAGAAAGGACATTTGGGTAGGCCTCATAAACTACTCAAACTGCCAGACTATCATTAAAACTAAATAAGAAAGAAAAAATAATAATAATTAAAAAATCCACATAGTCCTCACATTCACAAAAATTTAAAAAATAAAAAAAAATACTTTACAAAGTAATAATGTCATTTTGTATGTAATTTTTATATAATACTGGTATTGATTTTATGATTTTAGCACAAGGCTTAGCAGAGCGAGCAGCTCAATCCCAAGCTTTTTTATCATCTAAATAATCTAAAATTTTATAGTACCCTTTTTTGCAAAGTTTGGTTTTAATACAGCTTTTAAATCGTTTAATGGGTAAGTTTCGAATGTCGATGGGAAGTTTGTTGTAAAAGCGTATACATTGACCCATGAACGAGTTGCCTACTCTGTGGAGACGAGTGCGGTGTACAGCGAGGTTGTGTTTATTCCTCGTATTTAAACTATGAATATCGGAAATCTTTTTAAAATAAATTCCAATATTGCGGAACTCCAATAGGCCTACAACGTTGGGGCGTATAACCCGCCCAGTTTTGCTTCAAATTGAATTATTATTTTATGTTCTATTTCGGAGTGAAGTCTTTTGTCCACTTCATTCTTAAAATATTATAAGTTATAAATCTAAATTATTGGGTTTTTCTATCTTGAATTTCTCGGTAGCCGCCCGGAGTCTGGTGTTGTGGCCGGTTGATGGCAATAGGCTCGCCCCCTATTACATGAGACTTAAACATAACTGGCGAAATGTGGGTGTACTATAGGTACACCTCTGCCTAACCCTTTGGGAAAACAAGGCGTTATGTTATAAATCTCAACAAAATAGCAACCACTAACAGAAAATCAAGTTTCCGTCAGATTCAAAAACATCTTTATTACTAATTTCAGGTTGCAACTGCGATAGAAGAATTAGTAGAAGAACATCAAAGGATCCCAGGCAGCATCCTGCAAGCTTTGCTGGAGAGAATCCACGAAATTCCCAAGAGAAGTAAAAACATACCTGCCATCACCAACGGAAAGTGCCAAAATGGCACTTTGTCCAGCGCAGCCTCCAGTGGAAATAGTGACAAAAGTGCAATAAGTGACAAATCGAAAGTTTCGTAAACACTAAAAAGTGATACAGTGACTGATTTTGTAATTTTAATAATTATTATTATTAAGTGGCGATCGGGAGGTGTTTTAATAGAGAGATTTGGCTGTTTAGAATTTTCTAATTAATTTTTATTTTTTCGGCCATTGCAGTGTGTTAGGTCCGATGGTAGGATAAATCCAGATGTATAAATAATGTTTGGGACTTAACTCATTTGTGTAACAAGATAAAAATAAAGCAAAATGTAGGCAAATAATTACTCAGTGAAATCTATTGTGACAACTGACAATTAAAAATTCGCTTCATATACGTTCATAAAGCATTTTTACTAATTATCTTTTGACCATAATGTTGCTTTCATACAAATGAGTTCAGCACCTTAAGCAAGTATGCATTTAAAATTACCGCTTCTTCACAGTCGGGTAAAAACCAACTTCATACGTCGCTCCAATAACTTTAGTTATAATTAAGCCGCCATTTTTAAATGTACAGTGTGTTAGTTAAGCCCTGCATTAATATTAATTTTTAAAAAACATGTATAGTGTATTTCGACTTAGTTGTCATATTTGGTAAACAAACATAGTATCAAAATCACGAGTTTTCGCACCACACATTTTGAATCTAAACTAATAATGAGGCAAAATTGTTTGTTCGTTTGTAAGAGGTAATCTCCAAGTAGAAGTACCGATCCAATCACAAAAAATATTTCCCTGATACAAAGCTACACTATTTCCAAGTGGTTTTGTTCATAATATGAACAAAACCGCTTGGAAATCGATATTATTATCGATATTATTTTATTATATTTTTGTCTCTCCTGTTACCTTTAATCCATCCAAAGGTGATCTGTAAAAGTTCGCTTTAAGCGATAAGACCGCCCACTGTGTCACCTTATGTAAAATTTCTAAATTTATGTCTGTAATTTTTATGGTGTACAATAAAGAGTATTCTATTCTATTCTTAAAATCAACATGTCAGTATACCATTATTTGTTTACAAAATAAGACAAGTATAGTGTAGAAGAATGCACTTTACTTTATGAGTAATAGGGTGCTAATACTCAATATTATGTTAGTACTTGCCTGTACACAGTGGCTCAGGATGGTCGTATAACTTGTATGTTGTTTGCCTTACTTCGGGGTGTAAAGGGTACAGACGTATTCAGGTTGGCAGAATTTGGTACAGCCGGGAAGCAAATCGAATAAACATAATTATGTAGATGTATGTTTGGGAAAAGGCCGCTCGGGTTAGTTCACATTATGCCGAACCGACCCGAACATGATTAAGCGAAGTAGCTGCCGAACGAAGTTTACCGATTGGCACGAGCCGAATAAAAGCAGTGTAGTAATTGCTTCTGAAGTAATATGTAGTGATTTTGCTTTGGATGGGCTTTAAAGTTCAACAAATACTGCCGGATCGAATGTGCCGACCCGAAAATGAGTATCTATGTACAAAAAGTTCTGAAAAACTCGTCCACCATCACTAGCTACTATCTACAGGCACTTAGGATTAGAATTAAGTTACGCGTACTGCTTACAAAAAGGAGGTTATGAAAAATCTACATTTTCTCGATAACCTACATGCATCGTATTTTAAAATAAAATAAAAATTTCTATGAAAAATTTATTTGTTAAACTTTTATTTATGTCCAATCAAAAAGAAATTATGAATGCATTCCCTTTATTAAGCTTTTATACTTTTTAGCTTTTTATCGAATTTAAATTTCGCGAATTTTTTATGCTTTCGATATATCAAAAAAATCATATAGTTACTTAAATGTGATAAATAAGGAAATGGGTTCCCAAATTCTTTAATAGATTAAAATTGTCAAAACAATTCTTTGCTCTGTCTCTTTTTGTCATTGTGGTGATAGAAAGAGAGGTAAATATAAATAATGTATTTTTAATAGAAATGATTAACAAAATTATACTAGTATAACTCGAACATGTAAACGTGCGATACAAAATAAGCATTTTTAGCATACAGTAACAAAATATGTATAACGGAATTATGTATTTATTAGTTTATAGTCACAAAGTGGGAGGAAGTAAAATAAAGATGGCGGACTAGATAATCAGGCTAACAGACAAATAAAGATAATAATGAAGGAACAAAGATTTAAAGCGTTAGATTTAGTTTAACCGTACTTTGCACAGTCCTCAAACTATCTCAGTTCACTGCTACTACCACAACCTTCCGCTTTCAGTCTGTCCCAGCCACCTTTTCAAGGTCATCGGTCCATTTGTTGCTCGAAAAGTGTAAATACTGAAAAGAGCGAGCTCACACATCCCGTATATCCCGCCAGAGGTGTCAAAACGAAACAGAAACACCTTTCGAAGCGGTAGGACGAATCTAACGATTTAAATCTTTTGGTACAAATACAGGACATGTGTTTTACAAAGGGCAGTCATATTGCTAAAAGCCATCTTTACCAGAAAATCTATAAGTAGGGAAAATTTGCTTGAGATCATGAACTAAAACCTGTATATTATTACTTCGTGCTTGAAACATACGAAAATGGTACGGTAGGCCGCCTTAGTGGTACCAAAACCAGTATACAATATCAAATTTAATTAGCGACACAAACTCAGCAGACGTGACGGCTGTAAGGTCTATTTAAATTCTTGTTTCCAATTGATGTTATTTCCACTTACACAAACATCAACTTTTATGTTATTGTCAATAAAGTTGATTTTAGACTGACTAGTACTGTTTGAAAAAGTCATAAAAAATATGAAGTTGTAGCGCAAACCGAACCGTATGTGTAGGCATTACAGTTGGTTTTCCTAAAACTCGTGTTTGTTTACATGTTTGGCAAATAAATTGCGAACGCAGATTAATTATATTGTGTAAACTTCACGTACGTTATGGATACCGATATCTAAACACGATAAAACAAAAATAAAACTGATGTTTTCAACTCATACTTGTTAGTATCAAGAAGATAAGCGGCCGTCGACCCAAAAAAAAAACAAGTATTTTTTTTTGTTTAGTATTTACATCAGCACGGGTCGATCCTTCGGGTTAAGCTACACTTGACGGGGTTGTTCCGTGGATGGGTGACCATTCTTACATACCGAAACTCCTCCGTGCCTCGGAAAGCACGTTAAAACGTTGGTCCCGGCTGTCATCCATGGACCTTGACAGTCGTTACGGGTCGTCAGAAGCCCGAAAGTCTGACAACCATTCTTACCAAGGGGTATCGTATTACCCAGTAACTGGGTTGTGGACGTCAGATAGGCAGTCGCTCCATGTAAAATATACGTGGTATTCAGCTGCATCCGATCAGACTGGAAGTTGACCCCAATATAGTTGGGAAAAGACTAGGCAGATTGATTTTTGATTTAATTGTGTTTAGATATCGATACCATCACGTCTGCGGCGTAATAATAAGCTGGCGTCTTATTCTGTTGAAACCAGTTCCTCTGTGGTTGAGAATTCCGGGTGAAGATAGCTTCTACCTTCTGCCTGATCAAATTCAAATTCAAATTCAAAAGTCATTTATTCAAACTAGGCTGAAAATCAGCACTTTTCGAACGTCAAAATTACATAAGACAGTCCCCCAAAAACGCCCACCCTTCACCACTTCCTAGTGCTTTAGCTGGGAAGAAGAAGTGGCGCAACAAACTCCCCAGCAGCACAGCTGTCTGAATAGTTAGAAGAACATGATTCTATACAATAGTAATAATTTACTTTACGCAACACAACATACACTTGCTGCCGGTTGCATCATCATCATTCACCATCAGCTGAGGTGCAGGACAAGAGCTTCCCGTTGTGGTTAAAAAAATAAAATAAACTTCGTATTACGCTATGCCTGCTCATGGTCACAGGGGTTACCACTGATGTGCGGTCTACTGTACCTTTGAAAACTGAGGGGCAATTCCCGTGATTTTTAAGAACTTTCGCAAAAATACTACAAGATTGCGAATTAATTGTGAACGTTATTGAAGTACGAGAATCGGCCTTCAGATAATTAAACTGCCAGGAGTCTGATTGTCTAGTGCATTGTCCACCTAGATATAATTTAGATAGTTTTTCGAATGAATGAAGTCTGAAAAAGTGTCATCGGTAACTTTGGCTAATACTAGTAATTAAAGTACCCAGCCGTAAATATAGGACATCGATGTGTTACACAGGGTCGAATTAAATTAATTAGCGAAACGCCGCAGACGACAATATTTATTCTAAAAATAATTTAAAAAATCTTAAGAGCGTTCATCCAAAAAAATGGCAACGTCGCAAATAGCTGTCAAATATTTACCTGTTTTGATTATTTTGGCAATATTACTGTATGGAAATAATAAATATGGCTAACTAGTGAACTAGAATATTAATAATAGATTGCAATTGTAACACTGAATTTGATGTTGTAACCGTTTTAGGTGTAAAAAAGGCATTTGGAAAGTTTCCAAATACTTTTTTTGTGTTTCGATATTAGTTATTGCATTTCATAATCAATATTTTAGTTCACTAGTTAGCCATATTTCTTATTTCCATACAGTAATATTGCAAAATTAATCAAAACAGCGAAATATTTGACAGCTATTTGCGACGTTGCCCACTTGCGGAATAAACGCCTTTAACTCATACTTTACGCTTCTAATTACACTAACAGCGGTATTTGATACCGTGACCGTTTGATTTCGTGTTTAGACATTGATACTTATCACATCTGCGGACCTTGTATTTTATGCCTGGATACTAAATTTATTATAAATCTGTATCTAAAGCAGCGGCTAGCTGTATTGTTACTCGAATAAGATTCAAATTTTCATCTATAGAAATATGTATATTCAAATAGTTGATAATATTTCGCATTTTAGCTTTGAAAGTAATTTCTTCCATATCCACGGTAGTAAGAATGGAGTGCTATAAGCCGATACAGAGTAAACACATTGCTATCTTTGTCTAACAGGCCGAGCTAGAAAGAGACAATGACATTTAAAGCTGTCATACTGACTTACATTAAAATTCAATGGATTTCATGCAGCATGTTGTAAGGTATATTGTCTTACTCAATCTTTCATCTCTTTCTGTCTTGATGAATAAGTAAGAGATAGCAATGTTTAAGTTTTGCAGTCAATGCCCGGAAAAAATTCAAAGTGCAAGAAATTATTTGCACAAGCTTTGGGTCTCTCCTCATTAGCCAATCAGAATTAATCTGCATGACGCGACGCTAAATTCGACCAATGACAGACGTTTTTATTACCGCCCAATATCACTCCATATTTCATATCGTGAAACGTAGAATAAATTAATAAGTATGTATAACAATTATATTATGTACCTATCTGCATTTGATGTGGGAATTTCAAATATTTCTGTATACACTGAGTGTATGTTTGAGTTGACCAAGACAATTAACTGGTCGGAATGCTTTTCCCTCTATCTCCTCAATGTAAACCTGTACCCTAATTAAGTCATACACGATCAATCGGAATTTGAATCGTTTTGAAACAAATTCCTAATCCATTGCCTCATAAGTTCGAAAAAAAAATCAGCTCAACAACGTAAATACGCAATGAATGTTGTTGAACTGTCAAAATGAAACAAATTTGTCGTAATCGTTAAGGAAAATGTGTTTCGTAATTAGATAGCTGGCTTTACATGTTTTTAGAATAATTTATTCATACTGAGCATTTAAACAAAATTCAAACTAATATATTTACAATAAAGTTCAAATTAATTATGTGTATAATACGTAGATACTTGTGTATGCAGAGTTATAGTGAATTATATCTTCGCTTGTTCTAGGTTTTTTTGACGCGCTGGTATGCACTGCGTTGGATTTTCAATGCTCGGCTCAACACCGAGAGTTGAAAATCCAACGCGTAATAAAATCCCGCCGCGATATTTTTACGCCAATGGGAACGGGAACTTACAAGCAATATTGTGAATCTGCTCCCACATTAACTAAATTTTAAGTAGTGCACTGCATTTATTTTATCGTCAAAGTCAAAGCGGCTCAACCAATATTTTGTGCTATGTTTGGCCTTATAAATCCATCGTTAAAAAAATTTTAGGTAGACTACATTTGTCACAAAAATTTGTTTGGGCCAGTTTTGCTGTAATTCTCAAAAATATTCTTCATGTAAAGCATAACACCATAATCAGCGTATAACGCTCCCAACTGCTAGCACATAGACACCTCTCTGTGAGCGGGAGTGGGCCGTAATCCACCAACGGGGCCAGTGCCGGTTGGTAGATGTCACATGTCTTAAAATGTTTGGTTCTAGGATATGCCGGTTTCCTCACGATTCAATACAATGTTAGAATAACGTCATTTTAAATGGTACAAAATATCCTTTTTCTTGTAACTATGAATTAATAGCTCTTATCTGTTAGTGCCAGTGTTTTATACCAAAAGTTAACCCTAATTAGACTGCTAGCGTGTTTGTATTCTTTGTATACCTACTTAATTCGAAAACAAATACTTAATATATAAGAAGATATTTTACAAGACATGTCTTTTATTTACCTAAATCGGAGGGGCTTCAGAGGCCATATACGGAAGTGGTTAATTCACCATTGTTCCAATGCGAAAAAGCATTATTCCACTTTGCCCTACCTATCTGTCCTACCAGTGCACAGACTGGTATTTGGTCCCAAAAATTGGCCAAAATCGTTTTTTTTTATATTAGTTCTACTCCCTCTAAGCTATTGTTTCCAAAAATTTGTATAATTGCTCCAAAAAATAGCAAAAAAACAAAGCGCTAGCGCCTTCCAGCGCGCCGTGGGCTCAGTCGGAAGTTACCGTTCGCCAACGTTCATATGTGATCGTTCGATGCGCTCAGATTTCGTTGTTTTCAAATATTTGCCATCTTGTGATTGAACGATTTTGTTGATTTTCACTATGGATTATGCACAACCAGGTATGTATTTTATTTTACACTCTATTTTAACAACTAATCTATAGCCTTTCTTCATTTACATCCTAGGGAAGTAAGCACCAAGAAACTGCTATAAAAAAAAACACATTTCAGAAGATCAAAGGGACTTTTAATATATTTCTCATCATTTCTAAGCCAAAATCGTAATATTTCGTTATAGAGTAGACCTTTTAGGATGTAATTAAGAGCGAAATAGCCACCCCAAAGTACTCCTCTATTTTTGGTGATTTTTTTAGAATGTTCCGACTCAAGTACGCCCGAAAATTTTCCCGGGTAGCCTGCAACGCAGATGTTTTTAACAGGCTCATCTTAACCTCTGACCCTGTCCTGACGAGCATGAAAACTAGGAAGATTAAAAAAAAATCTCCCACTTTCAGCTGATGTTCTAAATTTGTTACTAGAAAGTGACTCTTTAAATGTAAGTTTTGAAGATGACTCTACGACAATGACGAATAAATGCTAGTTTTTTTTTACCTTTTCAAAGCTAAAACTGAAATAAAACATTGTTAGGCAGTCATTAGACGTACCAAATCATTTTGGCCAACGTTTAGGACCAAATACTAGTCTGTGCAGTCAGTTCACAATTTTAACGACCACTGTGTAACACTAATTGATTCTGGTGGGGCAGATTCCACTCGCATAAACTATGAGTTCACTTTTTCTCACAAGTGTTGGAACTGTTGGATAATACGTGGACGTCAAAAAAGTTGAACGTTGAACGTTGAACGAAAACGTTGAACTTTCCACTTTGTTCCACTGGTGGAACAGATTGGTGGGGCAAAGTATATAATAATCTATATCCGCAAAAAAGGAATGACGCTATACGTTTTGTATAGCTCCATCTCTTTTTATCATTAAAACAATGACGACCTATACGGTTCACTATGAGAACAACCTGGAAAAACGTATCGATAAAGGAACTGAAATTAAAAACTTTTGTGTAAAAAAAAACATCATTTATTACTTATATTATGGGCACAACAAAGTTGGGAAAAGGCTTGGCTTATGTTGATGTCAAACCCCAGTTTTCTGAAAGCCTGCCGTTATAGACCGTTTTTTAATCTCTAATCTTTAAAAACAATCATTTCCTTCACCGTTTTTAGAGCAGTCTGTTGAAATAATTTGATAATTTGCGCAAAGTTAAGTGGATGTAGATGAGGCTTTCAGAAATTGAAGGGTCGATTACTATACTATAATATCATACAAAATTTGTCTAAACGCACACCAACAGTACTTTGTCTAAAACGAATTATCATATCAGTCAACAATCTGTGTTTATATCGCAGGCTAGGGTAAAAGAAACATGATCATAAGGATCTTTTGGCGCCTGAATGACATCAACAGGGGCGTTGATGGTGAACATTTGTAAAATTGTCGCAGAAATTTAGTTAATGGCGGCGTTAGTTCCGATTTTCGCCACGCGACAAAAGATCCTTGTACCGTTGTACAGTGTATGTTTCCTTATATTTGGGTAAACAAACACGGTATGAAAATGTCGATTTCGAACACTTCTCCTTTTCAATATAAATTACAACAATTAAAAAAAACGAATTTCAGCCATGTTTGTTTACCATAATGTCAAGGAAAAACACACACTTTACTAACAATGACTTATCATAAAATAGGATTACATTGTTATTACAGTAAAGGGAAGAAGATACAATGATAGAAGATCTATCAATTTCATAATATTTCATTACAATTTTCTTAATTCTTTACATGTGTGGGTACCATCGTAATCTCTACTTCGCCATGTAAAGGCTCGTTTACACGAGGAGTTACTCGCCTCCAATAGGCGATTTTAATTAGAAGATACAAAAGCGGACTTGTGTAAACAGTACGAATCGAATCACAGTTTGAGAGAATCGTCAGTCTGATTTAATTTAATCTAATTAGGCTAGTTTTTCGTTCCGGCTTGAGTGTAAACACACGTGTGCGATAATCGTCTGGCGAGACTCATAATAAGGAGAATCGAGTAGTTCAACGTGTAAAAGAGCGATTACGACGAGTAGTATACTAGCATACGCCGTTCAAATCTATTCCTTCACATGGCATGTTTCGCGTCAGTTCGCTATCAGAAAATAAACTTTATTGTAATAGACATAGGTTATATTTTGTGTGCCTTTGCCCAGCAGTCAGACAGTATGGGCAAAATAGATAGATATTTTTGATAGGCAATACAAAATATACCCTAAGATTATTACATTAAAGTTAACTTTGCGTTGTTTGTAACGCGAATATTGTGCCAGCATACCACGATTTCAATTCATCTCATTATTATCGTCCCACTGAGCCCACACATGTGGAGGTAAGGCCTAGATGAAGTCAGAGTAGCTGTTGACGTCATCAAACTGTTGGGGCTGCGACGCCGGCCGGGGAGCGCCGCCCCCGGGCCTGTACTGCGGCTGCTAGGGACAGAAGTCGATTTTAATAAGAAGATAATTATGTGTGGTGGAAGTACAGTGAGTAAAATAGATAAGTATACAGGCTGCCTCGTTGTGGTCGCAAGTGCTAGGTAAAATTTCTCGTTAAATTTAAATTTCTCGTAGCTGGGTTCAATTTCCAGGTCTGGCTAGCGTTTTCCATATGGAATTTCCCAGTAGCACCCCGGAGTCTGGATTTGTGCCCGGTTGATGGCAATAGGCTCGCCCCGTATTACATGGGACTTCAACATAACTGGCGAAATGTGGGAGTACTATAGGTACACCTCTGTCTGTGTCTCACTCTTCGGCGATTACAAGCTGGAGGCGACTACAAACAACTAGGGTTTGCAACGATTTTAAATATTATTCTGTAGCTAATATAATATTTATATTGTAATATAATAATCCTTGTGAGATCTCGTGTCTTCAAATTCAGACTGAGCTTCTACTGATAAATTCCATATGAAAAAACCCAGTAACACTTTGCCTGGCCCGGGATTCGAACCCAGGACCAGGTTTATGTTATGTTATGAATATTTATGTTTAACCGTAAAAAAACCTCTTGAAAACCTTTTAAAAGCTGCTACAACACTTAATTAAAAAAGTATCACAATTGCTATTCATAATCAATTACTTTAGTGCAACACAGAGCGGTTATTATAAATTAATTTGGGGCGAACTTCGCCAATGAAACTGAACGCTATCAACACAATGTAAACCGCGTTCTAGAGGCTGTCAGTGTCAATATTCTACAACAATGATGAAACTGACAGCTCTTGAACGCGGTTTAGATATGCTGACGCGTCCAGTTTCATCATTGGTGAAATTCGCCCTTAGCGAAATCTTTGACAGCTATTTGCGACGTTGCCAACTTTCAGAATGCACAACCTTACACGTCTTGTTCATTTTGGATAACAGTAGCCCCCTTGCGTGGTCCCTAGATTTTTTTTTAACCTGTATACTTATCTATTTTATTTAATTACAACATTCATTAAAACCAACGACCTAAAATTATGACGTACACAGTAACAACTTCCAGTTTTCTTCTGTAAATGTCGACTTCCTACATTTTCCTACAAAATTAATAAAACCCTTAAAATTACATGAAGAGCTAGAAAGGTATTTACAAATCGATATGTATGAGATTTAATGATGGAACTAATTTTAAAGCAGGTATTAATTAATGTAAATGAAAATATTAGTTCTATGAAAGTATTAATATTAATCAAGTAAGAAAACATAGAAAAGCATGCAACATAAAAAAGTGACTAATGACATGTCTTTAGCATTATCAGCCCAAAATATTTTAAAACAGGAACACAACGAGATGCATTTTTTCGTCTGGGCAGACCAGAGGCTCTAGTGTGAGTTTCTTTTAACCATCTCGACTTTACGCATCGACCGCGTTTGGCGCTCCGATTGGCCGTTCACTGGTGAAGGCCGGCCGGCTGCCAATCGGAGCGCCGAGCGCGTTAATGTGGATGCAATAAGGTAGCCCGCGAAATGAAAATTTTCTTACGTTCTTTGCAATTTGCAGATCAGTATCAAGTTATATGTTGATCAAAACTATGATTCGCGACCGTAAACAATATATATTTACAGAATCATAATCATTAAAATCATCAATACAACTTTCAAGTTCAAATTACCCTATTGAATGACAATTTGATGAAATATTAGGTAAATTTTAACTTAGAAAGTTTTATTTATAATGTTTCTGTAAATACACATTTGGTAACATCACCAATCATATACTAACCTACAAATTGCAAAAAAAGTAAGAAAATTTAAATTTCGCGGGCTACCTTATTGCATCCACATTAACGCTTAAATCTTACTCAACGATTTATTGTACTCACGGAATTAAAACCCAGGAAAACACATTTAACATTTGAGCGTAGGTATACCAAGTGTGAACCATACAAAAAAATGTCTCACATTAGGTATACCCCAATATTGCTTATCTTGCAGACTCACAACGTTTTCTGCCTGCGCACATAACTATCTCACCGTCAGTACATGTCATAATTCACACAAATTAGTAATAGAAGGTGTGAAGCATTACTTGTGCGTGCGTAATGTGCGTGCGGGGGGGTGAGGCGGAGTGAGCGGGCGAGGGGGGCCTCACATGTGCGGCCGAGCGCCGCGCGGCTGCTGCTGTTGCTAGAAACATTCGGTGCTCAGCGAGGATGAGTCGAGTTGAGCGTCACGTGGCAGTTGAGCGTGACATGGGTGTTGAGCAGAACATGGTGGTTATGTTGGGAATTATTGAGCATGACATTTTTTTTTTTCGTTTGTGTAAGTGAAATTTTGCTAGTCAATGAAAAAATGTTGTAGATTATGAGTATATCTCATCAGTCTTTAGTCTATTTTTATCATCAGTTTATTATTAGACTGAAATTTTTTGCATCGTCGTAAAAAAACTGGAGCTTGTTATAGAAGGGCTATGCAGAGCATTAGTAACATTTAATGTTAAGCTATCAAATCACCGTGATGCCATTTTAATTTTAAAATGCAAAAGAAATATTAGACTCAACTATAAAATCCCCATGTTTTGCTCAACAAAAATGTTTAAATTTCAGTAGCCACAGAGTTCTGAGCAATGTCACGCTCAACCTTGTTCAATCGCACTAAGAAGTTGAGCACGACATGTTAAAACAAGCTGTAATGATGAGAAAGCGTTAGTTACTTGTGCTCGTGGACATCTGAAAGAGCGCTATGAATGATTATAACTATATTATGAAACACATAGAGATGGGCTGAATTAAAAACACTAATCAGTCAATACCCGACTGCATCGAAGCGAAAAGAAAGGTTATGTGATCATCATCGTTTCAGCCGAAAGACGTCCACTGCTGAACATAAGCCTCCCCCAAGCACCGCCACTACGACTCTCGCATCCAGCGGATTCCTGCGGCCTTTACAAGGTCATCGGTCCATCTTGTGGGAGGCCTTCCAACGCTACGTCTTCCGGTACGCGGTCGCCACTCCAGAACATTTCGGACCCATCGGCCATCTGTTCTGCGAACAATGTGCCCTGCCCACTGCCACTTAAGTACCAGCACATCGGTCCACCATGTGGGGAGGCCACCATCAGACACCATCTGACGCTACGTCTTCCGGTAAGTGGTCGCCACTCCAGAACCTTTTGGCTCCATCGGCCATCTGTTCTGCGAGCAATGTGCCCTGCCCACTGCCACTTTAGTTTGGCAGTTCTTCATACTTCTGACTTCACTAGAATGGGCTTGTAGCATGACGATACACGTGACGTATAGACGCGAATGGGAAATATACACTCCTGAAATTTCTAGTGAGTGTGAGTTCTAGTGAGTTACACAAATAAAATATGAAGGATCAAAATATAATGTATTTCCATTCAGCCCATCTCTAAAACGAAAAGTTGAGTGCAATTCAAAAATAAAAAGCATGTACCTCGAACTGTAAAAGTCATTTTCAATTGTTTTTTTCCTGCTTTTCATCATTTTGACAGCTCATCCGAATGTCTATGGTAATAAAAGAGGGCGTGTGCTTATCACGATTGGAGTTAAAAATTACGACTGGAGCCGAATATACACGATTCAGCGCCGAGTACACGCGATTCAGAGTCACCGACCCGAGTTTGGCGGTTCAGTTTTGTTCACTGTTCAGAAAGAACGCAAAGTGCGTCGAAAGCAGTTTTCACATAAAAAAAACAATTGATTAAGACTTGTAAGCCGAGGTCATGAAGTTAGTATACAAATTATATACACCACTAGTTTTAGCGAATTTTCTCTAAAACTATTATTATTTTCTAAAATAAATAAATATTTATGGGTGATGGTGAAATTGCGCTAATTTCTATTCACTTCACTAGAACATAATTATCATGCCGACACCTCAAATATTCGCGTTATTTTGTTAACATAAAATTAACTTAATGACATTCGAATAGGGTCTATTTTGTATTGCCCAAATAGCGCGAATGTTTGGGCAAATATGCCAAGAAAAATGCCAGCATATATAGGCATAATATAAGTTGTAGTTTTATAATAATCGTGTCTATGGCTACATACAAACTAATATGTTGAAATCCTACTAAAATTATAAATGTGAATGTTTGGATAACATTTGGCACACAAGATAGTTTATAACCATTTTGTCCTGTGATTAACACAGGCTAGTATTTATTCCGGCAAACGCAGAAGAAGTCGCGGGCGTAACAAACAAAACAAAGTAGTCAATAATGTTTCATTTTGCGCCCGACTAACACACCGATAATCCGTTTTCTACGTGTGATTATGGCTATATTACATAACTATGTCTAATTATAATGATCTGTTAGAAGAATCCTTATAAGGGCCGACGCAGACCTCGCAAAGCGCAGTGCAGGGCGGTTTTCACAGCCAAAATAATATCAACATTGCGCTTGTTAAAATAAAGTCGAAATTAAATAACCTTAACTGCGTATCTCTGTCCACTTTGTTGCTCTCTCGGACTAATGGAAGTTTATTTATTTTCAACTATATTTCAAGTCGAGCAAGGTTGATATTTGTTTCCCAGTGATTTCTGCGCTTCAACAGACTGCGCCATAAAGAATGATACAAACCTTGCCAATCTAAAAATAAACATTTCACTGGATCTACAGACCGCTTCTTGGTTCACAGGAATTATCGGGTCTGTCTTTGAGAATTACGATTTTCTGTGGTGATGTAAAAATATAAACTTAGCAACTACACGCTGAGGCGTCACTGGGGAAGGAAAGCAAGGGACAGACTGGATCGGTTAGTGATTATTTAGGGTCGATTTTAAAGCTATAGGCTTAGCGGCGCGGGCTGTCTCGAGCAAGGGTCGGGGTGGTTTCATTCAGGCCTATCAAGTTGTTTTTTTTTATACCCGTTCCGTTTCGATGACAAACCATATTTTTCGCCTAAGTATGTCTTGTCTCTAATATCACCGACTCCTATCATAGTCTCACATACCGGCTCGAGTAAAGCTTTTACTGCCAAATAAAAATCAACCCTATTAGCCTTTAAACAAAGTAAAAAATAAACAAACATTACTAATCTGCGAGAACGTTAAAATCAAATTACGTTACACTTTCGTTTGACGTGGCATTTTCTTCAAAAGGCCTTTCCAGACATGGCCCTGCATTGTCAGACTCAAACATCTTAATACGTTTGACTTTTAACGAGAAAATGACCTCTGATTTTGTTTCGGTATTCGTTCTCAAGGATCAGTCAGCTAGGTAATCCCGTCGTAGTAGGTAGTCCCGTTACAAGGATGATTTTTCTTTGGGTGTAAAAACTGAGCTTTTTTCTGTGCTCTACGCTGTGGTTGGACGGCAGCAGCGGGCGCATGACGCCTACCCTACACTAGCAGCACGTACCTGCTGCAACAGATGGCGCAGGCCCGGGTTGGACGGCAGCAGCGGGCGCATGACGCCTACCCTACACTAGCAGCACGTACCTGCTGCAACAGATGGCGCAGGCCCGGGTTGGACGGCAGCAGCGGGCGCATGACGCCTACCCTACACTAGCAGCACGTACCTGCTGCAACAGATGGCGCAGGCCCGGGTTGGACGGCAGCAGCGGGCGCATGACGCCTACCCTACACTAGCAGCACGTACCTGCTGCAACAGATGGCGCAGGCCCGGGTTGGACGGCAGCAGCGGGCGCATGACGCCTACCCTACACTAGCAGCACGTACCTGCTGCAACAGATGGCGCAGGCCCGGGTTGGACGGCAGCAGCGGGCGCATGACGCCTACCCTACACTAGCAGCACGTACCTGCTGCAACAGATGGCGCAGGCCCGGGTTGGACGGCAGCAGCGGGCGCATGACGCCTACCCTACACTAGCAGCACGTACCTGCTGCAACAGATGGCGCAGGCCCGGGTTGGACGGCAGCAGCGGGCGCATGACGCCTACCCTACACTAGCAGCACGTACCTGCTGCAACAGATGGCGCAGGCCCGGGTTGGACGGCAGCAGCGGGCGCATGACGCCTACCCTACACTAGCAGCACGTACCTGCTGCAACAGATGGCGCAGGCCCGGGTTGGACGGCAGCAGCGGGCGCATGACGCCTACCCTACACTAGCAGCACGTACCTGCTGCAACAGATGGCGCAGGCCCGGGTTGGACGGCAGCAGCGGGCGCATGACGCCTACCCTACACTAGCAGCACGTACCTGCTGCAACAGATGGCGCAGGCCCGGGTTGGACGGCAGCAGCGGGCGCATGACGCCTACCCTACACTAGCAGCACGTACCTGCTGCAACAGATGGCGCAGGCCCGGGTTGGACGGCAGCAGCGGGCGCATGACGCCTACCCTACACTAGCAGCACGTACCTGCTGCAACAGATGGCGCAGGCCCGGGTTGGACGGCAGCAGCGGGCGCATGACGCCTACCCTACACTAGCAGCACGTACCTGCTGCAACAGATGGCGCAGGCCCGGGTTGGACGGCAGCAGCGGGCGCATGACGCCTACCCTACACTAGCAGCACGTACCTGCTGCAACAGATGGCGCAGGCCCGGGTTGGACGGCAGCAGCGGGCGCATGACGCCTACCCTACACTAGCAGCACGTACCTGCTGCAACAGATGGCGCAGGCCCGGGTTGGACGGCAGCAGCGGGCGCATGACGCCTACCCTACACTAGCAGCACGTACCTGCTGCAACAGATGGCGCAGGCCCGGGTTGGACGGCAGCAGCGGGCGCATGACGCCTACCCTACACTAGCAGCACGTACCTGCTGCAACAGATGGCGCAGGCCCGGGTTGGACGGCAGCAGCGGGCGCATGACGCGCGGCGCATGCGCAACGCCGCCCGCGCCGCGCAGCTGTTGCTGCAACTGTTGCTGCAGCTGGTGCTTGCGCTGTTGCTCCTGAGAATATCGAGTTGAATGTTGTTAAAATGTGCAAAATGGTGATTTTTTCGGAAGTGAATGTTCACCTAAAGGATTGAGAACTTTCCAAACAGTAGACCTAAGCTTATCTTGAGTTGATGATAAAGAGTGTAGATTGTATGGTCTATACGCGAATGAAGTTTTCTCAACATTGGTCCTAACATACCCGCGTTATTGTAACAAAACTACGCCTAAATGATTACCAGTTGTGGCCTTAGGCACCTGTCCCACTGCCGGCGATTAGCGAGAAGCGAGTGGAGCTAACCACAAAAAATTTGGGCGAGAAAATAGTCGATAGCTAGTCGCTTCCTCGTCGGACGGTGGGACAGGTGCCTTAATCTTACCTCAAGCTGTTTATAATGCTGCTCTTGCTGTTGCGCGGCATGCAAATGCGACATGATATCCATCTGCGACTTGAACTGCGCCTCCTGTTGATGAGCAGCTTCCAGGGTCTGCTGCAGATGCTGGATCTTCTCCAGGTTGTGTTGCCGAGCTGCTTCTAAGCCGTCGAGTTGGGTGACAGGCCGGGGACCCTTGCCGCCTACTTGTTGGACTTGCTGGCCGATTGAGCCGCCTATCATCATGCCCTGTAAATAAAAATTATCTCTACTTTATATATAAAGTTCTTATATTCATTCACTAACAGACAACGCACGGTCTAACTGGGTCTGATAATCAGCCTACAATGTTACTGCTAGGACACAGACTTCCTCTCGTAGAGTGGAATGGGCTGTAAGCTACCACGCGGGCCCAGGGGCCTTATTATGAAGTATTAATGCCATCATTATTCCACTGCGAAAACAGGATGGCGCTAGCGGCCTTGTATAGCTCCGTCTCTCACTCACACTGGAATAACGGTTGCATTAATACGTCATAATACGGCCCCAGGGCGGGTTAGTAGATGTCACATGTCTTTTTGGTTCTAGAACATGTCAGTTTCCTCACAATGTTTTCCTTCACCGTTTTGAGAGCAGTGGTGATGAAATTATTTACACAAAGTAAAGCACCTGCCTGGGTTCGAGCCCACGACTTACAACTCAAGTCAGGGTCGTTACCACTGGGCCAGCTCTGCTCTCCCGTTGGGTCTAGAAGCATGAAAGTTTGCACAAGAGTTCCTTATATGACAAAAGTGAGCACTAAGGAAGGATTTTTCAAAAATGGATCCCATCAAAGGGGTTAAATAGGGCATGAAAGTTTGTTTGGCAGTTCGTCATTTTTGCCGATGGGATACCCATCGGGTACACGGCTTTATTTTATAAAATGTGATGATTATTACCCCGCGTTTACACCGAAGTATAAAACATGTTTTCTACAGGTTGTGTCTACTAGATTCATTCATCTTTTACACCTAAAACTTGCTGTTTAATTTATTTTTTAATATTTATGAATTTGTATCGTGTAATAAAGAGTATTCTATTATATTTGCCCATTTGTGAATGTGACCACACGATTTACTCTGTCTCGCTGCTACACTACAAACTTGTTTTTTCTTTGCTTCATTTTTGCCCAAATGCTGACCAAGGTCTTTTCTCCTTCCTTCAAATATATTCAGAAATCACAAAAAACACAAAGGAGTCGCCTGCTATCACAATCACGACATGCAGCCGCAGATTATTTATGTTCTGTGCTCGTGAGTATAGATGTTTTGTTTGTTTATTTTCCATTCGATTTTTTCTCTCACGTGATTCTGTGACAAATAAACAAATTTTTCGTTATTTCTTTATTTTTATCGCCTTAATGAAAATTCCCACCTGCGGATGCTGCTGCATCTGCGACTGCACCATGCCCTGCGTGCCGGCGGGTCCGGGCATGTTGCCCACGTTGCCCGCCACGCTGCCCGGGCCCGCCTGCATGCTGCCCGCCATTCCCGGGCCCATGCCGCCTGATGACATGCCCGCGCCACCGGGCATAGGTCCTGAACCTAGGGCACAAGGAAACAATCAGCGTATATATATTTAGAGGTTAATCTGAGCTTGATAAAGTCAATTATTATATTTAAGCCTTGCTTTTTAATTTTCCGTGCTTTCTGCTTCGGGAAGTAGGGTAAACTATCGGTCCCGTAAAGTTCGCTTCATGTTAGTTTGCCGCTCTGAAGCAGGCTACAATTGTATTTTCGAATGAAAGTTAAATTTTGGCATTGTAATTTAAATTTTGACATTGTTTTTATATATCATTTTTTTTTGTTTGTATTGTTTATCTAGTGCAACTAATTTTGTACGCCATAAATGGCAAAACATGTAGCCACCACATATTAATTATAAGACCTTCATACTGAACTCATGTTTTACAATATAAATATTATCTTATCTTATCTTAATTGGTCGTTTCCTATGGAGAAGAGCCGGCAAGAAACTCCACGGTTACTCTTTTAAATGGTTCTTACAATGTTTACAAATTACAGTGTTAATGGGTATCAGAGGACAGTGTAGGCCTATCAACAAGTACCAGGTACTTAGCAAGATAGAAAATGGTCGACAGATCTACAGTCTGTTAAGCCTACAACGTTATCACATTCACAAAATCCAAATCCCTCAAGTCCAGTCCATTATACGTTGCACTCGCCCTCATAAACAACATATTATCATTTGATGACACATTAGATATCTTTGCGACTACTGAGCTGACATTCCTTAGCACTGCTACTCGTTACCTGGAGTCTATTGTTGCCTCTAGTACAATTCCTCTTTAATTAGTGTTAATTTTAATTAAGCTTGATTACAATATTTTATGTTTATTCTTTGATTTATATCTACATATAATTGATTATTGTTATTTTTATTATTATTATTTAAGTTTTAATGTGCATGCATAATAATTTCTCTATGACATAATGATTATTATTATTTCTATTGTTCTGTTTATATTTATTTTTGCTTGTCAGTATGTTTAATTTGTTCTTTTTTAAATGATTTATGTTTATTTTGTACAGACCAATAACTTGTATGTGTGGTTAAACTGTAAATTCAAGTTGGTTATTATTATAAATAAATAAATAAAATCGTCTCAATGTTCTACAGAGATCAGTTAGATTTAATCCGCTTATCTCCATTCCTTTTTCCTCTTCTAACTACAGGCAAAACTCATGGTGCGAGCGAGTAAGGACTTTAATATTCTTTGTAAAGACTTTTTATTTGACCCATTTACCACCAAAACCTATTCTGCACGCGTTCGGTTGAACGCTGACTTTTTTTAAAAGTGCATAGTGCATAATACTTATTATACTTATTCATTTTTTTTATCGTGCTTGTTATTGATCCTAAGTTTTCTACTAATTTTTCTGTTTTTACCCGTGAGAACCTGTAATGGGCGCTATGTTTCTTAATCAACTGTTATCCATTTGTAATTGCTGTTGGTTCTCCTATTAATAAATAAATAAATAATCATTAGAATCATTAATATGTCTCTCTAAGTTAGATTAATTCCATAAGAAATTCTTATGGCACAAATCTCATCCTTCATTTCCTTCCATAAGTTCTCTTCTTAATTAACCCGGAGTAAAGTTACGACCCGCATCAAATTCAATTCCTAAACAAATTCCTTCCACAACAAACCTAACTTCAAAATGTGACGCCTCAAAATTTGTTACTTAAATTAGTTTAGGAGCAGTAAACAGCCAACAGCCTTCCGTCGATGACAGTCACACCCCAGCTAGGTCTAAAGTTCTTATCAAGGTGAATGAAATAAGCCCAAACACGATGTAGCTGCCGTAAACTGCTGAGGAGCTCTCGCGACTGTCTTCCGTCTCCATCGTCAGATCAACTCCAGGTGGTCTTTATTATGTGGTTGTGTCATCAGAACTCCATTATGTGCGCGAAATTACAACAGAATCGGTTCGCAGTTGACAATTCAGTAGGTGAAAAATCAACCAACCCCATTTTTTTACCCTTAGGGGTCGATACTAATTTTCAATTTTACATGGGACCAATTTCGATGTATACTCTCCCCAATAAAGAATTGTTCAAATCGGACTACTCAGTAAAAAGTTATGCGTGGTCATAAATTAAAAAAGAAATATATCCTTTTTTCGTCGGTTATAAAGTGCCTGTAAATGGTTTAATTGAAATAAATGCTTTGAGTTTCATAAAACCCTAAATTCGAGGTTTAAGTGAGGTATGACTTTACTCCGAATGTATTATTAAAGGGGTGGTGGGTGGTGTACAGACGCCAGCAGGTCAACCTACCCGAAACTGTCAAATTAACTCTCAATCAACTTTGAACCTTATGCTTTAGTGATAAAGTTGAAAATCTATGAAAGAAATTTGACAGATTGTAGTAGGTTGATGTGCTGGCGTCTGTTCATGTACAAGTCTTACCTGCCATGGTAGCGTTGGGCATGTTCTGCTGCATGCCGCCCGCGTTGCTGACGGCGGGCGGTAACTGTTGCTTGCTGATGTTCTGACTTATCTTCTGTTGTTGGATTACCTGCACATCACAAGAAGTAGCTTAGTACAGATAATGCAATTCACGAGTGCGGGTCAGGTGACGCTTATCTCATCGTACTAAGGTATAAATTTGAATGATTGGCGCGTGTTCATGAGCTGTACATGGATCTTTTGGCGCGTGGCCGAAATCGGAACTAATGCCGCCATTTTGTTTTTTCAATACAATTTCTGTGACAATTTCACAAAATGTTTACCAACAACGTCCAACTATCAATGTCATTCAGGCGCCAAAAGATTCTTAAAGAACTTGTTGATAGTAGCTTTATGGCGCAAGTAAAGAAAACGGGTGTATTCATAGCCAAAAATTTACTTTGGGTAAATATGTATCCGAATATCCGATCTCTACTCATGACCGTGAAAGAGTTGCCATAGAGAACATGAATTAAAATCTCGACTTATTAATAAGTTATGCAATAACGAGAAATTTCGCGAGTATTCTGGTGGTTGACACTAGCTATCCATTCGATGTCCGAGAAAATATGTTTATGGCATTCAGACTGCCACTTATTTATTTCATTTTGTAACGCATTTTTTATACCAATCACAGATTAAATACAAAACATAAAATAAGGAAATAATTCATGCAAAGTCAGGCTCTAGAAAATAAATGTTTTTCTTTGAAATTAATTGGTTTTAGGGTAATTCCCACTTACCCTTCTAAGTCGGTCGACGAAAGTCGCCTGGTTGTTAGGTATGAACCCTAGATACGCCTTCTTATCTGGAGTATAGAGTAGTATGAGCACTTTGATGTCGCACTGCGGCGGCGTCGGCATTGGAGAGAAGTGCACGCAGCCCGCCTTTAGAAAATACACGTTTTAATGTAAGTTAGACGACGATAGCAATAAATAGATTTCCTTAGAAAGCAGTGTCGTCAAATAACGGACGGCGGTAACGTCCTGACACCGGTGAAAAGGCGGATTTTAATGACGGACGTCATTTTGCGACCGTTATTAATGGCACCGGTTTCTAAGGCCCACTAACGCGTTCACCCAAGCTTTACGTATAGACAAAAGTCTTTAATTAAACATAAGAGAAAATGGGTGTACTATACGCCCGCCATAGTATAGCGGTAGGCTAATAGTGATATTGGATGCGTTCGGAGCGTATGATATGTCCACCTAACTATCGACAGAACTGCTTACAGACTGGTTGAAAGTTATCATACGTAACAGACGAAAAATTTCAACGCAGGGGTTCAGAATCATGAACTGAATCCATGTTATCAGTTCTCGCGTCGGAGTCCCTGCCACCCTGCATATAATTACCAATGATCGGAGTAGGTATATTGATTTTTGGTACTTGTATCGTAAATGCACACAGAAAGAATAACCGCGGATAAGCCATTTTTCCGGAAAGCAATTCCGGTATTTCCGGATTCAATTAAATATTGTTAATGTTGGTAGTGATATTATTTTCACAACACAGTAACAAACAAAGAAGCGCACTCTACGAACCGAAGTAAACGAGTGAGCTACCTGGCATGTCGTCGGCGGCGTACGCATTGTTTTGATAACCGGTTAGTGCACCACCCATGATACTTTGTTCTGATTGGTCGTTGGGTTGTGTCAAATCGTGAGTGTGCCGTTAAAAAAAAATATGAAGAATATAATATTGCTCATTTTAATACAATTCCTACTTCAGTTCCGGTTTTTTTTAAATAATCTACTGATTCCGGAGGAATGTCCATATTAATATATACGTTTCGGATCAATGACCCCAATTCAATCTACCTACTCCGATCACTGATAATTACATATTATATTAGAATCTGGGCTTGTACTAGAAAAAGCAACCCACTAGCATTCATCCAGGGGGTGGAAGTTCACATGAATACGAACAACTCTTACGGAAAATTTGTATGAAACGGCAGATTTTTGTTTTAAATTCAAATAAACCAATTACAAGCACTTTAGAATTTTCAAGGGGTCGGTCAGTCAGAAAGATGAAGGCCATTTCAAAGCGTAGTAGGTTCCTATGGAGAAGAACGGGCAAGAAACGTCCGTTAGTTACAAAATATTGGTTACATCATTCATGTTGAAATTATACATGTGAGAACAATGTACAGTACAACTATGTTTTTTAATGTCCCTCGGCAAACTTCGTGTTTCATCTGTCGTCGGATTTCCCTTTGCACTTGGTGCAGCCGGACGCTCTCAATCGACTTGGAAGTCGATTATATTGCCAAAGAAAGACGTGCTGGATGTTTTAGTCCCACGTAAAAGATTCCTGAAAGGATGCCAATGTATTCAAGGTCACAAAATGCTTAAAGCTGTTGGTATCGATACGAAAGAAGAATAATACTTACAAACCCATTAACCATGACCTTAGTCAGTGCATCGAGCGCTTCACTGGGCTGTAAATGAAACAGCACTGACTTGCTGTCCTTGAGGTACTGTCCACCGATGTTAGAGATCAGCTGTTTGGGCATCAGCTGCATTAACAGCTTGTTGGGCCATGTGTCTACCTTCAGTTCAGGCTCTATGTCTTTTGTACTGGCCGATACCTGGGAAGGAGGTTGAATAAAAAAAAATATTAATTCAATACTATTTAAATGTCCATATTTTGTTAGTATTACATTATCTGAAGACGCCACTAAATGCCAGTGACCTTGAGTGGTGCTTGCGTGTGCTGTACTGAGCTCACGCAACGCGTCTTACGTCCAGCCAGTAATATGACTAGCCCATCAAGGAGCGCTGTCCCAAATTACACACATTATTAATTTATTATACATAAAACAAACGGTTTTTTAAATAAAACACGTGTGTATACTAAAAGATAAATAGTTAAAATTTATTTAAAATGGTGAAAGTTTCAGAAGAATACGCTTGAAAAATTTTACGTTCTCAGTTTTTTATCCGCGTTGGGTATAACTTTACAAATTAATTACTTGTAATATAAACATCTAAAATATTCACAGATTAAGTTATTAAAAAAATGCTCGAATTTAACATAAGTATATTTTTTCCAAATCATTAACACTACTCGTTTAGACGTGATTTTCAGTATAAAATCATTTAAAATTCATTCTATTTACTTTAAATACAAATAATTGAAAACAAAGTAAAATGAATATAATAACAAATAATTGAAAATAAAGTAATGTGAAAATAAAATTGAAATAAAATATTAAATTAAAAATAATCACGATGCAGCCTGATAATAAAGAACGAAATAATAGTTCTCATGTGTACAAAGTCAATAATCTGAAATAACTCTGAACTTAATCGAAGTAGCAACAGGGTTCACAATCACCTGGCAAGGTAGATGCTTGGTAGTTTTCTGTTGGTCCCCAGGTGTTTTGCCCTTCTCCATCCACTCGATGACGCCGCTCCAGATGTAGGAGCGCTGGAGCTGCGCCCCCGACGGGCCCGGGGTCACCATTGTGGGCATGCGAGGGTGACCACCCTGTAAACAATAAAAGGATCTTTAAAAGCCCTATTTTTACATGCTAATGCAGTGTATTTTGACGAGTAAAAGAGACAAGTTCGCATTTGGCTCTTTTTCTTACTCGTCTCCCGTCGTTATTACCGTTCGTAGTTTTCAAACTCGCGCACCATTTCAAATGTATAGATTTTTTTTTTAATGATTCCGTTTTAGTTTTTATCAAAATCGGTCCCGAGCCATTGATTTTTTTTTCGCTAATTCCCAAGCCAGCAACGGGGCCTTGGAATTAGCGAAAAAACACGATGTACGTTTCTTGCCTGCATACAATAAAGTTGAAACAACAAAGGACTCGCATCGTCTAAACGTTGTTTAGACGGTTCAACTTTCATTTATTGTTGCTTCAACTATAATATTATGCCACAGGCAGATTCACATTAAATCATAACGTGTAATCAGACTATATAGTTTCGGATATCGCCACCCACGCTCACTTAATAAATTCGCTACATGTTAATAGATATTACAAAAAAAAAAAAAAAACATAAACCTACAAGGGCACTTATGAAACGTAAGAAGCTAGGTGCACGGTTCCAATTGGTCGTTTCCTATGGAGAAGAGCCGGCAAGAAACTCCACGGGTACTCTTTTAAAAATAATTGGCTTTTACAATATTTTCAAATAACAGTGTTATTAGGTACTAGAGGACAGTGTAGGTCTTTCAACAAGTACCAGGTACTTAACAGAGTAATGATGGTCAACAAATCTACAGTCCACTAGGCCTACAGCGTTCTCACATTTACAAAATTGAAAAGAATTTATATAAAGATAAATAAATTAATAAAAATAAAAACGTTTTATAAACGAAATGACGTTATTGCTATTACAGCTGTATCAAATCTGAATAATTATCATGTCCACAAAAGCCACTAATAAAGAGTTGAAATTAAATTGTAGGTATATAATGTCAAATAATAGGGTGATTATGTCAAGGTTTTCACCAGGCAATCCAATTAAATTGTTGTGAGTTGAGCTTATTACTAACAAGCTGCGCGCCACGGTTTTACCCGCAAAAGTCTTAGGAAATACTAAATGATAAAACTAAATGATACTATAATTACTTAGTGAACATTTTGCTTTATTTTTAAACTGTTTACGAATCACGTCCACAAGTTATCATAGTGACAATTAAACTAGGCAACTGCGGCCCGTTACTCAAATAAGCATTTTCTTTCTCTCGAGAAAGAGAAAGAAAATGCTAACCTGTGCGGCGTGCGCGGGCGGCGGCGGCGGCGGCGGGTAGGAGGGCTGCGCCAGCTGCGTGAGCAGCGCCGAGTTGTTGGCGTACAGCGGCGCGCGGGGAGGGGCCAGCCAGTTTCCGGCGCCTCGGCCGCATGATGCATTTCCTGATAATAAAAAATAAAATTTAAAAAAGAATAGTTTATTCACCTAGGGGATAAAGCAGTGTATTATGTCACGAGCGTTATATTGAATCCCGAGCGCAACGAAGGATTCTAGCGCTCGCGAGCGCAGCGGAAGTTCAGAGTTAGATTTTAAGCGATAGAGTTTAGACTAGAATTTTGAGTGCAGTGAGGGATTTAAGCTCGCCCTAGACGAATACACCTTTTTCCCCGAGGAGAATACTCTACTTTTCACACCTCCGAGGTCATAAAAAGCAATTCTATTCCCAAAGTTTTTTTTTGTAAAAGTTTTCATACGAATTTTTAGTTGAGGTTCCACATTCAAATCACATTATTGACCAGCGGGTTATAACACGAAATTCAGTACAATATTATTGTCCAGCTAGAGCCTAGGCCTATTTAGACGGCACGGTTAGAGCAGTGGTTAAGCGATTGACTGCTGCACTTCGTGTCACGGGTTCGATTCCCGCACGGAACAAATATTTGTATGACATACAAGTAGTTGTTCCGGGTCTGGCTGTATGTATGTGAATTTAAATGTTTGTAAACGCACCCACAATACAGGAGAAATTCCCAGTGTGGGGCAATGTTAAAAAAAATAAAAAATAAGCAGGTGGTGTGAAATAAATATTACGTCACCAAAGCAGTCAGTCTGTTGCCAATTTTATCAAGCAAGCATATAAAAATATTGTGATCACACTTACCTACGCCTGCTACCCCGGGAACACCAGGTACGGTACCCACAGGGCCCACTCCCGCAGTAGTCGCGACGCCCGGACGAGGGAAGTTCTGGGCCCCTGGCCGGGCTGGGCCCGTTGTACCGCGGCCTTGGCTGCGAGACAGAGCGAGAGAGAGATTGAGTTTTCGTAGTAAATAACTTTTGCGTTTCAAATGCTTATAAAGTATTTCGTCTAAAATCTTTGACTAAACGGCGTGCGTCTATGAAAGTAAATGAAGCAAAAGGAGTGTGTAAGCCCTTATACGCACTAGCGGTTAACCGCGGGGGCGGAAAACCGCGCGGCTAGCCGCTTTTTCATTTTATAATATGCAACCGCTTATCGTTGTACGCACTTAACCGCCATCAAACGCGGTGGTTAGCCGCGCGGTTAACCGCTAGTGCGTATGAGGACTAAGGATCAGAGCATGTGGCGTTCTGTAGTTTCTGCCTATCCCCATGGGGAGAAGGTGTGAGTTTATGTATGTAGTTCAGGACTGACCCATAGACGTCGGCTTGTATGTCGGGCACGGGCGGCGGCGCGGGGCTCGGCGGTCGCTCCTTTAAACTGTACCCGCGAAGTAGTACTAGGTGACGGGGATCCTGGAAAGGGCAGTTCTTTTTAACGAAATACGCCGGCAGTTGACATGAAAGAGCCGTGACTCCGACCGGAAAGAAGCAATGTATTATCTGTTCAAAAAGTATCAGACGGAAATGTAAACAAATGGATCAGAAAACGTTCGGTAATTTGAATACTTAAACCCGAAATTTTACAATAGGGATGTTGCCTGGGTAAATAAAAAACTATTTAGTCCACCAGTCAGATAATAAAAAAATATTGGACGTATTTTTTGCTTTATCACATTAATAATTTTTTTTTTTTTATAAAACGCATTAAAGTTGGAGAGTGGGGGGCTCGCTACGTCACAATTCAGTATAAAATCTACCAAAGAGTGTTGCCATGCCACATTTTAATTCAATGTATTTCCGTAATCTTTTGATAACGTAAAAAAAGAAAAAAATACGTGTCCATTCTTTTTTTTAAATCTATCGAACGGACAAAAAAAAAAATTGAAATTAGCTGACGTGACCGACACTTGCACCCCGCGGTCAGCACGCACGCGGGCTGTTCTACATATAGTTGTTACCTTAGCATAGTTCCTCTGCTGCGCCTGGTGCAGCTCCCCGCCCGCGTGCTCGTACAGCGCGTGCAAGGCGGGCACGCGGCGTGCTGACGCGACCGACACTTGCACGCCGCGGTCAGCTAGGAGGCGGGCTGCTTGTTCTACGGTCGCTGGGGCACCTAGATCAATACAAGGTCAAACTAAATTAACCAGCGAAACTTCACAGATCTGATGTTGGTATCAATAGGAAAAAAGCACCAACTAGTCGGCACTTAACTTCATTTATATTTCTAGTCTTGAAAATAGGGTGATTGAAATGAAGTCGTAATCGTTATCGGAATAGGAACCTCTTGTAATTACGAATAGGAACTATAGTGTCTGACCGAAAATGGATTTTCTGCCGAAAACAAAAAAGAAGCTTCGGCTTTAATCTTATTTTCGGCCGAAAACGAAAATTATTTAGACATTCACAAAACATTTTTTTCATTTTTTCGCTGTACACTGAAAACTTGTTGTTTTTTTTTTACACCTAGGGAGAGAAAGAGCAGATAAAGGCTTTAAAACACGATAATTCCAGAAGATATACAATTTCGTGTATTTCTTATTGTATTGGTCGCGACAATTCACAAACTTCTGATTAATGGCTTGGCCGAAGCTTCGGCTGGCCGAAAACGAAAATATGGCCGAATCATGATTTTTTTGGCCGAAATTGGTCGAAAACGAAGCTACCTTAGCTAAGGTACACGCGCACTACGCACACTAAACCTCTTCCTTTGGTAGTCTATAATTGAACTTAAATCAAGAAAAAGTAGTAGTATTCTATCTGCCCGTTGGTCTAGTGGTGGTCGCAAGCGCTACCGCTGAGCACGAGGTCTTGGGTTCAATTCCCGGGTCGGGCTAAGTGTTATTGGACTTTTCCATCTGGAATTTCTTAGTAGCAGCACGGAGTCTGGATTTGTGCCTGATAGATGACTATAGGGTCGCCCAATATTACATGGTACTTAAGAGGGAACAGGGCCTGCGATTCTCCATATAAATGTATTCCCATTTTTCCATCCTGAATAATGCCTCTAGAGCAATCATAAAATCAAGGTCTGCTGTAGACATGTCCCTGTTATTTCATTTTTATTAGAATTACAAAAATACCCCAGTTTTACCGCTGTGATTAGAGGACTCGCCACACAAATTCGAAAAAATTTAATATAAAAGAAAATAACAGGAACCTAAACATACTCTTCCTTAAAAAAAATATGTAAAAAATAATTCAATCAGCTCAGTTTTCTAGGAGAAAACAGGGGAATACGAAAAGTCAATCTTGTAAATTTTTTTTGTGATATAATCAGTTTGAGCTGCAGCTGTTCCCTAACGCACTCTGCGGAGGCAGACTTGAAGTAAGACGACGTCAATAGTTTCTTCAAATACCCATTTTTCAAATTCCTCGCAGGTCCTGTTCCCTCTTAAACATAACTGGCCAAATGTGCGTGTAGTATACGTACCATCGAAGAAGTTCATATCTATACACCGTAAGAACTATTTCTGCTTGCAGCGCTCGGCCGCTATAGAACCGGGGTGGTGACAGATGTGGTCATCGTGTTCACGGGATTTTGTTTTCAAACTGCTTAAATATGAAGTTCTTCGATGGTACACCTCTGCCTAACCCTTCGGGGACTACAGGCGTGATGTTATAAATTATATCTATTTATCCATCTATTGATTGTTCAAGACAACTATTCTCTCTGTTTTGGTGTAAATCCCTAAAAATTCACAGAATGATATAAAAAGCACATACCAGCTGGTACCATTCCTCCAGCATACGCAGAGTAAGGAGGTGAACAACAAAGTAAAAGCACGTGTATGGGTATGTCAGTGCGGCCGAGCTCGTCGAAACAAGCCAGCGCCGCTGTGAGGGCTTCTGTGACACATGCCCGGCTTTCTGCATGGCCGCCTATGTATCTGTAATGTTTGAAGAAGGTAATAATGAATGTTATTATTAGGTGTTTGCAGAATGGTTGATGCCTACAATAGGACTTTTGAACATATTTAACTTTTTGCATATAATTATAATATACCATTAAAATACATGGATAAATTTTAACACAGCGTTCAGTACGTCTAACCAAAGATATTCAACAACAAAAAAACACAGATTAAAGTGATTTTATTTTGACCTAAAATAATAAATGGCATCGGGTAACCAACATTTTTAGTGTAGTTTCGTTAGCTGATTTATTTTTCTTGTAAGTATCTAATGCGTTTTTCTTATTATTTTTTTACCATTGTCCTTATTTTGGTGGTCTGAATGATTTCTAAAAGTTTGTCCATCTATTTAAATGGGACCTTATATATTCTGCAATAACTTCAGTCTTAGGTATACTAAATGCTGAAGTGCCAGGGTAGTATTGATAAAATATGATTCGTGACCGTCACAAAGATTTATTTACAGAATAGGGAAGACAACAAAAAATATTTATAGGTAGATTATTAAAAAATATTACACACGTATTTTTTCTTTTCTTACGTTAACAAAAGATTACAGAATAAGAATAAGAAATTTTATTTGCTCAAACATGTGTATACATACAGAGTTAAAATAATACATGCATGCAAGATCTTAAATAAGAGCGGCTCACGACATGCCTGCCATATCTCATGGCGTGCAAATATCTTAGGTACACAATTATTATTATTGAATTAATGATTTTTAAATATTACTCTTTAAATACATTAAATATCATCATTTTTTATATTCAATCATTTACATTATCAATTATTTATTTTCCTTCTCCTATATTACAGATTACAACTAGCACAATGAAGATTTATATTACTTTAACAGACATTCAATTATTATTATAATAAAATTCACAATATAGGCATGACCATAATACTACAATCTTAATTATACTTATTTATAATAGTCACCATGAGTCGTTTACGGCGATACATTGCGTTAAAATGTGCCATGACGTCACGAGTATGTAGATTTTATACTGAATTGTAACGTAGCGACCCCCACTCCCGAACTTTAATGCGTTTTATCTAAAAGTCAATTTTTATTTATATGATAAAGCAAAAAAAATACGTGTCGAATATATTTTTATTTTCTGACTGAGGACTAAATGGACTTTCTTTTATTTGATCCAGTCATCATCGTTATTATTATCATTAAATTATCAATACAACTCTGTTTTCTATATTATGGTTCCGTAGGTACGTCCGAATGAGGAAACGGAGCCCTTATAGGACCACTCGTACGTCTGTCGGTGTCTGTCACAGTCAATTCGCTCCGAATCTACTGGACCAATTAAGTTAAAATTTTGTACACATATGAATTTCTGTGAACCAAACACGAAGCTGTAAATAAATGAATTTTGAATTTGGGAGTTGAAAAAAAATTACTGCAAACTGTACCGTATGACTTATCAAATGAAAGGGCTTGTTATGAACATTGCATTTTTTATTAAATAATTTTAAAATAAACAGTTTTAAAATTATTAAAGAAAATTTGTATATATGAAAATTGAACTGCAAACTAAAATTTTGAAAAAAATACATAGTTCTATGATCTACAATGTTAAGTTTGTTCTTAGGATAAATTAATCCCAACTACAGAACCCTTCATTGTGCGAGATCCTTCACGCACTTGGCCGGTTTTTATTTTTAATATCCCTTTTTGTTTGTATCTATAGTTATTAGTTATGTTAGTTATTTCAGTGATATTTTAATTTCAGATTATTTCAGTAATTCCTTTGTAGACTATGTATTATTCGTAGTTTGTCGATCTTTTATATAATTATTTTACTTCTCTATATGCAAGTTTACTGCCCTTTCATAAGCAATATTTTCTCTATCAAAGAAAGAACTCCTCTTACTGTATTTTATCAACAGTGTCCACAACCGTTTGCGGGCATGTGTAGGGGCCGAAGGTAGCAACAGGAATACCAGGGTGGCAGTCAGCAGCTTTATAAGTAACTATGCTGTACACCGAGCCACTACCACCTCCTTCTTCTAATGGTCCTCCATGGAAGTATCTGGAAACATAAAAATTATCATGGATTTACATGTTTAGGTATGGGCAATGTATATAAATACGAAAGTGAGATTGTTTTTTTGTCTGTTATACTTTCTAAAACGGCGGAATGGATATATGGCACATGGGTAGACCATGACCTGGGTTAGAACATTGGATACTTTTTTATCTCTAATTAATATTATGAATGTGAAAGTGAGTTTGTTTAATTGTTACATTTTCATGCTAAAACGGCTGAATGGATTTGGATGAAATTTGGCACATAGGCAGACCATGACCTGGGTTAGGACATAGGATGCTTTAAATCCCAATATTTCCACGGGATCAAGACTAATGCGGGTGAAACCGCAGGGCGCATCCAGTATTCTGTATTTATTTTTGTAAATTATAATAAAATAATAACTAATATAATTAAACTTTATTGTTCAGGGAGCTTTACAAAATCAAATAATACTATGAGAGACTTTAGTAATAATTGGTTATAAGCAACACTTTTACACATCAAAATTAAAACTAGATAAGGATGTTGTTTCCTATCTACTCTGAGAAGAAACACTGAAAAAAAACTCAGCTACAGTCTCTTTTACATCCAAACATAGTCCAGACATAATCTTGGTCAGATCTTATGAGGACATAAAATTAGTGTCTGAGTTGGTCTTCTGAAGAAGGAATCACACAGATTTGAGTGGACCTGTTCGGTCAGTGCATATTTTCAGTAATTATGTAGCTCAACTCAGAACTTATCATAAGGTAGCTAGAGAATATTCGGCATATGGAAGTGAGGGGAATGAAGCATGCATTTATTTTGGTATACATACATTGCTAGGCTTAATCCCTTTATGCCTAGCAATGTATACTAAAACTGAAATACTACACCCATACTTTCTGACTTCATTCTGTGCCCAGCCTGTGTGTGTTATCCTTATCAATTCATAGCTGAACAAAGTTCCCAAAGGTATATGTGCTTTATATTGCCAGCACTCAGAAAATCTAGTATTTTCGGCATATCTGGGCTTAGTTTATAGAATTCATTCTTCCATAATCATATTGAACAGCTCAACTAATCGTTATCCATACAGTCAGTAACCCAAGGGAAAGAATTAGGGTAAATAAACTTACTCTAAAGTTGGGACTATGTAGTTTGATTTCAATTCTCCTATGTACGCGCCGTTAGCAGCCGTCGCCTCAATTACAAATATGACTTCAGCCTGTACAGGCGAGTCAGGAGCGTTTACTACCATATTTATTTTATTGTAATAACACTTTTAAAAGTATTAAAATCAAAACACAAGCAACAATAAATAATGACGTTTTGCTGCACGCACAGATTATATTTTGCTGTGATATTTTGCTTTTTACTGACAATTGTTTGACGTTTTGGATCGGGGATCATTCCATTTACTCATTCATTTATTTGGAGCATTACATTACTCAAAGATCAATCCGGTTCTCACGTCTATCATCAATTTATTATATTCATCCTCACATACCTAATTAATTAAAAATGTAATGTCCTAAAACTATTATTTAAACTAAAACATGGCGTCGAAAAGTTCTTCCGCATCGCTGTCGACTGGTAAAGTACAGACGCCAGCAGGTCAACCTACCCGAAACTGACAAAATTTCCCAATCAACTTTGAACCTTATGTTTTAGTGCTAAAGTTGAAAATCTATTTAAAAAAAATGACAGTTTGTAGCAGGTTGATGTGCTGGCGTCTGTACATACCCAAAGAGACTGGCGATGGCGGCCCGTTAAGATAATAGTGTTCTGTACTGGCGGCATTGACACGTTTTATGGCAATGCTTAGCCTCTAGCCTCTGAACAGCAAAAGCCAGCCCTTAGTGCATAGTGGATTCACTGCCGATGTTAATTTTATTATAATTTTGGTCTACAAAAAAGGTGATGCCACAGTTTTCGTGAATGCCTTGTTTACACTATCAAGAGTATCAACACTGTGATCGGATACACACACTGAAGAATCATGTGACACTGACATTTCCTGATTCTAATCTGCAATATTACATGCTCTGTGTCTGCAATCTGTCATGTCATTGTCAGCTGTTTGTCATTACAAAAATACCCAGTGTCTTCGTCTCTTAATCTTATCTTTTAACGAAAATATTTAGCTCATAGCCTACTCTTATTTCTATGGTGGACGCGTAAAAGACCCACTTGCTTAACACTTTCAAATAGAATAATCGATAGTTGTATCACCATGGAATTTGGTCTTCGCACCGTAAGAATTTTTAACCGGCTTATGAGAAAACCGTTTGGAATCACGTCTTATAGGAATGTTACGGGCTGTGCAGTTAAAGAAGAAGTTAACACGGAACTGCTGAACGGATTTAACCAAGATATAAGAAATGGTAAGTCATTTCGACTTATTATAGCCAAATTACATTAGGCTTAAAAACGGCTGTCAAAATAGTTGTTTTTCATGAAAAAGAGCTATTATCATCTCTGCTATTTAGTTAACTTGTGTGTTTGTAAACGGGTTTGCTATACGATATAGGTTTTTTGAAATCATTAGACTTGAGGTGTTTTTGGTAGCTATAGTAATCACCCCTTAAAAAATGTAGGTTTGGGTCTAGTATCGTTTGGCAGTTGTATCGGGAAAACGAGGTTAAAGCTGGTAGGGTTTGGGTCCCCGATTATAACGCTACCACGCTTATTAAAAGGTAATGCGTATTCATCGAGAAATTAATAAAAATTGTTGTTAACCTCAAATCGGATAAAAAGCGAAAACGAAACGTTATAATGGGCTATTGACAACCAAATCTGGCCCAGACTCCCTACTGTTCGTGGCGCAAAATATCGTGCCAAATCGATGAAACGGAACGTAAAAAATAAAACAGTTTTTCACTTGTATTTAAGTCATCTTAGTAAATAATTAATAAATATTTTTCTTAAGAGAATAAAAAAAAAGTATTCAAATTGGTGGACCCTTGAAAATGGCACAGCAATTGATTTTTATATATATATAGATTCCTTTTTTCTATCTTATATTATATAATATAGGATGATTTTTGCAATGTCATACATACTTACATACACTCACGCCTTCTTCCCATGGGGGTAGGCAGAAACTACAGAATGCCACCTGCTACGATCCTTACATACTCCTTTTGTATGTAAGGATTTTCAGGGAAACGACGTTCATACATTTGGTCATACACGTACACAGGTTGCGAGTACTATGCAATTGTCCTTTCTGAAAAAAATCACCATCAATAGGTCAATCAATCATCATTAGGTCAGTATATGCCCTCCTAGGGCGTACCCTCCCGGCGTTTCCAGTCACACCTGCCTTGTAAATACATTTTGTTAGTCGCCTTTGCAACGTCATGATGATGTAAGATAATAGTGTACTTATCACTGCTTCATTTTGATAAGAATGTTGCAACATTATCAGATGGTCATCTGTTTACCTTTACTCAAGTAGCAGAAGGTACTTACTGTATCTTATTCCAGAAAATTAATAAAAACTGCAAAAAATTGACATTGCTGTCCGACCATTCTGTGGAACACTTTTTAATCTAAGAGGTCCCCCAACTGCAATGACAATTTTATTTATCTGTTTAGTCAGCAAGTAAATGACTGCCCTTTCGCTTTGTATATACAGATTAACTAATACAACTTTGTTTGTTTCGTGTTACCCAGTAACTGGGTTTTGGAGGTCAGAAAGGTAGTCGCTCCATATAAAATATTCAGCTGCAACCGCTTAGACTGGAAGCTGACCCCAACATTGGCTGTAGATTTTATGATAAATTAAATAATATGTGAGCCTAACTATTCCATTAGGGCAACCTGTAATAGTGGAATTATGGTGGTGGATGTGATGTTTAAATAAATAAATATATTATCAAAGATAATTCTAATAATTAAGCATGTTTGTTTCTCAGGTGGAGTGGTACCAGTATTCCGCAGAGCCCTGTTGTTCCCAACGCGGGTGGCGTTACAAGATGAGTTCGGCATCTACACATACGCTGGGCTGTACCAAGCAGCGTCTGTGCTCTCGCAGGAGATAGCTGCTCAATTGGGTATAGCAACAATTTTTTTTTTTGTTTATTTACGATGTGTACCCCGTTTTCCTATCAAACCTTTTACTTTGTGCGATCTTTCGCCTTGTTGGCCCCGCTAAATGATAAATTATTCAGATAAAATCGCATCGCTTCGCCTGCCCGCGTTTTTTCTTCGTTTTCGCTTAACGTTCCTTCCGATTTTTTGTTTTTGCGCGGCTCCTATGTGTCGCAGCGTGATGTTAAATAAATTCTATAACCTTCCTCAAGAATTAGGCTATCAATAATGCAAAAAGAATTTTCCAAATCCGACTGTTAGTTTAAGGATAAGCGCGTTCAAACAAAAAAAAACAAACTCTTTAGCTTTAATAATATCATAGTTTAGTTTAGATAATGTCCGTATAAAACGCCATATCTTGTCAAGTGCCATCAGTACAGATGTTTCACTCCGCAAAACCGACTCTTTCTACGTCACAATAAAGTGCAATTCAGGTCGCACAGCACTAATTACTTACAGTTATATTCACCTAGAATTTGCCTCTCTTTCTATCGCGTAACCTTTATATCTTCTGACTACGTTACACCCACTGAATTCGACAAGTCGAGCCCGCCGCGTACCTACTTGTAGCTTCATACCTAAAATGCGGAGTGAACCATCTGTATTTTGTCTGTTATTTACCATAGACTATTCATCAATTACTGTACATTTCAGTCGGAGAGTCGCAGAGGACGATAGCCTACATGTGCAGCAATGACGCGTCACATATTATAGTACAGTGGGCAATATGGATGTCAGGCAATATTGGTAAGTCAACACATGCATACAAACTTAAACACACGCCTTCTCCCCCACGAGGCACCCGTCCCACCGCCCTCCGACAAAGAAGCGACTAGCTATCGACTATTTTCTCAAGAAATGTACTAAATATGTGGGTCCCGTGTGAGTTAAAGAGATGCATATATTATTAGTTTTTGGCGGCATCTACATCGCCACATGCGAACTACACATCAAAGACCTGACGTCACATAAATCCTACATCGCGCAATTAGAGTTTACCGCGCGAACAGCATATGTATAATTAACTTCATCAATCGTTGGGCAGTAGCCCGCCAGATACGACACCCGTCTGGTCGAAGGATCCTCCCTTTTCTATAGAGGATGAGTGAACTTTACACGCTGATCCTCATGCCTCTAAAAGTTGATCGCTGACTGTTCACACTGCCGGCGAGTACTCTCGCTCCACTAGTTTGTCGCAGCACTATATATAAGCACTATCTAAGAAAATATTCGCTCAGCGACTCTCGTTTGCGGGCAGAACACTCGCTGAGAGACCCTCGCTTGGTACATGTTGTGGCAATCATGTCATTTGGTTTAAATAGGTTTTTATTATTTTATTTTGCTTTTATATAGATTCTTTTCTTTTAGATTTTGTGAATGTAAGAATGTTGTAGGCTTAACAGACTGTAGATCTGTCGACCATTTTCTATCTTGCTAAGTACCTGGTACTTGTTGATAGGCCTACACTGTCCTCTCATACCTATTAACACTGTAATTTGAAAACATTGTAAATACCATTTACTTTTAAAAGAGTAACCGTGGAGTTTCTTGACGGCTCTTCTCCATAGGAAACGACCATATGGAACCGTGCACCTAGCTTCTGACGTTTAATAAGTGCCCATGTAGGTTTATGTGAAATAAAATATTTTGAATTTTTGAATACGTATACTCGTCGCACTCGGGCACTCGCTCATAGCCCAGCGACAAAACTATCCGAACTATACACTCGCTGCTTGTTGCGCGCCAACTCGTTCTCGCTAATCGTCGGCGTGCCTTAGGGTAGATATACTCTCGCTCTATAGTTTCTGTCTGGACGGGCAGAAACTACAGTAAGTCATGTGTTTCGATAAAACGCGCGCTGGTTGCGAATAGCGTTGGCAGACCATGAGCCCACCTGACTAATGGTCTGCCAACGCTATTCGCAACCTTCAGAATATCGCAGGCAGACCTAGATGAGAGTTGCACAGACCTGAGTTGCACAGACCTGCACCCTATTTGCGTAACACACAGTCAATCACAATCTGTTTCATTTTGACAGTTCAACAACATTCATTACGTTATTTACTTTGATGACCAGACAAATCGAACATAATTATGAAGCAATGGATTAGCAATATCCTTAAAAATGATTCAGATTATGATTTATCGTGTGTAAGCAATTCGGGAGAAAGGAAGCACGTCATAAAAGGAAGGAGGCCTATACTCAGCAGAGGGTTGTTGACCTAAATGCTTTTTAGCGTTTCGTATATGAGTCAAGAGCTCGTGTTACGTTAATGTCACATCTGTTCTATTCTTTGGTGTGTAATAAACATATTCTACCTAACAATCTATTATTGTATTCTGAAATCTGAAATGTTAATAATTACTTTCGTTGCTCCTTCTACCGAGTCTCGGCAAACATTACGTAATCGAATACCTTGTTCGAATTGTAGATGATGCGTAATAGTAATATTGTCAGTGTCATCCAATTGTCGTTTGTTAGCCGTACTACGTACTACGCACCTAACGTTATTGGAGGTCAAGACGAGTAGAAGAGATTAATAACCTATTGACCGCCCCAGTCGGATTAATACGTAGACAGAGAACTTTATTCTCTGTCTACGGATTAATACGACAAATGTTTTCGTGCCCGTGCCGCCTCAGTCGTATTTATACGACGGAGAACTTTGTTAGTTTTTTGTGTTTCAGTTCATTGTACGACCGTATTCGTCATAGGTATTTATTTGTCGATTTATGAGCTGGGCGCTGGGCGCACGGAAATTGATATAAAACCAAGCGGTCGATAGGTTAATTTAAAAATGCACGCTCCTCTACACAATGGCTATACAAACATTTGAAATTATTATGCAACAAGCAATGGAGGGGCATGCCATTTTAAAGTAGACGATCTCTACTTACAAACGTGAACCTTTCGCTACAGGAATACATTCAAATTAGCACTTCTTTACATTCATTAGAAAGGTCTCTAATAGGTCTAATTTAAAAATTTAAACACACTTGTTTGTTTCTACAAAACATTTTGTCTGAATTTTTCTATACATCGTCAAAGGGTTATCTCTTAACAATGAAGTGTTAACAGCCATTTTCGTGAACAACAAATTATCGACAATATGTTATTTTCAGTGACTTCATATTAATTAGAAGTTATGCATGCTTTAAATACATAGCAGACATCATAGTATGAATAAGTCCGTTACATACAGCTGCCACATAACGCGGGCCTGATGTTTTTTTATTTTAATATTCACCCCTAGCCAGATGGATTAAGGTTTTTTCGCAGACAGGCGCGACATGACTCGGACGGAGCAATTACTATGAAAACTTCACGGAAACTTACCGGAGCTGCGCTTGTCTGTGAGAGCCTTTAGTGACCGCCCACCTAAACCAAATGTCGATAATAACTCTTTGTTCTTTTTTGGTCAGTAAATTAATGATAGCTACCACGAAATTAAGATGATTATTATATTTTACCTTTTTTTTTCTTTTGCGTAAGTACTTCCTTGACACAATCTTTTCATTATTTGGCATTATATAGTGCTGTAGTGGCAATCATGTCATCTGGTTTAAATAGGTCTTTATTTTTATTATTTTATATATTTTTTATGTAAGTATAGATTCTTTTCTTTTAGAGTTTGTGAATGAAAGAACGTTGTAGGCTTAACAGACTGTAGATCTGTCGACCATTTTCTATCTTGCTAAGTACCTGGTACTTGTTGATAGGCCTAAACTGTCCTCTCATACCTATTAACACTGTTATTTGAAAACATTGTAAAAACCATTTACTTTTAAAAGAGTAAACGTGGAGTTTTTTGCCGGCTCTTCTCCATAGGAAACGACCAATTGGAACCGTGCACCTAGCTTCTGACGTTTCATAAGTGCCCTTGTAGGTTTATGTGAAAAAAAATATTTTGAAAATTTTGAATGTAGTATTTTTTTTGTAAACTTTTTTAAAATAATATTGTGGGAGGACAGTGTAAGCTGTAGGCTTTTCAGCAGGTACCGGGTACTTAACAAAATAGAAAATGGTTAACAAATCTACAGTCCACTAGGCCTACAACGTTTTCGCGCCTTATTCTCATGGCAGTAGGCAGAAACTACAGAACACAACCTGTTACGATCCCTACATACTCCTAGTAGTACTTTTTGTAACTATTTTATTTAGCAATACATTCAAAATTGGCTGACAACACGTGATGTGCTTTATTAAATACATAAATAAACTCGTCTACAATCTTCTATTTTCTCTTACAGCGGTCCCCTTAACCCCGCTGCATCCAGCAGAAATGCTCAAATACTACCTCACAGACAGTTCTGCCAGCCTGGTTGTATGTACCCAAGAGTTCGAGAAAGTGATTCGACCAATAACTGTAGAGATAGCGAAACCACTTCTTATAACTGGCAAGGATAACGTGATAACGGCACAGCTGTACCAGCCAAATACTGCGTTCTTGAAGCCTAAAGCTGAGGATAATTTGACTGACGCCGGTAGGAGCAATGCCTGGTATGGGCAGAATGAGGCGCTTATTATTTATACTAGTGGTGAGTTTTTTTTAAATATTATCTGTGACATTTCTCAAGACCCTGAGGTCCAGGAGCTTTGGAAGGCATATGAGGGGCCGAAGCCAACTCTCAGAGGCCCTGAAATGAGGCGCCAACCGACGATTATCCCTGTAGTGCAAATGCAACCAAATACAACCTCCGGTTGGTGTAGGACTGTTGCAAGGTATGGAAACAAAGATTTTAGACTATGGGTTTTGGTGGCTAAAATGGACTGGTTGCCTAGAACTATGGAAGGACCTTTGCCCCTGCCTGACCAATGTTTTATATACAGGGTTATTGGTTACATGTCGGCAATCCATTAAGGGGATGTAGGAGAGGTCATTTGCAACCAAATGAGGGGTCATTTGGTTGCATATGAACCCTATGCAACATTCAACCATTTTTGAGTAATTTGACATTTTATGTTTTTATTTCATATATTTTAAAATATAAAATGTCAAATTACTCGAAAATGGTTGACGTGGTTAATGGTTAATGGATTGCCGACATGTAATGTGAGGACTATGTGGATATTTTATTTTTATTGTATTTCCTCTTTCTTTAATTTTTTCTTTCTCAGTTAGTTTAAATGATGGTCTGGCAGTTTAAGTACTTTATGCGACCTACCTAAATGTCCTTTCTTTGGTATTGTTCGTCGAGTTGAGCTCCTTAAGTTCTGAGTTGAGCTCTACGATTACTGACAAATGCTTGCACTGACTGGACAGGTTCACTCAAATCTGTGTGGTTCTTTCCTCAAAAGACCATTTCAGACACTAATCTACATGGTCCTCATATGGCCTGACCAAGATTATGTCTGGACTTTAAAAGAGACTGTGACCTCTGAGTTTGTTTCGGTCTTTCTTCTCAGTGTAGTCAGATAGGAAACGCCGAACTCATCTAGCATTTTCTTCTTTTTTTTTTCTTTTTTTTTTAATATGACGTGTAAAAGTGATTGCAATATCCTATTTACAGAATAAACAATTTCATTTCATAACCCTGTATACACGGATAAAATGGCAGGGGGTGACTTGCACACTCAATCATTTGCCCGGAAACAGTCGCTCTTTGTTTATTATAATTATCGTTAAGTCTTTTTCGTGTTTAAAATCTTATGACCACACTTATTTTCTGCCGACAGGCAGATTTGCTGTTTTCAAAATTAGGGCATCAGACATTTTAACTTTATCTCAATGTTGGCAACTGGCAACACAATTGATCATCATTTTGTTTTTTAATGCGCCGGAATTTTGCTATTTTATCACATAAAAGCCAAGATAGTTGTTTAGTTTTTCTCTCAGAATATGTTATAGCACCTGGGCTTAGAGATTAAATCTTGATCATGGGTTTTCCTAAAAACAAGTACTTCAAAGTCTTATATGTAAAAGCCAAAGCCGGTACCCGTTTATTGCTGAGTTTAGACCTCATCAAAGAGTTCTAAAATGGTTACAAATACTAATAAAACTGGTTGGAGATCGCAGAACGACAAAGAATGTTTGCTACACAGCGGACTCTGGTAGAGAAGTTAAATACTACACCCTTATTTCTAGGTACAACAAGCAAACCTAAAGGAGTAATATGGACCCACAGCATGCTACAGACTCAGATATCGTGCCTACACTCAGCCTGGCAGTACTCCGCGCACGACGTAGTTCTGCATACGTTGCCGCTACATCACATACATGGGCAGCTCAATTCTATGCTAGCGTCGCTGGCTGCGGGTGCAAGGTATGACAAATATAATTATTTAAATATCGTCCCTCTACTCCACCTGACAGTACTCTGCGCAAGACGTAATTACATACACGGGCAGCTCCAATCTATGTTATCGTCGCTTCCTGCAGGAGCAAGATAGGGTGTCTGTAACAAAAAAAAAACGGCACAAGCACAGTGAAGGGTTCTGTAGTTAGAATTAATATTTATTGATTTTATCGACCGCAAAAATAAGTTGGTATTTCATAGTAATTCTCAAAGAAACTGAAATTAAAGTTATTTCTGTGGTTGTAACCGAGAACATCCCATATTTCACAAACTATATTGACTTAAATAAAAAAGTATTTTAGAAATATCGTCATCTTTTTAATTATGGGAATTTAGTTGATGGTAATGAATGAACGATCTGATGCTGCAGTTAGGATCTCTTTAACGACTACTGGTATAGTTTTAAAAGTTTACACATGAATGATTTATGTTTTACATACATATAACCATTGGATATTATCTCTCCACCAGAGTCCGAATGTTACCCTCCTTCGTCTCCCACAACGTATGGTCCCGCCTCCTTGGCATGGGCGAGCGAGACGAGACCAAGGTGACCGTCTTCCATGGAGTTCCCGCGATGTATGCGCGCCTGGTAGCCGACCACGAGCGAATGTTCTCTGACCCGAAGACCGCGGAGTACGTCAGAACTACTTTAGGCAGCAGGATGAGGCTGATGGTGGCAGGCTCCGCGCCACTTCCGGCTCAGTTGTTCATGAAATGGGAGGAGGTGAGTTTTAATATATTTTATACCATTTCCCCCCTAAAAAGCTTATTTTAATCACTGAAAACAGTGAATAAAAAGCACTTAATCATTATTTTGGTATTTGAATTTAGAACACACCAATATATTTGAACTCCATCTCAATGCTATACAACCTCCTTGCGAAAAAAAACTTGATACAAACTCCTCGTGCAAAGAATACAGGACATACAAACTCCTTGTGCAAATAACTCCTCGAGATTTGATTGGTCGACATTTTCGACAAGGAGATTGCATTAGAATAAAAACTGTTTTGTGTTCTTTGCTGTCATTAGTAAATTGGCGCTATTTTGAATGCTGTAAATTGTACGAACACAAATTGTTCCAAATTTAATGTGCATTTTAATTAATTTAACCTTCCTTTTTTCTCCATTAAATGTCTATTTTCGCTTAAATCTTTATTTTTCTCGTAGTCATGGTATAAAGCATAGTATGCAACACTTGAATAAAACATATATCGAGGGCCATGAATCACTCGCGTCGCTTATTCTTCGTAAACAGGGACTAAAATAGCTTTTTAATCCCTAGGGACTAAAAGTGATTTGAATTTGGAATGTGGATATTATTAGTAAAAGTTCCAATCACCGAAGAGATCAATCACGAATATTGTATGAACAAGTAACAGGCTGAATGATAATGTAAACAGCGCGTAAGACAAATAAAAAAAAAGTTTGTGGAAAAATAAAAACGCGCGAAATGTATTCCGCTTTCGTTCGTAATTGTTTACTCAAATTCGGATTTTACGTTTTATAAATGACTAGCGACCCGATCCTGCATCGCACGGTTATATGTAACTTTAATATTAACGTATTATATATATAAACTTTCTGGAATTAATGCTCTAAATTTGAAACCCTCATCAATTAATTTATAATATGTATAGATGAATGTGTCTTCCTCAAGCAATGAGAATGAAATAAATAAACGTAGATACTATTCTTATTCATAAGTTGCACTTACTTATTTTCTCATAGAGGGTGATAAAAATCTAACTTCTTCATTCTTCCGCAGATATCCGGCATGCGTCTTTTAGAACGTTTTGGCATGTCAGAAGTAGGGATGGCGTTGAGCAACCCCTACCGTCCTGTGGAGGCCAGGACTGTGGGCTGCGTGGGGTTGCCACTGCCCGGGGTGGAGGCCAGGATCGTGTCCGTGAGGGAGGATACGGGGGAGCTGGAGCCCTTGGTCACTGTGGAGACGCCGGTGCCTGAGACACAGGTAGATTTTATTGTATACTAGCTGCCCGCCCCGGCTTCGCACGGATAGCACTAAGTACTTATCTATCCGCGCACCTACCTACCTACCCTACCTACCCACCCTATCTACCTACCTACCTACCCTACCTACCCTGCCTACCTACCTACCTACCTACCTACCTACCTACTCTACTTACCCTACCTACCCTACCCTTCCCTACCTACCCTATCTACCCTACCTACTTACCCTACCTGCCTACCCTACCTACCTACCCTACCTACCTACCCTACCTACCTACCCTACCTACCTACCTACCCTACCTACCTACCTACCTACCTACTCTACTTACCCTACCTACCCTACCCTTCCCTACCTACCCTACCTACCCTACCTACCCTACCTACCCTACCTACCCTACCTACCCTACCTACCCTACCTACCCTACCTACCCTACCTACCTACCCTACCTACTTACCCTACCTGCCTACCCTACCTACCTACCCTACCTACCTACCTACCCTACCTACCTACCTACCTACCTACCTACCTACCTACCTACCCTACCTACCTACCTACCTACCTTCACGTACCTATCCTAAGAACCTTGTCCTGAGAACAACGAACACAACAAAAAAAGAATTAGCGAAATCGGTCCAACCGTTCACGCGTGATGCTGTGACCAAGGGAAATAGGGATTCATTTTTATATATATAGAAATGATGATAATTATGATGAAGATATCTATTTCTGTAAATTGGTTAACAAACCACTTTTACATGGCAAAAATAAATTATGTTTAAAACTTCTTCAACTTTGAGTTCGGTGTTCGGTGGCGACCGCATACCGAAGACGTAGCGTTGGAAGGTCCCCCACAAGGTGGACCGATGACCTGGTGAAGGTCGCAGGAATCCCGGATGCGAGAAGCACAGAACCGGTCGAAGTGGCGGTGCTTGGGGGAGGCCTTTGTCCAGCAGTGGACATCTTTCGGTTGAAATAATGAGTTCCGTATTTCCTATCCGACTACTCTGAGAAGCAAGTCCGAAAAAAAAGACGTTTTACAATAAAAGTCAATTTTACAATAAAAACAAACGCCTTAAATAATTGGACCCCTAATAAGGCCGTCTAGTGCGCGAGATCCCACAAATCGCTAAACGCGTTTAAAGCTAAACAAATTTAACACATCATTATGTCTCTGTCATCTTCAAACGATTGTCAGAAATAGAACGATGTACAGAGGTATGAAGAACAGGGTGTAGAGTTCAATCATCCTTTATAGAAAAGGGAGGATCCTCGGACCAGACGGGTGTCGTGTCTGGAGGGCTACTGTCCGATGATTGATGTCGGAACGTTGTATCGCGCGATAAACTCTGCTTGCGCGATGCAGGATTTTTGCGTGACGTCAGTGTGATGCGTAGTTCGCATGTGGCGATGTAGATGTTTTATAGTCGTTTAGCGCTAAACGTATTAAGTAAAAGTGTTTATCCTAAAAGTTGACAACGTCGCAAATAGCTGTCAAATATTTACCTGTTTTGATCAATTTGGTAGGTAATATTACTGTATGGAAATATGAAATGTGGCTAACTAGTGAACTAAAGTATTGATATGAAATGCAATAATTAATATCGTAATACCGAAAATTTAGTTTTGGATATAAAAAAGTCACCTAATCCGACTACAACATCAAATTCAGTGTTATAATTGCAATTCATTATTAATATTCTAGTTCGCTAGTTAGTCACATTTCATATTTCCATACAGTAATATTGCCAAACTAAGGGCAATATTTGCGATGTTGCCCACTTTCAGAAAAAACGCTCTTAAGTTTAACTGATAAGTGGTGCAAGTGTGCCTTAATTCATTAATCAAAACAATGTAACATCTCCAACAGATATGCCTGGACCGTCTCGGTCTGTCTTCAAAGGACTACTTCGTGGAATCTGAAGGGTACGACTGGCACTCCTCGAAGGAGACCAAACACAAGGAGGTCGCCGACAACGTGTTCCAGGGAGAGTTGCTTATCAAGGGACCTGCTGTGTTCACCAGGTAAGATGTAGTAGAGTTACTCATACTTCTATAATAATATAACTAACGACCCGCCCCTGCTTTGCACGGCTTTTACGACTTGACCTAACATCGAGCTTGGCTCAGCAAAACACTCGTTTGGATTGTCCGTTCCTTAAGAGAGTTTATTCCAAAAGTTGGCAACGTTGCAAATATAATATGTCAAATATTTCGCTGTTTTTAATTAATTTCGCAATATTACTGTATGGAAATATGAAATATCTGTAGCTTGTGAACTGGAATTTGAATGAATTGCAATTATAACACTGAGTAGGTATAACGCATTTGGAAAGCTTCCAAATACTTTTTTTGCATCTAAAACTAAATATTCGGTGTTACGATATTAATTATTGCATTTCATAATCAATAGTTCAGTTCACTAGTTAGCCAAATTTCATATTTCCATACAGTAATATTGCCAAATTAATCAAAATAGCGAAATATTTGTCATATATTTGTGACATTGCCCACTTTCAGAATGCACGCTCTTAATTATTTAGAAAAAATGTATAAACTTGAATTTATAAAAATTGTCGGCACAGGGACTCGTGGCCGCACAGGTCGATCGAAGGTTAAGCTACGCTTGTCGCGGTCGGTTCGTGGATGGGTGACCATACATTACATATTGAGTCCCTTCCCTGCCTCGGAAAGCACATTATGCCATTTGTTGACATAATCTACTCATTACAATGTTTTTTTTTAAGAGATGTATTGCAATATGTGGTTAGCTAGCGACCTCGACAGTTATTTTTTTACCTCGATGGTCGTAGTTTATCAATTATAACTTATATGTAAGCGGGCACGCCCTTTATGCCTGGAGGCTTTTATTTAGATATTGTTTTCGTTTAGTTACTTCTCGATGTTTTTGGTTGGTATATTGGCGTGTGCTAGCTGTCATATGGCTATGAATTTTATAATTTAGATTATGTTTTGGGTTGCGTAATGTAGATCATTTTCGTACTATTATATAGAATCATTTTTTTCTAACTGAACAGACAGCTGTGCTGCTGGGGAGTTTGTTGCGCCACTTCTTCTTCCCAGCTAAAACACTAGGAAATGGTGAAGGGCGGGCGTTTTGGGGCGTTTTGTCTTATGTAAATTTGACGTTCGAAAAGTGCTGATTCTCAGCCTAGTTTGAACAAATGACTTTTGAATTTGAGCCGACCCCAACAAAATTGGAAATACAAACTAGGCAGATTGATATTTGAGTAGCCATAAAACGTTGATATTTTTATCAAATCAATGTTTTATTGTAAAGAATGAAACTTCTGCCAAGATGAATTAAATTATCATGCTCGCCGCATTTGATTTCATGCTTATTTTAATTTGAGACGACAGTGGCGCCGGCGGCGACTATTATTATTATTATTTGAGTGTGATTGACTTCTTATATAATAGCAGATCGACCTTGATATCTATTTTAATATATTTAGCGATTCATTCAATAGTACCTGGTCGACCGAGCTCTGCTCGCGTGAAAATAGAGAAAACGAATTTCCCCAGAAATGATACCTAGCTTATCCGTGACATCACTGATACCCTATCAGAATACCAGCGCTGGGACATTTATTATTAAATGTCGAGCCTTTTGGCCTCGCACAGGACTTTCCGCTTTATTTAAATTTTTACTTTGTTTGTATTTTGTATTTTTATTTTTAGTGAGTGTGTGTTTAGTTTAATTAAGATCTCCTGTGCTTGTCCCAATAAATACTTTTTCTTTCTTTCTTTCTAGATCGATTTCAACCCCCCGTAAACTCCTCTATTGCATCATCGAAATCGTTCGAGCTGTTTTCGAGAACGTGATTACAAATATACAAGGTGGCAGGGAAATCGACGCGAAAACTGTTACCATGGATTCAATACATGATTCTGAACCCACTTGCGTTGAAACACTTCTTCGGTTATTTAAAAAAAGAACAGCTGTATCATATAAAAGTGCAATACCTACGCAGTCAAAATTTATGGAACGGCAATTTTTGAAGTGAAAACTTCTTTAGCGGCGTTGTGCACTTTTTTTGTGATGGGTAAAAAAAAATAAACTCGCGTCGGGACACGTGACCTGATCGAAAATTCGTAAGACGTATAAAAATAAAAGAACATCACTTCACTTTTATTATGGATGGAAGTTCGATTTTTCTGAGAGATAATTTTTTTAATGTAAAATAATTGTATATTCTGAAGTGTTAAATTTTTAATGTAATATAAATTGTTATGTTTGTGTACGATAGTGCGATAAATGAATATTGTATTAATATTGTATACTGATAATTAAAGCAATTCGTGCAAAATTATTCCCTAACCATTCCAAAATATCAAAAATGCACAACGTTAATATTCAAGTTTTCACTTCTGCCGGCACTCCCGGAGTGCAACCCGTTGATTTTTTTTTTAATACCGACGGTATGTTTAAAAGCACGGGGGATCAGAATTATGTACTGAAACCATGGTAACAGTTGCGTCAATGTCCCTGCCATCCTGTATGTACAAATAATGCTCATTTAATAGTGAAGGGTGGGCGTTTTAGAGGACTGTCTTATGTAACTTTGACGTTCGAAAAGTGCTGATTCTCAGCCTAGTTTAAATAAATGACTTTTGAATTTTGAAGTATAGGATAAATGGAATAATGTTGTTTTTAATTAACAAATCGTTACTGAGTAGAGGTCTGTATAAAAACAAACTATTTTAACTATCTATATATATTTTTACTCTATCCACCTTGAATACTACATTTATAAGCCCCCTTACACGTATGACTAGGCAATATAATGAAAGGTCCAACTTGACGGATAACCCTATTGATATTTTCTCGCTTCATACAGACGCTCACAACTCCCTCGTTCGCTTCGCTTTCGCCATGATTGCCCCGTTAGTGAGGATTAGTGGCGAATGATAACCGGCACAATCGCGCATCGCCGTGTTCTTTATTTAAACAGTGTGATGAGTGCCCGTCTACTTGTCCGATGAAACGCCAGCCCGTGCCGCAGCTGAGCGTGTAGCTAAAATTTCCCGCTTAATAATAATGAATCATTGATCCAGCTTGTCCCATTTTGCTGTCCTCCCCTCAACGACGCCCTAAGCCGAGGTTCGTACCCCACAGGGGGTGCCCTTAGCGAGCGTTCGTTTAGTATGTAACTTAGAATAGTTTGCATTTATGCTCCTGGCTGTAGGCTCTTAGTGTAGAAGCTAAAGGCAGCCACAGGAAAGTCCGGTTAAGCAGCCACGACCTTAGCGGTCAACTGTGAAATGCCATAGTTAAAAAAAAAAGTGTCCGTCTATCTAGCTCAAATTAGTTTGTTTTTGTAGTGTTGTAGATTTATTTATACTAGACACACTTTATATTGTTCTCCTTGTCTCTGATTTTCATAAGTGAATGTCATGCATACCTGTCATTTGCATGGTTACTGAAATGTTAATTGTAGATGTAATTTAATTTGAATTGTAGGTGACTGTGCTGTTGGTGTGCTTATGATAAATAAATAAATAATATTTTCAAGAAAATAGGTTCTGTTGTAGTTAATAATTGTCAAAATTACCGAAAACATCTCAGTTTTTGTTGTTGCTTGTACAGTCAATCGCACATCAGTTCTCACACTTGCATTAAGAAAATCACCTTTACTGCTACGACATACATAATTACATCCGCAAGACGTCCTCGTAACATAAGGTCCAGTTGAAAACCAGCGTCAGACACTAGTTGTCTGGCATTTATGCTGAACTGGGCCTATTTGGCGCAGCCGTGAGGCACACAATACTGTTTTAAGCTTTCTCTGATTTATTTGTTTTTTGTGTGAATATTGTGTGCCTTGATCTGAGTCAAATAAATTTATTGTCTTTCTTTCTTTTCTTTACACAAAGACGCTATCTATTTCAAATTTTTACCACTGATAAGCGTTTGATTGTAGCAGACCCTGCCCTTTAAGGGGGGATGCCCATTCTTCTCCATGCGAAAACTATCTTTTGGAAGGGGATCGACTAGAATCAATTCAATTTTTTTTTGCAAATGTGCCTATTTGAAATAAATGATTTGACTTTGAAGGTAGCCCGCGAAATTCGAATTTTCTTACGTTTTTTCAATATTTCATTGTCCGATTGTATGTTGATTAAAATATGATTCGCGACCGTCACAAATCTGGCTTTACAGAAATATTATCATAAGAATCAGCAATACAAATGGCCTCAGATATCATGATTTCATGAAATAGTCATTCAATAAGGTTATATGAACTTAGAGAGCTGTATTGATGATTTTTATGATTATAATTATATAAATAAACATTTAATACGGCCGCGAATCATATTTATTAAATCGTTTATTAGAAACAAAAAACAAATTACATACAAAGACAAACATGTTAAGCGATGATATCTGCAGTAGTAAAAACTGTGGCGCAGCTACCAACAACGAGATCATCATACAACCTGATAATGACCTGCAAATTGCAAAAAATATGCGGATTCACCGTAATAAGTAGTTAATTGCGTCACTGTATAATTAATTTCGAGGTACGTCACTTATATTATACAAGGTCCCATTAAAATAGATGGCCAAATTTTAACACAGCGTTCAGTACGTCTAACCGAAGATATCTAAGCAAAAAAAAAAACACTGATAAAGTGATTTTATTTTGACCTAAAATAATAAATGGCATTGGATAACCAACATTTATAGTGTACTTTTGTTAGCTGATTTATTTTTCTTGTAAGTATCTAATGCGTTTTTCTTATTATTTTTATACCATTTTCCTTATTTTAGCGGTCTGAATGACCATCTATTTTAATGGGACCTTATATACTCGTACACCGTGAAATCTTAATGGTTGTTTTCCCGCAGCAAAATGGTTTTGTCTTGATAATACAATCGTTATATAAACAAATAAAATATTAGAAAACAAATTTTCTGTTGTTGCGTGCAAACTAGTTTATGCCGTACCACCACGTGCGAGAGTTTATTTTGCTTTGAACATTTATGCATCGCTGTTCCCTTTGTCGGCGGCGCGTGCGATTCGAGTAGTACCTACAAGTTACCCGTTACTATTGTTTCTCACGTTTTCGAGTTGATAAATATTTTTTTAATTATTTGAAAACAAAATGAGTATCTTTACTTTTTTACTTTTACTCTATGCTTCGAAAGTACTTCTTATGGCAAGTTGTACTGCCGCGGGAAATCATCCATTAAGATTTCACGGTTTATATTATCGCCTTATTATATTACTTATATTTGACTCAATACTACGATTAATTAATTCAAAAGTTAAACGATGATATTTTTATCGAGTGCATAAATTAGAATTTTTACGTAGCCGTAATGCGTAAAGCATATATTTCCTATAAGTATACATTCCTTAAAAGGTATTCTTAGTTTCTAGTAATGATGTAAATATATGGTAATAACTAGCTTTACCCGGCCCGGCTTCGCACGGGTAGCACTAAGTACTTATACCTACCCTACCGAACTACTCTACCCTACCTACCGTACCTACCCTACCTACCTTACCTACCCTACCTACCCTACCTACCCTACCTACCCTACCTACCCTACCTACCCTACCTACCCTACCTACCCTACCTACTATAAACCTCACGGAGCCCGAGACCTTTCCAACGAATGCAAAACCGTGGAAATCGGTTCGTGCGTTCTGGAGTTATAGCGTCAGGAAGGAAAACCCGACTTATTTTTATATAGTAGATAATGATCCATATCCATTAAAACTGCTAATAAAACGTTACATAATGATTCATTAACTTGGTTTAGGACAAAAATTTACGGTCAATTACGTCATAATGACGTATTACGTCATGAGGTTGAATTGTATTATACCTGACTGCAATAGGTATACCTAGATTTACTCATTATTTTTTGTGCACAAAATCAGCAAAAAAAAATCCCTTAAGTTTGATTTCCTTTACAAAATACTCAGTAGCAGCCCGGAGCCTGGATTTAGGAGCAGTAATTGGCTATAGACTCGGAGGCACTCGTGGCTAAATAATAACAGCCGCACGGGTCAATCTTCAAGGTTAAGCAACGATTGCCGAGGTTGGTCCGCGGATGGGTGACCATCCATTACATACCGAGATCCCTCTGTGCCTCAAAAAGCACGTTAAGCATTTGATCCTGTCATTCGTAAAACTTTGTCAGTTGTTACGGGTAGTCAGAAGCCCGTAAGTCTGGTACCAGTCTTCCCAAGGGTAACCTGTTACCCAGTGACTGGGTTGTGGAGGTCAGGTAGGTAGTCGCTTTTGTAAAATACTGGTCCATCCAGCTGCATCCGGTTAGACTGGAAGCCGTATAGTTGAGAAAAGGCTAGGCAGATAATTATATAAATGGGTATAAACTCACCCATTATTACATTAGACTTATGTATATCACTGACGGATGAAACATCTCTGCATACCCCGGGCTATACAAGCGTAATGTTATGTTTATGTATTTAGCGAGTCATCTTGCAAGTCAGCCTAAAGTACTGCATTTTATGTAAAACTGAATATTTTACTTCGATACTAATCATAAAAAAACTTACAGGTACTGGGACAGAGCCCCAAAACTGGATTCCCCAGACTTTACCGACGACGGCTGGTTCCGTACCGGCGACACGGCTTCATTCGAAGACGGCAAGTTCAAGATCCTCGGACGAACCTCCGTTGACATCATCAAAACTGGAGGGTACAAAGTAAGCGCTTTGCAGGTCGAATCCGCCATTTTAGATCACCCAAGCATAGCCGACGTTGCGATCTTGGGTATAGAAGATGACAGTTATGGAGAAATTATTGCAGCTGTCGTAGTTCTTAAAGATAATGTCAAGCTTACGCTAAGGGAGTTAAAAGAATCAGCTGGGAAGAAATTAGCGCCGTACCAGCTTCCAAAAACGATGTTGCTGATTGATCAAATGCCTAGGAACGCGATGGGAAAATTAGATAAGAAAGAAATTCGTAAGTTGTTCGGGAAGCAACTTCAGTTGACTAAAACGAATTGATTTCATTTTTGAGTTGTAAATGTATTGTAAAATGTCTTTTATTGAACTTGACTGAGTCCCGAGTTCGAACCTTCGAGCCAGTTTTTGTATTTCGAACTATATTCCGACTAAGGTAAAGTTCATAAGGCTCAATTTAGATTGCCACGGAACAGAATGGAAGCGAGTTTTTGTAGCGATATTGTACATAGGAAAATGAACTTTATGTGAATTGTGTAAAGTACAAACTAGATACGAGCTTGTAACTGCGGGAATTACCGATATTTCCCGAGAATTCTCCGGAAAACGCGCGACCTGTTATTTGGCTCTTATTTAGTTTGTACGTTATACTATTGACATAAAGTTCATTATGCTTTGGACAAAAAAACTCGCTTCCATTCCGTTCCGCGGCAATGTAAATTGAGCCTAAGGTGAGTGCCAGGATAGCCCGTGAAATTCAAATTTTCTTATGTTTTTCTAACTTATAGAGTTGTATAAATAATTGATTTTAATTCTGTAAATACACATATGTTACGGTCGAAAATCATATTTTGATCAAATTATAACCTGATACAAATTTGCAAATTGAAAAAAAAACCTAAGCAAAATTTGAATTTCATGGGCTTTTTTAGCGCATCCCTCTTTACAAAAAGTACCGGACTGAGTTGTCAGTTCTGTATAAAGAACTGTATTTCGATCATTGTTACCTATTTAAACACCGTAATTGTCACAAAATCTAAACCTTAGTACGCAATATTTGTTTACCAAAACGAGACTTACAATACTGCCGATGAATCACGGCCGGTCTGAACATAGGCTCTCCAAACTTTCGCGCATGTTCTCTCACTCACACTCGCCTCATGTCACCATTTGGTTCCTAAAAAATGTTATTGCGCAGCCATCTGCGCAAAGTTCAGACCAGCCCTGATTCATCGGCCGTATTGTAAATAAACCTATACTATATTTAAATCCATAATAATAATGTTATAATGATTGGTATAGCATTACAGAAACAATACTCAAATACTTCCTTTCTGTGTTTGTTACACCACAGCTCTCATATAAGCATTTAATTGCGTTAAATCTACATAACTTTCTACTATTCACAACCATTTGATACGCTTCCGTACCGAATCGAACATTAATCAGTGTTATCGAAGGAGACCTCTAAACGCGGTTCATAAATCCAAAACCCGAAAATTTTGCCATCAAATACACGACGGAAGAATAGACAAATGACAGATTGTGATTGTTTATCTATCATTTTGTCTTCTTCCGACGACAAAAACCGTTTTTACGCTGGTCAAGCTACGCGTGCAGGTGTCTCCTGTAGGAGGCAAGGCAAATCAAGTACATAATAGAAATGTGTCATTTTCGACACGATAGCCTGTCGAATGGTTGTGAATAGCTATATAGTATTCGTAAATTGATCAGAGTATTATTTGTTTGAAAGTTAGAGGTGAATAGTGTAGTATGTGTAAACGGTACGCGATATCGCTGTCGCGCTCGGTATCGGTACCAAACGGTACGGGATATCGCTATCGCGCTCGGTAGCGGTACCAAACGGTATGCGATATCGCTGTCGCGCTCGGTAGCGGTACCAAACGGTACGCGATATCGCTGTCGCGCTCGGTATCGGTACCAAACGGTATGCGATATCGTAGTCGCGCTCGGTATCGATACCAAACGGTACGCGATATCGCTGTCGCACTTGATACCGATACTGGTCCGCCTTTTGGTTAATCACTTTGGACCGGTGTCGCTACCGAGCGCGACAGCGATATCACTTATATCTGGATAGGCCTTCAATGTTCTAATGAAGACAGTTTTATGAATACCGTAATAATTAGTTCCTTAAATTATTTTATTATTCGCTTTAAACCGACGCAATGTTATAAACTAACTAGCTTAAGCTAGAAATTTCTTGATTTATCATAAAATATAGGTACCCTTCCCATTTTATATTCTTTCGCTAATGCCCCGATATTAGCTACTATTATATTAAGAGGGAACAGGGCTTGCGAGTAATTTGAAAAATAGGTATTTGAAGAAACTATTGCCGTCGTCTTACCTCAAGTCTGCCTCCGTAGAGTGCGATAGGGACAGCTGCAGCTCAGACCGATTATACCACAAAAAAAATTGATAAGATCCCCTTTTTCTCCTCGAAAAATTGAGCAGATTCAATTGTTTTTTACATAAATTTTTTAAGAAAGAGCATGTCTAGGTTCCTATCATTTTCTTTTATGTTAAAAACTTTTCGAATTTGTCTGGTAGTCCTCTAAAATCGGCGGTAAAAATGGACCATTTTTGTAATTTTTGCAGGGTCATATTTTCTTTACCAATACGTTGCTGAAAAAAAGGAAATAACAGGGTCTACAGCAGCCCTAGATTTTATGAAAAAAAAAATCTAGAGGCATTATTCAAGAAGAAAAAAGGGGAATACATTTATATGGAGAATCGCAGGCCCTCCCTCTTAAAGACTAGCTTCTGCCCGCGACATATTGACCGCGTGAAATTATTTCTTGTTTGAGCATAATATATAGGTATATCCTATTACACTCGGCAATACTGAAGCTTACCATTAGTGAAAGAATTTTCGGAATCGGATCAGTAGTTTCGGAGATTTCCCCCTACATACAAAGTCACAAATTTTGCCTCTTTTTAATATTAGTATTTAAAGACTAACATTAATAACATAATTTAATTGTTTAGTATAAATGGCCATAATATTGTTTCATTTTTATTATTTCGTTTTGATGTTGTTGACTTTGCAAATGGTGCCAGTGAAATTTAAAGCACATTGCATATCTGTTTGCATTGCCAAACTTATACGTGCCCATCGAACGCATGTTTCTCTTTTATTTTTTTGGTTGGATGCTTTAGAATCGGTCAAAAATTTACGTTATAATGTTGGTACTATAGTTTAACCGAGACCGCTGTACCGCGCCATAGGTATGAGCGCGGCTCACGGGGGGCCAGTGCAGGCCACTCATTCGTTAACGCCGCGCATCATCATCTGCCTAGTCAATTATGTTAGGGCTGACTTCCAGTCCAGTGATCTGATGCAGCTGAATACCATGTATATTTTACATGGAGCGACTGCCTATCAGACCTCCACTACCCAGTTACTGGGTAACACGATACCCCTTTTTAAGACTGGTTGTCAGACTTTAGGGCTTCTGACTACCCGTAACGACTGTCAAAGATATACAAATGACAGACGGGACCAACGGTGAATGTGGTAAGATACTAGAGCAATGTCAACATTGCTGCAACCAATGCTGAAAACAATCGGAAATGGCGCGTAGCCTATTGGACCGAGACGTCTGGTTATTGGACATTCGATGGAGGATGAACCAACCTAAGCTACAAAGATCTTAGGTTGGTAATGCAACCAAATGGTAACAGGCTGTGTTACAACAATATTTTTCGGGAGGATGTAGATAAGGTCATAAAAATACTTGGAGTTATCGTACTGCTAAGTTCGTAGAAGTGTAACTCCATAATAAAAATAATGTCTCAAATTCTAATTACGAACCAATTTAAAAAAAACATGTTTAAAATGCAAAACGCTGTTTAAGATAGGTATGTAAGATTCGATTGAAGGAAATGTTATTTTTGTACTAGGCTTGGGTTGTAAGCCATTAAATATAATGTTAGAAAAAGGAAGGGTGGACAATATTTGAAATGGTTTTCTAACTGTATATAAAAAATAAAGAATGTTTGCAGATTTGTTTTTTTTTAACGATTAATAAAGACTGTAAATTTTTGTTTGATTTATAACATGTAAGACAATCTCAATTTCTTGATAAGTACTATTGAAGAACTTCATATCTAAGCAGTTTGAAAAAAAAATCCCGTGAACACGATGACCACATCTGTTACCGCCCCTGTTCTATAGCGGCCGAGCGCTGCAAGCAGAAATAGTCCTTACGGTGTATAGATATGAACTTCTTCGATGATTTCATACAGATTCTGTTCCTTTATTTTTGTTAACTAGTGTAGTAAGTAATGCCTATCCCGATGTATAGTTGACCTTGTAATCGATTAATCATATTTGACAACGATTCCTAGTAAATTAATACTACACTAAGGTTGAAGTGAAGTCTAAGGGATCTCACGTACTAGACGACCACGACCAATGGTCGCAGCGACCAGATAAACTATAGAAACCGATACGAATCGCGCACTTGGTCGCAACGGCCAACTAGCTGCAGACCATACCATACCATTAGACGGCCATGACTAACCAGAGTCATGACTGTCTAGTGCGCGAGATCCCCAAATGTTATAACAAATAGACCAGCGGGTCAATACCCTTACTGTAAAAATCTCAACGTGAAAAGAGGTGAAGCGAGCTGTCAATCCCTAACATCAGTGGATTGACAGCTCGTCAGGTGAGATATTAAGGCTGATTTCACAGCTGTCAACGGAGAAACATGTGAGGCGCTAGAACATTGTTTCATAGCGACGCGGATTGGTCCGTACGCGACCCGCTCCGCGTAGAGCCCGAACAACGTATCGTACTAATCCCTCGTCTGCGGCCGCTACCCGTACGGGTCTCCCGAACAGCATAGGGTGGTAAAGAAATTACGAGTTTGACTATACATGAGACAGCCTGTTTGTGAATTGTCGTTAAAATCAAGCAGATCTGTAAACAATTCAAGAAGGAAGTGAGTTTTAGTAATAATTTGTTGTTCCTATAATTATAATGTATCGGGCTTGTTCGTGTGACTGACGTAATGTTATAATATAATATTAATGTAATGATTGTAATGTTGAATAAAAGACAATTCCAAATAATATTGGTTAAATGAGTTTAATTTAATAGTTGTTTAAATTCTATTTAGTTCATGATTGTCATTAACGTACATCATCTTCATCATAATTCTCTTGGCCTCTTCCCAATTTACTTAGGGTTGGCGCATCATGTCTTTTTCTTCCATATTTCTCTATTAAGGACATTGCTCATTATAACAGCACCGCTCCGACACGGCAAATAATTTGTCACTCAAGTTAGGATTTTAAATTAAGTGCATTACAGTCTATTTTACGATGGCTATACAGAATAGTGGACCGAACTTGAATGACAAGTTATTTGCCGTGTCGAAGCGGTGCTGTTATAATGAGCGATGTCCTTCAGTCGTCATCTCGGTAGTCACTCCCTTTCTAGCCGGACAGACAGATGATATATCTGTATTAAGGTACTATCGTGAACACGCATATCTGAACAACGTAAGGACTATTCCTGCATCGGAGGACACGGTTGAGCATACGGTGGAGGTCTGTCCGGCTTGGGCAGAGCATCGCCGTGTCCTCGTGGAGGCGATCGGCGGCGGGGATCTCTCGCGTCCGGCGATAGTCCAGGCCATGGTACGGAGCGAGAGGGCATGGGAGGCCGTCACCTCCTTCTGCGAAGCAGTAATGCTCGCGAAGGAGGAGGCAGAACGCGTGAGGGAGAGGCAAATTTCGCACCCTCATGCCCCTAGCCGCCGCAGGAGACGCCCTGGGCGTCGGGAATCGCAGGCCGATTCCCGGCCACCGTAGGCGCGGGCTTGCGGACGGTGAGCAATGGGTAGCTCGCCGTCCGATAAGGACCAGGCCCGGGTCGACGGCGCGTTGTGTTCCACGCGCGCCTCAAAGAGATGTCAGCAAGTGAAGGGGTCCGATAGGACCAATGCCTGCCGGGGTTGCGGGAAAGTCCGAAAGGGATACCGTGGCCCCTGGCAATGTACAGGCAACGGAAGGAACACGGGTGGGTTTTAGTCAGTAAGAGTCTGACACGCCCTCCCGCTCCACCCAGAGCGGGAGAAGTTGTTTGATAATTTCCCACCCAAAAAAAAAAAAAAAAAGGACTATTCCTGCATGCAGCGCTCGGCTACAAAAAAAGGCGTGGTTAACAGATGTGGTCATTGGCATTGTGTGCACGGGATTTTGTTTTCAAAGTGGTTAGATATGCGTGACCACGATGGTACATCATATAGACTGCCTCGTTGGTCTAGTGGTCGCTAGCGCTTCTGCTGCGCATGAGGTCTTGGGTTCGATTCTCAGGTCGGACAAAAGTGTTACTGCGTTTTTCCATCTGGTATTTCTCAGTCTCAAACATAACTAGCGAAATGTGTGTATGTACCATAAGTACACATCTGCCTAACCCTTCGGGGATTACAGGGGTCATATCGTCACCCTCCCCGCTAACTGTTGTATCTCACAAACTGACGTATCTGCACTGACATTACCAAAGTGTTCATAACTTTTTCGTGTTTAAAAGTTTTGTGGCCTTTGGGTTTTAGGGCAACTACTAACTCAAAGAGCAATATAAAAAAAGATATTAATTCATGAATAAAGCCACACATTTGTAGTACCTACCTGACTGAAAAACGATTGCCCTGGAAAATATATCAATTGCTAGTTAGGACAGTTAGCGGGGAGGGTGACGATATTATCTATGTCTGTCTATTAAAAAATGATTAACAAAAATCAACTGTCATTTTTTTTGGTAAAAATGCTTTTTTCGTCATTGCAAATCCCGCGTCATGTCACTTTGAGTTTTATATCATTGACATAAGGTTTATACTGCAGTGGTTGACGCGCGTTCGTGAAATACAATAACTATAACAATATTTCCAACTTAAATTATCCTAATTTCAAATTCATTATGAGCCAGTACAAGGCCAAGGTTTTGTTTCCAAGTATTATTAATTTATTTATGTAAGTATTTAACAACTTATAAGCATAACATACAAAATAATAGGTGGTTAGATTACATTCGCCTATCAAATTAAATTAAATATAGGTACAAATCTTTAAAAATAACTTACGACCAATAATTGGATAATTAAAATACTTACCAATACTTGGATATAACACCCACTTTGGTATAATTTTATTATTTTAATTTATAATCATTATTCACAATAAAAAATAAAGTTTCATGGTGTAACAAGTAGTCTTCGATTTATTAAAATACAGTTAATAATACCAGCCTATTATATATGTTGGCTCTTTTGATACAGGCAGTGCTATTCTGTAACCATCTCACCGTGAAAACTTAGGTGAAGTGAGCACGGAGTGAGCTGTCATTCCACCTGCTACTAGGGACTGACAGCTCACTCCGTGCTCACTTCACCTAAGTTCTCACGGTGAGATGGTTTCAGAATAGCACTGCTGAACTCCTAGTACATGAGCCAGAGCTACACGATGTTCGTGTATTGAAGTAAACATAAAATAAAAAAAATTAGGAAAAATACCGCTCTACTGTAGGGCGGGCTTCTCATACTTAAATCAATAATTTTATTAAATGTTTTGGGTTGCGTAGTGTAAATTATTTTGCATACTATTTAATATATCAAGTTTTCCTAATTGAACACAGTTGTGCTGCTGGGAACTTTGTTGCGCCTCTTCTTCCAGCTAAAGCACTACGAACTGGTGAAAGGAGGGAGTTTTGGAGGACTGTCTTATATAATTTTGACGTTCGAAAAGTGCTGATTCTCTGCCTAGTTTGAATAAACGATTTTTGATTTTGATATCATACAAATAAGGCAGAAGCATACAGAAATACAGTTAAGTGCAGCAGAAATATTGATCTTAGATTTGGTAGTAGTCGATGACAGGAAAATTTCACTATTAAGTATAGCCAGCACCCTGATTGCGTAACAAACGATCAATCACAATCTGTTTCATTTTGACAGTTCAACAACATTCGTTGCGTTGTTTACTTAATTGAGCAGACAAATTTTTCGAACATAAGAAGCAGTGGATTAGCAATATAAGTACTTCAAAATTATTCAGATTATGATAAATTGATCGTATGTTACGCAGCCCTGGTTCCGTATTATACCTACCAGTACATATCAGGGGCCGTTTTATGACGTATTAATGCCACCATTATTCCAGTGTTAGTGAGAGACGGAGCTATACAAGGCCGCTAGCACCATCCTTTTTCTCAGTGGTATAATGATGGCATTAATACTTCATAATAAGGCCCCAGGACCTACGATCCTTTCAGTTATTTATTTTACCTCTGACATAAACACTATGCTAACGAGAATAAAGGTCACTGTGATGCAAAATCAGAAGTCAAATAACTGAAAAGACGGTATTGAAATGCTAGTGTTCATTAGATACAGTCAGCAACAAAGGTCGAAGAAAACAATGTGACATAGTTTGAATAGGACCATTGACTTTTTACATGAGTTTCTGATTTAGATGTTATGTAAAAATCAGTGCCTTACTCTCCACGAATAAAAAATAACGTAAGGTGTATCTCCACCGCGAGCATTCACATGATTTTGAAATACCTACGTACCATTGCGAGCTAATCATTAGTCTGTGAACAATACGGACGGAAATTTTCGACGGGTGCTCCTCGGAGTCTCCACCAAACAAACGCTAGCGGTGGTAACGCGCCTTAAGACGTTGCTAACAAAAACTGGACGAGCCTGTCTAAAATATATTTCTAAATCGGCATTTGCAGTTCTAGAAAACTTCTAGCTGCCTCAGTAGCGTTCATCAAACACGGTGGACTGAACGTCGCATACGCTATAGAATTCGACCAACTCGAGTAGGTTGCAACCACAGTTGCTACTATACCTATGGTCATCACAATCAATGCTAGAACAACATCGTACCATTCGATTGCGTATTCATCTTCTTCCTTCATGTCTATTGCATAATCAGTAAACGTTTTATATTTTGTTTGTAAGGTGTCAGTTATAAGCGGTCTTTTTGACAGACCGCCATTTTGAACCCCGCCATTTTGGGAACCGCCATTTTGAACCCCGCCATTTTGAGTTGCGTTTCGTTTCGCTGTCAGTTCATACAAGGAATTTTTGGAACCCATTTTGGATTTCATATAGCATAGTTTGAGGAAGAATACGGGGGGACATATAAACATTAAAGGCCCTGTAAGGGTGGAGCCCACCAGACCCATGACTAAGTCGAATCGAGGGACTGATTCCGCTAGAACTACTCCTAAGGCTACGATGCTTGATCTTATTAGGCAGCGTTTGAAGCAGAAATCTGAAACAAAAGACACAATAGTTAAAAAAATGTGTTGCTTTTCGGAGATGATGAATGATTTTCAAGATAGATATAAAATAAAACGAATTCTTACTCTGCTCTACATTACAGTCCTTACACAGTTATTTTTCCTTATACAGGGTTATTGGTTATGTCGCCAATCCGTTAAGGGGATGTAGGAGAGGTCATTTGCAACCAAATGACCCTTCATCACCCCTAATATGCCAATGTTAACCATTTTCGAGTAATTTGACATTTGCATAGAAGTCAAAAGAGGTAATTTGGTTGTAAATGACCATATTACACATCTTTGACATCCCCATATCGGATTGTGTCGACAATCCAATACATATAATAATATAAATAATAATATAAATTGAGTGTGCAAGTCACCCCCTACTATTTTACCTGTGTATTTTATAAAAAATATTGGTCAGGCAGGGGCCATAGTCTTTCCATAGTTCTAGATAACCAGTTCACTTAGCCACCCAAATCCATAATCCAATATCTTTGTTTCCATATCTTGCAATACCTGCACCAACCGGGGGTTGTCCTTGCGTACACTAGCATAGTGCGTACAGGGATAATCGTCGGTTGGTGCCTCGTTTCATTAAACACGTCTAACGGGCCTCTGTGAGTTGGCTTCGGCCCCTCGTACGCCTTTCAAAGGCCCGGGACCCTAGGGTCCCGAGAAATGTCAAAGACATAAAAAATAAATAAGAATATAACTAATAACCCTGTATTATTAAACACATTACGCCTGTAATACCCGAAGGGTAAGGCAGAGATGTACTCATAGTAACAACCATATTTCGCCAGTTATGTTTAAGTCCCATGTAATAGGGGGCGAGCCTATTGCCATCAACCGGGCACAAATCCAGACTCCGGGCTGCTATTGAGGAATTCTAAATGGAAAAACCGCATAACACTGCCCGACCTGGGAATCGAACCCAGGACCTCATGTTCAGCAGTAGCGCTTGCAACCACGAGGCAAGGTATTATAAAAGTATAACTAATATATTTAACTACCACGTAACTAAAGCTATATGAATAATAATAATAATAAATAAATAAATAGTTTATTTTCTCCACAATATTACTCTTAATTGCTAGCCTTATTTCTACGGTAACATATTATAGGGGTATTATATTGTGGGAGACTGGTGCCTAATCTAGGCTCAAGGCCTGTATTTCAGGTCACCAGGACTCCTTCATTTAAGTTTAACAAATTATGTTATGTACTCGTACAAATGGTATGCAATTAGGGAAACGTTAACATTTTTTTAAAAGCTTACTAATTATAGTTGCGATTTATTTGTTAGTATGGTTAGTATCAGGGTGGGAGTGAGGTTGAGTGTGTACTGCGTGTATCTATAGTTTGTGTAGTTGGGGATGTGTGTGTGGGGGTGTTGTGCGCGTGGGGGGGGGGGGGTTGTGAGAGTGTGTGACTGTGAGAATAAATTCTTTTTTGTTTTTGATCGTAGCATATTTGCATAATGATGTTTATGTTATGACTGTTAATAAATTTTCAGTGTCATCGTAGTTGAGTTCTTGAAGCCAACTATATAGTTTCATTTTGCACTTTATTTTATTGAGTTCATAAATAGATATGACCCTATTTACTTTATTGTAGAGATACCGACCAAGGTGATAAAAGAAACGTTTTGAAAAAGATGTTGAAGGCGAAGTATGATAGTTCACAACAGGATTAAATCTTCTCTTAGCTCGAGGGAGTGAAGGATTGTACGTTAGAAGTCTATGCTGTTTTAGGATGATTTGTTGAATAAACAGTTGACGCACCGTCAAGACTTTCGCTTTTTGGTATAATAGTGCTGTAGGGTAGCGATAAGGTAACAACAAAGACACCTTCAGAATGGCTCTCTGTGCTCTTTCCAGTTCCAGAAGGGTAGTTTTTGGAGCACCACCCCAAGAGGTGATGCAGTATGTTATTAAAGACTGAGCCAGAGCATAGTATACCATTTTTTTTATTTTATCGTCAGTCACGTTTCTTATGGTCTTAAAAACATATATCAGTTTTCTCAGACGTTTACTTAAGGTGTTGATATGGTCCTGGAATTTTAGTGTGCTGTCTTTGGTTAAACCCAGGTATTTAACACAATCGGTTTTGCTGATTTGAATACAAGTGCATGTAGTGGAGTGAGGAAATGCACACGTGTGGGCTATGATAGTGTTTGGCGTCATGGATGGAGACGGTGTATGCTGTTTTATGGAGAAGGTGACGTATTTTGTTTTTTCCGCATTTAGAGTGAGAACATTGTCACGTAGCCAGTCCGATACAATATTGAATCCTGACTGAGCGCACACAAAGACCTCACTCCAGGTGTCTGCAGTGAATAAGAGGGCTGTATCATCTGCGAAAGTTATGACTTTGCCTTTCGGGAGAATGAGCATACCCAGCTCGTTTATATATATGAGGAAGAGTGTCGGACCGAGCACGCTGCCTTGTGGCACACCGTAATTAACTTGGCACTCGTCACTGACACTTTCTCCTATTTTGACATAAGGTTGCGCTTGGGCTGCTGTCACTTATAAGTCTGTCAAAATCACAATGATGTATACACTCGTTGCTATAAGGTTGCTGCTGTCAGAAGTAAAATATCGTCACCTCTACGGCAAACTGGCGAATCTGCAGAAAATGCATTTTACAGGGAAGCGTTTTGAAAGCAAACATCAATGATAACTTTTTTTTTGTAACAGGTTTAAAGGTACCCACCGCGGTACATTTGGTTTTCAAAATGGTACTTTTTTATATTATCAACGGATTGTCAATATTTTACAAGGATGAGAAATAAATACACATTCGTAACTTTACATCACTATTATATAGAAGTTAAAAGATATTTATTAATACGCTGGAAAACTTACGGAAGTGGTACTTTCATTACTTAATAATACTAATATTTGACTGCCCCGTCGGTCTCGTGGTCGCAAGCGCGGCTGCTGAGCGTGGGGTCCTCGGTTCGATTCTCGGGTCGGGCAAAGTGTTATTGGGTTTTTCCATTACGAATTCTTAGTAACAGCCCGGAGTTTGGAAGTTGGCGGTGTGATACCCCCGTGCCTCGGAAAGCACGTTAAGCCGTTGGTCCTGCGCCTGATCTCTCTCCGGTCTCTCATCGGACTATGAGAGTGATTGAAGAGAGAGTGCACTTTGTCTGCGCACACGGTTGTGCACTATAATAGGTATCTTGCGCGCCGAAGGCTAGTCTCCTTTGAGATTGGCCGCCGTGGCCGAAATACGTAATAAAAATATCTAATTGAAACTTACGAAAATGCCACTTTCGTAAGTTTGCCAGGGAATTAATAAATATCTATTAACTTATTTTATTCTAAACTAGCGCTTGTCCGCGGCTTCGCCCCCGTGGATGTCGGAAAATATCCCACAGAAACGTGCTACCGGGATTCAGAGTATCCTATGTCCTACCCCAGGTCATGGCCTATCCGCATGCCTTTCATCTAAATCCGTTCAGCCGTTACGACACGAAAAGATAACAGGCAGATAACAAATCTGTTTTAGGGTTCCGTACCTCAAAATGAAAAATTCAAACCCTTAAAGGCTGACTTCGTTGTTTGTCAATACCCTTTTTCTCAGGAACGCGTGGAGGCTCAAGTTGAAATAGATATCAAAAACTTAGTTCGTCTCTTGGAGTTGTAACGAAAATCTAACTTCCAAATCAACGCAAAATACGGTCATTTATGCCGCATATTTGACACTAGCAAATAAACCAGTATTTGGCACTTCCCGTTTGCCCAGCAGCATGAACTTTGGCGAGAAGCAAGTACAGAGAGAAACCCGAAAATTGGTAATATGTATATAGTTATGTTAACTAACTACGTATACTAACTATATATTCAAGTTATACATGAACTGCAAAAAAGTGCTGTTAAATTTGTTCTTCAATCTGGGATCAAAAATTCATAGGCCGTGTTTTGAAGTCCTTTAGTCTGTATTTCATTACTCTATTATTGTAAATTCGGGCAGCCGAGCAAGCACAACTTTGAGACGGAACCCTCAGGGCGCCAGTTCTACTCACACATGTCCGGTTTTTATAAACAAATAAAACAGGTTTATATGATTCTAAAATGCCTTACTTAAAATACGAATTATTCATTTTACTATTATTATCACCTTTTATTTGTAATACCTATTCTATTGCCGCCATTGAACACATAATTACCTACATGTTAGAAAGAAAGATTAGTCTTTGAGAAGACTTTAAATTGTATTAACTTTTGACAGAGTGGGCCGATTTTAATTACATAAAGACTAAATATTAATTCATGATACGGACTATGACAATATTTTCAATCCTTTAAATCTCTTGAAAAGACAAAAAAAAACAATATTACATGTGAAGTGCGTGACGCGGGTTCGATTCCCGCACGGAACAAATATTTGTATGACCTACAATTAGTTGTTCCGGGTCTGGCTGTTTGTGTATGTGAGATTAAATGTTTGTAAACGCACCCACAACGCAGGAGAAATTCCTAGTGTAGGGCAAAGTTAAAAAAAAAAAAAAAAAAACATCCCTAATGTTACCCCTTTGGGGGATGATTTTACAAAAACGCTGAAATGCGTAGTTTTTTATTCATTACCAAAAACATAAATTTGAATTTTCATATCCCTAACTTAAGAAATGCTGGAGTTCCCATACAAACTTTCACCCCCTTTAGGATTATTAACATAAAACGCAGAATCGAACAATAAGAAACTAACTCCAAACCATAGTTAATAATGTTAGGTATCGAAAAAACAAATAATAACACTAAAATAATAAATCGCATTAAATTTAACTCTGAATTCTGTAACCGTCACAGATAAAAATTCGTAAATTTTCCACGGTTTATAGTTGGTACTACAAACCGCAAATCGATATTTTACTGAGAAACTGTACCTAATGTGGTCATTAGGTACAGTTTCTCATCAAAATATAGATTTCACTAAAAATGCAGATTCGTAAATTTTCCGTGGATTCCGTGGACGATATAGAATCTGTGAACGGCTATTTAAAAAAAGAACATTTTGCTCTCGCTAAGGCGAAACTTGGTTGCTCGCAGTCGTTAATTATTATTATTGGTACATGATTAAAAACCAGAAATAATCAGCATTTATTTATTGTGCAACAAACTAATGCAATCACAATAGAACGTTACTATTGCATAATACTTTAACAACATACACAGCGTTGATCTAATTATTGAGCTAACATAATAGGTCTTTACCTATGAAATTGCCGTTTTGTATGAAAAAATTTAAACGATTTTTTTTCATGTATTTTTTATTTGTATTAATCGAAGTAATCACCCATGCAATCAATGCATCTTTGCCAACGCATTGGCAGTTTATTGATGCCCTTCTTAAAGAAATCAGCTGGACGGGAGGCAACAAATTCTTCAAAGGCATTTTGTACTGCCTCTCGGGTATTGAATTTTTTTCCCGCCAAGAAGTTGTCCAAATTCTGGAAAAAGTAGTAGTCTGTAGGCGCAAGGTACTACGTCGGTAGCTATCCGTCATCCGCCCTACTCACCAGGAGTAGGGCGGATGACGGAGAGCTTCCAACCCCAATTCTTGCAACTTGGAGACCGTCTGCTATGCAGTATGAGGTCGCGCGTTGTCGTGCAGGAGCAGCGGAGACGAGCGATTGACCAATGCTGGTTGGAGATTTGCCAGCTTCTCCATCATTGTGTTCAGTTCTTCACAATACACATCTGCAGTAATGCTCACCCCGTTTGGTAAGAAGCTGTGATGAATCACACCGGCGCTAGACCACCAAACAGTGACCATCACTTTTCTAGGGGTAAGTTTTCGTTTAGGGCATTGTTTAGGTGCTGAACCAGGAACCAACCAACTAGCTGAGCGCTTGCGGTTATCAAATAGAATCCATTTTTCATCGCAGGTAATAATGCGGTTCAAAATTCCTTCATTTGTGTGTCTGTTGAGCAGTGCAAGGCACGTCTCGACGCGTACTTCGCGCTGGCGATCATTGAGTTCGTGGGGCATCCATTTGTCAAGCTTTTTTACCTTGCCAATTTGACGCAAATGGACCAATATTGTTTTGACGCTAACGTCGAAAGCTGCTGCTAATTCAGCCGTTGATTGTGTATCATCAGCTTCCACAATCGCCTTTAATTCGTCATTGTCGACCAAAATCTTCGGACGACCGCGAGGTTCATTTTTCAGGTCGAAATTTCCAGAACGGAAGCGAGCAAACCAATAACAGGTGGTGCATTGGTTTGTAGTGTTAGCTCCGTAAACGTCGTTGATGTTGCGTGCCGCTTGTGCCGCGTTGCTGCCACGACGGTACTCATATTCCATAATTACCTACTCGAATTTTTAACGTATCCATGATGACGAAAGAATAGCCAGAGAATTCTTAGCCAAACAAAAATTATTTTGATTTGAAATGGCCAGTACTGCAGAACGGCAATTTCATAGGTAAAGACCTAATATTTGAGACTAAGCAAAAAAAAAATGGAAAAAAAACAAATGAACAAGAATCATTCCAATAATTTTTAAGCAGAATTTGGCATAGTGAGGATAGATGTGTATTCACTCTCTTGGTCTAGCCCAGAGAGCACGGAGACGCCTCGGCGGCCGCCGCATGGCTCGGCTTTGTCAAAACTTTCCATACAAACCAAGCATGTCACTGTTTACTTGCACTACGACACAAATGACGTATTGAAACTGACGGCGACATTAGGCCGTGATAGAAGCTGTGCGCTCAACGCACTTCCGGCACCACAAAGTTTATTAGTACCACAGATTAGTATAGATGGGTCACCCTGCAAAATCGTTTAAGTAATACAAAAACTTTTTACAAAAAAAATTGAACCCACTTAAAAAAAAGACACTAAAATGTGCAAAATAATTTTAATTTCGGAAGTCGAAGTCTTTGGTTCAAAAGTTTCGTTTTTTGCCACCGACTTCTGAAATTAAAGTTATTTTGTACACTTTAGTTTTTTTTTTGAAGACTTCAATTTTTTTGTAAAAAGTTTTTATTTTTCACTTTTTTGTTTTAAGTACCTTTTTAGCTGTACTACCCATACAAATTCAAATACCACTAGACCACTACCTGCTTTGTAAATAACAGTGACAGAAACTTATCATATCATCCATATAGTCTGTGGGAAAAATACATGAAGCTAACTCAAAAACTACCCAAGCAAAGTTAATAAAATTTATAGGGGACCACTTCTGAAGTATGACCTACCAGAAAAATAAAGAATCATAAAAATTATTTCCTAATATGCGGAGTAATCGCGTAACAAACATACAAAAAAAAACACAGTTGAGTTAAGAACCTCCTTCTTTTTGAAGTCGGTTAAAAAACGTCTCTCGCTGTGACACAATAAAGTGCAAATCAGGTCGCACAGCGCTAATTACCTACCTACAGTTATATTCACCTAGAAGTTGCCTCTCTTTCTGTCGCGTAACTCATGTGACTAAGTTACGCTGACTAAGTACGACTTATCGAGCCCGCCTTGTACTACTTTTAGCTTCATACCTAAAATGCGGAGTGACCCATATGTATTCATCCTGTGTTAGTACCTAAGTACTGCCGTCTCTAGACAGTGCCAGCGCGGCGATTCCGTACCCTATGGTCTAAACCAGGGGTTCCCAACCTTTTTTTGTCTACTGCCCACTTTAAGAATAAATTATTTTTTAACGCCCCCCTTTACACAAAAAAGAGACTGGTGGGGCCTTTTACACAAAAAAGTGGGGATTCTTAACTGATAAGTGGGGCCAAGAAATATCTCACGTGGGGCCCTAAGGGCCCCATGGGACGGGGGTTTGACATCACTGCCCTACACAATGCCCCCTTTTTTTTCTGGGTCTCTTACCGCCCCCCTTTAGGCCTGCAGCGCCCACAAGGGGGCGTTATCGCCCACGTTGGGAAAGACTGGTCTAAACCAACCTTTACTTGTACTTACTTCTAGGAATCTTGAGTAAGTCTTCAACATGTTGGAACAGCGCCGAGTGGCTGACGACACTGGACAAGCCCAGCTGAAGAGTCACCAACAATGACATCAGGTACAGCGGTATGGAAGACGGTATACCTGAACCAATGGGGAGAAATTAAAAAAGAGAGAATGTGTACGTTTATTTGGCATAATTATAATTATACTCGAATTATCCAAACCGGTGTATTTTCGGAGTACCTACTTACCTAATTCGCGAATTCACAACTTCGTTTTAATTAGGTAAGGTACCAAGGTAGAGTCAAAGTAAGTAATTTGGTACTTATTAGGTAATTGGCAAAACTTCATAGAAGTAATGGGTATCGACAAATAAAACTTTTTTTTTTTTTTTAATGAAATTATAACTTCAAGTAATTGCCAGCAGCAGTTTTATGATATGTAACATCTTTCCCTCGCTTTCCTTCAATAGTGGTAGTGATTTCGTGAAAAGGGACGGAAGTGTGCAACAGGAAGCCGAGGAAGCGCGCGCTATTTGATTTGACCAATGACCGCGCGCGGTGCCAGAGTTGGCTGTCAGAAGAGGGCTCCTTTAATGTTGCATATTACCTTTAAATAATGTTGTTTATTAAAATACCTTGGTGAGATGTCAGATGTTCGAAGGCTCGCTAATTATATTTTTTTTTTCATCACACTGAAGTTTTGCCAATTTAAATACGGTCCTGTATAAGAATTAAGAATTCTTTATTACTTCACAATTTCTGCCTATCTGAACAACCCAGTTAGTACTGGTAACACGAAATTAAATCCTTCGTAATTGCGACACAAAAATCAAGAACTCACTCTGCAGTATATTATTATCAAGACCGGTGCCATATCTGACGGCAGCCAGCACGGTGGTGACCGCGAACATGAACCCCGTGATCCCGAACCCCCCGAGCACGGCCGCGTTGATCTTCTTACTGTCCTTCATGTCCACTTGTAGGGTCAACAGCATTGGGTGGATGTCGAACTGGAAATAAGGTATTGTAAAGCTTTGGTTTTCTAAGAAAGCGGTGAACGGTTGTCACAATAACGCTATCCCCTTCATACCTAATCTGTCCAAGCCGGGGTGCCCCAAGTCTCAAGCTCGATGGGCTCGCTCTTGCATACGTAAATAAGTAGATTTTTTAAAACTTAATTTAAAGTAAAAAAATGCGTCTGGCAAAAATAAAAGGTTTTGAATGGTTCAGAAGACCATCTAGAACCCCCAGTCCCGAATCTAGGGGGGGCAAACCGGGGTTCGTGCCCCGGGTGCCAACTTCGGGGGACGACAAATTCAAGCGTAGCAGACAAGTGCTCCACCGTAACTTTGAAATAAATGAGACGCGCAGCACTCACTCATCTTTCTATCCCCTTCTTTTTTACAACAGTTTTGGCGCCCCTGCTGGACTGGCGCATTATAGATCGATAATTTTTGTTCCGAGAAAATTTGAATTCCGCGGATTACCGTAGTGCATCCCCCATAAAAGATTGGTGGGGGCAGTATTTGCCCCGCCTCAAAAAAATCTAGATCCGGGACTGAGAACCCCCAAATAACCTCACTTTCTTTCTAGTGGGGCCGCACGTTTCTAAACCCAACCTAAAATTTTCTCAGTAGCTTCCCGGAGCCTGGATTTGTGCCCGGTTGATGGCACAATGGGCTCGCCCCCTATTACATGGGACTTAAACATAACTGGCGAAATACTCTAGGTAGGTACACCTCTGCCTAACCCTTACTGTACCCTAATTGCGTAGTACACGATCAAATCGATCGATTATGCAGACACGGAAAAATTACTAGAAATTTTCAAATAAGATTTCTATCTACCTACTCTAATATAATTAATAACATTGTCCACTTTATCTACTTCAATATTATTCGTTAATTTATTAAAATATAATATATCTTACATAATCAAGTTTTAAAATAATACACCCAAATAGTTACTCTATAAGTCATTGAAAATATTATATCTTCTTTTTAATTTAGCTTCTAATAAACTTATTGTTGTCTTCTTTTTAAATGTTTGATGTTAATTGATGGCCTGAAACACAGGTTTCAACAAACCTAGATCAGGCAGGTCTTAATTACAGTTAGAATTAAATATAACTCGATTGTAATTCATCTAAATCATAGTTTTACTGTATAATTGAATATTTTTTTAATCAGAATCTGAATCGTTTTGACAGATTGCTAATCCAACGCTTCAAAACTTCGAAAAAAAAAAGCTCACCAACGTAAATAACGCAATAAATGTTGTTGAACTGTCAAAATGAAACAGATTAATCGTAATCGTTTACGAAAATGTGTTACGTACCTAATTAGGTAGCTGGATTACAAGCGTCAATCAATCTGCCTAGCCTTTGTCCGGGGTCGGCTTCTTGTCTAACCGGATGCAGCTGAATACCAGTATTTTCCTGGATTAAAAGCGTGATGTTATTTAATGTTATAATTACCTGAAAAGCCAGTATTCCATAAGCAATTAGGAAGTCCTGCAGCTGCGGTTGCAGCGTCGCCACGTTACCGACAGGCGCCGCCGATGTGTCGTCACGCAAGATGCATGTCCATGTAGTGATGGCCACTGTGGTTACTATTATCACTGACATTATCGCTATGGTCCTGCAAGGAGTGAAAGAATTGGTCATCGCATAAATTAAAGTGATTCCTTCAATGTATCCCGTGAAATTCTAAATTTCTTACGCTTTGGTGAAATAAGCTTGAAGTGAGAAGGAACTTCCACCCGAATGATAGCTCACTTTACCTAAATTTTCATGGAGACATTTTACAGAAGGGTTAATGATAATATCATATAAGTGAAATGAAATGAAATGAAATGAAATTGTTTATTCTGTAAATAGGATATTGGAATCACTTTTACACGTCATCTTAAAAAAATAATTAAAAATTAGCTAGATGAGTTCGGCGTTTCCTATCTGACTACTCTGAGAAGAAAGGCCGAAACAAACTCAGAGGTCATAGTCTCTTTTAAAGTCCAGACATAATCTTGGTCAGGCCATATGAGGACCATGTAGATTAGTGTCTGAAATGGTCTTTTGAGAAAAGAACCACACAGATTTGAGTGGACCTGTCCTGTCAGTGCAAGCATTTGTCAGTAATCGTGGAGCTCAACCCAGAACTTAAGGAGCTCAACTCGACGAACAATACCAAAGAAAGGACATTTGGGTAGGCCTCATAAACTACTCAAACTGCCAGACCATCATTAAAACTAAATGAGAAAGAAAAAAAAAAGAAAAAATACACATAGTCCACACAAAATTTAAAAAATATGATACTTTACAAAGTAATCATGTAATTTTGTATGTAATGTTTATATAATACTGGTATTGATTTTATGATTTTAGCACAAGGCTTAGCAGAGCGAGCAGCTCAATCCCAAGCTTTTTTATCATCTAAATAATCTAAAATTTTATAGTACCCTTTTTTGCAAAGTTTGGTTTTAATACAGCTTTTAAATCGTTTAATGGGTAAGTTTCGAATGTCGATGGGAAGTTTGTTGTAAAAGCGTATACATTGACCCATGAACGAGTTGCCTACTCTGTGGAGACGAGTGCGGTGTACAGCGAGGTTGTGTTTATTCCTCGTATTTAAACTATGAATTTCCCCTGTACTTGGACTTGATAATAGTTACGATTACTTTGAATAACTAGGGGGAAAAGGCGCTGATAGCCGAAATACAGGCTCAGCCTAGTTCAGCTACAGATGCTAAACTCTCAGTTATAATAATATTGTTGCCAAGTTATAAACTTTGTAAATTAGTATTAAGTTGTTTGAGAAATAAACATTTATTTATTTATTTATTTATTATTATATCGGAAATCTTTTAAGTACAGTCGACAATCCATTAACCATGCAGTGGTCGCGCGGATTACATATTATGTAATCCATGGTTGTTTAAAATGAAATTTCTCATAAACTATTCAAGTGTGTTAGCCGGCTATCTAATTACGCAACACAATATTGTCGTAAACGATTACGACAAATTTGTTTCATTTTGACAGCTCAACAACATTCATGGCGTTAATCAATTTGTTTCAAAACGATTTTAATTCCGATTGATCGTGTATTACGTAATTCTAAATGACGTCTCCTACATCCCCTATTGGATTGCCGACATATACCAATAACCCTGTAAACTGTACCGACAAACGGAATGACAGTTAGTCTATTTTGTAAAAAAATAAGTGAAAACTTAGGTGAAGAGAGCTGTCATTCCACACTATTGACAGAACACTTCGATTGACACTATTGTCAGAACACTTCACCAAGGATATCACGGTCAAAAATTTCCAGAATATATTGGCTGCTCTAAAACTAGACCATACTGTTGACATTGAAATATTTCCTTTCGTGGATGCTATTGTAACGCCCATTCCCGTCCCTCTAGTACAGACGCCAGCAGGTCAACCTACCCGAAACTGTAAAATTTTCCCAATCAACTTTGAACTTTATGCTTCAGTTATAAAGTTGAAATCTATTAAAGAAATTTGACAGATTGTAGTAGGTTGATGTGCTGGCGTCTGTACCTAGGGACTGGTGAAAACAAAAAAAAAAGCAATTTAGTCCATCGTCAGATAATAAAAATATTAGACGCGTATTTTTGCTTTATCTTAATAATAAAAATGGTTTAGATAAAACGCATTAAAGTTGGGGAGTGGGCTCGCTACGTCACAAGTCAGTATAAAATCTACCGGAAAAAATACGTGTTCAATAAACCAGAGGGACAAAAAAAAATTTTTAGTCAACATCCCTGTTAGTACTTACTTCATTTCCTTAGGCGATCCAAGCCACATGACAGGACACAGAAGCAGCGCCACTATCACCATCCACACACAGTACGTGATCCTAACCTCTCCGTCAGAAATCTTCCACGAGAATATTTGGAGCGTTTGTGAGGCTGGACATGGAAAAATAAGGAGTTGACTTGAGTAGTCAAGGGTAACTACCTACTGTAGTTAGTTTATTTCGATTGGCAAGGATTAAGAAGGAAATAATATAGTGACCTTGTTGGTGATGTTCTTCAGGTAAAGGTGTGCGAGTATGACGATCATGAATGTAAACGGAGCAAAAGGAGTATGGTGGTGTTCTGTAGTTTCTGCTTACCCCCATGGAAAGAATGCGTGAGTTTATGTATGTAATGCCTGGTTTCCGAGATGCTCAGAAATGCTCATAAAGTGTCAATGGCTTCCTCTTTTCGTATCAACGGTACGTCTATATGAAACTGTTTGGGTCCATTAGATGGTCACGTTTATTGCGCTATCAGACACGTTGTTCAGATCGTTATCTAAGGCTGCCGGTGAATTGAGGAGTGGCTAGAGAGGTGCCACGGCGTCCTCACCTTCCGCCTAACGCAGGTCCTCACCGGACACGGTTGTTTCGGGAGGTTCCTCTTTCGTATCAGGCGGGAGGAAACGCCCGGTGTCATCATTGCGTGGATCGCCCGGAGGACACGGTTGAGCATACGGTGGAGGTCTGTCCGGCTTGGGCAGAGCATCGCCGTGTCCTCGTGGAGGCGATCGGCGGTGGGGATCTCTCGTTTCCGGCCCTAGTCCAGGCCATGGTACGGAGCGAGAGGGCATGGGGGAGGCCGTCACCTCCTTCTGCGAAGCAGTAATGCTCGCGAAGGAGGAGGCAGAACGCGTGAGGGAGAGGCAAATTTCGCGCCCTCACGCCCCTAGCCGCCGCAGAAGACTTCCTGGGCGTCGGGAATCGCAGGCCGATTCCCGGCCACCGTAGGCGCGGGCTTGCGGACGGCGAGCAATTGGTAGCTCGCCGTCCGATAAGGACCAGGCCCGGGTCGACGGCGCGTTGTGTTCCACGCGCGCCTCAGAGAGGTGTCAGCAGAACTGGTGGGGTCCGATAGGACCGATGCCTGTTGGGGTCGCGGGAAAGTCCGAAAGGGATACTGTGGCCCCTGGCAACGTGCAGGAACTAAAGGAACACGGGTGGGTTTTAGTCAGTAAGAGTCTGACACGCCCTCCCGCTCCGCCCAGAGCGGGGGAAGTTATTTGAAAATTTACCAACCAAAAAAAAAAAGAGGGTCTTGGTGAATGGATATTTGGGTCACTAGCAGCTTCCCACCCAGTCACCGCATTCGCACTGGGTGTTGGATGAATCGTAACTAATATTATAAATGCGATAGTGAGTTTGTTTATTAGGCTTTCACGCAAAAACGGCTGAACAGATTTGGATGAAATTTGGCACATGACATGGGTAGGACCATAGAAATATAAAATATATCTATGATTAGGACATCGAATACTTATTATCCCGATATCCCCACGGGATCGAGACTTATGCGGATGAAACCGCGGGTAGTCGATAATGACCCATTTAGCCAGATTATGTTTTTTATATAGCAAAAAATTGATTTGACAAAGTTATATTACACCAAAGTTCTTCCTTATCTGAATGCTTAGTAATATATCATTTCTTGATGGGAAACTTTCATCAGCGAATGTCTTGTATTTGGTAAATGATCTGTCACCACTTCCTATTGGATGGACTAAAGGGTCCTAGAACAAAAAAAACTCACCAATTATAAAATTAGGTACTCCTGAGCCGAAGACCGCTGCATCAATGAAGAATGTCACCAGCCTCTTCGCTGTCGGACCAAACGCTAGTTCAGCCACTGCCGCGTAGGGGAACCTGGATATAGAACAAAAAAACAGCTTTAAAGCTAAACGTAGTTGAGCACCAAGCAAACAGTAAAAAACATAACCCTGTCTTTGCTGTCGCAGAGTCGGGTAACATTTCTTTCCATGGATTTTGTTAAAGACGGCAAAGAGACGACCTCAAACATACCATCCATCTTAGTTTTTACCCGAATACGGCGAAGCAAAAAAGAGGGTTATGATTTTGACCGGTATGTATTTAAGTAATCCTAAAGCTCCTATTACTACTATCCTACTAAGGAGCTACTAAGGAGATAGTTATCGTTGCTCATTAGTAAGCTCCTATTACTCCGGGGTGCATTGATCCCTAAGTACCATTAATCCTTCGGGTCAGCTTTGTCAGTAAGAACCATATACGTAAACAGCTTTACAACGCACTTTTACACTCTTTATTTTGTATTTTTACTTTTTATTTTATTTCTATTACATATGTACCTTTTAGTTTGTGCTAAATAAATGTTTTTTCTTTCTTTACTTCTCAAGCCGTGTAAAATACGACCCGTCAGGAACTAAGCTGACTGCGCCGTCAGTAATGCGCTCCTGACTACTCTTAGGATGTAATGCTAACTCACCGGTTCTTCTCTTTGATGTCGGGAGCGATCTTCTGCGCTAGAAGCCAACTTCTTCCCAATAATACTGCTGTGTACAGCTGCAGGCCGAATACTCCCAGGACTAGTGGTAACCCGTATATACCTGAGCGGAAAATGTATTTAAATATTGTGGAACGGGGAATGGAGACCATCGGGGTAATTGCATAACATACATAAAATTACATTTGATCGCAATGGGTTTAATTTTGACAGTCCACCCACGTTCATTACCGTATTTACGTTGTAGTGCATGCGATTTTTTCAAACATATGATGCAATGGATTAGTAATATTCTTCTAAACCTTCGGATTGTGATTGACACACTTTCAATCTTTCAATCGCATTGCTATACTTATGCACTCACCACAAGAAATCACACTCTTCGGCAGAGTAATGACCGGGAATACTCCAAAAAGATCGACAATGCACAGTATAGTTAAGAGCACACTGAGGCCGCCGGTCGTCTGACCGACCGTGTAGTCTTCGTGTCGGGAGACCACCGTCGTTGGCTTGCTGTAGCTGACCCCAGACACTTGCTCGAAGAATCGTGGGAGCTTCATGATGTTGAGTCCTGGGATTAGGAAAGAGATTGGTAAGCTTAGGTATTGAACTACACCTGCGGCTCTTATATCGCCCGAAAACGTAGGGCGTTTGCCTGTTATGACATGTACCTATACAGGTGAGCCTCAACCAACGAGACATAGGTAAATACTCGTGCAGTTTGCTAATTAAGTGAAAACTTCTTTAGGAGCGTTGAGCGATTTTTGGTAGGGGACAATCTTATGGGTTCGCGTCACCGACATGCTGCAATAACAGTCTATCTGTAGCTACAACGGTGGCGTGTTGTGCAGCATTATTTCATCGTTTTAAGTTTTCACTTCTGTCGGCAGTTCTTGCCTGTTTTTTTTTTGTATCCGACTGCAACCAAAAAGTTTAACACAAGCTCACTTTTCAAGCAACCTAATGCAGTTCTTCGTGGAAGTTATACTTTGTTATAAGTATTATACCTACTGTTCATTCATACGCTCCGATGTGTATAAAATCTAAAAACTAGTTGTGTTTTTTGCATCTAGTTTACATAATTATTATTTTTAAAGGCACGTTTACTAGGCGCTAAGCTGGTTTTAGAATGGCATGAATGTCATGGCCTTACAATACGCGCAAAACTTTTTGAGCGCTCGGAAGTTGCACGCGAGTGACCTAAAAAGCATATAAGGTCCCATTAAAATAGATGGAAAAACTTTTAGAAATCATACAGACCACCAAAATAAGGAGAATGGTAAAAAAAAAAAAGATAAATGCATTAGATACTTACAAGAAAAATAAATCAGCTAACGAAAATAAGTACACAAAAAATGGTGGTTACCCAACGCCATTTATTATTTAGGTCAAAATAAAATCACTTTAATCAGTGTTTTTTTTGCTTGGATATTTTCGGTTAGACGTATTGAACGCTGTGTTAAAATTTGTCCATCTATAATTGTAATGGGAACTTGTATAATGCCTAATTATTCTTGTGATGAACAAATCAATGCTGTAGGTGCCCATATACGTACTATAAAAATGTTATTTAACGTTAAGTAAAGCTATTAATATACTTTTTAGGTTACTCAAGTGCAACTTCCAGAGAGCTGATCAAGTTTTGCGCGAACTGTACTGTATCGTTGGTCTAGCCAGTGGTTAGAGGCTAGTACATACGCCAGCAGGTCAACCTACCCGAAACTGTCAATTTTTCCCAATCAACTTTGAACCTTATGCTTTAGTGATAAAGTTGAAAATCGATTAAAGAAATTTGACAGATTGTAGTAGGTTGATGTGCTGGCGTCTGTACATACCTAGCTGCGGATAATGAGGTCCCTGTACCCTAACTACGTAATACACGATTAATAGGAATTTGATTCGTTTTGAAACAAATTGCTAACCCATTGTTCATAATTTCGAAAATTAAATCAGCTCAACAACGTAATTACGCAATGAATGTTGTTGAACTGTCAAAATTAAATAACATTGTCGTAATCGTTTACGAAAACGTGTTGCGTAATTAGATAGCGGGTTCTAATTCCGGTTAGGTTTATTAGCTTTTTTATTGTTAAGAAGAAATTATAAGTAGCTAGTGGAGTGATTTTCTTCTAAAATATATAATTAACTTTACGAAAGTCATTAGGTAGGTAAATACATGATACACGTTGAGCGCCAAGCCCAAAACCTTGTTTTTCATTTTTGTACTTTGAATTTTCCGACTTTCAGACTTTTGATCAAACAGTCGTAAAAAAAACCTGCATAGACCGAAACAACCTTTGAGGCCAGAGGTATTAGAATTCATAGTAAAATTTATTAAAATGAAATTCTATCCGAATTTGAATTCACAAGGTGGTACCTACTTTGTGATTCCGGAATTATACACATGGCGCTCAACGTGTTAATATGATAAGTTTTTTTTTACTATATTCAAATTCAAAATTCAAGTCATTTATTCAAACTAGGCTGAAAATCAGCACTTTTCGAACGTCAAAAATTACATAAGACAGTCCCCCAAAAACGCCCACCCTTCACCACTTCCTAGTGCTTTAGCTGGGAAGAAGAAGTGGCGCAACAAACTATAATGTTTAGTCACAGGTTTAGTGAAGATCTATTAAATTTCAAATAACAACTAAAACGTTGTAGGCAAACCTACAACTCGCAGAGTGAGTTTCGGATCACCAGATTATATTCTATTAATAAGTTAACCGGTATCAACCATAAGGCGGCGATAACCGACTTTTAATGATCGCCTAAACGATTAGTTTTAATGATTTGGAAAAAATATATGTTAAATTAGAGCATTTTCTTAATACAAAACTTAATATATTAATATTTTAGATTATGTTTATATTACATAGTGAAATTAATTTGTAAAGTTATGTCTGATGCGGATAAAAACTGTGAATCACGCAAAAACTCTCAAGTGTATTTTTCCACCATTTTAAAGATAAGTTAACTATTTATTTTTAAATATAAGTAGGTACGTGTTTTATTAAAATACCTCTAGTTTTATGTAAGTATAATAAATAAATAATGCGTCTAATTTGGGACAGCGCTCCTTGATGGGCGATTCCTATTAAGTATGTACTAGCTGGACCATACGGCCAGCTATCTACATAATTACGCACATATACGTCTATGATTGATTACGCAACACATTTTCGTAAACGATTAAGACAAATTTGTTTCATTTTGACAGTTCAACAATATTCGTTGCGTTATTTACGTTGTTGAGCAGTTTTTTTTTCGAACTTATGAAGCAAGGGATTAGCAGTTGGTTTCAAAACGATTCATATTCTGATTCGATCGTGTATTACGTAATTAGGGTACAGTTCCGGATTAGCCCATAAGCAAATTAAGCAATTGCTTAGGGCATCTCGTTTCAGGGGGCACCATAAACAGCAGAAAAAATATTAAAAAACAATGAAAGGCAAGGCTGCTTGAAAACGCGCGCGATTTGTCCGCGGGAGGTTGTTGAAAATAATAAAAAAGAACGACGATGCTGCAAGAAAGGCTCGATGCTTTATCAATATTATAAGTAGAGGCAGATATGTTAAAATATTGAACTTAAAAACTATTGTCCGCGAATTTAATGCCCGTAAAAGTCGAAATAGGCACATCGATAAAAAAAAATGCTTTGGTTTTTATTGTAATACCTACTCCACGTATCTCGTTCGGTTTTCGTAGTATTCTAAGTTACATACGCCAGCACATCAACCTACTACAATCTGTCAAAATTCTTTAATAGATTTTCAACTTTATGACTTAAGTATAAGGTTCAAAGTTGATTGGGAAAATTTGACAGTTTCGGGTAGGTTGATCTGCTGGCGTCTGTAGGTACGTAATCATCTAACTCGTAATAATACGTAATTTTGTAAGGGGAGCCCACAGGCGTGGACTGCTTAGGTCATCAAATAGTCTTAATCCGGCACTGCATACGACGCGTTGCGTGAGCTCAGTACAGTACAGAGGCCCTAGTGTGAGTTTGCAGGGTCTTCACTCGTGAAGGGCCAATCGGAGCACCGAACGCGATCGATGCGTAAAGTCGAGATGGTTAAAAGAAACTCACTCACGCCTCAGAACACGCAAGTTAACCACTCAAGGTCACTGGCATATATATGCGTCTTTGTCTATCTACTTGTATGCCTTCCGTAAAAACCAACTGCATGGAAAGGGACTGTTTCTATTTTTCTATTAGGTATCAGTGAAACCCGTCTGCCAAGAAACTACAAGGGTGACCAATATTCTAAAATGAATGTTTACAAACGTGTAGGTTACATTTTTATTCAGAGATTACTTAATATCTGAATAAAATTTTTTTTTTCCTTAATTTAAAAAATAAAAAGGCTTAATACAAAGGTCAATGGTGCCGATTCCCTTGTCATAATTGTCTCTAAACTAGACTAAAAATCACCGTTTTTAGAGTCAGAGGCGGATAAACTAAATTTAGTTTATCCGCCTCTGACTCTAAAAACGTTCACGGGGTAAGGCAAACAAGTATGTACCACGGGCTGTACAATAGTTTATAGTTTTTTTTTTTGTAATTTTTCAATAGTTTTAGTTAAGTTTGTGTATACCTAATTTTGCAATTTTTATTAATTGATTTGTAAAATATGTTTTTGTCCCATTCAATAAATAATTATCTTGTACCACGTGGAGTCGCGATTGTCAAATTCGGTTTTAGTTGTGTCAAAATTATTTTTAAATGTAGTGTTTTTTTTGCAGAATAGAGCCTTTAAGATTCTCATAGCCAAAAGTAAATTTTAGTGATAGTTTAGTTCGGTGAACAGACGCCAGCACATCAACCTACTACAATCTGTCAAATAACTTTAATACATTTTCAACTTTATCACTACAGCATTAGGTTTAAAGTTATTGGGAAATTTTGACAGTTTCGGGTAGGTTGACCTGCTGGCGTCTGTACAAAAGAATCGGCACCTATATATAATACACTGACTCTTAAACTACGTGTGTACGTGTGTGTGTGTGCGTGTGTGTGCGTGTGTGTGTGTGTGTGTGTGAGTGTGTGTGTACTCCTGTGACTTAAGAGTCAGTGATTCTCCGTAGCAACAAAGCCATATAATTTGAGTAGGTAATTTGGATAGATTTTATAATTAATGGTGATGGCAATAAGCTCGCCCCCTATTACATGGGACTTAAACATAACTGGCGAAATGTGGGTGTACTAGAGTACACCTTTGCCAAACCCTTCGGGGAAATACAGGCGTGATGTTATGTAATATCTGAATAAAATTAAACCTTGAAAAGTTCCATAAAAGTTACAGAATAAAAATAAGAAAGACGGTCTGTAAAAATAAGAAAATTTAGGTGAAGTGAGCTATCTACGGAGGCCAATTCCTTCAAAATCTAGTCGCAATCTCATCTCAGCGATAATCACTGTCAAAAGCTTGTCAAAAATGTAGGTATATATCTAAGTTAAAGAGATTTTTGACAAATTGAGAATGAGATTAGAATGCGAATGTTCTTAAAAATACGGAACTTGCCCCTGATGTTATGGATTGCCACTATTGATAGCTCACTTCACCTAAGTTTCCACGTTGAGGTGTTTACAGTAGGTATCGAACGTCTATTTTCATATTGCTACTTACTTACTTAAAAATCTTTGTAGGATAGGGACGTTCAAGTAATCATCTAATCAGTCACGACAGTCACAGCGGCATAGTAATTAGCACATTCAGTCTTTTAAATAAATTATTTAAATCACTAAAATCTAAATAAAAAAACACCACCACCCGCTACACTTTTAAGGATTCTTTCCACACAGCTTAGGTGCTAAATTGATTACTAATCTAATTTCACTAAATACGATTTTAACGCTAACTCATTTGTTTTTATTACTTATTTACTTTTTAACACAGACAAAATTGTTTTCTAAATTCATATTTCGAACACTGGATGGACAGTGTCCAACACTGCGGAAAGTCAATAAGACTGGCCGGTTCAATTGGGCAAGTACAGGCTTAGGACAGTCGAGAACAAAACACTTTTCTCATTATTGTAAAACATTATTTTATTTCCAATAAGCTTTGAACTGTTTCGTACTCTAATTAACATAACATATATAGGTACGTAATATATTATCACGCCTGATTTCTCCGAAGAGTAGTAGGCAGTGGCGTATTTTATTAGAACCTCGTTCCACCTTTATGTTAAAGAATTCTAATTCTACCTAAGTACTCACCAAAAAACTGAAAAGTTAGGCCACAACCAACAAAAGAGTCCACAACACTTAGATATTTGCAATACCTTCTTTAGGATTCACTTTATTTTATTTTTCGCTTGCAATAGACCGCACTCCTTTTGTACATGTTAAAAAAATATTTCTGTCATACGATCTAAAAAACGATTAGCAACTTAATCGTTTGTTCATGGCACAAGCACTCAACATGATGAGTTTTTAACAAATGAAATCTAATTTCAAATTCTATTCACTTCGAGCAAAAGTCCGGATGACCTTCAGAAAGTCGCAGGGCTTGTTGATAATCACAACCACTCTGCGCGAGTCTTTGACCGCCGTTAGACATAAGCCGAAAAGTCTGACAACCAGTCGTGTTACCCAGTAACTGGATTGTGGAGGTTAGATAGGCAGTCGCTCCATGTAAAATACTGGTATTTAGCTGGTTCTGGATCTGGTTAGACTGGAACCCGACCCCAACGTCGTTGGGAAGAGGCTAGGCAGATTGATTGAGAACGTTTCTGGAAAACAAGTAGGAAGGAAACCCATATTTTTAGTCTGAATGAAGCCTAAGTATTTCTGTTTGTTCAGTTGATGATGGTGGGATTAATGAAGAAAAAAACTCACATCAAACACGTTGTCTCTCGTCAAGTCGAACGCATCGTGGATGTCCAACGAATCAGGAAGCTGTCAGAGACGATATTAAAATGCATTGGTATGAAAATAATGCAATTAATTAAAAAAACCTGTTCAAGTAGGTAAGTATAATTCATTCAAATCAAACAAACAAGATTTTATAAAATTAGTTGTTCCGTTATAAAAAATTATATACTACGACGACCACTGGCGCCTGATTTATTTAAATACTAGCTTTTCCCGCAGTTTCGTCGGAAATTATTCTATGTCAATGTACCTACTACCGGGATAAAAGTACTTATTCAATGTTCTAACCTAAACCTAGGTAATTTTTTACATGTGCGCTAACGCCGAAATCCATTCACCCGTTAGAAGGCATAAAAATGTGACAGACAGAGAGTTATCTGGCATTATAATATTAAATAAGTAAGTATAGTTATGAAACTTTGGATAGGTATTTAAGCCTACTGCGTCATTACAAAATTCACGGACTTTATACGCATGAGATACGCCGAAGCATGGAAAACCTGTTGAAGTGGAGATTCATAGATGACTCCACTTTAGAGTGTAAATGTGGTGCTGTTTCAGCTGCGTGTCTTGTCGCACATTACTGGCAGTAGCGGACTAAGCCTATCGGGGGCCCGAGGCGGCAAACTGAATGGAGGTCCCCCGTTTCATACGGAAATAGGAGATACTTTGTCGACTTATTCGTAAATGTTGGAGAATTAATGGAATACAGTATGCTAGAGCGAGCGAAGCGAGCTTGAAAATTTTTGCACTCCGGAAAGATTACATTTTCGTTTGAGCATTTATATAGAAATAATAATTACTTTGGCTACCAATTCAGAATAGTTTGAGAACGTAGGATGCAAAAACGAGCGAAGTGAGCTCGAACATTTTAACACCCCGCACCGGATAGGTAAGGTTTTCTTTTGACTATTCATACATAAATAGAAGTTACTTTGTCGTAGTTACTTTTGTTGTTGCTCGAAAATGTTAGTAATCTACATTTATACTTAGCTTAAGTAGGGAGCCCCTAACAAAAATTGCCTTTTACTATTAAACGAAAAAAAAAAAAACTTTCTAAACAAGCATAATTATGACAAATTTGAGGATTATGTCCAAGATAAGAATGCTTGGAAACGTCCTGATCCATAGGACAATTTAGAGTCTAGACAAAATCAAACTGTTTGCTAACTTAATTGAATAATTAATAATGTTAATTATTATATGACATTGATTGTACATTCTGTGATTACTTCCTCACACACTGATTTATTAATCATAAAATTTTAGGAAATTCGTCTATTTTTACAATATTTGTAAAGATGTGAGCACCATGTATCTATCATATAATTAGTTTATCTCTCATTGCTTAATTTTTAGGGTTCCATAGTAAACAAGGAACCCTTATAGTTTCGCCATGTCTGTCTCTCTGTCTGCGGCTTAGCTCAGAGACTGTTAGTACTAGAAAGCTGTAATTTGGCATGGGTATAGGATTCATCACGCCGACAAAGTGGTAAAATAAAACCAAGAAAAAAAAACATTTTTAGTGGACCTCCCCTACACGTAAAGTGGGAATGTTTTATGATTTTTTTCTCGTCTATCCCATGGTGTGTGGTGTCATTGGAATGGTCGTTCAATAATCATATTGTGGTTGTGTGAAAATCATTTTTCAATTCAGAGATCCATTTGCGAAATATTAAGCTTTAAAGTGCTATTTTTGTTGGAGTCATGCCCCCCCGCCAGCTAAATGGTTGTACTTGGGTTTGTGAAAAAACCAGGCTCGGGGGGAATTGATGGACGCTATCTGCTGATGGCGCCAAAAAGGTAGGTAGCCGATTTCTGGGCCAAATCCATTTAGATTGTCATGGACACGCTATGAAGAAGATTACTTCACTTGCAATTTAAATACCTACATTAAATACGTTTTGCCAAAAATGCAACTCTGCACAATCACAATAAAATCAACCATGAATCTCTATTCATGGTTGATTTTATTGTCAACTCCGAGAAGATCAAGGTAATTGAATAAATTACGTCGGAAATAAATAAAGATGTTGAACTTTATTTATTTCCGACGTAATTTACGTTTTTATTTTTTTATATAATTTTGTTTTTTTTACTGTTTGTATTTCCTGTGCGTGTCCCAAATAAAGTATTTTTCTTTCTGATCAATTCTGCAATATTCTCAAATCGGTGATTGATGACACTCGGAGTTGGGGTTCAGACTTTCAGACGGTAAACTGTTCTTACATTCGATTTCTCCAGCTGTTAGCATACCAAGCTGTCAGCAGCAATCTCCTCGTTTTCAGCATCATGATATACTTAACTAGGTACCTACATATAAATATAAATAAGAAACAAAAAAAAAAGCCTTTTATTTATTTATTAAGTCCCATGTAATAAGGGGAGGGAGGAGCCTGCTGCCATCAACTGGGCACAAATCTAGACTCCGGGCTGAAATACACTTGCGTATTTTTTTAATTTGTAAATTATCACTTAAGAACAAACAGAATACCGAAAATACCAAGAACATTTTGTCATTAATCGGGCACATAAAATCAGGCTCGGTCAATGGACCTATACCCAAATTACCTACGTACCTAATACACGATCAATCGGATATTGAATCGTTTTGAAACACATTGCTAATCCATTGATTCATATGTTCGAAAAAAAAATTGATCGACAACGTAAATAACGCAATGAATGTTGTTGAACTGTCAAAATGAAACAAATTTGTCGTTATCGTTTACGTAAATATGTTGCATAATTAGATAGCTGGTACACGCTACCAGTTTATCAGTGAGAGTAAAAGACAGAATAGGATCAACTTAAAATGCTTTTCAGTAATAATATACATAAAACAAAAAATATCCTTTGATATTGCTTCTGGGCTCGCCTGTACCTTCTATACGGCCACTGCCGTAATTCAATACCCGTAGCTAAGGCGGTCTTGCGAACGTTGACATGGTAGCCACTAACACATTCTATTAATTTTGCTTCACTTCCTTACTATCCTCGAAATTAATCAAGATCAATAAAAATTCTATATGAACGTACGTAATCATTACAGCTAAGTACCTAAATTAATTAAGTATTCTATCGATTTTATTCATAAATCTAAATGCCAAGTTCTTATCTTACAAAACATTACGCCTGTTACCACCTATATTCTGGAAAAGGTATTCATGAGACATCTCAACATCTCTGACTACCCCTCACAGAATACACGTGGCAGGAGAATACAGTCGACTATGGCAGGACAGTTTATCATTATGAACAATAAAGTACAAAGTTCGAAAGTGCGGATTATAGGGAAATCCAGGGAATTGATTTATTTTTAAACCTTGCTATCAGACTTACAGTGACATCTAGTGGACATGCTTGTAATCGGAATCATCTAAATCAAAAGGAAATGACAACCTTGTTCTTAATTTTGTGATTCGCCATAGATGTCGCTAAATCCGCTTTTACGTTCCGAAATACATAAATGTTGCGTTATCATATCACATTAATCTGCCAGTGCATTTTCGTATATCGATTGTGTACTCAAAACAAAGTGATTTTGAAATTGTAAAAGTGTACTTACAGAACTGTAAATACATAAACAAATAAAAACAAGATGCGCATCATGCACTTCTTTTTAATTCAGGGCGCATGCTCCGTTTTACGTAGTCCAATCGATACGAATGCAATGTGACAGCAGAAGTAGATGGCGTAGCAGCACGTTTCCTTTCTCGCTCCTTCCGTGACATTTTTGCGAAACGTCGATTTCGTTTCCTATGAAAATTCATCAAATAAATCACATTAGGGCATGCTTGGTAAAGTTTTTCACACGAAATACCGTGATATAAAATATATAACCGTGGTTAAGTTTTTTTGTGCCAAGTGCAATTAAACAATCAAGATTCCGCCGATAATTCAAAGCCTACCCAGTGGGTGGCTTATTTTGGTAAGTTTGCTGCATATTTCATCATATTTTATTAGATTATTGATTCGTTTCTATGTTTATTTAATATCCTTTTGCGTGGCGTAGCCATATGTTTGCCGAAACCGTTGTTACGTGTTCCTCAAATGAGGAGTTCATAGTTCTCTCAATGACCGTATTTGGTGTCTGAAAAAGCGTTATATCGCGTCGCTTTGCCTTGAAATGTCGGTCAGATAGGTTCTGGTATCGGCCAATAGTATTTACATTTAGGAATACGAAATATGTGATTCACCTCGGTATACCGTGACGAAATTTACGTCACACTGTATTGTTCTAGTACTTGATAACTCAGGTTTTTGACTATTTAAACTGTATACATAATTGCACAGCTATACAAATAAAATCATGAGCACAAAATGTTACAAACACTTACTCATGCAAAATTAGAGCTATTAAAGGGGGTTAGATCTACACAATAGAATAAGACATACAATGTGTGACCATTTTAATAAATATAAAAAACAAAAAACAACCACAATCATAAAATGTAATTGCTCTCATTACTCCAAAAATAACTACAAACATTGGGTTAGTGAGTCGTCTTTAGGTTGGTTGATCAATATTGACAAAAATATAATTAGGTATGTAAGTATTAATAACCCTATATTCAGACATGGTTATGATAAGGGACATAGAACAGCTATTATCAGCATCATTAAAGCATGTTGGTCCTCATGTTCTCCCATAAGGAATGCATGAAAGAAAGAAAGAAAAATGCCTTTATTGGCATTACAAAAAATACACCTTAAATCTATAAAAACAGAAAACAAATTATTATAATGCCAAAAGGGCCTCAGCTCAGCATAATGTCAGATGACAACACAAAGTGTACCACCTGACGCTGATTTTCAGCTGCAACCCACGAGTGCCATACGCATGGGAGGACATGTTTTTCAAACTGCAAAATTAAGTTGGTTGATTATTACTCGTTAACCTGAAAAGCTTACTTAGCTGTGATAGTTTTCCTTTTAATTTTGATATATATACTATTGAATGCTGTGAATTTTTTCACAAATCCAAGTATAACCATTTAGCTGGCAGGGGGACACACATACAAGACTCTAACAAAAATTAGCACTTTAAAGCTTAATATTTCGCAAACGGACCACTGAATTGAAAAATAGTTTTCACACACCCACAATTTTTTATAAATGACCTTTCCAACGACACCCCACACAGTGGGATAGATGAGAAAAAAACATCCCCACTACGTGTAGGGGATATACCCAGAAAAAAAAATTATTCTTGATTTTATTTAACCACTTTGTCAACGTGATTAATATGAATAGCCATGCCAAATTACAGCTTTCTAGTATTGACAGTCTCTTAGCTAAGCCGCGGACAGACAGACGGACACGGAGAAACTACAAGGATTCCTTGTTTACTACGGAACCCTAACAAAAGGGGGTTGGTCATTTTAAAACATTATCCAGTTATTCTTATTATTAAAGCCTCCTCATTATAGACATGATTAAAAATAAAACCTAAATAAGCAGATTACTTATAAGAGGTTTATATGTAATCTGCTTTTAAATATTAAATAACCATAACAAAGAAATTATTTTTAATTATTTATTTACTAATTTAATGTAATTGTTGAAGCTGTATACCCTTATGTTCACGAGGGCTAAATAATTTGAATTTAAATAATTAAACATAGACTTACTTACCTCATAATAATATGCAAAGTATAAAAATTTCATTTGATTATATCCTCAATATAATCAAATGAAATTAAAATATATATTCAATCTACTTTCATCCGTTCTCTCCTTAATTTAGTAATGGCCAGTCCATTCAAACCTATTTCAGTTTTTTTTTGTACATTTACGCATTTTTTTTTAAACAATTCTACAATGTTTCGTGACCACAAATTGACAAGTCTTAGCAAACCAACTTACTCTATTGCAATGACAGTGTTAACTGAGGCTGCGTTCCGAGTTAGGTTGTAATCGATTTGAGCGTGCTAACACCCGTACCGAATTAGCGTGAGCACGTTAACGATGTCCCGTGAATCGTCATAGATGACGTCATGACATGCGCCATCTTGCGATAACGCCGACCATGCCTTTTAGTAATATCTCCGTGAGCGCTGTCAAAAATGACAGTTGTGCTGTTTTGTTTTGAGTCGCATCATATCTTTAAAGTAACGTGGCATTTTCGAAATTGTGCTTCAGGTTATCGTCGCCACCTAACCAAAGAAGAATAAGAAATTTGTGGTTTAAACACAAAGAAATGCGATAAGCAAGTTTGACGTTAAGCAAGCACTGTGAGCGCGTTCACGAGCGTTCCGAATAGTTGATAGCCCCCAGCTGTCATAATCGTGATATCTGAATCGGTTCGAAAATTATCGATCTCAGCACTGTGAGCGATTATGTTCTAATTCGGAAAGCGGCCTGACACTAAAGTCTATCAACTAGATAACAGTTTACTAGATAATGTTTACTGTTATTTATTTACACCTAATTATATACTATATAATAGGTACTAATTGCCTCAACATAATTATTTCAATACAAAATGTATATGGTACAGAAGATTGTATTCTTACTGAAAAATATAACTGTACATTTTACATTATCATGGCCTTTATACATACATAAAACTAACGCCTTCTTCCCACGGGGGTATGGAGAAACTACAGAATGCCACCTGTTAAAATCCTTACAGACCTCCTTTTGCTTCGTTAATGTTCATACATCTGGTCATAGAAACACGCCGGTCACGAGTAATAGGTCCTTTCTGAAGAACATCATCATCATGGCCTTTATATTCCACTTTAATATAAATCAAGTGGTGCTATAAGCAGTTATCCATAGATTTAACCAGTTCTATCCAAACTATCTTCCATGGGGCTAGCTTAACTCCCTAAAGTGGGAAAAGCTTAAAAAAAAAATTGATACAACCTGCACAACCATGACAAAATACCTACACCATTAATTTGTCTGCTATTGTCATAGATACCTCTCCATGAAGTTTGTATATCGACGGCGAAGTGCCAATAACACCTAACTGACAAAATAAAACATTTTCATTTAGATTTCACTAAAACATGCGAATAACACCTTTAAATTCAATACGATAAAAAAGTGAATTTCTCGAAAAATTTCAGTTACGAGTTATTGGCACTTCGCCGTCGATATGAATTTTTATCTCATAGCAATATGAACTTTAACTGAAAAACTCATGCAATAGTACATTACTGTCGCGGCTTGCAACAGGAGCATTGATGGACAGGACAATCGTGAAAATGTGGCCCGAGGCGAAGCCGAGTCACACATACGTGAGTCCATCAATACCTGGTTGCGGCCAAGGCTTGTAATACTACTTTTCTCAAATAACGCGCGGAAATTCAAACTAAGTAAATTAATTATAAATTCCAGAATCAATGACGAGCAACGACGTTCTTTCTTTTTTAATTTAAACAGCTCTATTTGCAAGCCAAATCGAAATATAAATAAAATTTTAAAAAGTTACCTCCTTGGTTGTGAAAAGTTCTTTTCATTTTTAAATAACACAACAGATAAGGATTTTCATATAAACATTGCCGGCCGGGCGCTCACATGTATTTGACCAGTATAGCATTTTCGATTTATCTCAAAGAATGTTGTCAAAATAATGCTCGAATTTCCAAGCATGTTTGAGAAAACATATATTAGTCAATCAACAATTAGCAGACAGCTAATTAAAAAGGCTGTCTGCTAATTGTTGCTGCCCTCCCGGCCTCCCGCAGCGACGTCCTAAGCCGAGGTCCGTACTTCATAGGGGTCCGTGCGCGAAGCATGTAGCGCTTAGTTTATACGTTTTTTGCCCTGGCTGGAGGCCTTATAGCCCGGTAAAGCAGCCGACAACCTCCTAAGTTGACCTGCGAGATAGCCTTCAGAAACAAAAGGCCATATTAATGAATGCAATATTTTTTACTTACATGACGACAGCCTGTAATAGACCATTTGTACAGCAACGTCATGACTTGCGTAATAGGACAAGCCTATTGCAATTGAGCTCAATTTAAATTCCTCTAACCATTCATGATATAGATAGACCATAGTGCGTTCAACGTGCTTGGGTTGATGTACGGTGACATTAAAACCTAATTAAAATGCCAGTAAAAAGATTAACTGATTAGCAAAGTAATGCGATAACCTGTTAAACATTAAGCAGTTTAGAATACATGGTTACAGTATAATAAAGTAACAGTATTATGTCTCGGCAGTGACCTTGAAATAATAACCTACGGGCCGCTCGGTAGACAAACCTTCCGCATCCGTGCTTAACTGCATGCTGCGTACTCGAGACTGTTGCGTATTGGTACAATACGACCGATATAACTTGGCAGGTCTGAGGTTCTCTCACTCACACTCGCCTCATGTCACCATTGGTTCCTAAAAAATGTTATTGCGCACCCTTCTGCGCGAAGTTCGGAACTGCCAAGTTATATCGGCCGTATTGTATGTACATTGACATTTCGAAGCGCGTCTTTTTGGCTGTTTTCTATGAAGACAAAATGCTGTTACTTATTTATATTGTGACATGGTGATTAGACTAAGTTTTGATTATTTACTTAATTGGCATTCCATAATGTCTTGCTCAGGTAGTAGTAGGTTGCTTAAAACTATATCGTGGGGTATCCTCACTTGTAATAATAATCTATTGACGGTCAAGTGGACTATCTGTGAAACACCATGTCCTTCTTTTGGGGCAGTTAGGTAAAAAATATTAAAAGGTGCTGGTCAAAATTATTTGATGAAAATTCTTACCCTTAAGGCTACTTAAAAAAAAAAAATGCCTTTTGAATGCATGCATCATACAATTAAAAACTAAGCAGTAAAAAGTCTGTATTTATTGTTACAGTTTTAATGCTTTAATTTATTGCAGATAATTAGCACTGCATCAGATCTTCAATGTTTATGTGGTGTCTAAGTTTACTAATTGTTGCTATTCCAGCTATTAACAATTTATTTAGTTACTTTATTTTATTATCCATAGTCACCATTAAAATATACTCAAGTGTACTCAAGATAGTTTATTTTATTTTATTATAATATATTATTTAAAGCAATACAATACAGATTGATTTATCATCAAATGTAATATAATTTAAAAAGTATATAATATAAAAATATTATATTTCTATTATACAGTAAACTTACAGTAAAATTTCCCAATTGACTATTTAATATACTTTTAACAAATAATATTTTTTTTTAATTTAGTTTGCAGAAATGAAAAGGCGTGTTTTTATATTTTACTGCATGACATTATTGCCTAATGACTGCCATATTTATATGTGTACTGCAATTTAATTACTTATCCTTGTTTTATTTATAATAATTATGTAGTTTTTAAAAAATTGCCTTGTGGTGGCAGGATTTAAGTATATGTGGTGCAAACAATTTCTCCTAAGACAACTTGTATTGAGATTATAATATATTTAATTGTTTTGGGTACTCAGAAGCCCGAAAGTCCTGACAACCAGTCTTGCCAAGAAGTATAATGTTACCCAGTAACTGGGTTGTGGAGGTCAGATAGGCATTCGCTCCATGTAAAATACTGTTATCCAGCTGCATCCGGGTAGACTGGAAGCTGATAGTTAGAAAAAGGCTAGACAGATTGAGTAATTTAATTGTTTAGTCAAAGAGTTGATTTTATGAATTGTTCTTGGTATTTTCAAATGGTTTTTGAGCCGATTTGGGATCACACTCTACAACTTTGAATTGATCTCATTTATATCATTTTACGTTTAAATTCTGTCTTTTGTTTATGTTTGCAATACCCATTATGTAAAGGCAGTCAGTATGGCAGTCTATTTTATTTTATTTCCCTTTGACAAACACGCTCTTTCATTTCTTTATAGGTCTGAATAAATATGGAAAAGAAGCGAGACTCTTTTTTCATGAAAAAGAAAAGGGACAATGACAAACCGTTCAAGAAGAATCATGAAGAAGAAGGGGAACCTAGGAATAAAAGACAAAAGGAGTTCAATAAGAATCGCGAAGGCCTAGACTTAAACAAACAAAACAAAGAGAAAAAGCCGTTTGACAAAAAGGCATATCGTCTTAAGAAATACAGTAATAAGTACAAGCTAGAGCAATGGGAGGAACAACGCAAAAAGAGGTTGTTACGTGAATATCATAAGGACATCAAAAACGATCCTACTGTAGGCACTTATAAAGCTAAGACTTTCGACGAAGACGCTACTGATGGAACTCAAGAAGCTGGTAAATATGTCCGACATCCCGATTTACTAGAGAAAAAAAACCTTTTTGAAAAAGAAGACGCTATATCTTCTACAACGGGCAAACGAGACCCGTATCGCAAAGCGAAAGAGCACTTTAATAAAGTGAAACAAGAAAAATTGGAGAAGCAGCAGGAGATACAAAGAGTTAAAGAGCAGAAGCAACAAAAGCTGGACGAATATAAAAAGAAGAAGAATGAACGGTTCAAGAAATTGAGTAAGAAGACGAAGAAGGGCCAGCCAGTGATGACAGGGCGATTGGAACTCCTTTTAGAAAAAATCCAGAGTAATAAATAGGGTTATTTTTTTTAGACTATTGTTCTACGCTTTTAACCACTGGATATTTTGTTAGCATTATACATTTCTAGTAAAATTTACTTCATTTTGGTTCACTTTTATGATTTTAAGTACTGTAACTTGACGGCATAATAACATTATTAAATCAATATGAATTCATACAATGCTTCTCATTCAAAAATCTTTTTTTGTTATGTCTTCAGCAATAGGAATGTTGAATGGGGGAAAAAAACTATTTAGTCTTTCAGTCAGATAAAAATACTTAATAAAAAATTGTTTAGATAAAACGCATTAAAGTTGGGGAGTGGGGGCTCGCTACGTCACCATTCAGTATAAAATCTACCGGAGAATGACGTCATGCCATATTTTAACTCAATGCATTGCCGTAATCTTTTGATTACGTAAAAAAAGAAAAAATATGTGTCCAATATTTTTTAATAATCTGTCTGACGGACATAAAAATATTTGGTCAACATCCCCCTTAGGAACTCATTTTTGAGCTAACTTCGCAGATTCTAATAATTGTCTCCACCTCTTACTTGGATCGTTATTTTAATATGACCATTTTCTTTGCAAATATGAACACGTGAATATAACCGATTTACGAAGTAATGTCTGGGATTTTACGATTACAATGGTAATTTACTCTGGTAATATGTCCTTTTGTTCTTTTTTAATTAGCTCATCGGATATGAGTGATGTACTTCGACGTGTTTCCGAAGCCGTGAACTCTTTAGTTTTTATCGTGCGTTTCTCTAGTTTGTTGTGTCACAATCAAGGCCTATTTGTTATAATTCCGAACTGGTGTTTTTGCTGTTTGATCGAAATAAAATTGTGATTTCTGTGAGTACTAGCTTTATTTATTTAGTAATTTGAACTTGTTTTGTAATGGTTAAGTCCTAGCTGACAAAGAGCTTCGGCAGCTAAAAGGCGCTTTAGTTAATCGTCATCACCACTATGTCGTTACTATGTAGGCCTCTTCAATAGCCTTTTAACTTGATCTTCGGCCATTCTCATGCAGCTGCTACCGTCATCCTGTCAACATATTAGTGCCACCTAGGCTGAGCACGCCGTTTACTCATTCATTCTTATTTTTTTTTCATTTTCGCGTTTTCTGGAGACAAAATCCACCCAAACTCGAAGCATTTATTTCCATTAAACCATTTACAGACACTTGAATTATCAAGGAGTCGACTGCTACCATTCCAAAGCGTACTAGGTTCCTGTAAAGAAGCGAAGTGAACGGGCAAGGAACTCCATAATATTAAATTAAAAAATTAAATTAAATTAAAAATTTATTTATTGTTTACAAGGACCAGATTATAGTACATATACATTGGGACATGAGAATAATACACAGTCTGGTAAGCGGGTGAAGCGCTGTACTCCTATACAGGGTGGAATTGAAGTCATGGGCAATATTTTAAACTAAGACACTACTCATGATACTATTTGCATTAAGGCTACTATTACGCAAATCAAAAATATTATTAATGCAAGTATGGAAAACCTATAAAATGTACTAAGTCATATAAAGTATCAAATTCGCGCATCGCGATAGCAAGTGCTGCTGTAGGTAGACTACGCCGCGCACCGTATGTGCGGTACTTGTCATTGCGCGTGAACTCCTTGACCCCGCTCGACTCACGTGACATAGGTAAGTTGCTAACGATTTGATTCCTAATTCATTCCAACTTTCCCTTCATACTTTGCCGGCTTAGGACGGTCAAAACTACGATAACTAACACACATAATAAAATAAATGTGTAGGTAAAATTAATTTCCCGTAGTTTTGGCGTATTTACAAAGTTGGAATCACAGTATTTACTTAAACTAATTGTTCAGGAATCACGAAGTTTATTTACAATAATTTTAAGTCAGTGGGTCATCTTAGGGGCGTCCGGGTAGCGGCGATGGAACATTTCACGAGCTCGTAATAAACTTGTGCCATTGTAAAGTAAAACCATTTGTAGGTATTGTTGGTTTGTGTACCTACCCTGCACATTACGCGGTCGAGGCATCGTGTTCACAATTAATCCACTAACACTTTATGCACTGCAATCCAAGGGTAAGAAGAGTGAGGCGCGTGCGGCGATTACGTCCGGATTTATCGTAAATCAACTACATGCGTCAACCCACTTGCGCAGTCGTTATGACACTAGTTTGGGGAGGCTGCCCCCGCGCGGGGGTGATATTCGTATTTTTGAGTGAGGGAGAACGGGACGGGGAGTGCGGGGCGGGCGGCTTAGCCTATTCTTTGATGCCGCGTGCCGGCCGGCCGCAATGAACCTAGCTATTAGTATTATTTGATGTTTGTTTACCTACTTTTTTTTCCGCTCTGCAGTGCGCTTTAATATTTTGATACTTCAAAACTTATTGGCGTTTATGAAGTATTTTATTTTTATTATTTTTAGTGTTTATTTGCAATAATAGCCTTTTACAATATGAATTAAGTACTTACTAAATTTTTAAGGTTTTCCATACTTGCATTAATAATATTTTTGATTTGCGTAATAGTAGCCTTAATGCAAATAGTATCATGAGTAGTGTCTTAGTTTAAAATATTGCCCATGACTTCAATTCCATCCTGTATAGGCTACTGAGTAGCCTGTGTTTAGGAGAGACAGGACTGATCCCGTTTATACAATATACATATAGGGGTCTCATGACGTAGTACATTTTATAATTAGGTATAATTATCCCGGTAACAATAACATGCATGCAAAAATAAAGGTAAATGAAAGCCATTGTAAATATGTAGATTTAGTGTGTAGGTATGTGAGTGTGTGTGTGAGTGCGTGCGTGTGTGTGTGTGTGTGTGTGTGTGTGTGTGTGTGTGTGTGTGTGTGTGTGTGAGGGTGTTTTATTAGTGAGGGTGGTTACCTCAGGAAGTCTTCGGTTTCTTCATAATTTAGAGTAGATAGGAACAAGCGGACGGTCTTCTTACAGTTAATAATAGTAGATCCGTAAATTGTTTGTTTTTCATTGATTAAAATATACACTCTTATACATCAAAATATTGGTTACATAATCCATGTAGAAAATACAGGTACATTTATGTGAAAACGCCGCCCAACTGAAAGGATTGCCCTTCCAGTAGCGGATTCAGGGTCTCGTCCTTGACCTGTGCCTTATTTCCGTTCTGGTTGCTAGTAGGAAACTGCACAGTCAGCCTTGATCTCTACCCGAGCTGAAGGCTGGATCCGCTACAATCCTTCATCCAAGGGTAAAGTAGTGTCTTTCAAAGAACAGAAGTATTGAGGGTTAACTTTGAAGCGGTTTTGCAATAACTTTTTGGGATTTGCAAAGGATAATAATAGTCCTTCCTGACTTCGGCATGGCCGCCGATCTCAGCTGAGACTAGCCATCGATGCGGGAGGTTTTATAGTGCACTCTTCCATAAGTAGATATTAAGCTGCTCTGAAGCAGCCCTGCGTCTTCATTTATGCCTGGTTGACGGGTCGCCCCCTCTTAAAATGGACTTTAAGAAAACTGACGAGAGTATTACTCCTGTGCCTATTCTTTCGGGTAATAGATAGATAGTAGAACACTATTATACAAAACAATAACAACAGGCGAATACAGGCGTGTTGTTAGCGTACCTTACCGTCGCTTGAATTCCCGTGATTAGATTGATTGGCGTGGAATGTTTCACACTTTTTTCTTCGCAATAAACTACTTATCTGCAAACGTTGTATTTGATAAGTTGTTACTGTGTGCGAACATTTAAAAGATAGCAGTAAGAAAAGCGATGCTCAACTGGTGGTCTGAGTATGCATGGGGCATACCACTATTCCTTCATCTGTGCTTATGTATTTAGGTAAAAATTCAAAGGAACCAAATAAATTGGCCCTAAGATAGTAACAAAGTGTGCCGTTTCCTCAATTTAAAATAAGTCATCTTGCAGTATTGGCGCCCAACATAGATATTTGGTGTCTGTCTTATCAAGCAAACTGCTATCGTGATTTAGGGTCTAGGGTTCGTGAGAGTTCTGCCGGAGTTGCGGGAAAGGCCGAAAGGGATACCCTGGCCCCTGGCAACGTACAAGCAACTGAAGGAACATGGGTGGGTTTTAGTCAGTAAGAGTCTGACACGCCCTCCCGCTCCATTTGATAATTTCACAACCAAAAAAAAAAAGGGTAAATCGCAATCACACAATATTGCGTGAAGTTGCATTTAATAAATGTAGATGTCGCAACATCTCTCCGTGCAAAGAAACTACGGCCCGCAAAGTACAAGGTTGAGAATCACTGGTCTAGACTTTGCGTCTTTAATAAACAATGGCGAGACCTTCAAATAAGATAAACAAATACTTACAAATAATCATCTAAATTGTAGGGATTTGTAGTTTCCTACTGATAGTACGGATTGCTCGTGTCAAAACTGTGATGGCCTTGTTCAGAATTCAGATAGGCAATTGGATAAAACGCCATTTTGCAACGAAGTTAGAGCTGTTTGTTTTTCTTTTTCTGATTGGTTGACCAAAATATCAATAGTTATTTAATTTGTATACACAATATAATTGTTTACTTTTGCCATTGAATTGACGCATGAACAAATGATTAAAACACCTATTTGATAACAGTCCAAATACCTGACTCTAAAGACGACCGTATAATCGCAAAAGATAAGTTCGACTGTCGAGACAAAAAAAATGGCGCCTTCAAAAGATAATTATTAAATATTGGCGCCAATTAGCAATTTGACACATGACATTTAGACCACAATTATCTAAGATAATATTTATACGGTACAAATATTGACCTTTTGATAAAATTCGGGGTAAAAATGATCACTACTGTCTTTCGTGATTTCAGTTTTAACTACCTAAATATACAAAGTTTTTTCTGATACTTTTGATAAAATACATAATATCTGGTCGAACAGGTTAAGGTCAGGTGGTTGCTCCGGGTGAGATACGGATACGCAGCCATATCTAGTAATGCGGACTCTGAAATACTTAGGTACTCCGTAAAAGTCAAAGTCAAATAATTTTTGCCTTTCATGTGCCGTGTCATCGAACTCTGGATGAAGGCTGGGTTAGAGAGCACTGCATTTGCGCATTGCATAAATGTAAGGCTTTGGCATATTTAAGGTTAATTCTTGGAATAACTATTGACGGTAAATTACAATGGGGCCCACACATAGAAAAATTGTCAGGAAGGCTTAGTTCGGCCGCTTATGCTGTTAAAAAAATTAGACAGATAACTGACGTAGATACAGCCAGAATTGTTTATTTTAGTTATTTTCATAGTCTTATGTCTTATGGGATTCTTCTCTGGGGAACCTGTGCGGACATTAATAATATCTTTGTTCTACAGAAAAGGGCTGTTCGAGCCATTTACAACCTAGGTCCAAGGGATTGCGGCGGGGATCTCTCGCGTCCGGCCCTAGTCCAGGCCATGATACGGAGCGAGAGGGCATGGGAGGCCGTCACCTCCTTCTGCGAAGCAGTAATGCTCGCGAAGGAGGAGGCAGAACGCGTGAGGGAGAGGCAAATTTCGCGCCCTCACGCCCCTAGCCGCCGCAGGAGACGCCCTGGGCGTCGGGAATCGCAGGCCGATTCCCGGCCACCGTAGGCGCGGGCTTGCGGACGGTGAGCAATGGGTAGCTCGCCGTCCGATAAGGACCAGGCCCGGGTCGACGGCGCGTTGTGTTCCACGCGCGCCTCAAAGAGATGTCAGCACAACGGAAGGGGTCCGAAAGCGATGCCTGCCGGGGTTGCGGGAAAGTCCGAAAGGGATACCGTGGCCCCTGGCAACGTAAAGGCAACGGAAGGAACACGGGTGGGTTTTAGTCAGTAAGAGTCTGACACGCCCTCCCGCTCCACCCAGAGCGGGAGAAGTTATTTGATAATTTCCCACCCAAAAAAAAAAAAAAAAAGGTCCAAGGGATTCCCTTCGAGAAAAATTCAGAGAAATAAACATCCTGACTGTAGCCTCACAATATATTTTTGAAAACCTATTACATGTACACAAAAATATATCAAATTTTAAGAAAATGACCGATATTCATAGTTTAAATACCAGGAATAAACACAACCTTGCTGTACATCGCACACGTCTCCACAGAGTAGGCAACTCGTTCATGGGTCAATGTATACGCTTTTACAACAAACTTCCCATTGATATTCGAAACTTACCCATTAAACAATTTAAAAGCGGTATTAAAACCAAACTTTGTAAAAAAGGGTACTATAAAATTTCAGATTATTTAGAAGATAAAAAAGCGTGGGATTGAGCTGCTCGCTCTGCTAAGCTTTGTGATAAAACCACAAAATTTGACATTTTAATTATTATGTAAATCATTAAAAATACCAGTTTTTATATACATATTGACATTGTTGAAAATTATATATAAAATAACATGATTACTTTGTAAAGTATTATATTGTTTTAATTATTGTGAATGTGAGGACTATGTGGATATTTTATTTTTATTGTTTTTCCTCTTTCTTTAATTTTTTCTTTCTCAGTTAGTTTAAATGATGGTCTGGCAGTTTGAGTACTTTATGCGACCTACCCAAATGTCCTTTCTTTGGTATTGTTCGTCGAGTTGAGCTCCTTAAGTTCTGAGTTGAGCTCTACGATTACTGACAAATGCTTGCACTGACTGGACAGGTCCACTCAAATCTGTGTGGTTCTTTCCTCAAAAGACCATTTCAGACACTAATCTACATGGTCCTCATATGGCCTGACCAAGATTATGTCTGGACTTTAAAAGAGACTGTGACCTCTGAGTTTGTTTCGGTCTTTCTTCTCAGTGTAGTCAGATAGGAAACGCCGAACTCATCTAGCATTTTCTTCTTTTTTTTTTTTTAATATGACGTGTAAAAGTGATTGCAATATCCTATTTACAGAATAAACAATTTCATTTCATTTCAAGGGGTGAAAAAATATATCTTGGTAAAAAGTGTTGATTTTACACTTGGAGAATTGCGTATGGGTGAGTTTGCAATTCAATTTGCTGATTCATACTTCTATTCGAGAAAAACATTACGTGTAGGTATCACTTATCATAATTGTTTTATCACTTTTAACTTTGAAGATCCTGAAAGAACATTCTATGAAATTCTGTCATTCTCGGAAACTTAATACAATATTGCAAGTAGGTTGATTTCTAAAAGGAAGTAAAACTTTAATGATGAACTTTACTATTGATGAATGAAATAATAAAATGTATTATATTTATTTGTTCCATTTATCATTGTTTTCCGTTACCTACCCTAGAGGAGGATGCCTATCTCGGAGCAAACGTATTCAGTACCAGAAATAAACACGATACAGCTGCACGAAGCTGACTGTTCTCACCCCCTTTGAGTTTGTTAATAAATAGCCCTGCATTCACTCATCATCTGCCTAGCCTTTGCCCAACTATGTTGGGGTCGGCATCCAATTTAACCAGTTGCAGCTGAATACCAGTATTTTACTTGGAGCGACTGCCTATCTGACCCTCTACATAGTCCTGCATTGAGTAAACTAGTAAAATGGGATTCACCTCATAAATAAACCTATGTTTTATTAATAAACCTGGCGTGTGTAAAACGGGTCGCCCGAAGGTCACGCACGAGTCCCACGCCCCACGCGTGTCAAACTGCGATATACGATATTTTTGATGGCGATACTCAAATTAGACCTCACGTAAAACTTCTACGAAGTGTCTCATCTTGTTATTTAGACATTGTTGTGAAACAGTCCGTCTTAGGTTATCTGGCTCATAAAGCGGCCATCTTTGCAGGTAGGTTATCGTCTTTAAAGAAAAGAAAAGAAAAGACAGTTATTTAGCACAGACTAAAAAGCACAATATATTCTGCAAATAAAAAAAGACAGACACTACTTTTTCTCAAAACTCCTCAAAACCCTCGCGGTGTAGAGATTAGCTTTTTCTCGAGGTCCTATAACTCAGTAATGGTTTATATATATCTGAATAATGTACTCGCAAAATACTTGGTTTACACAGGTTGGCTTGCCGCCAATATTAATCCAAGTACCGTAACGTTTTATATGACATAATGAGATATATAGCTTTATGAAACTGCACTGCAGATGCCACAAAGTCTAAGAGAAGAGATAAGGGGCTTATATGAAACAAAGTTTAATTATTTCTGTATTTACTTAAGAAATCATTACATTATGTCATTGCACAGAAACTCGGCCTTATCAAACTGGGATTGTGCTTTATGATATACAATTGTACTTATACATACATGAGCTTGGCACGTGTTCTGGTGAAATAAACATTGGTTTTAGATAGAGGGCTGGTAAACATGATTTTCTAATGAGTTTACATGGAATTTTATAAACAAACAAATAGTCTGTATCTTATCTGCCACTATTGTTTTAAGAGAGGAATCGTGGGCGCGAAAGGCGTGCGTGGCTTATTTCCCTTAAATAGGGCCAAATTGAATTAGCGAAACTCCTAGACATTACGGTATCGATATCCAAACATAATATTTTTTTTGGAGTCAATGAACGCTGGTAACGTAGTAATTTAAAATATTAGGTTAAAAAATCATTTTATCCATCACGTCTGCGGAGTTTCACTTTATATTTGACCCTGTGTAGCTGCTTTGTTCGAGTTAGTCAGGCCGGCCTATTTCTCAACTCGAAAAGTCTGGCAACATGACTGTGAACCACAAAATAAGCTGTTCCTTGCGTTCCCCGTAAGCGCAATCATATAACAAACAAACCTCTACTCATACGGTCCATCGTCCATCAAATTAAAGAGTAATGCGTTAATCAATAAACTATCGAAGTGTCTAGTCTCCTCTGCTTACACTTGGTTTCCGTAAAACCGCGGCTGTTGACGTCGATGTATACGCGCCTTCCGTACAAACTGACAGTTTCGTTTCCGTTCTGTTGGAAACCAGCCTGTACAACGAAATCAGCAGTACCTAGGCAGTAGTTCGTAGAAGAATTTAGCTTTGCCTTGTACCTTCGTCATCTTCCTAACATTATTTTGGTCTTAAGCTAGACTCGTAAATGCTTGCTTTAATATTTTTATTAGTATTGATCCACTGCAGGTTAAAGGCCTCCTGACTCTCTTTCTACGTGTCTCTATCTAGGAGTACAAAGGTCCAACCTTTACTAATGATTAGTTTTATTCAGTGATAAATATTCCAGAAAATTGTAAAAGTCACGTTGTTAAACAAGACTGTATGCTTTGAGCAAATGGTAACTTAAATAGTTTATAGGCGTGTAGTATAACTGATGCTTTGTCTTAGATTGCACTGTATCATCTTGGTAGATAACAAATCACGTTCTTGAAGCGATAGGGGTGGCTGATTATTAAATTGTGTGTTAACTGCTCAGTAATAAAAGATTATATTCTTATCTTTATATATAAAAGTGTGTTCGTTATCTGCTGTAATTTTGACCAGACATTATCATGTGTATTATGTAATATCTCTACGTAGGTATTTAATCTGAAAATCTCAAAACTGCTAGTGGAGTTGAAAAAGAAACCGTTAGTAACCTAATAATAAACAAACACATTAAAAGGGCTACGGTAGTCCCGGCAGGATGAGCTGGACGCTGGACTTCGCTCTCACGCGTCCAAGCAACGAGCGAGATAATTTAAAAGTATAAACTTTTGCGAACGATGAAAATGTACATACATTTTGGCGATGACTAAAGTTATGCGTAATATTTATAACAAAAGCTTTATATCGCATTTTATTTAATCAGTTGCCAAAATATTTTGTACTATTTGCGAAATTAGGGTAGTTAGATTTTATGGGCTTGAGGTCAGACTTCATTCGATTTATTCTATAAAAATATCACTATGAAAATTTAGATGTAGTGAGCTGTACCACCCTCCTTCCCACGTTGTTTGGTTCGGCATCGGCACCATTGCCATATTGCCAAAAAAATAGAATATGCTTATTAAAAATATGAATGTGGTAGAAGTGAGCTGCCAATATTGTAAATGCTTTATTTTCACGGTGAGATCTTTACAGAATTTTACTTCCAAAACTCTCGTATTAGCTATTTTTTCCTCTTTTGTACGAATTGCTACTGTATTATTTAACCAAATATAAGTAGCACACAATACTTACGCAATTTAACTGTTTACAATAATGCCGATCTTTTTTCACGTGATTATTAACTGATTTTTTATTATAATAGTAATAACGTTGTTATCACGAGAAGAAATAATATATCCGTTTTTATAAACCAGTGACCTTTCCAACTTTAATGAGATGTTATGAATAAAAATAATTCGTCAATTTAAACGATTTCTGCGCTCCTTGCTATTTAGAACTTTAGGTATTTTGGCTGTGCATAAAATAAACTTGTCACCATTTATGAGCACAAAGTTTATTACAATGTACCTATGACTTACTTCGATTTCTATATCTATACATTTATAAATTAAAGTCGATTTTCGTGTTTGTCTGTGTGCCCGCGTTGTTCTACTAAACTACGCAACGGATTCTTGTTTTCACCATCATTTCAAGAATGTATTCCGGAAGGTTTACGAGCATAAAAACATTAATAATAAACTTACAAAAAGAAATCTTGATGTTTTGTCCAGTCGTAAAAACGTTCCAAGCAGTGGCTGGTAACTTGTTGAATATAATGTGGAGACTTTCTGGTTAAGTGCAATTTGTTCAAAAACTTCCTGGAAACCTTGGCATCGTTTCTCCAGATATCTGGCACTTTCATACCCGTGTTGGCATTATAATGACTGCCTACCTATCTGGCAATATGTCAACTAACATGATTACCTTATGAATCGGAAACTAATAAAAGGACTGTGACTGCATTGTTTAACGATGAATGGTGTAGATAATTATTATGATTACGGTTCATTAAAATAGCCTTAAGGCTCAAGGAGTGGTGATCTAAACATATTATAGAAAAGTCCTGACTCACTCATCGACCTGACTCATCAACGACCAGCCCAAAGCCTTGTTGGATCTAGTAAGCTGAAATTTTAACCCAGTAGTGGTTTCTTATATGATGTAGACAAGAAGTAAGTCCGGATGTATCGAAATTCGCAGACCAAGTCGCTGGCCAAGTGCTAGAAAGCATATTCTATATATTTATTTACATCCAGTGCACCCAGACTCACGACCATCTTGCTGCCTGATAAATATTTTTACTACAAAATGCGCAGCTAATCTAATAGTTCAAACCAAATCAAAATATTCTACCTCACATAAACGTACACGTGCACGGTTTTAATTGGTCGTTTCATATGCAGAAGAGCCGGCAAGAAACTCCACAGTTATTCTTTTACAAATAATTTAGCTTTATAATACTTCCAAATTACAGTGTTAATAGGTATGGGAAGACAGTGCCTGTCAACAAGGTACTGTAACTAGATAACTTAACAAAATAGAAAATAGTCAACAATTCGAATCATCTGTGAGTCTACAAGGCGTACAACGGTCTCACATTCACAGTAGAAAAGAGTTCGTGCGGATACGAGAGAAGAACTGATTCCGATGACTAACGACTCTTCCAATACTGAATTACTGATAAAGTATACGATAGCATTGTTTGCAAACGAATTTAATACTGCGTAGTATTAAATTCGTTTCTTTCTTTGAAGGTAAATAGACCGCGAGAAATTCAAATAGACGGGAATATAATTTGTATAATTTGAAGTTTCTGAAAGTTAACACGAGGACTACTGAAAGTTTAACCTAGATTGAGAGTCCCTCACTCTCAATCTAGGTTAAACTTTCAGTAGTCCGCTCCACAAATGAGTCGGGCAGGTCGGGGAAGATTAGTGTAACATAATTTTGCATTCTGGGGTTAACCGTGACATCTTATTACCTTTTAGCACTGAACTGCACTTCAATATGGGCTTGTAGTTCACATAAAAATAAGATTCATATTCGTACGAACCGCTTATTTTCCTTACGAAAGTAAAGTCAAAGTGCGGTCTGTGAATCTTGCCCATAACCTTATAGTCCATTGTATGACTTTTTGCTTGCTTCTCATTTGAGCCCTTTCGTTGGGCGCCAGTTATGTTGAGTCTAAATAAAAGATTTATAAATGGCGCCCAACTGGCAAAAAAATTGACCGCAATAAATGATAACGGTGACTGTATTATTTTGCGCGACGCAAAAAGTAAGTAGGTACCTAGTGTTTTTTTTTTGTTGTGGTATGGCAGCTCGGTAAAAAGTGCGTGTTTATTGAAAATCTTGTCAAAGAGAGAAAGAAAACAAAAACTCAAGGAAAATCGTTGATAAAAATCTGTGGATATAAACACTCGTAACAATTGTCAAGTGCCACGTATTAGTCATAAAATTGAGTTCTAAGAAACTGCGTGTTTACTGAAATCGTAATGTAGGTATTTACGTAGGTACATGTTATTTAGATAGTAAGTACTACTAAAACAATTATAAAATAAGGATATTAGATAATGTTTTCGTCAGCTTAATTTAAAAGTGTAAGATTAGGATTATGACTTCCAGAGGTCCTGAAAGAACAAAAATCTAAGTTCCTCCACTTTTTATTACTCTTGGAGATTAATACGGGTCCTTGCAAGATTGAAGGCGTAAATTTACCAAAAAATGTTTTCATGAAAGCCACCTTGTCGTACTTCAGAACAATAATCATAGGAATGAAATTAAATCCTAACCCAAAAACTCCAAATTTCTTAGAAATAGTTATAACTTATAAATAGTATATAAAATTAAATAGATGTCGGAATAGCTGAGCTGTATCATTTTCTATTGGTCACGCGCGACCGAGCCCCCTTCAGACAATCGTAGATTATAAGGCCAAAGGCTATCGAGCCAGGAATTGCAATTGTCTCGATATTTAGACTTTGTTTTCAACAATCTATTTGTGGGAATTTCCATATGAACTGATGACGAGAACCTATTAGGGTACACTAGTTGTAGAAAGCTGAAATTCGAATGCTGTAGCGTAATTTCGAAAGGAGAGGCCTATGTGTATAAGTTGACTGACATAAGCGCAGCAGCCTGACGGTGCTTTACCCACAATTGCAATAGATTACATTTCGACAGAACAGGCATCCCAGAAAATGATAGAGCATATTCACTCAGATGTTTATAAATCTCTACGTATTGAAGGAGTTTTCGCTAGCGCGGTACCGCGCAGATTTATGAGGTTAAGGTCATACTAACGTTGCATTGCTGGCCCCTCTTGACATCCACACATCCCCGCGATGTTAATGTGCTACTAGGATCTGTTGGCTTCTGAATGACACTAACAGGGGGGGGGGGGGGGGGGGCGTTCTTGGTAAACATTTGTGCGATTCCTTTGAGAAATTTATTGAAAAAACAAGATGCGGCCATCTAGTTTTTATCAATCGTTAGTTCCGATTTTGGCCACGTTCAAAAAATCCTTGTACCGTGATCAAAATCTGTCTGTCATACAAATATGAGACAACAAACATCAAAGCGGAGAGAGAGATGTGTTTTAAACAACCAATAGATTTTCTTTATTCACACATCTCATCTCAGCTTCAGTGGATACCACTGAACGGAGATGTATCATATTTGTATGGCGCGATCAAAGCAGAGATGTGTGCAGTGCCTTGTCGAGATTGAACTGGGTGGCGATACAAAGCGGAGATGTGAGCTGTGCCTCGCCAGCTGGCGACGCGAACGCGCAGCGGAGACGAGAAGAGATGTGCGTTCATCTCAACATCCATGGCTCGCCACACGACGCTGGCTAGAGCGGAACTGATCCGCTCTAGCCAGCACACATCTCCGCTCCAGGCTATCCAGTACGCATCTTCGCACAGCTTTGGTGGATACACCCAAGCTGAAAAACATCTCTTCTCGTCTCCGCTTCGGATATCTCAGCACATCTCCGCTTTGGTGGTTCGGTCTTTAAATTGATACTCAGTTACATACAAATTACGTTCATAAAAGGTATTTCCATTTTGCCATAAAACCGATAATTATTTGTCGCTTTTTGCGTTGACAACAGTCGTAATCGACCGTCAATAACCCCATATATCCATAATCCACAGTTGACGGCCTAATTGAGACAACCTAACAATCGTAGGTATTTACATACATCAATGTCCACTATGGACATTCATAGTAATTATAATGATTATTGTAATCACCGCTGTTTACCAAACGCTCGAGAGATGTCATGATAGGTCAAACTAGCGGTTATGAACAAATTGTTGGAATGTTAGGTTCAAGGGCAATAGAAAACGGTCTGATAGAGCGTTTATTTAAACTCATAGCTTCTGCCCGCAACTTCGACCGCACGTTTTAACTTAAAATTTCTTATGGTAGGTACTCGACAATAGCGTAGCTTTCTATGAGTAAAAGAATTATTCAATTCGGATGAGTAGTTTCAGAGATTACCTCCTACATCCAAACTTTACCTCTTGAAATATTAGTGTAGATCTTAGAGGGCTTATCCTGAAAGTTGGCAACGGCGCAAATAGCTGTCAAATATTTACCTGTTTTGATTAATTTGGCAATAATACTGTATGGAAATATGAAATGTGGCTAACTAGCGAACTAAAATATGAACAATGAATTGAAATAGTTAATATCGTAACACCGAAAAACATGAAAAAAAAAGATTAGATGTAAAAAAAGTATTTAGAAACTTTACAAATGTCTTTTTTACGCCTAAAACGTCAACATCAAATTCAGTGTTATAATTGCAATTCATTATTAATATTCAAGTTCGCTAGTAAGCCACATTTCTCATTTCCATTCAGTAATATTGCAAAATGAATCAAAACAGGTAAATATTTGACATCGGACCCACAACGGAAAAACAGCTCTTAATAAAAAAAAAAGGTTTATTGTTAAGATTTCTTTAGATGCAATAGTTCTTTTGAAAAGTCCTTTTCGAGTCTAAAGGAGATAACAGGTGACTAAGATATTTGAAGGCCACGTTTCGCGACGCAATAAATTCTTGATAAAAAACATTGAACTCGTTTTAAAACACTTTTTAAAATTATGACGACATTAACATGTTTTCCTTAACGTCTAATCAACTTAATGCGACGTGATTAGCCCAAAATAAACAGTTTACTCAAGACGTACCGGTAGGAAGCGCACACGGCACAACTTGTGCTCGTGTAATCAACGTCACCAAAGCGGTTTACAGCAGTGTAGACGAGGTTTTACAATTACATCAGGCTATAGTACTATCTCTCGTGATAACTGGGCCATCCCACGAATCCTGATAACGCACCGCATAAATACAGGAGTGCCGGCCATTTTCTATCAGTTTGCCGCCATCGCGCATCTGTGACAGTTTGCATTTTCGTTCGGAAATCAAAGTTTCGTCAACGGTTGCTCTTGCAACGTGTTTGTTCTTTTTCGTCTTGTTGTTTCGTTGTTTTAGCAACAACCTCAGGTTGTTGCTTTAAAGTGGAAAGAAAGCTTTGAGAATTACGCTATTAAAGGTGAGTTTTGGCGTTATTTTGTTATATTTTTTTTAATACCATAAACTTTAGTTTTACTAATATATTTTGTTTCGTGATTATCTGTTTTGTTAATCATTCATAATTCCTACTTTACTCTTCTTTTTAAAACGTATTGTCTTCGCTTCGCTCTTGACAGAGCGCTCGTGGTCACGGTGAATTGTGTCCAATCGCAGGTGTAGTCGTAGCTCGCGTCACGATCTCTTTCCATTTGGTTCTGTTAGATGACAGCCTGGTAAAGGCAAGATTTAAGGCGCGTATTTTAGAAAAAATATTCACGCATTGATTTTTAAAGAACTGTAAAATATTTGATTATATACATGCTTCATAACTTCAAGTTGTAACGTTCCGCTTTTTTTTTTAATAAATTAAAATAACAGAATAATTACATAAAATAAAATATTCAAAACTCAAGTTACTACAATAGTTAAAACAGATATCATATAAAAGCACGTAATCTATGAATATAATCAATTTTATAAGTCATCTAATAAATAAGTACCTAATAGAGAAGTATATAAAAAGAAGACATTGCGCCGACCTCAAATAAATTGGCATAAGGGCTCTTGCCCTTATGACAATGTTCTTATTTATCTCACTCTCTTGAGTTAGAACTATAATAACTAATACGTCATCACAAAAGTCCAAATATTCCTAAACTAAAATTGTCACCACAGAATTAAAAATATCGGGGAAAATTTATTCACCACACCAAGCGTAATGGAATTATCTATAACCACATAACATTGACCTTGCGCACGCGCTGATTAAACATGGCACCGCGTGACGTCACGACGCGACTGATGTGTCTGTCACGGAGCGATTCTCGTGAAAACTCCGTTCGATGACTATTTGTTCACTGATTTATTAGTTGTATGTTGATTGGTACCTATAAACTTCCTTGATGTAAAAACAGTTTTTTTTATAGTTCGGTACTCATATCTCGTTTTATAAGAAAAACGTACATACATAAACTCACTAAATTTTCCGAACAATAACATACTCCTTTTGCTTCCTTTATGTTCATCTGGTCATACACGCACCTCAGTTGGAATTACTACGCACCTGGGGCCGTATTATGACGTATTAATGCCAAGTGCCATTATTCCAGTGTGAGTGAGAGACGGAGCTATACAAGGCCGCTAGCACCATCCTTTTTTCGCAGTGGAATAATGATGGCATTAATACTTCATAATAAGGCCCCTGACCTTTTTGATTAACGTCGTGGTTGCGTTTCCACGAATCGTGAATTTTTTTCATCTTCAATCTGCGTAGCCTTTTCCCAACTATGTTGGGGTCGGCTTCCAGTCTAATCGGATGCAGCTGAATACCAGTACCAGTTTTACATAGAGCCACCGCCTATCTGAGCTCCATAACCCAGTAACTGGGTAATAGGATACTCCTTAGTAAGACTGGTTTTGTCAGACTTTCGGGCTTCTGACGACCCGTAACGACTGTCAAAGATCCACAAATGACAGCCGGGACTAACGGCTTAACGTGGTTTCCGAGGCACGGAGGAGTAAAGATGGTCAACCATCCACGAACCAACCCCGGCAAGCGTGGCTTTACGTGATGGATCGACCCGTGCGGCTGTTATTACTTAGCCACGAGGCTCCTGTCCACCTGCGCTAGTGAATAGTCCCGGGAAATCCCGAAACCGAAAGTACCGGGAAATCCCGGAATTTTGCGACAATTTAGGAACCGGAATTTTCTAAACCAAATCCCGGTTCTTTCGGTACTTTCGGAAAAAGATACTTTGCGTTTAGAATACTTCTCATTTTATTGCCTAAGGCCGACCGCTTAAAGCCTGGAATACACATGCTACCTAGTAGTACAAGAGCATGCTACTTTCGAGCAAATGCTACTTAGTAGCATTCAATTAGCATGTGTAATCTATACGAAAAAAAGCATGAGTATTTTACAGGCACAGAGAGCATGCTACTAATGGAGATGCTACCTAGTAGCAAATAAGCATGCTTATTAGTAGCATGTGTAATGCAGACCTAACAGACCGTTTCTGAGGTAGCTTAGTGGGCAGGAGGGGACGGTGGCAAAAAATGAACATCAGATAAGCTTGAACACAGTTGATAGTCAAGTTCCTCAAAGTGTCGAGTCTCCTTTAACATCGACAAATACTGAAACTATACCAAATAAATAGAAATACTAACAAAGAAAAAAAGCGAAATTAACTGATTATTACGAATCTGACGCAAATCCTTCCATAGCACATCGTCTTAATTAAAACAAGTTTTTAAGATATTTATTCATTTAGGATCTCCAACAAAGGATACAGAGATACAATAGAAAACACGATAATATCATATTGTTCTTTTCATCGTTTTTTGCCTCTTCATCGCCATGATCACGTTTCATTTGGCACACTTCGCCAGACGATTTATTGAGTACGGCAGGTGCACAAATACTAAGCCTCGACCAGGCGCAGGCGCCTTGATTTTTATTTATTCTCAATAATCGAATAACATCGGCGCACTGACATTATGAACACTGAAGACGTAGTGACTGCGTTCGAAAGGGCTGTGGTAGAAAATCCCGGGTCACGATTCCCACCAAGATCGGAAGAATTTTCCTTTTCAATGGAGGAGTGGTACCAATAGGTACCTTCTCTAATCGACACATTATTGTTTTCCACCATGCACGCGAACGAATTCGTGAGCACAGCTATTACTAAATAAAACTGATGTCTGTCTATTAAACAAGAAATAAAAACTTTTATTTGATTTGATCTTTCTCCGTTTCAATACTTTTAACTCTACTATCTTATGTAAGCTTACTTAAAGTATCGAAAGTACCGGGAATCCCGGTTCTTTCGCCAGAAGGTCCCAAAAATTCCGGTTCTTTATAACAGAACCGGTTCTGCATTCCCTAACCTGCGCCCTGTGCTTCTGAGCACTGTCCAAAACTTCAAAACCAACTCGACCCATTTGGGTGGAAACGCCGTTCTTCAGAAAGGTCAGGTGTGTAGTACTTGCAAGTGGCGTACGTGTATAACCAGATGTATGAACGTAAACGGAGCAAAAGGATTATAATTATAAGGATCGTAGCGTTCTGGACATTTGTAAGGGACAGTCAATTATTTTTTCGCAATTAAGTGGATCCCATGGGGAAAGTCCTTCAGTTTGATGGTCTGTACTGTACCCACACCCTTAAATATGACCGCACGTTTCTAATACTTGCTTTATTTCTCCTTAGCTGATAGTCTATAAGCATACGCTCATACAGAAGTTAAATAGTAGTTTATCGCCAAACAGATTCAATTGAAACCACTTATTATTGTTACCATGTATGATTTTAGATGTAAATTTAATTTAGGCACGAGTATTTGTATCGTTAGCAGTTAGCTCTAGTGCAAAACAATCAAAAGTACTGTTAGTATAAAAGTGTTAATGTAACTGTTTTAAAAGTGTTTTATTTGTTAAAAACTCTTTTAAACAAAAACTCTTCTGTAGGAAATAATGATAAGAGCAGATTCTAGATGACAAAATTATAATTGAAAAATGTATTTCATTCAATAGAACAGTTAAAGTCAAATTCATTTATTTGCTTTAAATGCGGTAATACAAAAGGTGGTACATAATATTCTTGTGGGATATGACACATTTCACCATATTTTAGCATGGAAATATTAATATCTAAGTAAGGTTCTAATTTAAATAAAAAAATATCTAAGTAAGTATACCTAGAATTGGAGATAATTACTTAACATTAAATTATTTAAAAAGTACATCTTCAATTTACACAACATATTGTTAAAAATATTCATTTGACACAGCATAAAAAAAAACATCTAATGCATTGATATCGAAATATTAATTAATTACATAAGTCCACTTTAGTATACACCAAAGTAAATTACAATGTACATATGCTACTCATTACCAAACTGGAATAAATAATATTTTTTACTATAACTAATATCTCAAATATTGAGACTTGTTTTGCAGACCTTACGATACGGAATCGGGAATAGGCACGCTACAAATACGTGCAAGGGGTCCAGTAAATTAGAACGTTATTTATCTATGGACTTTGATGTTCAATCGATGTAGGAATGAAAACAACTTGAAGAGGAATATTATTTAGCACTATTTTTATCTTTTTATTTAGCACTATTTTTATCTTTTTCCTGGTATTAAATACTGCCCCTGACTTCATTCCGCATAGGTTTTGGATTTTTTCTTAAAAACTTCAACATAAAATAAAATGAAATTGTTTATTCAGTGAATAGTATAAGTATCGGAATCACTTTTAAATATAAAAAAAAAAACTCAATCTTACTTATCTACCCCAGAGAAGATATGGCGAAACAAACTCAAAGGTCAAGAACTCTTAAAGTCCAGACATTAAGTATAAAAAAAATATGCAGGATGGCATCCGGAATTTTGAACATACCACTGTTAATACCAGGTACATATATATGAGGTATGTTTAAAAGTTAAACAAATGTAAGTAAACTGTACTAAATGTAAAGATAACATTAAAACAGACCTTTTGATGAGTCACACACACACATAGGGGTTGTTTTTTAATTACCGTATATACCGTATATACCTTTAGGTTCAACCTATATTTCTATACGGGTGCATGAAAATCAGTTCAGCGCACACAATCACATTTCCGGCATAAATGGTCCGATAATGTGACGTAATAATTACTATGACACACCTGATTATATTAATAGGTAGGTAATAATAATAATCAATTATTATCTATCATTGATTTCATTAAAAGATTAAAATATTCAACTTCATCGTGCCGCCGTCTGGGTTTAGCCAGCCCCGGATCTAGTTTTTTTTTCGAGGCGGGGCAAGAACTACCGTCTGTCGCCCCTCGCCAACCCTTTAAACTTTATGTTTCTCTATGAAGCCTTAATTTTTTTATGTACAGAGATGCCAGCACATCAACCTACTACAATCTCTCAAATTTATTTAACAGATTTTCAACTTTATCAATGAAGCATAAGGTTCAACATTGATTGGGAAGATTTGACAGTTTCGAGTAGGTTGACCTGCGGGCGTCTGTACATCGACATGTCGGACATTTATTATAATTAGGCTAGGACAGGATAGGGTTTGAATAAATCGTGATATTATAGCATATTAGAATTACAATTTTACTCTTCGAACCAAAACTAATTTGATGTGCGGTCCGATTTTCGATTGACTTATGCAGAAAGTTTAACACCAATTAAAACAATCTAGAATGCAAGAGCGAGCGGAGCGAGCTCGAAAAATTTTGCAGTCTGCCTGAGATAAGTTTGATTTTCTTTTGCGATTTAAGAATTATAAATTAATTAATAATAAGGAGTTACCAAACTGTAAGAGCGAGCATTGATAAAACGCCAATCCAACAGGGGCGCCAAAACTATGCTGAAAATTAAAGGAAATTGTGTCTCCTTTACACTTACAGATTTCGGAAAGGGCTGGATGCCGGAAGTGCGAAGTAAATCTTCAAAAATAAAGGATTTTTTTCTTATTTTTTTTACCACAGAGAATTATTCTCGCAATCGCTCGCAATACGCTCACACCGTTTGACGAGTATGCCTAAGCTATATAGTGATCACCCGCAGTGAAAGATTTTATCTAAGTGCTGCGCATCTCATTTATTGCAAAGTTGCGGTGCGCTGGGTGGAGCACTTGTCTGCTACGCTGGAGTTTGTCGCCCCCCTGAAGTTGGCGCCCGGGGCATGGGCCCCGGCTTGCCCCCCCCTAGATCCGGGGCTGGGTTTAGCACAATCTAAAATGATTGTATATCAAAAATTATGTCAGAAAGAACTCAAGCACTTAATATTCTCGTAAGTCTGTTGCTAAGTCAACGATAAGATTAATAATCGATTGATAATGTTACGATTATTCTACTATTAATATTATTCCGTGATAATAGTAACTGTAACACGTGTTAAACCAGGATCGCACGGACGTATTTTTATTGCGGCGATTTATTTTTGTACACTGGATTTTCAACTATCGGTATTGAGCCGAGGATGCAGAATCTAACAGCGTTCTGTTGAATCCAGCGTGATCCCGCGCGCGTCAAGAAAACACACTGTTGGATATTCAACTCTCGGCGCTAAGCAGACCGTCGAAAATCCAATACCGGTAAACTGCCCTAACTTTGCCTGGCGTCCTTAGTTTGCCTATAATGAAAATGATGTAATATCTTTTTCATTTTACTTGTATGGCAATCGAAACTTAAAGCTGTCTATAAAATCTCAAAGTTTCCTTTGCCATACAAGTAAAATGAAAAAGATATTACATCATTTTCATTATAGGCAAACTTAGGACGCCAGGCAAAGTTAGGGCAGTTTACGGTACGCGAATAAAAATCGCCGCGATAAAAATACGTACCTGGGCTTAGATAATGACTTCATTGGAAGGAGTGCCCTAATTATGAATTGGCGTCACATACTTAGTTTATCATAGTATCACGCGTGGTGTCCCCGATGCGCACACATACTTGCTTAGTCATTATAATTCTTATAGTATAGGCTAAAAGGCTTACATTACTCTCAATTAAAGAATCAGAATTAGGTAAAATATCAATCAACATCAGTCTGACAATCAGTCTTACCAAGTGGTATCGTATTACCCAGTAACTGGGTTGTGGTCAGATAGGCAAAAAAAATAAATGAATTATTGGTTGGAGAACAAAGTATAAGGCGTAAGGTAAATGTTTTATTTATTGTTGCCTGCAACAGTCTTTTGCTTCAATCATTAAAATTTTTGGTTACAATTCAGTAACATTTTGTATTGATTCCAAAATTGTTTTTTTCTTTGTGGCTTTATATTTAAGTATTATCTATACTTCATTTGAAATAAGATTAGACATTTAAACAAACATTTTTATAATCCGTTCAACCGATTCTGACTTCCGTAGGCATAAGGATGGCATTAAAAGCAAAAAACTGGTTACAATACCAACTGTTCACTGCAGCTGCCATTTGTCATGCGACCGACGCAATTGCAATACAAATAGTCTAAATCGGTTGAACGGTCTGTAAAAAAAAATAAGTTAAAAGTCTAATCTTATTTCAAATGGAGTATAGATAATATTTAAATCTAGTCTCAAAAAAAAAATGGTTGGTATCTATACAAAATGTTAGTCAATTATAAATAAAAAATTAAATAATTGAAGCAAAACACAAACTCAAAGCATTTATTTAAATAACACTAATTACAGGCACTTTTGAATTGTCAAAGGGTCGGTCAGTCAGAAAAGTGAAGCTAAGTGGCCCATACCAAATCGTAGTAGCCTATGGAAAGAACGGGCAAGAAAATCCACGGACATTTATATCCTATCCAATCAAATATACATGAAGGTTTCGTTGAATTAATGTTGCACATTATTGTGTCACACTCTATAATCACGATAAAATTACATGTTTCTAAATCGTTTATGCTTAAAAGATAATTTAGTTAAGAAAGGGTTGCCAACTGTTTCGATTTTGAAACATTTACAGATCAATAAAACGCCTAGCCTTTTCGCAACTACGAGGGTGCGTTTTTAAGTTCGCGGAATGGCGGGGTTGAAGAGGGGTGAGGAGTCTCATTAGTACCTCAACGAGTTGAGTGATTCACTATAAGTATAAACACCGAATATTATTACGATCGGCTCATTAGTTTCTGAATTACCATCAACCAAGCAACTTAATCGGGAAGGCAGCATTCACACTGGAAAAAATCGAGCACCGCGCCGTTATAAAGTTCCTTACCAAGCAAGGAAAAAACGTCCAAACCATTACGGAAGAGATGTCCTCCGTTTATGAAGACTCTTGCCCTAGTAAAACCATGGTTTACAATTGCCATCGACTATTCAAGCAAGGACGAGAATCACTTGAAGACGATCACCGGCCTGGGCGCCTCATCGAGATGACCACACTAGAAATCATCGCTAAAGTCGAAAAATGTATGTTGGAAGACGCTCGGCTTAAGAAGAAAAAGCTTGCAGAAATGGTTGGAGTATCCAATACAACCATTTTTAAAGTTCTTCATGACCATCTCGGTATGACTAAGGTCAGTGCAAGATGGGTGCCGAGAATGCTCACACCGCCGCAAAAGCAACAGCGCGTAGCACTCTACGTGCGTTTTTGGACCTCTGTAACGAAGATCATGAGGGTATCTTGAGTCAAATTGTGACTGGAGATGAAACTTGGGTTCATCATTATGAACCTGAATCTAAACAAGACTCTATGCAGTGGCATAAAAAAGGCACACCACCGCCTAAGAAGTTCAAGGTGTCGCAGTCGGCCGGAAAACTCATTGCGCCTGTTTTCTGGGATACTGAAGGAATTCTGCTGATAGATTATAAGGACAATGGTGTTAATATAACTGGAGAATACTATGCGTCACTTTTGGAGAGTTTGAGGGAAGCCATCAAAGAGAAAAGACGAGGAAAATTGACAAAAGGCGTCTTGCTCTTGCACGACAATGCGCCTGTTCACAAGAGCCGTGTTGCCCTGGCTGCCCTACACAAGTCTGGCTTCGCAATAATTAAACACCCACCATATAGTTCAGACCTGGCCCCCTGCGATTATTATCTGTTCTCAAACATGAAAAAAGAGCTTCGTGGCAAGAAATTTTCAAGTGATGAAGAAGTGAAGGACGCAGTTTTAGCGTATTTTACGGACAAAAATAAATCTTTTTTTTTAATGGTATGCATAAGCTTATTGAAAGATCTGAAAAATATATTAGGCTTGCAGGTAAATATATTGAAAAAGAAAAATATTTGCGAATTAATATTTACCCCCCTTACCTGCCATTCCGCGAACTTAAAAACGCCCCCTCGTATGTTGGGATCGGCTTCCAGTCTAATTGAATGCGGCTGAATACCAGGATTATCTTGGAGCGACTACCTATCTGACCTCCACAACCCAGTTACTGGGTAACATGATAACACTGGTTGTCAGACTTCAGCGTCATTCCACCTGATGCTAAGGGATTGACATTATTGTCAGCTTACTTCATCTTAGTTTTCACGGTGAGATTTTCTCTTGTCTACCATTGGGAAAAGGCCTTCTGAATGGGTGAAGCTTTCTCAGTTGGAGATCGTCAAATGCATGAAAAATACCGATACTTTAGGTTGGTGAATTGATGAGGGATAATGTAATACCTCTCAGACCAAATAAAAACCAAGAAAAAGCGCTGTCAACAGTGACTTGAAGCCGGTTTCGTAAAAATTGTGCACTTTGTGTGGTGTAGTTTGATTGTAAATGTGTGCGTGTGAGCGTGTATGCACAGAGCGGAGGTGTAGTTTTGGCATGCTTCACTGTATTGCTCGCAGCGCTCTATTTTAGTTTTTATTTGGTATCAGGTATACGTATGCAATTTTCTTTATCCATGGTAATAATTTTGTGCCTATTTGTTTTCGTAAGAAAAACAATTACTTAATGTTTTGTCAACAAAGCAATAAAAAAAAATTAAAACAGTGTTTATGGAGTTTCTTGCCCGTTCTTCTCCATAGGTACCTACTATGCTTTGGAATGGGCAACTCGTTTCATATTTATGACTGACATACTCTTTGACAATTCAAAAGTGCATGTAAATGGTTTAATAGAAGTAAATGTTTTGAGTTTGAAACAAAATTTGTTCGTTATATAAAAGTGCTGGTTGACAACCCTAACCAACCCTCCTTAATAACATGTTACGTACTACTTCGTATTTTATATTTATTTAGTCTGAAACTTACCTTTGACAATGAAAGCCTATGAAACAGTTCAAGTTTATATTGTAAAAATACTATACTTTTCCGAAACTTTTTAAATTTTTACGTGCCTACTGTGACTTCTATTCTGGGTTTGTCAAAATAAGCTGTTTTTGCCGTGCTGCGTGGACTTCAGAATTGGGTCCAGAGGGAAATAAAAAGTATCTTATGTGTTAGTCCAGGTTGTAAACTATATGTGTGCCAAATTTCATCCAAATCCGTTCAGCCGTTTTTGCGTTATTGAGTAACAAACATGCAAACATACAAACTTTTACATTTATAATAATTATATATTATAATATTTATATTTATTTTTTGAATTAGTATAATATCGTATATAGTTTCGGTCCAAGCTTATTTGGCGAATCAAAACCTAGTTTCCGCATACAATACTTATCCCACTGTCAAAAACATTAAACCCTTTTAGGAGTTTTGGTTCCACCTAACTTGATGACTAATTTTGTTGTATAAACAGCAATAGGTACGCAATTATCTAGTTCTGTTTCCGCAAACACCACATCCCATACAGCCTACACATAGATATATGTAGTCTGTTCAAAAAAATATGTGAAGAAAATGTAAACAAATGGATCAGAAAACGTATCTATGGATATCCAATTGCCAATTTGTGGCGCCACTTACAAATTGAGTGCTTTGATTTCATTATTTGAATACCTAAATCCAAAATTCTGACCTTAAATCGCCTTAAAAGCGATTTTCATTTGACAATTGAGATTAATTTTATAATCTCAATTTTCATATCAATGATTTTTGAATTACAATTTAATAATGTCAATCAAACAATAATAATTAGTGGAAAAAGTGTTAATGTAAAGTTACAATCTTCTAAATACCTACATTGAATGTGTTACTAATTCCCTTTAGTGAGTGCGTTAGAATTTAACCTGAACAGGATTTGTTTACAGTTTCATCAGACCCTTTTGGAACAGACCGTAAATATATTATCATAAATTCATTTACGATATATTTCCATTCTGATTATGTCATCGCACGCAATTTAACTCTGTCGATAACTGTCGTCAGTAGCCCCTTATCTCTTTATATCAGTATTGAAGAAGTTATCGAGTGACTTAGTTCAAGGCTCATCTCCGATACAACAGTGTGTGATAAAAAGAAGTGTTTCTTTAAAAAAAAAGTGTTAATTTTCATATTTAGCGCTGATTGTAAATCTTTTATCGAGTAGTTTACGTAATCGGTGTTCGGAACGCTTTGTATAAGGTAATAAAATAGATTCCTGTGTGTTTAACGTCATATTGCCACCAAGATAGATAGATGGTTGTAGAATAGCTATGATAACATCTTTTGGTTATCAAACTGCGCTGTCAACGAGGCGAAACATTGAGGAACAGGTTATTTCAGGCGCATTACAATAACATGACACAAATATATATCCGCCAGAACTGTCCTAAACGTCTCGTTTAAATAAAATGATGCTAAAGATTTAATACTAGATCTGCCTTCATACTGATCTGGCTACTGTAAGCCTAAATCTGATCGTCTGATCTGTAAATCTACTGTAAATCATGATAACTCAAAGTTAAGGTATTTATTTCAATTAAACCATTTACAGGCACTGTTGAATTGTCAAGGGGTCGGTCAGTCAGAAAGATGAAGCTAATTGCCCATTCCAAAGCGTAGTAGGTTCCTATGGAGAAGAACGGGCAAGAAACTCCATGAAATCTCATTTAAATTATATTGTTGCAAAAATATTAGTTACTTACATCATTAATGTTGAATTTATAATTATATGTGAGAACAATGTAAAAAGACGTATGTTAAAAGCTTACCATTGACCACCACATAACGGCTGCGTGACGATTGTCATGAAAATGATAGCTCCGGTTTTTGACTTCGTATTAGTTACAACGCTTTCTATAAAAAATCTCCGTCATGTGACGGACGGCAGAAACGCGAAGTTCAAACGTTTTCACGAGAATCTCACCGATTTTCTTGTTTTCTTGGAAAGATCCAGGTTTTCTCTGACTCCTACCAACTAAAACCTTCTGGTGTATCTTCTTTTTTATTCTGACGTTCTTTCTATTTGTTACAGGGAGCACCGGGCGAGTCCGGCGCATCTACAAGTGCCGGGCGTGTGCGGCTGAGCAGGCCGCAGCAGGCCGCGCGCCCGCGCCTCGCGCCGCTCTGTTGGCGACGCGCGCTCAACGTAGACCCGCCCTGGCTGCGAGCCCGGGCCCGCTGACGCCAGCGAGACATTCCGTGAGTCTCTTCATGTTTTATAAGCGCCTGGTACCTGTGTACTGAGACCTGTATCCAAGTGTAGATAATTGGTGAGTGACTACAATTAATTTGGGAAAGGCCAGCTACCCAAAAGTTCTGACCCGCTGACGAACCCAACGAGACATTACGTGACTCTCTCTCGTGTTTTATGAGCGCGTGATTCACAGATTCCAGTGCTGTTGTTTGGTGACTCTTAAAAGACTGACCCCCTGGTAGACCTCCTTCCTCCTGTGTCATATTCAGGGCACGGGTGGGTACACAAATTATTTGTAGCTGCCCCGCTTAAGTTTACTCTAACACTCAGCTACAAACATTCAAAACTCTTTTTTTCTTAATTATTTATCAATCCGATAGTTGGAGCCTAGACTAACAGACGTTCAATTATTCCAGCTGACACTTGTGGACTAGCGCTCGTGGGCCACCACAACCCGGCTCGAACACCTGACACCGACCCTCCCGGCCCGGACAGGCAAGCGCAGCATAGCCGACCCCACGCTCCGGCACTGCCGGGGCTAAGTCGGCTCCAAAGTCAACCTTAACGTAACCGCATAAGGCTCAAAATTCCAGCCAAAATGAAGGTCGTAGAAGAAGAACAGCTCATAACTGTTATGGATGGGCCATGGTCGCCCACTGGCGTGATCCGCGAGATCGTGGAGTCGGGTACCCAAGAGGACCCGTTCTACGTGATGGATCTCGGCGAGGTGGTCGCTAGGTACCATCGCTGGAAGGAGCTCATGCCGCGCGTGGAGCCGTTCTATGGTGAGATATGCTTTTGTATTGTTTATGTCAAGTATTCAGTTGAGGATTCGTGAAGTAATATGAAATCGCCAGGATCCGCCTTAAGCAAGCGTGGTTATCAATTGCTTTCGCTGTATGAAAGGCCTTAGCTCTGCAGTGGGACAATAATATGCTTGTAATATTATTATTATTATCAGGAAATTGTTTCAACTCACAACTATTCTAGGTTTATCCTTATCATTAAAATTAAATTAGGAACAAATACACAGTATTTGATACCCGCTAAACCAATTATTTTTCAACGGAATTGGAACTAAATACTAGGTATATTTTATTTAGCTTTCTCGAATACGAGTAGTCAAAAGCCCGAAAAGCTGACAACCAGTCCTACCAAGGGTATCGTGTTAGTTATCCAGTTACTGGGTTGTGGAGGTCATAGGCAGTCGCTCCATGTAAATTACTGGTATGCAGCAGCATCCGGTCAGACTGGAAGGCGACCTCATCATAGTTGGGAAAAGGCTAGGTGGATGATGATCATCTTTAGCTTACCCCTATTCATAAACCCTTCTCAAATATGCTCAAAAGTACTGTGTGTTCTGTAAGTATCTGATGAAAGTGTAAACAAACCCTTTTCAGGTTAAATTCTTACGCAATCACTCACTAAAGGGAATTAGCAATATATTCATTAGTATTAAGTACGTTTTACACTTTTTTCAACAATGATTGTTTGAATAACATAAATTGTAATAAAAAATATCGAAAATTGAGGTTTTTAATTGACCACAATGGTCAAATGAAGACATCTTTAGAACACAATGGTCAAATGAACACAATGGTCAAATGAAGACATCTTACTTATGCGTATCAAGTTCGTATTTGATTCGTGTTCGTTTCTGTTCCGGTTTGGCCATCCTAGTAATTGTATGGACGTTTGAGCACTCATGCGTATACGGTTCGTACAATTACTAGGATGGCCAAACCGGATCAGAAACAAATGGGCAAACGCCCTTGATGTGATTTAAAATTAGAATTTCGGGTTTAAAGTATAAAAATCAAAGCACTCAATTTGTAAGGGGCACTACAAATTAGCACCTGGTCAGGTACACTTTCTGATCTTTTTGTTTACATTTTAATCAGATACATTTGGAACAGGCCATATATAACATTAATATTTGTTCGTCAGCCGTGAAATGCAATGACGACAAGCTCCTGGTCAGCACGCTGGCGGCGCTGGGCACCGGCTTTGACTGCGCATCCAAGGTCGAGATCGAACTCGTCACCTCCATCGGAGTAGCTCCCGAGTAAGTACTATTTTACAGCCTGTAGCTTCGAGCATAGAAAAATAAATAATAAAAGAAAATAAAGAAAGAACGAATAATATTTATTTGGACACAGTTCGTGAAACACATAATAACAAGATAAAAAGTGAAAATAATCATAAAGCAATAAGTGTGTGCCTCACGGCTGCGCCAAAAAGGTTCATAGGTAAAAGGAGTCAAGTTCGTTCCCCCATCTTCCTCTTTGTCCCATTTAATATGAAGCAAAAAGGTATTTGAAACCTTTTTTAAATATAGGCATCACTAACTATGACATTTGTTACAGGCGCATAATTTTCGCGAACCCAGCTAAGATGGCGTCGCACATCCGCTACGCGTCGGCCGTCGGCGTCGACGTCATGACGTTCGACTCCGAGACCGAGCTCATGAAGATCAAACAATACATGCCGCACGCACAGTGAGTACTATTACTTTAAACCAACAAAAAAAAACTATTAGTAGTTTTTGCACGTGATTTTGACGGTCAATATTTTATAATTTCCTAGCTGACTGATCCCTGAGAAGAAATGGCGAAAGAAACTCATAGGTCATGGTCGATTTTAAAGGCCAAATGTTCTAATATATTAACTAGCTTTACACAAGTGCAATCAACACAAGTTACAACATTTTAAACCACGAAGTTTTTGTGCTGTTCCTAATTTCAATATTAATTTATTATTAACATAAATCTTATCGGAATAAATTTCGGTTTAAAAGAACTAAGCGTGAACGAAGCGACTTTTACTGAGTAAATTTTCAATAAAAGGAACTATTGTGCAAAATTTCATGCTTCTAGACACAGCAGCTTAGCTTGGGCGTTGTCTGTCAGTTCATAATTTAATATCTGTAGATATTGCTACATACTGATAGAGCTTTCCCCGTGTGTGCGCAGGCTTGTGATCCGCATCCGCTGCGACGCGGCGTCGGCGCAGTGTCCGCTGGGCATCAAGTTCGGCTGCGACCCCGTCACCGAGGCGCCGCGACTGATCAAGCTGGCTGCCGTGCTCGGCCTGGACGTAAGTACTGCTTTGTTACATACTTAGATGCATATTTGTGTATAAGTCAAATCATTTATTTCAAGTAGGCCATTTAAATGCACTTATGAAAGTTAAAATTTACAAGAAAATACAATTGATTCCACCACGCGTAGCATGACAGCCATAGAAACAGGTTTTGTCGACGAAAGAATAGAGAAAATCACAAATTGTAATTGTTAATCTGTCATTTTGTCTATCCTTCCGTCAACAAAACCCGTTTAAGTGTGCTTAGGCCTTCGTAAAGGTAGTTTCATATGGAGAAGAAGATGGGCAAGAAACTCCATAGTTACTTTTTTTTATGTCTTACAATATTTTATTTACATTAATTATATGTGAAGACAATATACCCGGAATAAAATTACTACAATAGGTATAAATTAAGATGTAGACACCGAAGTAGTTAGGTAGTCTGAGTACGTCAAATTGACCTGCAGGTATTGTGATAGTTGTGTTATGTTTATGTATGAAATATTGTTCAGATGGTCGGCGTCTCGTTCCACGTCGGCAGCGGCGCTTCGGAGACGGAAGTGTACGCGCGCGCCATCGCGCTGTCCCGAGCGTTGTTCCACGTGGCGCACAACGTGGGACACAAGAACATGCGTCTGTTGGACGTAGGGGGAGGCTTCCCGGGAGGGTCGCACTCTTCTATCTGCGAGGTGAGACTATTTCTTTAGTATTATGTGGCCATTAAAATAATAATGGAAGACTTATGAAAACTGACAATTAATGAAAAAGGAATTTTTAATTCTCTGATAATGTTAAATAAATTAGCCGCTGTCGTTGCTCAAAAATTATCAGACCAAAATCAAAATCATTTAGACTAGGTTGAGATCCAGACATTTACAAAAAATTGCCTTCAAAGCAAGAGTGAACAGGCACGCACGCACGCACGCTCGAATCATTATAAAGGTCTATAATGATTCATCGCTTCCATCGGGCGAAATCTAGATTAAGATCAGGCAATTAAAAACAACCTATAGTAAATATTTGACAGCTATTTGCGAGCTTCCAACTTTTATAAAGTGCACCAAACAATTCTAAACTAATTTGCAACTTTCCGAGCAACTTTTGTAAATATTTAGTTAATGAATGTGTTTCTCCCGTCAGGTGGCCGATGTGATCAACTCGTCCCTGGAGGAGCACTTCCCGGAGCGCTCGGTGCGCGTCATCGCCGAGCCGGGCCGCTACTTCGCCGCCGCCGCCTACACGCTCGCCACCATGGTGCACGCCAAGCGAGAGGTGCGTACATTATACTAATCTATTTCAGACTGCTACACACGTGCGGGTCGGCACGTTCGATTTGGCAGTAGTCGTTAAACAACGAAAGCCGACCCGAAGCAATTACACATATTCCGCTCGTGCCGATCGGCTAAATTCTCCTACCTCCCCTGGAACAGGTTCGGGTCGGCTCCGCACAGTTCGGGCTAAGCCGAACGGGTTCTTCCCGAATATATTTATATCTTCACTATCCGTGTGCCCGATTAGATTTCCCATCTGTACACATATTCAGCTCGTGCCGATCGGCTAAATTCTCCCACCTCCCCTTAACCAGGTTCGGGTCGGCTCCGCCCAGTTCGGGCTAAGCCGAACGGCTTCTTCTCGGATATATTTATATCTTCACTATCCGTGTGCCCGATTGGATGTCCCATCGGCAGAAATGACTTAACTTCCATACAAAGTTTCATCCCCTATTTAACCCCTTTAGGGGGATGATTTTTACAAAATATTTTCTTAGTAATCACTTTCATAATATACGGAACTCTTGTGCAAAATTTCATGCTTCTAGACACAGCGGTTTAGGCTGTGCGTTGTCTACTAGTGAACGAATTTAAGATTTTATTAAGTAGATTAGCTGCCCGCCTTGGCTTCGCACGGGGAGCACTAAGTACTTATTTACGACTACCTGCCTACCCTACCTACCTACTTACATGCCTACGTACCTATCTAACTAATTAACCCTACCTACAGTTACCTATAACCTTGTCCTGAGAATAACGAACACGCCAAAAAAATAATTATCCAATTTGGTGCTGCCGTTCGCAAGTAATGGTTTCCCATGGTCACGCCAAGGAAAACAGGGATTCATTTTTATGTAAAAAGATAGATATAATCTTGCCGGCCCGAAAATGTGTATGGCACCCGTCACTTTTCTGCGAGAGAAAGCTTGAATCCCAACAGTGGGCACATTATTGGCTGACTATGTATGTATAATTTAACATATTTTTGTTTCTCATCAGGTGGCGTCTAAGGAGTGCGACGAGAACGCTGAGACGCACACGATGTACTTCATGAACGACGGCGTGTACGGCTCCTTCAACTGCGTGCTGTACGACCACCAGCATGTCGTCGCCGAGCCGCTCTACGTAAGTGTCTACTAATATATTAACTAGCAACCCGACCCTGCTTCGTACAGTTTTTAGGACTTGATAAAACCTCGAGATTTCTTTATTATAAGTATGTTTAATATTAACGTATTATGTACAGACGCCAGCACATCAACCTACTACAATCTGTCAAATTTCTTTAATCGATTTTCAACTTTATCACTAACGTTCGTAAGGTTCAAAGTTGATTGGGAAAATTTGACAGTTTCGGGTAGGTTGATCTGCAATACATTCTCTTAAATAGGTGATGAAAACCGTATCGAAATCTGTTGCCTAGTTTAAAAGAACAACGCGGTCACACAGACAGACATAAAAAGTGAAACATCCTTAATTTTAAATATTCCGTTTATCCTTAGGACAACGGCTCGGCGGCCGCGGCCTGCTCCGTGTGGGGCCCCACGTGCGACGGGCTGGACTGCGTGCTGCCGCGCGCGCGCCTGCCCGCGCTGGCCGTGGGCGACTGGCTCGTGTTCCGCGACATGGGCGCCTACACGCTGCCCGTGGCCTCGCCGTTCAACGGCTTCCCGGTGCCCACGGTCCGGCCCGTCGTCGACGCGAGACTTGCGTGAGTATGACATAACGTCACGCCTATTTTCCCCGCAGAGATATACCTATAGTACACCCACATTTCGCCAGTTATGTTAACGTCCCATGTAATAGGGGGCGGGCCAATTGTAATTGCCAATTAATTGTCATTGCCAAATCTAGAATCCGGGATGCTACTGGGAAATTTAAGATGGAAAACCCAATAACTTTTTGCCCAACGCGAGAATCGAACCCAGGGCCTCATGCTCTTGCGGGAAAGTCCGAAAGAGATACCGTGGCCCCTTCGGCAACGTACAGGCAACGGAAGGAACACGGGTGGGTTTTAGTCAGTAAGAGTCTGACACGCCCTCCCGCTCCACCCAGAGCGGGAGAAGTTATTTGATAATTTCCAACTCAAAAAAAAAAAAAAAAGGGCCTCATGCTCAGCAGTAGTGCTTGCGACCAGTAGACCAATGAGGCGCACGTGCGTTTCCAAAAAATGATGTTGCTGCAACACACTGCACTACTTTTGTTACTTAATTATCAATTTGAACTTTACAAATAGATTTTATATTTTATTCCAGATGCGTGCTGAAGGAGCTGCGTCCCCTGAGCGCGTCCCAGTTCGCGGCGGGGCGCGCGGCGCCCGCGCCTGCGCCGGCGCCGCCCGCGTCGCGCGCCGTGTTCGTGGAGTGCGCGCTCAAGTGACACGCGCGCCGCCCTCGCGCACGCGCACACACTGTGAGCTCGCACGCACACACGGCCGCTCGCGTCAGGTAACAAATAATGTTGGGAAGTAGTGTACACATCTACCGAAATTATATTATTTTATCAATTAAAAAATAAAACCTCAATAGGTTTGTGTATCTCAAGTTAAGATATTAATTACTGATATTATTTATTGTCTTAACTTGAGGGTTACTGATAATTCATAAAAAATATCAGTTTGAGGTACTTAGTAACAACTAAGTAAGTACAAAAACCGGTAATGCGACGGCGACAGTGATTCCAAAAACCGGATTCACATTACTGTGATGTTTCGTGTCGTCGTGACGCCCTCTGCAAAGTATTATCCAATCAAAACTCTTTATAATACGATGAACTCCTGAACAGATTCGTTTGATTGGCTTCGGCTGCATCACGATACGATACGTCAGCTGAGTGATACTTCGTCAAAGGGTATAACCATAGCTTGGCGTTTTTATTATGAAAATAACGCGTGGAACTTCCACTTTAAAGGCGTTATTACTGATTTTTTACATAATTTCCGTAGATGTGTCCCAGATTTAAAGTTTTTTTTAAATCTTTTTGACATTATTTGGTTATTTGTATGGAGTACACATTTGGTCGGTCTCACACCTACACACCCATTTCTCAGGTAGCAAATAATGTTAATAAATGATGAAAAGATTTTTTTAAACATTATTTGTGTTAAAATGCTTTGTTTGTTAATACATAAGCTCAATATAGACGGCCTCGTTACAATATTACAGTACGACTCGAATCAGAGGCTCTATCGACTTGTCACAACCAAGTAACATTGTGACAAAAAATTTGCGAATGTACTTACTAATCAAATATGAATCCTATGTCTTTATGATAAGGTTTATTATTCTTTACCTACATACAGTATGGTATACCGCTCAGGTATCGATGGAACCTCTGGCTTGCATCGTATTGTACCTATATAAAATTTCGCTCTATGTGTGTGTTAGCGTTTTATCTCTTGCAGGAGTTTAGAAAACGTAGGAAAACTTTGCATTTCAGTAACTATTTTAATCTCTCACCAAATTCAAAATCGTGGGTCATTTATAGTATAAAATTTTTATTTTGTATAAATTATTATGGTATTTAGACGTTTTGTGTAGCGATGTGATTGTTAAGAAATATATATTTATGTATTTATGTAATTCTAAAATTAATGTCGTGTCGCTCTTTACGCGAATTTGTTAATCCTCATTATATGGATATTTTAGAACCCGTGATCCAACTAACATTTTGGCCAAAAAAAATCAAAATTTTGGTCATAATATTAGTTGAATCACTTTGAAGTTATCCATATTGTTTTTCGCTTACTAACATTGATTTCATTTGCGCAAAAAACTGCCTAAATGTATATAAAATTCACGGTGTTCTCGTTTGCATATTTTAGACGCAATGTATTCACTATAAATGTATTTCGATGTGTCAGTCACGGACATGTGTAATGTGGTTTAATGAATTTTTCAAAGTTAATGTTCACCTCATAGGATGGTTTCGCAAAAATATTTGTGGCAATCTTGCTCTTTAATAAACATTTGTGGAATGTGATACGGTGTTTTTATTTCTCCTTTTCTTTGGATTAGATCGTAATCTTCATCATTTCAGCCGAAAGTCGTCCACTGCTGGACATAAGATTCATGCCTTCTTTCCATGAGGGTAGGCAGAAACTACCGAACGCCACGATCCCTACATGCTCCTTTTTACCCGACTGCGGCGAAGCCAAAAAAGATGGATTATGTGTTTGTTACCTTCGAAGCTATGTAAATTACATGGACCACGAGGAAATGTACAGAAGCGCAATTAATCAATTCGATTTGATTCGACGAGTAATAATCGATGATATCGATTAAGTATTTAACTTTTCTTAAATTCATTGATAGGTAAAAAAAAAACTTACAAATATATAATCGATTGTTTGCATCATAGAGGAAATCCAAAACCAGATGGTGGAAACACTGCCAGGCGGGCGACTGCCAGGGGCGCCAACCTTTAGGGTACCCACACAGCCTGTTACTCACCCATTCTGTATGAATGCCCTATAGCAGGGTTTCTCACACTTTGAGAAACCCTGCTATAGGGCATTCATACACGATCGCGAACCCCTAGGAGTTCGCCATTCGACGGTACGCGCCCATTTATGGTAACGACCGAGAGAGTAAATTCTAGTTTGAGTATTAAGCAACAGGAGTCATTACTAGAAATGTCCGTTGATGAAACTCTTCCAGCTGATTTAAAAAGGATGTCTGATTGATTTTTGGGCAGCTAGACCGGAAGAATATCCCGAACTCGCACGCAAAGCGGTGAATTTCCTTTTACCCTTTGCGACAACATACTTATGCGAGAGTGGGTTTTCACACCTAATCATGATAAAAATGAAATACAGAAATCGACTTGATACTGAGTCAGAATTAAGGCTAAAATTGTCCTAAATTATTCCAAAAAGTGATTTATTTTTTGCTCTGTATTTGTTACCTTTTATTGAAATAAAATACCTTATTTTCTTCAACATACTATTTTATTCTTTTTAGGGTTCCGTGCCTCAAAAGGAAAAACGAAACCCTTATAGGGTCACTCTTGTGTCTGTCTGTCTGTCACAACCAATTTGCTGCGAATCTACATAATGGACCGATTAAGTTGAAATTTGGTACACATGTATTTCTGTGACCCAAACTCGGACGTGTAACGTAAATAAATGAATTTTGATTAAGGAGGGTAAAAAGAAAGTTTTGCCAACTGTACCGTGGGACGTATCAAATGAAAGGGCTTATTGCGAGTATCTCAATCTTTTTTCTTCGTAATTTTGAAAGGAAAACCTTTAAAGATATTTATGAAAATTTACCATCCCCCCCCCCCCCCCCTTATCTCCGAAACTACTGACAACAATTTTGAAAAAATACAGAGAATGGTTCTTTACTCATAGATTGCAGGAAAACCTATAAGAAGTCTATGGTCTTAAAATAACATGGTAAATCTCTCAATATTGTACGTACAAACTTATATTTGGAGTTGGATATAACTCAAACTCAAAGCATTTATTTCAATTAAACCATTTACAGGCACTTTTGAATTGTCAAGGGGTCAGTCAGTCAGAAATATGAAGCTAGTTGCCCATTCCAAAGCGTAGGTTCCTATGGAGAAGAACGGACAAGAAACTCCACGGACACTTTTAAATCATAATGTTGTTACAAAATATTGGTTACATCATTCATGTTGAAATTATACATGTGAGACCAATGTAGAAAGACGTGCACGTAAAACACAAGTCACAGTGCTCACACATGTGCTATGCAATTATACAATACTACGAGATTGAAGTTATACAACTCAAAGATAATTTATGCAATCTTCAGCAGCTCCGACAATATTTTCGAATGCTAAAATTAAACTAGTTTATGCGCCCTTGTGGAGCTGGACCAGCGTTGAGCCAAGCATTTTTGTCACCGATATAATCCCCCAGCTTATAATATGCTTGGCAGCATAGTGTGCGTTTTATACAAGATTTTAATTTAGTTGTAGTATGTGGGGAGGTATTTTATTGTAACATTTTAAACAGTACCCCAAGAAAGATGAGTCTACTTTCGCCAGTCTGAAACCCGGTTGAACTAATTGATCCCTATTTCTAGAACTATAATTGTGTCTTTCACCTCTTTTACTGAAAAGATTAAGATTTTTCCTGGCGTACATGATGTTTTCATATATATATTGACAAGGTACCGTCATGATGTTAATGTTTTTAAACAGTTCCCTTAGAGAATAGGCAATATATTGCTCTAATGGCTCTTTTCTGCAGAATAAAAATAGAGTCGATATCTGCAGCCCGTCCCCATAGTAAAATACACCGTAAGACATGATACTATGAAAGTAACTGAAATAGACTAGCCTTGCGGTATCTATATCAGTAAATTGACGGATTTTTCTTACAGCATAAATGCTGCTGAACTTAGCCGTCCTGCAAGAGATGTTAAATGCGGACCCCATTGCAGCCTTGAGTCGAGCGTGATCCCCATGAAAACAGTTTTATCAACGAATTCTAGTTTCTCCCTATTCAATACTATATCACAATCACTACTTTTAACATTCGGTAAAGCAAATCTTATGCATTTCGTTTTTTTCCCATTTAATACTAAATTATTTGCAGTAAACCAATTTTGGACCTGCAGTAGGGCGTTATTTACGTCGTCAAGTAATTTGATGCACGTCTATTTATCTTAAAAATTAGGGAAGTATCGTCAGCAAATAACACCATTTGTGGTTGGTTTTTTAATAAATGGGGTAGATCATTAATATAAACTAAAAAGAGGAAAGGACCCAAAATCGAGCCTTGTGGAACATATTCCCCCATACATTCCAACTCCAAATATAAGTGACATAATATGTAAATATTTATCTCAAATCTATGTAAATTAAATAATATTATAGAAGTATAGTCATGTTTATTTATTCATTACAATTTTACGTCGCGATTTAACAGAGTGGCTGTATAAAAAGTGTTTGCTTAGTTTTTAAATTTTTGACGGCAGGGAAAATCATTTCCCCGGGACGAAAAGTACTTTTTATCCCCCTTGTATAACAATCTACTATTTCGAGCCTACTTTACTTCATTAAAATCAAAAAACAAATATTGCAAGAAGCGTTTATTATACAAACATTACAGAATTACTTAACCAGTAAAAAATATACATTTAGGTTAAGGTCCACTTGAGTCACAAATCATAAACCCCCTTATTCATAAACGCTGCTTTAAGTTTAAGTAATGATTAGCGCATGTTTAACCAAACATTTTGACGTTTAAACATCTCTTAACTTAAAGTAGCGTTTATGAATAAGAGGGTAAGGGTTTATTTATAAACTTTGCATAAAGTTAAGTAATGGTACGCGACTGTTAAACCATATTTTTCACGTCCCTTCGAATAAAGGGGTATATGCAACATTAAAATATGTTTACATTTCTGTCAATCGTTTGAAGTTGTCAGAGACAGAATGATGTTTCTAATATGTTTTAGTGCGAAACAAATTTACTGATTGGTGGTGCAAGCGGGCCTAAGATATCACTGTATTGAGAAACATTCAAAATGCCGACGCTTAGCGCCAGTTTCTACTAAAATTAAGTTACAATCATTTGTCTATATGTCCAGACTTAGAACAAATAAGAGATACTGTATTTTACAATAACATAATTGCGATTACCTAAATGGATATATATATTTTTATATGGGCTCATCAAGGCCATTTATTTATACCCGGTTTCTGAGGTCCCAGAACGTTAAATCTGTCATTAGTTTGATGATTATGAATGATTACAATAACAGCTTCGCCAAATAGAACGGGAACTTAGCGCGCGTTAGAGCGCTAGAGTTACGCCGCGCTATAGCGTCGAATTGTGTTTACTGTCAAACAGAGAGCCGGCGCTAGTAACGCCGCGACACTAGCGTTGCGTACTTAGCGCTCTAACGCGCGCTAATTACGCGTGCTATTTGGCGAAACGTTTAATTCATTTTTTATTCGTATACATAACTAAAAAATTACATTGAAATGCACAGGAAATACATTTATTTGAAAATGTATGGAATATGTTAATGTAATTATAAGAAACCAGCTCAATTACATTCATATTTATTTCATCATTTATTCGTCACCATTTTCACAATTATCTGGTGATTCGGTCACCAATATTAATATCACTGTTACACTCACAGAAGTATTCTTATTCGATATGAATACAGCTCATAACACAGTCATATTAGTTAGTTAAACAAGGTAATTAGACAACCGGGTGGAATGCAAAGAACTGGAGCTGTTGGGTGAATTACATCCCACTCCCTCTCACAGAGAAGACTGAAGCCTGGATTCCAATAGTGGGCACATTATTGGCTAATTTTACTTATGCACCCAGTTTGCGCCCACTTTCGTTTTAGTACAATACGGCCGATGAATCATGGCCGGTCTGAACATCGCGCAAGTTCTCTCATTTGGTTCCTAAAAAATGTTATTGCGCAAAGTTCGGACCGGTCATGATGGCCGTCTACAGTTCACACTCCATATAAAATGCTGGTATTCAGCTGCATTCGGTAAGACTGAGAAGACGACACCAACATAGTTGGGATAAGGCTAAGCAGATCTATACAGTTCAAATATTATCAGATATTGACTACTGACAGTTGTCCAATTATCTTGGTTGGCTAGCAGTTATCATCAGACAATCATTCCTTACTTACATACTTAATCACCAGTCTTTAAGTTAACACAATTGTTCATATTCTTTCTTGATTTATTCACTTTCACATTTCGAAAATTCAAAATTCACTTCAAAATCTATCCATATCGGAATTATAACCACTTCACTATTTGACGGAGTAACATAACATAACTTCACGCCTATGTAGCTCGAGAGGGGAAGGCAGTAGTGTAGAGTGCACTCTAGTTTCGCCAGTTATGTATAAGTACCATGTAAGGGTATGAGCCTATTGCCAATAACAGGGCTGGGGAGTGATGGAGTATTCAATTATATTTTTTTAAGTTCCATGTATATGACTCCAGACTATGGCGGGTTGTGCCTCTTCCGTCTTGACTGACAACAAAGTAGTTTTCATTATAGGACGTCCGTATCTTCTCTACATCTCTATTAACTAACAATTTACTTCATCTTTCATTTTGTGTTCTATTCCTTCGTTCCAAAGTTCAGTGTTTCATTGATTCCGGTACAGATGGTTGTTCATCCTCATGTCCCTTCTCTTTCGCACGTGGGATCAGCAGATTTGTACACTGTATGTGTTCAGGTAATGCTGCAAGGCTTGACGATGTGGCTCGTCGAGTGCGGCGAGGCGCGGCGGGAGTAGGCCGGGCGAGCGAGACGAGAGGGTGCCCAGCGATACGGCTAGGTAGTTGACCGGTGACTCGATACCTGGGAGTAGAAACAGATGGTGAGTTTGTGATTTAATCCCTATGGCAGCTATTCTAACTTTAAGGGTGCGGAAACGAAACCAGCGGCAAGGAGCGGTGCCAAGGTGGCGGCGGAACAACTTTGTACCATTTCCGTCGCCCCGCTCGGCCACTGCTCCTCGCTGTTGTTGTATTTATTTATTTATTTAATTCTTCAAGCACAGAAAAGTACAGAGGCGGACTTAATGCCATAGGCATTTTCTACCAGTCAACCTTTGGGTGATACAGAGACAAACAGTGGTAGGTGCAACAACGAGAAATTGAGGAATATTTTTAAAGGAACTATAAAGATACACATATACCTATTACAAACTATTAATATAATATATATGCCTAATTATATATAAATATAAGCACAAATAAATATACATAAATACACGAATATACTAGAACAAATAAGACAAACAATGGGAAAACATTAACGTTGTAATGATACTGCCAGCTTCTTACGAATGTGCTCGCGAACTTTAACTTTAAAGGATAATGTTTTCGTTGTTTTGTTTGTTTTCGTGTCCAGTAGCCGGTAAAACTAAATTTTTCTAAAAATTTTTTGCAATTTGCGGGTTCAGTATTATATTTTGATCAATACAACATGTTTGATCAAAATATAATTCGCGACCGTAACAAATAGGTACTAGAGTTGTATTGATAACTTGAATTATTATAATCTGTAAATACTGGAACTCAAGTCCAGTTAGACTGGAAGCCGATCCCAACATAGTGGGGAAAAGGCTAGACACATGACGAATTCTTAATACTTTATGAAACAGACGGCGTTACTTATTGAATATTATGTTATGTTACGTACCAGCGAGCGGGTCGCCAGCGGCTCCCTTAGCGCAGGTGAGTTGAGCGTACTGCGCCTGGTAGCCCGGCGTGTCATCTACCTCGATGAAGTGGTCGTCTGGTAGCGCGGTGTCGTCTGTAGGTAGCTCGAATAGAGAGATGAGGGCCTGTGAAAGAGAAAAATACGTTTGTTTGAAACATGTACACATAAAAAAAAGATAAGTAAGTTACTTCGAATTAAAAAACAAAGAGATCTATAATCACGAACATAGTCAGCCTATAATGTTCCAATATGGGAGTGGGCTGTAATCTACCACGCGGGCCCAGTGTGGGTTGGTAGATGTCACATGTCTTCGAAGGTTATGGTTCTAGGACATGATGTTTTCCTTCATCGTTTTGAGAGCAGTGGTAATGAAATTATTATCACAAAGTAAAGCTCCTGGCTGGGTTCGAACCCACGACTTAAAACTCTTAAGTCGGGGCCGTCGCCACTGAGCCACCATTGCTGTGCACACAACAGAAAAAGTCGGCAGCTGCACGTCGGGACTGCGACAAGAAGACTCTACTCAGCATGATGCTGTTGTTCTTATAGTTTTGATTTGGAGTGATTTTATTAACACCTAGTATGTTATACTAATATGTGCAGCCCTTTCAGTTATTTTTACCTCAGATTTTGCATTATTGTAAAAATTACAGTGATCTTTATTCTCGTTATAATAAGGTTGCTGTTAAGGTCCTACAACTGACAAGTCTGTCAAAATCACTACAAAAAGGTTGATAAGGTTGAAATAACTGTCAACGTAATATGTGTGTCGAGCGTATAGAACTCGTGGGCTACAGCTGAAAATCAGCATCAGGAGCATTATAAGCAATGCAATCTTTCTGGTTTCATAGTTTTAAGGTGTTTTTGTTCTAATGCTTATAAACGCATTTTTCTTTCTGTGTGTATGTGGCGGCATTTACATCGCCACTTGCGAACTACGCATCATAGACACAAAGCGGCGTCAGCGTCACGCATAATCTGCATCGCGCAAGCAGAGTTTACCGCGCGACGAGCATATATACAACGTCCCGACATCAATTGACGGGCAGTTGCCCACCAGACACAACACCCGTCTGGTCGGAGGATCCTCCTTTTTCTATGGAGGATGAGTGAACTTTACACCCTGTTCCTCATGCTTTTATATGTACCTGTAGAAGTCGCGGCCACAGCGGCGCCAGCGAGCCGTGCAGGAAGTGCTGACTGTCCGTCAACAGCTTGACGCAGCCCACGGCCGCCGCCTTGCGTTCTAGAGCTCCCGATACTTTTTGCAGGTCTGCGATCAGGACGCGTTCTACGTACATGCCGAACATTCTGCGGATAAAAGGTTATATATATATTAAGTAATATTATTTACAATGCATTATTTTATAAATATGTAGGTATTTATCTATTTATACTTGTAGTACACCAGAAAATACATTTAACTATCTATATAAATATCTAAAAAAATTCAAGATTTACGGCAATAAATCTGACGAGGTAACTTTTAAATATTTGCGTGACAGAGTCAAGACTATGGAAGCTTCATGTTATGAAAGTTATCTTAAGCTAACCGAAAAATCCATTAAAGACAACCCTAAACACTTTTGGTCTTTTGTTAAAAATCGGTATAACTCTAATTCTATACCTAATACACTAAATTATAAGGATGAATCATTACTCACTGGAGACTCTATTTGTGAAGCTTTCTCGTCTTATTTCATGTCGACTTTCCTTAACTCCCCTTCATCTAATAATCCCAGTCCACCCCCTATTTTCCCTTCTAATACTAACAGAACTACATCTGACATTTGTCACATTGAAGTAAATGTTGATGTTGTGACCGGTTTACTTCGTAAACTGGATCCAACTAAAGGTGCTGGTCCTGATAATATATCTTCTAAGTTTCTAATTAAATGCGCGTCTTCCATTGCCCTTCCCATATCAATATTGTTTTCCAAGTCTTTAACTCAAGGTGTTGTTCCTAAAGTGTGGAAATCTGCTTTTGTTACACCCGTACATAAGAAGGGGTCTAAAACCGAGATTACTAATTATAGGCCTATATCCAAACTGTGCATTATAGCTAAAATATTTGAGAGGATTGTCTATAACCAGTTATATCCCGCCCTTGCTAGCTCATTCAGCTCCTTTCAGCACGGATTTTTAAAAGGACGGTCTACCACATCTAATTTGATTTTATTCAATGATTTTATTACCGATGCTATGGATATTGGTAATCAGGTCGATGTGATTTATACAGATTATAGCAAGGCATTTGATCGGATCGACCACGATACCCTGATAAAGAAGCTGAGCTACATGGGCATCCGTGGGGACCTCTTGAGGTGGTTCTCTTCTTACATCGACAACAGGTCACAAGCCGTAGTCCTCAACAATTACGTGTCTAGTTGGGTAAACGTGCCCAGTGGGGTGCCTCAGGGATCGTTGTTGGGTCCCTTTTTATTTGTAGTCTATGTGAATGACATCGATCAGTGCTTCCATTCATCCAAACTATTATGTTTTGCCGATGACATGAAAATATTTGCCACTGTTTCAACGCTCGAAGACAGACTAGCACTTCAGGCTGATTTGTATCGGCTTGAAGAGTATTGTCGGGCTCATAGACTAGATCTCAACCCATCCAAGTGTTCGGTGATCACTTTCACTAGAAAACGTGCAGTGTTAGCTACGACTTATACTTTGGCGGGCCAGATCTTGCCAAGGTGCAATACTATTCGTGACTTGGGCGTCCATCAAGACAGTAAGTTAGTTTTTGACACACATATTGATGCAATTGTCAAAAAAGCTTCTAAACTACTTGGGTTGATAATACGACTCTCTAAGTGTTTTACAAACGCTAAAACACTAAAAACATTGTATTGCACTTTTGTAAGAAGCCAGCTTGAGTATGCCTCACAGATCTGGAATCCTCGTTATCATAAATACATTGACCGCATTGAAAACATCCAAAGACGTTTCATAAAGTATCTTTGCTTTCATCAAAGGATTTCATATCAGTCAACTGATTACCTTAGGCTCTGTAAGAAGTACCACCTACTACCACTGGTGGAACGACGTAAAATTGCTGACAGCTTATTTTTGTTGAAAATCTTCAATAACGATATTGATAACCCTGAGTTATTGTCTAAATTTCATTTTAATGTGCCTTGTAAAACATTTCGGTTTAACCCACCCATACGTGTACCTCATACATCTTCAAATTATAGGCAGAACAGCTATATTGTGCGTGCAAGCAGACAATTCAATGACATATGCAAGGAATATGATTTGGATCCATTCACAACTAGTGTGAATTCGGCCAGAAGGTGCTTAAGCCTCAATTTTTTCAAGTAGCGGTAGGTTATTTTAATTATTTCTATTAATTTATCTACATATAGTTTCATACTTTCATTTACGTAATTTTTGCGAACTAAGTTTATTTTTTTATATTGTATTTATTTTACCTATGGCGTTTTTTGTTTTGTGCTCACATCAAAATTCATGTTTATTATAAATCTATACGTGAGGACTTGTAATTGGCTTTCTGGTGACTATGGTTTCTTCTTTTTGTTTGTTTTTATTAGCTGTAAGTCTTCCATGTACTAAATAAATAAATAAATAAATAAATAAATTAACAAAAATATAAATTGAACACTGCAAAACATGCGCATGGGCGCTTTCAGCGTTTGTAGATAGTTTTATTGGTACAGTCAGTACAAATAAACATCATTTCATTATCGACTCAAAAAAACCATAATTTATTTTTTATTTTTTTTCTTTGACTGTCTCGTTGTCGCAAGCGCTACTGCAGAGCATGAGGTCCTGGGTTCGATTTCCAGGAATCATCGTTTAAGCCGAACGACGTCCACTGCTGGACATAGGCCTTCCCCAAGGCCCACCACTTCGACCGGTTCTATGCTTCTTTCTCGCTCTCGCATCCAGCGGATTCCTGCAGCCACCATGTCATCGGTCCACCTAATGGGAGGCCTTCCAACGCTACGTCCTATCGGCCCCATCGGTCATCTATTCTGCGAGCAATGTGCAAAAAAACTATAGTGAAATCAATTTCCTCACCCAGCCTGCACGGAGTCCACGAGGTCGATCAGCGGGTCGGCCCCGAAGTGCGCGGCATAGAAGCCAAGGAAGGCGATCAGGCCGCGCACGTACTTTGTGGTCTTCGACGAGGAGAGCCGCTGGAACAGCAGCGTTATTATCTGCTTCGTGTACTGGGACATCACATCGCTGCGAATTTAAATGTCATTGTGTTACAAAAATAACTAGTCTATCCCAAAAGTATCTGATGAAAGTGTAAACAAATCCTGTTCAGGTTAAATTCTTGCGCAATCACTCACTAAAGGGAATTAGTAATAGTAACATATTAATCTGTATTTAGAAGGTTTCAACTTTATATCTCGCTACTGTTTCTAACAATTATTGCTTGAATAAATTGTAATTGAAAAATCATCGACGAAAATTGAGGTTATAAAATTAACCTCAACTGTAAAAAACATCTTTAAGGTCATTTAAATTAAAAAAAAAACAAAATTGGGTTTAAGTATTCAAATAATCAAATAAAAGCACTCAATTTGTAAGCGGCACTAGAAATTGGCATCCACAGGTACAGTCACGGACTTTAATTGATGAGCCACTTTCCAACTTTTCAATTTTGCAGTTTTGTACATTCACGAGATTACACGATTAAACACGAACTCAAACCGCAAGTTCGTTAACAAGATGACAAATTACTAATATTCGGAAATAGTCTTATCCATACAGGTTGAAGGTTGACTAATAAGTTATCAATGATAAATCAATACAATGTTGCATACTTACGTTTATCCAATCTATGTATCTGTACATTTGTACAGTCACGGTCTGATCTATTTGTTTACATTTTCATTAAATAATTTTAGAACAGACCATAAAAGGTGTAACTTTGTACTAATTATTATGAACAACTTTTACTATGGAATCAACCATGACATCTCGAAAAAGATCAGCTGCGCCCTACATTTGGTGGAGTTATGCGAACATAAAAGTACAGAGCAGCTTATAGTTTTCAGTTTTCCACTTATTTCTATTACACCCTGTATAAAAACGAAGTCTAAAATAAAAAATCGGTTCGATAAATGCTTGTGGAATCTACCATATATATATATGCACAGGTCACGAGAATAAATATATATAGTATGGACAGCTCGGCAATAATATCTGATTTCATTATTCATCCTAATAGACGATAGCAAATATATGTAATAATTTGTGTAACGCTTATACAAGTGGCAGCACAAAGATGTGATATCGAAGGAACATCAAAAATATCTGGAGAGACAAGCGACGCCAAAATATAGGATGTTGCATTGGCTTCAAACATGTGTCAAAGCAATATGAATAGACGTAAATAAAATCTTCGGAAGTCTTTTCCTTAGGGAAGATACAGTATTGCAGAGCGTCATTCTAACTAATATTATAACACACACACTATACATACACATACATACATACATACGTGTGTGCTCTTAACAAGCATTTCTCACATCCCCCTGTTACGTTGGATCCGCACGTCAAATCTGCTTCTTTAAATAAACTTTCCTGTTTGCCTGTGCCTCAATGTCCTTCTTTCGAGCTAAGTCCTGTATGTGAAAGTGAGGTCAAAAAATCTATCTGTGCTATCTCCTCATCTGCTGTTGGTAATGACAATCTTTGGTCAAGAATGATTTTTCCTATCCTCCCCACATTACTTCCTATCTTGACTCACATTTTTAACTTCTCTATGTTTTCTAGTACTGTTCCCGAGGCTTGGAAACAAGCCCATATTATCCCTTTACCCAAAATTCCTAACCCGGTCTCTCCGTCCGATTTCCGACCCATTTCTATCCTCCCATATCTCTCTAAAGTTCTTGAGCACATTGTTCATCAGCAACTTTCTGTCTTTCTATCTTCAAATGACCTTCTTAGTCCTTTTCAACCTGGTTTTCGTCCTGGTCATAGCACAGTAACGGCCCTTTTGAAGGTTACTGATGAAATCCGCTGGGCTATGGACCACAAATCTCTCACCTTGCTTGTACTGCTGGACTTTAGCAGTGCCTTTAACTCTGTCGATTTCGACATCCTTCTAGGAATTCTTAAATCTTTCCATTTCTCTTCTTCTACTGTTGGTTGGTTCGACTCCTATCTTAAAGGCCGCTCCCAGCGGGTTCGTCTTGAAGAGTCTTCTTCTGACTGGTGTTCTCTAACCGCGGGTGTGCTTCAGGGTGGCGTTCTCTCTCCTCTTCTCTTTTTTATTTTCATTAACTCTGTCACCAAAATCATCTCTTCCCACTTCCATCTCTATGCCGACGATCTGCAGCTTTACACTCACTTTTTAAGGCAAGATGCGGAAGCAGCGGTGTCAGCTATGAACGGTGACCTGGATTTGATTAGCGAGTGGTCGCGGTCCTTTGGACTGCAAATCAACCCTAAGAAATCCCAGGCCATAATTATCGGCGGAGTTCAGATTGAATACGCAAATACCGTAAAAAACCTGGGGGTGACCATGGACTCTTACCTGTCGTGGACTGCCCATGTTGGTCAGGTAAGTCGTAAAGTGCACTACACGTTCCATTCGCTGAAATGCTTCCAGAGCTTCTTGCCCTTGTGTACCAAAAACTCCCTTGCTCAAACACTCATACAGCCCATCGTAGACTACGCTGATGCCTGTTATTTGGATGCCACCGAGGAGCTTTTAAATAAACTTGAACGCTTGCAAAACATCTGCATTCGTTTTGTTTTTAATCTTAAAAAGTATGACCACGTTTCTAACTTTCGCAAAATACTCAAGTGGCTCCCAATTCGACTTCGCAGGAACTCTCGGATATTATGTCTGCTATTTAACATCCTTCACAACCCTAAGACGCCATCCTATCTGCGGGAACGCTTTTCCTACGCCCGTCCTTCTGATGCTCCTTGCAGGTCGCATCTTAGAAATCTCCTTAAATCCCCTCCCCACTCAACCGACTTCTACTCCTATTCCTTTAGTGTGCATGCGGTACGGTTGTGGAATTCACTACCGCCTAACATTAGGGACTGCCTAACTGTTGCAGTTTTTAAAAGAAGAGTGAAAGAACACTATCTTTCCACTTCGTCATAGTTGCATATTTTGTATTTATTATTATATTATATACCTACTAAATTATAATTATTAGTATATATATTTAAGAGATATTTATTTTGAAAGTATGTATGTAAGTATATTCTCATATTGAAGGTCATATTTTATATTAGTGAATGGTTAAATGTTTTTATTTTATGTATTTTATTTTCTCTTCTACTCTTACACACGTTGTCTACATCTCTTTTTATCCACTCTCCTATCGCAGGTATGCTGGAAGAGATTTCTTTAGAAATAAGCATCACCTTTGTACGTATTTTTCTGTTCCTTTTTCTTGTCTCTTTATATGTGTGTACATAAACTGTTAAATAAATAAAATAAAATAAATACATACATAGATACACACACATTACACTAGATATTAAAATGTATATGTAATTATTAACAAATTGGATTGTATGATCTGCAAATACAATGATTTAATTGATTGATAAATGTGAAACTGAATTATGCTATAACCTGGAGGACATAGGTTATTCCCACTGGACCGAGACTTATGCGCAGCAAGTAATATCGCGGACAGAAGTTAAGTACAGTACAAATATAAATGCGCATAATGACTTACCCTCCGAACTTGAACAGCATAGTCTGGATGAGGTAAAATCCTTCATGGTCGTTAGTTTTCGACGCGATCAATTTCTGGAATACTCCCAGCATTGCGTTCTGGGAACAAAAGAAAGATAGTTAATTTTTAGAAAGATTTTTTGTATCGGTAATACAATCTTTCAGGCTTTGTTACATCGCAGAATAGTACAGAAAGCGCACTCCGAATTTTAGGCGTGGAGTTACAAGTACGCGTCGGGCCGATCCACTGAGCGTAACGTAGTCAGAAGATATAGTTACGCGATAGAAAGAGAGAATACTTCTAGGTGTATGTAATTAGCGCTGTGCTACCTGAATTGCACTTTATTGTGTCGTAGCAAGAGTCACTTTTTATTTAAATGATTTTGCGGAATTAATCTTCTGTACTGGCACTTTGGTTTCATTGGCAAAACAAGGTATAAAGGTTTACTAGAGGTGAGATAGCAGTCATTTTTAGTGGGTTGAACTAAAGGCACCTGCCCAATCGCCGGCGTAAGTGTAATAAGCGTAATGCCTTTCATCATCATCATGATTTCAGCCGAAAGACGTCCACTGCTGGACATAGGCCTCCCCCAAGCACTGCCATTTCGACCGGTTCTGTGCTTTAATACCTTTACTTTCAACTTATTTGCATAAAGTGTTTTGTATACCTAGTTCCTACAAAAAAAGGCACAATTGTGGGTTAGCAAAAAACATCCAAGACAGAACAAAAGCGCTAGGACCAGTGATAGGTGCCAATGGTAATTCGAGGAACCCAAGTCCAGCAGTGGACTACTCTGAACACACAAAGTAGTTAAGAAAGAGGACGAGTGAAAGGCGATTAACAGAAGATATTTCCAAGGCAGATGTGAGTGGAGATGCCTGGAGGGGACGCCCCAGGAGGACATGTAGTGACAGTATTGGTGTTGTTCTTCAGAAAGGTCAGGTGCGCAGTACTCGTAACCGGCGTGTGTGTATGACCAGATGTATGAACATAAACGAAGCAAAAGGAATATGTAAGGATCGTAGTAGCTAGCGTTCTGTAGTTTCAGCCAGCAACACTCACCAGTCGGCCGGACTGCAGCACGAGCTGGTCGCGGTGCGCCACGAAGGCGCACAGCAGGCGCACCAGGGGCCGCACGTTGGCGGCGCGCTCCCACAGTTTATGTACAACTACAAGACCAGCCAGCAACACTCACCAGTCGGCCGGACTGCAGCACGAGCTGGTCGCGGTGCGCCACGAAGGCGCACAGCAGGCGCACCAGGGGCCGCACGTTGGCGGCGCGCTCCCACAGTTTATGTACAACTACAAGACCAGCCAGCAACACTCACCAGTCGGCCGGACTGCAGCACGAGCTGGTCGCGGTGCGCCACGAAGGCGCACAGCAGGCGCACCAGGGGCCGCACGTTGGCGGCGCGCTCCCACAGTTTATGTACAACTACAAGACCAGCCAGCAACACTCACCAGTCGGCCGGACTGCAGCACGAGCTGGTCGCGGTGCGCCACGAAGGCGCACAGCAGGCGCACCAGGGGCCGCACGTTGGCGGCGCGCTCCCACAGTTTATGTACAACTACAAGACCAGCCAGCAACACTCACCAGTCGGCCGGACTGCAGCACGAGCTGGTCGCGGTGCGCCACGAAGGCGCACAGCAGGCGCACCAGGGGCCGCACGTTGGCGGCGCGCTCCCACAGTTTATGTACAACTACAAGACCAGCCAGCAACACTCACCAGTCGGCCGGACTGCAGCACGAGCTGGTCGCGGTGCGCCACGAAGGCGCACAGCAGGCGCACCAGGGGCCGCACGTTGGCGGCGCGCTCCCACAGTTTATGTACAACTACAAGACCAGCCAGCAACACTCACCAGTCGGCCGGACTGCAGCACGAGCTGGTCGCGGTGCGCCACGAAGGCGCACAGCAGGCGCACCAGGGGCCGCACGTTGGCGGCGCGCTCCCACAGTTTATGTACAACTACAAGACCAGCCAGCAACACTCACCAGTCGGCCGGACTGCAGCACGAGCTGGTCGCGGTGCGCCACGAAGGCGCACAGCAGGCGCACCAGGGGCCGCACGTTGGCGGCGCGCTCCCACAGTTTATGTACAACTACAAGACCAGCCAGCAACACTCACCAGTCGGCCGGACTGCAGCACGAGCTGGTCGCGGTGCGCCACGAAGGCGCACAGCAGGCGCACCAGGGGCCGCACGTTGGCGGCGCGCTCCCACAGTTTATGTACAACTACAAGACCAGCCAGCAACACTCACCAGTCGGCCGGACTGCAGCACGAGCTGGTCGCGGTGCGCCACGAAGGCGCACAGCAGGCGCACCAGGGGCCGCACGTTGGCGGCGCGCTCCCACAGTTTATGTACAACTACAAGACCAGCCAGCAACACTCACCAGTCGGCCGGACTGCAGCACGAGCTGGTCGCGGTGCGCCACGAAGGCGCACAGCAGGCGCACCAGGGGCCGCACGTTGGCGGCGCGCTCCCACAGCGCGGGCGCCACCACGCACGGCAGCAGCGGCCCGTACGCGTCGGCGCCGCCCGTGCTGGCGCCGCGCAGCTCCAGCAGGAGGGACAGCATTTGGAACACGTACGGCATGAATTCTACGGCAAAAAACAAAAATATGACGTGTAAAATTGCTGAAATTAAATGGAATGATGTTTATTTCGTTCGTTTGACCTCCTGCCGCCTGACCACCATCTCACATTCCTTTGTAAATTATTTCTAAGGTTTTCATGCTACCATATTTTTTAATGATTTGACGTAACTCGGGACCCTGGGAGACGTACGAGAGGCCGAAGCTAACTCGCAGAGGCCCGTTACACGTTTTTAAATTAAATGAGGCACCAACAGACAGTTATCTCTATTCGCACTATGCAAGTATGCCCAAGGACAACCCCCTTGGTGTAGGACTATTGCAGGATATGGAAAACAAAGGTATTGAACTATGGGTTTGGGTGGCTAAAGTGGACAAGTTACCAAGAACTATGAAATGACTATGGCCGCGTTTTATTTGCAATACGCAACAGATAAAATGGCAGGGGGTGACTTGCTCATTCAATAATGGGCAACATAATTCGAGCCGTTACCGCCAAATTATCGTAAGCGACACTTTTGTCGAAAATGCTTTTTTTATCGTAAGTAGTATTTTAAACCATAACGGATCTATCCCTGTTGACATTTCCCGCCAAAATTTAACCGTTATAAAGTTGTAGCAAGTGCTAAAATTATCGTAAATACATATATTTTTAAAGCCATAACGTAAGCGACAACAAGCATTTTTATCGTAAGCGCCTTGCGATCATTTTTTTGTAGCGCAAGTGACACTACTTGTTATCGCAACCGACATAGGTGATAGACTATGAGGCGTTTACTATAAACAAACCTGTCGTGACCTGTTTATTTTCTTGAAAGTAATGCGACAAAAACATTGTTCTCGTTGAATTGTAGCAAAAAAAAACAGTTTCAGCAATAATAACATTTTAAATTGTATTTATTATTGTTTCGTTATTGTTTCCTTATTGTGTTTTAAATAAAGTACAGATAGTTAACTCGAAAACATCAAATAAAACAGCAATGTCGACTCCTGCAGCAAAGGTATGTATTGTGTTTTAATTTTGGTAATTTAATTGGGGAAAACTTAAATACCAGTACGATTTTGTTCCATGTACTATTCTTCTTTGTACTATTCTTCCATTTAACCATTAGAATACTACATTAGCCCTGGGTTCATCAGGGATAATGTGGATACTTTTTATCCCGAAATTCCCATGGGAAATCTTATTAACCAAAACAAAGCGAGGGCGCACCACTGGTATAAAATAAGCAGTCGTAGTAGGTCACTGCCTACGTCTGTCCATTAATGCTTTATTTATTATTATCTGATTCTTTTTAAGTTATTATTTGTTTTTTATAGTCACGAATGAAGAAAATTATGCAGTTAATATCACCACTTCCCATATCAGAAGAGAGTAATCCTGGAACTGCTTTTCCCGAGAGCATACAGCAAGATAAGGTCCCAGCTCTAGATCAATTCTTACTAACCGACAGCTACAACGATATTGACATGGACCCAATATTAACTGATACGACATCACCTTCGTTGATCGATTATATTTGTGATACCGATTTAAATTCTGAATTCAATACTAACGCATTATTAACACCATTACCGCAAACTAAACTTGTCGAATACAGTGATTCAGATACTGAGAATACTTACACTTTAATGGATTTAGATAACCAGAACATAAAAGACTTAACAACTTATGATCCTACTATGCCAGCTTTCATTAATCAATTAATACAGCCGAGCACCAGTTCACTGTTTGACCAACAAGAACTAAATATGTCCAAGAATTTGGAGACCCACGACAGCATTGCCTCTATTGATAGCGAAGATTCATGGAAGCCTGCCTCATCGTCCAGTGATTCGGATGAAGATAAGTCAGTTCAAACAATAGAAGAAGAAACAAGTGTTGGTAAAAGAGGATATAGGAAAATAAAACGTTTACCAAAACGACTTTTAGCAAAAAAAAATCGTAAGGCTGCTGTAGGGAAATCTATACAACCAAACCCTTGTATGAATAAAAAATGTGGTAACTCATGTGCAAATAAATTTACGGAAGATGATCGCAATAATATTTTTGAAAACTATTGGGGATTAGGTTGTGATAAAAGACAAAAAGATTTCCTGCTGTCTTGTGCTAAAGAAAAACCGATTGGAAGAAAAAGATCTAGTAGTAATGTTCGCAAAATATCATACGATTATTTTATCAGCTACAATGGACAGAATATTAAAGTATGTCAACAATTTTTGCTTAAGACCCTAAACATATCCCAAATGTCTATGAGATACACCATCGAAAATGCTAATAAAGCTCTGAATACCACTCGAGATGGCAGAAGAACTAGTCGTCCTCATAATAAATCTGATGAGGTAGAAGTCGCACAGTTAAAATCATTTATTGAGATATTGCCTGCCGTTCCATCCCATTATTGTCGCAATAAAAGCACTAAAGTATATTTACCTCAAGAATTTCAAAATATATCGTTTTTGTATTTACGGTATGTTAATCACGTGAAAGAAAGTAATCCAAAATCGTCAGTGTTATCGAAAAGAGTATTTCGTAACATTTTCAAAAGGGATTTTAATATCGGATTCCATCTGCCTAAAAAAGATAAATGTGCTTTTTGTGAGAAGTGCAAAAATTTATCACCTGAGAACAAAATTATTTTTGAGCAAACCCCTGAATATAAAAATCACATTCTAGATAAAGAAAAATGTAAGCAACTGTTTTTAGAAGACCAAAAAATGAGCAAATTAACTGATTCTAACTCCTTATGCGTAAGCTTTGATTTAGAAAAAGTGCTGAATACTCCACACGGTAAAAGTGTTACCCTATACTATTCCAGGAAGTATGCATACTATAATGAAAGTATATACGAAAGTGGTACAAGGGAAGGTTACTGTTACCTGTGGGGTGAATGCGACGGAAAAAGGGGCTGTAATGAAATTGTTACAGTCCTTTTTAAATACTTGATTATGGTAGACCAAAGAGGTACCCATACAGAGATAAATTTATACTCCGATAGCTGTGCTGGGCAAAATAGGAATCGAGCAATGATATCCATGTTAATTCATTTCTTGAAAACCGCAATTACTATTACACAAATAAAGATAACTTATCTTTTACCGGGACACACCATGATGCCTGTTGACTCTATTCATAGCACTATTGAAAGTTTTGTGCGTAATAAAACAGTATGGGCTCCTTCTGAGTGGCCAACTATGATTACTAATGCTAGAAATAAGCCTAGAAACTACAATATAAATGTTTTAAACCATGGAGACTTCATGGATTGGAAGAATTTTTCACAAGCTTTATTACCGGCAAAATTTAAGATTAATTTTAATTCATTAAGGGTGGTGCAATTTCATAAAAATAATCCTATTGTTAAATTTCAATACGGTTTTTTTGAAGATAGTGACAATTACGAAATAAACATGGATTTCATCATCAGATCGAGAGCAAACAAAGCTATTGTGGAAAAGGGACCTACACCTTTATACGTCGAAGAGCTCAAACTTTCATTAGCTAAATACAAAGATTTACAGGATCTGTGTAACAAAAACGTGATTCCAAACAGATACCATCAAGAATATTTAAGTATGAAGCATGATGGAAACGTACGTGATGCTTTAGCTGAAACAGATGAGGATGAGGACAATTAAAAATATTTAATTTAATTTTATATTAATATAATATTGATCTCACTAATCCAAATGATTGATATAATTATTTAATTAATGTTTTGTGTAAAAACCATGATGACCCGGTGTTCAGTGAAAACGGGCTAAGATCATTCGTACGAGAAGAAATACTTTATTTCATTTTAAATAACTAGTTAAGTTTATAATTATGCTGATTGATCTCATTACCCCAATTGTTTAATAGAAATAAATTTTCATTTTCAATATTTTATAACTATTTCATTTAAACGCCTTTTAAAATATCTATTTATTTATCAAAATATAGTTTATTGTATTAGTAATATTAATGGATATTTTTATCGTAAATGCCAAAACAACCTTAGATTATGACAGCAAAAATAAATTAAGCGACATAAATAGCTTAAATACAAAATATTTTTGTATTTTTTTCCATTATATATGTAAATGTCTAAAAATCATTAACGTATGTAAAATTTCAATTTACTAGCACATTTCTTTTTAAAAATATTTAAAAAAAACCTTCTCCTGTAAAATTTGTTTTTTGTCGGTTGCGCTAAAACGGCGGTAAAGGCTCGATATCCTAAGGTGCTTATGAGAAGTGGAGAGGTATTCCACGGCTATTAGAACAATCCCCGAAGTACGGTCAAGATCCCTACCAGCATCTTACTGGAAATAAAGCTTGCCAATAAAGGCAAGCCGGAGTAGAGGAACAAGACTTCTCCCGGGAGAAGTTCCGTGGGGTCGCTATAGCTCAACAGCTCGCCACATGCTGCATTGCATGTTTCTTGGTCTGGCTCCTCACCCTAGACCTGTTTCGGCAAAGTAAACTTTACCGGCACAGACCTAGAGTACATAGGAGCGCGCAAGCCCCACCACGACGCCAACGTAGAGATGCAGCGGTGGTTATTATTATTTATATAGGTAGTCTCTTTAAGACACTTTTACACGTCATTATTATAAAACACTGAGAAAATCCCTGTGAAGAAATGCCGAAACAAAATCAGAGGTCATGGTATCTTTTAAAGTCAAAAAGTTTTATTATTAAGATATAATGTGATTCTAACAACGCAGGGCCACGGTTAGAAGGGCCTTTTGAAGATAGAGCTATTACAGCGTTGAGTTGACCTGTAGTCATCGTGTAGCTCAACCCTATTTTAGAGAGCTCAAAGACCCGTCACACGATGCTACCAGATCTGCAGGATTTGCTCGATAAGTCACTCGATGCGTTGTGGCTGCGGCGCGGTACATGAGCGGTCGTTCTGCGTCCTACTACCGAATAGGTATATGAAATTCCCAACGGTACGTTGTCTGTCAAGTCAAGACACGATGTACGGCATCGATCGTAAGTCGCTTTTCGTGTCTGTCAGTGTCACCGCGTTGTTCTACTAACTAAACTTTGAAACGGATTTTGATGCGATTTTTATCATCATTTAGACATTTATTCCGGAAGGTTTATGTGTATATTAAACTAAAATATAATAATAATAAGTAATAGTATAAATATAATAGTATAAATGCGAGTGAGTTTGTTGTTTTCTTTGTTACGCTTTCTGAACGGATTTAGATGAAATTTGGTATACGGGTAGATCATGACCTGGAATAGAACCCCTATGTTCTATTCCAGGTCATGATCTACCCGTTCAGCGGCTTCGCCCACGTGCATGTCGGAAATTATCCCACGGGTACGCAGTGGGGTTCCTTTCATTAAAGCCGAAAAGCCCAGCTTGCCTTCAAACGTGAGCCCACTAAACAAAATAATAAAAAACTACACCTGTAAACTTGTAAAGCAGACAAGTCTTGTCGCAAGAATTGATAAGAATAATAACATTTAAACTCCGCGCTGCACTGTGTCAGCCGCGCGCTATAAAAGCTACGATGCTTAGAGATTTACTAACTAAATAATAATATTTGAATTCCGCGCCGTTTTGCATCACGCACCGTTGCCAAACTATCTTGGATGCCGCAGTTGCGATCTCGCTCTAACACTATAGCTATAAGCAGGAGGCGAGATCTCATCGATGAATGAAGAAGTCAATTTTGTGGTACATTGCATAGCTTTCTCGCTCGCACAAACTGCCTTCTTATGTGGCTTCTGGACCTCTTATCTTTCGCATAGAATTTGGTAACATTGTTGATACCATTAGTATGTACTCATTTCGCAAATTGTTCTAATTTTTATGCCCGGTAAGCCCCGCATTCATTAGTATAGATGGCGCTTATGACAATTACATATTAATGCTTGAAATAATATGTAGAACTCTTCGCATTTCAAAGGTTTTCTAACCAAAATTATAATAATGTTGTACCATGAACAACTTACGAAAATCAGTCAATCCCTCACTTGGCTGTTTTTTTTAATCGTATATAATCTGTCGGCTTGCCCTAATTTAGTATTTTATCCCGGTAGTACCCGTAGGAAAACGTACCCGTACGTACCCGTGGGATAATTTCGTGGCAAAAGCTAGTAGTAAATCGGTGAACAAGCATATTACAAATTAGAGGATTATATCCAAGATAAAAATGCTTGGAAACATGCTGGTCCTGCTCCATAGGACAATTTAGAATCTAGACAAAATCTAACTGATTGCTAATTTAATTGTATAATATATATATTTTTTTTTAATATTGATTTTATATTTTATGTTCACACTAAGTTATTAGTACCTATTACTTGTAAAAATGTTTGGAATATCGTATAATTTTACCATGTTTGTAAATATGTGAGCACCATGCATCTATCACATGATTAATTTATCTGACATTCCTTAATTTTTTATTATGTTTACCTAACGTGGTATAGTAATCTTATTCTAGGTGCATCGTCTTCACATATGATTATATAATTGATGTATACAAGATATTGTGAAAACATTTTAAAAGAGTAACGGTGGAGTTTCTTGCCCATTCTTCTCCATACGAAAACTACCTTTTGGAAGGGGTGACTAGAATCAATTTTATTTTTCTGTAAATGTTGACGTTCAAAAGTGCCTTTTTTGTGCCTAATTGAAATAAATTATTTGACTTGGACTTTGGTGTTTTATCAAGTCATACAAACAGTGCGAAGCAGGGACGAGTAGATAGTAATTTAATAATATCTAATTCTTACCTTGCACATCGTTCTGTAAAATCTCTTGGAATATCGGGAAAAGGGCGTCTTCGAAAGCCGATATGGCATTCGGATTGGATTTCGTCACCAGCCTGCGAAAATGGCATACATAAAAAAATAAGTCAAAAAACATGCTTATACAAAGAAAATGTAGGAGTAATAGTTTCTGCCTACCCCTATGGGGAGGAGGTGTGAGTTTATGTTATGGATGTTACAAAAAATCCTCATGCTCAGTAGTAAGGCTTGCGATCACAAGAACAACAAGGCAGTTATGCATAGCATAAGAGAAATCAGCCATAATTGTTCTAACTGCTTCGAAACAGGCCTCTTCTTTGTGAGAGAGAGTGGGCTGTATTCCACGCGGGCCCAGTGCGGGTTGGTATATTTCATATGTCCTTTAAATTTTTGGTTCTCGGACATGGCAGTTTCCTCACGATGTTTTTCATCACCGTCTTGAGTGCAGCGGTTTTTAGGGTTCCGTACCCAAAGGGTGAAACGGGACCCTATTACTAAGGCTCCACTGCCCGTCTGTCACCAGGCTGGATCTCATGAACCGTGATAGTTAAACAGTTGTAATTTTCACAGATGATGTATTTCTGTTGCCGCTATAACAACAAATACTATAAAAAAGAATAAAATAACATGATTTTTTTTGCCGTTTTTATAGATAAAGGTACGGAACCCTTTGTGCGCTAGTCTGACTCGCACTTGGCCGGTTATTTTTCTTCTTTTTATACAGTATCACAATTGCTGATAATTTATTTAAATAACAATCTAGCCTATTAGCTTATAAGTAATTTAAATACAGCTGCTAAGTAACTATAGCATTAAGAAATCGTCAAAATACGTCTTTTTTATTCACCTTATGTTAAGGGGAAGACACTTGATACACGTGTTCCTTACAATAGTGTATTGTAGAGGCATGTGGAATAGGGTGTAGAGTTCACTCATCCTCCATAGAAAAAGAAGGATGAGTGAAAAGGAGGACCAGACGGATGTTGTCAGGATTTTGTATATACAACGTGTAACGGAAAGGGTATATACATACCAAGGGCACGACTTCCTTGGATGATATCAAACGATATTGGAAGGGTTTTTTAATCCTACCTCTACATGTTCGGATGTTATGAGAATTTTTAATAAATTGATACCAGAAACCGAACTTTTCAAATTGAAATAAACACATCACTAGCACTAAGTCAGCTGATCGGTGTCAGCGAACTATTTGTAAGTAAAAATAAACCTCTTACTCCTGGTATTTCTAAATAAAAGGTTCCGCATGTTTTTTTTTTACTAAATATTATTAGTTATTACTGACTTTTCCTAAACTTTGATTATGTTTGTGAACTAGCTACAATACAATTAATTGGTCTGGGTATTCAAATTTAACGAAATAATATTTGGATACATTACACACTTGTTGGTTTTTTTGAAGACCGGTGAAATCGATTTTTTATTCGATTCACAGATCAAATCCCGTGCTCTTGAATCGATCTTCTAAAAATTCAAATCAATTGACTAATTTATAAAACACAGCTATGCCATTCGAAATGAGAACTTCTATCAAACCGTCAAATGTTTCAATCTTCGCTTAGTGCTACATAAACAATGCGGACAAGTTAAAAAGTGTAGGCATATGTATGTAATTGATCTTGTTTGAAATAGATAAACCTACCTATTCGCTGTTTATGATTGTCAGCACAATACTTTGGGCAAATATGAACTTAACTATTATGAGCCCTTATCATAATAATTTTTACACATACGATCCAGGAGATTCGATTCGCCTTACTATTTAATCGATTTGCTTGAAGATCGCATTAAAACGAATTGTTTCGAAAAATCGTCAGCTCGTACCATTGAATTGATCATAAAAATCGAATCCTTACATGCATCCCCTACCAGGAATTAATTGCTTAAATAGGTAAACATTATTTAGAAAAAGGATTTAGTAACAATTTATGTCCAACTGAACCCAAAACATAATTTCTCTTGATTTTTTCGCAACTTATTCTACTCCTAGTACAAATAAAATCACAGTGGGTTCCGTTCATAATTTTTAAAATAAGGTTATTTTTTTTTTAATAACTATGACGAAAACTAGTATCAATAAGTTAATAGTTTTTTTATAATTACAAAATAATAGCACGCCCGCATAATTTTTGTCTGTAGGACTAACCGAAAGAGTTAGATATCGGAAGTTCACGCTCTGTCGGTGCTGTTTGAGTGGTACACGGGTTTTATTGGTTTGAGCACGTTTAGTCTTAATTATAAATTCAAATGAATTCGATAATAAATGTCGCAAAACTGCATCTAACTGTGGAAACAAATTAATAAAAGTACTAGGACCGCATGAGTAACAGGAATTGTTATTGCCGAATTGAAAATCGTTTGCTCACAGAACCCTGATTACGTCGTTATGCACACAAAAGCATCTTAATGTGTGTAAATCTAATGGGTTAGGGTCTTAGGGTACGTGCACCAATTGTAGTCCGTGTAGTTTCAATTACTCCTGGTAAAAACAACTTATAATTCAGACTTCTAACGAGATACGCGGCCCATAATTATGATCTTTAATGGATTGAAATGAATGATTTTCCGGGGTTGCGGGAATGTTCTAACGCGATAACGCGGCCCCGGAATGCAAGGGTAACTGAAGGAACAGGGTGGTTTTTAGTCTAATAAGAGTCTAACACTTCCTCCTCCCCGCTTCCGCCCCCCCACCCAGGGCGGTAGCTGAGTCATTGATAATTTTCTCACCCCAAAAAAAAGGATTTGAATTACGTAATTAGTCTGCTCTGGTGTGTTAGATTTACTTAAAAGTTTAACGGAGTTTAGTAGAAATTATTATTAGGATGTAAAATAATCTTGAATTTTTCAACAATATTTTTAATAGTAGTGGACACTAATAGGACAGCTACCCCATAGGTATCAACATTTAACGAAATAATATTTAGGTACCAGAATAGCAGGGAATAAGAGCTTTACATTATTAGCATTATTGTTATTGCTTTGCTCGTCAGTCGACTGTTCCGCCTCCGTCTAGTGCACTCGTTTCTATCCCTGTGATACGCGCATCAGTTTCACGTTTTTTTTGTTGTGTTTGCAAAATGTCGTTAACTAATAGCGAATATTAAGAAATAATTATGTGTGTCGGAGACTCCGAGTCGGAGTAGAACATGGTAATTTGCGAACTGCCCGAGAACTGTTCCGTCGCTCGCCGTTTTATTGAGAGTAGACCAGATGCTGAGCGTCGACAGCTGCCTTCGTCGGCATGTTTTAGTCGGATCACATCGTCTGTGTCGGATCACATCGGCGTGGTAGTAGAAGCGTGGCTTGGCCTCCGCGATCCCCAGACCTAACCCCGTTAGACTTTTTTTGTGGTGGTACATTAAAAATGTAGTGTACGCAGTGCAGTGTGATACAATGGACCAAATGAAAGTGCGGATTGAGGCCGCTTTCAGCACAATAACACCAGATATGCTACGCAATGTTCAGGTGTCCATGAACAAGCGAGCTCGCGGCCTTGTGCATTACAATACCAAGGTCACCTCATCGAACCCCATCGTTAAAAATGTAAGTCAATTTACTAAATTGAGCAAGGTTTACTCGGTCACATAAGTAATAAATAAATAATAAGAGATGAAACTAGTTAACCTACCCAAACTTTGTATCGATTTTTCACGTAAGTTTTGTTATTTCTGGCTTGATATTTACGAGTAAACTGTAAATCAATAATTACGCATTAATTTTTACATCACGGTAAAGTAGGTATGGTTTATTGCGCGCGCGCGCAATTTCATTGGCCGCGCGGCGCGGCGGCGCGGCGGCGGGCGGCATGTTTTATTTCGTCAGTTCGCGCCGACAAAGAGACACCGCATGCGGTAGGCTACTACAGTACTAGGCGCGCAGAATTACGGAAGAGATTTATCGTGATATTGGCAAGTAACGTGGAAAGTTATTGACCTACGTAGTGCGGTGACACCTTTGTTATGATTTGAATTTAAGAAACATACGAAACCGAAAATTTGGTATCAATTCTTAGATTTTTTAGAGTATTTTATTTTGAGTTGAAATTATGTATAGTGATTCTATACCAGCTTTTATCTTTAGTGCTTAAGGATAGCAATAGGGTTTATGTTACACCCTGTATACTCGTCGCGCGGTAAACTCTGTTTGCGCGGTAAACTCTGCTTGCGCGGTAAACTCTGCTTGCGCGGTAAACTCTGCTTGCGCGGTAAACTCTGCTTGCGCGGTAAACTCTGTTTGCGCGGTAAACTCTGTTTGCGCGATGCAGGACTTTGCGTTTTCGCATGTGGTGATGTAGATGCCGCCACATCACTCCCGTCCGGAGGCCGGAAGTCGATAGTGCTAGTCGATAGTGACAAGCAGTATCTTTGTACTCATAATTACATAAATAATAAAATAAATAGTGGGCTGAGTCGTGTATCTTGCGATGCTCGCCAGTCCCGAACTTAGTGAACTTAAACAGCACTTGCACTGCAGTTTAAGTTCACTCGCTCCCCACTAAACTAACACTGTAACTAGCACTATGAAAACGGTAAAGGCAGGCAGTCATGCGGGGCATAATAATTGAGAAGTAACTCACGACACAGCCAGCGATAGCGTCTCGAACAGATAGTGGTTGAAGTGCGGCTTGCAGGGGTTCTTGGCGACCACGGCCAGCATGTGAGCCAGCTTCGGCAGCGCGTCGCCCAGGTAGGCCAGCGAGCCGTCTTGGAGACACGACAGCGTGCGGAGCACCGCTGTCACACGAATAAGAATAATAAATAATTATTTCGGTCTCAAAGTTTAATCTATGAAGTGCAATATATTAAAGGGGATCCGCAGTGGAGGACCGTTAATTTCTCAATTTGTCAGATTGTTCCATAAGAACAAATATCTTACGGTCAGTTCACACCGAGACGTGACGCGAAGCGATGCTGCGCGCACTTTTTAAGATAGTGATACAAAATATAATTTTATTTACTACTGAAAAAGATACACATTTAATTGAGATAATTCGAAGAAAATGCCTCGCTGCGTCACGCTGCGCCTCGAGATGCCTCGTGGCGTAGCGCGACGCATCACTGCGCAGCGAGGCGTGTGGGGCTGCCAGCGACTTTACGACGCGCCTCGCGACGTTGCGCTGCGCAGCGCAAAACCACTGACCTCTTCAAGCATCGTCGCGTCGCGTCACGTTTCGGTATAAACTGATCCTTATGGAAAAGTTCTTATAGAACAAATCTAACTTAGAGAACATAGAATAGGAGTACCTCAAACTCGTAGCATTTATTTCAACTAAGGGAAAAGCAATTTTTCTCGTTTTTGCAATATCAGGGGGCCTATTACGAACTTTAAAAAAACCAGGCAAATTCCAGGCAATTTATTTCATTGGCTGTTTAAATTTCGTATTATGACATTCGTAATTCTGACCGACTGGCTGGCTTGTAATTCTCGGCCGTAACATTCAGAAACACAAATAAATATTTATCGGTAAGTTACGGTTTTATTTAAATCACTTATTTTATGATAAAAATAATAAATATATCTTAATATCAGTGGCGTGCGGCCCATAAAGACAGAAAGACACTGCCTACCCTAGTTCTGATAATAGGATAATAGATCTAATATTATTTTATCAATAAACAAAACAAGATAAAAATACCTAATTCATAAATCAGCTCCACCTATCGAGTGCCGGTGGTATCATTAATATTAAGACGTAATTTTGCATCATCGATTCGCGCTGCCTAGCAGCGCCTCGCCATTGCCACGGCAAAAGACACAAATTATTACTCTCTTAGTGACTTATATGTGTGCTGTCATGGTCATGCGGATTTAATGTGTGTGCGTTCCTATAGCTACGTGGGTTTTGCTGACACACAATGACAAAAATCACGCACACAACTGCATGAATAGACAGTGACTTTTTTTGTAGTATTATAAACAACAGCACGAAAAATTACGATTCGTACCGAACATTTCCGAACGAAAGTTTGCTATGCAATGCAAATATTTTAGAAAGTACCTAACATTGTTTCATTGAATTTTATAATAGTAGATGACCATAATTTTTTGTCGTATTGTTTCTCTTTTTACTACTTATTTTCAAAAGTCAATAATCGCCATATTGTTTGATTTGTGTTCTGTTTGTGACTACGCTATCGGGTATTTAGAATTTTAATGTTGATAATAAGAGTGTAAAATGGATAATATTGTCTGTGAAACTTGTTCAGATGGAGTGTGTATTGAGAAAAATAAAACAAGATGCGTTTTCAAAACTATCTTTCGGTGAAAAAAGGGTAAAAATAATCACAGGGCCGCCAAAACGAAAACGTAATGTTGTGGACGCAAAAATCAATTTTAAGCGGATTTTTATTGAAATTATAGACAATATATCCAACGAATGTCGCGACCAGTATAAAAATCTGAAAGAGTTAAAATTTTTTGGACTACTTTCATGTGAAAATTTCAATAAATATAATGACAATTTTCCGGTTGAACTAGTATCGCAATTCGTAAATGTTTATAAATTATACGACTTTAACTTAGACCGCCTTATCAATGAGCTCAAATGTGTTTATAAATCTGCCGAATTTAAAAACCTTAGTATTTACAAAATTATAGAATTTTTTTACGAAAATAACATAAATACAGTTTTTCCCGAAGTGCTGCGTTTGGCAAAATTAATTGTTACAGTTCCCGCGAGCAGTGCGTCAACCGAAAGGTCATTCTCGTCGCTAAAACGTATACACACCTACTTAAGAAATACACAAGGCCAGCAACGACTTACAGATCTTTCCATGATTTCAATAGAAAAAAACCTTCTTACGGAAATAAAACGGCTTCCCAACTTTTACGATTCCATATTGCAGACATTCTTACAGAAAGATAGGCGTGTAGATTTAATATACAAATAAAACAATCTTATATAGTATACTCACACCACCATCTTTTCACTGCTTTTATTTAAATTTTGCAAATCACATAAACATTACAAAACATCAAACAAACGCGCCGAAAGGCCACTTCGAATATCCGTAAATTGATATGTCTATAAAATCAGTCAATCTATGGATATTTGAGCTGGCATTTCGCAATTACCTACATCATCAATCGACAAGACGACGAACCAAAACTAACGTGCAGTATTTTTGGTGAGTAAAATTTTCTGCCTACCCTGTCTTAAAACTGTGTGCACGCCACTGCTTAATATAGTTACTAAAAGTAAGTGAAAATACGAAGGCAATGTATATTATGCTATATAATATTTTTTTATTTTATTAATATTATAATCATTAAAGTCATCAATACACCTCTCTCGAGTTCAAATTACTCCATTGAATGACTAGGTATTTCAAGAAATCATGACATTTGAGGTCAATTCTAACTTGGGGAGTTCTATTGATTATTCTAATTATTATAAGTCTATGAATACTTCTTTTACACGTACCTTTCATGACATACTCGTTGTGGTCCAGCGGCGAGTTCTGCTCGCCGAGCGCGTTGAACAGCGCGGCCAGCAGCGCGGCGGCGTGCGGCTGCAGCGCGGCGCGCGGCAGCAGGCCGCCCGCCACCAGCTTCTCCACCGCGCACGCGCCGTACGTGCGCACCACGCCGCGCCCGCCGATGTGCGCGATCTGAGAGGGAGAGACGGGCAGAATAGAAATTACGCGTTCAGCACCGTACACGTGATAGAAGTGTAACGTCTTGAAAAATAAAGAATAAGAGATTTAGTGTGAGAGAGAAAGAGAGTTATATCTGTCTTCTCTCTCTCTTGTAACGAAATATGCCTACACATGACGCGTCCTTGAAAGATCACTTTCAATTCTCGTTCAATTATCGAAACGCCGCCTAAGAAGTTTGACTTAAAAAAAAAACTTTATTTTCAAGCCTCGAAGGGGTGTAAGGCACCTATCCCACCGCTAAGAAGCGACTAGCTATCAAAGATTTTTTCTCTCAAAAAACGTACAAAATATTGTACATATTTCCCGTGTAAGTAAAAGAAATACATATGTTACTAGTTGATCGCTGTCGCGAATACTCATTTATCTCAGCGAAAAGAGCTATCAAAGAGAATACTCGCTCAGTGACGCTCGCTTAGCTGGCAAGGCACGCTGAGACACTGACTCTTGGTACATACGCATACCAGCGAGTAATCCCTCATCGACGTCGCGCACTCGCTGCTCGTTGCTCGCCAACTCGTTTTAAATCGCTAGCCTTACTCGCTTCTCGTTAATCGTCACGACACAAATTCGTATACCACTACTTGCTATTTAAACACAAGTGGATTAAATACGTATTATTGAAGCTAACTCAAAAACTACCCAAGCAAAGTTAATAAAATCCAATCCCTCTACCAAATGAAAAGAATCACGTAAATCAGCCCGATTATCACGGAAAAATCGGTGTACCATCAAAGAAGTTCATATCTATACACCGTAAGGACTATTTCTGCTTGCAGCGCTCGGCCGCTATAGAACCGGGGCGGTAACAGATGTGGTCATCGTGTTCACGGCATTTTGTTTTCAAACTGCTTTTAGATAAGAAGTTTTTCGAAAATACATTATGAAAAAAAAAACCGCAGAATAACCTAACCTAAGTTCCTCATTTTTATTTAAATAGGTTTATGGTCCATTCCTATATAAAAATGAGACTTAATTTTAACCAATAACGGTCCGTCATTTATAGGAATCGGCCATAAAACAGCACTCACCAGCAGAGGTACGGCGGCGGTGATTAGCTCCTTGGGTAGCAGTGACCGGAATGTCATCACGTACTTGAGGGCGTCTGCCTTCAGTACAGGCAACTCGTTCACTGAAACAATATGTGCAATTTAATATTTTATGCATAGTAATACAAGGCATTATAAAGGATTCTTCGTATTAGAATGCCTGCATTGCATTTCGTAAGGAGGACAGCATCCCAAAGACTGCAACTTTATGTCATTACCACTGCTCTCAAAACCAGGGATGTTGCAGCTGCTTGTTCAGATTTTTTCACATCCGCGAATGCGGATATTTGAAGGCTCACATCCGTGGATGCGGATCTTAAGATATTTGTCCAAATGTCAATGTCAAATGGCATTGTAAATTTATTTTTAAAATAATCTATCAACTGCAGAAATCTCGCTTAACACACAATGCTCACTGTATATTCACAATTTCACAATAACACTCGAAAACCGAAATGTTTATACAATAAGCGCAACTAAACACGTTATGATCGATTTACGAGAAACAAATTATACACAATAACAAACGCGTCGGATCTTGTTACCGATAGAAATCTTTGCTCGTATTGGTCAATGGGCACGCGCGAACGCATGCGCCAGTCGGCGGACCCGCCTATTTTCTTTCATCTCGCGACCTGTGCTACATCCGCATCCGCATGAACATCCGCATTAATTATTGAGGATGCGGATGCAGATGTCCAAATCGATGCGGAAGCTCCGCAGTTGCGAATATCCGCAACATTCCTGCTCAAAACGGTGAACGACACAACGGTCAAGATGGTAGAGCTTATATGTATAATGTACTGATGTATTGAAATTTAGGCATTGCTCAGGATCTGTCAAATGTATGGACGTTGATCCTCTGTTAGGGACCTCGCGCACTACTCGACCAATACTGGAAGTGGTTGCGGTCGCAACCTTGGTTGCTGAAGCTCTGACTGAGATGCGGATGTTACTAAAGTGCACCAAGTTTGGCCGTAACTGGTCGAGCGGTTGGTCGTGGAACCAGTTGAGCTCTGCGGCTCTACGTCCCTAAGTAGTTACGACTGGTACACTAGTATGGTATTCTTCACCTGCGTGCTGCCGCGCGAAACCTCATCACAGTATCAATCAAAATCAAAGTAATTTATTCAAATGAGGGTTTTCATGAAATGTTTCCCAGACAAGAGGTCATTTCAACAATGAATATAAAATATATGATGACGTTCATCATTCGTTTCATTCATTCTTTCATCATTTAGTCACGACTAATAGAAAATATAGGCGCTTTGACACTTTTGACAGGTGCCCGGACCTGACGCAGTTTAAGTGCTGCCATCTAGTGGACGTCATTTCAGAAAACCCTTTATTAGGCTCAGAATCAGTACTTTTTGAACCTCAAAATTACATATTACAGACCCCAAAACGACCGCCCTTCACCCTACCTTCATCCCTAGTGCTTTAGCTGGGAAGAAGTGGCGCATAAAACTCCCTAGCAGACATATGCTTACCGTCTGGTCTCTGCAGCTCCGGCAGTACATGTGCCATTGCGAACTGCGCGAGGTCTACGAGCGGAGAGGCGCGCGTGACGCCGGCCGCCTGCGTGCTCCCGCGCGACGCCAGTGACGTCACGAGGTACATCGCCGCGTCCTTGCCGCGCCATGCCGAAGCGCCGATCTCCCCGTACTTTGTTAGCATCAGCTGGAAACAACAATCAGGAAGATTGTGAGCTAGTAATATAGTGAAAGCTATATACAGTGTCAAGTCAAAATAAATTATCTAGCGAAACTCCGCAGACGTGATGTTTAAGGATATCTAAACAAGATCAAACCGTGTTGCGTCATGCCTCTGTGTGAACTGACCCTTACGTTGCAACCATACCACGACTGATCGACGACATCTGACATATTTTTTGATATATGATGTACAGGAAGCTACAGTAAAACGGTCTTAGGAGACTATCCTTAACAGTCTTCTGAGACCGCATTCCTGTTGCAACAGTGGCTAAGGCCTGCTCTTACTGCCCCATCTCGAAAATGCACCGTCCGCTTGCGCCATGAATAACTAAATGCGTTTAGCGCTAAAAAACGTCATTTTGTCTCTATCATCTTCAAACAATTGACAGAAACAGAGCGATGTTTTAAATACGTTTATAGGTAACGTATTTAGCGAATTTTGGTGCAATCGGGCCTTGGATATAGCCTTGCAGGCTGTTTTGTTTCGCGCAAGGTTAGTGTGAGGGAACCAGGTTGGCCGAAGCGAGGAAAACCTGTTCAGGTGGAGATTCATAGATGACTACGCCTTGCGCCCTGGAAAGTAAATGTGGTCCACAAACGATAGGACACTTAATACCGTGTACTGTGTGTCTTCCAGACCGAATCCGGACGACTGATGGCGCCAAACTCGTAGCCATATTCTGGGCCGATTAAATGGATTTGGCCTGGGATGTGAGAGAGAGACAGAAGTATCTCGTACCTGCACGTACTGCCCGAAGATGTTCATCATCTTGTCCTCGTAATGCACCGCGAGGGTGCGCACCAGGTCACAGGCGGCGCGGCGTCGCGTGTCCACGTCCGAGCCTTCGATGTCGCGACGCACATACTCCTCCGGGTTGTCCTCAAATAACTCCATGTCCGATTCTAAAATAATAAAAAAAAGTAAAGAAGTTTAGTTAGTATACATACGACTTACTTAGTTTACTTACATCTCATTAGAGAAATAACACAAACTATTTATTACTTCGCCAAAGTAGCATTATGTAGGCGTATCCAATGCGGTAAGGCGTATGGTGCTGTCCAACTTACCTACTATGGTTTTCGACACTGATATAAATATGGGTATAACTTAGTCGCTTTTAGTGCCCATCTGTGACCGCGTGGTTCTTATAAACTTCGCAACGAATTTTGATGTGGTTATCTATCTTTTAGAGAATTTATTCCGAAATGTTTATGGGTATAATACGTTAATAGTAAATAATGAAATCTCGATGTTTTGATAAGTCCTATTATTAATCCTCCAGACCGGCCATGGCGACCAATCTCAGCGAAAACTAACCTAAAGGCGCGGGAGATTGCATGCACTCTCTCTTGCTTCACTTTTTATTTTTTTTTGTCCGGTGGGACGGCAATCCGACAAGACCGGAGAGAGATCAGAGGCCCTAGTGTGAGTTTCTTTTAACCATCTCGACTTTACGCATCGAGCGTGCTCTGCGCTCCGATTGGCAGCCGGAAATCGAGATGGTTAAAATAAACTCATACTAGGGCCTCAGACGCAGGGTCAACGACTACTTACTAAGACTTACTATGAAATTAAGTCCTAAAAAGCGTGAAAAGAAAGGGCGGGTTGCTAGTAAACAATAAATTACCTCTAAACTCCATGTTGGGAATGACAACTTTCTCGCATATGCTGCTTAGTGTCGCGGGGTCCTCGAACAAACTCTTGTAGTTATTCTTCTCCGCTACTTTCGCTAGGAAAGTCAGCGCGTTTGATACTAACTGAAAAATATATGGGAACATTACATAACGTCTTACAGACTAAAGCTGTGGCGAGACGGTGCTACCAACAACCCAACCCTAAATCTCCCACCTAGACATGAGTTGGCTTGGCCAACCTGGAAGTTTTTGAACACGGACTCCAAGTTGGCCGAAGCAAGGAAAACCTGCTCAGATAACTCTACCCTGGTGTAAACTTGGTGCTCCACAAATGATGGTGCACTTAATATCGTGTGTTGTTGACCATACCGCTCTTCATAGACACGGCTTCATAGGCACGCGAGTCGATTGCCGACTTAACGGAATGTTGCCATTTTTAAATATTATACTTTATTTATTTATGTAGAATTAATTATTGTATATTTATTTTATTTTTATATCTTAATTATATTTCATGGTATGCTGCACCGGTCGGCGTCATAACGTCAACGCCGGCTGTCGCTAAAAACCAGCGCTGGGGCTCTGTCTTGCATAGGGTCGCAGCATCATGCTGAGCGATGGTTTTGCGTGGATGTGACGCATATTTTCCCTAAACTTGTTTCTTTTTTTGCGTCATATTTACCGCAAATAAACGCATTTTCTTTCTTTCTTTTTTTTCTTTCATATGTTTTTAATATACTGTTGTTTTTATTTTTTATTCTGCGTCCACGCGAGGTAACCTGGACTTATAACTACTGAAACCGTCAACCCCTCCCGAGCAAGCGTGGTAATCAATGCTCGTGCCTTCTCTGTATGAGAAGAGGCCTTTGTTCTGCAGTGGGACAATAATAGGCTGGGTATTATTTATGTGTAATTTTCCTAAAGAAAACCAAAGAAAAGATGAATGGACTGTGTGAAAGATGATATGGCTAGAAAGGGGGTGACTGCCGAGATGACGACTAATAGAGAAGTGTGGGGGAATGTTGCGCCGACCCCATATTAATTTGCGTAATCAAACTCAAATTCAAAGCATTTATTTCAAACTAGCTTTACCCGGCCCGGCTTCGCACGGGTAGCACTAAGTACTTATCGACGGCGCACCTAACTACCCTACCCTACCTACCTACAAAATAGATACTATCGTGAATTCATGCAAGCCTAGTACTTTTTGATAGGATTTACGGCCACGACAGCTAGGAACAGTTTGTATGAGAAAATAAAATGGTTGTTTTTACTATTTTCCACGCAATTTTTCCATATTTTCTCATCGTTTAAACCAACCCTGGACTTCCACAAATATTTCAAAACCAAAATTAGCCAAATCGGTCCAGCCGGTCACGAGTTTTAGCGAGACTAACGAACAGCAATTCATTTTTATTATATAAGATAAACCAATTACAGGCACTTTTGAATTGTCAAGGGGTCGGTCAGTCAGAAATATGAAGCTAGTCACCCATTCCAAAGTGTAGTAGGTACCTATGGAGAAGAACGGGCAAGAAACTCCACGGACACTCTTAAATCAAAATATGGTTACAAATCTTCCTGTGCAACAGCATCATCAGCCTATAATCTGCTCACTGCTGGGATACACACAGGCCTCCTCTCGGTCAGAGTGAGTGGGCCGTAATTCACCACGCGAGCCCAGTGTGGGTTGGTATATGTCACATGTCTTCGAATGTTTGGTTCTAGGACATGCCGGTTTCCTCACGATTTTTTCTTCACCGTTTTGAAACCGGTGGTGATGAAATAATTTACACAAAGTAAAGCGCCTGTCTGGGATCGGTTCGAACCACTGGGCCAGCAAGAGCAAGCAAGTTCCTGGGGCCTTATTTTGAAGTATTAATGCAATCATCCACTGGGAATAAAGGATGGTTCTACCTTGTATAGCTCCGTCTCTCACTCACACTGGAATAATGGTGGCATTAATACGTCATAATATGGCTAATGCGCAAGTTCAAATAAATACTTTTTCTTTTTTCTACGTGAACAAGGTTGTTATACTGACCGCATCGTACTTCGGCTGCGGTCCGGTAGCCAGGAGCACGGTCCACACGCAAGTGACGAAGGCGGGCGCGTGCGGCCCGAACTCCTCCTCATACTTCAGAGCATACAACGCCGCACATTCGCACACTTCCGTCCGAAGTTGCTCCAAAACGCCTGGTATTTCGTCGTCATCCTGAAAAGAGAATGTACTTTTCACACCACTTGCTCGCTAATGTCAAATAATATGTCATGCAAACTTAACCTAGCAAGTCATAATCCCTGGGGTCTAGCCGGGCAATAATAATATAGTACTGGATTTCATTAAGACTGACGACATTAACTGAATAATTCGTATGAAAATTTTTACAAGTAAAATTAATATTCGAAAATCGAATTGCTTTTTATTATCTCCCAGGTATGAAAAGTAGAGTGATCTCCTCGGGCATAAAGGTGTCTTCGTATTGGACGAGCTTGAATCAAACTAACGCCCGTGACATCAGACACTGGTTTATCCCCTTAATGAATAATCTACTATAAAAAAAAAAACTTAAATTCACCAACAGTCAACATCGTTGGCAATTTAGTTGATAAACATGTAAACAAACGTTTAAGTGGCAATAGAATAGACCGTAATATATTATGAACTCACATTAGTCTCCAAGCAAGGAACTTTGACTTGTAATAGATTGAGTAGGTTTGGCATCCAGATAGGCATGTTATCCTCAAAGAATTCTGGCAAGTCTTGATAGTTGAGAGAGTAGAACACCTTGCATATAAGTACTAGGGATCCATAGATCACGCGCAACGCTTGTGGGTTGTCGGCGTGTTTCGACGTCAAATCTATTGTAGCCTGTAACATAAAAATACATAACATCTCGCATGTTATCCCCGATGGGTTGGGCAGAGGTGTATCAATGGCACACCCACATTCCGCCAGTTATGTTTATGTAATAGGGGGAGAGGCTATTGCCATCAACCGGGCACAAATTCAGACTCCGGGCTGCTACTGAGAAAATCTTGATGAAAAAACCATATTCGCGCGAACAATCTTTTTGGTTACGGTACGGTTTCTTAGAGGAGCGGTGCCAGCCACATAGCCTCCGCTATTTACTGGCGAATGATGTCACAGAAACATTATTTATGAAAGTAAGTTAGTGTATTTTTCTAGAGAGCGTTTTTTGACACCGTAAAGTCTATGTTCTATGTTAGGGGGTTTGGTTTCCGCACTTAGTCCGTCAGGTGGACCATTGTGCGTGGGCCATAGCGGCCGTTTGGTGGTTATTCCAACCAGCCCACCTCCCTCCAGAAGCTGATTAGGTCTCCTGGTCTGTTTAGAACGTCTGTGTATGATCTGGGTGATCCGAGGGTTTCTGTTCTAATCTGGGTGACGCCCGTACATTCGAAGAGCACGTGCGCAACGGTCTCCTCAGCCTCCATGCACGCCCTGCACAGAGGCACCGTAAAGTCAAACCACAGTGCCATAATTTCCATGACAGCCGTCACCGCGGCCGTTATGTAGCAGGCACGGCTCTTCTAGGAAACCGTAGCTTAGTAGGCACTCTTTAACATAACCAATAACTTAAAACCTTACGTCATTTTAAACAAAACGAGCTTTACAGTAGATGATATGATGTGTAACATCTGACATTTCAACTAAGTAATAAGCAACATTAAAAGGGCGTTTCTGGCAGCGAACTCTGGCACCGCGCGCGCTCATTGATCAAATTAAATAGCGCGCGCTTCCCCGGCTTCCTGTTACACATTTCCGTCCCATTTCACGAAATAACTCCCACAGATTGCAGGAAAGCGAGAGGAAAGATGTTACACATCAAAAAGTGTACTTACAACAAACAAATCCGTGAGTGGTTTAGCAAAGTTCTCGAGGACGTGCTTAATTTCTTCCCAAAGCTTCTGTGATTTAAACTCATAACGATACCGTTTGAACAAAGAATGCGCCGTTCGTAACACTCCATTGATGATGTGGAAATCACCTGTAACAATCATATTTAAGGTGGGTGAGCTAAGAATAATTTCATCACCACTGCTTTCAAAACGCTGAAAGAAAACATCGTGAGGAAACCGGCAAGTCCCTGGCCAGGCCCTGTTACCTCTTAATACCCCTGTATAAATACTGTAAATAAAGCTCAAAATAAATAAATAAACTCATCTCATCTCATCTCATGTTATTTATTTTGGTTTACTTTATTACACAAAGTTGATGTATATTTGTTTGCCAGTGAAAACCGCGCAGCGAGCGCTCTTCGCCAGGTCTTTGCCGTCGTTATAAAAGATACTTACCAGTACCGAACTTCTCAACCATCTCTGGTATGAGGCTTGGCCATTTCTCAGGGAAGTCGCACTTGCCGATGATGGAGACGGCATCACTGAACTGCCTCTGAATGGCTTCAGGAGACTTCAGCATCAGCGACACAATCAGGGTTTTGATGGTGGCTCTGTCTGATGCATGGATCCGGTCTACTCCATCTTCTTCCTGTTAAGACCACACAATATTATTATTTTTCAATATGGTATCAAAGATGTACATTTTATCTTACATACATAAAAATATTTTCACAATAAAATGGCAGGGCACTGTCGTTAGAGTGTCGAAGAGTTTTGCATCAACGTAGATTATAAATAATATAATATTATCTTTATTTATATCCTATGGACCAACTACACGCAGCGGGCCTACAATGCTCTCAGAGTTCAGTACAATGACGCCTTTAGGATTTTGGTGCGGCTACCTCGTTTTTGTAGTGCCTCGGGCATGTTTGCCGACGCGAGGGTAGATGACTTTTATGCAATAATGCGCAAAAAGTCAGCCTCACTAACTCGCAGAATTCGAGGTAGTGGCAACGGAATCCTGAAGATGATCGCAGATCGACCAGTTTCGCCAGTGGTGGGAAGGCTCATCAGGCTTCACGTGTTTTGATGAATTTAATAATTGAAATTGTTGTTAGAATGATTATTTATTGTTATTATTATTTATCAAGTTATTTTAATTGTATTTTTAATCTGTACTTACATAAATTGCTACTAACTTTAGCCTTAAGATAATTAATTTGTTACTAACAAAAATATGGACATTACCCAGTCTGAAATAAACGAATTTTATTTTATTTTTTTTTTTTATTTGCAAAAAAAATTGCAGTGCTTATTTTCTATGAATCTATGCGATTAGATACCAAATTAAGTCTAAAAACAAAAAAGTCTCTCAATCTTTTTTTTTTCATATTTGACATCAATTTTTTTTTTTCTAAAAATTTTGCTGTGTCACTCCGGATGATGTTAGGATTCTAACAATAACCCAAGCAAATCTGTTTAAGCATTTTAAAGTTATGGTGGCGTAAAGAAACATATATATATGAACCCTGCATACATTACAATTCTTTTTTGGGCAATTGTGTATACCTCGAATTTACCGATATTTTTGACAAAAAACGTTTTTTAATATGTGAATTGGCCTTCAGTTGCAATGTCATAGTGGCTTATACTTACAACAGGCCAGTTTCTTTTGATCAGATTTTTGAAGGCAATTGCCGCTGCCACCCTGATAGTGAGGTCCACCGCATCCTTGTCTATGAGGTGCAGCAGCAAGATAGCATAGTTCTGATTTACTTCTACACTCTCCAAAAACTTTTCAGCTGCAAAGGAAATTGATACCATCGATTAGCAAAAAATGGTTTTTATTGATGTGTACTTCCTATGTACACGTGAGCTGAGGGGCAGTTCCTATATTTATATACCCCATTTACATTCAGCTCACTTCCACGGCAATGAGCAGGGAAGCGGGCAGGACGAGTATGTAAACACGATACATCTCATGCTGCTGCCACTGCTACTCGCGCTGCCCGGCGCTCCCTAAATCAGCGGTTTTTTGTGCGGAATTCAAAGGACGGTCAGCGCGAGTGTCAGTGCGTGTTTACATTCAGCTCCGTCGCTCACCGAGAGCCTGGACGAATTGGACGTGCGTGCCGCCTTGTTATTTTACGATCTGCCAAAATGCTCTTCAATATTTTTTAGAACTGCTGCTATGCGATCTGGAGTAGGTGCAGACGTTATTATATTTCATCCGATGTGGTTTGAATTTGATGTTATGGAGAGGATCCACCATCTTTTACGACGACGAATGTTCTTTTTAGGGCTCCGTACCTCAAAAGGAAAAACGGAACCCGTATAGGATCACTTCGTTGTCCGTCCGTCAGTCTGTCAAGACCATTTTTCTCAGGAACGTGTCGAGGTATCAAGTTGAAATTAATACCCAATACGTAGGTCTATGGTCCCTTGGAGCTCTATAAAAAATCAAGCTTCTAAGTCAACGCAATAAAAAAATACTGCCATTTATGCGACATAATATTTTGATACTCGCAAATAAATCAAAACCTACAGGGTACTTCCCGTTGACATAGAATCATAAAAATTGGAAGGAAACAAGGTCTGACAGCATATGTCAAGGAAAAAGTCCAAAAATTGTTAATTTGTAGTTTTTATCACAAACATTTTTCTTTTTGAGATTACAAACTTACTTTTCCAGTTGGAGAATTGACCGTGATGCGATCTATGGGAGAAAATGTTTTTCAACCACAATGTTAAGTTTGTTTTTGGGATAAATTCATCCCAACTACGGAACCCTTTATTGTGCGTGGTCCGACACGCACATGGATTTTTTGAATTTGATCTCTTAAAAAAATATGTATTGCAAAAAAGACAGCGCGGACGCAGAATTATTTCGACGTCTGCCATTGCCGAAAGTCGAAAGCGATGTGAGTGGTAGGGCAGTATGTAAACACACAGTTCCCTTGATCCTGCTACGGCAGTATTTAGGGAATTATGACAGGCAGCCCGAGTAGCGGCAGGGGTAGAATGTAAATGAGGCAATAAGAACGGTCGCATTCGAGTCAGTCTGTAAAAAAAAAAACCCTAAAAAAATACCCTAATTTATTTAATTATTGTCAAGATTTTGACATTGATTGTCACTGCGATTAGATCATGATTTGAATAGGTGAAGACCAAGGGTTCTTATGTACAAGGGCCGAAGGGGCCTTGTATTGTACATAAAAACCCAGAGACCAGTGTGACCAGTATCCTAAGAAATTGCTGATCCACTGCTTCATAAGTTCGGAAAAAAAATCTGCTCAGTAACGCAATTAATGTTGTTGAACTGTCAAAAAGAAACAAATTTGTCGTAATCGTTTACGAAAATGTGTTGCGTAATTAGATAGCTGTTTATACTGGAAATGTAATGCCATGTGTACATCCATTAATTCACGCCTTTTCATAAATTACCAAACTCCACTTGCTACAACTGTAAATTAGTAACAAGGGAAGTCTTTATTTATTTTCCATAACTATAGGAGCCATAATTTTTAATATAAGGGCAAGCATTGTCACACTCATTAAGCATTTTAACTAAATCAAATGTATTCAAATTAAGCTGAAATTCAGCACTTTTAGATCTATATTACAAAAGATAGTCCCCCAAAATGTCCCCCCATCACCACTTCATAGTGCTTTCACTGTGAAGAAGTGGCGCAACAAAACCCCCAGCAGCACAGCTGCACGCATAGCATGACAACCATAGAAACGGGTTTTCTACAATTTGTTGACAGAAGAATAGACAAAATGACAGATTGTGATTGTTTATCTGTCATTTTGTCTATTCTTTCATCAACAAAACCTGTTTCTATTTTGGTCATGCCAAGTGTGCTGTCTGTTAAGAGCATTTATTCTGAAAGTGGGCAACGTCACAAATAGAAGTCAAATATTTTGTTTTTCATATCATAATTAATATTTTAGTTCACTAGTTAGCCACATTTCTTATTTCCATACAGTAATATTGCCAAATTAATTAAAACAGGTAAATATTTGACAGTTATTTGCAATGTTGCCAACTTATAGGATAAGCACTCTTAAATTAGAAGGAGTTCATTCTATACAATAGTATGCAAAGTAATTAACATTGCAAACATAATGTTTGTACTATGCAAAGCAATTCACCAAAATGTTTACCATGAAGTTTAGAAACAGAATTTGGTGAAATTGCCCTGAGTCCCATGAACCTTCATTACTGGACTTCATAACATCCACTACAATAGTTGGCTTACAATCAGTATGCCAAGGATAATGAATAGTGAGCTTATTTTTTTATTGTCTGCCAGTTGCAAGTAAATCTCAAATAGTTTATTGCAATCCATAATGTACAATTATTTATTTATTTATTATTTTATTTATTAAAACTTTATGCACAAGTAAAAAAAAAAATACTGTACAAAGGCGGACTTAATGCCTGAGGCATTTTCTACCAGTCAACCTTAGGGTGGAGCAGAGACAAAACATGGCAGGTGCAACATGAGTAATAGATAACTTTAAAATGAATATTTACTAATACATACATACATACATATATTATAAACCGAATAAACTTTGTCAGGAGAAATAACGATAGGTAGAGAAGAAAACAAATCCACCAAATCAGCGCTGCAAAGATTCTGCCAACTTTTCACGAATATATTCACGTGCCTTCAGTTTGAAAGATAACCGACTGGTTGCCATCCTGATGTTCAGAGGAAGCGCATTCCAAAGAAAAACCGCCTGGACAAAGAAAGAAGAGTGTATAAAACCAGAGCGGTGAGAAGGACATCGTAGAAGACGATTGTTGGTAGAACGAAGATTTTTACTATGGGCGGAGCATAGGTATTGAACATGGGAAGTCAGGTAAGAAGGAGAAGTGGGTTTGTCGAGTATAGAATACAACATAGACAGAGCCCTCAACTCTCTACGCTGACGTATGGGTAACCATTTTAAAAGCAATCGATGCGCAGATACATGATCATACTTTCGAAGATTGAATACGAATCGAATGCAGTTATTTAGAAGGCGGTCAAGTTTATTGAGGAGATCTGCATTCAGGTCATAGTAACACACATCACCATAGTCTATTATGGGAAAGATTAGGGACTGTACAAGCATTGCCTTTATGTGTGATGGGAGAAGGTTTTTCAACCGATAGAGCGACCGCAGCGTTCCGGTGACTTTTTTACTTACAGTCGTGACCTGCTTACGCCAGTCAAGACATGTGTCAACATGCAGACCAAGATCCTTAACATCGGAGCTAAACGGGATGACCGAGTTGTCAAACATTACAGGTGGCACAGTTAATCCATTCAGCTTCCTCATACTGTGGGTGCTCCCTACAATGACAGCCTGACACTTGGTAGGATTAACTGCCAACCCAAAACGATCAGACCAGCTTTTAACCACAGCTAAATCCCGGTTTAGCTCCTCAATCGCATCGGATATGTTCTCCACACTTGCCTGGCAGTAAAGCTGCAAATCGTCAGCATAAAGATGATACGCAGTTCGAAGTTCAGTGGTAATGAGATTAATAAAAATTGAGAACAAAAGAGGAGATAATATACCGCCCTGAGGGACGCCAGCTGCAAGTTCACACCAACCAGACGAAGAGTCTCCAGCACGAACAGACTGCTGACGCCCCTGAAGATAAGAGGAAAACCATTCCAATACCTCCCGAGAGACCATAAGATTGGAAAGGATGGATAAAAGGACTTCGTGACTGACGGTATTAAAAGCATTGGAGAAGTCAATTAACACTAAGACTGTAACTTTAGTGTCTTCCATTCCCCGCCTTATATCGTCAGTCACTTTAAGGAGAGCTGAAACGGTACTGTGCCCAGGCCTGAAACCGGATTGAAATGGACTGATGAGGGAGTTGCGGTGAATAAAGTGGGAGAATTGCTTATGAACACTGGCCTCGAGCACTTTAGATAGAAAGGGAAGGATGGAAATTGGGCGAAAGTGACTAGGAAGAGAGGGATTGGGTATCTTAGGCAGAGGCCGAACAAGGGCTTTACGCCAGAGGGAAGGGAAAACACCGGTGTAAAGGGAAAAGTTTATGATGTGGGAGATTGCAGGAAGGAGTTGATCAAGAGCCGCTATAATCATATGGCGGCTGATATTATCGCAGCCCACAGCTTTGGATTTAATGGAAAGGATTATCTTTTTGATCTCTCCCGGGTCGACAGGGGTGAAGACAAAGGGGTTAATATTGGGACGCGTCAGACCAGCAAGGTAGTCTAGGGTTTGATATTTGGTTAGACTATCTAGAGTGGGAACAGTGGAGAAATGGCGATTTAGATCGTCCAAACCAATTGTGTTAGGAAGGTCCGAATGTCGCGATTTACCGATGCCCAAAGTTCCAAGGAACTTCCAAATATCGGCAGGAGAAGAAGAAGTGATATTATTTAGGATGTGACGGCGTTTAGCGTTGCGTATCATCTGATTACACCGATTCCTAGCAGCCTTAAACAAGGCCCAATTGTCATCCGAGCGATCCTTTTTAAACTTCCGAAACGCGCGGTCCCTCCGTCGCATTGCCATCCGAACTCCCCTGTTCATCCAAGGCGCAGGCGGACGCTTCAACTTGATTTTCTTGATAGGGGCATGGGCATCAAATAGCTTGACCACAACATCGTTGAATAATTCTACTTTTTCCTCAACTGAAGCAGCTGCTTCCAGAGATGACCAGTCAATATTGGACGCATCTTGTTGAAGCCTCTCGCCATTCATACGCGCAAAGGCACGCCTGTACTGGAACATTGGTTTAGGTTTAGGGGGTTTAAGGACATAGGATAAGAAAATAACGTCGTGATGGGAAAAACCAGGAGCATCGTGTTGACCATGTGAGGAAACTAGGGAAGGATTAGAGGTCAGGATCAGGTCAAGCCAAGTATCATCACCGACTATATTGTGATGAGTGGGTTGAAGAGGCAAAATATGCAGACTTGCTGACTCGACTAAGTGCAGGAGTTTACGGGACCGAGGGGAGTTGAGGGCAAGGAGATTGGTATTAAAATCTCCCATAACAATGTGATGTGCATATTCCGAACCCAAAGATTCAAGTACCGATTCGAATTCAGTGAAGTAATCAATGGTAGGGGGGCAATAGACTACGCCGAGGACGGCTTTAACACCTTTGACACAAACCTCGAGGAAAAGAAACTCTGCGGATTCATTGGAAGAAGAAGAAGCTAGAATTTTAAATGGAAAATCATCACGGAGGTAGATGGCTACACCACCCCCCCTCCTTCCGATCCGGTCATTCCGAAGAAGAACGAAACCGGGGAGCGGGTAAGTGGTTGAAAGCAGGTCTGGTTTGAGCCAAGTCTCGGAAATCAGGACGGCGTGAACGTTGTTGTCGGAAAACGTGTCGTATAGTTCGTTGTAGTGACTGGGAATACTCTGGGCATTGAGGTGGCATACGTTAAATAGACGGCAAGAATTTTGGCTGAAATTTTGGCGTAATAGAACACCTAAGGTGTCTGTAAGAGAAGTGAAAGTTTCATCGCTGGAAGAGACGCTAGATTCATTGGCAGAATAAAATGATTCGTTATCAGATGTCATAAATATGTAAAATAAAATGAATATCTATAAATATATAATTATATACAATGCTAGAATGACTGGTACGACGTTTGCAACTCTGCACCACCCGCCAGCTCACAACATCATCTAACTCTAAGCATTTAAAACTTAAACGTTAAAAGATAAAAGCACACAGCGACACATAACAATAAAAGAGTGTAACGGTCATGCAGAACAAAATAGTAATAATAACAAGATAAAAAAAACGAAATTTAAACAAATAAAATATTACGCTAACACTAAGACGACATAAAAAATATGAATAAGTCGTGAAACGTATCCGATTATACGTCAATCATACTTCATACATAATCTGTGGACTTTTCAACTTTTGCATTTCACATTTTGACATTTTGACCTATTTGATGTTTGACGTTTACGTACGAGAAAAATAAAATTTGAGAAAGGATACAACATTGGCGACACAAAAATTAAAAAAATAACTTGTTGAGGGTAAATTATTATCTACAGTGTGTCAATTAACATTCAGAAGAGATTATGAGGAAATTGCGTTACGTATATTAGAGGGACTACTAAGAACATAAACAAAGAAATAACAGCGGTAAGTAATTCCGTACTAACAATTGCATGCAAATCATTAACTACTAGGTATACAATATAGAAAACATGATACTATTATGGTTACGCTCTGTTTTGCAGGCTATCTCCTGTGCCTTGGACCTTTGGAAACTTCGCAAGCAGAGGATTCAGCTCATCCATTGAAGAAACTTTATGTCTACTTCCGTCAATGGCCTTTAAAACGATAACTCCGTCCTGAGTCCAACACGAACGCATTCCGAAGTGAAGACGCGCCTTCCCAAAGATGGATTGCCGAACCCTTGTCAGGAACTCCTTGACTGCGATTGAGGTTCCCTTTAATCGTGTCTTAGCCTTCCAGACTACTGATTTGTCATCGTAGCTGGAAAACCTAATCAGTATCGGCCTGTGATGATCTTTACTGGCAGCGCCTAGTCTGTGACAAACCTTTATGGAAGATGCAGAGAAGTTCCTCAGGGCCAGCTTATTTGTGATGACATCCAGGATGACTGCAGTGCTGTCTTCACTGTCAACTTCGGCAACACCTTGAAAGATCAGTGCTTTCCGCCTATGTCTGGTCTCCAATCCGTCAACCTGCTTCGCACACTCACTGATCTGAGTCCGGAGCAAGCCAAGCATGCTGAAAATAAGCTCCCTGAAAGTCCGGAACTCCTCAGCCACCCTTGCTACAGTATCTTTGGCAGGTCCAGCGCACTGAATCTGAGCTTCCAGTGCTTCCATTTTCCGTGTGAAGTTCTCTTCTAGGCTTTTTTGGACTGACAGAATCTCAGCAAGTTGGGACATAGTGATCCACTAGTGTCAAGGTGAAAAGTGTAGTGACTATACAGATGATGAGCTGGCAGGTGGTGTAATTTTACTACTTGAGCCACATAAATGTGCCACAAACGTGAGTACACGTGTAATAGAGGTTATATACTAATAATAGATAGAAATTTAGACAAAAAACTGAGTATTTTTATTTTAAATATAAATTCAAAAACAGAGATACGTCTATCGTTTATTTACACCTACCCGCGAAAAATTATATTGTATATATATACCAATTACAGGTGGTAAATAAAATAAATAATAATAGAAACAATTATGGACCCTGTCGGGCACAGCAAATTTTTAAATAGGTAGAGAGATGAAGAGCGCTTTATTCATTTTCCTTATTATTAAGTTAGAATTATTTTATATCCTAGAATATCTCAAGTTACATTCAAACTTATCTCTATTTTAAATAACAGTCTGGCACTTTAAGGTGCCTTTTTTGATGCAACTAAGCAGTAAGCGCAGTTGCCACTTGCAAATGGATAATAAGACCCTAATACAAGTTAAAGTTATTCAACTAAGAAATTACTCATTTTGAGGTACTTACCAACTATAAGTTTCTATAATGATATGTAATTTAAAAAAAAGTGAGTACCTATAATTCTTTGGATGACAATAATTACTATAAGTATTAAGTAGTAATATTAATAAGAAATCGTGAGTAATATTTCGGGATAAGCTTTAAGGTTATCATGAGATTTAGTAACAAATGAACAAGAATATTGATTATTCCTGTTGTCAAGCTGATCAATAAATGTTATTATAATACAATCACGAGTAAATGGTCAGTGGGTCATCTTAGGGAATTAGTTACATGTAACGGTTACTGTTAGGTTAAAAAACAAAGAAAATATTACATACCCGGTCGCCTTATGTTGGTGTCTGGATTTAGCGTCTGTTGGAGGTAATTCGCCAGTGTAGCCAAGTTTTCATCCGTAACCTCCATGTTTGTAATTCACTTTTACGAAATGGAATCTTTATTATAATCCTAAAGATGGGATTTTTGAAGAAAATGTGACGAACAAGAATAATTTTCAACGGACACCCAGAGCAATGATGAAAATAAAACGATAATGACAATCAATGACAGCAAGAAAAGAGAATAGACAAAATATAGACGTCAAAATATGAATATGAAACGATTATTGCCTACCACAGAAATTAGGGGACTATAGACGACCATTCTTGATTTCAATTACAAACATACCGGATTCACCCGGTCAGCAGGTGCGTAGTACTCGCAACCGAGCGGTGGGCGGCAGCTTGCGTGTATAACCAGATAATATGAACGTAATCGAAGTAAAAGGAGTATGTAAGCAGCGTAGCAGGTAGCGGAAGTGCCGTGGGGCAGAACGCGTGTGTTTATGTATGTTCAATCTGACACTGACCTGCAAATAAAATAAAAAAAGGAATTTCGCGAACTACCTTTGCTCATCCATCTTAATATTCTATGTCATAATTATTATTTTCCAATGGGGTTATAAACTGAAAGCGTGGCAGCACCGTTGTCCGTCTGCATACCACCATTTTTTGTTTCTTTTGAGTCAATCACAAATTAAACGAACACTAGATGAATATTTAGATACCCTGGCGTATAGCTGTAGTGAGGTAAGGAAAAAGAAAGCGTCTACCACTGGTAAAAAAGCAGCGTTAGTGGAATAGTAAATAAAATAAGATCATCTTATAATTTATAGGTTAGTTTAATAATAATAATTGACGTATGTCAAGATTATTCACTGTCGTTTTGCGTCGTGCATGGTGCGTTGCATTGGCGGGACGTACAGCAAGATGGATGGAGAATAAGGCGCTTTAGGAGTGTTAGATACGGGACACAAGTAAAACACAAGCGGGCTGTGAACGCACTGACTCTTTATTTTAAACACACGCAAGCGTGCCCGCGGTGGGAGGCACGGGGTGCGGGGCGCTGCGCGGCGCCGTCTGCGCAGGCAGTCCACAAGGCCGCGCATCGCTACACACATACATAATGCTTATATGTAACATCTCCCAACCTTATTTTGAAAGATACAATTCTTAATAAAAATACTACACTACTTAAAGGTACTTATAACTAAACACACGTACAACGTTTTAACATTATGCCATCCACTGGTCACTTGCCTAGCGCAAGGCTTCTATAATCCACCTTTGGGAGCTGGCGCAACGCCCTACCGGGACGGTCCGGCGGCACAGGCGCGGGCGGCGATGTCGGCGCCGCTGGCGGCGTGCTTGCACCTTGCCCCCCCTCTCCCGCGGCGTCCGCTTGAGACGCGGGTTGGGGGCTCGGCAGAGCCGCTGATGATATGTCCTCGTCACCATCATCCTCGATTTCTCCAGCCCAACTTTGTTGTACATTGCCTTTATATAACACAATCTGGTTTTTGTGTTTTTTTATTACACTCCCTGTTAAATGATCCTTGACCAAATACACAACTTTACCACTCCTGTCTACTATCGTCCCTCTGCACCATGTGAACTTATCTTTATTATGAAATTTTTTGTATAAAACTTCGTCCCTTTTTTTAAAAATTTGTGTATTTTTGCCGCCATAGAATTTATACTGCAAACACTGTTTTGATTTTACTGTGCTGTCCAGTGACGCGTTTGAAGGTGACGACAGTGGTTTAGGCGACACTAGATCCAACCTTGATCTTAGCTTGTGACCAAAAACTAATTGAGCCGGAGAGAACCCTGTCAATGAATGTACTGAATTCCGGTAATCGAAAAGATATTTTAATAGTTTGACCCTAGTGTCTTTTTGGCTGTTACTACTTAAAATACACGATTTTATGCCCTTTTTAGCAATCTTTACGTAACTTTCAGCCTGACCATTGCTCGCAGGATTATAGGGCGGTGACGTCACGTGCTCAATCCCGTTAATTGCACAAAACCGTGCAAATTCTTGTGACGTGAACGCCGTGCCATTATCGCTTACAATTGTATTTGGTAACCCGAACCTTGATACAAACTCGTATAGTTTTTCTAGTGCAGCTGATGAGGTCGTTGAACCATACATATCGTAAACTTCCACCCATTTTGTGTATGCGTCTACTACTATTAAATAATGTCTATTATCTAACGGACCCAAGAAATCTATGTGCAACCGGTAGAATGGATGGGGTGGGTATTTCCAGGGGGCAAGCGGGGCGCGCGGAGGGGTAGGACGTAAATGTATGCAAACACTACAAGAATTGATCATAGTTTCTATTTCTTTATCAATACCCGGAAACCAAAAACGGGAACGAGCTTCGGCCTTTGTTTTTACAATTCCCAGGTGGGAAGCATGAAGTTCGTTTAATATTTTCATTTTTAGACTGTCTGGTAAAATCACTTTATACCCTCTCATAACACAGCCGTCTTCATAAGATAATTGATTCCTGCATGCGTGGAACGGTTTTAAATTTACATCAGACACGCTTCTAGGCCAACCCTTAAAAATAAAATCAATCACCTTCATTAAATTAACATCTCGGCTAGTTTCCTTGCGTAATTCGTCCCGCGTAACTGGCATGTGTCCGTCTATCACGAAGTGAATATACGACGCGCGGTCCATCGGGGCGGCCGCGGCGGCAGCGTGCTGAGCGCTGTCCCCGCGTTCGCTGTCCGCGGTCATTGACCGCGACCGCTTATCGTCGTCGGGAAGGCTTGCGCGGGACAAATAATCCGCGATGTTATTCTCGCTACGAACGTATTCGATTTTATAATTATATGCGCTGAGGAACAACGCGTATCTTTGTAATCGGTTTGCCGAAACCTCCGGTATACCTTTGTGCGGGCCAAAAATTGAAATTAAAGGTTTGTGATCGGTGCGAAGGATGAACGGGTCTGACTTACCGTACAAGTACTGATGGAATCTTCGAACTCCAAAAATAATAGCCGTTGCCTCTTTCTGAATCTGAGAATAACGTTTTTCAGCTGTGTTTAGAGTGCGGGACGCAAACGAAATAGGACGCTCGCATCCATCTTTATCACTTTGCGATAATATCGCACCTAAGCCATTAGGTGAAGCGTCCACCGTGAGGATTAACTTTGCATTTGGGTCAAAATGCGTTAAAACCTGATCCGACGTTAAATGTTTTTTTATTTCGACGAACGCTCTTTGATGTTCGTCGGCCCACTGCCATTTAACACCTTTTTTTAACAGATCGTATAAGGGACTTAAGATTTCGGACGCCTTAGGTACGAAATTACGGTAATAATTGACTAATCCTAAAAATGATTGAAGTTTGCCTACATCTGTGGGCACTGGGGATTTCTCAATTGCTATTACTTTATCAGAAGATTTTTTTAACCCGTCTTTGTTAATAACATACCCTAAATAATTGATTTCGTTCTTAAAAAATTCACACTTATCTTTTTGCAAAGTTAGTCCGGCATCTTGCAGCCTCTGTAACACTGCCGTTAACCGTTGTAAATGTAAACCCGGTCCATCGGCTGTTATAAGAACATCGTCTAAAAGACATAACACACCGTCCATACCAGACAATAAGTTTTCCATTGCGCGCTGAAAAATAGACGGTGCACTGGTTAAACCAAAAACCATACGTGTATACTGAAACAATCCGCGGTGAGTATTTATGCATGTAATTTTTTGTGAGTCTTCGTCTAAAACAAATTGATTATAGGCCATGGACAGGTCTAACTTTGAGAACTGTTGACCTCCGTGCAATTTTGAAAACAGTTCGTGGACTGTAGGCAACGGGTATTGTTCTACAATTAATTGTTTGTTTATAGTTACAGAATAGTCTGCACACAGCCTAACACTTCCATTTCGTTTTAATACTGGCACTACGGGTGATGCATACTCCGAGTGATCAACCTGCTTAAGTATCCCTAAGTTTACAAGGCGGACTATCTCTTCATCTACCTTGTCTCGCAAAGCAAAAGCAATAGGACGCGCTTTGAAAAATTTTGGCACTGAATCATCTTTTAACCGTAATTTTACCTCGAATTTATTGAATTTACCTAATTTATCTGAAAATACGTCTCTGAATCTATTATGCAAGTCATCGATTGTTTTTGTTTCGTTATTTATGAAATTACAGGGTGCTAGTTTTAACTTAAATAAGGATAAAAAATCTCTTCCGAGCAATGGCGGGCCTTCGCTGCGTACGACGTAAGCATCTAGTGTGTGTGTACTCAGCCTATAAGTGACCGGTAGGCGAATTATACCGAGACACACAATATTACTACCCGTGTAGGTAAATAGCCTTTTCTTAGGTGGTAACAAGGGCAACCTGCTAAAACATTTGTTGTATAAACTTTCGGAAATTACCGTTACTGCGGATCCACTATCAATCTCAAATTTGATTTGTGAGCCGTATACGGACACGATTTCTGTCATGGGTTCTCCCCGCTCTGTAGTGATGTTACAACATAAAAACTCACCATCGTCGTCCCCCTCACTCACATCGCCGGCCACCACACACTTTACTTTGCACATTCTACGTAAGTGACCCTTTGTTTTACACTTCCTACAAGTATAGTTCGCGAATCGGCACTGAGACGATGCATGGTTCTTTCGACCGCACACGGAACACTTCTCCATTACCGGTTCCCTATCAGAACCCGCACTCTTGCCCTGCACCTTGAACACTGAATGTTCTTGCTGTGTGGTCGACGCCATCGTGGAAGCGCCGGCGGCGGCGCCTGCCCGCGCGCACCGGACGCTCTGCGCCAACTCCACTGCCTTTGCCAGGGTCAAGGTATCTGTGTCCTTAGTGAACAGTTTTTCCCTCTCGGGACCCGCCAACATGCCCATCACGAAACGATCTCGCAATGCTTCCTCTACGTTGGCGAATTTGCAATGTTTCGTGAGGCCACGCAGTCTTGCCGCCCACTGCGCATGCGTCTCACCCGTTTGCTGCATTGCCGCGTAAAATGTGTATCGCTCCCCGAATCCACATTTTGTCGTGGAAAAGTGAGTGTCAAGGAGCTCATAGATGTCTTCTACTGGCACCTCCTCCAGCTGTTTTGGCAAGGCCAAGTCGGCTGCGAGCTGGTAGGTGCCGTCCGCGAGTGCGCTCAGTAGGATTGCTCGCCGTCTTGAACCCGTTGCGTCGTTTTTTTCGGAAATATCGTTCGCCACGAACCATTGCCGCAGGCGACTTTTGTACGCCTGCCATTGGTGCACTGTGTGGTCGAAATTACTTAATAAACCGAAACTAAACTGAGCCATCGTGATATAGCGTGGGTCGCTCTCGTCGCCACTGTTAGATACGGGACACAAGTAAAACACAAGCGGGCTGTGAACGCACTGACTCTTTATTTTAAACACACGCAAGCGTGCCCGCGGTGGGAGGCACGGGGTGCGGGGCGCTGCGCGGCGCCGTCTGCGCAGGCAGTCCACAAGGCCGCGCATCGCTACACACATACATAATGCTTATATGTAACAAGGAGTATATGTATTCATAGAACCTAGACTCCTAGAGTATAAATGTTCTGTGCACAGACTACTTAGAGACTCTTTCCGATCCCGATGATCCAACCACACTCCTCCAGGAGAGCAGTAGGGCCACCAGTACAGTGCACAATAATAAACCCGACACCCGTCGTTCCGACCTCGCCGCAGAGATCCACCGCGTGCGCGACCACCCCGAGTAAATAATAATACTCCCCCCCGACCCTTGTTCAATGAAACGCCACGCCAGCCCGTGCCGCAGCTGAGCGTGTAGTTTTAAATTCCCCTGATAATAACAATGATCTATCCTTGATCCAGCCTGTCCCATCTCGCTGTCCCCCCTCAACGAACGCCCTAAGCCGAGGTTCGTACCCCACAGGGGGTGCCCTTAGCGAGCGTTCGTTTAGTTTGTAACCTAGAATAGTTTGCATTTATGCTCCTGGCTGGAGGCTCTTAGTGTAGAAGCTAAAGGCAGCCACAGGAAAGTCCGGTTAAGCAGTCAAGACCAGAAGTAATTAAAAAAAAAAAAAAAAAAAAAATTACTTAGAGACACTACGTTTAAGTAGTCTGTGGTCTGGTCTCTAATTCAACACAGTGCTGGGAAACTCCGAACAAATATTTTTTGTATGGGATTTGTGACCGTACTTTAGCCAACATTCAGAAACACACGTCAAAATGACATAATCACATAATGACCAACATTACATTACGAAGTGGTCACCAGTGCTGGGAAACTCCGAACAAATATTTTTTGTATGGGATTTGTGACCGTACTTTAGCCAACATTCAGAAACACACGTCAAAATGACATAATCACATAATGACCAACATTACATTACGAAGTGGTCACAAACATGTCTGCCTTCGCGCAAGTATTATTGTTTGTGTTGTGATTTATCTGTTTGTTTTTCCTTTTTCTGTATGATTTCGGTATATAACATATCAGAATAATTGGCGGTGATTCCAAGTTTGTGAACCATCATGGGTAAGGGTCACAGAATATGTGGAGTTTGCGGTATCAAGGAGGCCTGGCATACTGTAAAAATGTTGCATTTTATCCAAGATTTCACTGAATCCATACCGGTGAGTACCGATATTTATTGCTAATGTGATCTTGTGCTCACCTAACACAATGCTATTCATTTACAATCAGGAAATTAAAGCATCATTCAAATTCTGTAATACGACTGGGCCATCAATGAAGATTAATTATTGAAACTTGAAGAAATGGTTTAAACATTGTGCCTACAGTAATATTTGTCTAATTGTAATCTAATTTAGTCTAACTAGGTTGACTTATAGATATATGGGTCAGAGAGACTGATATTATATTATCTACCTGTGACACCATTATGTAAATACTGGGAATATGAAATAAATCTTTTTCAGTTTCATATTCAAAGTATAATAATCTATTCCATTTAGTTATGCTGATAGTGTGAATTGGGGGATCTCTTAACTTTAAATCACACTAAATAAATTCACAGTCAAACTTAGTCAGTTATACGAGTAAGCTTAGTTATACGAGTAAGCGAGTAAACTTTGATATTTTGTGTCTTCCAGCTGTCGAGAGTGGCTAAAAGCAGTTGGTCACTTAGAACTAGTGCATCTACCAATAGAAAAACTGCATGAGCAGCGAAATGTATGTGCTAACCACTTTAGAAGAAAGTATTTTAACAAATAGGGAAATCGTCTACAGAAGTGAAGTAGTTTCAGTATAATCCTCCATTAAGCTTTTCATGAGATGATGTTACAAACAGACAGATAAATAAATTCTCAAAATTGATTGAGATGATTAATAGAGCACAAATTAATTGTGCTCTATTAATCATTTCAAATGAAAAGATCCCTGCGTTTTATATGCAGAGAAATGTTTACAAGTCTAATCGAAAATGTTGCTTATATTTAATTAATTATGTTTACAGATTTAACACAAGGGAAAATCAGTTGATGGAACAATTGCAAAAAACTAAATGCAGCCTGGCATCACTAAGACGCAGTGCAAATCTCTTGGAAAAATTTGAGTCAGATGTGCTAAAAGGAATTGTGACGTTGGTGCTAAAAAACAAAAAACGAAGCCATTTTGCCCTGATACCGATGTTGCTTGCTCATTTATATAAATTAATAAATACTGAAATCATTTAAATCTGTTTTATTTTACCGATTTATCAAAATAAATTAGGTTTGGAGCCTCACTATTATCTGCATAGAATGCATTTTATCGATATCGATAAGTTTATTGATTTCTATACGTTGCGCATCCCTATATGACAGTTCTTCCCTTCAAGGACATGGTTGTCAAGTTTGTTATAATTTTCATGTTGGTAGCTATGTTTTTTTTATGTGGTTGGCTAAAGACGGTCACAAATTCTCAAAAACTGAATGTTCTAAGTTCCGCCTCTTAATTACATGCTCTGTGATTCAACAATTCAATAATATGTAATTCAGAAAGAATAGAAAATTACAATTTATTACAAAACAAAATTATGCAGGCCGCCTGGCCGCTGTGAGGTTAGGTACAATATGTTATGTATGACATTGATTTCATCATTTCATTGCGTTTTGTAAGTTTGGTGTTCTTGGTTTTCTCACAGGAATACGTTGAGAAATTTTGGTTGCACATAAGTTGTTTTTATTACAGTTCCGGTTGTATTTGCTACAGAGATTCTAGTTTCTACTATTTCGTACGTTTAATTCATCGGTGGCTTTTTATCAAATAATAATTGAAAGAGGTCTGGTATTATAAACTTTGTCATGTTTATATTGATAAATTAGTTTGTAATGTTGCTTACAGGTAATTTTATTTTATGTAATTTTGGGTCAGTGGGTCGACTTAGGGGTTTGCAAATGATTCTCTATTGTTTTTGTGATTCCTTGGTTCTGCAAGATTGACACCTTGTAAATTTCTTTCGATCTTCTGGGGATCTAGTGGGGTCACGGAGTATCTGATTTCGTCAGGAACTAAATATACCGTCTTTTTTGTTTTTGAAAAGAATATGAGTTGTGCGCCAAGTGGAGTCAAAAAAGTTGAAAAATTGATTACTATCTCCCTGTGCACTGCAGGAATTTGTGTATTGATCAATACTTTTTAAAATTCAAAATTCAACTTCTTTATTGCATTCATGTGTACATTTAGTTGTTACAATATAAGTAAGTTCCAACATGAAACCCTTAAATGCAGATAGAACTATGATGTTCTATGAGTCTTGTGGTTTAATCATATATTGGAGCTGAAAATTGTTTTTTTTAACAATGTTTGTAAGTATATATTTTTTTGTTATTTGGAGTTGTACCTGTGTTGCTGACTTTAGTTTTTAGTTGGCTCTCTTTTGAAGATTCAATATAATTTTATGTAACAATCAAAACATGTAACATCATTTTTAATTATTTTATAGATGGGTTTGTGACCAACATTAGGAGTATATTGATTGATAAACTAGCGAGTAAACACTGAATTGTACTGAAAGTACTCAAATGAAACATTTTTATTTATTCATCATTATTTAGATAATATTTAACAAATAACATCTTCTTATGTCTCGTAATTATGTAAATACTTCAAATAAAATTATCTTATAAAACAGCAACACAACATAAACAAAATATTGCAACCTTTCATGAAAAACAATTCAAAATGCACATCTAAAATCACATTTGGCTTATATTTATGTATTGTTGCCTTAATTCTAATAAAGCGTATCTCAGAAATGACAACTGTTCAGGATGGTCAAAAAACTGTTTTTATTATTATAATTCTTTGACAACACTTTAAGTGATGTTCTGAACCAAACAACAGCCTCATTCTCAGAGCTACTATCACTAGATGAACTACTTGAACTGGAGGAACTATTTGAGGATGAAGACGAACTAGATGAAGGCTTGAAATCGTCACCTGAATCGGTACCAGAGTAGTCACCAGTTGGACATCCAGATTCTTGTTCTTCTACTAAATTTTCGTCGTCAATAACAGTATTACTAGGTGGGCAGTTTAGAGTTGGTAAAACAGAGTTACTGCCGTCTTGATTGATTTCAGAAGGTGGAACTGAAGATTCGACGGGTTCATTTCTTTCAATGGATGATGTTAGATGTGTCAGTAATACCAGTTTATTTCCCCGAGACAGCATCTTATTTAATTCAAGAAACCACTGAAAATAAGTAAAAATGATCGAAATAAATAAATTGATCATACAATCACCACAGTTAGTTAACCCAAAACTAATTCGAGCTTTAATAAATAAATATACGACACTATTACTTGTAAGGCCATTGTGGCAAGTAGTAGTACTTGCCACAATGGCTCTCGTAGTACAAAGAAAAACCTTAGTTTGAGACTTAGGGATTTTTATGAATTATGTGGCACATTTATTTAAAAACGCAAGGATTGGAGAAACAAAGTCATTTATCAACAAAGGTCATTGTAGTACAAAACTAAACATTCAAAGATATTTAAATATTGGGGAAATAATGTCACAACTGTATCTTAGGTCACTATTGCTCCAGAATCAAAAAAATATTATGTCACAATTACCTTAGTAACAGTGTAGCTCCAAGACGCCTTTGCACTGGCGCACAGTGTACGATTTGACTAATCTAGGGGGACAAAACTCGGGAACCCTAAATATTATATTACATATTACATTTATAGTATACATAAGAACGTTGTAGTAAATAAAAGGCAAAACTAAATGTGTAACATATTTTTTAAAATCTTTTAATAAAATTCTTATATCTATGTCTCGCTTAGATATTTGTTTTCGAGGAAGTTTTCTTAATAATGATATATAAGGGTCTGAAGATGTTAACAAGTGTTTAATTAAATCATAATTAGTTCTGTGTCTTGATGTCTTCAATGTATGCCCCAATCTGGCTTTTCTGATTTCTTTATTTTTGGCTTCGGAAGCCTCCTCGGACATTTGTCCTATCGGTATCACCGAATTTTTTATTATATTTGCTCCATGTACCAAAATTTTATGCACTGTTGCCGGCATGTTATACCATGGGTATAGGTAAACTTAAATATATCTCCCTGGTCTTCACACAGTAGTTATGAAATTTTTCGGTATCGATTTCATAGCCTGAAGCTATGGCTCCAAGAATTGTCCCAAAACGATGAATAAGGTTTTCATTGAGACCAGTAATCCGCGCTGTTGTGGCATAATTATTAAAAATATGCTCGTGCGGTATTTCCGTCATTGCTTGTACCAAATCCTGTTTTAACTTTGTCGATTATAAGACCAATTTCTTTAAACTTTATCTTTATTTCTTCTTTAGTTTTTTTGAATATTTCTTTATTTTTGTCTCCCCTGACTTGCCACTCACAAATGTTCGTGCGATAACTAGAGGAAAGTCACCAAATATGGAATACTATTTTGTTTTTGGGATATAAAAAAAAAACTTCATATACTTAAATTAAAACAGTTTAATGTTTTTACTAATCAGTCATACATTTATATGTAGTAATTAACAGCCTTTAATCAAATATATTAGTTATCAAATTAAAATCTAACATAAAAAACAAAATCACAAATGAGTAGCCAAATATGGAATAGGTACCCATATATGGAATATAAGCATAAATCAACATAACAATAACAAAAATGGACATTAATATCTTTGAGATCAATTAAATAAATATAACATATTGTGATAAATGAAAGAAGTTACATAATTACTTGCAAAAGTCACAGATCCAAGTATCAAACTCTGGACCAGCACAATCATAATGTGCCCAGAGCCCACACATCAAGCATTTAATCCAGCTTTCTCCACTTTTATCCATGGAAAAAAGTCTTGAACAGAACATACATTCTGCATCAGCAGAGTCAGGAGGTACTTGGTCCATCAACTCATCATGTTCACTACCTTCATCAAACTGGATAACGTCTAGTTCCTCAGAGTCTTCTTCTTCACTATCATCCTTATTTTTCTTCGTTTGTTTGTTTCTCTTCGCAGTTTTCTTCTTATTCTTTGTCTTGACTAGTTTATTTTCTTTTTCTTGTCTCTTCATATTTTTATTTTCTAAATCAGTTTTGTAGGGAGAAGATGTTATGACTGCTGCTACAGCAGCTTTTCTTCCTCTGCTAGATACTTTTCTTCGTTTCTCTGGCACTGGACTTATGGCATACGGAGACACCAGACCCAAACTGCTGCGATTAAGCCCAGAAGTCGAAGGTACAGGTTCAGGTTGTAAATTAGCAGTTGTTTGTGGTGCAGGTATTTCTACCAGAACTTGACCAGTTTCAGATCTTGATTCCAGCGGAGGGATATTGGTTGTACAACCGTCTATTAAAGCATTTTGTTGCGCAGCAATAAAGTCCACATCACTGAAGACATTTTTATTTAAAGGCCACAATCCAGTAACTTTGAACCCGTTGGCTGCGATTTCGCCTGTTTGTACTTTCAAATAGGATTTGCCAAACAGCTCCACAATATCATATGGACTTAGAGGTCTGTTGTTGTCTCTAATCCACATGCGTATTTCCTCACTATAGTATGTTTTTAGAGGCCCCATGAAAGTTTTATCTAATGGCTGCAATTTATGAGTCGTATGAGGAGGTAACGAAACTATGTCCACGTTATTTTCCCTAGCAATATCTATTATATCGATATTGTGAGTATGACTATAGTGTCCGTCTAGTATCAGTAAAACCCTCGATTCAGGAGTCGGGTTGGTGTGTTGAATAAAGTGCTTGAACCAGTCTGTAAAGATGTTCATTTGTATCCACCCTGATGGGTGTGCAACTCCGACTGATCCTGGAGGACAGCCTCTCATTAGCTGAGCACTCATATTTTTTCTGGGAAAAATAATGAACGGTGGCACAAAATGACCAGTAGCATTCATGCAAACAACTATTGTCATCAGAGATCCTCTTTCTGCTGAAGTCAGTGCAGCTACCTGGCGTTTACCTTTGTGGCCGATGATTTGTGGTATCTTACTTTGTACTATTGTGAGGCCTGATTCATCCACGTTGTAAATACGATTTGGTGGATAGTTATTCTTAGCGTAAAGCTCTTCAAGGAGGTTGAAAAAGGCTTCCACTTTTTCTTTATCAAATCCAAATGCTCTGGCAAATGATGTACCAGTTGGTCTTCTTATCGAAAGTTTATCTTTATGACGATTTAAAAATAACTTTAACCACTTTTTTCCAGCCATACCTGATTCACCGAAGGGATTCTGCAAATTGTTTCGCTTTGCTAGCATGAACGCCATACGGCGAAGATCAGTTCTTGTTAAACCGTGAAACTTACTCTCCATTATTAGTATGTATTCTACTAGCTGATGTTCAAGTTCGGAGCCCAAGATAGTTTTTCGTCCTAATGTAGTAGCTGCTGCCACTTCTGGAGACTGTTCATCTTTTTGGCAGAGACGAAATAAAGTTGTCCTAGGCACTTGAAAATGCTGTGCCGCTTTCAAATACCCCATTTTCTTTTCCCGGACGAATTTTATAGCTTGTGCCATTTTTTCTTCATCCCAGGTTTTTCGTTTGGTTGATTGTGAACCGGACATTCTAAAAACAAACATTACATATATTTTTTAGCAAGCAAGTATCTATCATATGAAATATTATATCTAATTATGGAATATTCCATAATTAGACACCGACGACTGTCCATATTTGGATTTTTATACTAGTTCAAACTCTTCTAAATATTTTTTTAAGTCACAATATTTTGAAATTAAAAGATCACAAAATGGTGAAATAAACATAATACCGATATACTAAATAGTATAACACTTATGTATACAAACATATCAGCTGGTAATACTCATTTATTACTTACCTTTAAAATTTTCCGCACGACAACAAAACAAAACACGCCTGCCACACGTGAAGTGTTCGCGCAACTGACTCGATGGTGTGAGTGCGATAGTTAGTAGACCGAATGGAACAGAAGATGGTCGAGTGTTGCGTTTCATACTTATAGTCTTAGAGAAATGAAGGTATTCCATATTAGGATACTATTTCATATTTGGTGACTTTCCTCTAATATTTAAAAGACATTCCATTGTACGAATGTACGCATGTAAACTAGAGATTCCAAATTGGTACATATTTTCATCAGGCTCTCTAACCATTGATGCCGAATTCATTTCCTTTGATATTGCCTTGCAGATAAAACATCTTTGAGTCGATTTATTTTCAGCTAAAACGTTACAAACTTTACCATCAATCATTGAAAGTATCATCTGGTGCGTGATCGAGATGGTTACGCCTCTGACTTCCACGAGAGTTGGCATTAACATCCGTATTTGATTGTCAATGCCTTGGCATTCTTCTTTGATCAATGCTTCGCATTCTTTCTTATACATGAATTTGATAATTTTACAGAATCTTGGTGATGATGGCCGAGGATTTTCCCATATGACTTTCTGGGTTCCCTATCCATTTGCATAAAATTTTAAGACCTAATATAACTTAGCATAATGTTGTTTGGCATAATTATATTTTCGCATAATATAATTACGCATAACAGCTTACGCATAATTTCTCTAACCATAATAATGATTAAGAATAATATTCTAAAGCATACATTTATTAAGCATAAAGTTAAAGCATGCAAGCAAGCATGCAGTATGCAAGCAAGCATGCAGCATGCAAGCAAGCATGCAGCATGCAAGCAGGCATGCAGCATGCAGCATTCAAGCGAGCATGCAACATGCAGCAGGCAGGGTTTCTGTCACGGCTCCGGCGCTGCGGGCCTCCGGCAGCCCCACGCGTGCTAATCGTCGCAGACGGCATTCGCTCACCACCGCGGCTGAGGCTGGCCGGCGAAGCCGGCCAACAAGCCGAAGCTGCTCGCTCGCAGCCGCCTGCTCCTCAGCCCGCGGGCCGCCTCGCTCCTACGCGCCTACGCGATTTTAAATTACACTCTAGGGGTAGGACAAACAAGACTACGTGGAGTCGGTTTTGCAGTAATTCGGTTCTTAGGCGTACTAACGTCGCACCCTTAGAACATAAGTGGCACTATACGAAAATGTTCATTTTACAGTATGGCCATTTTAAGTTTTTTTAAGTATTGTATGGGTGATAAGGAATTAAAAAAATATAAATAAAGCTTTGTGATCGGCTTAAAATAACAGTTTAACTAACGCTGTTTCAGTATCCAATGGCATACAATAAAATTATTGATTAATTTTCAACAGAGAAGCAATTAAAAAAAAAGTTTTGCATAGTGTCGGTTATAGTTTCATATTTATTCTAAACTTTTTGCTTAATGACCCCTAAGCTGTTACTTTACCTATATTGCAATGATAAAAAAGAGAGAAATAAAACAATATAATTACTGAAATAATAAAGAATACAATTTATTTGGCACACGCTCACAGTTTTATGTCAAAACTACCACAAATACTGATAATTAACAAATTATCTAAATCTGGAAAAAAGTATTATCAAAATAACAGAAACTAACAATTTGTGTTTGCATAAAATTCTTATTTATTAATAAACAACGTTACCTATATTAAATCTTGTTCTTACTACTTACTAATCAATACAAATAATAGAGGTATTTCAACTTAACTACTAAGGTTAAAAGTCTTTCAAACTAGGAACTGTGAAAGTAATCTACAAAATCAGAGTATTAAAGGCTTCATAATAATAATAATAAAGTAACAGTAACCTAAAAAACATTTTCGCACGAAAATCCGTAAAATAGATCACAACAAAAAACTTATCAAAAACTCCTTCTTACAAATTATTAATCAACTACAATAAAATTTTGAAAGGCGTTCCTACTATACTACCCATCTAGCTCAAAACTCTGTCGAAGTAGGAATTGTAAAAGTTGGGTATCAAACCAGCATCTAGAAGGCTTTTTATGTCATTCTTTTTTCTTTCGGATAAATCCAACTTTTGGTTATACAGTTGTTGCAATTCTTGAGTCCGCTGGTTCCTTGTACTGACTCTTTTAGTTCCCAGGTCAAGTTCTTTGAAATCATCAAAGTAGGATGTTTTGTAATACATTTTTACCTTATCATCTTCAACTTTCACCACTTTGATGACTTTTATATTAGATAACTTTACAACTTCACCTTCAACACTTTTGTTAAGTCTAGGAACGGGCAGTTGTTTGCTGTCCCTGAAATCTTTATAAGCCATTTCGTTTACTATGAATGGTGTGCCATGTTTTTTTGCACTTCTGATAGCGGATACGTATTGGGAAGGCACATAAATGGGTCCAGATTTAAGTATTCTTTTTATTTGTTTCTCAATCGCGTTGAATGTGCTGCATCTCCTTCGTTCTGTGTGTGTCCACGGATTAAAAACTTGTGTGTTATAGATGTTACTTTAAAGTTAAGTACTGCGTAGATGTACATACCGATGATGAACTGATTTTTCTGCTGGCCGCAGCAGTTATCTGAATAGAAAACTATATTTAAGTCTTTGTCAGTTAAAGAAGATTTCTTTTGCAAGTATTTCAAGACACAGCTGGCTATTTCATTTGCTCCACGATTACCTTGCGATTCGTCCCAGAAAAAGCATTCAGTATTATCTCTTGCAAGCTCAGAGATGGTGAAGTTTAAGCAATTTATCTTTGACTTATAGAAGAAAGTTGATACTTCTCCATTTGGTATTGTCATTACCGCTTGTAGGTCGTAGCATGCGACGATAAAGTCGCTTGAAACGTTCATTTTATCGTTAGCTTTTTCTTCACGACTTTTCTCCTCTGCTAGATGTCTATCGTAGTCTTCCTTTAGAACTTCTTTTTGAGGACCTTCGGCCAGGTTGTATATTGTGCATTGTTCACATTGGTCCTTCTTGGGTACAAAGAAACTAATGTTAAAGTCGTAATTGGACACTTTTCGGTAGGTATGTAGCTGTACATAAGGCAATCCTTGTTTTATGCAATCTTCTTTGTAGTCTGCATAAATATCAGTCAATGCTTTTCCACCATCTATAAATTCTCTGGTAGTTTGCTTTCGCAATTTTCACTTCTTCTATCATTTTAGTGGGCACCTTTCTGTGGTTTCCATGCATGCCTCTCTTTTCTCCTTCTAGAACACCTGTTGACGCATTTTTCTTCTCTACTACAGTTCTTATGCACCTGTCTGTAATATCCAGTGAATTTTTAAAGAAGGTTTTGCAAACCCTTTCTTTGGTGCCGTTTACGTCGAAATAGAAAGCCATTTTTGGCTTTCTATTGGAATCAATCTTTTTGTATTGATATCTAGGCTTTATCTCTGTTATGTTACGAGCAATATATTCTCTTTGTCGCATCAATGAAGCCATTCCCCAATAATCATCGAAAAGAAGTTTTCGTGACTCTTCCGAAATTCTATCTGAGCATTTCAGCCGACATACATTTCCACAAGGTTGCTTAATCGTTTTAGCTGGATAAGCGGTTTTCTTTTTTGAGTTTGAAACATATTTTTTGCCTGCATTTCTTAAAATCTTAACAATATTTGTAGTAATATTCTTATTTTTCTTCTTTCGTTTTTTTTGCGATGACATCAACTGGCTGAGCTTGATTTTCTATTGCTGCATTGTTTGAGCAGAAACCGTCAATATCCCTTGTGTCAGAAACATCATTGATTTCTCCTGTGTCATTTGTATCAGATTGCATGATTTCGACGTTATCAGCACGGCTGGTAGAGGCAACATGATCACCATCATTTGACGCAAGACCAACTTGAAGATTCGTATCAGCAGGAAGAAGATCACTTCTTTGATGATTATTAGAAACTTCATCAATCTGAGTGAAAGAAATATCATACATTTTTGAAGTGTTTGGCATTTGGTCATTCATGTTACCATTTGCGTTCTCTGTTTCGTCATCCGGATTTGTAAGGTCAAATTGATTACGTGTGTCTTTGGTACTTTGAGTAATTTGTTGGGTGTTTGGACACTTGTGCAGAGATAGCTGAAGCTGAACTGAATGATTTGCTTGAGGCAGAAGATGAGGACGAGCTGGAAGATGAAGACGATGACGACGAGCTCGAGTTCGTTCTCCGGCATTTTTTCTTTGATGGAAAGTATGTTCTATCATCGTCTGAGGCGGGAGAAAAGTCACCATCGTCATCGTCTGTTTGGTTGTGACAAGTACTAGTTAATGGAGAAGTTCTCATGATGTTCAAATCGGACGCACTAATTGTTGAAAGGGGTTCATCAATTTTGGAGTTTCTTTTAGAAGCCGGCTCTGTATTTTGAGTTGATAATTCTATGATCCTTCTACATCTACTTCTCTTCGGATCCATGATAGTTTAATGCCTTAAACAAAAACATTCAATCAACTAAAGGTTCGGACAAACCAACGCGTCCAACTTGCGTATGTGGTGGCGATCTAGATGCGTAAAAACGCGTCTAGACGCACGACGCGTTTGGTTTGTACACGTCGCAACAGGTACGACTGCGGTAACTGATCGCCACCGCGTACTGCAGCGCGGGCGCAAGAACGCGGCACACAGACGCATCATTGACATTGACAAAGTAGTTTTTATTATAAGGATGACAGACTGGCAGGGCAAAAATGCCCTTAATTTGACGTATTTTTAAACAAAATAGTAACTAAAATGCATGAATAACTGACATTAAACTCAACTTGTCATTTATGCAATTACTCACTGCGAATATTTGAAAGCCAATTTAACGAATAAATGGTGCTTTACAGAAAATGCCCGTTATTTAATTCGTATTAAAACAAAATCCTAATTTAAGTTAAAAAATAACTGACACTAAACTCAAACTGCCACTTATGCAATTACACACTGCGAATATTTGAAAACAAAATTAGCGAATAAATGGTGCTCTACAGAAAATGCCCGTTATTTAATTCGTATTATAACAAAATCCTAATTTAAGTTATTAAATAACTGGCATTATACTCAAACTGCCACTTATGCATTTACTCACTGTAAATAATCGGAAGCAAATTTATTGAATAAGTGGCACTTTACACAAAGTGCCAGTTTTTGACTCACCTCGACAAGGTTTCCCTCCGATGACTTGTCGCGATCTGGCGTAGTGCCGGTTTATCAATTACCGTCTGGACAAGTTGTGACAAATTCATAAGTGACACTAGTGACATCTAGCGAAGATTAGGCGCCTTAGAGCTACAGGGGTCTTCGCATTAGGCGCGTTACGTCTTAAGCATTTTGACTGTATACTCAACTAAAAAATGTCATTTTTTGTATAGTGCCACTTATGTTTTAAGGGTGCGACGTTATGCGAATCAAATTTATGCCATTACAAATTAGTCTTTAAGATGATTATGCCAACATAAAATGTATGCCTAAAAAAATTATGCCGAAGTATTATTATGCCAAAACAAATTGTGCCAAAATCGTTATGCCGAAGTATATTAGGACAAAGAACATTATGCGAAAAGAAGGTATCCCGACTTTCTGTGCATTGTTTACAAGTCTTATTGGAACTAAAGATATGATAAACATATATTCGTCTGTGCTATCCACAGAGTACTTTTTATATATTGGAATAGAGGTCTATCTCAACGACTAAAATGAGAAACGTCAAGTGTCGCCCTCTGGACACGGGTTTTGGAACGAATGCCAACACAAGCTTACGTACACACACACACACACATACATACTTCTGTCGCCTACTACTTACAGCGTAGATATTTTCAGGGTATTATAAATGTGAATTACATATTCGCTTGCAGTTATATAGATAAGCGAAAAGTAATTCACATTATTAAACAATAAAACAATGTTAGGTAGTCTTCGACATAATTATTTATTTCTTTCTTTTGAAACATTTCTTATTAAGTTTTTTAGCTTTAACTTTATAGGAATCTGTATCATCATCACACTCTCTCTTATTTATTAATATATTATTAATATCTTTACAATAATTATAAATAAAAAATCTGCAAGATATTTTTATTAAAAAATCTATAAGTTTTTCACTATGCATTGAACATTTTACGAATGAAAAATCTACAGCTAAAAAAATTATTGTTGTTATCAATTCCTTTAAATGTTGCTTAGCAAAATTTTCTTTTAATATTATATAATTTATATCCTGCAGATTTGAGATACAATTTAAGAGAGAGTCGCTGGGACTGCAAAGCCATTTTTTATTTGCGTATTCCCGATATCTTAAATATTCGTGCTCACTGTTTGATATTAGATCATTTTTACATTCAACACAGCCCTTGAATACCTTTTTCTTGGCGCTTTTTACGAAATATCCACTTACGTACTGTAAGCCGCCAATTACGCGTGGGTCATTTTTATCTTCAAGGGGTGTGAATGTTATATCGGGAATATTACCAAGTTCGCAATTTGTTGGCTGTTTGCTGCCCCCGCTTGTGATGAGTACTTCATGTAAAGTTTCACAATTGTCTATTTCACAGTTGGCTCCAGGAGCGTGGACACTAGAGAGGCTGTTCACAAGTAACGTCGTAAATGCTGCTTCAAATCGTTCTGGCGTAGGGTTTACGTTGCGGCATCCGTGGCTCCTTATGGACCCAAAAAAGTTTTCTATCGGGTCTTGATTAAGATGCCGCAACCAAACTGATGTTACAGAATATTTTGTTTGCATTTTTTTTAATAATAACTCAATTCCCTCTAGTGTCCATACCCAATTGTTCAATGTGGGAACATATTCTTTGTTTGATGTTCTAGGATTAATAAATTTCATTTCTTTGATCATAAATATACACTCCTTCCATGTTTTGTGATGGACAGAAGTAGGCGTTGCAGGTCCTAGAAGAGGCTTCCCATATTTTTTTTTTTTTCCAAAGCTTCCGTTTAGGGAATCAAACAGCTTGTCGAAGAACAAGAGGATGTCAGCAGTTTCTTTGGCTTCTGCAGGAAGTATACCCTTATCTGTAAAAAAATATAGTTTGTTAAATAATGTTTTATGTCTGATCTGCGTCATGTAAAACTATAGTATTTAATATTCGTATTTCATTGTAATGATCAGAAAAGAACTAGTGATAAAAGAATGTGTAAAGACAACATAAAGTAGTGATAACATTTACCTGCTAGATAGCCCATATTTGATGCCACAGTTTGGCTGAAAACTTGTGTAGCATTTTTGACCTTCATCCGGGGAATTTTGCTCGGGTCACAGTGGGCATCTGTCAATTTAGGCACCAATCGAATTCCTTTGTACCCTGGGTTTTCTCTATGTAAAGCCATGATATGAGACCATTTTGCCATTTTTTCTTCCCCATTTTTAATATATTTCAAATGTTTTGTAATTAAATTATTCCGTATACATTTTATCAGATGGGGTGGGTCATATAATGGTATGATGTCTTGGTTGTTTATCATGAAACTGTTATCTCGGGGCTCTTCTCCTTGTCTCAACAGGTTGCCCCTTGTTTCTTGTAAAAGATATTTGATGCAGTTCACATTATTTGTACCTTGGTCGCACACAGTTGCTACCACAATAAGACCGGCATTTTGTAGCTCGGTAATAACAGATTTTAACTGCTTCGCAAGTTCCGGCCCCTTTGTTGCAGCTTGTGAAAAAGTGTATGCAACAGGTTGTTTATAGTTTTTTATCAAGCCTCTAACCATAAACACCTGAGCATGATCTGCATAATCAGGTTGTGTCTCCAGGCCATTCGTGACAAACCCACAAACTTTGTCCTTTCGCTCATTGTATGTCACATTGGGTTTGAGTGACATTTCGTCAAACAGAACAATACATATTTTATGTTCTAACTTCATTTTCTCAGTAGCTTTCTTTATTTGCTGAATCATATTTTTGTTGATTCCTGCATTTATATCTGCCATATTAAGCAACTTCAGGAGAGTTTGGCGTGATGGCAAGATAAATATTTTCCTAAGAAATCTGTACCCTTTTGGGCTCTGTTTGAGGAAGGACAAAGCAATAATTTTTTCCTTTAATGTAAATCGACGGCCTTTGTGACCTTTCTTATGCTCTCTGAATTGTAGTAATGTCAAAATTTTTGATGTGCTAGGTAATTCATCGAGAGTTTTCAAAAACTGTGGATTCGTCGTTAAATTTTGCAGTGCCTTGATCTTTTTTGCCTGATTTTTGACCTTGTTGCGGCACTTACTGAGTTTTACTCCAACTCGCACAAGTTTTCTGTATAGATTATGCTCAGATTCAGTTACAGCAACGCGTTTCACCCGCCTTCTAGTAACGATGGTTCGTTGTTGCTTTTGGCATTGCTCTGTAATGAAATAAAACGTTATAGAAAATTATTTGGAAAACAATTATGTAACCATGTTGTTTCGATGAATTATTAAGTTTTTTAGTATAAAAATAGGGAGTAATAGTAATAAATGCATTACTTGTAGTCTACTACATTTACCTATCATAGAACAATTTTATTAAACATTTATTAAAAAATACAGTATACAGGGTGGAAACTTTCAGCGGGGCAGTAAGGGGAAGTACCTTAACCGTTGCAGCTACTCGAAAATGTTCTTAGGAGACTATCCATAATTTTTTATGGAATTTTGATCCCCATTCACAGATTTTCAAAAAAAATTACAGTTAGCAAGAAAATAGCCATTTTACACAAAAACATTTTTTGATGCCAATCGATCCTGTTTCTAATACTGATCAAAAACTTTTATGAGACCAACCATCGTTGGAGTACTCAAAAAGTCACAAATTACAAAAAACTTTTCCCTTACATTTTGTAAAGAATTTGTGTGACTGAAATACAAATAATAAAACAAAAGACAAATGATCACGTAATATGCTTCTAGCAAGTCTAAACGTTCTAAATTGGAGGTCATTTTTCTCTTATCAATAGATGTCCAATTATGCACTTAATGTAAAATCCACAACACACTCGGAGCTTTTCTGACGCAACAAACTGTCAAGATTGTTTGTTATTTAATAATAACGAGTTCAAAATTTGAATTGTTTTTAAACTTTACCTTTTTATTCATTCAACAAAAATATCTCAACCGTCACTAAAAAAACTTTTGCGTAAAATTTTCATACAAAATGTACGGGAAAGGTTTTTTGCAATTTGTGACTTTTTGAGTACTCCAACGATGGTTGGTCCCATAAAAGTTTTTGATCAGTATTAGAAACAGGGTCGATTGGCATCAAAAAATTATTTAGTGTAAAATGGCTATTTTCTTGCTAACTGTAATTTTTTTTGAAAATCTGTGAATGGGGATCAAAATTTCATAAAAAAATATGGATAGTCTCTTAAGACCATTTTCGCGTAGCTGCAACGGATAAGGTAGGGGAGAATGGGTAACAATGGATACACTTTTGTTTGAAGGCCAATATATCTGAAGTTAACTACATTTAGCCCTAGCATTTCAATCTATTATTTGACAACACTATCAGGGTACACAAAAAACATACGATAGACATTCAAATAGCTATAGATTTTGGTCAAAGTAGGTTTTTTTTATAAATGGGAATTTATCCACTGTAACCCATGTACGGGTTACTATGGATAAGCACCTGGGGTACAGTGAACTTCATGGGTCACAGTGATTTTTTGCAGGTTTTATAAAAAAAAAGTCAATTATCAAATGTTTTTTATTAATAATTTTGTTTACGAGATTACTTTTAGTAATTTAACAGTGAACAGAGTGTCTGAAACTACATCTAATCAACAATAATTATATTATCATGGAGATCAAAAATTACGTTATTTTAAGGCACTTAATAAGGTAATTCAGTCTCACAATTACTTATAGTATTATAACAGAGTGTCTGAAACTATAACTAATCAATGATAATTTGGTTATCAAAAACTAGAGACATTATTACTATCACTAATCAGTCATCTTTACATTTAAGTACCTACTTTAATATCACAATAACAATGTAACGCAACAAAAAAAAATCCCAAAAGAAATAAAAAAACAAAACAAAGTAACATCCTGCTTACTTATAGGTTAATATTATATAAAAATAATACTTCAATTTTAATTATCATGAAGCTAAACAAATCAAAAAGTGGTTGAGTCAACGAATATCTATCCTAGAAAAATCTAAATCAAAAGTGTAACACCCTTGCTGTCTTTTCGTTTGTCCCGAATATGATGGATTCGGCAGAAACATTTTTACGTCTGACAAGAGCACCACTGCGACGTCAGGGACATTTGGAAGTCGAAATTTCCCATTTCTCGGATCTCTCCTTAAAAAAGTAACATCGGTTTCCCCATTCTCTGCATCTTTTAACACCTTTCCAGCGTAGAAAACTTTTTTATTATTTATCTTAAACTCTACTAAGACAAAATTGCCTTCTTTTGGTAAAGTCGGCAACTGTCCAAAAGATTCTTGATCAACGACACCATAATCAGTTTCTGTTTGTTCAAACGATCCTTCTTCCTCGGAGTGAACACTTAAAGTATCGTCTTCTGTATCACTTGAATCACTTTGCAAGACTTTCCTTTTCACGGTTGTCCCTTTCTTTACCGCTTCCTTTTTTTTCTTCGACTGTTTAGCAATTTCACGTTCTTCAATCTCATCCTTATTGGGCGTGTCTGTAGCTATCATAGATTTACCTTTTCTCCTTGGTTTTCTATTATTTTTTCTTGGAGCTGCTTTAGGTAATCCTCTTATATCGAAAGGGCTCATAAAAGCTTTTGAAGGCCCTGCAACAGAGCTTACTGTTGATGGTAAAGGAGCACTCGACGTTATAATAGAATTAGAATGGTTGTAATCCACAACAGGTTCAGATTCCCTTTGATTTCCTTCCGGACTAGTTGTTGGTGGTGTGTGAGTCTGATGATGATGAAGATTTGTATCTGTATTAATGGGTAACTGAACAACTGGCAAAGCAACTGGGAGTAATTCGTTAGGTTCGGTCATAATTTCATCATTAGTAGATGGGGCTTCAACAATTATTTGTGAATGTGGTATTAAAGACGTCGCAGGTGGATCACTAGGATGATTTTCTACCAATTCCCTATCCGTGATTTCGGATGGAGCAAAATCAACATCTGTAAATATATTTCTGTCAAACGGAAATATTCCAGTAGCTGCAAAAGCGTTGCATATATTCACTGGTGTCATTGCTTTCATATGGGCATCTTTAATAGAGCTCGCTACTTCGTATATCGAAAAAGTTTTGCCGGGATTTCTCATCATCCAACTATCAACGGATGCATTGTAAGCTGTTTTGAATGGGCCAAACACTCCTACGTCCAGTGGTTGAAGCTTGTTTGTTGAATGGGGCGGGACTGTTAGGATAGTGACCCCATTATCTTTTGCCAGATTGAGTGCCTTAAGGCATATATGAGCTTCAAAGTTGTCCATGATCAACAACGATGGATTATCTTTACTACTTTGAGTGTGAACAATGAAATGTTGCATTGTTGATATAAACAGTTCAGAATTCATCCATCCTGTTTGAGTAGCTAACCCCAGAGTGGCAGAAGGAGCACCAGTGAGCATGTGATTTTTGAAATGCACCCGTGGGAAAATCATAACAGGAGGCAGTACTTGTCCAGTTGCACCCACAATGTAACAAGTCGTGACCAAAGTACCCTTTTCGGCGCTTGTGACCTTGCTAACCTGCCTTTGCCCCCGGACCGCTAAGACTTTTCCCGACGTTTGGACCGTCATGGTGTTGGTTTCATCTAAGTTGAAGATCCGGGTCCCATTACCAAAACGTTCATGTCGTCGCATCAATTCTTCTAGGTTGTTAAAGAAAATATTCACGTTGTGACGATTGAATGACGTAGCTCGGCTTAGGCTGCATCCTTCTGGAGTCCTCAGGCTGAGTACTTGGTGGCGTTTTCTGAAGTTGAACAGCCACTCGATGCCCGCCATTTTATACTGATGCCATTTTTCAGGAACTCTTAAATCATTGGCAATTGCCATCTCATAAGCCAGGCTGCGAAGGTCAATCGGTGTGAGACCATAAAACATCTGACTGCATTTGATTACATAATCTACTAAAGATTTTTCTTGATCGTCGGAAAATATTTTATTAACCGCATAGTTTGGTGTTAATCTTACGGGTCCACTAGCTCTTTCAGTCTTCTTACAATATCGATATAAAGTTGCATAAGGGATGTTTTTGAGCTTAGACGCCACATTGATCGATTTTCCCTCCTGATGCACCAGGTTGATTGCGTCCTGCATCTCATTTTGAGTATGCATTCCGATATTAGTTTTCCTTATCCTATTTCGAGGCATTTTGTAACCTAAAAGACGAAAAAATACAAATTAATAAGCGGAATGCAAAGAACAAATGCATGGGGCACAGTGGATACTTATCCACAGTAACCCAAATGGAATTTATCCATTGTGACCCAACAACCGTTATCAGAATAATAATTCGATAAAAAAACATACATTCTTGTTACAGGCAAAATAATAGCATTTTAGGCCACCCGAAACACTGCACAACATTAAATAACCCACAAACACGCAAAAACCTTAAGGAATTTAACACCACACACTTTTTAAAAACACGTTAAAATTTTATTTGGTACTTACTTTGGCGATACGCTGTCGGCGCGCGACCTGCCGGCGTGCGAGCGTGGCGGCGACTGGCGCGGCGGGAGGGGAACACTCGAGGAGAATGTTTGACGAGAACACAAGTGTTAGTGTACGTAAATACACGGACAGCGGCAGTTTAGTCACCGTGACCCATTAGTCACTGTTACCCATTCTCCCCTACTTCCCCTTACTGCCCCGCTGAAAGTTTCCACCCTGTATAGGTACCTAATGACTTATAATAAAAGTATTTTAAGTAGTTTAGATAAAGCCGTTTAATGCATTCAAATGGCAAAATTCATAAAAGACACATGCCACGATTGTTTACTAAATAAGAAAAGTAAGGAAAAATACACTAAAGATGATAATTATCTTTACTTACCAAGATTTTTCTTAGTTTGTACGTCTTCCACAGCTATTGTAGCATGTAGATGCATAGGCACAGTATCTCTGGATACTGTATTGAATCTGTGTGAAGTAATAGGTTCTGGAATGACAATTAATTTATCACTTAGTTATAAATTCATATGTAAATTGATAATCATTAGCAACTATGTATTATACCTCAGCCAATATTGAAAGTATTTAGGTATGTTTAATCATTAATGCATAATGCAATATTAATCTTATGTACGATGCATAAAATAAATAAATTTTCACTACATAGTACCTAGGTACCTAAACTTTTATTATTTTATTAGCTTCTGCCTGCGTGGTTGGTATCACAATGAAAAGTAGGTAATATTATGTCTAAATAGAATCGAGGACAATAAAAAAAAAACATTCTGCTAAATGGTGTAATGATTATATCTTCACTTACCAAGATTTTCTTTTAATTGTACATCTTCCATAGCACTTTGATTGTGTGGCTGCATATCCACAGAGTCCAAATGTGAAGTAACAGGTTCTGGAATGACAATTAATCGATTATTTCAGCAAGCGGCAATATCCCTCGTAGGACTGACTAAACTCAATAGATTTTCTATTGTCTCATTAGTGCTGCTTGACAGGTTAAGTATGAACTGTTACCATATTATTATGTGAAGCTACAGTGGTCACCATTTGCAAAAACCACCACTGGGATTTAGGTTTCATTCTCAACTTGGGGCAATTTGTTATTGAGTATTTCACCAAACACTTGTGTCCAACAGAGGAGGCATAAGAGCTTGTATGGGGACATTTAATTATGTTTTGATAAAAGAATATCAATTTACCTTTCGATGTAGATGCTTCTGACATCTGAAGAGGTCTCAACACTCTTCTTTCTGAGTTGAATTTTAAGAAAGATAATCCTGTAATCACAATAAAATTTCATTAGAAAAATTAGTAGGTTAACTTTGGTTCTGTAACACCTTATTGAAAACTAATTTAATTTTCTTAACAATTTGGCCATAAATAGGTTGATAAATATAATATTATTAATTATAGGTACAGGGCAACAAATGGGTTAATAACTAGCTTGTTTATTTGGTAAACTTTATGAATAGTGTGTTATGAGCAAAACATTACAACGCCTATGTGAAAGCATAATAATAACGTTGATCCATAGCTCCGTTGTTGCATGAAAGAAGGTCAAACCAATATATTTCATGAATAGTCATGGTAGGTAGACGCCGTTTTCTTCTGAATAAAGAAGTTATTTACCTATCCATTAAACCAGTCCTCCCCACAGAACCATTAATTTTGGTTTCCATAGTTAGGAATATAAAAGAGGATATAAATCTTTAGGCACCCATGATTAAAAGTAATCATAAACCTACTAAGCTAAATCTATATTCTTTGTGTTTATTAGATATGTATTATAACTTACCTGGCATGTTTGTTGTTGGTACAGCTTCTTTGCTGAGTCGATTATTCCGGCACCAATGCTTTTGTTCGAAGTGTTCACGACATACACGGCGGTATTTGAAAATGTATTCATTTTCAAGTTGCAATATGTCACCACCAATGGAATAGACCCATGTATTAAATAACTCCTTATCCTTAGCTGGGTTAGGGAACTTATGCAAATTCGCATTGGTATCTGAAATAATTAAGTAAGTAATCAGTGGTTGTTGAACAGTTGAAAGTCGAAACCTGAAATTTACGGGTGGCGGACTCTGCCCACAGTGCTTTGTCATAAGGGTGCTGAATTGCTTACATTTTAGCCCTACTACTACTACTCAGCGGCCGTTTATGAATAAAACACTTACCTAAGCTATTTACACATCCGGGGACGCAACACTTTCTGTTAGACATGATAATCGGTAAAATAGTTAACAATATTGTCACAAATCCAAAAGTTCGAACTAAACGGGTAGTCAAGAGTCCTTTCTCAATACTTAGATTTTAACAATCAACAAAAGCACAAAATCAACACGGCCGGAGGAGCAGAAGCTCTACTCAACGGACTTAGGCGGAAAAAGCAATTTTAGACTATTAAAATCTAGAAAAACAGATAAAAACAAGCAAGACGCGGAAAATGCACACAAGCAAACCGGCGGCCAAGTTTGTTTTCATTTGTTTTGTTTGAAATTCGTTGTAGTGTTACATACAAAAACAAGTTAAAATGTGTTGAAATTATTTTTCTGTACCTTTTATTTCGATTTAAAACATTTGAGCTTTTATCTAGAAAATATTTTTTCGTTGTATTGTTTTTATTAAATATATCGAGGTATATCGAGGGTATGCTGCTAATGGAAATTGAGGGAGAGCTGGTCACACCGAAGAGCCAAAAGCATGACTGTTTTCATGCCATCTTGCGTACCGTAGTAGAACTACGTAGTAACAAAATCACAAAAACTGCCATCTCTTGGAGAGTTTCAGAAAAGTAACACAATATAATGATACCAAATTAAAATGTCAATTGCTTGCATAGGTCGGCAATACTTTTGATGTCCAACCTTATTTTGTATAATTACACAAGAACGATTACCCGTTCGCTACTATTAAGATTGTCAACCCTGGTGCTATCGGTATCTTCAAATGGTTGCTTGTATAAGCTATGACCCGAAGACCCATCGCATCCCCATTTGTACATCAAAGTGTAATTCAACACAGTTGTATCTAATCTTTCTCCAAGAATATTTTTACATATTCTTAATGCAGTATGGTTCAAGAGAGAATCCAGTCTTACTTCAGCCGATGTTTCGGTTACTGTTATATTTTCAACAGGAGGATAGCACTGCTTCTTCACCTGTGCCACGTGATCATAGCATGGGTATGCATTCAATCCCCTTTCTTTGGCTTCTTGTTGAACATTTTTGTATGTCTGGACAGTGAAATTATTTGAAATGAAAAAGGCCAAAGCTTCGTCAGGAGTATAAGGTCTTTGTTCTTTTCCAGTATTAATAATTCTTCGAGCTTTCTTATATGTAGTGGCTCGTTTTGGCGAGGCTGTAGATAATTCTTCAATCAATGTAGCAGCATCACGTTTGCCACTAGCTCTGACACTTAATTGCGCAGCGAAAGTCAGTTCATATTTACTGTAGTCATTTAATAAGTGCTGAACTTTCCTCTTCTTCGTTTTTTTTTAACTTTCCACAAAACTTTTCTGCGGCCTGCCAGCACTAGTACTTGGTATTGAAACATTTTCTGATACCACAAGCATAGCGAAAGTTAAATCTTCGCTGAGCCACTGTTCATAGTCTTTTAAAAACAAGTCTAATCGTCTTTTAGACATTTTATTTAAATACCTATTGTCCTGCTAGATTGATCAAAGGTTGGTAAAGGGGTGCTGTAGGATCATTTTTACATATTTAACTAATTTTTGCATTTTTTGCAAAAGTGACAGTATCGCACCGGGGGTGCGATATCTTATTTTGACATTGTAATACAATTTGCTTGTGCAAGAAGCTGAATACCTGAGTTACGCTTTATTAGCATGATTAATTTACTGAGATAATGTTTATTATCATAAAAAAATTAAAGTCACCACTGTATTATATTTTTTTTATTTGTCTACAATTAAGATAGTTTAGCACTTAGATTAGTAATAATGGCACTTTCATTAAAATTAGGAATCATCGAAAAGTATCAAACAAAAATAAACTTCTATTAAACAATTAAAAAAACAATCAAAAATAAAATTCTTAGTAGGTATTTAAATTTAAGAAAAAATGCTAACATCGACACCTGCAATTTAAAACATCGTAACTCATTTTTCCCTACTTTTCAGTAGAGCGAATCAAAGATTTAAAAAATTCTTACTCTGTTCCTATAAGTCCTAGGGACCTCCAACTTTGTAAATACAAGTAAAAAGGTATAATCTACATTCCAGTATGACTAATACGTTGTTTACTTATGTATTTCATATATTTTTGTGACTTACAATGATATTTCACGAAAAACGGTTTTCCAAATTACAATTTGTAACTCAGACATACAATGCAATTTAGTATGATTATAACTATATTCACCGAAAAAATAATTGTAAGTCTGAGTTACAATGCACAATATTTATTTTTTTCTATTATTGGAGTTACCATAAAAATAAAAAAAATGAAATAATTAGCAATGTTTTTATTATTATAATTATAAAATAACAAAGTTAAGCATAAGCTTATCAGCCTTTACAATTAGGTTCACAAACCTTGTAAGTTTTACAGAGAAAAGTAATGTAAACATAATTTTAAAATATTTTAATCAAATTTTTGAGGACACACAGTTCCCATTAGGCTTTTAATGTATTTGGATAAAGGGGGAAAAATTGTCTTTTGTGAGTGAGTCACAAAAGACAATTTCCTCCACTTATATCCAAATACAATAAAGTTTGACAGAAAATGTAACAAAAAATATAATTTTAAATCTTTAATAGAAAAAAATTAAGCATAAAGCTAATCAGCCTTTACAATTTAAGAAAATGTCTGTGTTTCACTTCTGCTAACTTTATTGAAGTTGCGTAAAACTGGAGGAAGAAGCTAACCATCACTCTGATTTAGAGTTTTAATTCAAAGTCAGAGCGATCATATGTTTCCCTCTGCTTCCACGCAAGTTTATAGTATTTGCGAGTAGTTGAAATATGGGGTACTCAGATCTCATTTCAGATCTGAGTACCCCATATTTCACAGTTCAACCATTCAAGTATCCCTATGACTATTCGACATTCAGAATCCTCTATTCAAAACGAATGTTAATTTTATTGTAGTCAAAAACATCTATTCAAATTGGCTGTTGCATTCAGATCGAAATGAGACATCTATTCAAGATTGTTTTTAGAATAATTACTCCATTCGGAATGAAACTCCTACGATTGGGATTTTATTCTATGATGGTGTATATTACCGAGTTACCTAGTAGGTATTTATAAGTTACATGTATTTCCTTCCCTTGCAGAGAGATAAAATTTTCATTTAGGTATGAATGATGCAGTAATATGAATTTATTATGGGTTTAATGTGGTCTCTGAGCAACATACCAAACCTACCTACATCGTTTAAAGAATCGTATTCATAATCAGTTGCTAAGCACGAGTGATTGTTTACATAACAAACACATTCCCATTCCCGTAATGGAAGCAGATCATATTCTTTGCTACCCATTGTGTGCCTCATAGGTATAAAGTTATAATTATTAATTCACATCAGAAAATCAGCATGTAGTATTACGATTAAACTATTAAACTACATTCCTAGACAAATAAATAGGTTTACATAATGAGTACAGACATGAACCTTAAGAAGTGTAGGTATGTGTATAAAAATGTAAGTGTAACCTATCATAAAGAAGTTTTAAGTAATTTTAATTATTTAAGTTAATATAAATTGACTCTTGGTGTGTAATTCTTATTACACATGCATAGTACTTATAAGATATTTTTTTATTTTTATTTGCTTAATATTACTATTTGGCAGGTGTGTAGATAGGCTCGTGACTTTGTACATTTTATTAACAGGAGTGATAGAAATAAAACAACTGAAATATAATTGATAGTTTATTCACATTTTTTTCTGCAATTTGTTTAAAATATCCTTAACACATTTATAAACATCATCATTAAATACATTGCCCACAACATGTTGGACACATATATTGGCAGTACAATCACATGGCGAATTAGCGAAATCTTCCGCGTCAAAAACTTGTATTCGTATTATTTTACTACGATGACCCGTTGATGGTTTCTGTATATATGAGTATACAACATCACTTCTTCGTCTTTTATTATTGTTACTGTTGTTACTATTACTGCAAGGCGGTGTGTCCTCAAATTGAAATGGTTGAAATGGTCTTTCTCTCTCCAAATAGTTGACCACTTTTTGACGTAGGGCTTGTTCAGCAGGAATTGGTGAGTATGAAGAATTAGTGGGGAAAATATCGCTGGAAATCTGAAACAAAGAAACAAATATTAATTAAATAATACTTGAACTATCCTAGAATCGATAGATATAAAAAAAGATAAAGATCGCTTTGAAAATATTTTAAAAATCATTTATAATACACATTTTAATGTTTTTATTAATAAGTAATTTAAAATACTTTTTGATATTTTACTTACCGACATCGTAGAGCAGATAAGACAATTCGAATGATTTTTTTTGGTATCTTGGATTGGTTTATATAGGTACTCATCCATTTTTTTTTTTTTGTTACTAAGGTTCAATTTAATTTCGTTTTTATTTATGTAAAGTAATCCGAAACTGACGGCTCCTCTTGTCTCCATATATGACTAGGAATTATTGACACGTGCACAAAGACGCATTTTAATCTGTAGACGGGCGTTATAACCGCTGCGTTTTAAACGCTAGATTCTGACTCGTCATATCTCCACTCCTCCACGTTTTGTAAGTATGAAATTCCCTATTGTTGATTTAAGTAAGTACCTACATAAGATTCAAAATCGCTTATCATTCGTCTTATATAAAACGCTGTAAACATAAAACCTTAACCGCTACGATTTGTACGCTCGTGTAGGCAATTGTAAATTTTTACAAGTATGCAGTTTTACAAATTTGGATTGAATGACGTGATTTTAGGCCTATAAAAACGCCTCGCAAATTAGTCTCCGGTACAATTCCTCTCTGGAACGAATCCTCTCTACAAGGAATCATCACTCCGAGCTCCTAATCAAGCTACCTGTCTAAGCATCAATCAAGAATGTAAGTACCTATTCATAATCATATCTAAGTATTGAATGGTCAGAGTAATGTAGAAGAGTGATATGTTCAAGTATTAAAATGTTGACCGCCAATAGTTAGCACGCTTAGTTCAGAGACTGAGTGATGCTTTTCTGTGCTGCAGGTTCGATTCCTGCACAGATCAAATGCTATGTATTTTATTCATCTATTAAAAATACTTTTGTGGCTGACTGATCTATTCTTTGTAAGCATTTTGTGTCCTGGATTCGATTCTTACACAAAATCAAACGATATTTGTATCTTTTAATTATTTATCTTAGTCACGATCAGTTCCTTTCAAATGTAGGAATTATGAAGGAAATGGATTGATTGCAAGACACTAATTTTATGTATTTTTGTTCACAGGTCTAAACTACTTAGCAACGACCTTTATCTCTCCAGCGATGACTCTGAACAAGAGGCGAAGCCGAAGAGGAAGACAGAGGAAAGAAAAACGAAGCGGGAACGGTCCAGCAAGTTGAGTGAAGAGTCAACAAGCGCAAAGAAATCAAAACCGATCGTTTCACCAGTAACACCGCCAGCTCGAGTTACAGCTGGTGAATTATTCGGTGAAGACAGTGATAATGAAGAAAGTGTCATCCCACCACAGAGATCCCATAAAACTGGTAATATACCACCACTATACTCATATTTTACTAGAAGAATGGCCAAAGGATATTCTCGACAGATAAGCGAGACTAAAGAAGGCAAATATTATGTAGAAGTGAAAATTTACAATACGGAAGAAATTAAAAAAATACTGCCTATAAATAGATGGCGCTCGGCCATAACTACCATTAAGACACAATTTGATGAAAATAAAGAATCTTGGCCCCACTTAAAGGAGTTTGTTAAAGCAACTCAAAATGATTTTAAAAACTGTCCTATCACCCACATGGGTGCCTATGATTAACTAGGTGTCAGTCAATATTTTTTTACATATACGAGTATTATACCTACTTACTTTAAATTGTATCTTCTTTAAATTGTTTTTACCTACATACATGTCTTATTAATAATTGTACTATATTTTATAAGTATGATGTTGAAGTATAAATAATTATTATATATTAAGTAATCTCGTCATTGGTTTTCTTTTTTACAGTTACACACCTCAACAGCAAATCGAGATCTAGAAAGTCAATAACCTGTCATAAATGTAAAATTGAAATACCAGAAAATCAGTATTCCTATCATATGAGAACGAATATACACAAAGCAAATTGTTTATTGAATACCAAGTTCACAGATATTCATATTATTGCAACAGCATTCAAAAACAGATTAATGACATACAGATTGAATGTCACTCAGGAAGACGAGTACCTCGGTTTAGAGGCGTTCCTGGGTGATCATCTAACAAATATAACAGAATTGATAAATATGTCACTTAATGAACATATTAATTGCATAAAATTGAGTTTTGAATTGTTTGCCTATTTTATGTTATCAAAATCAGACGAACAACAATTAAAGTCGTTTAATACCAAATATGAAATGATATATACGAACACTGATTTGAATGAATTATTAACCAAAGTAATAAATAAACTAAATAATAAATTAACCGAGTTCCAGCACTGTCAATCTGGTTGGACATTTGTTTCTATGAGTCATCTCGAAATTAATATAAACAAGTATTCCCCTATGAGAGGTGGGTCTTATATAGAACTACCATCAGCTATTAAGCACTCAAAAAGTTGTATAAATATTAAAAATAAAGATAATTGTTGTTTACTATGGAGTATAGTTGCTGGATTATACCCAGCTAAAAATAATGTATGCAGAACAAGTTCATACCCCCATTATAGCTCTGTTTTAAATATTGAGGGAATGTCATTTCCTCCTACTATAAATGATATTAAAATGTTAGAAAAAAATAATTCCAACATCAGTTTAAATATATATGGTATACAAAATAATATTGTGACTGGACCTCTTTATATAACACAAAGTAGAAGAAAAAAGCATTTTAATTTACTTTATATCGAAAAAAATACTAACGGACACTACTGTCTAATTAAAGATTTAATAAGTCTAGTGCGACGTCAGGTGACTCGTTCTAAAGGAAAACTTTATTTATGTGATGCATGTCTACAAATATTTAGTAACGAAAATAGACACAAGACTCATAACTGCTCTAAGATTTTGACTATATTACCTGAACATAATTCTGTGCTAAAGTTCAAACATTACGAGAGGCAGCAAAAAATTAATTTTATAATTTATGCTGATTTTGAATGTATGTTAATAGACTATAATGAAAGTAACTCTTTGAATACTCAGAAACTTAAAACCCATCACCCTTCATGTTTCGCTTATTATATTTGTTGCGCACATAATGATCAATTAAACAAGTATGTTACGTATCGAGGTACAGATTGCGTGGAAATATTTGTTAAATATTTAATAAAAGATGTTAAATATATACATAATATTTTAAGTAGTAAAAAGCCAATGACCCCATTATCAGCAGAACAAGAGATGCAATATCGTAATTCCGTTACATGTTACATATGCAAACAATTATTATTGAATGATAAAGTCCGAGATCATGATCATATTACATCTGAGTATCGTGGGGCAGCGCACTCCCATTGTAATTTGATGTATAGAGTTTGTTCATTCATTCCTGTTGTCTTTCATAATTTGTCCGGATATGACTCACATTTATTCATTGAAGAGTTAGCAAAATATGAAGGTTCTATTAATATAATACCGAAAACTAAAGAAAAATACCTCTCAATAATAAAAGTCTTAAATACGGAAAAAAACAATCACCCTATACAAATAAAGTTTATTGATTCCTTTCAGTTTCTTAGTTCTAGTCTAGATGCACTAAGTAAAAGTTTGTCAGAAAACGATTTTTTAAACTTATCAAGAGAGTTTACTGATAAAAGACAATTTGATTTAATGCGAAAAAAAGGTGTTTATCCATATGACTATATTGATTCTTGGTCTAAATTTTATGAGACGAAACTTCCCTTAAAGTATAATTTTTATAACAGTCTGTGCGAAAAACATATAACTAATGAAGAATATTTACACGCTGAAACAGTTTGGAATATATTCAAAATAAAATCTCTTGGTGAATATACAGATTTATACATAAAATGTGATGTGCTTTTACTATGTGATATATTTGAAAAATTTCGAAAAACAAGTTTACATTACTACAAGTTGGATCCGGCTTATTATGTAACGTCACCGAGCTTAAGTTGGGATGCAATGCTTTTATATACCGATACTGAACTTGAGTTGATAAGTGATTTACAAATGTACGAGTTATTAGAAAAAGGAATTCGTGGTGGGCTAGCACAGTGCTCTCTGCGTCATGCTGTAGCAAACAATAAATATTTACCGCATTTTAATGAACTCGAACCAAGTAGTTATTTAATATACCTTGATTGTAATAATCTATATGGCTATGCTATGATGAAGAAACTTCCTATTAAAGAATTTAAGTTCTTGAGTCTGAAAGAAATTAGCAAGTTTGATGTAAATGATGTGTCAGATGATAATGATTATGGTTACATTTTGGAAGTAGACTTAAATTATCCAAATTATTTACATTACAAGCATAAAGATTTACCCTTTGCAGTGGAAAAAATTGTACCTCCTTATGGAAAATCATTAAAATTGGTTGCAAATCTCTATGATAAACAAAATTACGTAATTCATTATGTTCACTTGAAAGAATGCTTGAAAAAAGGTCTGATTTTAAAAAAGATTCATCGTATACTTAGCTTCAGACAAGATTGCTTTCTCAAAAAATACATTGATCTGAATACTAGTCTTCGTCAAAATTCCAAAACTGCTTTCGAGAAGGACTTTTTTAAATTATTGAATAATGCCATATTCGGAAAAACTATCGAAAATAAACGTAAGCAAGCCGATGTAAAATTAGTAACAAAATGGACAGATACCAGAAATAAAACAAATAAGCATCTTGGCGGTGAAAAATTGATATGTAAACCAAATTTAAAAAGTATATCAATTTTTTCAGAAAATTTCGTAGCTGTGGAATTGTACCGGGAAAAGGTGGTTTTAGATAGACCTATTTATATTGGATTTACCGTTTTGGAATATTCAAAGCAACATTTATACCAATTTCATTATGACGTTATTAAAAATAAATACAAAAACAATGCTGAGTTGTGCTATACAGATACTGATAGCCTATTATATTTAATTTATACAGATGATTTTTATCATGATATGCATGATGATCTTACCAAGTTTGATACCAGTAATTTTGGAATTAATAATCCATTTCACATACCGCAACTTAATGCAAAAATTCCTGGATTATGGAAACATGAGGTTGGTGACGATTTAATTACAGAATTTACCGGTTTAAGAGCTAAATTATATTTTATAAACACTGTGAAGACCGAAATTAAAAAAGCCAAAGGTGTTTCTAAGTATGTAACCTGTAACCTAAAATTGAATGATTACAACAATGTACTGCTGACAAATAAAGCGCATAGATGTAAGATGAATATGATAAAATCAATTAAACATGTTTTATACACTCAGCAAGTAGATAAACAAGTTTTAGAAAGAAACGATGACAAAGTTCAAGTATTACAGGATCAAATTCATACATTACCCTGGGGGCATTGTGATTCTATATTTGTAGATTATTCCAGTGATGTGTAATCTATAAATGTGTATTGTTTTTATTACTAGTTTTTAACTTTAAACTATTATTTCATAGCATTAAGTATTTTAATCAAAATTTGTTAATAAAGGTACTTTTATATAATTACATCAAACTTTGTTTTATTTATTAATTGATCGTTATTTATATTTAATTATAAATGCATGTCATTCACTTTTATCTTTCATTTTCACAATGAAGTTCATCAAGCAACCACAGACTTTAGAAGTTCATAATATAAAATTAGAAAATCAATCACGTAAAGTGAAACATAGTGCACTCTTACCAGATACTATTAGATGTATAATATGTGGTCCATCTAACTGTGGAAAAACTAACATAATGCTTAATTTAATATTACATGAAAATGGTCTCAAGTTTAAGCATATTTACTTATACTCGAAAACGGCTTTCCAGCCAAAATATTGTTTTTTAAAACAAGTTATGAGCTACATACCAGGTGCTAACTTCTTTGTCTTCAATGATAATAAAGAAGTCATACACCCAAATGATGCTTTAACTAATGCAGTAATGATTTTTGATGATGTAGCATGCGAAAATCAAATCAATATTCGTAATTACTTTGCAATGGGGAGACATAAACAGATAGATTGTTTTTACTTATCACAAACCTATTCCAAAATACCTAAACAACTTATACGAGATAATGTAAATCTTTTAATAATCTTCAAACAAGACGAGATAAACTTAAAACATATATACAATGAGCACGTAAATACAGATATCGAATGGTTTCAATTTAAAAAACTTTGCTCTGCCATTTGGAAAGACAGATTTGACTTTTTGTTAATTAATAAAGATTGTCCTCTAAATGAAGGTAGATACAGACAAGGGTTTGACATATTTATATACTTTTAGAAAGTGCATATAAATACCAACTCATTGTAGAAAATATATCAATCGAAATCTGATATCTGTAAATAACGGATGGGCCATTATTAACAAAAAAATAAAAAATAAAACATTATGCAGGTTAATATTAAAGAACAATTGATAAAGTCAGTCGATAGTATAAAAAATAAAATTAAAACAATGCAAAATGAAGAAGATACCACTCATTTAAAATTTAAAAAGGTCTTCAAACCAATAACAGATCCACTAGAAACAATAATTAAAAGGAATGATATAATTAAACCAATATTTGACATTTCAAGAGATGGATTTAACTCATCAACAGATTATGTTCCAGAGTATGAAAGTTTTAAAGAATGTCTAAATACAGATTCAAATGAAGATTCTGAGTGTTATAAAAACGTTCTTTCAAGAAATCCTTTTAAAGGTTCTAATGATACACTGATTTCACTAAATAAAGAAGATATGTTGGAAATCTATGATAATATGAACGTTCCATTTGGGATACGTAGTGAAAATAAAAAACTGATGATGGGGAATAGCAAGGTTACGTTATCTCTTTCAAATAAGACCTGTAATTCACCCAAAACACATATAGTTACTATTGATAAAAGGCCATATGAATTGACACCAGGTCTAAAAGAACTTTTGGTACGCAGTAAACCTAATCTTAGTTTGGTCACTGAACTAGATAAAATTGTCTATAAAGATATGCTTCATAATACACATGCACACAAACGAGACTTTCATCCTAATGGTCAAATAAAAGGTGATAAAAGTTTAAAATATTGTCAAATTATTAAACCTTTGTTTTTGCAAAATAGTAATGTTCAAGATGAAGGGCAGATAATGGAAACAAAAAGCGGCGGTTTTTTACCTAAATTAAAAAAATATAAAAGTAATACCGATTACGTTTACTGGGATGACCCTAATGAACTAATTGAAAGGTTAAAACTTCTAATTGCTTCAAAAAATGCTGGTAATACTAATCATGACAATGAGATTCTATCTATTTTAGAAGAGTTAAAAGAAGCTGATATTATAAAAGACTAAACAGCTTTGGAATGTTCTCAGTTATCAAAGTTGTATGCAACATGAATGAACATAAAAATATTAAATATGTTCGTACAAATCAAACTGAAACTATCATAAGTGTGGAATGTGATGAGATTAAAAATACTACTGAAGAGCAAATCGAAAAACTTAAAGTTAATATTTGCACGCAAATAGACCAACTGAATAAACTGATTTCAATTTTAAACGATAAAGTAAGAAATCTTGAAAAAAATATTGTGTTAAAAGAAATTTCAGGAAAATTAAATAAGCATTATGAGCAAATTAGATGTCATAAATGAAATTCATAAATGTGCTAGAGTTAACTTTCCAAGAAGACAGGTCATACTTAAAGATATCGACGATCTCTGGCAAGGAGATTTAATGGATATGCAAGCAATTTCAAAAGTGAATGGTGGTAACAAATATATACTAGCAATCATAGACACTTTTTCAAAATATGCTTGGACAGTTGCTTTGAAAAAAAAAAATAAGCAAGAGGTGTCAAAAGCATTTGAAAGTCTATTGATTAAAGGACGTGTTCCAAGAAATTTGCAAACTGATCTGGGAAAAGAGTTTTATAATAATAAATTCAAAAAAATTGTTACAAAGTACAATATTAATCATTATTCAACGTATTCTACTAAAAAAGCCTCGATTGTTGAAAGATTAATAAGGACATTAAAAAATAAATTATACAAAGAATTTAGTCTTAACGGGAATTACAAGTGGATGAATGGAACGCTCAACAAAGTTGTATGTGAATACAATAACACTACTCATAGAACTGTGGGACAACCTCCAGCTTCTATAAATCATGACAATAAAACAGACATCCTGCAAAGATATATTCGTATGACTGAATGTAAGAAAAACACTAAGTGTAGGAAATTTAGTGTTGGTGACTTTGTAAGGATAAGTAAATACAAAGGATGTTTTGATAAAGGCTATTATCCTAATTGGTCAACAGAAATATTTAAGATAAAAACTATACAAGAAACTAATCCGCTAACTTACTTGATAGAAGATGCAAGATGTCGACCAATACTAGGAGCGTTTTATGCTCAAGAACTTCAAAAAACCAAACATCCTGATTTGTACTTAGTTGAAAAAGTATTGAATAGAAAAGGGAATCAAGTATATGTGAAGTGGCTCGGACTTCCTACTAGCGAGAACAGCTGGATAGATAAAACAAATGTATTTTAAGTGGGCCAATCAAAAATATGTTCCAATGTGTATTTAAGCAAATACACATATTTTTCCATTCATTGCGAATTTGTTCTTAAAACAAAAAAGACTTGTTTTTGTACTTATTAAATACGTTTCTATTACGAGAAAAATAAAGAAATAGCAATGAAAACAACACGAGTTATTATAGACAATAAAAAAATAGTTTCGTCAACATTGAACAAAAACATCAATAAAGTAAAAACAGGAGCTGGTTTTAAGAAAACTCTTAAAAAAATTGTTACCCATACTAAAAAGCACATTACAAAATTAAAACCATCATGTAAGAAAGCATTGATGGAATTAGCATACGCAGCAGCTAAAGAATTTGCATCAGATACACCAATAAAATTACCTCGGATTATACCAGTACCAAAAACTGGAGGATTTCTTCCTTTAGTACCAATATTTGCTGGACTATCTGCTGCTGGCAGTTTAGCAGGAGGTGCTGCCGGTATTTCAAAAGCAATTAACGCATATAAGACAGCTAAAAAGCAATTGCGTGAAGCAGAACGACACAACAAGGAAATGGAGGCGTTGTTCATTGGAAGAGGATTACATCTCAACCATTACAAAGATGGTTTAGGCATTTACATATCAGAGAAAAAAAACTGAAATCTCGGCTACCCAAAAGAGCTTTAACTAATATTGATATAATGAAACACTCGAATAATATTCCATTCTTTCGAGGTGTGTTTATGAGAGATAAATTACCAGATGAAGTATTGCCGATAGAATGTGGAGTGATCAATCTTGACTCTTCTGAAAACTCTGGTACTCATTGGGTAGCCTATGGCAAGATATATAAATACGTAGAATATTTTGACAGTTATGGTAACTTAAAACCTCCAAAAGAATTTATGAAATATGTTGGAAATAATATTCAGTATAATTATGAAAACGTTCAGCGTGATCACTTGTATAATTGTGGACACTTATGTTTAAAATTTCTTATGTCATTTTGGAAAGACAATAAAGTACCATAGCAAATTGATGTTTTTTTTATTTTTTTTATTAATCCAAATGGATGTCCTTGTAACGTAATTAGAACGAGTTATAAAAGTTTATATCTTGATACTCTACACGCATTCTTAGATTGTCTGTGATGATAATCACTACTCACATTGTAAATAATAATTGAGCTAAAATTTAATAATAGTAATACTACCTATTTTGTTCATGAATAGAAACAACATGATAGTTTTTAATAAAACACCTATCGTGAAAAAAACTTGTAATATTTCACATCCTGTTTCCAAAGAAGCCAGACGTGTCAACGCGATAAACATTAAAAGACAAATTAAAATTACTAAAGAGAATAAAAGATTTCTCAAACATATTGGATTAAAATTAAAATACTAACAACATGCTTCAAATAACAGATTTAGTGCAACATGACAACTCTATTGAAAGTTATGAGATCCATAGCTATAATCCGTATAACACTAGTTTTAAAGAAAATGATGAAATCAGAATACCCATTCATCATCAAGATTTGTATGTATTACCCTGCAACAGTTCCATTTTTATAGAAGGGTATGCAAGTGTATCTACTAAAGATCCAGCAGGGAAAACAATAAAAAAAGATGTTGATTTTATAAACAATCCAATTTCATATTTGTTTCAAGATATTAGGTATGAAATAAATGGTGTTGAAATTGATCGCATTAAAAATGTTGGTATTACGACAACCTTAAAATCGTATGTCTCTATGAATGAAGGTGAAAGTAAAGCTGCAGCAGTCTGGGGATGGAACTTAGGTGGTACGAAATTTAGAAACGGATATTTTAGTGTTATCGTGCCATTGAACAGAATACTCGGATTTGCAGAAGATTATAATAAAATAATAATCAATTGTAAACATGAACTTATATTACAACGAAGCAGCTCGGCATTGAACTGTGTGCTTATTGACAAAAATGATAACGTAGAAATAGATATACAAAAAATACAATGGCGTGTGCCGCATATTAAAGTTTCTGATCGTAACAAATTGTTATTGCTTAAAAGCCTGGAGAGAGATCGTTCTATACAGATAGCATTTAGAAATTGGGATTTGTATGAATATCCATTACTACCAAAAACAACGAAACATTCCTGGTCAGTAAAGACAACTTCCCAGCTAGAAAAACCGAGGTTTGTTATATTTGGTTTGCAAACAGCTCGAAAAAATAATAAAGCTAGAAGTTCTTCGATATTTGATCACTGCAATTTAAGCAATATTAAATTATATTTGAATTCTCAATACTATCCGTATGACTCACTTAATCTGAAATTTGATGAAGGTAAATTTAGTATATTATATGAAATGTATGCTAATTTTCGTCAGTCGTATTACAACTTAGGCATTGATCCATTGCTTAGCTTAAACCAGTTTAAAGAAATTGCTCCGCTTTTTGTGATTGACTGTTCAAGACAAAACGATTCACTTAAAACTGGACCAGTTGACGTGCGATTAGAAATTGAATGCTCTGAAGATATTCAAGATAATACATCTGCTTATTGTTTAATAATAAACGATCGACTGTTTGAATACAAGCCGCTGAGTAATATCGTGAGAAAACTATCATGAATGTCATCGTAGATGTTCAAGGGTTTAAGAGTCAAGAAAACGAGTTTATTCCAAAAGAAATAGCAATAATGTATAAAGGACATATACAAGTACTGTTGATAAAACCACCACGACCATTTTATGAATTGACGAGGAAAGAAAGGTTACAAGTGGCTTGGATTGAAAAAAACAGAGGAATAAACTGGAACGAAGGCTTTGTACCATATTTTAATTATAAAGCAAACTTTGCCAACTTTTTTAAAAATAAATTTTTATTTACTAAAGGAAATGAAAAAGTGTTATGGTTAAAAGATATATTCCAAATGAATAATGTATACAATTTAGAAAGTAAAAACTGTCCAAGTTTGGTAACATTATATAACAATTATTCAGACTCATCTGACATTATAAGTTGTATGCATCATACCAATATATGTGCCTTAAAAAATGTGTTTTGCCTGAATAAATGGTGTAAAGAAAATAAAGTGTTTTGTCAGTAAGATAAGATAAGAACGATCCTAGTTTACGTATTAATGATTATAGATTGTTAAACCTATTTATAAATCGAAGTATGAATCTCTAATCTATAAACTTACCTGTGTGTACAAAATAATATTTTTATAATTATGTAGAAATAAATATTTAAACTTGACCTACTTATCAGTTTTATTTTTTAAACACTAGTAATATTAGTATAACAGTCAACCGCCATCGAAAGTTCACACTGAACAGCTTGTTATAAATGAGCAGTTCATATTAAACTGCTACCTAATTGCGTAACTTATTTTTGAAACCAATTCAGTAAAATTTGTTTCATGTACAACATTCATTGCCTTATTTACGTTGTTGAGCAGATTTTTTTTCGAACTTATGAAGCATTGGATTAGAAATTTGTTTAAAATCGAAACCAATTGTGATTGAACGTGCATTACGCAATTAGGGTGCTGCTCTGTTCATTTACACACACGAACAGATGCTGCTAAATAGACGATCTTGAATAGATGTCTCATTTCGATCTGAATGCAACAGTCAATTTGAATAGATGATTCTGAATACAATTAGGATTCGTTTTGAATAGAGGATTCTGAATGTCGAATTGTCATAAGGATACTCGAATGGTTTAAATACCTGACTCGCGGTAATATACACCAGCATAGAATAAAATCCCAATCGTAGGAGTTTCATTCCGAATGGAGTAATTATTCTAAAAACAATCTTGAATAGATGTCTCATTTCGATCTGAATGCAACAGCCAATTTGAATAGATGTTTTTGACTACAATAAAATTAACATTCGTTTTGAATAGAGGATTCTGAATGTCGAATAGTCATAGGGATACTTGAATGGTTGAACTGTGAAATATGGGGTACTCAGATCTGAAATGAGATCTGAGTACCCCATATTTCAACTACTTTTGCGTGAAAGACAATTCCCTCCACTGTATTTGTATGATGCAAGCGATGGCTTGTTTCTTCCTCCAGTTTCGCGTAACTACAATAAAGTTTGACACAGACATTTTTTAAATCTTTTTAAGAACTAGTGAAATCAACTAATCACTTTCTCACTATATTTCAACTAATTAAAATCAGTCTTGATCATCTTCAATAGAAATATTTGGGTCTTGGTGGTAATGAGGTAAATTTTTGAAATAATCATGATAGATCTCTGGAATAGCCTTGCTATTGCACAAAGTTATCAAATCTTTATATTTTGCCTCAGATATAGGCAAGCGCCCGTTATAAGCTATTGGAATGTTAATATTTTGATCATTATTTTGAGGTTCTTTTGCACTACGACGAGTACCTGATCGACGAGAAACTTCAGCTATGTTTATAGACTTGTCAGTGTCACTTAAAGAATCATATTGGAAAGTAATTATATTTGGTAAGCTACTGATAAATTGAATGTGCATTATTTTACTCCAGGTTACTTTTACGTTCACATCGCGGTCCCAATTTTTGTAGAACGATAACAGCTGTTTGTAATCAAATATATCATCTTGGTTGACTTCTTTGACAATATAAGGTGAATCAGTAGATTTGGCGCATCTGATCAACGTAACCCATTGCTGAGGGACATAAATAACTTTATATTTTTTTCTCCGCTCTATAAGTGCGTGCATTGCGTCACCCTCATTTTGAGAGTGTCCAACTTCGAAAAAGTGATGATTTATAGTAATATTGAACATCTTACTAGCATACGCGTACATCGAAAACACTATCCTGTTTTTGTTTTGACCGCCACAACTATCGGAGTAGAAATTGAATTCCGTATAACCTTCCTGTACCTTCATTTTTATAAAGTCGAAAACAAAGCTACTTATTTCATTCGAACCCTTACGTCCGATAGTCTCGTCCCACACATAGCAATATCCTACACGTTTACCCATATCAAAAATTGTGAAATTGTAAGTTGCAAGTTTTCTTTTATAATAAAATATTGAAACTTCTGACTGTGGAGTGTTTAGAATTTTTTGTAAATCATAGACTGCTGTTACAACAGAATCAGAGTTCTTGGCTCGGCTTTTGTCAATGTCCTTTAAAGTTCTAACTACTTCTTTATTTGCAATATGTAATGCGAAATCATATTCTAAGTTACTTTTATCAATTTCAGATGCGTTTCTAAAAATGTCACATTTAGGGCACTGGTCCTTCTTAGGCTTATTAAATTCAATATTAAATTCCGTGATAAATATTTGTCTATATTGCCGAGATGTAGCCACTTCCTGCTCAGGATGTTTTTCTTTCATAAATTCAGTATATAACTTATAAAGAATGGGTAAGCTCAGTTCTGCATCCAAGTACTGTTTAGATGATCTACTTCTTACATAGTGTGAGTCTACCAATGGCATTTCCGATATGTGATTTCGAATAGATTGTTTAATATGGTCGGGAATAACATTTTTGCGCAAGCGATTGCCTCTAATATCATTTAAAATGGTACCTGTAGCAGAATTGTTAATTTTTTTGAAAAGAGTTTGCACCCACATATCGCTTATTGAAAAGGTATTTAAAAACATAAGTTTACAAGTTCTTATTTCTTGACCGTCTATATATAAATAATACTCATAAGAACACCTACGTAGGCTCGACGAAGCTGACCTAGCCATAATTTGTTTTCTTGAAACTCTTTTGATAAATCGACTTAAATAATCAGCTTGTTTATTGTGATCACCTAATGACGAAAAATTATTAAATATTGTATTTCTTTGGTTTTCTGTAATTAATTCTCGACATTTACGTGGACATTTAGCACCACAGCTAGGCTTAATTTCCTTTTTTGGAATTATCTGTCCCTTTCTATTAGTAAATTCTTCGCCTAAATTTTTCTTACGTTTCCGAATTTCTGCTATCCAATTTTCTTTGTTCAAAATTCTCTTTCTTCCTGTGCTGCTTTTTTTCGGATAATTATTTTTTCCTTTCTTCTGTAATGAAGTTGAAGGCTCTTCTACATCGGCTAGTCTTTCATTTTCTATTAAATTGCTTGATTCTGCAGCTGTATTTTGAACTGGCTGGTCAAGCACTACAGCATCGCGTAACTCTTGGTTTTGATCTAAAAAAAAATAATACAAAATTAAATTACATAATTAACTACAAAATTCATCAAAGTATTCGTTTATTCTATTTAAAGGAAGCAGTTATTTATATCAACTTACCACCATCTAACAAGCCGTTCGTTTCTTGTATTAATATGTTATCATAATTTTCATTAATTTCAGTATTAACTGACTCTGTATCAGCATCAGGAGTAAGAACGGTAGGAGCTGAAAATATAATAAAATATTGAATTTAGTAAAGAACTAGCTGCGCACCACGGTTTTACCAATCCCATCTGCCATACTTTTGCCATGACCTGCCTCCGAAAATGACCATGTTGAATATGATAGTTTCAATTTTGGGGTGAATAAACTCAAAAGATAAAAATTCTTTTTTTGACGGTACTGGCTGCATGGGCCGTCTGAAAAAAAGTGTATAACTTTGATATGAGGGTTCATTTCTTTTGCAAGTTTGATAACTGGCATCAAGTGTGCCCAGATGGCATTCGGCTCATGGCAATTATTATCTGAAACAGATACAAATGATTGGGATAGATTTTTCCAAAAAATTACACCACAATGTAAAGTGATCGTGTTTTTGGAGGCACCAAAGTGCATTGATTGGACTTCTTCACTATATTTGCATTCAAAATTCTCCGAAAAGTCACATAAAATGAGTATCTCGTCATCTTTCATGTTCTTGATACAATTTCTGTATTGACGTTGTTGTTCAATCCAATTATAGAAATGAGTTTTAAACGCCGGTAGCTCGTTCTGAAAGTTGGTGATGATATCAAGTACAGTTCCTTTTACTTGTTGTTTGGTGGTCTTCTTAGTTGTATATACTTTGCCAGATTTTTCATATTCATGATTTACCCTAGCCCATTTGAACCATGATATAGCAGAATCGAGTTTTTGTTAATCATATGAAATACTCTTACAATCTTTACATTTATTGTACATGCAGTCATAACGCGTAATATCACATGCAACGATGTTTAAGAGCTCTTTTATATTCTTGTAAGTTATGACACCTTTACATTTCAGTGCATTAAACATGTACTCAAAGTTACTGTGCTTAATACATAAGCAGGTTTCTCTATTATTGATACTTGGCGACAGTACATAATAAGGCTTGTATCTGTAAAAGGTGGTGAAGCCGCATGACCCACCGTCTTTTTTATAAATTTCGTATACGTTTTTCAGTGTGTCGACTAAGTATCTTATTTGTGCTTTTTGTTTGTCTTTGGACCTGGTTTCCTTCTTACCAGCTGTGCTTTTACTTACGTCGTCACTCAAATAAAAACTAACTATTTCTTCCTGAGTCTTCTTATTTATTGGTCGTTGTACATTAATCCTTTTCCTGATTCTTCCTTTAAGACCTAAAATCTTACTTTCAGGTGCTTTTTCCAATATTTGCGCCTGTTTCCTAATCACGTTTTTAAGTAATTGTTTTTCTTTATTTTTCTTACAATTCCTGTACGTACTACGAATTGATATTTCCATTATTTCTTGTCTTGCTTTCAATTTATTGTTTTCTGTGTTCAATAAATCAAATTCGGTTTCATGTTTTTTTTTCATTCGGTATAATTTCTTTCTCAGAGTCTGTACTGTTGTATAATATTGACGAATCGTCTTTAAAGCCTTTTTATAGTTATTTAACAATTTTCGATACCTAATTTTTAATGAATGTGAAACTGAAGTATTGGATGCGTCACGTGATTGCCCTGATTGTGGATTCGGTTGAGTGATTTTGTTTTTTTTTGTTTTCGTTTTTGTTCCCTCCAGAGTTTTCTTTTTTCTATTTTCTCGTCCTCAGTGAGCTCTTTAATCTTCTTTTGGTGTTTTTTTTGTCTTCGTAATTCCTTCTTCTTAAATTCTTCATATTTTTCCGGGTTTTGTTTGATTTTTTCTCGGTACCGTTTTGATTTTTCTGCAGCCGTCAAGGGCATATTTAAGCCTAAAAACAATAGTGAGTTATCATAATGTACCCCGTACGAAAAATCTCAAATTTTTGTGAAAAAAATTATATAGATTTACAAAAAGCTTTGGGTGAAATAATTGTCAAAATAAATGTGATAACTGTTTATCACATATATTTTGACGATCAATTCACGCAAAAAACAAAAAAAAAATTCATTCAGGATACCATTAAAATTGAACACTAAACGCAGCCATTTCAACAATATAACGCAATAAACTATCGTTATTTCACTGTTATTTTTCTAATGTTATCCTGAATGGAGTGTTTTAAGCCGGAATACCTACTCGAAAAAGCTTGTTTGATTTACACACGAAATTAAGTAATAAGCAGCAATTCATTTAAAAAATTCGAGGCATTTCATAATTATTTTATTCATACTTATTTATTTAGACTTTAGAACACTAATTAAAACGATGGCTTTATGAACCGACCTTTAGGATTCCATTACGTCACTTTTGAGTTCCATTCATGCGATAGTAGCGTTAATAGAGGTAACGTAACCATGCCAATAAAATTTTCAAATGAATTTACTACTTATTTATCAAACTTTTGTTCAATATAACTTAACATTTCAAATAACAATAAATTAACATGTATAATAGACAATAGAATGAAATACACATGAATACTTTACCTGGAGAAAAGCAGTATCGTTTGTGGAAATATTTTTTTCACATGAGTCGAGACGACCACTTCGAGTACGTTTTGTTGGCGAACTGGCTGTCAAAAAATAAATATGGCAGCCACCATAGACTATAATAATGTTGCTATATTTGGGAAAATATATTGAATTGGTGGTATTTTTTGTTGGAAGTCGTTGAAAATGCGGTCACGTACGCGGAAATTCCATCATACGCCATTTTGCAGGACAACCCAAAATCTGGTACTTTACAATAATTTTCAACCGTAACATGTACATTTTACGGTTTAAAATTTAAGTTACGGTCATAAATGACCAGTTAAATGCAAAACATTTGAATAATAATATAACACGACCATATTATGTGACTCTGAACTTGACACAGTAGGTGTGGGACATACCAAAAACATCGACCTCATTTTACTTATTTTGATTTTATTTTTGATTTATAACAGATTCAGACCTTATTTTTATTTGATTTATGGGACTATATGTTGCTTTATTGTTAAAATAAATGATATGTAATAAAAACTTTTATAAAATTCGATAATTTATTCTGAAAGTGGTCGGACACTGACTTTTTTCAAGGTACAACTTTTTTGGAAAACGCCCAGGTAAGTACTTAGATATCTTTTGTAGGTAAATTACCTATACCAAAATAGATTCACAGGAATAAACAATAAACATAATTACCTGTCTCTAAAAAACTCGGTCCTGGTTGCAGTAGATCCAACGGTACATGTTCATTATTTTCGTTCGTTATTTCGTTCGAACAACTTTCGTTTTCTAAAGCGAAACACAATAAAAATGTAGTTTCAACCACAGTACAATAGCACTTATATTAAATAAAAATAAAATTTATTCAAGTATAAAGTAAAATTATGATTTAGATTAATAACATTCGAGTAATATTTAATTCTAACTGTAATTAAGACCTGCCTGATATAGGTTTGTGAAAACCTGTGTTTCAGGCGCAAAAGCATTTATCTTTGCATAAATAGCATATTTTCACTCAAGACAATAAAAGAACAAAATAGTAAACTCTAAGAGGTTATAAATATTATTACGCAGGTATTAAAGGAACTCACCTTCACAATTCTCCAGAATTTCACTCTTAGCTAAAGCTAACTCCAGTATTTTACTGCGACGACTCATTTTCACCGAAGAAAGTCACATTTAATGCTATTTTTAACATTAAAACAGTGCATTTAATTAATAATGCGTAAAACCCGGCCGGCAAATGAACGCGTTGTAACTCGCTCAAAACAAGAAGTGCGGGGTCGCAGGGAGAGGTGGTTGGCGGTGTATGCATTGTAAATTTAGTTATTAAAACAGGGACGTAAATATACGGCGGAACAAATAATGGTAACTCATGTTACAATGTTTTATTTGAAAATATAATTATATTTTTAAGAATAACAACATTGTAACTCAATTTACAATGAAAGTTGATGAAATATTTCATATTTTATGTAAGAAATCTTACCGAAAAAAATTGCATATTAAGTTACAATTATTGTTTTGTAAAATTATTAAAACTTACCACGGGTAAGTGTATCTAACTAAAGATACCTTTTTATCACTGTCAGTGGATGACTAGTTACAATTTTTTTACGCTGGCTAAAATCATAACGGGAGTGAATTGGGCTACGAGGGTGAGCGCAAACGATAGAGCATTTTTTTATTAGTTAGGCTGTGTTTATAACTCAATTTCGCTAAAAAGTGAGTTACGATGTTTTAAATTGCAGGTGTCATCAACTTTAACTCTCACTTATTTATATAAAATATTTACTTAATCTTTAATCAGTCGTTGCCTCAGGCAAATTGTCGTAAAAAGAATGACAGTCTGTTGGCAAAATGTGTTTTAGATCTGAGGTCTTTCCATTTTCTTGGCTTCAGTGGTATTCTTCCTGTGTACATTGGATTAATTGTGTAGGTACCAGGCTTCCATCTGATGGGGAACTCTTGCAATTCATCCGAAAAATTAAGTTTAAATTGAATTTTTCCATCTGGCTCATATCGCAACTGCCGGATGTCGGTGACAGTTGGGTCACCAGCTTTTCTTCCAGGTCGAATGGAGTTGTATCGTTGCAGTACTGAAAAATCTTTGAAAAACTCATGGGAAAGGTATTTTGCGTCATATTTAGGAATTTTCTTCTTTGCATCTTTAGTAAGCTTAACATACTCATGAGGTAGATTTAGGTCGTTTTTTTTTAGTTTTATCTTAATAACGGAATGTACTGAGTCACACTCCATTTGGGTGTGGCCCATTTCCAAATATTTTTGTGTGATTACTATGTTTTCTTTCATAGCCAAGTCAAGAAGAGCATTAGCCATGATAGAGTTTCTATTCTGGGCTGTACATCCATCACTAAAAATAACTAGTGGAATAGTTTTAGGAACCTTCTCTTGTATGTAGTCTACTAGACAAGAAGCGAAGTTGGATGCTTGTAGCTCGCCTTAACATTCATGCCACCAATAACAGCCGATCTATTCTGTAAAAATCTCACGGTGAAAACTTGGGTGAAGTGAGCTGTCATTCCACTTGCTGCTAGGGACTGACAGCTCACTCCGAGCTCACTTCACCTAAGTTTTCACGGTGAGATGGTTACAGAATAGCACTACAGGTTACTTCGTGAGTTGCTAAGTTGTAAACTGTAAAATTATGACAACAAAGCTTTGTCTTATAATAGACAGCACTAGCTTGAACTTTGGGACAAACCTTCACGCTCTGCAAATCTACAGTAAGTACCGTAATTTTTCCATCAATAGCCAACTTTTTATCAGCTTCTTTTTCTAGTCTTGCAGCCTTTTTCTTCTCAATATGTTTTTTGTAAACCTCTTCTGTCACGTTTTTGGTTTCATAACCGCAGCAAACATCACACCTATCCTTCTTTGGCTTGGTAATGCTTAAGTTCAGTTCATCAAACTTGTTAAAAAAAAAACAAGCTGATATTGGTTTCACCTTATCGCTTGCGCATTTTTCCTTGTAAATGCTGTATACATGGCTTTTATTTATTTATTTATTTATTTATTTGGGACAAACAAACAGTAACACATTATATCTGCGCAAACAATATAAACAAATATATTATATAAATGTGAAACTCACACCGTTATCCACAACATATACAATTCATATAACTTTACTAATGAACAATCTATGCGAGTAAGACTACAAGACTGTTCAAATAATTATACATCGGAATCCTTAAGTTTCTTTAACAAAGCAGAACGAAATCTATTTGCTGACACTGAGAATAAATCTAATTCTATAGTTTCTGAACAAAAATCATTATAGTTTTTGCACAAGCGACGTAGAGGCGCCCGCAGACCAGCATTGGTGCGGCAATGGGACACAGCAAAAAGAGGACGTGCGCGCACCTCTCGTCTGATAACAGTTCTTGGGACACAGTAGCATATTTTATTAGTAATCTCAGAGCAGTTATACCTGTTATAGCATACGTCGAAAAGAAACATAATTTCTAGATATAAACGTCTAGACTTCAGGCTCATTATATTGTATTTATTAAGTAGATTTTTATAGGTTGGGAAATTGTGGGAGCACCTATAGTGCATCGATCTGAGGAATTTGCGCTGCACTTTTTCTAGCATCTCAACGTATTTATTATAAAAAGGGTTCCACGCCACCACTGCATATTCGAGTTGAGATCTAACTAGTGCTTTATAGAGATGAGAATAAGTGCTTGCGTGTTTAAATTCAGTAGCTGATCTCATAACGAACCCGTACATACGATACTTTACTTTCGAATACTGATTCAAGATATAGTTTCGTTGATGTACTTCTACAGTAATGTGAGGGTAGCTTAGGTATTTCTTCAAAAAACTTTAGCAGATGTTCAGCTTGACTGATTCCACTGGAGGTTGGTGTCTCAGTAGATCTTTTTTTGCTTTGTAGTCTCAGTTAATGAGATACCTGACTTTGCTTCTGAAATCCAGGTAAGAACCATGCGTTCTCTGATTCCTAAAGTATTCAGAAACATTTTTTTGCAGACTTGGTTTGTTTCCTCATTCAGCTTTAGATAGTATACATAGCTTTGTTGTCTTTTATGTGAATCAACTGTCTTTTGTTTGATTGGGATCTTGTCTATCATTGAAGAAACAAAACTTTTCTTCCCTGATCAATCGAGCTCCTTCCAAAAGTTATCAAAAATACATTGTCTGTCATGCTCTCCATCATGAACTCGGAGCAAAATCGCTTGGCGCTATTTTTGCAGAAGTTGGAGTCACATGTTGGACCCATCTGCCTTTTACTTCTTTGTATACCTGTCGTAACCTGTTTTACTTTCTGGAATTTCCTGAATAACTATCTCCCCGCATTCTCTTTTCTTTCGTTATATTTCTTTGCCATTCTGTACAAGCAGCATGTTTTCTGCGTTTGGGCTTGTTCTCTGGTTCTTCAGTGTCAATTGTTTCAAGTCCAGATTCCACAACCAACGTTTCTGTGTCTATAATCGGTTCAGTAGAGTCATCCAATTCTACAACATCAATTGTTTGACTATCATTGGTAGCAAAATGCGTGATTTCCAATTCACTGACACCTTCCGAAGCTTCGCATATTTTAATAATAGCATTCGATTTAGGGGCGGGCATCTTCATCAATCCCGGTAACAAAAAATGTGTCTTCAAATTCAATTTCAGGACCATTTTCAGTAGCAACACTAAGTAATGAACCCAAGTTCGACGCTTGTTCATCAACTTCTAAAGGGGCTTCTTTTGGGCACTTAATGGCAGGATCAGATTCGGCTGCTATATTAATCGCATGAAGGAGTTCGTTGTCTGGTTTGTATACTAAAATGTTCTCTAAAATTTGTATCCGGCTCTGATGTTTTTTCTTAGGATTCGTTACTTTTATTCCATTCTCTAATATTTGAAAGATTTCCTGTTCCTCATCATCTGACTGCAACAAATCCATTTTGATGATATCTAAAAGCAATGACAAAAAACCATGTGAATAGGTCGTATTTCAAAGGCAAACTATAAAATTTAAATTCGAATAGGTCGTATCTCAAAAGGCACTTTTAAACTCGTAATTATTATATTATAAGTGGTTTTCCACAAATGAAGTATGTTTTAAAACAGTAAACAAATGTCAAATGCGGGAGGGCGTGTCAGACTCATACTGACTAAAACCCACCCGTGTTCCTTCCGTTGCCTTTACGTTGCCAGGGGCCACGGTATCCCTTTCGGACTTTCCCGCAACCCCGGCAGGCATCGGTCCTATCGGACCCCTTCCGTTGTGCTGACATCTCTTTGAGGCGCGCGTGGAACACAACGCGCCGTCGACCCGGGCCTGGTCCTTATCGGACGGCGAGCTACCCATTGCTCACCGTCCGCAAGCCCGCGCCTACGGTGGCCGGGAATCGGCCTGTGATTCCCGACGCCCAGGGCGTCTCCTGCGGCGGCTAGGGGCGTGAGGGCGCGAAGTTTGCCTCTCCCTCACGCGTTCTGCCTCCTCCTTCGCGAGCATTACTGCTTCGCAGAAGGAGGTGACGGCCTCCCATGCCCTCTCGCTCCGTACCATGGCCTGGACTAGGGCCGGACGCGAGAGATCCCCGCCGCCGATCGCCTCCACGAGGACACGGCGATGCTCTGCCCAAGCCGGACAGACCTCCACCGTATGCTCAACCGTGTCCTCCGGGCGATCCACGCAGTGATGACACCCGGGCGTTTCCTCCCGCCTGATACGAAACAGGAACCTCCCGAAACAACCATGTCCGGTGAAGACCTGCGTCAGGCGGAAGGTGAGGACGCCGTGGCGCCTCTCTAGCCACTCCTCAAAGAGGGGACTTATCGCCGCAATAGTGGCGTGCCCAGCACTGGGTTGCGACAATCGCACTCTCCATGACGCCATGAGATCCCGCCGGAGCTCTGTCCGCTGTGCCGCGATTTCTCGCGGCAGCGGAGTTACGCCCCGGCGTTTCGCCTCCTCGCGCCACTCCCAAATATGCGCGAGGACTTTTGCCTCCAGATCCCATGGCGGTAATCCGGCAAAGAGGCTCGCCGCCTCACCGGAGATCGTGCGGTATCCCTGGACCAGCCGGGTGACCATGACCCTCTGGGACGCGTTCAACCGGCGGACTGGCCGCCGCCTCAATGATCGCGCCCAAACCGGTGCCCCGTAAAGGGCCATGGACCGCACGACCCCCGCATATAGCCTCCGGCAGGAGGCGTTTGGACCCCCTAGATTCGGCAGGAGCCGCTTCAAAGCAGCCTCGGACGATTTCATACCTTGGCAGCTTATAAAAACAATCACACATCACTTAAATCGCAGAGCAACCTGCGCGATGTCAACAAGCTATGGCGACTCAATGAGTTAATGCATATTCGCAGAAAGATCGAGCGATCCGAGATACAAACTTTGCAAAGGAAAGAAAGAGAAAGATGTACTTTGTCGCCTTTATTCAAAGCACACAAAAATGTCGGTTTCGTTCAAAATTGAGATACGACATATTAGAATTAAGGCGACGGTATGACACTTCTCTATCATTGTGTACTATGGCCATGATAATGATCTATAAAAATATTCTTAAATTTTTACTTATAATTTTTTTATTGCAAGGTATAAACAAAAAAAAACTTACATGAGTATGCTGAAAATAGCTAAGTGTCGGTAAGTGCATACTGACTTAACTACAAAATATAATCAACTTTATGTTTGGGTAATTCTAAGTTAAGAGGTAATACGTCTTATGAAGTAACGGCACGGCATTTATTTAAGTAGGTATACATTTTTTTTTATGGAAACAAGTTGAGAACGTTTACAAAGTGGTCAGTCAATTTGGTGGTTTTATCTCGTTTTATAAGTGACCAGGGGAAATAGTACATGGGAGAGACAATATGCACAGGGGAGGATACTTTATGAACAGGGAAGCGATAGACATATAAAACAAGGTTATTGTTAAGTATCAACTTTATTTATTCGTTTTTATTTTAATTATGAATTATTTATAATCAGGCTTTTCTTTTCATAGCCGTCTTTGTTTATACAATTAAATGTTTCTTAAGCTCTACAAAACATGAAAAGGTTCTTACTTTTCCTTTCCATCAAAACAAAAATATATATAACTTTACCATCAATAGACAATAATGAAATAATAAAAAACAAAAACGTTTCTTTTAAATAAGAGTATTAAACTTTTCTTGTACTTAAACTGTAAAAATCCGCGTTCAAAGACATCAACGGATTCATTAAAAGCATAAAAAATACGCTGCCCTCTCATTTTTAAGTTAGGGGTAGGTAGTTCTTTTATAACCTGATCTCAGGTGATTAAAGAAATATCGTCATCATTAATTCTGAAGTTATTTCCAGTTTCATCACAGATTTTTACAAAATACAACTTGAACTTCATCATTTTCTTCAACACCTGTGTTCATTGCAACATAACGATATTCTGTTTTTCTATCTTTAAGTTTAATTAGCACAAAATCCCCATTGTAGAATGTTTTTTTTCCAGATGTGCTTTGATGGGCTTTGGGTCATCTTTGTGCAGTTTGGTTTTAGATAGATAGATAGGATAGATAAATCGTTTATTTAGTGCACACAAAAAACAGCACAACATACAAAAACACGATTAAATAATGACTAATTAGCTATTAGGAAATAGCTGCAAGATGCCAATATAAAAACAAATAAAAAAGGAAGAAAACAAGACATTGTGATGATACTATTGGCTATGACACACTTTAAAATAATGGATTAACAACGAACATAAAAAAGTGCGGTGTGCGTCTCAAGGTTGCACCAAATGGGAGTCCAGCTCAGCATGTGCCAGGCAAATATACCTGACGCTGATATTCTGCTGAATCCCTGCAGTGACATACGGACGTCGAGTAGATGTTTTAATGCTTGTGGTAGGTACAGAATGCTGAATAGAAAGAAAAGAAAAGAAAGAAATATTGTTTATTCTGCACGAATAAAACGCACATTTAAATAAAAAACACATTATACAAAAGTAGCCAAGCCTCGTATTCAACCAACAAATAAACTCTAACTTAATAAAATGTTGTTCATCGGTTGATGTCCACGGACCAAAGACAAAATATTGCGTAATTACTGTTGCGACATTACATTAGGGTAAAAGTGGGATAGCCCCACATTTTGAAATAGATTTGGTTTTCCTAGAAAATAAATTATTATTATTTAAACAGATTTTTCGATTTTATGGTACATTGGTCTGTTATTTATTATATTTTAAAAAGGAATTCAATGCAGCTATTCCTTATATAATAAAATTTTAAAAAGTTACAGTACTAGTTCTGAGTATAGATATGGGTTAGATGCCCCGATGCTATTGTCACTATGAGGATACTTGCCCTTAGGTATAAATCAAAGCATATTCATAATTAATTTTGTTTTTTATTATATTTAGTCATGGCACGTAACACTGGTTTTAATTTTCATATTCTTACATTAAACAGCTTCTGAAAAAAAAAACTTCTTCACTTTGGTTTATTTTACTTCTTCACTTTGGTTTTAATTTTCATATTTTTAATACTTACAATTCGTTGTTTTTTTTTTGTAAAAAGTTTATTTAAAGTAAATCCTGATTTTGTGTACCGTCGGGTCTTTGATGCGTAGTTCGCATGTGGATGATGTAGATGCCGCCACAAGCGAAACCGTACAATCATTAAAGTATAGGTCATAATTTATTAATAACTAAAACAATGTAATGCAACCAGGAAAAATTCAAGGAAAAAAGATATTAAAACAATAGTCATAATGTGGAATTTGAAGTTGCCAGCCAGTATGTAGTTACTCAAACGTGTTAGATGTTATTATTAGTCTTTCTTGGGAAATGAACAACCGATTTGTACAGACATACAAATTGATGACTGTACTTCACATTCGTGACGATTTCACATTTTGGACGTTTATAGCAAGTCATTTTGCCACTAGACATTGTCAGCTAATATTCGTTTTAAAATGTGGACGTTCTACAAAAAATGACATTTTTCCTTATAGACCTTCTGATTCGGAGCTGATTGAAATGCTAATTTAGTTGGCTTAGTTTTTGCTTAATGATTAGTCTGAAATGCCTACGTATAGTTAAAATATCGCACACCCAGAACAACACTGCACTAAGTCTAAATAGCTCATTTTTCAAAATCGACCAAAAACCGTTATCTCATGTTATGTGACAGTTATTGCGAATGTCCTGCACATTGCATGTAAAGAATCCAATGCGTATCAGCATTATCAAGTTCAGTTGATTGTAAACGCTTTAATAATGCAAAATAATGCATTTTTTGACTTAATTCACTGTTGTGGAATGACTGAACGAAATAAAACATAATTATTTTGAGTTACGTCCTTTTTACTGATTGATTCTGAAATAATGCACTATTATTCTACTGTTTATTTATTGAAATTCAATAAACAATATCGGCCCATTTGTTTTGTTTTTAGGAATATACCAATTAATAATGAAATAAAAGACAACATTTTACTAAAATCTGTAGGTACTTATATTTTGAACATAAACTAGTACTCGTTTTGGACCCTTATAACATGTAAATCATAAAAAAACTAAAAAAAAATCTTCAATAATCTTCTGTTAATCAAAAAATAAGAAATATTAATGGCAAAGTTGGTTGGATACAAAACAATTATAAGTAACACAAAAACTGTTATAAATTAAAAACAAATAAACAACAGTTACATAAAACAAAAACGAAATTTTATGAACAAAACAGTAATAAAAAAACGTACGCACTTCAACTTACAATAGCTACGATATTAATTCTCATTAAAAACTCTAAAAACAGGACATAATGCCATAAAAAGTTGGTAACAAAGAAACGATAAACACTGTTTAGGACCATAAAGCTATCTTAACTCAAAGTTTTACCTTGGACTCTAAGGGTATACTTACTTATTATAACCAGTCTTTAAGAATAACAAGTCTTATATAAATCACCAAAGTATTACAATAAATCACAGGTTTAAATATACCATAATATTCACTATCTTCAAATAAAAAAATATCAATTATATTTAATAAAAAATACTATAAAAACGGAGAAATACTTTTTTTATAACTAATAACATAGGAACTCAACGTTTCATTTTTCAGTCAGTGCTACTATTCTAAAATTAATGCAGTCTTATAATAGGAATTAACATAATTAGTAGGAATTATATTTTTTTCGATTAACTCCATAATATCTCTTTTTTTGTTTTCAGCCAGAGGTTGTTTTCCTGTATATGCTTTAACTAACTGCGGAGAAAAGCCTTGATCTCTGTAGCGCCTTGAACGATTTCGAACACAGACTTTCTTAAAATCAGTCTCTTCGAACGATGTTTTATAGAAGAAAGTCAAGGGATGTTGCTTTTCAACGCGTAGTTGCTTAATGTCATGCCATTTAAGTTGATTATTGTCCTCATCTATATTGAAATTATTGCCCCAAGCTTGCTGGAGGACTTTAAGATCGTAAAAATCGTCGTATGTAAGCTCTTTTAAAAGATAAGGCTTTCGTGTTTTTTTGGCAGTACGAATTAAAGTAGCATATTGCTGTGGGCAATAAATAGGGCCAGATCTTAAGTGTCTTTTTACTTGTTTTTCTATTACACTATGGACGTTGTCCCCTTCATTTTGTGAATGTCCGCGGATCAAAAATTTATGGGTTATGGAATTAACTCTCAGATTATTAACTGCATAAGCATAGACGGATAATAAGTTTTTTTTTTTTGCTGCCCACAGCAATTATCGCTATAAAATATAATATCAACGACAGTATCAGGAACACTCTTTTCAAGTATCATCTCAATGTATTTAAGGACACAACTTCCTATCTCAACTGCACCACGCTTAGCTTCGGTTTCGTCCCAGAAAAAACACACAACATCCTTTGCGTTTAAGTCACTTACAGTAAAGTTAAGACAGTTGATTCTAGATTTATAAAAAAAAAGAGAAACTTGGCCTTTGGGAACCTGCATGACTGCTTGCAGGTCGTATACAGCTACGATGACATCTTTCATGTTTTTATCAGCCTCTTTTTCCAATCTGGACAATTCTTTTTCTTTCAGGTGGTTATTATAATTTTCACGGAGTTTTGCCTTGCCCTCATCATCGGCATTTTTATAACTTTCACACAGGTCGCACAGGTCTTTCTTAGGAATATAAAAAGAAATATTGAACTCCTCATTGAATATCCTACTGAAAGTTGAAGCTGAAGCAGGAGATACATTAAGTTGAAGCTGAAGCAGGAGATACATTATTTTGCTCTCGGAGGGTTTTGTAATCTCGATACAAGTCTGCCAAACACTTATCACTTGAGATATATTCTCTTGTAGTTCTTGTAGATAATGAGACTCTATTCTAGGAATAGAATTTATGAAATCAGTCACACTATTTTTTATTTCAGAGTCTATTTTACGGTGATTACCATGCTTCCCACGTGCATCAGATTCCATAAAACCACCATCTGTTTTCTTTGAAAGGGCCGTCTTAATATACCTGTCACAAATGCTCAGCGTAGCCTTAAAAAACTCTTTACATACCCTAATCCTGTTGTTATCTTTTTCAAAATAGTAAGACGAATTCAAAGCCCTCAATTTTTGAGAAGTGATGTACCTATATTTCGGTTTGATTTCTTGTGTATGCCTTACTATGAATTCTCTTTGCCTCTCCAAATCGCCCAGCTGCCAAAACTATTTGAAAATGTCTTGTCTTACCATCTCGTCTATTTTAGTTTTGCAATTCAACCTGCATTTGTCGCCACAAGGTGGACGGATTTGACGCTCAGCGATCAGTTTTGCAGGATTTGTTAAAGAAACATACTTTTTTCCTGTATTCCGCAATGCCTTAGCAATCTTGGACTTCCAGCCAGCAGGGTTTCGTATTCTCTTTCTACTTATCTTGGGGTAGCTCACTGATGGAGCAGTGTCACTGGCAGAAAAAGTTGAGGGTGCGTTTGTCGGAGTAGCATTGGAATTCCCTTGAATATTTGCTGTAGATGGACCCGGTCTATTGGATTCATTATCAGATGAACTACTTGAGCTGCTGGAGCTTGACAATGATGAGCTTGAGTCTGACGAGGAGCTCGAGGAAGAAGAAGAGGATAATCTTCTAGGGATTACAAGAGGCCGAGATATTTCTTTAACAGGTACTACAAAAGTAGGATCCTTGTCCGAATCATCTATAAAATCTTCTTCATCGCTATGATCAGATAAAATAGAAACGGGTACCTCCCTATCTGATGCTTTATCGGCTGATGCTGCCTTCGCTGACGTCTCATCGGTTGATGCGGCAACGGTTGTATTTTCGACATCCTTTTCCACGCTGCTTTGTTGAACAGGTCCGGTTTCTTCTGTAGTTGCTTCCATTGCCCTTTTAAGTAACAGGAGACCACGACCTCTCATCATCTGCCAAATAACAATAACAAATTTAATTAATTCAACAATAGTGCATTATCTCAAACAAAATTATTAATCTTTTTGTAAATAAAGATCAACACAAATTGTAAATATATTTCTTTTAATTTACAATGTAAGTAACAATTATAAGTATAAAAAAATATTTATAATGATTTTTTAACAAAATTAGGGCATAATTTATATCTACCATCAATAGTGCATTATTTAACTGATTTTCACCTTTTACGAACAATACAGAACCATTTTGAAATAATACAAAAAATCTAACATACCTTCGTCAACAACAGAGTACTATTTCGAAATAGTATCAAACACGTTGTATAAGCACAGTCACCAACACTGAATTAAAACTAAATGATTCGGAGTATTTTTTATGATACATTCAACAACACCGCATTATCACAAAATAATTCACTGTTGCGTAAAGGATCTGCGTGCTGTTCCCTAAGGCGGACAAGTTGCAACTAGAAATAGTTTTGTGTTCGCGGTAAGGCTCTGGCTGCGCGTCTTCACCAATAGAGAGTTAGCGCGCCATCTGTTGGACATTTTTGTAAATATAAATACTTCAGTCTTCGTGGTATACGCGGCAAATTTTCGGCTATTCAATTATATTTACAAGTCGATTTTGAGATTTTTCGACATAATACAGTGTTGTTCTGGGTGTGCGATATCAAAGTATATAATAGATTTGTTATTAATCATAAAATATTGATGGTTTTTGAGCTATTACAAGCTTTTTTAAATGCTCCATTATGAACTAGGGATTTGTGACATAAATAAGGATCATAAGGAATATTTCCTAAAGATCCGATACTTAAATTAAAAAAATAAAAGTTATAAAACTAAAATCCAAGTACGACAATACTGCCGTCATAACTAAGAATGCAGTAATCGCAAAATGGCGGTAACGAGATAATCACAAAAAACATATTTCATATCATCTGAGAAAGATGTTCGTATTTTATTGGTCATAATATATAAAATTCGGGAAAAAATCAAGCTTTTACAAGATAATTTTCCTTTATTTAATTTACTAATAAATGTAATTATAATACGTATTACTGCGTTTCGGTTTAGTATCAAGTCGTTTCCTCCGAGTCACAGAATACTGAAACTAAATGCAGCGCGTATTACTGCATTATTTTTTAATAATTATTGCCATTATTATATGCTCGGAACTAAGCTGAAGTGTACTTCTCAAGGACTTATTATATAAGTGCATTTTAAGGTTAAGGTTTCTATCTCTTAGCTACGACCTAAGTTTTTACATCGTGGAATGAAAATAAAGTATTGAGTAAACTATACGGATGTTAAAAACTTACTGCATGTTCTTATAATATGCAGCATTAGGATGCAATAAAAAAAACATGTTTTTGCAAACTTAGTTTTAATAAGAAAATAATAATCACGACATATAACTAAAAATAACAAAATTCAGTCAGACTGTTAATTAACATTCATTAAGTAGGTACAATATTGGCATCATCTACGAACCATTTAGCGCTTTCTTAATTTCTAAATTAAATAAGACTTTTTCAACGTAATAAACTAATATTGAGTCTTTGTTTTCATTGGCATGACTTAGTAGCAAAAACTTGTTAACTATTTACTTATCACATTCCAATAAGGCAGATCATTACATGCGCCTGCATGATCTTAATATAAAAAGCTTAAACAACATTTTTAAAACGTTGAAAACATTATTTAAATACAGGCTATCAAATAAAATCTAACATTATAAACTTAAAAAAAACATCCAAACAAAAAATCCTATAAAAAAAAAGTTAAATAAATATTCATTCTGCAGACTCTCTATTTGCAATGAGATCTACAGAGGCATCGTTTACAGGCAGATTTTTCCAAAACAGCAGTTTGTTTTCATCATGACTTGTCTTAGGAAGTAGTGTCATACTATTTCTTTGTACTTCGACACAAACAATATCTTTTATATAGGTTCTTTCTTCACACTTTTTTAATTTATACTGAGATGAGTGATCTTTGTATTGAAAAAAATCGGTATCTTCCATGGGCTTTACATTAACTTTACCTGAATTTGCTAACTGTACGCAATCAACAAAATCGGCAAAATCATACACTTTTTTGGCTTTTTGAAGCTGATTTTCAACTTGGTGATGAAAATTGTCTGCAGACATAAACGTGTGTCCGTGTGTAAATCAACATCTAGTAGCGAAGCTGAATTTATCCCTGACAGTGGCGAATCTGATTTGGATGGCTACAGTGGGTTCGAAATATTTAATAATAATTTTTGTTGCGCTGATTAAATGGCTATTAATAATTTGTACCAGAAATGTAAAAAATGCCCAATTTTTATTTTGACTAGTGCAATAATTGTCGGTCCAAACAACAATTTCATTGCAATCACGTTTACTTTCAAAAAAAGCTCTGTATGTACTAATTATGTCCTCTTGTTTTCTACCAGATACTGCTTCATGCCATACCGCTGCAAAAGGTTTTTCCTTACTGGAGCCCAAAGGAACAAAGCTCTCGTTAAATGCAATTATTCTCGGGCAGAACATAACGACTTTAAACATCTAACCTTGGTAGCATAATTACTTTTTGTAAATCAGCTGAGTAGTAACATTTTGAGGATTCTGGTCCTTTTAAAGATTCCGTTGCATCGTGTTGGTAATGAATTCGTGCTTTTTCGTATTTTTCGCGATGGTTACGATATGAAGTACAATCGGTACAATGCTCTGTATCTTTGCATGAAATTTGATGCAGTCTATAACTCTCACATTGCTCACACTCTTCATTACCTAACTGGGCAAAAGATATGTTCATATCTTTCTTTAGGAATTTCCTGTAGAGATCATAAGAAACTATAAAGTTAGGATTCTTTTCAATAAAATCAGTATGCATCATGGTTGCGTTTAAATCACTGGGTAGGTATCTTCTATTAGGAGCATGTGCTCGTCTGTAATGTGCAATGGCCGGTCTAAAACTTTCAATATGCTCTTTGAGCTTTTCTCTGTCCAATTTTTTCGAAATACTCCCACGCTTTTTCATGCTTCCCACGTCGATCTTTTTGAGCACTTGAAAGCTTTTCCAAAATATCAAGCACACGCCTATCATTATTTTTATGGTATCCCAGAGTCGACAGAAAGAATGTCTTACAAACTTCCTTCTTCTTATTGTCGATTTGAAAAGAATAGACATAAGTGGTCTTTCGCATCTGCTGGCTATTCTTAATACGTCTATAAACTTCTTTTTCTGTAACCAGGGACTTGACAAACAAACCTTGAGCTTCATAACTAAACTCCCAAAATAATTCATTTAAACGTTTGCGTTCTAATTCCGTAAAATTTAACATGCATTTTTTAGTACACGTTTCGTTACATCCAGGTTTCACCGCCATTTTCTCCAATTTTAATTTTTTCTTCTCTTTTAACCGTGTTTCTACAGATTTCTCAAATTTACGCCTGATTCTTGGTTTGCCTGATTTTGTTTTTCCGTTTGTAGGATCAGCGTGTTCGACATCAATTTCTGGCTCTATATACCCAACATTCTGCAAACTGGATTCAGTTTCAATTGTATCGTGGTTCAAGTTATTATATTGGTGCTCTTGATTTAACGAATTCTTTGAATTAGATGCGATAGCAATCATGTTGTAGTTTAAATTATCTTCCGTTTGATGTGTATTTTCCATTGATGCTAAGCTGTTCACGGATTCATCTAATCCTAATGTTATATCTGTGAATGTTAAATCCATCTAAGAACTTGGGAACGTTTCATCACATAACAAAGAAAATGACTCTGTTTCGTTGACTGGAAAAACTTCAACATTTGAAGCAGACGGTAGTCCCGTGACTTCAACATTTGAAGCAGAAGGTAATTCCGTGACTTGAACATTTGAAGCAGAAGGTATTTCCGTGACCTGAACATTTGAAGCAGAAAGTAGTTCCGTGACTTGAACATTTGAAGCAGAAGGCAGTTCCGTGACTAACATTTGAAGCAGAAGGTGGTTCAGTGACTTCATTCGATTTTCCCAGCACCATGTCTAACATGCTTCGACTGCGGAAGTTTTTGGTACTCATTGTCAAAACAATGATCTGAAATATAAGACATCTATTAGATACTAATTAAGCAAGAACTAGCATAAAACTATTAAAGATACCTACACTACTCACTGTCGAAATCGGTACTAAGTATCGGTATTAAGTGTATTGCTTAGGAAGTTTCGTTTATTGATCGAAAAATAACAAAATTAAAACATCCGCACTTCGTAACACTGATTTACAGATACAGATTGATTTATTAAATATTGCATATCGTCGGCCTAATTCGTTAACCTGCTAAGTCCATTTTTCCATAGTTTACAGGACGAAGAAAAAACTGAATAATATCTTTATTAATTTAGCAATCAAAATTCTGAAAATCCCGTTGGTTTCTATAATTTTTCTTGTAATTTTAACAATATAATTAGTAGCAAAACTTATACACATCTTATAAAAATCAGGAAAACACTTATTTAGCAGTTTTTCGAGTAGAAGTTTCGATTTGCTTGAGGACTTAGCACTTTTTGAGTTAAATTTAGTATGGTGTATCGATTAATTAATTGTGCAGTGAAACGAATGCAATCAGTAATCAAAATATTTATTATTAAAAATTAAACATTCAGTCTTTTTTAATTGGAAACAGGGTTAAAATATCTTATTTAACCCTTAATTGGGCGCACCCAAAAAGTTGCATTATCGGTCGCGCGGGGTGTGTTGCACCCCAGAATTAAATATTGAAATAAAATACGAAATACATGCAAAATCAGACTTTTATTTATGAGAACATTTTGACTTACACATTATTCATCTCTTAAACTTCTTATTGATATATATGTTACGGCTAATACCCGAAGTGCGGCTACACCTAGTTTTAGCCGGTTAGAACTAGGTGTAGCCACTTACTCTTGGTTAAACCTAGTACGAGCCGATTGTTTTCGGGTAAAACTAGGTCTAGCCTTCATCATGCCGGCTACAACTAGGTCCAGCCATTCCCTGTTGGATAAAACTAGGTCTATCCGATATTGTTCACGCCAATGTGAACCCCGCGCGCTAGGGGCGAGCGCGGGGTATGAAAAGGGAGCGGGGGAGGTGAAGCCGACCGACGCGCGCGCCGCGCGCCCCGCCGCCAGAGCCATCACCGCCACGGGACCGCGCATACGCCATTTTACTCTCCGCGCCACGCGGCTAGCCCAGTTTATTGTAAAACAAGCGATATTAAACGCCATAATAGCAAAAAACCAGTGGTTATTATTGGTGGCTCTCACCACATCTTAAACATTTGGCGACCGTGAGAAAATTTCGAACCGGCTGGGAGCGTATGGAGTTGGACAACGAGCCCCAACGAGCAACGTGGTGAACCTGGACACGTGGTTGGAGACCAAACCCGGAAGGAAGGCGTCCAGTCAGGAGGTTTGTCCGAGGGAAGTGCTCGTTCCAATTACCTACCTATTACCGCCATTTTGTGCCTACCTACTTGTCTATCCTTCTGCTAACTACGCATTTCTATTTTCGTAACTTTCTGTTTGTGTGAATGGTGGTGTTATTCAGCTTTGACCGTAAAAGGCGACTGCAAATAGGGTACAGGCTTGGCAAACTTGGAGTTTCGCCCGCGGGGCTAAAAAAGTGTTGCGTAATAATTGTGTGGCCAATATTATCTTATGCATATTGCACCCTCCCACTGTTCGCATCCTTGTGCACGCTTGATGCTTCAATCGGATACGCCGACTATTTCAGAAAAACGCAGTCCATCGTGGGCCGTCTCCCGACTCCTGTTTTGAACCGGAGCGTCGGGCGTTGGTAGCGGAACGGCGTGGTCCAGGGCGGCCACGTGCGACCAACGGGCGGCCACGTGGAACACGGACGACGAGTGGAGCGCAAAGCAAGACCGTACACGGATTGGGTTTGATGCACATTGTTTTGCTTTAAGCAGATTTGGTGTTATTGACGCAAAAGTTAAAATAAGGTGTAGTAATTATGTCTAAAGATTTAGATATGGATGAACTGATCAGGAAGAGAGGCAATATAAGGGGTAGGTTGACAAAACTAGCTGAGTATATGAAAGACATTCAGTCTCATGATATTAATAATTTAATTATAATTGAATTAAAGAGACGGCTAGAGAATAGTGAAGAGTTGTTTAAAAAATTTGATGACGTGCAAACATCAATAGAATGTATTTGTAAGGAATCTGAAACAGATGAACAGTTGAGTTTAAGGGCAACAATTGAAAGTAAATTTTATAAGGTTCATGCTACTATAGAAAATATTATTGAGAAAAATAAGGTTGAAAAAGAAGATTTAAGTGATGCATGTAGCAACAAGACGGTAGGTTGTCAGGAGCATGGCTTACAATCAATTAGGTTACCCACAATTAAATTACCCATGTTCGATGGTTCATACTTAAAATGGCTTGAATTTAGGGATACTTTCCAGTCATTAATAAACATAAATAAGGCAATTCAAAACATTAACAAATTTCATTACCTGAGATCAGCTCTAGAAGGTGGAGCGCTTGAGGTGATAAAATCATTAGACTTAACCTCGGATAATTATCCTATTGCTTGGGAATTATTGTGCCAACGCTATAACAACAAAAATATTCTAGTGAATAACCATCTTAGGGCATTGTTTGATATTATACCATTAAAAAAGGAATCATGCAAGTGTCTGCGTAACTTAATTGATAATGTTTCTAAAAACTTGCGGGCCCTGAATACTTTGGGTGAACCAACAGATAAATGGGACACCTTGATAATATTTATGCTCACTAATAAATTAGATCCAGCTACCAGTAGAAAATGGGAAGAGCATAAAAATAACTTGGTAGATAATGCTACACTAGATAATTTCTATAACTTTATCCGTGGGCATGCAAATATTTTGGAAACAACTTTAGTTACAATAGATAAAATTGATCAGGGATCTAATAATAATAACAATATTTCAAATAAGTCAAACAAAAGGGATAATAACAATAAGGAATTTAGGAAATCTAATTGTCATGTTTCCTCGGTGGAAAATTTGTGTGAATTTTTATGTTTAATATGTAATGAGCAGGGCCACCGGGTATATGAATGTACAAAATTTAAGAACATGAATATAGAAGATAGGATTAAAGAAGTGTCGAGATTAAAACTATGTTCCAATTGTCTAGGCGAAGGTCACAGAGCATTTCGCTGTCGTCTCAGAGGTTTTTGTAAAATTTGTAAACATAAGCACAATTCATTATTACATGTTAATAAGTCGAATAATAACAATGTTAATGGCAATTCATCAGTCACTACACCAGCCACTACCAGTCAGGCACCACCGGTCTCACTCTCTGCAGTCTCCGTCAGCCAGGTATTGTTGTGTACCGCTATGGTAGAGATAATTAATGAATGTACTCAACAAACTTACCAGGCTCGGGCGCTATTAGACACAGGCAGTCAATCGTCCTTTGTGACTGAAAATTTAAGGGGATTATTATGTCTTCCAACCACAAGTAGTGAACCAATACGTATCTCGGGCATCAACAACTTAGCATTTAATATTTCAGAACGTTGTACTTTTAAGTTAAAATCACGTTTAAACTCATTTACTTGTAGAATGCAGTGTTTAGTTGTACCACATATTACAGGGGTGTTGCCAAGTGCGCCTGTAAATTTTAAGGAATTGAATCTACCTGAAAATATCATGCTGGCAGACCCAGACTTCTGCAACCCCTCTGAGGTTAATGTTTTATTAGGGGCAGATGTATTCTGGAGTATTGTAGGATGTAAGCGTATTTCGTTGGGTGTAGGAAAGCCAATCTTACAAGATTCACATTTAGGGTGGTTAGTCAGCGGACCAGTAGGTATAGTTAAGGATGGTCATGTGATATGTAATTTTACAAGAGAAATTCAAAGTGATCTTAAAAGGTTTTGGGAGACTGAAGAGTTTCCAACAAAGGTTGCTTTAACACCTGTTGATAAATTATGTGATACCCATTTTTTAGAAAATATGAAACGGTTACCTAGTGGCAGGTTTTCAGTTAAAATACCTTTAAAGCAAGTGCCAGAGGAGGCACTCGGTGAGTCTTATTATTTAGCTAAGCAACGGTTAGTCAGCCTAGAGAAAAAATTTCGTAAAAATTCACAGTTCAAACAAAAGTATACTGAATTTATTGAAGAGTATGAAAAAATGGGTCACCTAAGTGAAGTTAATAGACCTAAGTTTGGGTATTACTTACCACATCATGCTGTGCTAAAGGAAGGCAGTGAAACGACAAAGTTGCGTGTTGTCTTTGATGCTTCAGTTAAGACTACATCAGGAAAGTCTTTAAATGAGATACAATATGTAGGACCGGTAGTCCAAGATGATCTATTTTCAATATTATTAAGATTTAGAAGTTATAGGTATGTACTTACTGGTGACATACAGAAAATGTATAGACAAATTGAAATAGATTCAACACAGCGGCACTTGCAATTGATTTTATGGAGAAATGAGGAATCTCAATCTATAAAGGTCATGCAGCTTAACACAGTCACATATGGGACTGCATCTGCACCTTTTTTGAGCACAAGGTGTTTAGTTCAATTAGCTCGCGAATGTCAGGATACAGTAATTTCGAATGTTTTAGAACATGACATTTATATGGATGACTTAAATACTGGCTGTCAGACAGCGAGTGAAATTAAATACATTTATGATGGTGTTACTAAGATTTTAGCCTCAGCATGTTTTCCTTTACATAAACTCAGAACAAATTGTCCCACGGTGTTACAGGATGAGACCACGGTTAAAACTCTTGATTTAAGCAAGCATGCCACAGTATTAGGGTTAAATTGGTCGCCTACACCGGACACCTTACAGTTTGCAGTATGTATGAATACTAATAAGAAAATTACTAAGCGTACCATTATTTCAGAGACTTGCAAAATTTTTGACCCATTGGGTCTACTCTCTGCCTGTATAATTAAGAATAAAATTATCTTACAACAATTGTGGAGTGAAAAGTTGGACTGGGACCAGCCAGTACCACCACATATTGCTAAAAAATGGGCAAATATAGTAGAAAATATCAATCATTTATCTAGAATTACTTTACCTAGGAATGTCTTGTGTAATGAGCCAACTTTAATTGAATTGCACTGTTTTGTAGATGCATCACAAGATGCTTATGGGGCCTGCGTTTATCTGCGCTCAATGGACAGTAAGAACAACATAACAGTTAGACTGCTGTGTGCTAAAGCTAGGGTTGCACCTCTAACGGCTACTACTATACCTCGTCTAGAGTTATGTGGTGCATTACTAGGTGCCAGGTTGTCACACAAGGTAGTCCAAGCCATTCGGGCACATGAGTTTGCTTATAAATGTATATGGACAGACTCAACGGTTGTATTAGGTTGGATTAAGACACAGACAAAGTTATTGAAGACATTTGTAAGCAATCGGGTTATAGAAGTTCATGAGCTCACACAGGGATTCTCATGGAGACATGTTCCATCTGAATTAAACCCTGCAGATCTTGCTTCCAGGGGAATTGAGCCCCAGCGTCTGCAGGATGAATCCTTGTGGTGGGAGGGACCCTCCTTCTTGAAGGAGGAGTCTTCAGCCTGGCCTCAGCAATTAAACAGGTGTATAGATTTACCTGAACTAAAGGTACACATGCAAGTTGAAGATAGATTTAGTTCAATAATCGATTTTGATAGATATTCTAGTTTTAATAGGTTAAATCGTATAGTAGCATATGTAATACGTTTTATTAATAATTGTAAAACTAGTCTTAAGTTATGTGGCTCTCTACAAACGGAGGAAATAAATAAATCTATAAATCTATTAATAAGAATTGCCCAGTTAGAGTCATTTAGTTTAGAATTACAAGCATTAAAGAAAGGTTTACCATTACCTAAAAAATCTAATATATTATCATTAAACCCATTTATAGATTCTGAAGGCCTGCTGAGAGTGGGCGGTCGTTTAGGAAATTCAGATTTCGAATATAATAAAAGGCATCCCATAATACTAGATGGTAAGAATAGACTCACCTTTCTATTGATGCAGCACGAACACCATCGCCTTTTTCATGCAGGTCCACAACTATTACTAGCATCTATAAGGGAAATGTATTGGCCTGTAGGGGGAAGAGTGTTAGCAAGGAAAATAATAAAAAAATGTGTTGTTTGTGTTAGATATAGAGGAAAAACAATACAGCCAAAAATGGGTAACTTACCGCCGGCTAGAACCAGTGCTGCCTACCCCTTCTATTGCACCGGTACAGATTTTGCGGGACCCTTTTTGATTGCAAGTAAAAAGGGAAGAGGTAACCGTAATACCAAATGTTACCTCTGCATTTTTGTTTGTTTGAGTACCAGAGCAGTTCATCTAGAGTTAGTGAGCGATCTTACCACTCAAGCATTTATTTTATGTTTACGCAGATTTGTTTCTCGTAGAGGAAAACCATATGAAATATATTGTGATAATGGCACCAACTTTGTGGGAGCGAACAACGAGTTAGGAAAGGTTTTGCGCTCCAGTCGTGAGTCTGTTATTGATTTCGCTAGCTTAGAAAGCATTAAATTTAAATTTAGCCCTGCTTATTCACCACACTTTGGTGGTATATGGGAGGCTGGTGTCAAGGCAGCAAAATACCATTTGAAGAGAGTAGCGTCGAATATCTCGTTAACATTCGAAGAACTAGCGACCCTATTCACACAAATAGAAGGGATTCTTAACTCTCGCCCTTTGTCGCCTCTATCGTCCGATCCCTTTGACCTTAACCCCCTTACCCCCGGGCACTTCTTAATCGGTCGGCCACTGACGTCGATGCCTTCTATTCCAGGGGAAGACTCCAGAACCACGTATCATAAATTGGAAAGGATACGCCAAGAGTTCTGGCAAAGGTGGAGAATGGAGTTTATTGCCGAGCTACAGCAAAGAAATAAATGGAAGACTGGAACACTTGAGCCGAAGATAGGCGATATGGTGATTATTAAAGATACAAATCTACCTCCACAACGCTGGCGATTGGGACGTATTACTCGTCTGCACATGGGAGCTGACAACGTATGCCGCGTCGTCGATATTTACACTCACCGAGGCACCATACGCAGAGGTACACATTATATTGTTCGGCTGCCCACTGAAGAAACCATTCTTGAAAGCTAACCTTTCAAGGCCGGGAGCATGTTCACGCCAATGTGAACCCCGCGCGCTAGGGGCGAGCGCGGGGTATGAAAAGGGAGCGGGGGAGGTGAAGCCGACCGACGCGCGCGCCGCGCGCCCCGCCGCCAGAGCCATCACCGCCACGGGACCGCGCATACGCCATTTTACTCTCCGCGCCACGCGGCTAGCCCAGTTTATTGTAAAACAAGCGATATTAAACGCCATAATAGCAAAAAACCAGTGGTTATTATTGGTGGCTCTCACCACATCTTAAACAGATATCATTCCGGCTAGAACTAGGTCCAGACAATCCCTGTTGGATAAAACTTAGATGCGTGTCCCGCCAAGCCTTACGCCCCGCGTCACACTCATGACTCACAGCATCTGCAGCAGCGGCGCGGGGTGGAGGGCATAGCGACGCACGCGCCTCTGCAGGTTGTGAGCGCCAGGTGCTGCTGATCTACTGCAGGTCTACTAGCGAGTGTGACTCACAGCGCCTGCAGCAGCAGCGCGTGTCTTAGTTTTATCTATCAGGGATGGGCTGTACATATTTGTAGCCGGCATGCTATCAGCAGAGCTTTTTTAGATATTAAAAAAACATCCAATAAAAAGAAACGTAGAGAGTTTTTTTATTCTTATAAATCACATTGTAATAATTAACACAAATTATTAGGAGTACAATTTCCACCCCTCCACCCCGCGCCGCTGCTGCAGATGCTGTGAGTCATGAGTGTGACGCGGGGCGGAAGGCTTGGCGGGACACGCATCTAAGTTTTATCCAACAGGGATTGTCTGGACCTAGTTCTAGCCGGTGTGATATCGGATAGACCTAGTTTTATCCAACAGGGAATGGCTGGACCTAGTTGTAGCCGGCATGATGAAGGCTAGACCTAGTTTTACCCGAAAACAATCGGCTCGTACTAGGTTTAACCAAGAGTAAGTGGCTACACCTAGTTCTAACCGGCTAAAACTAGGTGTAGCCGCACTTCGGGTATTAGCCGTAACATATATAATTAAAAAAATAACAAGAAAAAAGGACTTTAATAAACACTAGTTTTCTGAGTTACAATTTTGGCAGACTACTACCATATGGTCATTGCACACATGTTCATGGCACTTGGAGCAATTAGTCTTTGTTTTCCTATCCTTAGTTCTCGGACATATATGGCACCTTTTATATGAAGAAGATCTGCCTGCTCCAGAAACAGTTACTTGGTCCTGACTTTCATGTTGCCGTTTTAGGCGTTTTTGCAGCGGTCGCGGAAGTATTGGTAAGTTTGCTCTCGATATTTGGTGAGGTTTGACTAAATCGACAGCTAGTTGCTTCAGGAACATCCTTCGGGATATATTGGAGTCAATTTTCATTTTATATAATACGTAAGAATTGATACCGGTAACATTGAACAGGTGGAAAAATATCACCATCGGCCACCTTTTGGTACGTCTTCCTACATTATAATTGGCACACATTTGGTCGTTTGTGTCAACTCCTCCTTTCGTTTTGTTATAATAGTGAATAATTTCTGGCTTTCTTTTGTCACCTTCAACATTATCGTTGTGATGCATTGTGGATAAAAGCAAAACTGCTTTTTTTGGTTTCGGTACATATGAGCACAAAGTCATGTCTTTTTGGAAACCAAATAAGCTAGAAGTCTCCTCTCGTCTTTTATCTGGTAGGAAGCACTTTGGTATTTCGGCCTTATTCTTTCTCAGTGTACCCACCATGGTAAGCTTGTGATCATCCAATAGTGCTTTGGCCAATGGAACACTGGTGAACCAGTTGTCCATAGTGACATTTCTTCCAGTCCCAGAAATAGGTTCTGTCAATCGTTTCACTAAATTTTCGGTATCAGAGGGCAGTTTGAATGGTCCATCAGGTTGAACTCCAACATAAACTTCAAATTTTTGTAAATAGTATGTTGCGGAGTCCACAAGAGCAAAATGTTTTATCCCGTATTTGGTGGGTTTGCTAGGCATATAAACCACAGCACAGAATCTACCACGGAACCCTGGCAACTGCTCATCAATGGTCACATTCTCAGACATACTATAACATTTTTGAAAATTGTCATTCATCAAAATGCAGAACTCTCTGATAGCCGCCAGTTTATCTAATGATTGCCTTTCCTCCCTTGTTGCTCGGCTATCAAAACGTAAACTCCTGAGAATAAAAAGAAACCTTTTGCAGCTCATTGTGTTAGAAAAAAATTCGATTCCTGTACCATCGTTGGCCCATAAATCTTGATAATTCAAATGCGATGATCGCAGCACTCCCGACATAAAAAGGAGTCCAAAGAATGCGAGTAACTCTTCATAAGATACAACTTTACAATCACGTTCTCTCTGGAAGTTGTTTCTAACGGATATTATATATTCGTTCGTGTAGGTTAGAATAAGATCTATAGTTTCCCTTGAAAATATACTCAAAAATACTTCGCTCAATGTCGTTGCATCTCTAGCGGGCCCTCTAGGTCCAGCAGCTTCTGTCACAATGTTAGCATATCGAGTTCTTACCCTAGAGTCTGGTGCTTGTTTGAACCATTTTGTTTTTCCATTCTTTCCGAGGTAAAATGATTCATTACGTCTTCCATGACTTTGAAAAGAGCTGCCAAAGTTTTGTAATGGGACCTCATCATCACTACTCCATCGATCATTGGATTCGTTTTCGCTTTGCTCTGATTCACTGACATGATCACTCAATATAACTTCACGTTCTTGCTCATTTTCAGATGCACTATCGATAGCCTTCTCTTCTTCTTCCAACACCTGACCAATTTGCAGATCGTTCAAGTTACGTGACATTTTACAGATAACCTAAAACAAAAATCACAATGTAACCTCAAAAATGTCAAGATATTGAAAATTTACTATATTCAATATTACTGTAATTATTATTAGTCTAATAAAAATATTTTAGAGCATAAAATAACAAACTAACAATATTTACTTACCCGGAATTTAGACTACACAAACAGTCACCTTGGGTGTCGTGCACCCCAAACACGCTCTCCAAGCCCAACCGTTCACAACCGGGCGCCGCTCGCAACTGTATTGTAAACGTCAAACGCGTTTACGAAGCTACCTAGAAGACCAGCGCACTAATTTAATTTTTTTTTAAGTTATGATCCTGGCAACATGCGTTGGGGTGTACGACACCCCACGCGCCCAATTAAGGGTTAATCTATTAAATAAGATATTTATTTTATTATTATTGATTTTATTTTTTAGAAAAATAAAATAGAAACAATTCTCCAAAAATCTTAAATTGGGTAACAATATTTAGAAATCAATATGAAACTTTGGTAAAGTAAAATTGTAATTAAACTTAAATTCTACTTATTGGTTCTTCTCATTCTACTCATGAGACAAGTCGTCATAAAATTTATGATAGTCAGAAGGAAGGGTCTTAAAAGGTAGGGTGTTTATAAAACTGAATTTTGTCGAATTTTTTGAAGTAAGTGTGGTCCAAATATGTTACAGAGTAGGGTACTGGGCATTTAAGAGCATGCTTAGCAATAGATATGTATTCAACTGGCACATTTATGACTTTGTTCTTTAGGTGACGTTCTATAGTGGAATGCATCGAATCGGCCTCCATTTGGGTGTGACCCACCTCTAAAAATTTTTGTTCGATAGCTATATTCTTGTGCCTCATGAAAATATTTAAAAGAGCGTTAGATAAAATACAATTTCTATTTTGGTAAGTGCAACCGTCACTATAAATTATTATTGTTTTTTTCCCATCTTCAGTATTAACTTCAGGACGTATTATTTTGTTTTCTAAAAAGTCAACCCAAATGGAGGCAAATTCTTCAGCATTAAGTCCACCTTCTACTTCATTCCATATGAAACAGAAGCCATCTTTATTTTTTATATTGAAAAAGCAAAGATTGTGAACTTGCAGCTTCGTTTTATAGTATAGCGTACTAACATTCGATTTTGGTGCCATTAGTACCGCCTGTAAGTCCACTGTGAAAACGTAATTGTCTCCTTTCTTATCCGCATCTTTTTCTTCTCTTGCTTGTTTACTTCTCTCAATATATACTTTGTATACTTCTTCTGTAACTGTTCCTACTTTATAACAGGCGCATTTTTCGCATTGATCTTTTTTCGGCTTAAATAGACCCAAATTTTTGTCTTCAAATAAATTCTAAAACAAACTTATGGAGACAGCTTTTATATTTCGCTCTTTGCACCAATCGTTAACGTAAAATTTGTAGAGGCTTTCTTTAGAATTCCATTCTGGCAATAGATATAGCTTTTGTGACGTTGCACGACAATAATGAGATTCCATTACGGGAAGAGACTCCAGAAACTGAATAAGTGATTGTTTCGGCTTCGAAGCAGATTCAGATAATTGTGTTGGACGTCTCAGTGTACTAGGAGGCCGCATTGAAAACTCCTGCTTCCAATTTTGAACCGTCCATCTTCCTAAATCCAAAGTGTTCAAAAACATCTTTCGACATACTTTGAGACTTTGATCATTTACTTTTAAATGTTAAACAAAGATGTAAAGAGATAACCAAGAGGGCTACCTCTTGGTTATCTTATGTTTATCTCTTCGGTGTTTCGATTTCGTGGCCGGACGATTTGAATAGTTGTTACCCATTCGTTAACGTCGTCGTCTTTTTTTCGCCCCAAGTGAGACTCCAAAATTGATTGAAAATACTTCTTCTTACATCTTCATCTACTGTTTCACATTTTAAAGTACTGTACTTCCCAATCTTACACGAGCATCTTGGTTTAATGGAACGTGCTTTTTTAGTTTTATTTTAATTCCAACAGTCTTGTTTTTTCTCTCTCCCAAAATATGTTTTACCTTCTTGTCTTCTTTGTCTATTCTTTTCACGAACCCATTCTTTTTTATCAACTTTAAAACGTTTCTTTCGTTTCTTACTCTTTCTAATTTTAGCAAGCGAATCTGAGTCTGAATCCGAATAAGGCACAAGCTTTTTCTCTGTGTCACTATCATCCGATATCGGCGGATTAGGTACTACATGATGTGTGTTTTCAACATGAGGTATAATTTCTACAGGACTGACAAGACTGACGATGTAAACAGTGCACTCTCAATGGTTACGGATTGGTTTTCGACAAATAACCTAGTTCTCAATAGCAAGAAAACGAAATGTGTAAAGTTCGCCCTTCCAAATGTTAGAAATCTAAGACCCAACATCGTCTTAGATAAAGTGTTGCTTGAAACTGTAAACTCGGCAGTTTTTCTGGGCATAACAGTAGATGCCAAACTTCAGTGGGGCCAACATATATCGAGCCTAGCGGGAAGGCTCAGTTCGGCCGCCTATGCCGTCAGGAAAGTAAGACAATACACTGACGTTGATACAGCTCGGTTAGTCTACTTTAGTTATTTTCATAGCCTTATGTCCTACGGTATTCTGCTGTGGGGCAAAGCTACTGATATTCAAAATATATTTGTCCTTCAAAAACGAGCTGTTCGAGCAATTTACCAGCTAGGTGCCAGAGTTTCTCTGAGAGATCTTTTCAAAGATATCGGTATCCTCACAGTGGCATCACAATTCATTTTCACCAACATATTATATATTAGGCATAATATACACTTATATACTAAAAACAGTGATATTCACAATGTTAATACTAGAAATAAGGACAAACTACGTACTCCCTTTCACCGGCTTCATAAGGTTCTTAACTCATTAGTTGGGCTTGGTATAACCTTTTATAACAAGCTACCTTCTTCTTTGCTAGATTTGCCTTTTAATGCGTTCAAAACTAAAGTAAAATCCAACCTCTGTTCAAAGGCATACTATTCTATCAACGACTACTTAAATGATAAGAATAGTTGGTTGCTGTGATTAACTCAAGACAATGTTTAAATGTTCTTTCTCCAGAATTAGCTTACTTACTGACAGGTTATATGAGTTTATATAATTGTTTATAATTTTACTTTATAAGTCAATTTATTTTATTTTAATTTATTGTTGATTAATCTACTCATTACCATGTTTTTTTATGAGTTGTATTGCAATATGTGGGTTAGCTAGCGACCTCGATAATTTTTTAATTTACCTCGATCGTCCTAGTTTATCAATTATAACTTCTAGTTACAGCTATTTGTAAGCGGGCACGCCCTTTATGCCTGGAGGCTTTTATTTAGATATTGTTTTCGTTAAGTTATTTTTATTTCTGCTTGAGTATAGTTCTCGATGTTTTTGGTTGGTATATTGGCGTGTGCTAGCTGTCATATGGCTATTAATTTTATAATTTAAATTATGTTTTGTGTTGCGTAATGTAAATATCATTTTGCATACTATTATATAGATTCATTTTTTTCTAACTGAACAGACAGCTGTGCTGCTGGGGAGTTTGTTGCGCCACTTCTTCCCAGCTAAAGCACTAGGAAGTGGTGAAGGGTGGGTGTTTTGGGGGACTGTCTTATGTAATTTTGACGTTCAAAAAGTGCTGATTCTCAGCCTAGTTTAAATAAATGACTTTTGAATTTTGAATTTTGAACTGGTACTTAGTTCATGAGCAAACGCTTGTTCATTAAATAATGTTTGAATAGTATGCGTATCAGAACTATTTACGTTATCTGAGATCAAAATATTTGTTGCTTGTGAATCTATTTCAATTTGTGATGGTACTATAATCAAATTATCGTCTGTGATGAAAGTATTATGAACATTGACAAAATGTTATCGTCTGAAGGCACGTCATTGAATGTAGTATTGGGAAATCTAATGTCAGAACAAATTGTAATAAAAGTACTTGGTAGATCAAAATCAGTCAGTGATGTTATATTGACATCGTCATTTATCTCATAATAAGTTTTGTCTGAAGGTCCTGGGATAAACTTTCTTGATTCTGAATATTGTAACTGAATATCTTCTAAAACGTGTATTACTTTATTTGGATCATAATCTGACTTCGGAGCTACATTTTTAGGTCTATCCTGTAAGTTACATACAAGCCTCAGAAACCAACGCCACATTTTTTTTCCCCGATGCATTCTGAAAATATTGAAAAAAATATATTTAATTTAATGAAATAAATGAATTTTAACATTTATACATATTACCTAAAACAGATTTTAACTTAACTGTTTGTTTGTAAATAAATACTTAGTTTCAAAATGTATTTAATGTGTAACATCTTCGAAATTATCTTGAATAAAGCAATAAACTAATAAAAACTATTAAACTGATACACAATACTTAGTTTTAAAATGTATTTAATGAGTAACATCTTCGAAATTATCTTGAATAAAGCAATAAACTAATAACTACTATTAATCTGATACACTACTAAATCCGTGTCCAAATAAGATAATATAGTGCGTAAACCTGCTAAGTCCCTAAAGTTTAGGTTAGGAGATAAATGTGATTAACACGTTAAACGCCGCCTTGATTTTTAAGTTTTTCTGTTTGGGCCATGGGGGACACCATGTAGTCGACATGCGATTGTTCCGTTAGAGCCGCGGGGGACACCAGGTGTCCGCGACCTAGAGGTGACTTTAAGCGTTTCGTTTGAGCCGTAGGGCCTAAATGTGAAGCAAATATGTATTAGACGTGACCCCCACGGCCCTGTAGACAAATTATTTGCACTTGGTTTTTAGAAAAAAATATGACTTAGAAAAATATGTCTTATAATCTCACAACATGTAATGGGACAAGAATTTCAATGTGAGATTGTGTATCATTATTTCATAATTTTATTTAAATTGTGATAGTTATTATGGTTTTCAAATATTACTGGCCAAAATATTAAGGTTTTACTATAAATTAGTATAAATACAGAAACATAACTAATTTTACTCATTCAGGGGTAGTTTGTGTAAAAAAAACGTGTTGCGCCGACCCCAAATAAAATGGGACAAGGGCAGGAAGATAATGATGAGGGGTAGTTTGCTAAGTGAAACCGCATGTGTAAATAAAATATATGACTAAGTATTTATTTAAAGTTATTAACAATTAGAAAACAAATAAATCAGACTACAGAGTCTTGTTTTTGGCTAGAACTCGCCCCATTACTTTTGTATTTTCTTTATAGCACTGCTGACATGTTCGCCGATTATTTTTGTTAGGGCCGTCTTTCTTTGTAAGCTTATGTTTCATTCTTCTTGGCCTTGAATTCTCATTTGAGGTTTGTTCACTTCTCGTCAACAATCCCTTCAACACCTGTTTCCTAAACTCAACTATTTGGATTTTTTTTCCGGTTACCGTCTGATATATTATTAATGCATTGACAAGTGCAGTATTTAAGAGCAAGCTAATACCAGCTTTTTTATACCATTTGACTGATTTCCTTAATGGCGTGGAATATGCCGCCATTTGGTCAGACAAATCAACTGCTCCTTTTGCTCTGTTATAATCTAGAACAATTTTCGGTTTCAGAACAGTTTTCCCCCGCTTTGTGACTGTCTGAAATCGGTCGGAATGTTTTGTAGACAGAACCAGTACATCTCTCTTATCCTTCCACTTCATGACTGTAATTCCATCTTCACTCTCTCTGGCAATATATTCACCTCTTTTCAGTTTAGCATCTGTAACTACTTTTGGAATATGTCTTCTGTTCTTCCTAATGGTACCTACGAGATGGGTTTCATTTTTTAATAGATCCCTTGCTAAATCAATACTCGTGTACCAATTATCTGTGTATAAGGTGTGACCTTTGTTTAACAAGCCACTGCAAAGGGACATGACGACGTTTGCCGGCGTTGTGTTGACTTGGTCGTTTTCTTTTCCAGCATAAACGTTGATCTTATATGTATATCCGGGTAGTGTACATAATTTAAATTCTTTTATGCCATATTTGTGGCGCTTCTTTTTTTTTTTTTTTTTTTTTTTGGGTGGGAAATTATCAAATAACTTCTCCCGCTCTGGGTGGAGCGGGAGGGCGTGTCAGACTCTTACTGACTAAAACCCACCCGTGTTCCTTCCGTTGCCTTTACGTTGCCAGGGGCCACGGTATCCCTTTCGGACTTTCCCGCAACCCCGGCAGGCATCGGTCCTATCGGACCCCTTCCGTTGTGCTGACATCTCTTTGAGGCGTGCGTGGAACACAACGCGCCGTCGACCCGGGCCTGGTCCTTATCGGACGGCGAGCTACCCATTGCTCACCGTCCGCAAGCCCGCGCCTACGGTGGCCGGGAATCGGCCTGCGATTCCCAACTCCCAGGGCGTCTCCTGCGGCGGCTAGGGGCGTGAGGGCGCGAAATTTGCCTCTCCCTCACGCGTTCTGCCTCCTCCTTCGCGAGCATTACTGCTTCGCAGAAGGAGGTGACGGCCTCCCATGCCCTCTCGCTCCGTACCATGGCCTGGACTAGGGCCGGACGCGAGAGATCCCCGCCGCCGATCGCCTCCACGAGGACACGGCGATGCTCTGCCCAAGCCGGACAGACCTCCACCGTATGCTCAACCGTGTCCTCCGGGCGATCCACGCAGTGATGACACCCGGGCGTTTCCTCCCGCCTGATACGGAACAGGAACCTCCCGAAACAACCGTGTCCGGTGAGGACCTGCGTCAGGCGGAAGGTGAGGACGCCGTGGCGCCTCTCTAGCCACTCCTCAAAGAGGGGACTTATCGCCGCAATAGTGGCGTGCCCAGCACTGGGTTGCGACAATCGCACTCTCCATGACGCCATGAGATCCCGCCGGAGCTCTGTCCGCTGTGCCGCGATTTCTCGCGGCAGCGGAGTAACGCCCCGGCGTTTCGCCTCCTCGCGCCACTCCCAAATGTGCGCGAGGACTTTTGCCTCCAGATCCCATGGCGGTAATCCGGCAAGGAGGCTCGCCGCCTCACCGGAGACCGTGCGGTATCCCCGGACCAGCCGGGTGGCCATGACCCTCTGGGCGCGTTCAACCGGCGGGCTGGCCGCCGCCTCAATGAACGCGCCCAAACCGGTGCCCCGTAAAGGGCCATGGACCGCACGACCCCCGCGTATAGCCTCCGGCAGGAGGCGTTTGGACCCCCTAGATTGGGCAGGAGCCGCTTCAAAGCAGCCCCGGCCCGCTCCAGTCTGGGAGCCAAACGTCGGAAGTGCTCCACGAAGTTCCACCGGCTGTCGAGGACGAGTCCTAGGTACTTCATCGTCGACTCGACGCCGATGTGAACTCCTCCTACCGTTATTTGGGAACCCGACGGTGGCGCGTTCCGAGGACCATGAAAACACATGGCCTCGGACTTGTGCAGGGCCACCTCGAGTCCCAATTGCCGGATCCTGTCCACGATTGTCGCAACCCCGTGTGTCGCTAGTTCGGCCGCCGCCTGGTGCGACCTCCCCTGCGCCAGGACCAACGTGTCGTCAGCGTAACAAACGACGCTGACGCCGCTAGGGAGGTCAGCGCGCAGCACCCAGTCGTATCCGATGTCCCACAGATGCGGCCCCAGGACCGATCCCTGTGGGACACCGCACGACATCTCTTGCCGGTTCCAGTCTCCCCGGTGACCGGGGTAGATGACGGCCCTGTCCGTCAAATAGGCCTCGACCACACGACAGAGGTAGGTCGGCATCCGGTGATACCGGAGTGCCTCCCTGATGCAACTCCAGGGCAGGGTATTGAAGGCATTGGCGATGTCTAGAGACACCGCCAAGACGACCCCACCCCGGGCCACAGCGTCCCCCGTCGTGAGGGCTCGCACGCGCATGATGGCGTCCACCGTAGAGCGCCCCCTGCGGAAACCAAACTGGCTCTCCGCCAAATCCGGCCCTTCCCGCACCAGCCGCCCGACGAGGCGGTCTGCAATGACTCTTTCAAAGAGCTTGCCCACCTCATCGAGCAGCACTATGGGATTTGTGGCGCTTCTGCTTGTTATATTGACGAAAAATGATTCTGCCGCGGAACGGCACAACGCTTTCGTCGATACATATATCTTCGGCAGGAGTATAATGCTTTGCAAAATTGGTATTCATTACATCCAGTAAGGATCTAATACGGTGTAATCTATCAGATTTGTGAGAATCGTCATGCTGGGAAAAATGAAGCATTTGGAGAAGCAATTCAAAGCGATTACGAGAATTAATTGTTGCAGCAAAACGATGGCCTGTTATTTCGTCCTTAGACCAATAATCTGACAACTTAGGAAGTTTTACCAATCCCATAAATAGTATTAATGCAAAAAAGCTTTTCATCTCGGGCAAATTAGTAGGTGACCAGTTACGAATTCGTGCTGCCTTCGAAGCCTGGCGCGTGGCAATTCTGTTAATAGCGAACTGATTCGTATCGTCAACTATCTTCTGAAAAACTTCATCAGGAACCAAAAAGCAGTAAAAATCTGCAGGTGTTTTGTTAGTCATTGCTAAGCGAAGGTAGGTAGGCAAGCCAGGATTTTCTGTGAAAGGTATTATTTTACGTTGGTTACCTGTAGGCGGTGTCCATGTACGTATAAACTGTGTTGTTTGTCCCGAAGTATCTGGATATGGACGCTCTTCTGACTCACTTTATTCACTTTCGATTACCATTATACGACGACGTCTGCGTGGAACCGGGTGGATTATCTCGTCTTCATCGGAGCTTATATGGAAACTATTATTTAACAAATTAATTTCAAGTTCTTCTATTTGTGATAAATCGTCCTGAGTTATCTCGAATTCTTCGAAGAAATCCATTATGAGTAAACAATATTATTTTTAGATAAACAAGAAAATAAAGTAGGTAATTAATTGAGAGATAAATAATAAAACAACGTGCTTCCACTGTTCACTAACACATAATAAGCGCTCGGGAATCGCGACGAGCAGGCGCAGGCGGCGCGGCGCGCGGGCACGAGCGGGGATGGCGACACCTCGACCCCCGCGGCCCCCGCTAACGGACAAGCGAATTATTTACCGCGTACGCCATGGGGGACAACTAATGAGTGACACTAGTGTTTTAGAAAAATTAAGTCACAAATTACATTTATTCGATGTTTTTTAGGTTATTTACCACATTTTCTAACCCCTCGAACAATAAAAACTTAGACCTGAAATTTTATGAACTTGTTACTATTGGCCTGGCTGTATCGACTACTTAAGTGAGGCCTATATGTTGTCCCCCACGGCGTTTAATGTGTTAAAAACATTTGATCTAGGCACTAAACGAAAAAAAAACTTACAGATAAAACAATAAAAACTTACCTAGTTTATAATAAGTGGTTTACATCCTCAAATATTTAACAACAAAATTTGACGCGCCGCAAACGGCACGTGGGTTTGGGAACGTTGTCAGTGCAAAACTGAGGTCCCAATAGGATGCGCGGTTGCGCTGTGGAGATTGGGTGGTGGTTAGAAAGCAGTTTTTCGGGCATAGCATTTGTCACCTTTATAAGCTAATATCGCTGTTATTCCTTATGCATTACGGTAGATATTTGACTGAATTTTTTGATTATTATAAAAAGTAAATTTTGGTACCGAAGTCAAATTCGTTTATGTAGGTACTTCACTTTTCATACCCTAACCTACGCACGCGCTAGTGTAGTTGAATCCGCAAGTACACCTACCCACCCGCATTGCAAAACTCTTATCCTCCAATATTAAAACCAATTAACTTATAAAAAAAAAATTAAAAAAAAACTTATTCTCCAATATTAACAAACTATTACAATACAAAAAGATTACAGAATAAAAACATAAATCAAATTGTAGGTACATTGACCATTTGTTCTTTAAATACAATACCCTTAATAACTTTAAAACAGATTGCTCTATTTACATAACTTCTTTTGCCCTATCGTTTTTATATCTAAACCAATCAAATAACACTAAAACCAAAACAATGTATACTTAAACAAAAAATCATGTTTTCAACTTACGTAATATTTGGTGGCGCATAGTGGCTTAAAGAAGTCGGTTGAAAACGATAATTCACAACCGTCCACTAAACACTAAGTTAGAATTTTGTTTTTGTTGCAAAATTTTTGGATTACAAAGTTCAGATAAATAAATATCTTGGGACAATTTAGATAGTACCTACGAGTATTAGATTGACTTCTGTATCTACCTATAACTTTCCTGGCATTAATATCAAACTAATGTAAATGTCATTAAATTGCTGTAAACTACTCGATCGAAGTTAGAGTAGACTATCATAATTAGGTAAACTCACCCAAACTTCGTTGTGTCGAAAAAACAACAAGAGGCGCACCGGAGCCCCGCTCGTGGCACACGTATTACTCCACCGAATGACGTCGCTGAACTGATTTACTAAGACAAAACGCGGCAATGGATCGCACTGCTACGACTTCGCAAGCCTTTACTACTCATAAATGCAGTAATGTGGAGTACTGCGTTTTAATTTATCAATTTGTCTACTGAATTTAAAACAAAATAATACAGTAGTGGATATTACTGCATTCTGTTTTAGGGTATTTTTGCAAGTACTGCATTCTTTCTTAGGTCATGTTTAATACTGCGTTTTTTCTTATCATTGATGCAGTTTTTATGCAAGTACGGCGAAAATCATTACATAAAAACATACTTCGAGTGAATTTTTTAATGAAAATATTTTTTTTTCATGTACATGAACCTCTTGGGATGCCATTTCTGGAAAAAAGTGAAAATCTCAAAAATGTCGATTACTGCATTCTTTGTTATCAGGGCAGACTACAATTCTGCCGCGCAATTTATAAACGCAGTAAAGAACATGTGAATGGTTTCGAGAAAAATGCGGTCAAAGTTGAAATTTTATTTTTGGTTGCTTGCAATTTGTTACTCAATTATTAGTAAAAATATATATATGGGCTCAAAGAGCAATTTTAGAAGATGAAGTTGATATTGGATTTCTGCTTTTTATTTAATATTTTGTATGTAAAATATTTAAAAAAACTGTTTCTGTTATGGCTTCACTTAGTTTACACTCGATACTCAACTACTCATGAATGCAGTATAAGTGTTGCTTACTGCATTTATCTGTAGTTTCCTGTACTTACGGCACATATGTTAGATGATTCAATGTAATGATAGATCCCACAACATAATATATGCACCGTATTTTTACAGGTTACTGCATTTATGTGTAGGAACACGAAACGAAATAACTCTTCAAAACTTTTACTGCGCAGTAGTATTACAATTATACTGCGTTTATCTTATGTCAACACCACTTTCACATTGAACTTTACCAAATGAACAATCAGTAAATGAAACAAGGATTACAAATAATTGCTGGAATTTCTTTATTTAATAAATCACAGACTCATTTTAATTGACTGGGTATCCAACGGCACCTATCTCAGGTATAATTAGTAGGTTATAATCACTTTAGGAACATGTAACTAACTAATAAAAAAAGTAAAAAAAAAAACAACTCCACTTGTTTTACATCAACATTAACATAACATTTTAAATGTCATTAAAGTAAATACGTAATAGAAAAAAACAATCAATTTAACAATCATATTATTATTAACACTTTTACCTAACTTACTAATTGAGATCTTATTTATTGAATTTTGAGCATCTTAGTTTCGTTACATAGTTTTACTTACAACTACTTCTAATTAAAAAAAAATAACGGACATACCTATCTTAAATCTAATCTATTTCAGTCTTATTATTTTGAACGTAACTGTTTGTACTCAAGTGGCTATAAAAGTGTAATAAAAAAAAGTAATTATAAAAGTAAATAACCAATGTGAGATCAAAAAATTAAATATACCTTTATAATAGTTTAAAAAACTAAAAACACACGCTTTAGTTAACGACCCAATTAAAAAGAAAATGTTAAAAAGTGCTTACAACGTTTTTTTTAATGTTTTTTTCAAAACATTTTAAATAATTATAGTCTGTAAGCAAATAAGTTTTATAAATCTAAGTCAGCAGATTCTGATATCGGCAAATTATACCAAAACCGTCTTCTATTTTCAGGCATTAGAGGAACTAACTTTTGGATAATTGCATTCTTTGTGGCTTCTGGTATTCCCTTCATTTCTAGTTTTGGAGTGGGCTCTGGAATATATCTTTTAGATATATTTTTAGCCTTCAAAAAATCTGCATGTTGTTGATGTTCATCATTATGTTTTCGCTTTATGGATAAAGTAAAATGTCCCCTTCGTACCTCAATAGCCATTATATCTTTTAAATACAATCGGGGTTCTAACTTTTTTAGCTTGGCCTGCGAGGATTCGTCTAGAAAGTTATAAAAATCTGTTATTTGCATCTCCTTCACAACAGTTTTGTTAGAATTAGATTTTTTTACGGCTTCAGAAAAATCATTAAAGTCGTAGACTTTCTTCATTCGTTGCAATGACAATTCCACTTGATGGTGGAAACTATCAGCGGACATGAATGTGTGCCCGGGCTCAAAATATTTAATAGTTATTGTTTGAGTGGCAATTTCGTTGCTGTTGATTAGGTAAACGAGAAATGTTAATAAGGTCCAATTTTTGTTTTGCGACGCACAATTATCCGCCCACAGCACTAAGTTTGGAATATCTCGATGAAAAGAAAAGAAGGCACGATATGCAGATATAATGTCATCTTGGCGTCTGCCTGATACTGTTTCGGGCCAAATTATAGCTATAGGTAAATGTTTTGAGCCTGAGCCCAGTGGTACAAAACTTTCGTTGAAAACTATGATTCTTGGACAGAAAATTGCGGCTTTGTATTGGTCCATTCTCGGTAACATAATCATTTTTTGAAGATCAACCGAATAATAAATTGTATCATTATTTGTTGTAATAGCTTTCTGGACATCTCGTTGATACTCTTGTCGTGAAGTCGTATATTTCTGTTTATGTTTCATACAGTCAACGCAGATATTACAGGTATCATCTAAATTTTTTACGTGGTTCTTATCGTGTTGCTGAAAATAGCAGCAACTTTCGCACTCTTCGTTCCCTAAATTTGCAAAGGAGATGTTTAAGTCTTTACAAACCACCTTTCTGTATACTTCACTGGAAACGTTAAAATCTGGAGATACGGAACAAAAGTCCTCGTACATATACTCGGAATTTTAATTCGATTCCAGATTTGACAATTTCAGTGTTGCAACGTTATGACAAGTACTAAATAGTGACGTTGCGAAATTATTCGATATGGAAATGGAATATTCTCTTCTCTTCTCTTCTCGTTTATAATTTTACTCTCGTAAACTAAGTATATCAGGAAATTAAATATTTCTGAACCGATAATTTAGTTTTGACGATTAATTAACGATCTGAGACTTTTCTTTTATAATTGTGTGTGAAATAAATAAAAAAATTTGATCATGAAGGAACATGACAAATAAAACAGATAGATGTATTATGGTAATAATGCGCCCATATCAATTCGATAGGGTTTAGCTCGCAATGGTAAGGGGGCAGTCTTAAAACCGTGATCCCATGTTGTGCTGCCATTTCGTCTACAGCGTACTTATTAAAAGACTCGTTATGTGGAATCAGTTCTAAAAGCGTAGCTTTAACCATATCTGGTTCGTAATGAATATTTTTATTTAAAAGCCAATCTTGAATGGCAGCTTTTTTCCAGCTCATTTTTGGTGCCGTTTCCAATTTTCGGGAGTGGTAAGGTGCATTATCCATCACCACAATTGAGTTTGGTCTTAATTTTGGTAAGACTCCAGCGAACCACTCCTCAAAACAAACTGCATTCATCTCATCATGGTAATCTTCACAATTTTTCTTTGCTTCAAAAATCATGAGCCCCTCTTCCAGGAAGCCTTCTTCACTACCTATATGGCTAATTATGAGACGTTTGCCTTTTCCAGATGGATTTTTTAATCCAGTGGTCAGTCCCTCCAAAAACGCTTGTCGAGATGATGTGACTTTCTTGTCCACCCAAGTTTTTTTTACAGTATGACCTTAAAATAAATATAGTACATGAACATTCAATATTACTATTAAATTTAATGTAAAATGTATATAAATTCATTTTGTGTATAAATGTTAGCCTTACCTGCGTTAACCCAAGTTTCATCTTGATAATATATATGTCTCCCTTCTCGTCGAAACTGACATATAGATCGCAAGTAACGCTGGCGCCATGTTATTATATCATTTCGATCAATAAGTGTGCTCTTGCGTGACCGTGCAACAAATTTAAAATTAAGATGCTTCAAAATTTTTCTGAGGGTGTCTTTGGATATCTTGGGCATTTCTGAATCATCGTTCATCACTTGTAAAATCTAAAATAGTAAATTTTATAATAGCTTGGAATCATTACTTATATATAAAAGATGTAGGTATAAAATAATACTGTCTGACTGATTGACTAACCTTTGCAATGGTTGGAGGTTCATTTCGGTAAAAGAACTGATGAACAATTCTTCGTATTGCAGAGAATGTAAATTCATCAATTTTATCTTTGAAACTTCGCTTTGGTCCAGTTTTTTTAGGAGGAGTTGGCGGCGCACCTTTATTTACTTCCTTCATAACGTTACAAACAGAGCGTGAGGTTATTCCCAATATGTCAGCAACTTTGCTCATACATTCATTTTCTTCCACAACTTCAAAGGCCTCCAATTGCGCAGAAATTTCATTTTTCACGTATTTGTAGGCGTTGCGGATCATTACTTTTTCAGTAACAGTGAAAGCTTTTCGTGGACGTTTTTTTCTTGGGGACAAGAAAACATCCACGTCTTTTTGTGATGTACTTGATGGAAAACCAAAACAAATAGATTCAAACTCAAAACTCAAACTCAAACTCAAAGCATTTATTTCAATTAAACCATTTACAGGCACTTTTGAATTGTCAAAGAGTCGGTCAGTTAGTCAGAAAGTTGAAGCTAGTTACCCATTCCAAAACGTAGATCTCTATGGAGAAGAACGGGCAAGAAACTCCAAGGACACTCTTTTAAATATAGAAATTACAAAATCCTGGGTACAATACTTTTGTTGCTTCTATATGTGAGAACAATGTAAAATAAAATAATAATCAAAAACGATTAAAAATAAGCAATGGCAGATAAGAGATGACCAGTCTCAACCGACGGCGCCCGTTCACGAACATGACGCGTGGATCAGCACCATCCAGCTCAACCATTTTGTAGGGAACCGAATGATCCAACACACTCGCCACCATCAGCGAGACATTTAAGTGAGCATGACATACTCTCAACTGCCATGCTCTTTCAAGTCAACACACAACAAAACAACATAGTAAACGGCTCCATGGTACTCACATTTACAAATATTGAAAAAAAAAATGCTTCTAAATTATACAAAACTATAGTTTGCAATGAATTTGTGAAATTAAAAGAATTTTACTACCAAAAGGAAAAAAAAAAACATTATTAACTTTTGATTCACTCAAAGTTCACAAAAAACTATAAACGTAACAACAAACACAACGTAACAACCCAACAAAATAACAAAATGTCGATTCGCAATGAAATAAGATATTCGTGCAGTCAGACTGGGAGAATGAAGCCGAATGACACGATAAACAAAATGGCGATAGCTGCACGAGCGCGCACGGGTTGCCAATACTGAAAACTATCTAGGCTCTTTTATTATAAGTTTTGTTTTTAATATAAAAACAAAAATATTAACTTTTTATAAAATAGAGCAGCGATTACTAATTAATAAATAATTATTATTAATAATTATGTATTTATTTAAATAAAAATCAATAATTTAGTCTTTAATTGGCACACTGATGGCACACACACTGATTGTTTATCGATTTTTGTGTTCATCACTACACTATTATATTATGTGGTATCATTATTTCACAAAATGACAGTAGCTAATGTCAAATCTGGAATCGAATTAAAATTCTGACTATACTCAAACTCAAACTCAAATACGTTTATTGTTTGTTACATGTAGAAAAAGATCTTATAGTAATTATAATAGTAGCACTGTAACATACCTAATAATAAGGTGTACAATATTATATTACGTTATTATTTTTATATAACATTCTTGCAGTTGGTCTAGTCACTCTTTGCATTAATCAAATTATACCATTAAAAATATTAAAAAAAAAAGATTTTATAGTAATGTCACTGGGCAAGTATAGGCGATTGGGTGCATGTTCCCGTCTGTAATGAGATATCATTGGTCTGTATTTTATTATATGTTCTTTTATAATATTCTTGTCAATATTTTTTGTTCTGGTATAAGATCCCTTCTTATTTTTCTGATCACTAACTGACTTCTTTAGTACTGAAATTAAATAAAGTTAACACTAATTACTATAATGGAATGTGTATAATTATGTATGTGTAGGGGTGTGTGTGGGGGTGTTTACGTGTGTGTGAGTATATGTGTATTCCAAATTATAATGAAATTAAAGTAAAAATTTGTTTATTTTACCTGATAAAACTCTTGTATCATTGCTTGGTTTAAAGCCTAATGTAGTAAGAAAAAACTTTTTGCAAACTGATATTTTTGTTAGATCCTCCGAAAGAAAGTGATAGGCGTATGTTGCTTTTCTTTTAGGATTCAAAATTTGTGTCTCTTTTCGTCTTTGAACTTCTTTTACAGTAACCAATCCTTTAATAAAAATTCCTTGCGCTTCCCAATCCAAACTATTGAATTCATCATGTAACTGTTGCCTTCTTCCCTGACTAATATTGTTTGCACACTTTTTGTACATTTATTATCACATGGGTCTTTGATTGCAAATCTTTCTAGTTTTAATCGTTTCATCTTTTCTTTCCTTTCTTCTAAAGTTTCTGTAAAAACTTTTCTCTTGCTGATTTTGCCTCTTTTTGTGATGTATAATTGTGGTTCATTTTTGTGAGATGAGTATGAGTTGTGGTTATTACAGCTGTCGTCCAAAGTAAACATTTTAAAGTGATCTACACATAAAAAACAAGAGCACTTTATGCAAGAGGTTGTGATTTCATTGTTACACTCAACATATTCACAATGTTGAATACTGTGTTGTTGATTCAGTTCCTCTACTTTTTTGGTATTGGCAGCAACTGTTGTCTGATCATGTCTATTCTTTTTCTTCTTACTTCTCTTACTTAAGGTCTGGTCTGTATAATATGCAATATGGTTTTGACAGTTATTACATGAGGTTATGTTATCAAAATGCTCTCAACATAAAAAACAGAGACACTTAGAACAAGTACTGAAGACATCTAACGTACATTCTATATATTCACAATGCTGCGAATTTGATTGTGTACCGTTGTTATTCTGGTTGTGGTTCTGGGAAATCAGCTGTTTTATTGTAAATAACTCCTCTTTCTGTACTGTAAATTGAATCAGAAGAACTACTGGAAATCGCATCTTGTGCAGGAATAATGTAGTCTTTATCATTATAATCGTCACCAGGGTCCGCAAAAGGATCATTGTCTTCTAACTCTATTATATTTGAATCTTGGCAAATAGATTTATTTATTTATTTAACCATTTATGTACACACATTTATATAAACAGACAAGAAGAAAAGAACAGAAAAATACGTACAAAGGTGATGCTTATTTCTAAAGAAATCTCTTCCAGCATACCTGCGATGGTGGCATCAATTCATGACATTGCAAGTCACAATTATTATCTAATTTGTCATTTGGTTTTTCAAATTTACGTAAACTGTTATTTAAAATAACGGTATCAAATAATTGAATGAATCTAAATGAATTGTCGTATTCATTCCGGTAATCAAAAACAGATGGATAATCTTTATAATCCACATATCTACGCCAGACATCAGACTCGTTTGTGAACTTTTCAGTCGGCTTTTCATTAGCTTTTAAGGCAAACATAATTTTATGTCTTCTGTGAGCCATTTCGTATGAATCTAAAAAATTATTCATTAAATAATATAACTTCAAATAGGTATTAAAACATTACCACTTAAAAATAACGCTCCATCACATAGCCTATAATTAATTTACTATCATGACACATCCAACAATACATTATTTATCAAAATATGATAAGTATACTTATACATTTTGAGGGAACAAATATATATATACACTATAGGGTAAAAAAATTGCTGGCTTACGACTTAAAATAATATTTACCATTTAAAGTTAATTTAAGTAATAGATCAAATACATACCACTTTTACGTCTTTATAAACACATTTATTACGCGCTCAACGCTCCACTCCCAACACAACCGCCGCACGACACACGTCGCGTGATCCTGCTCGAGTGCAGGGATGTTGCCTGCGCGCCGCAGTCCCCGATGTCGTCAACCTCGCCGCCTCCCCTCAACGGATAATAAGAATGCAGTAATGTCCTGTCACTACGTCTAAACTATTGGCGCAGATTGATTTCCATTCATATTTTACCGTAACATGTATGTAGTAAATGACCTTATGTCATTAAAATAATAATCGTATTTGATGGTAAACCAATGCGCACACGAACTATAAATGCCGTTATTGTCAGTTACTGCGTTTGTAACATGTTGCAGTTATACAACACTCCAGTGAACCTTAATATATACGCAGTATAATTGTAATTATTGCATTAATATTAAGTACGAGTCATCTGTTTTTACTATAGAAACATATCCATATGTGATTAAGTGAACTTACTGCGCATATACTCTGTGCAAAATTAAATTAATAATTGTAGAAACGTAACAAAAGTGACGCAATTGGCACATACTGCATAATTGTTATGTTGCAAGTTCAGTAAGCATGAGTTTTCACGTAATATTAAGTTATTAAGTACTCTTACTGCGATTATACTAAGTACATAAATCTTAAATCTGCTCTTTACTGCATTTATGTTAATATGTTTTGGCCTTTCTAATAGAGATAGAAAAAAATGGGTTTTTGATTCTTATAGATTTTAATGTCAGCATCTTGAATATCTAATACAACCATAAATGCAGTAAGTGGTACTTACTGCGTTTATAAATTGTGCGGCAGAATTGGTAACCATTAGGCAAAGGGATATTCTTGTAGCAATTTCTACGTTCGGAAAAGTTTCTTCCAATTTATCTGATTTTATTAGGTTATGTAAGGTTGAGATATTTAAATCCGCTGATTGCTTTGCTATGTTTTTTAAATGTTGGCTTAAATGAAAACATTCTGTTTTGAGCTCATCTGCATTAATGTCTTCATGCTAAATCTCTCTGCAAATTCTTTGCATTTTTCGGTCAACTCACCAGATTCGATTGTTGTTAACTGACAAAGAAAACTAAATCGACTATCAATTTCTTGGTATGATGCCGAACGTTTTTTTAAATGTGTTTTTAATGTGTCAATTATGGGAATGAAAGTATCTACACGAAACTTTTCCTTGCCTCTCAACTGTGCAGTTTCTGATGATCCTTCAAAAAAGTGATGTGATGAAGTGATGCGTGTGCTGCGAAATCTTTTTCTTCCAAATGTATCTTTGTAGTCAGCATATGGATTTTTATCTTTAGCAGCCGTTTCGTACTGATCAAAATTATTGCGTGCGGTATTGACATAACTGATCAGAGATTCGTAAAGTTTCGTTACAACGTCCATGGTCATAGTGCTATTCTGTAAACTTAGACTTGTTTTATTCATAACTCCCAAAAGATCATTCCATATTTCCGTTAGAAGAGCAGTCTCAAATTTTCCCATTTTTTTTGCTAGGCTTTGGGCTTCCTTTCTAGTGTCTCCTGGTTGATTGATGTCACTTGCAATTGAAGACAATGCTTCAGAAATATTTAAATTACGATTTTGCAAAGCATTAATAGCATTGGCGCGTGCAGACCAGCTAGTTTCCGAAAGAGACTTCAGGATTCTATTTGCACCTAAATGTTCTGTCAAAATTTTCCATCGTTTTGTCGAAGCCGAGAAAAAATTGAACAATTTTTGTACATATTGAAAGAATGTTACTGCTTCAGTAACACACTCAACAGCCTGAACACCCACTAAATTTAGCGAATGTGCCGCACATGGAACGTAAATCGCAAATTCGCAAACTTATTTTATTCTTGACTGAACACCAGAGTACTTTCCAGACATATTTGATGCATTGTCGTAGCTCTGCCCGTGACAATCTTTTATAGGAATATCAAGGCTTTCAAAAAAGTTTAAAATGGTATCTGCTATATATTGCGCATAATATTCATCCATAGGCAAAAATCTCTCAATAGGCTGTCCGTCTTTTACGTATCTAACTATGAAAGTCAGTTGGTCAACGTGGGACAGATCTGGCGTAGAATCTACGCGAATAGAGTAGTACTTTGCTGATTTAAGTTCTTTGACAATGGTTTTCAAAACTTGCTGTCCCATTAAATTAATAAATTCATTACAAATATTTGCCGATAAATATGATGTACTTCCTTTTCCTCGATTTCCGCAGTTTTGTATGTGATCAGCAAGAAAAGGATCAAATTCACTAATTAGTTCTAAGCATCCCAAATAATTCCCATTATTTTGCGATCCTAATGTCTCATTATCACCACGAAAAGCAAGACCTCTTGAAGCCAAAAATTTCACTACTGCAACAATCCTCCTAAGCACATTCTTCCAATAGTTAATTTCTGTATTATATTGGGACAGCAACTCAGTATCAATTCGTCCAGTCGTTTTCATTCTTGCAACATAATTCATCATAAATTCCCTGTGCTGTAAACTGTCCTCATGCTCTATCAATAAGTTACTTATATGCTTCCAATCTTTATATCCATTAGGAGAACTTAAATTATGTCCAGTGCCAGTAGTAGTATTAAATAGACGGCAGCAATAACAGTATACAGATTTCTTTGCTGGTGAGTAAAGGAGCCATTTTCTTTCTAAAGACTCACCATTCGTCAATTTACGAATAAAAATATTTTTAGTCAAGTATCTAGTTTTCGTTTTACCATTTGAATCTGGAAAACTTGTAGAAGTTTCGGAGAAGTCACTATTTATACTTTGGAAAAACTCTGGCCCTTTTCGAATCCAAATATCACGGACTTCTTCCGGTAAAATGTCGTCACAGTAAGTAGGGTCGTCCAGGGTCAGGAGACACAGATACATTCTCTAAGCTTGCAGTTATTAATTCACAATAGCTTGAAGTCGATGTTTCAGCATATAATGTGTGTTTGTTATTTTCGTCACACGTAACCTCTTTTTCCTGGTGACATTCAGAGGTACTTGTGTCTTGCGGTGATGAGGATGAATAATCCCTCGGCTTATTTCTTTCTTCAACCGTAAAAAACGAAGTGAGCTTTGTAAGTTTTTCCGTTATTTCTTTTTGAGCTATAATTTTTTTCTATATCTTCTTTTTGACATAATGAAATAATGTTTTAACGAACAAATCAAAACTTCTGTTTATCTTACTTAATTTTAAATATCAAACGAAACAAAATAACGCCACTCATTCCTATCAGACTGAAAGTTCAATACATCATTCGGGGATTCCCCCAACCATAAACAATGTCGACATTTATGTTAGGCCATGTTTAGACGGTGCAGCTTGACTTTGGAATCGGAGTGATTGCGTGAGTGATCGCTTTAGATGGTGTACTTAGTAAATTAGGTAGGATGCGTTCGGAAATATTATTAATTAGTACAGTAGGAATAGGCGCAGTCATCGATATAATGGCGTAGTATATGCCTTGTAAATACCTTCTGATAAGATTACTGATTTGTGAAAAAAGTGTAATGAGCCCGACAAAAATGTTTTGAGAATAAATGTGTGAGAGAAATTGTCGGTCCTTCGGGGCCCCCTGAGAATGGGGGCCCTGGGTACGGGCCCTGTGTGCCCTTATGGTGAAGACGGTATTGACAGAAGCGGCGTATATTTATAATATTTAAAAACTAATTTTATGTGCTATGTTGCATTTCACGCCGCGGCAGCGGCCGCCGAGCGCTACTTCCAAGTTGATCACTTCCATAATATCATATTTGGAAACCCAATAAATAAAATAAATTTGATTTATTGTATGCCGCCGCCATGATGCACAACAAAAACTACGACATCAACGGCTCTACCGGTGGATAATCTAACTATTTTACGGTATGATCCCTAATGTTTGGCCACATCATGAAGTAGTCGTGCGTTTAACTGTTCATATCGTCAAACGTTGAGTATTCAATGATCTGGCCAGACTACATCATGATATGACCGGCGGTCGATGTTCTTTTCATGAAATGATCAATTCTAAGATTCGGCCACGATATATAATTATTTAATTAGCAATAATACTTTACCTAAATACCTACGATTTATTTTAAGTGTGCCAAGCATATTAAATGCTGTTGGTGTTCTTATTAAAGAAATAAATAACACAAACATAACACAATAACCTAAACAACCATAGTTTGTACAGTCACGAGCTTTAATTTGGGACCCATTTCCGTTAAATGTTGTTAGAACAATCATAATGCAATAAGGTCGAAACTTTGAAACTTTGCTTTAAGGTTGAAATGTTGAATGTCAAGTTAAGACATAAAATGTCTTATCTAATCGACCTATGAAATGATAACCTCGTTGCAAAAAGCTATCATTACGATTTTCTAATTACGAACATGTGTCGTGTCAGTGTCATTTAAGAAAATAGTTTAATGTGATATTTTCACAAAATATAATTTACCAATTAATAAAATACTTGCGGGCTAATCGTGACCAAAAGGCTCCAAATTATTGATTTGCACGAACAAAGGAGTAGGCATTCACGAGATATCGCGACGAATAAATGTGACAAGAAACACAGTTCGCCGCTGGGTTCGACGCCACGGGAACGAGGAAAATATTATTGACTTACGACGAAACAACCATCACCCGCAAGTTATAACACAAGAGCAGAGCCGCTTGATGCAAAGGCAATACCTGATGAATGGATTTACGCCAACGAGGCATTTTGCGGAAGCGTTTGAAGTCCACCCTTCAACAGTTAGAAGGCATCTTAAAGCTATGGGACTGCATCACAGGCGGCCTGCAAAAAAAATTGCGTTGACGGATGCCCATAAAGCTGCTCGACTTATTTTCGCACGTCAGTATCTAAATTTTGATTGGACGACGACGGCTTTCATCGATGAAAAGACTTTTCAATCTTCCCAAACGGGCAGACTACATTTGTGGCGAATTGACAGGACGCGATACACGGAAGACCACGTCATAGCTAACAACGCGTCTGGTCGCATTACAGTTAACATGTCTGGCTGGATTAGTTCAGCCGGCATTGGAGAACTAATAAATTTACCACCCAGGGCCACTGCTCAAGATTATGTCGATTTATTAGACGAGAGTGTCCTTCCAACATTGCAACTATATTATCCACAAGAAGATGTTGCTCCAATAAACTTTGTTCAAGATAACGCAACAATTCATACGGCAAGAATCGTTAGAACTTGGTTCGACAATAATAGAGCAAATTTAAATCGTATTCCGTGGCCTGCAAAGTGTGCCGATTTAAATCCTATAGAAAATTTATGGGGCTTAATGGTTCAAAAATGGTCAAATAGAAACGAAAGAACTAGAGAAGCACTTATGGATCACTGCCTCACAGTCTGGGAAAGTTTAAGGGGTACTGACATATGTGACAAATTGATTGGATCCATGCGTAACCGGCTCCAGGCTGTGATTGACAATGAAGGTGGATATACGCGGTTTTGAATATTTATGATAAAAAAATTACTGGAGAGATTTAAATTAATTTAGTCGTAGCCTTCGGTGATAAGTGTTTATTTTGTGCACCGCTAACCATGCTTTCTATATAATTGTGTTAAGATTGAGGTTTGTGTCATAAATGTCTTAATAAATATAAAGAATAAAAAACTTTGTTTTTCTAAAGATTTTATTAATCAATATTTTAGCTGAAATCTTCTAAGCCCCCATAATCATAAACGGCCTTTAAACCTATTTTATTTTAAATATGTTGTTTTGGTCCGTCACTTTGATATTTATGTTTGAGAAAGAGACAAAACTTTTTAACTAATATAGGTTTGAAGAATAAGCGGGTTAGTTGACTAGCTATCATATATTGACAATATAATTTTGTTCTTTTTTATTTGTTTCTTTTTTCTTATGGGACCACAGGACCAAAAAGTAATTATTACTCGGAAATCGGTAATGATCGTTTGCCCTCGCTCCAGTTGACGTTAGCCCCTAGAAACGTAAAGTTGTCGATGGTAAACATTATGACGTTTATTGTTTGTGCAGTGACAGCGTTAACATAATAGCTCTAAATGGCGAAAGTTTGCTACACGATATTCAACCTTAGGTGGGTCCCAAATTAAAGCTCGTGACTGTACTAAGTAAGTACAAACTATGGTTGTTTAGGTAATATCAGAATAATCTTAAAATCCAACGTTTTCTTATCTTGATATTTTTTGTTCCTTGTAACTTGCACTGGGAGAGCAGTTGCAGAAATAATTCAAAAGCGTCACACCAATGCTTATTTTACTTAATTATTTAAATTTAACAAATAAAATACATCTTTAAAATCAATGATTGTTTAATTAAATAAAACTTCAAAATGTCTATAATTACTTTTTTTCACTTATTTTAATAAGGGCTTCTGCAATTTTCTCTCCAGTTTTTGCTACTACGAGCGATGCCTCCGCTTGTGTTTTGATAGCATCTCCAATTTTTTCCGCAGCGTTCGCAAACATAACGGACGCCTCCGCTCGCGTTTTTGCAGCTTCACTTGCAGTTTTGCTGCAGCTGTAGGCATTTGCAAATATAAACACAGATGGATCGAGAAATGTTTGCGAATTCTCTGTAGCATGCTGTTGAATACTACAACATGCCATTACACCTGTTTTCCCTGAAGGGTTAGGGGGACAGGATAAATGTTCAGGATAATAGGGATGATGACTACAATTTTATTTTTGGTCCGCCCGGTCGTTTAAAAAAAAATATTGGACACGAATTTTTCTTTTTTTACGTAATCAAAAGATTACGGCGATACATTGCGTTAAAATGTGCCATGACGTCACGAGTATGTAGATTTTATAGTTACTTGTGACGTAGCAACCTCCACTCCCCAACTTTAATGCGTTTTATCTAAGTCATTTTTTTATAATATGATAAAGCAAAAAATACGTGTCTAATATTTTTTTATTATCTGACTTAAGGACTAAATATACTTTTTTCTTTTTTTTTACCCAGGCATCATCCCTATTAAATTTATGCTAAAACATATCCTCCTCGATTCTGCAACAGCCAGAAAATCCCGACGTGCTGAGATGTACTGTTCATCAACGCTGCGGCGAGGTTTCAGATCTCAGTAACGAAATTTAATCATATTTTAATTCACCTTATTTTATATTAATATTGTCAGTATATGGTAATAAAAAATTAAGCTTACTCCTACATATACTGTGGTGCAGTACCAGTGGGTGCAGGTCGTGATGTACGACCTGCTGCTGAAATAGTTAAATATGTATTAAAAAACATTACCCTCCTTTCATGCTCTGCCGCAGTTGGATAAAGTTATAAGTGAAATATGATACAGTAGGTGTAATAAGAATAAAAAAACTCAAATTTATTTATTTGTGGTGCTGGCAACTGTGTAGTTGTTTGCTCTTGTTGCTCAGCTGGTGGTGGTAGTGGTGATGGTGAAACCATAATCACAGCCATCCTGCTTCCACTCGGTGTCGCAGTATCTACTGGCACGGAGTTCTCTACCTCCAGAAACTCTAATTCAGTGTCTGTTATAATGTAATTTAAATTTTAATACTCGCACTAATTAATGAAAATTGAAATAGAATGTAAATTTTTGTGAGAACATTTACACATTATTTTAAATCGATGACCAAAATATTGTTTATACTGTATTTTTTATTCAGTTTCAGAAATAAAAATGTTTTATAAGTGGTACCTTTTTAATGTTTTTAAAAACGATACCTACATTTATGACGTTATTGTGCAGAAAGTTAAATTAAAAGAAGAACTTATCTGTGCAATAACGTCATAAAGGCCGAACTAAACATAAAATCAACACTAAATGTATTAATAGCACTTAAGGTACAATTCCGAGACGGGCCGCAGACTGCAACCGCAGGCGACACTGTGGCTACCGGCTGCGGTTACCGCAATGCTGCCTGCGGTCGCTATTCCAACTGCGGCTGCATGCCGTGGCTGCACAATGCACAGAACCGTGCCTCAGTTGTTCCAATAGCTTCATGCGAGACAGAATGTTAGATAACGCTACCGATAGTGTACTAATGTGTCTTTTACTAGAAGAGGAAGATGATGATGACTTGTTGTTATTATATGCCAAAAGAAAAAGAAAAGCACCTAATCTTTTTTTTAAAAGTCGAACCAAAGAAGGAAGTTATTCTATTTTGATTAAAACCCATATAATTAGTGACGAGGAAAAATTTCGAAAGTATTGTCGGATAAATAAAAATCAATTCGATTTTATACTCAGTTTTATTAGTGATGACATCCAACCAAAAAATCGACACGCCATTACTGCGGAGGAAAAATTATATCTAACTTTAAGGTAAGTTAATAAAATCAAAATATTCTTCATTTATTTCAGACGGTTCATGACGGCTTTGATTCGCTTGATTAGACAAATCTGTGGGCCCTGGTGAATCGGCTACGGTACTTATTGGAGAATAGGGGCCTGTCTGTATATTATGAACAGGACCTGGTAATTGATACTGATATTGTTCATTATGTCGCGCACTGCTTGGCCTAGGTAGATAAACAGGATCTCGCGGCAATGGTACGTGTAGCGCGCTGCTTGGCCCAGGTTGAAAAGGATCTGACGACAATATATGTGGCGCGCCGCTTGGCTTATTTTGACCACTGTCAGTGGGTCCTGGTGAATTTGGTGTAGGCGACAGGCTATAGTCAGAAAGTGATGTAGAAATCTCTGAATTATCACTTAAAGTGGATGAAGAGTTGGACAACTTTTTGGCTGCCATTATCTCGTACTCTGAAAGGACTTCATATAAATGTTTCTTAGCTTGAGCTTTTTCCACTTGTGGCAAATTTCTCAAAACTTCACCTATGTGACGAACAAACAAGTCTATGTCATCATCCTTCTTTTTCAATATTGTTTTAATCAAACTCTGTCTTTTTTCGTCTCTATCTTTCCATACTTTTAACATAGAATCTTCTTTTAATACTTTTTTGTTGAAATCTAAATTTTTCTTCTGTTTATTTTCTGTTTCAACTTTAGTTGTGTCGTCATTGTCACTATCTTGCTCGGCATAAGACATGACTCCATCTTTGGATCCTTCTTGTTCATTTGAACTGAGTAGATTGTCCACACTATCCTCCTCAATACTCTGTGGAGCCCTTGGTGACGAAGATATATTTGAGCCACCCGATCTGTGTTGAGGAACACTTTCCAGAAATGATAGCAGTAGATGTCTCTTGTCTTTCGAGTATTTAGGAGCAGCTGAACCTGTACCTAATTTATGTTTTTTCTTGAATCTATGATATCCATCGCGGATAGCCTTCCATTTCTTTTTACATTCGTCACCTGTAATAAACAAAAAATTATTTGTTACAGATTCTTGGCCACCGGTGAAACATATGAATCCTTATCTACTTCATTCCGTATATCAGTGTCCTACATATCCCGAATTGTGAAAAGGGTACTTAATGTTATGAGACAGAAACTAGTGCCAATTTTAATGAAAACACCCACACAGGATGATTTCAAACGCATTGAACAAGATTTTTGGCAAAAATGGAATATACCTAATTGCATTGGTGGAATCGATGGTAAACATGTGCGTGTCAAATCACCTAAAAACAGTGGATCGCTATTCTTTAACTATAAAGATTACTTTTCTGTTGTGTTGTTAGCAATTGTGGATGCAAATTGTAAATTTGTAGCAGTGGATGTTGGTGCCTATGGCAAAGAATCCGACAACGGTATATTTAACAAATCGATAATGGAAAAAAAAATTGCAGAAAACAACTTTAATATCCCTCCATCGAAACTTCTGCAAGGGACTAATGTAATGTCACCTCATTTCCTGATTGGAGATGAAGCCTTTGCTTTAAGTAAATTTATGATGAAACCATATTGTAGGAGACAAGCGCGTTTAGAAAGAGATAAACTAATTTATAACTACAGATTATGCCGAGGTCGTCGAGTAACAGAAAATGCTTTTGGGTTGCTATCTCAAGTATTCAGAGTATTTTATACGCCTATAGCTGTGGCGCCGAATGTTGTAGATGATTTGATATTATCATCTTGTTGTTTGCACAATCTTCTTCGAGATGGTTACCTTGAGCGACATAACTTGCCATTTCATGTTTATGATGCTACTGATAGGCCCCAGGAAAATATGTTAGAGATTGCAGGTTCCAGTGGATTTGCTAATAGTGATGGATTTCAAATTAGAGACAATCTTAAAGATTTTTTCTGCAGCGCAAATGGTGCAGTTCCTTGGTAAAATGACGCTGTTGATTATGACGGAACACAGAGGAGGAGACAGAGACCACGCAGACAAAGACCATCAAACAGCTGATTTCCCGTGAAATAGCAGTGTCTGTCAGTAACCTCTAAATTTTTGTAAAATTCTCAAGAAACACTAAGATATGAATAAAAAAAATGGTCAGACTTCCTCTAAAATTTGTAGCTTAAATGGTTCATAATTGACTAAACTTACTGCTCCTCAAAGCTTTGTATCCATCTGCCAATCGCCCTGTATATATAGTTACTCAGCAGTAAAAAATGGTTCGAATAAGCACTACAATTGAAATGCCATTGTGGCGCCATTCTGACTAATAATTAGCAGACTCGACACCCAGGTCACACCTGATAAGTAAGTTGGTAAAGATGCCTCATAACCGAATAATGAAAACAAAATCTTTTTATTAAGCTTTCGTGTATGACGCCATGTTGTAGCGGCCAAAATGGCGGCCGGGCGACGGATCGCCTCGCGCGTTTCCTCGCACGAAAACGACTTGCATAAATAACCAACTTTTCGTTTAAACATACTTGTAATTTACATAATAATATTGTGTACTTTAAAAACATCTGAATAAAATATTTAAGTTAGGTACGTACTATTTTTATTTAAATCCTTTCCTATTGCTTTCCACACATTATCTTTGACCAAATTATTGCGGTAATTTGGATTGGATGTGTCGTAAAGAACTGGATGACCAGCTACAATGTTAATAAGTTTTTCTTCATCGTCATCCGAAAAAGTCGACATTATACGTGTGAAGTCTCTGCGGTTCGCGACACGACTGGCGCTGCAGTCTGCGGTCGCTGCGCGCCGCGGCCGCACGCTGCGCGTTGCGTCTGCAGGCAGCAGTGTTGCCGCGCTTAGAATCAATTTCATAGATGTTCATAGAAACAAGTGTTGTCGCTTGCAGTTTGCGGTCTGCGGCCCGTCTCGGAATTGTACCTTAACTTTGTATTAACTTTCATACCTTTTTGGATAGCTGATAAGACGAGGATATTTTCCTAGTAATTTGGACATAAGGCGTAGTATTTTTTTTTTCACTAAAGTAACGGTCATGCGAAGCTATAAATTTTGTAAACAAGTGTTCAGGAGTTCACAACATTTGGACCAACAAAAAAATGAATTTGTTTAAGATTTAATAAATTATTAAGTAACAAATATTAATTAACATATATTATTTAAGAATAATTATTCGTCAGATTCAGATGTTTCCATTTCTGTGTCAGAATCAGTGACATGTATCACGAAGCTGTCTACAGTTTTATGAATCATCTCATCGATTTTGGAATAAAAATTATATTCTTCCTTGATAACATGCTCCACACAACGCTTCCAATTTTCCGAAGTAATCTGCTGCAGTCCCTCTTGTAATAATTGTTTTACCTCGTCAAATTTAAAATTTGTATTTTTGCGAGCAACATATCCTTTTACGTTGGCCCAAATTAGCTCAATTGGATTAAGCTCACAATGATATGGCGGGAGTCTCAATACTTCCACCTTATATTTTTTTGCGAGCTCGTCCACTACATAAGTTTTAAAATTGTCTTTAACATTTTTTACTTTTAGCAGTAATTCAGTCTTAATTTCATTGTCGTCGTAAGAAATATTCTTACTTACAAGCCAATTTTGTATATCATTTTTTTTCCAGGCAGTAGTAGGAATTCTTTCAAGACGCCTTGAGTGGTATGGTGCATTGTCCATTACCACTACTGCATTTTCTCCAAGTTTTAGGAGAACGTTTTCAAACCATTGTTCAAAATGTGTTGCATCCATTGATTCATGGTAATCTCCCGTCTTCTTGCATTCAAATATATTTTCACCGCCCTCTACAAAACCGTTCTCATTGCCGATATGGGTAATTATTAATCGTTTACCTTTTGACGTTGGGTTACGTGCACCAATGCTAAGTCCTTCTAGGAAAGTCTGCTTCTTACTTTTAACTTGTTTGTCTACCCAAGTTTTATTTACGGTATGTCCTGTAAAAACAATTAAACATTTGTTAATTAGCGTCTTGCGCAGTAAAAGAGTTGAAGTACATTATTATTAATACACACTTGTGATAGCCCTTAAGAACTAATGTCTCAAGGTCGGCGGCGCGTGGGTTATATTTTGCAAATAGATTTGCAGTATCATACACATCACTTCACGGTAAAGGCGACGGTATTTGCTTACAATCAGGCGAACCGTATGGTAGTCTGCCGTTTCACTGCAATAAAAAAAAAACACACTAACCTGCATTCACACATGTCTCATCCATGTAAAATATCTGGCGATTTTGTTGTCTATAGTCTTTAATAGATTTCAAATATTTTCGCCGCCATATTGTTATGTCATCTCTATCAATAAGTGCGTTATTTCGCTGTCGTTTTATATATTTAAAGTTTAAATGCTTTATTAGCCGCCTGAGAGTTGTTTCGCTAAAATTTGGCAAATCTTCATCGTCATTGACTGCCTGAAGAATCTTGAGAATTGTTGGTAATTGGCCATTTAAAAAGAAACTGTGAATTTTTTTCCTAATTACGGATTTATCAAAATCGTCTACTTTCTGATAAAATTTAGGCCTGTCTTTAGACTTGATAGGTGATTTTATTCCCTCTTCTGATTTATATTCTTTTAATATATTATACACAGATGCTATGCCAATTCCCAAAATCGATGCTGTTTTTTTATTTATTTCGGTTTTGTAGGGATATTCATTCGATGGCCAATTTTCTTTCACGTACTTATTATACGTTGATCACCATATTTTTCTCATTAGCCGTAAAGCTCGTCACCTGTAGTCACTTGTCACACGAAGCTCAAGCTATATCTCCAGGTATACCAATTAACCTAACCAATTACTTCACAATTTAAAACCTACTTCTAATATTAACCTTAAGTTTCCAAAGATTAGCGCGTTTGAACAAACAACTCTTTCTTTTTACTTATTATATATTTCAGATAAATTGTATTACGCACCTTTTGACGTTTTTTTCGTGGCGAATTTATTTCCTTAGATGTACTGGCTACTGGCTCCATTATACGTAATAAAAAATAAAATTAACGCAACAATTAAAGTAACAACAATAAAAAAGTGATAACGAAACAATAACAAAATTAACAATAACAACCAGATCCGCGATATATGCAAAGCAATGAAACAAACTCGTACGCATTCGAAACTCGAATGACGCGTTTATTTCAAAATGGCGTCCCGATAGTTTACAATCCCTGCGACGGACGCGTTCCGGTACCAAGAAACACAAACGATAGTGCTTTGCGTCGTTAAAATATGATCCGACTAAATTAAATAGGTTGTTACTTTCATATAACCCGTCTATATTTCATGTCGATTGAATATGGTCAATTTATTATTATCTCGCAGTATAAAATGTTTACTTAGTAAAAGATGTTTGTTTACATAATTTATAGCTTCTCGTGACGGGTACTTTAGACAACATTTTGGAGTGTACTACGTGAGCTCGACAAAATGGATGTGCGATTAACGCTTATGGGACAAAACTGTACTGCGACTCACCATAGTTCGAATGCACGAGATAACATAACAATGATTATAAAATACAGACTCATAACAAATTGTGACATCAATACGGAACATATATAATTATACATTTAATAGAAAAAAGACTTAAGTCATGAATTTCATTTTAAAACTTAAAAAAATATATAATAAAAACAAATTTTCTCCAAAATACACTGAAGATCGACATCACGCTAGCGTGATGTCGATCTTCAGTGTGTCAACAAACGATTGCGCGACAGTAGTTCGACACTGCGGTAGTGCGACAGTACTGTAATTCGACTGTACGTTGGTGCAGTATTACAGTAGTTTGATACTACCCAAGTGCGACAAACGATTATGCGATACTACCGTCTGTAGATATTAAATGAAAAATAAGAAAGCATTAACTTCATCTACTTAAATAAAAATGAATCGCGGAAATGTATAGTTGTACTAGTTGTAGTAGCAGTTGCAATTTCAGTTGCAGTTTCAGTTGCAGTAGCAGTTACAATTGTACTTGTTATTGATTCTGAGGCGGCACGAGGTTCGCCGAGGGAGCTAGTGTATAAAGAAAACAAACTACAGTGCAATATAATCAAAATTATTTATAATATAAAAAAAAAATACATATTAAACAAAAACGATTCGATTTAAAAATGATTAACAAAACTATTTATGACATGAAAAAAAAAAAGCAAAAGCGATTCGATATGATTTAAAAATTATGACTTTTTTTTTAATAACAAATATAGGACAGGCCACGCAAGAATGATAACAAATCCATTGTATCTTTTTTTTTATGCTTTTTAATTTTTTATTCTTTATCTTGTGGTTTTTTTCTTCTTTTTGGTTCACTTGCTCCTTGACCTATAATCTTTTCTATTGTGTCCGTTGTCGTTTTTTGTTCTTTTAGTATTTCCTCAAAAGTTTTATAAACATTCCATTTTTTGCGACCCAATAGTGCATTCCATCTATGGTGCCAAATTTCGACACAGTTTTGTGTAGTAGGTACCCCCATTTCGATGCTGGAAGCTACAGACCATAAGTGTGGTGGGAATTTTGGTGGTGTTTTTTTCAGCTTCAGACAACCAGGTACTACGGCTCGTTTTTTTGTGAAAGTTCCTTCTACATAATACTTCCGAAACCACACATATACCTTTTCAGCATCTTTTGGCAGTACCTGTTCTTCAATAAGGCGGAAAGCTGCTGGAATTTCTTCTGGGCATAAATAAGCCAATGCAGCTAAGTGCCTTATTTTGTTTGCAAAATCGTTGTCCCGTCCATATTTTTGTGCAAGTCCAAGCCTGCATATGTTTCCAGATGTTCTGGGTTAAATGAAAAAAACAGCCTTTTTGTAATGTGTTTGGGAAAACTGTCTTAACCGCTTTTATAGCAGCGATTTCAAAATCTGTCAAAATAATTTTAGGCTGAAGTACGATAATTATTCATCTCGTTTAAAACGTAGGTGCGAATAATTTCTAAAAAGTTAACATAACAATGATGAGACTTGTGTGATAGTAATCCATATACTAACGGCGGTGTTTTGTCAGAGGTTTCAGTGTGCCCTATCACTGCGTGGACGGTATATAACTGAGCAAACATCGCTGGACATGTCATAAAAGTTCCATCCATTAACCAATATGGAGAATTGTGAAGCAATTATAAATTATTCTTAGTACTAAATAGTAAAACACACTCTACTTCATCATGTATTATAATGTCCAATTAAAAATTGTTCATCGTTAAACTTTGTATATTGAGAACGCACTTTTAATCTGCAAGTCGTTTCGGCAAATCTGGGAAACTCTTCGTCCTTGCTCGATGAATAATCATTCACTTCGCGTTATCATTTGGAAGACTGTGAAGCACTAGTGTGAGGTATGATTTTGTTACATGCCTGCATAATTTGTCCGGGAGAATCCCGAATCCATGCTTTCAGTAGCCTTTCGTTTTATTGTAGTTATCAACTTTAATATTCTTCCTTTTTATCTGGATCAGGTTCACCTTTCGTTTTATTGTAGTTATCAACTTTCATATTCTTCCTTTTTATCTGGATCAGGTTCATGGGTATGTTGACCAATATATTTGCTCACAAGTTCGTGTTTACCTTGTCTGTTTATTGTTCTTATAATACACATTACACTGCAACCGATTTTTTTAATTGCAACACCAGTAGTATAAATCACCACGTTGTTTGTTTTTACAATAGATATAGCCATCAATTTCCAAAATGTCCTTTCCTGTTCTTGATTGTAAGTTATTTATGATAGGCATATTCATTTTCGTAAAGGTACGTTTTTATAAAGATACGGAACGGAAAATCACGAACAATCTCTTTATGATACTAAATGAAATGAAAGTAGTCGCATTTTAAAGCAAATATGAAGGTAGTTTTGAAAAATGAAATTAACTAATTACCCTCAATTTATTACCGTATAATTAGGTACCTACGCACAATATTTATTAATTGAATTCAAATAGTAACAACTATTAAATTATTGTTATTAATATTTTAAATCAGAAAACTTATATCTACTTGTAGATTTATTAGTTCAACTTCCTGTCGTACTGATAATAAGGATGCTATGCTAGTCATACCCCATACACTAATCACGTTACCAATAAACGAAGTATACATATTAGGTATAAGTAGCATCAACAAATGTATTGTTTAGCAATATCGCACCTACGGTGCTAACGTCACATGTCGCACGCTTAATAATAGACTAAAACCACCCCGGTGTTCCGTCTCACACTTGCACCGGGGATCACGGGATCTAATGCGACTTCCGCGATCCCCGGCTAGTGCCGGCCCGCCTCTGCGGGCCACCTCGAGTTAGGGGGGAGTGAGGTGTTAAACTCCCCCCTTACGTCATAGAGAAGCGCGCGTGGAACACTACGCGCCACCATCTCGGGTCCTAAGGAGTGGGGGGCGACGGATTTCCCCAGTTCCGTCGCCCGGGACGTCGTTGATGCGTCGTTCGGGACCCATTTAGGGGGGCTGGAAGAGGGCGTTATCCGCCCTCCGCCGACGCCCGGTGCGTCTGCTGCGGATTGGGTTAGCGGAAGCAATCTCCCGCTCACTTTCCGCAGTCTCCTTCTGGGAAATACGCTTAATAATAGACTGACCTAACTCAAAAAAAAAAATACAGTTTTTTGGGAAATCGCAAAAAACTTTTTGCAAATTATGACTTGCCTTACATAATGGTTTATAACTGAGCGAAAAAGCATATTAATAGTGAAATGATATATTGTAGAAATAGTTAATGAACTGATTATCATTATTAAAATTTAATTTTGGAGAAAATTTGTTTTTATTATATATTTTTTTAAGTTTTAAAATGAAATTCATGACTTAAGTCTGTTTTCTATTAAATGTATAATTATATATGTTCCGTATTGATGTCACAATTTGTTATGAGTCTGTATTTTATAATAAATTGGTTTAGTATTGATGTCATAATTTGTTAGGAGTCTGTATTTGATTAAATATCTAGCTAAACCTATATCAATTTTGTGTTTTTAGTCTATATTGGATAAAATAATTATACAATAAAATAACAATACATTTTCCATATTTAAAGTCTTTTACTCTGTAATTTGGTAGGTACATGATAAAAATTAAAAAAGAAACTTAACTCGTATCATCCCAACCATAGTAAAACAAATCCAATTTTTATGAAAATCGGATCAGGGCACGTTTATAGACGTATAATGAGACCTACATATAAAAAAAAAAATATCTCATTTAGATTTTTAGTTTCGTAACCGTTCCAATAATGGAACACTAGGATTATACATGCATGTAAGATACTTTTAGTGACTATGGATTCCGTTTGGAAATAAAACTATTGTATTCACCATTTTTTATTTATTAAATCTTAGATAAATTAAATATTATTAAATCTTATAATTATTACATAAAAATATAATTAGGTATGTTATTCCGTATGAAAAATAATAGAACATTTGCTATGTAAGGCAACATTACATTTGATACACTTCATAGTTGTATTTTTGTGGCATAAACCGCATCGAGTTTGTTTATTTTGTCTGTCAATCAGATGTCCTTTACCATCCAATCTAATAGCATCAGGCACCCGTTTTATTACTGCTAGTGAAGATTTAGGATTTGATATAGTTGAAGTACTAGGGGCTGAATTTTTCATTAGAAAATATGTACAAACAATATCCCTCGTAAACGATAAAAGATCATGTGGCGTACCGTTACTTTTCTTTGCAGCTGGAGATATTTTGTACAGCTGAAAAGCGTTATTGACAGCAACATTCAGTGGAAACATAAGTAGCTGCCAGTACCATCTCTTCAGCCGAATCCCGATTCGATAACAACCCACATTTTGATCAAGTCGGTCCACGCCGCCCATAAATTTATTATAGTTTACGAAGCAACGAGGTTGGTCAACATCCTTCTTCTGTTTATCACAGTATCGTTTGACTTTGCTTATGGGTTCTGAACCACATTGAGTCGAGGCCACTGTGACAATGTTATTGTCGTTATATCTAACAAGAGTGATATTAGATAGTATATCAGTACATTGGTGATGAGATCCTCTACTTGTTTTTTTCATTTCTTTCGGATCTTTGAGAGGTGCTTTCTCAGTTCGGTTAGCTCGTATAGTCCCCGTTCCATCATGACCCATTTTTTGAAGCTCTTCAAGCAGCGGTAATGACGTAAAAAAATTATCGAAATAAAAACTGTAGCTACCTTGCGGCAGCTTTGATATTAGATCTAGAACAACTGAGGCACCAACACCTAACTCAGGATGGGTATTTCCGGTACTGGCTCCCTGATAAAGCTCACCATAAATCAAGTAGCCAAGTCGCGTACAAATTGACCAACTTTTGTATCCAAATCTGATTGGCTTTCCATGGATATGCTGCTTAGTGCCATGCTTCCCATAATAGGGAATCATAGATTCGTCAATGCTCAAATTTTTATCTCCAGGATAATACTTTACCCATCTTGCATTGAGCAGTTTCCATAGAGGGCGCACTTTAGCGAACTTATCATTGCGGTCGAGATTATTATTGTCGGCAACATGGAAATAACGCAACAAATCTTCAAATCGATTTCTCGACATAAGAGCTGAAACTGTTGGAAAACTGCAATCAACTCTTTGTTCCCAATACATTCTGTATCTCGATACACTGTTATATCCCGACAATAATAAAATGGCAATAAAATGTTTGATATCCGTCGTAGTAATCCGAAAAGCATGTTTACCCTTCTGAATCGCATTTTTTTCTGTTTCTGAGCGCAGTAATTCAAACACTTCTTCATCAAAAAATAGTTCAAAAAACTGAACAGGGTTTTCAAGGTTTTCTAGGAAATCCGGTTCACAGTACTCCTTCTCAGACTTTTCTGGAATATCTACAAACCTCCACTTTCTAGTGGCTTCAACACGTCTTCTTTTTGGCGGTGGCTGTGTCACCGTCGACGAGGAGATGGGCTGTGGAGGCTGCGACACTGACGATGTGGAAGGTATTGAGTGCACTGTTTCTTCATCTCCAACGAGCTCATTGACTATCCTAGACTCAGGTTGAGACGATCTGGTGACCCGGAGTTCAGCTTCTGCAAGTAACTGATGTCTTGACAAATTATTTATACTTGCAAACTCTTCGTCGCCACTGTCTTCGTCGCTATTTTGCCAGTTATCAGGAGGTGTGATGAAAATATCAGCCGCGAACACGTCATCATCTTCTTCTAAGTGCGAGATTATCTGATTCACATTCAATCTACAATAAAATAATATCAAAATTAGGTGTCAGCACCGATAAAATAAAAATCCTAATGTATAAAAATTACATGTGCGTATGTACCTACTGCTCCAATAATGGAACAGTACATAAAACTTACACTTACCCACAAATTAGTAATATTTTGTCTAAAAACATATAATAAATGATATAACAATATTATTACATGTGTATAAACCCTAAATTGTCAATAGTATAATATAAAACATCATAATTACTTACGTTTTTCTGTTCGCCATAATTTTCACTAAAAACTTCCAAATAAAATATTTTTTACAGATTGGAAAAACCGCGCGAAGTGAAATGACATTTATTAAACTGACAGCTAGAAATGTTAGTAATACCAACATAAAAACATTAATTTAAAAATGCGTTCAAAAATTATTTAAAAAAAATAAAAAAGTAACCGTTCCAAAAATTGAACACTGGGATGATATGAGTTAATGTAGCACAATTTTTTAATTAAAATTATTAGGCACAATCCGCACAATTATGCCTACAAACTGGTATAAGGAGGTACTTACAAAAATATCTTTCCACCTTAGTAGGTGGAAAGAACTTTTTGTAAGTACCTCCCTATACCAGTTTCAAAATTTAAGTTAACTCGTTAGCGTTACACATAAAATCAACTTAAAAAAAACGTTGTAGGAACTATAAAAAAACACAATGAAAACTTAAACTTTAGTTTGTTTCATTATTACCAACACTTATATAAAAAAATAAAAAGATCTGCAATATTTTGCAACAATCATATAAACATCATAACTACAACATAAAATGTAACTGTAAACAAAACATGATTCTAAATGTTAAAATAATAGGTTGGGGAAAAAGTCTTTTCGCATTATAGTATGTATGAACTTGTAATAAAATCTCTTTGGCTATACTATGTGTATCTGGCTGGTTTTGGTATCATTGAAAGTTTAAATTTTAAAGAACATAATTCCAAATTCAAATTAGGAAAATGTGTGATTTTTATTTGTTTTTCGTACTGTCAAGATGAGTGAATCTAATGAAGAAATTCGATACATTTTAAAATTTTACTACAAAAAAGGTAAAAATGCAACGCAAGCCGCGAAAAAAATTTGCGATGTTTATGGACCTAGTGCAGTGTCTGTGAGAGTAGCACAAATTTGGTTTAAGCGTTTTCAATCCGGAAATTTTGATGTCAAAGATGCACGTCGCTCTGGTCGCCCTATTACGGATAAAATGGATGCCATTTTTGAAAAAGTGGAGCAAGATCGGCATATTAGTAGTTACGACGTAGCTGAAAAACTGGGAATTGACCACAAAACAGTTTTGGCGCATTTGAAAAAAACTGGGTACACAAAAAAGCTCGATATTTGGGTACCTCACGAGCTCACTGAAAGAAACCTAATGAACCGTGTACTCATTTGTGATTCTTTATTACGACGTAATGAAACCGAACCATTTTTGAAGAAGCTGATAACTGGTGATGAAAAGTGGATCACGTACGACAAGAACGTGCGAAAAAGGTCGTGGTCAAAGGCCGGTCAGGCTTCACAGACTGTGGCAAAACCCGGGTTAACTCGCAACAAGGTGATGCTGTGTGTGTGGTGGGATTGGAAGGGCATTATTCATTATGAGCTGTTACCACCAGGCAGGACCATCGATTCTGAACTCTACTGCGAACAACTGATGAGATTAAAGCAAGAAGTTGAGAGAAAGCGGCCGGAATTAATCAACAGAAGGGGTGTGGTTTTTCATCATGATAACGCTAGACCTCACACATCTTTAGCCACTCAGCAAAAATTAAGAGAGTTTGGCTGGGAGGTGTTAATGCATCCGCCGTATAGTCCTGACCTTGCACCTTCAGATTTCCACCTGTTTCGGTCTCTTCAGAATTCTTTAGGCAGTGTCAGGTTAACATCACGGGAGGACTGCCAAAACCACTTGTCGCGGTATTTTGATCAGAAGTCCCAAAATTTCTATAGCAATGGGATCATGTCCCTACCTACAAGATGGCAAAAAGTTATCGAACAAAATGGTACCTACATACTTTAGTTAAATGTAAACATACTATGTTAAAAAATGTTTTGAATTTTCTTAAAAAATGCGAAGAAACTTTTTCCCCAACCTAATATAAACATTTTTGTAACAATATATTAATACCTATTTATTATCTTTAGGTACTTGGCATTTATCCAACTACACAAAAATTTGACATAGTAATAATAGCCAGTTTAATTAGAGTATCTAATAAATCGTTGACTCCTAATGTAAATAGATTGTAAACTTCTTTAGATAAATGTAGAAAAACTAGTCATCTATTTAATCACAGAATATAAGTAATTGAACTTACTACTTACTAAGAAAGAGATCAATTTTTACAATTAGGTTATCATTAATATAGGAAAATTTTAGAGAATTGTATCATACAAATCTTTGTAAAAATTGGGGATCAAACATTTATCAACTAGCTCCTTCAAATGTTTCTTTTGGTTTTCGCCGAGTTCTTGCTTTCCTGTGTAAGCTTTTACTGGTATCAGCTCTGATAAAGGCTTCATTTTTTTTCTCTTGTTTCTTAGACGAATTTTCGAATTCTTTATCTTTGTATGATGTTTTCACAAAGAATGCAAAAGGTTCACTTTTTTCACATTTTAAGATTTTTATATTATTCCATGCTATGTTGTTTTTGTCTTCGGTTTCACTAAAATTATATCCCCAGTCTTCTTGAAGTTTTTTCAAGTCCAGAATCGAATCATAGGTACGTTCATGTACTAAGAACTTTTGGCCGGTCTTTTTAGCATTTTTTATTATTTATATGTACTGTTGGGGCTGTATATTGGTCCTGATTTCAGGTTCTTTTTTATTTCTTTTTCGATTAGACTGTGAATATTGTCCCCTTCATTTTGGGTGTGCCCCTTAATTAAAAATTTATGCGTTATTGATTCTATATTTAAATGGGTCACTGCATAGAGATAAAGTGCCACTATGTATTTATTTATTCTGACCAGTGCAATTATCTGAATATAAAATCAAATTTAGGCCATCACCATCACTAACACTTGATTCAAGACAAATCTTCTCAAAGCAATCCAGTAAACAGGAGCCTATTTCGTTTGCACCGCGTTTTGCGTCAGTTTCATTCCAGAAATAAGAATGTACATCAGCATAGGCATCCTTCATTTGGCCATCAACTTTTTTGTTCAGAAGTGTGACAGTAAAGTTGTAACTATTTAATTTCGATTTATAATAGAAAGCTGATGTACTTCCCCTTGGCGATTGCAAAACAGCCTGTAGATCGAAAACCAGAACTTTGTTTTTATCGTTTATATTGCAACGGTCATTGTATTTTTCTTGTCGACTAAGTGTTTTTTCCTCTAAATGAGCTTCATATTTGGCCTAGATTAGTTTTTTCTGCTCGTTGTTTGAATTTTCGTACTGCAGACACAGGTCGCATTGATCCTTTCGCGGGAAAAAGAAAGAAATATTATATTCCTTACTAAATATTTTGTAAAATGTGCAATATTTAGCATAAGGTTTATTGTTTTTTTCTTGACATTGCTTAAAGTCTTTAAAAAGATCTGTGATGGTTTTTGCTCCATCTATGTATTCCCGTGTAGAAGTTTGTCTTGTGTAGTGCGACTCGATTCTTGATATAGAATCTATAAACTTTTTTATGTCTAAAATCAGTGATTCATCATTAGTATGGTGGCTGTTATGTTTCCCTCTTTTATCACTTTGTATAACGCCAAGCGTATTACACTTTTGTTTTACTGTACGAATAACGCGATCGGATATATTTAGTGTTCCTATGAAAAACGGTTTACAAACTTGGATCGGTTTCTCATCTATGGTAAAGTGGAAAGCCTTATTGTTCTGCCTCGGACGTGTGGCGTTTGTGTATGAGTGACGTTGGACAGACACGAGTTTATAAACAATCGCTGTTTATCGACGTCACCAATGTTCCAATAGGCGTCAAACAGAGCTTGTCTTTGATTGGATGTGAACTTTTCTGAACATCTAAGTCTGCAGCGTTCAGTGCAAGGTTGCTTCACTTCACGAGGTGGGACGTTTTTTTTTTTCGTATCTACGAAAAAAAAAAACGAGACGTTGTTATGTATCTACATAACAACGTCCCGTATTTCTTAGTACTTTATTTATATTTTGTTTCCATTTTGTAGGATTACTATTACGCTTCCTACCCTTCTTCTTGCCAATCTCCATTCCTTCTTCAATGGTATTTATGCTTACTTCAGTATCTTCAATTTGACTAGTTCGCTGCGCTTCAATTGATTGTTCATTATTTTATAGATGTACTGATCGGATTGTTAATAGTATTTAGGTCTTGACGAGTGAGTGTAGAATTTACTGAATCATCCGAAGAAGATGACGTTGACGATGTGGAGCTACTAGAACTAGATGACGAAGAGCTGCTAGAACTAGACGAAGATAATCGCCGCATCACAGGCTTTACATTTTTTTTTTTTGGACATACGTTGTATCTTGATCACTAACATCTACGTCCGATTCATCTTACATGGTTTCTTTTTCGGCTGGTATTTTGTTGATGAGCGAGTTCTTCAGTTTCAAAAAAGGTCTTAACATTCATGTACGACGGTTTTCAGGATTATTAGTGATATCAGATAACATCTGTAACAAAAATTGTAATAACCTTACTAATAATAAATTTATAATGTAGTTTTATTGTAGTAGTATTAATTAGAGTAGTTTTAATACAGTAGGGTAGTAAATTACAATTAGTAATAATAAATCAGTATAGCTTTAATATTAGGTTGGGGAAAAAGTTTCTTCGCATTTTTTAAGAAAATTCAAAACATTTTTTAACATAGTATGTTTACATTTAACTAAAGTATGTAGGTACCATTTTGTTCGATAACTTTTTGCCATCTTGTAGGTAGGGACATGATCCCATTGCTATAGAAATTTTGGGACTTCTGATCAAAATACCGCGACAAGTGGTTTTGGCAGTCCTCCCGTGATGTTAACCTGACACTGCCTAAAGAATTCTGAAGAGACCGAAACAGGTGGAAATCTGAAGGTGCAAGGTCAGGACTATACGGCGGATGCATTAACACCTCCCAGCCAAACTCTCTTAATTTTTGCTGAGTGGCTAAAGATGTGTGAGGTCTAGCGTTATCATGATGAAAAACCACACCCCTTCTGTTGATTAATTCCGGCCGCTTTCTCTCAACTTCTTGCTTTAATCTCATCAGTTGTTCGCAGTAGAGTTCAGAATCGATGGTCCTGCCTGGTGGTAACAGCTCATAATGAATAATGCCCTTCCAATCCCACCACACACACAGCATCACCTTGTTGCGAGTTAACCCGGGTTTTGCCACAGTCTGTGAAGCCTGACCGGCCTTTGACCACGACCTTTTTCGCACGTTCTTGTCGTACGTGATCCACTTTTCATCACCAGTTATCAGCTTCTTCAAAAATGGTTCGGTTTCATTACGTCGTAATAAAGAATCACAAATGAGTACACGGTTCATTAGGTTTCTTTCAGTGAGCTCGTGAGGTACCCAAATATCGAGCTTTTTTGTGTACCCAGTTTTTTTCAAATGCGCCAAAACTGTTTTGTGGTCAATTCCCAGTTCTTCAGCTACGTCGTAACTACTAATATGCCGATCTTGCTCCACTTTTTCAAAAATGGCATCCATTTTATCCGTAATAGGGCGACCAGAGCGACGTGCATCTTTGACATCAAAATTTCCGGATTGAAAACGCTTAAACCAAATTTGTGCTACTCTCACAGACACTGCACTAGGTCCATAAACATTGCAAATTTTTTTCGCGGCTTGCGTTGCATTTTTACCTTTTTTGTAGTAAAATTTTAAAATGTATCGAATTTCTTCATTAGATTCACTCATCTTGACAGTACGAAAAACAAATAAAAATCACACATTTTCCTAATTTGAATTTGGAATTATGTTCTTTAAAATTTAAACTTTCAATGATACCAAAACCAGCCAGATACACATAGTATAGCCAAAGAGATTTTATTACAAGTTCATACATACTATAATGCGAAAAGACTTTTTCCCCAACCTATTATATTATGTAGGTAGTGTAGTAAATTTTCTTCTGTTTAATTCGTGGCCCCACAAATAAAAAAAAACCATGTCTCGCGGGTGCGTTTACAAACATTATAAACTCACATAGTATACACAAACACCCAGACTCGAAACAACTACTTGGAGGTCATACAAATATTTGTTTCGTGCTCCCGCACAGAATTAAACCCACGTCACGCAGCGCAGCAGTCAATTGTTCAACCACTGTGCAAATTAACAATTAACCAGCTTTTGCCCGCGACCTCGTCCGCGTGATCCGCATGTCGGTTTCCGCATCTTTGGTTACTGCTCCGCTCCCGTGAGTCGTAGCGTGATCGGATCAGTAGTTCCTGAGATTAGCGCGTTCAAACAAACAAACTCTTCAGCTTTATAATATTAGTATAGATACACATACCACAACTTGGACTGCAGAATTTTGAACTGAACTATCTTGGAGTAACTCCATAGGCTCTTTGCTGTTATCAGGTGGGCTATCTTGAATCGGAGATTTGTCATGATCGAGACTACCATCTTGAAGCGAAGAATGGCTATGATCAACAAGGCAATCTGGAACTGGAGCCTCGTTTTCATTGTTAAAAGGATCAGCAGGCAACACTGATTTCAAATTTATCAGTTTCATTATCTTCTTCGATCTCGAAGCCATTCTATAAGAATATTTAATATTTTGAGTCAGGTACCTACTTACTTCTTGTCAAAAATTCTCGTTTTATATAACGGTAAATTTTAAATAATAGTGACACAATCCCAAAATTAGCAAGACAATGAAGTAGAGGTACATTAATGATTTATATGAGAAAGACTTATTTTAAAGAATGCCCGTGGACTTTGTAAATTTTTTTGTGAAAAACTGAATCACAACAAATTCTATTCGAAAAATACCATGTAAATCTATAAAAAACGGGCTCAACACTTAGTAAGTCACTAAAATATAATTTTATAAAAAACAGACGTAAAACTAAATAAAAGCATGAATATTTTGATACTCTTTCTACTAAATATACCTAATTAAAAATAGGTCTTTGTTTTATGAATAATTCAAATAAAACTTACCTTAGATTTTTGCACTAAATAGACTCAATTCTAAATAGGTCACTTTAAAATAAAAACAGCACGAGTTCACTATGACAGCGCTCGACACATAATGATTTATGTCACTGTCCTTTAATAATCCTTGTGAAAACGTATGCGAGTGAAAGAGATAGATAATCTTGTAACTCTGTCTAGGAGCGAGATATCGAAAAAAATCCGAGATAGAAAGATAGATGGTGTTAAATAAAACGTATTTATTTGTTTATTTAACTCATTTTGGACCTAAATCGTAATCCGTCAGTTTATTATTGAGCGTGCGATGTATCTGACGTATTTTTTCAGAAGAAGCGTTTGAAAATTGAACATCCTATTAAATTGTAGGTATAGTTTTACTCGACTAAAAAAATAAATTGATAATATTGAACTAAACCATTAAACCTCACTTTAACATAAAAGCAAACATTTCACTGTTTACTATTATGAAGATATAAACGTTTAAAAATTACAACCCTCGCAGAAGTGACGTTATGGGTCTAGAAAATAATTTATCGGTCAATTATGTCAAAGCAAATAAAACACGTCATCATGCATTTCTAAAAAATATTTATTCAAATAACAAAAAAGAGTAACACAATTTCTGATTACTAAATAGTAACTTTTATATTAATCAGAATTTTTAATGACAGATTATTTTTTTACTGCCTAAACTTGAACAATCGTAATTGCAATTATCCATAGAACTTAACTATTGATTAGTATATTAATCACAGTCATTGGTGCCGATTCTCTTGTACAACGAACTAAACTATAACTAAAATTTCCTAATTTTGGTTGAGAGAATTATAAAAGCTATTCTGTAAACAACATTCTCTAAACCTAAATACGATTTTGACACAACTATAATCGAGTTTGACAATCGCTAAGTTGAGTAGACCAAGATTTGTCGGAAAGAGTGAATGAAAGCGAACGAAAAGATCCGAAGTGCAAAAAAAACCTGAGTACAATCAAATATTGAACTTTAATTGTTAATTATTTCAATGAAATATAGGGAGCTTAGTGACGTGTAAAACTAAATTGTTGTATAAAAAATTATATGATTCAATAACCTGTATTTGTTTTTATTATCTGTGACCCATGTGATACTTCTAGTGTTGTTAAAATCTACAAATTACAGCATAAAAATACTGTTAGCATGACTATCTTGCTATTTATTTCAGCTAAGAGTGGTGGTTAAAAATGTGATCTCGAGAATAGAAAATCCGGTTTTCATTCAGTAAGTTGAAAATCTCCGGTATTGTCTTCGCCGCATGAAAGCCCTATCATCGACATATTGAATTTGTTTGTTGTTCTTGTCATCAGCCGGCCTGGAAACTGCAAAGATACAATCAATATTTATAGGAAAATATTCCGCCCCTAAGATGACCCACTGACCAGCATGTCGCTAAACTTTTCGAGAAAACGAGCCAATAAAAGACAGCAGGAGCTGCTCGTGGAGCGGCTGCATAATAATCGGCAAATGGCCAGAGGTAAGAAATACAACTGAACTTTATTGATAAATCCGTAACGATGACTTTCTAACATAAATGACAAAATAAAGTTTTAATTTCGCGGAGAACCTGAGAGCAGCCTGCGGTGTTAATACCTATTATTATAATTATGTTTTCTTTATTAACTTCGCCGGTCTAATAATTATATATATATATTTTATTTTAGAAAATCAAGCTGATGCGGAGGTGTTGGAGTTTTAGGCCGACGTCAGTAGCGAGCTGAACCAACTGGGCTGCAGCAGGACTGTAGAGCAGTGGCAACATGTAAGTTGTTTATGTCAGATAAAATGTTAAACTAGATTGGTTATGTATGTACATAATTTTCATGTGTGTTCTAAACTAATTTAATTTCAACAGATTTGGACTGTGTGGGTGGGAAAAGTAAAAACAAAGGCGAGGAAAGTGAGGGACTCCATCGGGGCCACAGGTGGTGGACCGGCAGGGGCAGATCTCAATGATATTGAGAAAAATATTCTTGATATCATTGGGTCTGCTTCTGTCGATGGTTTTGCCACTTTGGAAATGGTAATTTATTTTAGTTTTCATGGTATTTTTATGGCTTAAGGGCAAATTTTATAAATATATTACTAAGACTAGTTTTCAGAAATTTATTATATATTTCAAGCACAGAGAAATGAGAAAATTATCTATTGTTATTAGAGCGCCGGCGCTCACGTGAAGCGCAATGAATTAACAGTTTTTTTTTATTACAGGGAATACCTGTCTCGTCCCCACTGCGCATGTCGCCTGCCTCACAGCAAAGTATGTCGCCCTCTCTGCAACCCGTAAAGTCAAAGTCAAAGTCAAATAATTTATTTCAATTAGGCACAAAAAAGGCACTTTTGAACGTCAACATTTAAATAATAATTGATTCTAGTTGCCGTACCGGAAGAGCAGCGTGTGGAAACTAACGGCGGGGTTCCGGTGCCACTGCGGCAGTCAAGCGGGCGAGTTACCCGTCGGCGAAGACTTCCGAGAACTCCCCGCCCGCCAGTGCACCACAATTTGGTACAAACACTTAATGAGAATAGCCGGTTACTCCGGGAGAGCATTGTCCAGGCAGCAGAAATTTTGGCTACTTGCCATTCGCTCTTCAGGTGTTCCTTTCTTAGTGGCACATGCCCAAGACGAAGATAATGGGAATGAAACCTGATTAAGTTTCTTCTGCATTACTTCGTCTTGGAGCTTACAACTCCATAAAACCTGCTATTCTAATTAAGTGCTTTTGCCAGCCTCTTCGCAGCTCGCTACTGACATTGACACTAACCAATTTTTCCTTTTGTTGATTAATATATTTTGTTGATTTTTATATTTTGTTGATTTTTATATCTTGTCGATTATTAATTATTTTGTTTAGGGTTAAGGATAGGTTGACGGAGAAAATAAAAAAAAATAATAGTAAAGAAATAAAATGTTTAATTTAATTAAAATGATTGACAAGTGATTGCCGAATTTCCCTTGCTTCGGTAAGGAAATCGGTCCTGGTATCCTCCAATTCCTCCACAATAGCACTCTGCTCGCTGTCTTCAATGACGTTGATTTCTTCTTCATCTGCTAAAATACACTTAGATTTTTTATTTAGCAAAAGTTAAGAAGTATTAACTAAACTTAGTTAAAAAAAAACCCAGACAAACATTTCCTCATTTCGCTTTCCTACTCCATCACCAGACCCTTTTCACTATCTGTCTTGTCACCTATTTCACCTATTCATTGAGCTATTCATTGTGACCATTCCAATGAGCCCAAATACGTTACCTGTGCTGTAAGTTGGTAAGGGAGTTGGGTATCCTGCAAATTCCAGGTGATGCTGCAGCATCAGTTCAAATTAAGTCTATGTCTATAAGTTCTTTAATATCATTGAACAGAATACCAAATTTCAAAACGATCAGACCTGTGGAACATACATCCATTCATCAACTAGGCAACGGCTGAACCGATTTTGATTAAACATGTCTAAGAAAACCATTGCCAGAAAACCTGCTTTCAAACAAAAAAACCACATTCAAATCGGTTCACCTGTTTAAGAGCTACAGTGCAACAGACACACAGCGGTCAAACTTATAACACCCCTCTTTTAGCGTCGGGAGTTAATAAAACAGACGAAGAATTACATAATAATATTAAAAAGCAAGGTACGCTTACCATCCAATGTTTCCAAAAACATATTGTACAGGGTGCAACATGCCAGAATAATTTTTGCTGCCTTTTCTGGCTGGTAATGCAGACATTCTTTAGGCGCCCATTGCACATTTCCACCACATTTCTTGCCCTTGTGTGGCACTCGTTGTATGCAGCCTCGGCTTCATTTGTTGGTACCATAATGGGAGTCATGAGCCATGGCTGTAGTGGGTATCCCTTATCTCCTACAATAAATAAAACTTTATATTGCACTTAACTAATAGATATACCAAGTAGGTATAAAAGTTTACTAGTGAACTACCTAGAAGCCACTGAGATCTTTCCCCATGCACATACTCATTTCTCAGGACTATACATTTTTGATGCCCTCCAAATTGCAGCATCATGGGTGGAGCCCGGAAAATTTGGGTTTAGGCCAATAATTTTGCCCTTCGCACTGCATACCTGAATTTTTAATTTTTTGTAAGTACATCAAGATTTCAAGATACATTAGTGTGTTAAAAAAATTAGTTCATACTCACAATCTGGCAATTGATGCTATAGTATCCCTTTCGGTTATAAAAAAGGTTACCAGGTGCAGTAGGGTGATTTAGTGGAGGTTTTGCAATTGCCACATGGGTCCTATCTACTGCACCTAATGTGTTGGGCATATTATATAAGTCTTGAAAACTGAAACAAGCAAAGTATTACATGAATAAGAGTGGTGCAGTTCACAGTTTTGGTAGCTGTAAAAAGGGAAGTTTTAATTATCTTAAGCTTATTTATTATTCTATTTTCAGTTTTCCTAAGTTTCCGACCCAACAGAGAAGTCAGGGTTTAAAAAATAGCCATTGAGAAACCTAGTACCTAGTAGTTTTAAAACTAAGAAATATAAAACTGAACTAACTCAGTCTTGGCCGCTTCCTTTTCTTCTCGGGTCATGGGAAATCTCAAGTATCGAGGGGATAATTTTTTTTTAAATTTCCTCTGCTGCTAGAGCTAGGCACCTGCTCACTGATGGCTGGCTGAGCCCAAGTACGATGTCTCGCCCAACAGGTTTTTGATAACTGCCTTGGGCAGACAGATTGAGTGCAGCTAGAATCTGAATATGAATATAAATTCTATTATCATACAGGTAGGTATAATGTATAATCCATAAATATAAAAGTGAGATACCAAACACTCTGACTGAGGTAGGTACCTAAAGGACACAAATCTCTTCTAACCTTTAGATGCTTGGGGAGAAATCCTTCATCCAACCTAGGATTCCTCAATGTTTCCACCAAATACAGTGCTCCCGATCTAGGCAGTCTAAACATTTTTTTAAATTTTCCTTCTGCCATTTCGAATGGGTTGGAATGGTCTCGCAATCTTTCCAACTGAACCCTTTCTTGATAGTTTCTAAAAAAATGTATTTCTTATTTCACAGAATCTGGAAGTGGATTTATCCACTTCTTTTCCAAATCATTATGTAGAACATGTGCAAAAATCTCTTATTTATTTCACGAATGCATTTCGTATTGTATCTAATTATTCATATAACAATAATTTTATTATTTACCTTTCTGCCGAATCGACAACAGCTACAATCACGTATGCTTCCATAATGTTTTAACTCGCAATTATCCAAACTTTCACGAATTCTACGTGAAAATTGTGCTTTGTGAATTTTAGTTTATGACAACTAGTTTTATTCGACACATTTTTAATCGCGATTAGGAATTGTCCGATTCAGTTTGACAATCAGAATTTTAGGGGAAAAACGTCAAATTCAGAATAGCAAAATTGCCATTTTCACTGAATTGAATAACTAAAATTAAATTAGTGCTGTCAAACTATAATATAGTTAAGTGGTGTCACTTTAGTCAATTTCAGAATAGGTTAAGTCGTTTGACAGGATTAAACTATAGTGATTTTTAGTCTTGTTTAGAGGCATTTGTGACAAGAGAATCGACACCATTGTACCCTTATTTAAATCTTATTAATTAATCATCAACAGTAGGTATCACATACCAATTACTTCACTTATCCTATACCTACAAAAAAATAACTGTTTACTTTTAACTTAGAATCACAGGCTTGGTAAACCTTAAGGTAAAATACAAAAATTAAATTAAATCATTATAAAAACTTTCATAGTATCTTGGCACAAGATTAGCCTCCAATAATTACGATAAATCACGCTTTTTACGTTCTGAAATTTGTATTTTGTTGTTGTAAGCTTGCTTCAATGTAATTTCGTCTATTTTTCGATTGCCTCTATTGCCGCGTAATTTTTTGGGTTGAACAATAGCTTTTGCTTCCTCCCAATTATCCGTTTTGTATTTTCAGAATTTTTGCTAAATTTAATACTTTTGATGTCACCGGTCTTGATAACACGATCATTGACATTTTTCGTCATATATAGTTTATGTTCTCTTCAAGTGCTTTCAAATCGAAGAAATCGTTAAAGTTCATTTCGTTTACCACAACCGGTTTGTCAGTTTTTTTGGCCCCACGGATTAGGGAAATGTATTGATCGGGTACATAAATACATCCAGCATTTTTGGCTCTAGTCTCAGATTTTTCTATTACAGAGTGAGCTGCATCACCTTCGTTCTGCGTGTGGCCTCGAATCAAAAAGTTGTGTTGAATGGAGTTAATATTTAAGCGAGTCACTGCATAGTAGTACATAGCAAAAACAAATCTATTTTTTTGCCAACCACAGCAATTGTCAGAGTAAATAATGACATCGCAGCCTGGTTTTTCGAATGCAATCTGCTCTAAGTATTTATACATACACGACCCTATTTCGATGGCTCCTCTATTGGCCAACCCTTCATGTCAAAAATAACAGATGGTTTCTTGCTTGTTTGCATTAGATATCGTTAAATTATAACAATTCAGTCTTGATTTGTAGTAAAAAGAGCTTGATTTGCCAACAGGGCATGGTAACACCGCTTGTAAGTCATAGGTGAAAACAATTGTGTTGTTGTCAGGTTCATGACATCTTTTCATATCCCTTTCTCTCTCAAGTCTACTTATGCTTTTTTCTTCTTGATGCAATTTGAAACTATCACGTAATTTATTTTTTTCTTCTTCAGAGGCATTTTCGTATGCTTCACACTCATCGCACCGATCTTTTTTAGGTTTAAAAAATCCAATGTTAAAATCTTGGTTGAAAATTCGTGAGTAAGCGTCGTAGTTCACAATAGGCTTGTTCTGTTGAATAAATACGATAAGCTTAAGACGGAGCTCATCAAGCGATTATCGGCTTCACAAGAGCGTAGAGTGAAGCAGTTGCTAATGCATGAGGAGTTGGGGGACCGAAAGCCTTCCCAGTTTTTCAGGCACCTGTAACATTTGGCTGGACCGGCGGTACCCGAAGAATTTTTGAAAACGTTATGGTCTAGCCGGTTACCGAATAATGTTCAGACTATCGTGGCCTCCCAATCAGAGTTACCAATGGACAAGATGGCGGACTTGGCGGACAAGGTCCACGAAATCGCGCCGACCGGTGTCCAACACGTGGCGAGTGCAGCGGCCCCAGTAACATCTACTCTCATGGAGGGTATGGCGGCGCGAATCGACGAGTTAACCAAGCAGGTAGCGTTACTCGGTCAGCAGGTGAGTGCAATGCATTTACAGCGTCATGAACGCTCCCGCCAGCGATCTAGGAGTAAAAGTGCCAGGCGTAGGTCTACATCGCGGTCACGACAACCGCCTGAAAACCACCCTCATTGCTGGTATCATTATATTTACGGTGCGCAGGCAAAGAAATGCCGGCAACCCTGTCAGTGGCCGTCGGAAAACTCCATGGGCAGTCGGAAGTAGCGGCCTATCACTGCGGAACCCATCCAGGCCGTATTTTTGTCACGGACCGACATTCAAAAACGACTTTTCTGGTCGACACTGGGTCTGATCTATGTGTTTTTCCACGCTCGGCGGTTAGAACGCTCTGCACGAGCACGAAATACGGCCTAACAGCTGCAAATGGTACATCCATCAATACGTATGGCCCGATACAGTTACACCTGGATTTAGGACTACGCCGAGTATTTCCGTGGCAATTTACTATTGCGGACATATCGAAACCGATTATAGGAATTGATTTCTTAAAGTTTTATAATCTGATTATAGATTGCCGCAACCATAGGCTGATAGATGGCACCACATCTCTCTCCGTACCTGCATCGCACCAGAGGATACCAGATGACGTGGCATCTGTCAAGACTGTCGCCGGCGAGTCGGAATTTCACCAGCTGCTCCGTAAGTTCCCGGAGGTGACTCGACCTGCAGGTACTGTGCGTGAACCTACACACAACACGGTGCATTATATTAACACTGCCCCTGGACCACCCGTATCAAGTAAGCCTAGACGGTTAGATCCAGATCGTTTAAAAATAGCCAAAAAGGAGTTCGAGGATATGCTGGCCAATGGCACGGCCAGGCGATCAGACAGTCCATGGTCTTCAGCCCTGCACTTAGTCAAGAAGAAGGATGACGGATGGAGGCCGTGCGGCGACTACCGCGCACTCAACGCACGCACGATTCCTGACAGATACCCGGTGAGGCACATTCAGGATTTCTCGCAACAGCTCTCCGGCAGCACTATATTTTCTAAAATTGATATGGTCAAAGCCTATAACCAGGTACCTATCTATGGACCCCACATACCGAAGACGGCGATAACCACGCCGCACGGTGGATCGAAAATCGGCTGTAGAAGACATAGGATCTCGATTTCTTAAATGTTATTTTTTTTGCTGGAAATGACTTCTGCTGATCATTACTGTTCTATAAAATGTCATATGAAGTAATTGTGTGCACAAATGGAAGAGTTATAATTTTTATAAGAAAAAAATGTATGGAGCTGACATGAAAAATGAGGATATCTCTGGAATCGAAAAGTTGGCCATTATATCCTTGCACACTGTTATAGTACTATTTATTTGTGAATTTTTGACATACTTAATATTGCGGCATCACTTGCGATTTTTTTTTTAAAATCGTCAAAATTAAAAAATTAAAAATGTTTATGATATGTACATTTTAATGCTTAAATATGGCTATACCAAGTGTAACTTACAATATTTTTTATGCTTAGACCAAAACATTCTAAGAAATCACAAAGTCGTATTACCTACTTTGTGATTTTCATTTGAAATGACATGGTAATTATGAATTACGTAATACGTAATCTTGTCTAATGCCTCAAGTCCACATTAGCTAATGATTAATAAAACTTAATACCTATATACCTGTTAAAAGGATACGTACCATAATGAGGGTAATTAGATAAACGTGATCATTAGTCAATAACAATAAATGGTAAACTATTGTATGATTAAAAATAAAAGCAAATTATTAAAAAAAAATATTAACTTAACCTAACCTAACATAAACAATAAAAGTTAACTTATTTTATGCTTCGTCACCATCAGAATCCACTTCAGAATCAGGCTCTACAATAGATATAACTTCTAAGAACTCTGTCGGAGCTTCCTGATCCTGAAGTTTCAGTAGTTCTACTGTTTCCTTAAAGTATGTCTGCCTCTTGTGGGCATTTAATTTTGGTCTTGTGGAAGAAATTAGAGGATCAGAAGAGACGATAAGCATATTGAGGATATCCTCGTTTGATGCTTGTCTACTCTTTTTCCTCGAATGGTGTTCTCTGAACCTCCTAAAGTCTTTGTTTCGGGCCTCTGAAGCTTCTTCCGAAATACTTCCAATTGCAATTATGTCCCCTCCGTGAATGAACAATTTGTGGACGGTTGATGACATGTACTACCAATCGTACAGTTCCACGTATTTTTCAGCGGTTGTTCTAGCGTATTCTTTAAATTTCGGCACGTCTACAATCTCTCCAGATGTGATAGCTTGCAGAATCACAGCAAATCTGCGTATTAGGTCTTCATCTAATCCAGTGATCGCTGCAGTTTTATCAGGAAATTCAAAAAACCGCCTTGCTGTGTTCCCGTCGTTAGTTGTGCCTGATCCTTGCTTAACGATGTCAATCAAAAGGTTGAGATCATCTTTGAATCTATCTTGAATGAGTTTTTTTCGTGAATGCAATAACTCTTGATGACCTTCTCCTCTTGCAGACCACTTTTTGAAGTCGAGACGATACGCTATGTGTAGAAGACATTCCATCACATTAATGCGGGCATGAAGTGATGATAATTCGAACTCATACACACCAGAAGAAATGGTTTTTGACGCAATGACATCTAACTTATTCATTTCTGTAGGCTTAGCCAAACACAGGTAGCAGGCCGCATTTGACTTAGCTTCAGACAGATATGTACAAATTTTGCCGTCAATCATCGTCATCATTAATTTGTGACTAATTTCATGTCCTTGACATTTTGAGGGAACGAGAGCTTCAATTTCGTTATCCATTGCAGTTTTTTCATTTATGACAACGTCTTTGGTTTCTTTCACAAAACTAAACTGGACTGGACGGCAATACCTAGGTGAGCAGGGTTTTGGATTCACCCATACGGTATCACCGTCAGCTGTCAACTTTAATGGAACCAAAGAGGTCATAAATATGCTGGAATCATCTTGATCACTCTCTATGTTTTGCTTATATCTACTTTGGTTAGATGCACCGTCAAATCCCCACTTTGATATTAATATCAATTGTTTATCTTGTATCGCATCAGGACTAAGAATAGTTTCAAAAATTCTGTTAACTGTTAAATCTAGTAACGCTTGTAGTGCAATCTTAGCAAATGAATCCGTTACAGTCACAAATGTCTTCGGAGGGTAGCACTGTAGCTTAGCTTTTTGCACTTTATAGTAAGACGGATATATCTCCTTTGAACCTTCTCGAATAGTCGTTTCCCTTAATGTGATATATTGCCATTTCGATAGTTTTAATGAAAGTAGCAAACCCAGTGCTTTTTCTGGTGAAACTATTGTTGAAGGAGCTGGTTTGTTCAACATTTCCTTGATTTTTGCTGCTGCTTCTGGATTTTGGAGCATATGTTCAATAACAGATGCAATATCCTCACGATCCTTTCAAAAGTGCTGCAGCTGAATAAGCTACTTCATTAGGGTCATTGCCTATATGTTCATCAGATCGTCTCTTCTTCTGCTTGTTACTTAGATCTTCAAACGGCTTTCGAGATCTTTTTGTCATCGTTGAAGTTGATTTCATTGTTGAAGTTGATGGTACAGGTTCAGGTACAGGTTCAGTAGAAATATTTTCACTTGTTGATTCTTGAATGAGCAAATTGGTTTGCACGCAGTTTGGCCAGTCAATATTTGCCTCAAGCCAATTACTGTAATCACGTCTAAAAACTTCACTTTTCCTGTGGGATCGTAACCATCTCTTTTGAACTGCCCGTGTAAATCTTCGACAAAATTCTTTCACGGTAACACTGTCTTCATCTGAAAGGCTAGACCCCAGTCGAATAACAAGTGTGTTGAACAATATTTCATGATCGAAAGACGAAGCATCCTGATTGCTCAGAATAACAAACAAATCCAAATTTGTAATAATGCTTTCCATTATTCACGATCACTGAGTAAAAAGACACGGTAGGATAGATGTTAGTATTAGAAATGCTCTAAATGAACTGAAGTTGTGAATCCAATGTTTGACTATTTATTGTCATTGACTAATGATGGTATCACATTTATCTAATTACTTTCATTAAGTTAATCCTGCACTAATTGCTAAATTAGTACCCCAAATTATTTTGGTACTTATCCTTTTAACTAGGTATATAGGTATTAAGTTTTATTAATCATTAGCTAATGTGGACTTGAGGCATTAGACAAGATTACGTATTACGTAATTCATAATTACCATGTCATTTCAAATGAAAATCACAAAGTAGGTAATACGACTTTGTGATTTCTTAGAATGTTTTGGTCTAAGCATAAAAAATATTGTAAGTTACACTTGGTATAGCCATATTTAAGCATTAAAATGTACATATCATAAACATTTTTAATTTTTTAATTTTGACGATTTAAAAAAAAAAAATCGCAAGTGATGCCGCAATATTAAGTATGTCAAAAATTCACAAATAAATAGTACTATAACAGTGTGCAAGGATATAATGGCCAACCTTTCGATTCCAGAGATATCCTCATTTTTCATGTCAGCTCCATACATTTTTTTCTTATAAAAATTATAACTATTCCATTTGTGCACACAATTACTTCATATGACATTTTATAGAACAGTAATGATCAGCAGAAGTCATTTCCAGCAAAAAAAATAACATTTAAGAAATCGAGATCCTATGTCTTCTACAGCCGATTTTCGATCCACTGTGCGCCGTTCGGCCTATTCGAATTTACCTATATGACCTTTGGTCTGAGGAATGCGGCGCAGACATTCCAGAGGTTTATGGACGAGGTACTTGCTGGATTAGATGAGTTCTGCTTCTGTTATTTGGATGACGTTTCGTGTTTTTCCCCCACTCCAGAGCAGCACAAAATGCACCTGCGACGACTGCTGGATCGCCTAAGGAAGTATGGAGTATTGGTGAACTCGGCAAAGTGTGTTTGGGGACAGCCAGAGGTAACATTTCTCGGTTTTAATGTTTCTGCTTCCGGCACGCGCCCGCTCGACACTAAGGTACGTGCTATCCAGGACTTTCCGGTGCCACAAACTGTGAAGGAGCTACGGAGATTTCTGGGCATGCTAAATTTTTATAGACGCTTTATACCTAACGCGGCTAAGGCGCAAGCACCGCTTAACGCTATATTGGCTGGGGGCAAAGTCACGAAGAACCAACCTGTTGAAATGACGCAGACACAGTTAGAAGCTTTTTCGGAATGCAAGAAGGCACTTTCCAACGCTACGCTTTTGGTTCACCCGCTTTCTAACGCCGAGCTTTCTATGACAACAGATGCTTCAGACGTATCAATAGGAGCCGTGCTACAACAACGAAATGGTGAGCAATGGGAACCACTGGGTTTCTTTTCCAAGAAACTAAGCCCAGCGCAAAAGAAATACAGCCCCTACGACCGCGAGCTGCTGGCAGTGTACGAAGCTATCAGGTATTTTCGTCACATGGTGGAGGCCCGGAACTTTGTTGTTTTCACAGACCATCGCCCGCTAACGTACGCCTTTACAACACCACGAGAGAACTGTTCACCAAGACAGTACAGGTATTTCGACTACATAGCTCAGTACACAACGGACATACGCTACATACCTGGGCCCGAGAATGTGGTCGCGGATACATTGTCCCGAATAGAGGAAGTACGAGTTCCTAAGGGAATTGATTATCAGGCACTTGCACGATGTCAGAACAATGATCCAGAGCTACAAAGTCTCCTTAAAAGTGGATCCTCGCTAAGACTCGAAAAGTTTAGAATACCCGATACAGACATCGAGGTCTACTGTGACGTTACGGTTACACCGCCACGACCGTATATTACGCCGAAGTTCCGTCGTCAAGCGTTCGAATCGCTACACAACTTGAGCCACCCCGGAAACACAGCTACAGTGCGACTGGTGGCAGAGAGATTCGTTTGGCCAGGGATGCGCAAACAATGTAGAGAGTGGACCCGTCAATGCCTAAGGTGTCAAGGCAGTAAAGTGACACGACATACCTTTGCTCCGCTTTCCCAATTTCCCGTCACAACATCAAGGTTCTCCCATATCCACCTTGATATCGTCGGCCCTTTAGCAATCTCTTATGATTACAGGTATTGTCTCACCGCCATCGACAGGTTCACCAGATGGCCTGAGGCCCCATAAAGGACATCACGGCTGAGACCTGCGCAACAGCGCTGGTGTCCGGCTGGACCGCCAGATTCGGTTGTCCACTCAAAATAACAACTGATCGTGGCACCCAGTTCCAGTCACACCTCTTCCGGGCTGTCGCTGCCATGGTTGGTGCGCACCACTACAGCACGACCGCCTACCACCCTGCTGCGAATGGCATGGTCGAACGTCTGCACCGACAAATGAAAGCAGCCATCATGTGTCACGCTACTCCGCAATGGACCGAAGCTCTTCCACTAGTACTTCTGGGGATAAGAAGTGCATGGAAGCCGGACATCGAGGCATCGCCAGCAGAGTTGGTCTATGGCGAACAACTACGTCTACCAGGCCAGTTTATTGCGCCGACTGATGACTACAAGCCATCTGACGTCACCGACCTTGCGACGCGCCTACGAAGTCGCATGGCCGACCTTACACCAAGGCCTACATCCTGTCACAGAAAAGGTCCATTCTATTTACCACATAGTCTCAGCGAATCATCTCACGTATTCCTGCGGCAGGACTTCGTTCGAAGACCGCTGGAACCACCGTATCCCATCGCCGGCCCGTACAAAGTCATACAGCGGCAACCTAAATTTTATAAACTTGACGTACGTGGTAAAGAAGTTACCGTCAGCATTGATCGGTTAAAGCCCGCCTACGTCATACGGGAAACAAACGATCAACCGTCATCAGTTCCTGAGCCACCGGCACCAACGCCAGCACCTGCTACACTTCCTGTTCCGGCAATGGAAGAAGAGAGGAGGACGAGGTACGGGCGTCGGGTACACTTCCCAGATTATTACCGCCCGCAGTAGCGGTCTAAGCGGGGGAGTACTGTGGCACTGGCCGCGGTCAAAGGACGCACCTGTTTGGAGCGCACATAGCTCGCACCTTCATCGACCGCGCGATGTGTGTACCTCGCCGCCTGCGCCCGCGCACCGGCGTCGCCCGCACGTTCCACGCTAACGCCGGGTCTTTAAACCGCGGCCGCTCGGTCGTCCGCGCTAGGCGTGGGTAATCTTTTCCGGAAAGTGAATTGATTCACTTATTCCGACTCCGAATCTGGTACCGGTTCACCTTTATTATTCCTTTGGCACCGTTTGGCACCGGCACTCACTCGGTCATTTTAGTTTCCCGGTTCCCCAGAACATTTTATTCATTCGGTTCGTTGGATCATTTGCCACGTTTTGAATAATTGAATAGTTTACAGATGGGTATCATTTAAGCTATTACTAATTTAATTAGTTTTGTGTTTCTTAAATAATAGGGTTTGTCCTCCAAATAGTAGATCTGTCACCAAAATGTAGTCACCAAACAATGCAAAATCAGTTCCACAATAAATCACCTAAAATCCTGAGATATAAGGTCTAGTACCAAATAAATGTTTTTGTATGTATTATAATAGGTGTGTCCTAATAAGTATTTAAGCAAACTAATTTAAAGAGATCACCAATAAATCATATAATGTTACTAGAAAATTGCATTAAGTTCAAATAAAAAATTAGGGTTGTCATCATCGTTTCAACCAAAAGATTCTGCTACTTAACTAGACTCCCAAGGTTTTAAATTTCCACTGGTAGTATAAATTATATTTAAATAAAATTTTTAGCAGAGTAGTAAATAAAACAATTAAAGTCAAAATAATCAATATTTATTGTTTAAAATAATTACCACTGAACAATCAGCGCTGGTTTAAAATAGCTGGCTTATGGCTAGCAGAATAATAGATAAAACACTTAATTAAAGTTAAAATAATCAATATTTATTCTTAAAAAACAATAATCACTGAATAATCAGCGCTGGTTTGGATTTCGAAGGGCGCCCCCTTTTTCTTTTCTGGCCGATAAGCACATTTTTTGCTTCTGGTGGGGGGTTGGCCAGCTTTAAGCGTATGGCTAATCCGATAATATGTTTGCACATATATTTCTTGTAAAACGCAGGGCAGTTGCATTTCCCATGCATCCAATCAATATTGTGCGGTAGATCCACTCTCCATTTGCTGAACCATTGGACTTTGTATTCATCAAAATCAGTCCATGTATTTTCAAAGTTTTGTATTTCGTTTGCCTTACCAGCCGGTACTTCGTAGTGTTTAAAAGCATCGTCACTATACGTCAGTATTACTTCTTTAGGCAACTTAGCCCATTGGTAGGCTTCTGTCCAGTCTTTCGGAGTCATAGTTGGTAATGTCGCAAATACTTCATCGACAGCTAACGACCATCCATTTACAAACTCTGAAGCAACTGTCAAAAAACGAGACAGTGGCAAACGTTCACGGAGCGTGTATTCATCTTTGATTACTCGGTTATGTGATTCTAGTGCATTATTAGTCGCTGGTGAACCCATGTGAGCCAAGCCAAATACCAGTTACGGTTTTGTATGAGCCATTGCTCCTTAAAATACTGGATGAAAGTTGTCTCATCCTCCCATTTCTTCAAGAATGCTTGTGAAGCTAACTCGAACGTTTCTGAATCAGTCACTGCTTGGAGAGAATCCACATCTGTCAACAAATCTTTGTGAACATTTTTTCGCGTATCTTTCTCTACATGAGCCATAATTTTTTTTTTAGCATGTGCCCAACACATTCGAATTGTGACATCTTCACCAAATACCTCTATAAATGCATTTTGTATTGCTTTCGCTGCGTCACATACTAGAACTTCTGGTTTGAAGGTTTGTGAGTACAAGTTAAAGATATTAGTCTTGATGGCATCGAACAACAACTTAAAGTCTTCTTTTGCCTCATTAGTGGCAACCCCAAGCCCGAATGGATGAAATCGTTTATTTTTGTCTGTACTTCCAACGACAAGAACGGGGAATCCTTGCCACACCAACTTGTATGTAGCATCAGCATGAATAACTTTTACGTCACGTGCTTTTTGCAGCAAATATTTTGTTGATAGTACAAATCTAAAGCGTGGTGAACTAGTTTCTTCAATCACTTCATACCCAATAACATAAACTTCATGTTCGTTGTCAGGAATTGGTGAATGAGACCTTAGCCAAGCTTCCAATTCGCCTAGGCTGATCGTGGGCTGTCCGTATTTACAACGGCGTCTGTCAATTAAATACGTCCTTACTTGGGACAATTTTGGCACTTTAATACCATCAATTTTAGTCAAATTTGCAAGTATGGCTTTTGGTTTGAGATGTAAGTCGTATAATTTGTTTATTTCTTCCTTTACTCTGTCACTAAGCCCATAACAAGCGAGCGTTTTTGAATCGTGGTCATGATCAGAATCTGTCCGAAACAACAATACTTCATCCGAGAATGAGTACATGAATAAATACAACTGAGCTGAACACTGTGGTCCCTTCCGCACCACTTTATTACATCTAAAGTACTTTTTTCTCCCTTCCTCTACATCATGCGTTCGCAGAAAAGACCAAATTTTTTCAGCCTTTATATACTCCTCAGCACTGTGTTTGTCTTCAAATTTTTTAACGAAAATCCAATCCTTGCTTTGCGACCGTTTCTTCTTTGGTATGGTGCCTTCATCAGTGTCAGTACCTTCCTCATTTTCCTCATCAGACTCCAATATCGGCACTTTCTCCACGAATGATTGCTCGACAAACGACGATAAACTTTTTGAATGACTTGCATTACCTTCACCACTACTTGATGCCATAATCAAAAATAAACATTTAAGAAATTAACTAAAACAACAAATTATCCACAACGATAATAAAATGCACCTACAACAATGAACGTGAAATCGCGAATGAAGTAAACTTGCATCTCTCTCGCACGCCGCCCGCGTCGCGCATCGTGTGATCGAACCTAGTTACCAACCCATCGTTGAGGCCGGATTGGTCAATTTTTAAAGCGCGCCAATTTGTCTCCGCCCCTTTGATCATTTTTTCATTAAAATTATAAATTGATGTATTAAATTGGTAACGAATACTATTAATTTAATATCTGAACGAAATAAAATGTTACTACTGTATTGGTGACAAAATATCAAATAAAAAGGAGTCGCAGTCAGGGATCGATAATCGATTTATTTGGTGACAGATCTACCATTCTGAGCACAGAGCTATTATTTAAGTAACAAAACTGTTATTATAAGAACGAAGTTTATATTCATGTAATGCAATATAATTTTATTGGTTATCGATCTCTTATTTTACACATATATTAACATTAATTTGATAATTCATACCTGGGAACAATTTTTGTTTATCTGAGAACAGTGAGAACGAAAATATTTCGTGGCGATAGATCTATTTATTAGGTGATACAACTTGATGACAAATATAAATTTTGGTGATAGAAAATATAGTTCCCTTTACAGATTATACGTACTCAGCGGAACATGATTAAAAAAAACAAGCACTCATGTCATGTTATTCATATGATTTAAATTTCGGAGCGTAAATAATAAGGAAAGAAAGAAATTAAATAAAAATAAATTTATAATAAGTACTTTAATAACTAGCTAGGTATAAATTTTCGTTTTGATAACTTTACCTACATATTATGATTTAAAAATAATAGCTTCCTAACTTTTGAGGAGGTAATTCTGGATCTCTTATCATTAATTATTTGTCCCGCTTTGGAAAATATTCGTTCGCATGGAACTGATGTTGCTGCCACGCATAATCTTTTTTTCATCAAAGAATAAATGTGCGGGTACATTGTTTTTCTCTGCTCCCACCATTCTAGCGGGTCTTTCGAACGGTGCAGATAATCTTCGTCCAGGTATTTTTGCAATTCTCTGATGCCAGCGGCTGTTGGATTTTCCGGAACTAAATTTGCGATTTCTGTGTCAAAATCATCCCATATTGATGTGGCATTGATTGGCAATCTTTGCTGGATGGATGTGGATACGCCTGTAGAAGATGGTCTTTCTATTATTGTGACTGAATTATCCTGCGTTTCTCTTCATATTAGAGCAGTCACTTTTCCCTTCAAACGTTCTACAGCACGATCATAATTATGTGGGAACTTAAAACCCTTCTTTTTAAAGCGTGGATCTAAAACCGTTGCCTCAGAGACTGTTATTTCTGTTTCCAGACCTTGGAATCGTCCATTAAGGGGGAACAAGTCCCGGGCTCGAACTCAGTAGTGGGCGTGGCCAAAATGCATGCCGTCTCACCTGGCATCGTGTCCGACAGAGATAGTATCAGTGATGAGCAGTTAGACGCTAGTCTACACACAACGTCTAGTTCGCACGCACACAAACACCGTTCCCGACTGAAACGACGTTAGACGATGCACACACATGCACCGCCGCTGTGCCGCTCGCTGAGAGTCAGCAAGTACCTACCTACAAGTACAAACTCGTACTGAAGTAGTAGGCGATGTTATCGTTTCAGGTACTTATCTAATATGGTTGCTTATTTTATTATGTTTAGATGTTTAGTTTCCCGGGGTGAGGCTTATTTGAAGTCATCGCTCGCCCGACCGCGCATATTATTACGTATTAGAAAGGTAATAAATGTAATTGTTATAGTTTCAACCTATAAATTGTTTTCAAAATTACTTATCTTCTTATTTAGGTCTTCTGAGTCTGGTCTAAACCAAATAAAAAAACAAGACAGAGCGTTGTCAACAGTGAAGTGAAGCCGGTTTCGTAAACATGTGTACACTTTGTGTGGTGTAGTTTGATTGTAGTGTCATTGTAAAAGGTTTTAAATGTTTGTGTGTGAGCGTGTATGCACAGAGCGGCGATTTAGTTTTGGCTTGCTTCACTGTATTGTTCACAGCGCTCGGTCTTGGTTATTTATTTGGTCTGAGGGTACCTACTTACTTACTTAGGTACTCATGGACGTACGCATAAGGTAGGTAGGTACTTACTTACATTTTAGCGTCCACGACGGTTTGTGATATTTTTGCTTGCATGTACCTACCTCGGCAATTATAGCATTAGGTACCTACTAAACAGAATGCAAATGTCGTCCACTCCGTACATCATGTAGGTCTAGCTTCTGCCCGCGACTTCGTCCGCATGAATCTACCTACCTACGCAAAATTAGGGTTGTCAATTGAAAGAAATTATTTCGCAAGCAAATATAACAAACCAAGTTAGTAAGTACCTAAGTAAATGCATGATTTTTAAACTATGTCATGGGACATACTTTATGCACAAAATACCCGCCGCCGTTACGTACTTTGTGCTTTATGTGTTGAAAGTAGGTACTCACCAATACAAAAATCTTTTGTGTTGTGTGAAACAACGGTGTCGCGAGCGCACACCATAGGTAGGTATGTACATGTAGGTAGGTATGAAACTCCTAACGTAGAGCGAGTAGGTAACGGTAGTTAGCTACAAGGATTATCAGTTGCTTACTCAATTGTTATAATAAGGGTGGTTTATTTTTATTTCTCGAATAAGAAAAATACAATCAAACTGTTATTTTATAAATTTTAATAGAAAATGAATAACATAATTATTGACATTGTCTGGGCACGGTAGTGCTCTCGCCACGTCGAACAAATACATACAAAGGCACCAGTCGTACAATATTTTCTCGAAGCCATTCAGGACATTTTGTAACTTTGTTGTGAATAAAGCTATTTTATAGGTAGTCATTTAAATAAATAAAGATGTCTTATATTGATATAGCTTGTGCAGTCTGTAATGACGCGCCCCACTACCGCATTTTACGTACCTACCGGCGCCGCCCGCGCCACCGCGGCGAGTACGTAAAATGCGGTAGTGGGGCGCGTCATTACAGACTGCACAAGCTATACGGTCACTATAAAATGTTGTTATTCAACTAATTAGGTACTTAACAAATTATGAATTTTTTTTTGGATAGATGCTCTGAGATAAGAGGTACAGAATCAATTTACCGACTTGGTTTTAAATTAGATCTCAAAACTCGTCATTACAGACTGCACAAGCTATACGGTCACTATAAAATGTTGTTATTCAACTAATTAGGTACTTAACAAATTATGAATTTTTTTTTGGATAGATGCTCTGAGATAAGAGGTACAGAATCAATTTACCGACTTGGTTTTAAATTAGATCTCAAAACTTTTTGCAGTAGAATGCATTTTTTTACATGTTATGTTTTTTATGGGATTTCTTTTTACGTCTGCGGTTTGTAGATACCGCCACTAAAGCTCAAATTAAATTATCCACAATAATAATATATATGTTAATTAAAATAATAGACATATTTAGTAACATTATCCGCTTTATTATAGATATTCCTAAAGAGTCATAAAAAAACCCTAAACAAATCGACACGTGTCTTCTCAACGAGACATCCTCAGGATAACGATTGGCTTGTCACGAACCCGGACACGACGTGTTGCGACGCCGAGCGCCTAAAGCTGTTGTTTCTGCGTTCGGCGCCGAACGCAGAGCGCGATGTCTCTGCGTTTTAGAAATAGTAAAGTGGATAAGCTTACTAAATATATCTACGTCTATTGTATTTTATAATGGATTTCCGTAAAGTCACGCCTGCCTGAGTCAATTAACTATCACAATACACAGAAAAAAGTATTTTTTTACTTCTTTGTTTTCACAAGAGACGCCGGGAACCTTCTGCCGGGAATATGATGATGACGAACTACCAGACAAAGTGCCCACAAGTTTCATGAAAATTCCTCATGTTTTATATTCCGCTAATTTTGTCTGTAAGTATGTCAATTAGATTTACATTCGATCTCTAAATTGTAATTTGCGAGGGTAACGTGGATCTATCAGCTCCGGCAAAACACATTTGTGATAAAATATGTCTAATTTAGACATTTTGTCTGGCGTCCAAAACGCATCATCTCTTTCAATTTTATCAATTTCTATACCATTTGGTGTCCAAACAACAAAATAGCAAAATTTTCGTTTCGTTATCATTAGTTGGCCTTGTACCTGGAAATAATAATTATGTGTCTTTTTTAATTTAATTTCATTAGTACGAGTAGTCTCCACACAAAATGTAATTATTTTTTGCCGTACTGCCTCCAGAGGTGTAAAACCTGCTGCTGGCGAAGGGCACTTAATTTCAACTAGACTGTCTGCCCCTAACAGTCCGTCTGGACTCGCACCAAGGTATGGTTTATCCATACATATGAATAAACCACATGGTGTTACTTTTTGTTTTATTTTATATTCTAAATCTGCAATTGCGGTTGCCTCGTGTGCCTTGCCATATCGAGTAGCATCGTTTCCCGTAAATGTAGAATATAACATATTTTTTAATGTCGCAGTACAAGGCGTAGAATCTTTCATTTTACATATTTGGCCGAACAAAGATGCGGTTATTCGCTTTTTGCGCTCCACGATCCACAAGTCAGAGTTGGATTGTGCGGCGGTTTTCTTTTCTAATTCATCAATTTCATTAGGATTTAGTGCTATTGAAAGAAGAAAATCATTTTTCTTTTTTTCAAAAATATCGGGTGGTATATCGTTGGGCAAAATTTAATTGCAAGGTACAATTAAAAATAACAATTGATTAATTGTTAATTGTTAAATATCAATTAACAATTGATTAATTGTTAACTGTGACGTTTCAATTAACAATTAATTAATTGTTAACTGTTAGTTTTTCAATTAACAATTAACCAATCGTTAATTGTTAATCGTTCCTGCAATTAACTTTAATCAAATTTAAATGATGTAAATAGAAATACTATAAGATGGAGGGGTGACCGTGGCTCTGGTTGACTGATGATCTCGCAAAGTCAGCAGGAAGCCGTTGGTTCCAGGCCGCGCTAAATCGTTCTTTGTGGGAGTTAATAGGAGAGGATTATATACAGCAGTAGACGTCTTTCGGCTGACATGATGATGTTTATGTTTCTCGTAAATAGAAAAAAAAGGCCAGTTTGTCATCAGATAATATTTTTTATTTCAATTTAGTCAGTCAAACTATACATAATATAGGTAGACAACAAAATACACACATTTTAATTACATTATATTAAATCACAAGTATTATTTCTTATAATAATTTAAATTGCATTTTAAAACAACTCTTTTTTCAAACATACTATCTGACAATTTGTGACTTTTCGGCAAATTAGTCATTGTTGCGAAAGAAAAAAGACGCTCTACTGATGCTGATGAAGGCAATGGTGTATTAAATCTAATAAAAACAGCTTTTATCTCTGGATATCGATTTAGGAGCTGAAGATCTTGACTTTCTTCGGCAAAAAAATGCAACATTAAGAGTTCGGCTTTAGTCAAAGGCGCAGCAGAAGAGTTAGTTTCCGTCATAGATGTATCGGAGTCGGAGTCGGAGTCAGGATCAAAATTGAAAAATATGTTTTCTTGGTTGGGCTTTCTTGTACCAACTGTTGCGGTTTCGTTTTCGTTTATTTGTTTAGAAATACAAGTCTTAAAAATTTTGAGAATCTTCGTTCGGTCTGAGGGCTCCAAGCAAGTCAGCCATTTGTTTTTGAACCGAGGATATGATAGAGACGCTATAGCAGCATTTTCTGCTTCAGGTGTGGTAACATCAAAAAATTTTTTAAATCTGTTTTCAACGCCTTGTCTGTATGCCTCGATCAGAGGCTTGCAATAATCAAAGTTATTCTTTCTTTCAATTTTCTGCAGTTTTTTGCGTAAGGCCAGAAGACAAGGCATCACTATACCATAATATGTGTTTGTCTCGCTCTGCATTATGTCGAGGGCTTCTGCCACAGGTGCAGCGCAGATAAGGTATTCTTTTATGTATTCAAATTCATTTTCTTTGATTACGTTTTTAATGTTCAAAGATCTATGAAGAAGTAAGCTTTTTTCTTTAATGCTCTGTATTTGCTTCAGAGAGTCAAATAAGCTGTTCCATCTAGTTTCGCCAGGCCGGCTTAGTGTGTGTTGCAATACATCTTGAATGATCTCCGCACTCTTTGGACGTGCTGCAGCCTTCCATAGAACATTGCATTTCTTCATGACTGTAGCATGCATATCCGACAATGTAGTATTTTGCGCGCTTAAAACTTTATTCGCGTCTGTTGTTGCACAAAGGCTCAATGTGTGTGCACAGCATCTCAAATGCACAGGAAGCAAATGCAAACCTTCGGGATTCATTGGCTCATACTCTTCATCATCTGACTCAGAGCTATCTTCAGGAGACTGAGAACTTTGAAATTGTTTATCTGTATCTACAAGGTCAATGTTGGATAATTTTACACCAAATATTTGAAATGCTTTTACAAAATTGCTGCCGTTGTCGGTCACCGATGCAACAATTTTGTTTGAATTTAGATTGTAGTCTGCATTTATTTCTTGTATGATTTCCGTTAAACGATCGTAACTGTGGATGCCTTTGAATCTCTGACAGGCTAACGCCACTGAAGCTCTGCGCAAGTCATCTTTGATCCAGTGCACTGTGACGCCAATGAAGCTTCTTTTCTTACTAGACCAAATGTCCAATGCTGTGCATACGTACTCCACTTCACTTAGTTCAGATTTGATTGTCGTCACTTGTTTTTCGTAGTAATTTGCTATGCGTCGCCCTAGAGTACGTTGACTCATAAGTGTGATGTCCATTTCTGATATTTCTAAATCCGTAAAAATCTTTAAAAAGTATGGGTCTTCTATTGCACGTAATGGAATCATAGAATTAATAAAATATTTCAAAATATTTTCGTCGAACTGATCTTGGGTCGGCTTATTTCTAACAGATTTCTTTATTTTGCTTACTTTGGTTTTGACAATTTTTTCTGTTTTTTCTTTTTCATTTATCCTCTTTTTCTTTACATATGTTTTGTACTCCTCGATCTTGTCCATGCTTTCTTTTCAAATGGCTTAGAAAATTAGATGTACAATTGGCATACCCTTTAACTTTTGTCATCAAATCTTCAGGACATTTCATGCACAGAGCTGTGATTTTGTTGCCTGATGATTCGTCAGGCAAGTGCTTAAAAAATGTACCGTCAAGTAAAAGAAGCCGCAATTGACGCGATGACTCAGCGGCGGCGGCGTCATCGGCAGTGCTGGTTGATGGCAAGGGCGATAAGGGATCTTGCGTCTCATTATTGTCCGAAACACTCACACTCATGGATATATTACTGTCGTCCTCAATGTCATCCATCATTATCCTTTACACTTGGCACTGGTCTCACACACCCAATTCCTACAATATGATTAGTTTCTGTTTTCGTACAGTGAAGCGAACTAGTTTTACTTAGAATAGCCAGCGACATAGACACGGCTAGTGGCTACTTTGCATTTCACGCTGCATGCGACTGATGTTTGCAAATTGCAAATGGTGACTGGCACGCGGGGCGCCCCGCCGGCGGGGGGCGGCGCGGCGGCGGCGCAAGCGACGACGTGACGTGACGCGAGAAAGACAGAGACAGAAGTTACTGAGCGAGAGCTTACAACTTTGTCAAACGATGTTAGGAAACGGACGGAAAGTTTCGCGGCGAAACAAGTAGCAACAAGAAAGATCATCTATATGTGTGGGTGCAGCAGTGAAACATGATTATTAATTGTTAGTTTCAATTGTTTCTTACAACAATTAAAAATATTAGTTGCATTATTTTAATTGTATCTTGCAATTAACATGAGTTAATTTAAATAAATTAATTGCAATATGCAACTAACAGATTAATTGCAATTAAAATAATTGTGATTAAATTAATTGCAATTACATTTTCAATCAATTACTAAAAAGATTAAAATATTAATTGATTAATGCCCAACATTCGGGCTCTTGCTCTGTTACTTCACCGTAATGTCTATCGGCCATTTTAAAACGCTTAGCCCTTTTAGCACCACGTGCTTTGTCTAATGAACTTCTTTTTTGTTGCCGTACTAATTTATTTTTCATTTTGTTTATATATTTTGCTGTATAGGAGTACGACGTTTCAGGGCATACTAACTTTTGAACTTTACTTAAAAAACTATAATCTTTTGTATTGTAGTGCCCTACTGCGGAAAAACATCTTGCTTCGTACGTCCCTCTTCGCGTGAAATTAACTCGTTTGCCTGCAAGGAACTTTGCGACAATAGAATTAAATTGTTCTGCAGGATTGTTTGTCTCTTGAAGTAGCAAGCTTTCCGCATTTTGCAGAAGCCACCCAAGATTTTCAAAAATATCATTCCACATACCGCTAGATTTGAGTTGTGGAACGAGGTTTTCTTCATTCACTAATCTTTTACAATAGTATTGTTTACAAGAATCATGACATCCGAATATGTGGCATGGCCCATTTCGTAAGTCTTCTTGAAGGACTCTAAGCTTGTCTGCTGTTGCGACTTCAAGCTGTTGTGCGTGTGCTACTGCCCCAGTAACTGCGTTATATAGGCGTCGTATTTTGTCTAAGAGCGCTTTACGTAAGTTCACAGGTTCAAAGCCAACTTTGTTCTGAGTTTTTTTCCCTATTTTTCTAAGTTTGTTTGAATAATTTCGCAGTAAATGATTACTGCATTCTATTTTTCTTACGTGAATATTAGGACCATACACCATTGCGTCTCTAAGAGCGTTCATTACGCTGCTATCTCCATCACCAATTACCTTGGTATACATGAGTCCGTGCATCTCCATGCTTACTTTGAATCCATCTACAATGGCCGATGTCTCCATTTCGGTAGATGGACCAAACCAGTTTTTAAAACATGTATGGGTTTGAATTGAGGATTTTTTATTTTGAGCTATAGCACATAAGCTACAATAGGAATTTTTGACCCCAATGTACAATATTTTTTTTGTCCGGTGCCCTATTATACAACCCACACCAGAAAGAGAATTAAAATTGGTACCGTAGCTACGTTTAGCCCATGAGCCGTCTGTTACGACGCTCACACATGGTACACCTTGTGTTACATCGTTATTTTCCAAAGCAAGTCGCCTTTCTTCTGCACCTGCTTCTAACATAAGCTGTAACGCTATGTCTTTTTGGATAATGCCTAACTTTCGATTATTTTTCACGTAATAAGTTTCGCTCATATTAGGCATATTTAAACTAGCACAGACCTCATCAAGCTGGCTCCACCCATTGCCAGTTTGTGAAATACCCTCTATTGCATTTAAATTAATAGGGATTTCTTTGGATTCTTTATTAGACTTCTGAGATTCAATATTTTCAATTTTGCTGCACAATTTGCATTTGAAAACAAATTGTGAGTAAAACCCAATTCTTTTTTCTTTTATGAATTCTAAATGCTGAAAACTACATTCAAATGGAGTATGCCTAATATTTTTCAATTGTTGAAATATATAAGCAATATTAACTATTCTATTACCTTCTAAAGTTGCAAAATCAATCATGTCACAATTGTCGCTTTCAAAAGAGACATTGTAGATATCTGAATCGGACTCGGAGTCACTGGATTTGTTATATTCATGTGTTGTTGACATTGGTTCTTCCTGTATGGCCCTGGAAACGCATAACTCAATCAGAATAAGTAAAAACTAACAAAAAAGGATTTTACATACCGTAATTGCTGATACTAATTTCATACTTACAAAATCGGCGTGTAACGAGCAAAATCAACGTCTGATTCGATGATATTCCAACCAGTTTGAGTTGGAATGACTCCGCAGCCAGTCTGTTCGCAAGAAACATTTTCGACAAGTACATTTTTCCACCGTGAAGTGGTTGTCTCATGTACTTGTGCTTGAACGACAATTTGTTCAAATGACTCTCGAGGTGATCTAAAAACAACATGGGTAACATTAAACAAAATTATATGATAAATAGGGAATGAACACCTCAAAGAGTTATTGTAATTAAAATGACTGATTTTAAGTGGATGGTAAAGTAATGGCTGCCGGATAGTCCTAGAAATGTAATAACTACGGTATGTATACCTATGAAAATACTTACGATTGGGGCGTGGTCGAAAATATTCATGATTGAGTATTACAGGCTTTTTGTTATTAATAAAGTGATTAATAAAGCACGGTACAAATGTATATTTTCAGATTTTCATTTATTTCAATCCTTTTGCTTGTAAAATAACAAAATTTACGTTTAAAACGTAACCAAAACTGTAGGATTTAGTGTTTATGTACGAACGATAATAACTTATAGCGCAGGCAGTATAGTAGTCTAGTCTACATACAATACGAACGACGCGCGTAGCCCGCAGCAGCAGACAGACTGTCTGAATGAGTCAAAAAGTTGAAAACGCGTCAGCGACTCAGCGTATGACTTATTGTGCATGTGTGCGTGAGCGTCTTCCCTCCGCACCGCGCCGGGGGGATATTATTGTGTGAAATGCACGATAGTTCATAGTAAAACGAGCGCGTACAAAATTACGAAAAGTCCTTTGGGAAATGGGGTTTTATGAAAAAACCACTGCATTAATCAGTTTCAAATAAAGTTAATTGAACTCTTCGATAATTGAGCTGTGTCGGTACCGATTTTGTTTTGGAGATTTTACACTTCTTTTATTACTTATTCACGCCCAAAGTTGCGTTAAAATTAGCAAGAAAAATGAATCTTTGTGGGCTCATAACTTTTTAATGTCTTTTTATTTTACTATTCCGCTTCCGTACCGACATAATTAATAATGAGACAAAACGATATCATGCTTAAACTTTGGATGCATAATGTCAAACTGTCGAGTAAAACCCCCTCGCAATTTGTATGGAAAAAATATCGACTTGTTCCCCCTTAAGTCCTTCTTTCAGATTTTCTATTAACTGAATAATTTCAATGGGTATAGCAGTATTTTCCAGTAAATTCAATTCTTGTTTATTAATGTGATCTATCATTATTCTGTAATACAAAGGTACTTTAGATAGAGTGACGTATTTTTCCCCACATACCTCTGTGGTCACCTCATAGAAAATTTTCAATACGGGTACTGCGCATTCTATTATTGCCCAATCATGCTGAGATAGCGATAAGTCAACTCTAATTATTGCCAAAGTAGAAATTAGGCATTCCTTTACTTTGAGGACTCTATCTAACATTTCATACGTGCTGTTCCATCTGGTAGGTGTGTCTTGTATTAACTTTAGTTCTGGTATACCCATATTTTTTGCCATTTCTATATATTTGGCCTTTGCTTGAGCACTTTTTTTAAAATATTGCACTATACTCTTCACTTTAGATATAGTTTCGCCAATTGTGTTGGGAATAGACCGCTCTAAAGATTTAGTGCCCAGGGCATCCTGCAATATAAGATTTATCTTATGGGCAAAACAGCCAATTGATTGCCAATTTCCATTTCTTACAGCTGCTAATATGTTCGCGGCGTTGTCGCTGACGATAGCTACAATTTTGTCTTCTATATTCCATTCTTGGAAAACAGATTTAAAAAAAGATGTCAAATTACTGGCCGTGTGCTTATCTGAATATTGCACACAGTCTAAAAGATAATTTTTCAAAATAGTATTGTCATCAATAAAATGGGCTGTAACCGCAATAAATGAATCATTATTCATAGAAGTCCATCCATCTGTTGTAATACACACTTCTTGTGCCTTTGAGATATCTTCTTTTACACATGATTGCACTTCGCAATAATGTTTATTCAAGAGGCCGTTTGATAATGTTTTTCTTGAAGGCAAGCTGTAATTCGGATTCAACATTTCCAAAAATTTTTTAAATTCCACGTCTTAAACAAGTTGATATTCTTTTGTAATCATTTTAACAAGCTGGCGATCAAGTTCGGTCGATTTTCTTACACTTAACGGTTTTTTTTGAATGAAATAATCTGTAATCGGCGGGGCTTTATTATTAAAATGAGCAGAGGCAGATGGCGACGGGTCAACTTGAGCTGATGTGCTTGGAACTGGAGCCGTAGAGTCAGTGTGGGTTTTTTCCCTGTTCACACATTCAGGATTTGTCACTGTAGAAGCTGAAGTGGGTTGTCTCACTTGTCTCTCCACTACAATGGAAATTGTGGGATGCTTACGTCCCATGTGTCTGGTTAAATTGCCAGACGATCCCATCGAAATACTAAGTATTTGGGAGCAATACACACATTTTGCCTTTTTTTCATCTATTTGAGTAAAATGATCCCAAATCGGACTTCGCTTTCTTCTTAACTGGACTCGATCACACATTGTTCACTCTAACACACAATCAACTGATTAGGTAGGTACTTAGTTCTATTAATCCTTTTGACTGACTGTTTTTAAACGAAAACTAAACTGCACTCGACTTATATTATTTGCAAATTACGCAGTATTCATAAAACAATTAAGTAGAGCAAAAAAATACACGCGCGTATGGGATAATGCTGTTTTGAAAACTAAAAAATACTCGCAAAATATAAAATTATTCGCACGTCCATTGAGTAGGTACCTACAATAAAATCGGGTGACCATACTGACCGTTGCTACTTTTATTGAATCTAGTGCATAGGTACCTACGCGATCATAGCTGCAACGTTTATTAAACTATCTTGTTTTCAAAAAAAAAAAATACTTTTGTTCTAACTGAATGTTTTAATATTTCCATTTAATTTCCTTCCCCAAAATAAAAATAAATACGACTAAAACAATGTTGAAGTTGGCAGAAGAATTATCTAATAAAATAAAATAGAAAATATTAAAAGCGTGGTAAATATTTTAGGCGACTACAATGACACAAAAGTCGCATTTTATGCGTGCCAGTCAATCCATATTAAACTCTAACTCCATAGAAATAAGAGCGCTCCTATCGGCAAATCTTCAACGCATCGCTGTCTTGAAAGAACCAAAACAATTTTGAACTCTAATTTCATAGTGCCAAGACCTGTTGCTTCGCGTCCGTGTCGTGTAATCGTGTCTGTCTACCAACCAAACCAATCGATGGGTACGTACTATAGCGACATGAGCGACACGATTCACCGAGCCGAGTGAGCGAGTTAGCGAGTGCGAACCCGCGCTCCGCAGCTCCAGCGTGGCGCCGCGGCGGCAGCCGGATTCGGAATCATTTGGTACCGCGGTGCCGCACAGTGTTTTCAATAGAACAAGCTAGCTAGACAAAAATATTTATTGGGTTTGTTTGCTTCGTAAGGCTTTCTTATTATGTTTTATGACGGTTTAAGTCCAAAATACACAAATAAAAGAAGTTGGGATCGCGGGTTACAAGAAAACAACAAATAACAATAGATATTGTGTATAATTGAGGTACTTAAAAAAATTCCAATAGACAAAAGATTTACAAGAGTCACAAAATACTTAATAATTAATTAATAACTAATGACGTAGCTACTAATTACCACATGAGACATCATCACTTACCTACCAACAATAATTTTGTTACCTACTTAAATACCAGGCAGATCATAAAACTAAGTATTAACCAAATCAATATATTTACAACTAATAATAAAGTAAGTAGGATACATAGCTTAAAAATGTATTAGTACAATAATATTTACAACCCTTATTTATTCTTCATCACTAAATTCTTCTTCTGAAGAATCTTCTAGATTATAATCTGACGTAGTGACATTTTGACTAAAGCTGCTATGACTTACACTAGACCCTATATTTACAGTTGGGGGTATTATTAATTCAAATACCTCCGAAGGAAGTTTACTTGTCGGCTTTTTGGGAACTTCTCTCAAACCATTAATTACAGGATCAGATGTGATTAGTAGCATATTAAGTAAATCCCTATTAGTGGCAATACGTGAGCGTTTTCGAGTATTGTGCTCTCGGAATCTTCTACAATCTTTATTGCGAGCTTCCTGAGCTTCTTCGGAAAGCTGCCCGATAGGTAGAAGAGCCGATTTTACAATATCTGCACTGTGCACAAGAATTTTGTGCACGGTAACAGGCATATAATACCAAGAATAGAGATGAAGATACAATTTTTTAGTGTCCTGTGTTAGAGAATTAAATTTTTCAACATTAATATCGTAACCTGAAGCCAAAGTTCTAAGGATAGTGCCAAACTTTTTAATTAAATTCACATCTAAACCTGTAATATCTGAAGCTAGTTCAGGATTCTCAAAAAACCGACGAGCAGTATTCCCATCATTTGTATTACCAAATCCTGGTTTTGGTTTATCTACAATTAAACCCATTTCAGCCTTAAACCTATCTTGGATGCGAGCCGAACGTTGCTTCACATTTGCTTTGTCATTTTCATCTCGAAGTTGCCATTTTTTAACTTCGAGACGATAGCTTATGTGAAGCAAACATTCGAAGGAACGTATCCAAGCATGAAGGGGAGATATACCAAAACCAAGATTTTCCTTATTTACTACAAATTCCCTAGACTCATCATTCATAAACTTAGGTGTAGCTCCACAAAGGTAACACTTTTGTGCCGAGGAAGTTTCAGTCATAGCATTACACACTTTACCGTCAATCATCGTGAACAGTAGTTCGTGTTTAACAGATACTTCATTACCATCTACAGAACCTATTGTTGTTGGTACTAATTGGTTTATTTCCTCCAAAATTCTATTAGTCTTTGTAACAGTAAAATCTGTAGTTTCTTTGGAGAAAATAAACTTTATAGGCCGACAATACATAGTAGAAGACGGTCGAGGGTTCTGCCAAACAACGTTACCACTATTGTCACGTAATTGAAGCGGTACAAATGAGAACACAAACAAAAACTCATCAGTATTTTCCCTGTTTGTGAACTTTTGTTTGTAAGTGCTATGACCGGAACTTCCATCACATCCCCATTTGCTTATAAGAGTATATGATGAGCCAGGAGTCAAAGATTTTAAAACTTCATACTGTGCAGTAATTAGACGCTCAGTCGTTTTATCTAAAACCGCCTGAAGTTTAATATCTACACGCGTTTCGTTTACAAAAATATGTTCCTCCGGAGGGTAACAGTCTGCTTTTGCCTGCCTAACACTATAAAATGATGGGAATACCTGATGTCCCGCTTTGTTGCTCCACTTTCTCGTTTGTTTATATGAGTGGCTTGTAGATTTGGCGTCCACATAATAAGCCAGAGCCTCCTCCTTCGTCAAACATCTTGGTTTTTCGTGAACATCTACACTTCTTTTCATCATCACTTGACACTTTTCGGGACTTTGACTTGCTTCCTTAATCACTGAAGCCAAGTTCCGATGTCCGGACAAACGCGCTGAGATTTCAGCTGCCACTACCAACTGATTCACATCCCGAGATTGAAGAAGGTCGTCCACGCGCCTCCTTTTCGTTTTGTCGCTAGCTTCATCGAATTCCTTTGATGGACGCCCAGGAGTCGAAGTGAGACTTGATGTTGATGGTACTGAGTGGTGGACGGATACTTTGAACGTAAAATAACCAGCCAACCACTCAGCGTTCTTAGTGAGGTAGCTAGCCCAAGCTTTTTATAATACCTCTATTTTAAAGAATTATGTAGTTTTTTTGCCAGTTTTCTATATTCATTGGACTAGAAAGTACTTGTACCCTTATGTACCCGAGCTAGAAATTATGTATATGATAGCCACATTGATAGCCACATCATATATTAATTATAATTAAAAAGAACATACCTTTATCTTGAAGATCCATCACTAATATTAATTAAAAACTTAAAACTCACTAACATATGATGTTACTTCGATAATCGCAAAAACGCAACTGATTTGTAACTTTCTCACCCTTTCTTTTTACACTGTCCTAATTACCTAATTAGTGGTGGACATTAGTAAAAAACAATTCTTGGAATTGAGACAATTAGAGTATTGGTTAGAGGCCCAGGTAAAAAAAAACTGCAAATTCAACAATGAGTATTGTCTAGCTAGCTTGTTCTATTGAAAACACTGTGTGCCGGTAAGAATTGTTAGGAATAAATAAGGTTTACGTATCCGCGTTCGGAACCGGCACCTTTGTATCAGTACCTCCGGAGTTACCCACCGCTAGTCCGCGCCAGTCGTTAGCCTACTCCGACGGCGAATGCACGCGCTAATCCTCTCCGAAAATAATTACGTTTCGCGACCTAGCTTTTCTAAAATCTCAGTTTCCGTTCTAATTTCAATTCTGTATTTCTTCCTAGTGCTTGTTCTTACCTTACTTCAAACTAAAAACTGTGTACCTTGTCTATAAACATTATACTTCTATCTTCAACTCAAAAACGCTTGTCATTTCTTCGCACACCCACCGAGTAACCACAAGTTTTTTGGTGTTTACTGAGATATACGTTTGTCCAGAGTTTTTCAATTGCTTAGCAACATTCTTTTTCCAGATTGTTGGATTACGCGTACGCTATTTGCCTCTCGGTTTAGTTATCGGTTCCGCTGGTTGGTTATACTCGTGAACTAGACTCATTATTAGAATTATTGTTTTCTGCAGGAGAATCACTGGAACTACTACTGGAGCTACTGGTAGAACTGCTACTGGAGCTACTGGATGAAGACGATCTTGAACGAGGGCCAGGCCTGTATTCATCTCCTGAATCAGTGCCGGAGAAATCGCCTGTTTGAAAGTCGATACCCTCTTGTTCATACGATTTATTAGTCGCAAATAAAATAGATGGAGAGTAACCGGGGTTCTCGCAAGTAGTATCATCCTGCTCTGGAGTAGTTGTTGTTGGGTCTTCTAGGTTGGATGGTGATACTGGACATTCGGAATTTGTAAGAGACAATGCATTTTCTGGTTTTGAATATGGTAACTTTGTAGAGTTGGCTAAATTTTGAACTTCAATCGAGTTTTTGTTACCATCGGAAAGTGCAAGTAGCACTAGGTGTTTGTTGCGTTGGTTCATTCTGAGAAAATACAAAATAATGATAATAAATAGGTGCTCAATAAAAAAATATGATAACGAAATAAATTACTGACTGATTTATCAAAATTAAGATTTTAAATTCCCGTGAAATAATTACTTATTAGATTGCTTAAAAGCAGTGACGGCTGTCGTTTTAGTGCGCCAAACCACCACATTAATAATACAAATAGGTACTAATTATAATACAATTTCAAACGAAACAAACTGATCACTTTAAATTAAAGAAAAACAATAAAATAAAATTGTCTTAAAATTAGCGGGACCGCCGATACCAGTTTTCAATTTAACGCAGGAATGTAATTTCAAAATCTAAACATCTCACATCAACTAAACAACTTATTTAAAAATTCGGGATAAAAAATAGAAAAGATGTCATAATCATACTATTATTATCTATCTATTTATCATGTTGGAATAATTATCATAAAAAAAATAATCAAAAACAATAATCCTACTATACTGGAGCAATATCGTCACAAGTGTTAATCTAACGTTAAACTTTACACCATGAAATACAAATATTGAGGAAACAACGTCATTACTTCACTACATAAGTGTCGTTATTGCTCTAAAAACATACAAAATAATTGTCACAATTACCTTAGTAACGTTGTAGCTCCAGAAGACAACTACTCGTGCGGGGGGGCGCGCGCAATTGAACAATGAAACGTTGTTTCTCCCAGTGCCGTCCAGATTCGCGCCAAAACCGTAACGACACGAGGAAAGTTTGCGTACTACACAAATGACAATAATGCACCAAGTAAAGAGGTGGATTTGGAGTATTTTCTCATAATCAGTTTGTAATAATAAGTTTTGACAAAAATTGTATAAGTGACGTAATTGCACCGTAGGTGCGATATTATGGTTTATTGCTTTCGATGTAAGGCATATTGTCAAATAATCTTTTAACTTAAGTAAAAAAAAAACTGTTTTGTTTATTGCAAACGGGGCAAAATATACATTTGTAATGTTTCCGTAATTAGAAGAAAATCATGAAATGTTCACACGGAAATTTAAGAATTTTATCGTTAAAAGTGCTAGCAAGTTTTATAACCCGTAATCGAATCCGGGTACATTACCAAGAGTTTGTAAGTAACTAAGCCATCAAGGTCATCATATTTACATATGATTATGAATACAAATGTGTCTTCATGTCGTACTAGTGATGTCGATCTTCAGTGTGTCGCACAAGCGTGCATTCGAACTATGGTGAGTCGCAGTACAGTTTTGTCGCATAAGCGTTAATCGCACATCCATTTGTCGAGCTCACGTAGTACACTCACATTTTGTATGAAGTAACAGCAAAAATCACAAAAAAATAAATGTTTGTTTAGTGATATTTACTAAGGTTTCTGGCATTTTTGAACTTTTAATTATGAACAAAGATCTGCTACGGCATCAACTATGATATTAACTTAAATTTCAGTACAGTCGCGCTGTAAATCATTTTTAAATTGGCTCCAAATGATTTAATCTGGGATTTTTCATAAAAAAACTGAAAATGCAACTAGCTCAAAAACTACTGAACTTCGGTAGAACATTTGGTGGCTTAATTTGTTGCATTTTAACCCTACTATGACGTTGTGCAAGGAATACGTCGAGTTACCAGTAACCCTGTATAATGTCTTTAGCATTAATAATTGTGAATTCAAAAAGTTTGCCACATTCTGGTACACATCTTTAAGTATTGAGTAAGCAGAAGTGGAGGATGACGATGACAGAGTTTTGGTTGTTAAAATGGGAATATTAGTGAAAAAAAATTCAAACTCAGTGGCCACCTCCACGTCTGCCTTAATTATCTACATCATTGATTTTTAGATGGAAGTCACGATTCCGTACTGTCGTTCTTCCCGTTTCTGAATTAATAATATTCCAAGTTGTTTTAATTTTATTTCCAGAAGATTTTATTTTATTTTTAATGTGTATGGCTTTTGCTGAGGAACAGGCTCTTTTAAAAGTTTCATCATGGTTATATGATTTTTCATGATACAATTCAAATAACCTCTGCCTACTTTTATAAATACCTGGTGTTGCCCAATCACTTAATATAATGCAGTCACATACAGGCATTGTTTTTGAGGTGAAAACCTTCCTAAACTCACAATTGATGAGTTTAAATAGTGAAGCATAAGCTTGATCCGGGTCGTTATGATAAGGAATTTTGTACTACAAACATCGAGTATTCTTTGCCCATTGTATGAATTATTAAAAAAAAGTGTTAAGTGGAGTTGGACCACAGGCCAGGAAAACGCGTCCAGTAAAATAAAAAAATATTTAACGTCCGAACAAGTACTAACACATTACAATGGTAAATCAAAAATAATATTGACAGTAGATGCTTCTCCATACGGTCTAGGTGCAGTTCTGTTACAGGTAGATGGTGACGGCTTAGAACGACCAATTTCGTTTGCGTCACGCACACTGAATTCTGCTGAAAAACGATACTCGCAGATTCAGAAAGAGGCGACTGCAATAATATTTGGGGTAAAGCGTTATCACCAATACTTGTATGGGCGATCAGAGCCATTCATGTTACGTAGGTACTGACCATAAACCACTAATATCAATATTTGGTCCGCATAAGGGAATACCGGAGGTAACGGCCAACAGGTTGTAAAGGTATGCAATGTTTTTAAGTGCATATAATTATTCCATCGAATATGTGCGCAGTGTCGAAAATAGCGCAGATCTATCACGGGCGAGTATACGCGGTGAGATTGAAAGGTCAAAGTTGGAGTAAAAGGACGACACTCACGCCGCCGCCGCCGCGCTTGCTATAGACCGCGCGTCGTACGTCAACTTTGTTATCGAAGGTAACATGCCGGTGACTTTGGACGAGTTACGCGAACAAACCGCTAAAGATGTTACTCTAAAGAGGGTGATTGACTACGTACAGAATGGATGGCCAGGGAAATTATTATCGGACTTGCATATTAAACCTTATTATTTATGTAAAACACAATTGTCTTACGAAAACGGTTGTCTTATGAGGGGTCATAAAGTTGTTCTTCCCGAAACGTTACGTACTAAAGTATTGCAGGAATTATATAGCTCACATTTGGGTATTGTGAAAACTAAGGCAGAAGCCAGGTCTCGGTTTTGGTTTCCGGGGGTAGATGCAGCGTTGGAATCAATGATTCATTCCTGTAAGGTATGTCAACAACTGCGGCCGTCTTCAGGGCGAGCGCCTGTCGCTCCGTGGCAGTACCCACCAGTACCATTTTATAGAATACACATCGACTTCCTCGGTCCGTTTAATAATCAAACATTCTTGATAGTGGTAGACGCATACAGCAAGTGGGTAGAAGTGTATGACGTCAGCACGTCGACCACTTCGGCAAGCGTCGTGGAAAATTTATACGATTTTATGTCAAAGTACGGTCTACCCCACACAATCGTCAGTGACAGCGGTACCGCATTCACGTCTTTCGAGTAAATGGCATAACTCATTTGACATTACCGGCCTATAACCCAGCAAGTAACGGACAGGCAGAGAGCTTTGTCAAAATTGTAAAAAAAAGGCATAAAAACTAGCATTATCTCGCCACAACATAAGGCAAAGCAAAAGTTAAAAGTTTTAAAGTACCTTTTTGATTACAGAAATTCGGTTCATTCTGTCACAGGTTTTTCACCAGCTGAGCTAGTTTATGGGCGAAAGCTTAGGTCACGGTTAGATCTATTTGACTCACAAACAGCATCGGCCTCGCTCACAACCCCCACTGATAATGTTATTCGCCAACCGTGCTCGCAGATTAAGTCATATGGGAGAAGAAACAAACAAGTGTTCAAACCGGGTGACCAAGTATTGTATAAGAAATTTAAAAGCAGCAACAAATTTGATTGGTGCAAGGGAATTATTAAAAAGAAAATAGGGAAAGTATTGTACGTCGTTCAAGACACAAATACTGCGTCCGAAGCAAAAAAACATGTAAACCAGTTGACAATGTGTAAGGGAAATATTCCACAAAAACAACAACAAAACTACGACCTTGACGACTTGGACAGTAACAGTACGCCAATAAACCGGGCTCAAGAGCCTGCACTCGCGGTAGAGGAAAGTGTTGTGTCAAACACGCTGTCTTCACCCCCCGCAACCCTTGAGCCGCCGGGTGCCCCGGTATCAAGATGTTCGAATAGACTTTTAAGAAACGTTCCTCGCGTTGATTATAAGTCCTGTTTTTAAGTTATGTGTTATTGTAGACACATCACAACTTATTTTTATTGTTTTAGATATAAGTGTAATAAGGGGAGGACATGTTATGTATGTGTGCGCGCATGTTTATGTGTGTGCGCGCGCGCCCGGCCGACCGCGTTCATGTTATTAAATCAGTGTGCTAACAGCAGCCCGTAGTTTCACTTGCCTCCCGCGACATACTCAACAATATCAATATAACTACAGTGCATGAACAGCTCCAATTCTAATTCCTTACCTATCACACCCTGTATATTTTGATGAACAATTTTAAGAGTATTATTATTACATTTATTTAGATTACTACTATTTGATGGGTGAGATATTAAAGAAGAACTTTTTGTAACATTTTGATTTAAACCAGTATTTAATTTTTTTGCATTTATTAAGCAAGAGGTTTCCTCTATTGTCCTAATTTCTAATTTAAATGATAATTCATGGCACTAGATGTTGCCAAATTATTGGCAGAATTATTTAAAATGTTTGTTGTCATTGCATTGCTCAAAAGAAGCAAGTTGTTTAGCCAAATTTTTGGCTCAAAAAGAAAAAAAATATGATAGCGACACAACTATCTGTCTTTTAAAATAGTCAGAAAGATAGTACATAACAATATTGTATCTATCTCTTGTCAATTTTAAATTATTACCAACATAATTTTGTTAGTATCAATTAGATGGATCAGATTATTATTGAAAGTCCAATTATACAATGTCATATTTAATTCAAATCTTAAATTATTTTCTTCCTGTGGCATACTGTTACTATATGGGAATGTAAACAACACAATTTTTCTTAAACTAAGATTACACAAAGTTCTGTAATATTGGAGCAATTCTCCTTTGTTCACATTTCCCTTATTACCCATAAAAATAATCCTATCATAAAAGTATCCTGGCTAAAGTTAAATTTAATAATTACTTTCATAATGTCAAATAAAGAACAACCAGGCATACAGTAATTTATTATGGAGTGTCCTGGATTGTACAGTCTTAGTGGGATTGTACATTGACAAGGAAGTTGTAGTTGTAGTTAGTTGAGTGTGTCAAAGATAAAGTCTCACAGAAAATATTTAAGTTTATTCCCGTAAGTTACAGTTAGGTTGTTGTTGGCAATTCTCACACGTTAGTTGGCGTGGTCGCCCAAATGCACACTGATTAAAATATAACATTCTAACATTATAGTCGGCGCGTATTGACAAGTAAGCTAAATCAAAACTAGGGCAAATGTACGTAAACCGTACATATTCCCAACCCGAAAGGATAACACCGCCTGCGCCTTGGATGAACAGGGGAGTTCGGATGGCAATGCGACGGAGGGACCGCGCGTTTCGGAAGTTTAAAAAGGATCGCTCGGATGACAATTGGGCCTTGTTTAAGGCTGTTAGGAATCGGTGTAATCAGATGATACGCAACGCTAAACGCCGTCACATCCTAAATAATATCACTTCTTCTTCTCCTGCCGATATTTGGAAGTTCCTTGGAACTTTGGGCATCGGTAAATCGCGACATTCTGACCTTCCTAACACAATTGGTTTGGACGATCTAAATCGCCATTTCTCCACTGTTCCCACTCTAGATAGTCTAACCAAATGTCAAACCCTAGACTACCTTGCTGGTCTGACGCGTCCCAATATTAACCCCTTTGTCTTCACCCCTGTCGACCCGGGAGAGATCAAAAAGATAATCCTTTCCATTAAATCCAAAGCTGTGGGCTGCGATAATATCAGCCGCCATATGATTATAGCGGCTCTTGATCAACTCCTTCTTGCAATCTCCCACATCATAAACTTTTCCCTTTACACCGGTGTTTTCCCTTCCCTCTGGCGTAAAGCCCTTGTTCGGCCTCTGCCTAAGATACCCAATCCCTCTCTTCCTAGTCACTTTCGCCCAATTTCCATCCTTCCCTTTCTATCTAAAGTGCTCGAGGCCAGTGTTCATAAGCAATTCTCCCACTTTATTCACCGCAACTCCCTCATCAGTCCATTTCAATCCGGTTTCAGGCCTGGGCACAGTACCGTTTCAGCTCTCCTTAAAGTGACTGACGATATAAGGCGGGGAATGGAAGACACTAAAGTTACAGTCTTAGTGTTAATTGACTTCTCCAATGCTTTTAATACCGTCAGTCACGAAGTCCTTTTATCCATCCTTTCCTATCTTATGGTCTCTCGGGAGGTATTGGAATGGTTTTCCTCTTATCTTCAGGGGCGTCAGCAGTCTGTTCGTGCTGGAGACTCTTCGTCTGGTTGGTGTGAACTTGCAGCTGGCGTCCCTCAGGGCGGTATATTATCTCCTCTTTTGTTCTCAATTTTTATTAATCTCATTACCACTGAACTTCGAACTGCGTATCATCTTTATGCTGACGATTTGCAGCTTTACTGCCAGGCAAGTGTGGAGAACATATCCGATGCGATTGAGGAGCTAAACCGGGATTTAGATGTGGTTAAAAGCTGGTCTGATCGTTTTGGGTTGGCGGGGTTAATCCTACCAAGTGTCAGGCTGTCATTGTAGGGAGCACCCACAGTATGAGGAAGCTGAATGGATTAACTGTGCCACCTGTAATGTTTGACAACTCGGTCATCCCGTTTAGCTCCGATGTTAAGGATCTTGGTCTGCATGTTGACACATGTCTTGACTGGCGTAAGCAGGTCACGACTGTAAGTAAAAAAGTCACCGGAACGCTGCGGTCGCTCTATCGGTTGAAAAACCTTCTCCCATCACACATAAAGGCAATGCTTGTACAGTCCCTAATCTTTCCCATAATAGACTATGGTGATGTGTGTTACTATGACCTGAATGCAGATCTCCTCAATAAACTTGACCGCCTTCTAAATAACTGCATTCGATTCGTATTCAATCTTCGAAAGTATGATCATGTATCTGCGCATCGATTGCTTTTAAAATGGTTACCCATACGTCAGCGTAGAGAGTTGAGGGCTCTGTCTATGTTGTATTCTATACTCGACAAACCCACTTCTCCTTCTTACCTGACTTCCCATGTTCAATACCTATGCTCCGCCCATAGTAAAAATCTTCGTTCTACCAACAATCGTCTTCTACGATGTCCTTCTCACCGTTCTGGTTTTATACACTCTTCTTTCTTTGTCCAGGCGGTATTTCTTTGGAATGCGCTTCCTCTGAACATCAGGATGGCAACCAGTCGGTTATCTTTCAAACTGAAGGCACGTGAATATATTCGTGAAAAGTTGGCAGAATCTTTGCAGCGCTGATTTGCTGGATTTGTTTTCTTCTCTACCTATCGTTATTTCTCCTGACAAAGTTTATTCGGTTTATAATATATGTATGTATCTATGTATGTATGTATTAGTAAATATTCATTTTTAAGTTATCTATTACTCATGTTGCACCTGCCATGTTTTGTCTCTGCTCCACCCTAAGGTTGACTGGTAGAAAATGCCTCAGGCATTAAGTCCGCCTTTGTACAGTATTTTTTTTACTTGTGCATAAAGTTTTAATAAATAAATAAATAACGTAAAAGTGAGTGAGAATCCCCAGTACACAGCAATGGTATTTAAAAATAAGTATACAATGCATTATGAAATGTAAACAAAATAGTAAAAGTGACGTAAGTAAAAGATAAGAATAAAAAGTAAGGAAAACAAAATTAAGTATTAAAGTTAAATTCAACTTCGCGAGAGGAGACCGCAGGATCCCGTCCAGGCTTCGGTCGACTGTGATCCCGGTGTCCCGTCGTTGATGACTCAGCTGCCTCGGTTCGTGACTCATCCTTTGAACGTGGATGTCTTCTGAGTGAAAGAGAACGGTACCATTTATCAGGTTTGCGGGACTGCAGTTCAACGTCTTCCAGTTTATTAGATTCTTTAGATTTTTGTGAATCTTTTCTGGCGCATATTATCTTTCGTTTCTTCGTAATCCATACAATGGCTGTTATTACAATCACTGCCAAAAGAACGTAGCAGATAGCAAACTGGTGAATGTCATGAGTCGTTAGTTGCGTTGGTAGCACCTCTTTATTTCTCAATTGGCGTAGCTGGTGTTCTACCATAGTGATGTCTTCGTCCAGACTTATCTTTAGTTGCGGTGCAGAATTTGTGCTTATGATGCTGTTGATCGTTTTGTTGAGAAAGGGTACTTGTAGGTTGTAGTCCATTCTCGCGTCACTGTCGTACTTGTTACGAGAATGAATTTTGAGTTCGTTGGTTGAAGAAAGCATCCCTGTTTCAGTGTTATTATAGCCGATGTGTTGATGACTCGTGATGTGACGTCACCGTCGCAGACACTTCGAATAGCGCACGCGCCGCAGCACACCGCTAGCCATGTGTTTGTTGTATGTAATTCTATCCAGGCCGTCTCACATTCCGTTTTCCTGGTAGTACATGGCAAGGACGTTTGATGCCCTAGTAACTTAGCTTCACACGGCGCGTCAGCGTTTTGTAAATTGTAAACAGGCAAGTTTATAATACAAATGAAGTTATCCGGACTGCGTTGAATACAATTAGTCATTTCCTTTTCAGTTAGTTTCACGTAAGTATTTTTCTCGAGATTTACTGCTAAGTATTTTGATGATACATGAACAGCTGCGGTTGTCTCATTCTTTATCCTTAAGGGCAGAGGTAAAACGTGATATACCATGAAATCTTCGTCACTTGCCAGTGGAATATGAATTTCGTACATAAAATAGCTGTCAGTTACTCTAGCCATCACGAAGAGTAATTTATAGAGGTCCTTTATATCATCTTGTTCTGGTTTTATACACTCTTCTTTCTTTGTCCAGGCGGTATTTCTTTGGAATGCGCTTCCTCTGAACATCAGGATGGCAACCAGTCGGTTATCTTTCAAACTGAAGGCACGTGAATATATTCGTGAAAAGTTGGCAGAATCTTTGCAGCGCTGATTTGCTGGATTTGTTTTCTTCTCTACCTATCGTTATTTCTCCTGACAAAGTTTATTCGGTTTATAATATATGTATGTATCTATGTATGTATGTATTAGTAAATATTCATTTTTAAGTTATCTATTACTCATGTTGCACCTGCCATGTTTTGTCTCTGCTCCACCCTAAGGTTGACTGGTAGAAAATGCCTCAGGCATTAAGTCCGCCTTTGTACAGTATTTTTTTTACTTGTGCATAAAGTTTTAATAAATAAATAAATAACGTAAAAGTGAGTGAGAATCCCCAGTACACAGCAATGGTATTTAAAAATAAGTATACAATGCATTATGAAATGTAAACAAAATAGTAAAAGTGACGTAAGTAAAAGATAAGAATAAAAAGTAAGGAAAACAAAATTAAGTATTAAAGTTAAATTCAACTTCGCGAGAGGAGACCGCAGGATCCCGTCCAGGCTTCGGTCGACTGTGATCCCGGTGTCCCGTCGTTGATGACTCAGCTGCCTCGGTTCGTGACTCATCCTTTGAACGTGGATGTCTTCTGAGTGAAAGAGAACGGTACCATTTATCAGGTTTGCGGGACTGCAGTTCAACGTCTTCCAGTTTATTAGATTCTTTAGATTTTTGTGAATCTTTTCTGGCGCATATTATCTTTCGTTTCTTCGTAATCCATACAATGGCTGTTATTACAATCACTGCCAAAAGAACGTAGCAGATAGCAAACTGGTGAATGTCATGAGTCGTTAGTTGCGTTGGTAGCACCTCTTTATTTCTCAATTGGCGTAGCTGGTGTTCTACCATAGTGATGTCTTCGTCCAGACTTATCTTTAGTTGCGGTGCAGAATTTGTGCTTATGATGCTGTTGATCGTTTTGTTGAGAAAGGGTACTTGTAGGTTGTAGTCCATTCTCGCGTCACTGTCGTACTTGTTACGAGAATGAATTTTGAGTTCGTTGGTTGAAGAAAGCATCCCTGTTTCAGTGTTATTATAGCCGATGTGTTGATGACTCGTGATGTGACGTCACCGTCGCAGACACTTCGAATAGCGCACGCGCCGCAGCACACCGCTAGCCATGTGTTTGTTGTATGTAATTCTATCCAGGCCGTCTCACATTCCGTTTTCCTGGTAGTACATGGCAAGGACGTTTGATGCCCTAGTAACTTAGCTTCACACGGCGCGTCAGCGTTTTGTAAATTGTAAACAGGCAAGTTTATAATACAAATGAAGTTATCCGGACTGCGTTGAATACAATTAGTCATTTCCTTTTCAGTTAGTTTCACGTAAGTATTTTTCTCGAGATTTACTGCTAAGTATTTTGATGATACATGAACAGCTGCGGTTGTCTCATTCTTTATCCTTAAGGGCAGAGGTAAAACGTGATATACCATGAAATCTTCGTCACTTGCCAGTGGAATATGAATTTCGTACATAAAATAGCTGTCAGTTACTCTAGCCATCACGAAGAGTAATTTATAGAGGTCCTTTATATCATCTTGAATGTTGTCTACTGGCAAGGTTAATGTTTTCGGCAGCCTTCCAGAGATCACAGTCAGTTGACGAATTAAATGGGCTGGACTAAGCAGGTGGACATCCATCCGACCTTTGTATGTGTCGACTAAAGTATTGAAGAGAGTTTCTTGTATGGTTTTCAAGTTGGTCAGCAGTAAGTGTGCGGTGAGCGCCGCGGAACTGAAGTAGCTAGTGGCCATGGCTATCTCAATTCCAGATTCGATTTTTGCTAATCTTAATTCAATTCGATTCGTGTAGTCGTTTATAAGAGCGAATTGTCGATTTATGTTTTCTTCACTTTTCTTTAGGATATCGTTTTCGATCTCGACAATAGAAGTTTGGTTACGTATGAGTTGTAGGAGATAGTCTTCATTCTCTTCACCAAAGGTTGATTTCCTTCCGTTATTTTGCGTATTGTTGAAGTTATGTTTGTTATTCAGCCAGCTCTTGTTATTTGATCTTTGGAAAGGTTTACCACCTCCTTGTTTTTGAGAAGTCGGAGAATCCTTTAACCAAGTTTTTGCAGTTTCATAAGCAAGGAACGACCTTTCCAAAAATGACAGAAATTCTTGTAGGTTGGGTAACTCTCTGTTGTTCTGTATTTCTTTTGAATACTCGTTGAATGTGGCTGTATCCAATTTCTGTGACATATAATAAACAATGATCGGCCCCCAACTGGACACTTCAACGCCCATGTTGGAAAGTCCATTCATGCTTTCTGTTATAACGTCATGCATTCGTTTTAAATTGTTAGCGTTGGGTTGTTGTATAGTGCATAACTGCTGCATAGTATTCATGAAAGAAGTAAATTGAAGTCTGCGATTGTCGTAGCGATGTGCCAGTATTTCCCAACATGAGTCGTAGTTCTCTGCGCTGATCGACAGATGCTGCACCAGGCGTTCGGCTTCACTTTTAAGTTTCGTTTTAAGGTGTTGCATCTTCTGCGTTTTCGAGATGCTGGGGTTGTTGTGTACGGTTTCCAGAAAGATATCTTTGAACGAAATCCACTGTACGTAGTTGCCTGTGAATTCCGGAATATCAATTTTTGGTGCAGACTTTTGATACTGAATGTTTGAGAAGATCTTACTGTTGAGATTTCTTTTCAAACTCTTCGAATTTGTTGTGGTAGTCTTCTTTCATACTAGACCCTTTAAGTTCAGTGTCTAGTTCCCAATGTATCTTGTTTATGGGATCCCATTTCGCTTTTAAAGTTGAAAGATGTTCTTCAAACTCCCAGTTCTCAGTTATTACCTCGATGTTTATTTTAGACATAGCTCTACTAAGAGCCTTAAAGTTGCGCTCTTGTTGATTCACGAGTTGTTTCAGTTTGTCGTCGGTTTCTTCAACCAACATTCCAGTTAGGTCAAAATCTATGTGTTGCTGTTCTCGTTGAAGATCTATTAATTCCATCATATTCCTCAGAGTAGACTCGTACATTTGCTTAGTTTTTTCATAAATGTCGTTAGTAAAGTATGGAATATTTTTAGTTTCGATGGTTTCATCGGACCCATAGTTTTTCTAGGTTCTTTAGACGCTTCTCCAAGTAGTCTGGAGTTTTTCTTGTGACACTGTCCTTTTTGTAGTTGCTGCAGAGGGTTTTTATTTCCTCAAATGTAGCGACTTGTTTGTTCAGTAGTTCCATGGTAGTAGAGGAGCAGATAGTAGTTGGGTAAGTACCTTAGTTTAGTTGCAGGTGAGTTCCCAGTAATTGGTTCAGTTCAGGACACGAATACGTCGTTAGCACTCTTGTAGTTTCTTGCTTCAAGTGTTCTTCGGTATCCTTTGAATAGTTGTTATTAGACCCAAGGCGTTCCTGTATCCGCTGTGACACTCGACTTCTCAATTTGATCTGGTGAGACCCGCTTGTGGGAGGCCAGTCAAACCGATTCGCTATCGCAGTTGAAAGACACAGTAAACACCCTGAATCCGGCTCGAAGGACCATAAAATGTACAGTCTTAGTGGGATTGTACATTGACAAGGAAGTTGTAGTTGTAGTTAGTTGAGTGTGTCAAAGATAAAGTCTCACAGAAAATATTTAAGTTTATTCCCGTAAGTTACAGTTAGGTTGTTGTTGGCAATTCTCACACGTTAGTTGGCGTGGTCGCCCAAATGCTCACTGATTAAAATATAAAATTCTAACATTATAGTCGGCGCGTATTGACAAGTAAGCTAAATCAAAACTAGGGCAAATGTACGTAAACCGTACATGGATATTCATCTGTCAACAAGTGGCCTAACTCCTTTCCAATCTCATCGCAAAATAATACTACATCATTTTTTACAATTTGTTTAGATTGTTTATTTGAACCAGTGATAGCAGGAAATGTCAAATCAACACAGGGCTGCGCTCTACGGGCTGCGGCTCGCAATACCAGGTGGTATTGCGAGTTGTCAATGAATGATCTGGCGTAAGTACTTAGGGTGGTGTTTGACACTGCTAACAGTTCTTTGTCTGTGAGTTTATCAGCTCATTCATTGCCAACATACAACATATTCCCTCATTAGATGTTCATAGGTATTATATTTGTTAGTCATCGAACTAAGTTTCTCCTGTAAATGGTCAAGTTCAGATTGCAAGTACTCTGTGTCAATGTTGTACCTCCTAGTACTTTGTTCCAAATTAAGAGAATACATATCTAATTGCTTCAGTAAATTTAGCCTTTCTCTATTGAGTTTAACATTTTTAATAAAGAAATGTTGTCTTTTAACCATCTTTTGTGTTTTAACAATGTATTTATTGATTTTAATGTATTTTTTACTGGTGACTACCCTCACTGAATGACATGACTTTGAATCGTCATCACCTGTTAAATCATAAAGTGTAAGAGGGGTTTATGGCAGAAACCATTGAAGGGGCAATAGGCATCAACTCATTGAACAGACTGGTTCAGCGAGGCGGTGATGTTATTTTGTGTTGTCTGAAGTTCTGTTATTTGACTTTGAGCCTCATGTAGCTGCTGTTGTAATAAATGTTTGTGACTAAGAGCTTGTTCATACTCTATGCTACATTGGCTGAACCCGTCCACAACAAGCTGAAGTCCGTCCCGTTCTTCTATGGCATCAGTGTATTGAGTATATATCCGAGCCATTTAAATTTTCAACTTCCTATTCTTT